>OX439038.1:69639168-72039168 GCA_949317995.1 Acholoe squamosa
TAGTGTCATGTACAAGCATGTTTTTTTAGCAGTTTAGTACTACTCTAAAGTACAAAATCCTCATGTATAAGACACACCCCTCACTTTGGAGGCTTGAAAAAAACACAGCAGTGCTCTATCGTAAAATATCTCATTTGCATAATTAGCCCCGCCCCATTTTTTACAAATAAGGGACCACGTGGCTAGGCCACTTGGCTACTTCACTTGTTGTTTACAAACAAGGGGTCACGTGATCGCACTAATCTCCTAATTAGGTCATGTTATCATGGTAACCAGAATGCCATCCACTGATTGGCTGAGAGGTGGTCACTTATCCCCTAATTAGGTCAAGGGGCGTGGCCTATTATGCAAATGAGGTCAAGGTGAAGTTCACATGACCATATATGGGCATGCACCACGGGGGTCCAGTGACGTCACAGATTACATGACCAAATGGAGGCATCTGATTGGCTGCATGATGCCACGCCCCCTTGTGACGTCACAGGTCACGTGATCTCCATTTGAATTTCCTGCCAAAAGGGAGCCCTCTGATTGGCTGCAGGTCGAGTGAGTAATAAACTCTACTTAACTATAGTCCCGTTCCGATACATACTATACTACTGACATTCATAGGTAATAGTAATGGTTGCTAATCAGCCATTTGGAATATAACAAAATGAATAGCACCATTGGATTCCGTTGCATCGATGTAGGGGGGGTAGTTTACCTTAGAATTATCCTAGGATGTATTTTTCCGAAATTATGGCCTGCCATATAAAATATAAAAAAAAATCTTCATGTGGCTCCATATGGCGTAATGGACACGTAACGGACACATAACAGACGCCCAGGTATCTATTTACATTTGCCGATAATTTTCGATAGTTTTCAAGCATGTATCTACCTGCATTATATTTTTTGATAATTTTCTAAGAAAAAAATCTCAAACCATTCGAAAGTCAGGATAGGGACTTTTAGTCTCAGTGCTCTCGGGTTGAGTTGAGTTAGGCATGTATAAGGGTAAATAGTGTATATTCTACATAATTGTAACGTTTGACACTTTTTCTTATGTACTTGTTCATCTCTCTGCTCAGTAATAGCATCATAAAAAGCCATTGTGGCACAGTATGAGACATAAATGAATGACCAAGATATTGTGATATAGTGCTAAAGTTTATTTATATTATATCAGGCCACTGGAATGTCTAATGGCGATTATACAAGGTAATTTAATGCTACTACACTAGCTGTAAATATGTTTATGATTTGTCATATCTAAGCACTGGAAGCGCAGCTCCATCTGGCGACAAGAATATGCCAACATATCGGATATCATGATAAATATCTATCATATAAAAGAGTTCTATGTCACTGATAACAAAGGTCATTAGGCTGTGTATGGAAGTTGATCATATAAGTGTATGTGAAGATTGCCTAACAGGAAGACCACTACTGTGATGAGCAATAAAGAAATATTAAAACTCAAACTCAAACATATTTGTGGGGAAAAATAGGGGACACGCGCCCCCTACGTTCCCTAAATCCGCCTGTAGAATGTGTGAGAATACCTAATCAATAGATATGGCTTAAATAATTTCCATTTGATGAATCAGGCTGTTTCATCAATAGACACAAACCCACTACTGTCTGATCTCTGGTGAGTTTATGGAGCTGCTCTAGCCACCACCCACAGCCCCAATGAGTCCTACAGGCCAAGCTCCGGAGAAGACCCCCTGTAGGGCAATAGGCATTAAGTACCTCTATGTGGTAGAGGGATAAAACCCTTACAGCTGGACTCCAGTTTGGTTGTATACCACCAACAAAACCTATCTCTTTATTTAAAGCCCACTCCATTAGCAAGTCACAAACAATCTATACCACACAAAGTCACTCATGTGCACTAGCCGTGAAAGGCTTTTAACCTCCCCTTCTCTGTGAAGAGTAATAGTAGAGGTAGAGGAGTGTGGCTGGGAGTATCAACTTTCAGAGTCCAGGAAGGGGAACAGCTAATCTTTGATTTCTTTAAAATATTGTAAGAAAGCGAGAGAAAGACAGTTAAACTTCACAAGTTAAACCATTGAAAGGGATATATTCGAGGTAAGTGATTTAAGATGAAATAATGTTGATGTACACATGAAATAATGTTGATGTTTTGTCCCAAAGTTGCCCCTATTGGCCTTATGTAAATTCAAAATTGCTCTTTTCGTTTTTTTGGCGGTGGCCATAACAAAAAGGTTCAGGTCTGTTTTCCCGTACGTTCCACTCCATACACACTTAATCGAATTCCATTTCCATGTTAATTATCACAGATATTATTTTAGAAATAATTCAGCCTACAATCGCCTGTCGTGAATAAAAAGAGGGGGCCTAAACCAAACTTACCGTTTAAGTCACCTCAGTCAGCCAAAGAATAACATTAGCAAAACTTGACTAATTAGCTCTGAATCAAACAGTTGGTTATGATGATTCAGTGAATACCCAAATGGTTTAGATTGCCATTCTGTGGGGAGAGTTAACCTACTCTACAGGGAGTTTTGACTGATCACATTTTTGCCTGACAGTGTCTCCGGGACTGTGCCAAACCTACGGAGCCCCTCATAGGACATACTAAAAAGATTTTTTCTCATGCAAAATATATTCCTGCGGGTACAGAAACAGTTCCTGCGGACACAGAGACATTCCTGCGGAAACAGGAACATTCCTGAAGAAACAGGAACATTCCTGAGGAAACAGGAACATTCCTGCAGAAACAGGAACATGATAAAAAGATTTTTTTCATGCAAAATATATTCCTGCAGGTACATGAACATTCCTGTGGAAACAGGAACATTCCTGCAGAAACAGGAACATACTAAAACAACTTTTTTTCATGCAAGAATTATTCTGTACCCGCAAGAATTGTTCAGTACCCGCGAGAATTGTTCAGTACCCGCAGGAATTGTTCAGTACCCACAAGAATTCTTCAGTACCCGCAAGAATTCTTCAGTATCCGCAAGAATTCTTCAGTACCCGCAAGAATATTTTTTCAGGGGAAAAATTATTTGTGATATGTCCTTATAGGGGCTCCATACAAACCTCATTCCATGATGGAAAGTTAACTTTTCCCTACAAAAGGTAAATCTTCAATCAAAACCTTTTCACCTTTCTATTTTTTTTTTTACTGAAGTGGAAAAAAAACGAAAATTTTCTGAAAAGGTTTAAAAAAAAGAAAGAAAAAATAGCTGATTCTCCCGATTCCTCTATCAGTCAGGCTTTTTTTTTTTTTTTTAAAACCACACATTTTAATCATGTTGGGCCAGTAAGGCTGAGTGCGAGGTATAAGTCCCTGATTATATACTGAAATCACGTCATGGTTCTATAGGTGCCACCCAAAACGGCCAAAGAACCATCCAAAGTGTCAAGGAGCTACCCAAGTGGTCAGAGAGCCACCTCTTGTAGGGATCTTGATGATTTCCTTAGCATTACTTAGTTTTTCTTTTTTTAGGATCAATCAACAGACAATACCTGACAACCTTAATATTATGCACGTAAAGGTTGTAGTTAAATAACAAACGTATGAAAAATATACAGCAAAATGTGCACCTGGTCAAAGAGCTACGGAGCCCCTAATAGGACATACCAAAAAAAATTATTTTTCTAAAAAATTATTCTTGCGGGTACTGGGACATTCTTGCGAGTACTGAACAATTCTTGTGGGTACTGGGATATTCTTGTGGGTACTGAACAATTCTTGCGGAAAATGAACAATTCTTGTGGGCACAGGAATAATTTTCTTTTGGGGTACAGAAACTTTCTTTTGGGTACAGAAACTATTCCTGGGGTTACAGAATCAGCATAGTACGGAGCCCCTTATAGGACATACTAAAAAGATTTTTTTCAGGCAAATATATTCCTGTTGGTACAAGAACATTCCTGCATAAAACAGGAACATTCCTGTGTAAACAGGAACATACTAAAACGATTTTTTTTTCTGCAAAATATATTCCTGCGTGTACAGGAGAATTCCTGCGGGTACAGGAAGATTCCTGTAGGTACTGGAAGATTCCTGCGGGTACTGGAAGATCTATTCCTGTTGCTACAGGAAGATTCTTGTGGATACAAGAATGTTCCTGCAGACACAGTAGCATTCTTAAATTTTGAGAGTTTAAAACATGTAAAAGATATTTCTTTCTCAACAACAACTATTCTTGTGGGTAGAGAAATATTTTTGCGGGTACAGAAAATATTCCTGCAGGTACAGAAATGATTCTTGTGGGTACAGAAAACATTCAGGTTGGGGCTTGAGGATTTTATCATCATTCAGTTTCCACAAGAACAGTTCAGTATCCACAAGAATTGTTCAGTATCCACAAGAATTGCTCAGTTTCTGCAAGAATTGTTCAGTATCCGCAAGAATTCTTTTTTGTGGAAATTTATTTTTGGTATGTCCTATTAGGGTCTCCGTAATACGCTGCATGTCAGGTTGAAAAAGGTAAAAGTAGACTTTGGAAGGAAATAAAAAAAGGTCATATAATCACCCATGCTTACTTAAATAAGAGAATATACTAAATTAAGGTTCATCTGTCATGGCTATCTCCAATGGCAGGCACTCAGAGATGTAGTTGGCAGGTTTCAATGATCTTAGTCATTTTAACACAGCATTTATGTTGAGTGATCAAGAAATATATCTAGTATTGGCGTCTCTGAGGAGTTAGCGGCTGACACATGTAAGTGTTAATTTGCTCTGATGTAGCAGGCAGCACTTGAAGTCTTCTTAGTAACATCTCACTTGGAACTGCAGAACACAACCGTGATGTCACAGAGGAGTTGGAATATGTTTTTTACCGGCTTAGAGCTTGTACAGTATTGATGCTGATCTACATGACAATTTGCATACCAGGAGATTTTTACATTGTCAATGATTTTCCTTGTCGCTGTGATACCACGGCGACTTATTTGGACAGCTATGAGTGATGTGCAATACTCACTGATGGTATCACATTAGGAGGTACTTCCTGGGGTTGGTGAGATGGTTTGCAGTGACTGTCATGAATGTGAATGGCAAAGTTATATTTATAGGTTTAACTTGCCTCGCTACCTAGCTAAAGTTCCCCTTCCTTCGGGAATAATGCAGTATAATATGATGATATTTAGATTTAAAAGAAAGAAAATGTGGAAAGGAATCAAACAATGTCCCAATCTTTCTCCGTGGGTGTCAACTCTTTTGTACCAGTACATTTCATAACAAAAAAGGTTTACCACTTGCGCTAGTGCCTCGAATTTAAAGTAATAGCTGATTCTCTGAGCTTATAAAAAGTACAAAAAAAAACTATGAAAACCTATAAGTCTTCTAGAAAACCGGAGATGGGCAATGACCAGTGGCTAAAATTTCGCTAGTCCAGAATGGCATACCATGTAGACCCAGCACACAGAAAATAATCCAAGTTAGTAAATACTAATCTAACTTAGACAAAATCACCCATTAGGCAAAATACCCAACATGTTAGTAACATCTTACTAATGTGTTAGTAGTATTAACTAACCTATTAAGGCAAGCTGACTTGACTTAGCCATGTCTAAGGGGTAGTAGTTTTGTCTGAGTGGTAGCAGTTTTGTCTAAGGGGTAGTAGATTTTTTTCACACCAGGTGGCAGTGTGGTTTGCATGAGGATTTTTATGGTAAGTGCATATCATGGAAAATCCTATGAATGTCAGAAAAATGGTGCTTTCTATGACTATCGACATAATAACGCCTCTACAATTCAACCTGGCATGTGATTTAACAGAATACACTTAATAAATATATATTTATTATTGAAGGAGCAATGAAGAATAATGGAAACACCTTTTCTGTGGAAATTTAATTTACTCATATATCCATATATCTTTGACATTATGATAAACCCAGAGCAACTAAGTTCACGGGTTGCAAAGAAAATGATGTGAGGTATTGAACTTGCTTCTCAAATGGAGAGGCTCGGTTCTGGGTGTCTTAACCTATGTGGAGTTTACACTTACCATTTCAAAATTAAGAGAATTGCTATGTTGCTTGAAAGTCTATGTAATTAGTGGAAAAGTCTAAGGCAAGTTAGGAGAAATCAGGCAAGTCGGGCATTTTGCCTAAGGGTTAGGCGTAAACTCCCAAGAAAACTTCGGTGGTTTGGGGACGTGCAAACTCCCAACTTGGGTTAGCAAGTCCAACAAATGTTAGGCGAAAGGCCTAAGATATTCAGAATATTTTTTTGTGTGCAGGACTGGGTGTCCGATAGCTTTCCAACATTGAAATTAGCACCAAATTTAGATTTGAGCTTCTATATAATGTGGCAGACATAACAGCGGCTAAATAGTGGACTTTCGATTTCTGACAGGATAAAAGATAGTGGTTTGTATCCGCAATAAGTTAAGATATGGGATGTATAGAAAGGTCCAGACGTTAGAGATTAAGTGCAGTATTAAAATAACAGCGTTTGAATACTGCTTAATCCAATAGGGGCAAAACTCTCACTCCCTCTCGACAGGCAGCTGTGAAGACACTTAGCATTAAGTGACCATAGGCATGCTCATATTGCGTTCCATCACAGGGTGTGATGACATGTGAACTTGAGTGATCTAACATATAATAGCATAAATACTAATTGTTGCCTCTGACTAGCATGGAAAAGAAAGGACTCTACTTTGCCACGATGAGTTGAATAAGGTTTTTATTGATCAAAAAAAGATCATATCATAACAATAAGTTCTTCATGACGACCAATATTCAGAAAGCAGACAAAGAAATTTATTAAATTGTGCAAGATAGATCAGGCGTTCACATCCAATGCTAGACAATTAAATAATTACAAAATTGAAAAAAAGCAGATCAGCACATAAAGGTAATATTTGAGTGTCACAAAAGAATGTCAACATTACAATTAGTCCCATTCATTTATGGTTCACTAATTCATCCTATAAATCAACAACATACTCTATATTCTGCATTTTAAAGGGGGGCTAGCACTGCGATTTTCATCATTGTTACCTGCTCAAAGAAGGTTCATGAAATTGCAGGACCCAGTGGAAAAAATCGGTCAAGGGTTGGTCATGTGACTTGCTAAGGTGGGTATGTCTTAGTCGTGCTAGCCCCCCTTTAAGGATCTTAACAAAAGCATCCAGGTTGAGAGCACGCTGACAGATTGCGTCTAATTTTATCCAAAGAGACACGCCTCTAAATAACAGACTATTTAGGGTGGCATGGCCCTGGACTCTTAGTTTTACATTCACATTACGTCTCCTGGCGCGGATTACCACACTTTCTTCAAACTTTGATAGCTTATACATTTTAAAGTTTAGATATGTTTCAATCAGTATTCTGGTATGAAAACACACTCACCCGTTTCAGGACTGCATTGTTCAGTCTCAGATTAGAGTTGTCAAGACCAGGTGGCTCAACTTGACTTCCAGGCACATGGCCTATAAGACAAATGGCCTTAAGTCTTATAGCCCCACGTCATATGGCCGAAAAAAAAAGTGGCCGAAAAGACAGATGGCCGAAAAGACAGATGGCCGAAATTTTTTTTCTCTTGTATCTGTACCATAAGACCCCCATACCACACCATACAACCCCTATACAACACCATACGACCCCCATACCACACCATACGACCCCCATACCACACCATACGACCCCATACCACACCATACGACCCCATACCACACCATACGACCCCCATACCACACCATACGACCCCATACCACACCATATGACCCCATACCACACCATACGGCCCCATACCACACCATACGACCCCATACAACACCATACGACCCCCATACCACACCATACGACCCCATACCACACCATACAACCCCATACCACACCATACGACCCCATACCACACCATACGACCCCATACCACACCATACAACCCCAATACCACACCATAAGACTCCATACCACACCTTTTGACCCCATACCACACCATACGACCCCCATACCACACCATACAACCCCCATATGACACCATACGTTGACAAAATACTTGCAGTTCACCTGCTGCATTGCCCTCCACCCTAAAGGCGTGCCTATGTATTGTGTGGCATGGTGTGGTATGGTGTAGTATAGTGTGGTATGGTGTGGTATGGTGTGGTATTGTGTGGTATGGTGTGGTATTGTGTGGTATGGTGTGGTATTGTGTGGTATGGTGTGGCATGGTGTTGTATTGTGTGGTAAGGTGTGATATGGTGTGGTATGGTGTGGTATTGTGTGGTATGGTGTGGTATGGTGTGAATTGTGTGGTATGGTGTGGTATGGTGTGGTATGGAGGGTACGACACTATTTCGGCCATGTGTCTTTTCGGCCATGTGTCCTTTCGGCCATATGTCGTTTCGGCCAAGTGTCGTTTCGGCTATTTTTTTTTTTTTGGCTATGTGATGTGGGGCTAAACGTCTGGGGGCTGTTAGTCTTAAGGGCCATAAACCAGGGAACCAAGCCATGACACCATAACACCTTAGGTTTGTCAACATTAGCACATCATGTTGACACCCTATCAAGGTCATCTTGTAGACTCATACATAGATCACCAGGGGTGCATACACCTCCTGTGTAAAATACAAGATCTGCATATGTGCAAAGTATGTCGTCTTACTTTGATATAATCAACGCAGGAAAAAGGTATCAAGAATTTCCATGTTGCCAAATAATCAATTTACCCCAAGGGGCATAACTAGCCAAAATCCAAGATGGCCACCAAATCTTCAGATTCTTATCTCCTGCAGCTGGGATATTCACCAGAAAAACATTTTGACCCTACTTACCCCACCTAAATTGGATCCAAGGAATCCATTTCTGTTATTGCCTTTTTGCTAGGGTAACTATTTGCTTAGCAACAGGCATTCTTTATTGGTTCAGAGGAGCAACACGTTCTCCAACTTAACAGGCATTCTTTATGTTTATTTGCCTAGCAACGGTGCTAAATCCACCCTCTATGATAATTTTAAGCATACTTACCCCGCCCGCCCCCTAAATTGAGTCTGGGGAATTCATTTCTGTTATTTCCTTGTTGCTATGGGCATTAGTTGCTTAGTAACAGGCATTCTTTATGTTAATCTACCTAGCAATGGGCCTAAATCCATCCTCTAGGAACATTTTGAACATATCTACCCCCCTAAATTGAGTCTGGGGAATTCATTAATGTTATTGGCTTGTTGCAATGGTCACTAGTTGCTTAGCATAAGGCATTCTTGTAAGTTTATCTGCCTAGCAATGGACCTAAATCCACCTCTGAATGCCTTTTAAGCATACCTACCACCCTAAATTGAGTCTAAGGAATTCATTCATGTTATTGACTTGTTGCTATGGTCACTAGTTGCTTAGCGACAGGCGCTATTTAAGTTTATCTGCCTAGCTATTTAAGTTTATCTGCCTAAATCCATCCTCTAGGTACCTTTTAAGAAAACTTTCCCCCCATAAATTGAGTCTGGGGTATTCATTACTGTTATTGGCTTTTTTTTGCCATCGTCACAAGTTACTTAGCAACAGACATTCTTTATGTTAGCTCCCTAGCGACAGGGCTTAATCCACACCCTATTTCTTTTTAAGCTTTCCTCCTCCCCTGAATCTAGTCTGCGAAATTGATTTCGGTTATTGGCTTGTTGCTATAATTATTAGTTGCTTAGCAACAGGCATTATTAATTGTTTTCTGCCTAGCAACACCACTTTTAAAGCATACCTACCCTTCATAAACAAAGTTTTTGGAATCTATTTGTTATGATTATTGGAATGATTTTATGGTCACTAGTTGCTTAGCAACAGGCATTATAAATGTTAATCTGCTTGACAACAAGGCTAAATATATCCCTAGGTACTGTTTAAGCATACTTAGGGAGCGTTCATTATTTATGGCAGGGGGGGGGACGACAATCTGTCGGAATGAATACGTCAGAAAAAACTGACCCCCCCCCTTCAGAATGGGTTGAAAAAAAATGACCCCCCCTTTCGGAATGGGTTGAAAAAAAATGACCCCCCCCTTAGGAATGGGTTGAAAAAAAATGACCCCCCCCCCTCAGAATAAATTGAAAGAAAATGACTCCCACCACATTTAACTACGTTCAACAGAGGCTACATCAGGTCCATTCATTATACAAGGTGATATTAGCAGCTTTAGAACCATTTCAGTTATGTGTCATCTTTTGAGCAGTCAAATTGTGAATACACTGCTGTTGATTGATTTACCTCTAGGTAAAATATCAATTTGAAGGCTAGCATGGATAAGACGTACTTGCGTGCACATTTTTTTAGCTGGTTTCGGTGAATTTGTGAACGATCTTTGAGCAGGTACCCATATTGTTTTTTCCCGTGCTAGCCCCCCTTTAAGGGCCGGCTAGCATGGGCTACTACTGATGCAGCTAAAATAGGTATGTCTTAGTAAAATATTCCATGTGACCTACTCCTGACCAATGGAAAAATTGTTCTGATTGAGGGACTTGGTTCTGGTTCCTTTTTCAAAAATTTTATATACGGTACAGAAATAAACTTTTGTAGCTTGTCTTTCTCTTTAGATTTCATTGTAATCTCAGTTTTTATATCAATTTGAAGGGTGTTATAGACATAATTCTTGTCAGGGTTGATTTCATCAATGGGTGAAAACAAGAGTTAAATCTGGAAAGATCTGATTGCGAGTTGCGGTGATTTTAGCATGTAATATTTTTTACTACTGACAACTTTGTTGGTGCCCCGTTCACTCTTGTGAGGTGTATGGTGTAGCACCACAAAGTGCTGTTTGTGGTGTACCATACCCTTCCCAGTACCCCTTTAAAGGAAAGTACTTATTTTCATGATGACATCTTTTGAAACAATCAGCAGGGTGAGCAAAAGAACAAGGAACATTGTGTCACAAATTGGGCCAAATACTTCAATCTCAAGAGCTGAACAGTGTTACACCCCAGGGAAAAATGTATAAATATACCATAGTGGTAGTGAATGGCCTCATCCATGTTTTAAAGGGGGCTTATCATGTCAAATTTTAATATGGGTACCTGCCAAAAGATCTTTCACAAATTTGTAGGAACCAGCGGAAAAATTCTGATGCCCCGATTGGTCAAGGAGTGGTCATGTGAGTTGGTAACACAGGTACCGGTACATCTTATCCGTGCTAACCGCCCTTTGACACACAAAGGAGTAAGACTCCGATCATATAACATAATCAAATGGATTTGAATTAGAGGAAGCTGGTAACAAAATGTTGGGCAGAATTATATCTAGAATTATTACTGAAAACCAAATAGTTAAAATTCGCGACATGTCGCGAAAATTTTTGTTCCTTTGTCATAAAATTTGCATCACATTGGCAGATACTCCCCAACAGGAAACTACCTGATGGGTCTAGACCCCTAAAATCGACAGTGTGACATGGCCTTTTCTTAAAATCGACAAAGGACATGGAGCTTCAAGGGACAAGGACATGGGTCAAAAAAGATAGTGACAGGGGACATGGACTTTTCTTAAAATCGACATGTGACATGGAGCTTAGTGACAAGGACAGAGGAAAATACAAATTTAGTGACATTTGACATGGGCTTTTCTTAAAATCGACAAGGGACATGGGGACCCCCCATCTAGACCCCCTACCTGGCCCTCGGGAATGGGTTAAAAAAAAATGACCTCCCCTCTAAGAATAGGTTGAAAAAAAGCGACCCCCCCCCCTCTAAGAATAGGTTGAAAATAAATGACCCCCCCCTTTGAATACCTCCAAAAAAAATGACCCCCACCTTCATTTGGTCATCCCCCCCTGCCATAAATAATGAACGCTCCCTTAGCCCAACTCCCCCTAAATCAAAACTGGGAAATTAATTTCTGTTATTGGTCTGTTGCTATCGTCACTAGGTAATCTTAATGTTTATCTCCCTTGTAACAGGCCTAACCAGGCTCTCTAGGTCCCTTTTAAGCCTTAAATTGAGTCTTGGGAACTGATTTCTGTTATTGGCTTGTTGCTAAGACTGAAAGTTGACAACTGAAAGCATTCTTATCTGAGTATCCCATCATCTGATATATATCCGCGATGGTTGCACCCATAACAAAGTCATGAAAACCATCCATCTGAACCTTAACACATGTTCTACTATATGTTCGACCATCTGTGCACTTCCTTCAGTTAAGATGGTATCATGCACATCATAGATCATAGAGTTTCAGAGAGACACAAGACTGGCTAGCCCCTGTATTAGGTAAAAGCTATATGCTGGCCTTCCATTGACAGTAATAGTACAATACCATAGCCTCCCCTTTAATAAAGAAGGAGTTTCAATAAACACGTTTGATTCATTGTTCACACCTGGGCTGCATCTACATACTTTCATGTATTCCAGATAAGAATTCGGCCAAAGGGCAAGCAACTCTGGCCAAACTGGCCTGCTGCTGCGTCTTTGACATTGGATTTCCCCACTGCTTCCTGTGCGACTGTCATGCTGGGTTCCCCAACTACCAGAGAGGCCACTGCCTTAATATTGTTAGATGAAATTGTGATTGATTGAACCCCCTAACGCTGGGAGTGATACAGTAGCAAGATGTGTCACTGAGATCCCTATATTTGCCCTTGACATAAACCCTGCTTAATTTATAGACAGGTTTCTGCAGCAAGATAGTCTAGCTCCTAACACCTATAGCAACTATCCTGTGATGTGTACACTTTGCGACACCACAAAGCATCAGTTAAGTGGATTGGATGAATTTTGAAAGTGAACCAAGTCGCAGTCCACCATTACCAGGCATCCTCCTTGTTCAAGCCGTGACCTATATACCTCAGCGCATGCGTGTCATGCCCTGACATCCGGTCTAATTCGTAGGGTCAACAATAAGCCGGGTTGGCAATATGTTTCGATTTGAAAATTCATGTAATCCTCCTATATATTGAATATTATAGACCAAAATGGCATTGTATCACCTTCTATGGATTCTATATTTGCTTCAATCTGGAGGAATTAACATGGACAGCTTGGATTCTATGGAGAATATGGGTGGAAAGTCGATCACCCGCCAAGGACAAAAATGGCCACGGCAAACCCAACTGGGGAGGATTGCTTGCACTTGGAAAATGTATTCTCCTGCATTTATTCTGGAGATAGCAGGTAAGAAATTAACACAAAATGGAGAAAATGGTGGTACAAACATTCGAGCTAGCCAACCCATGGGTTGCACATAGTTGAAGTGCCATGTTGCGTTAACCATCTGAATCAGGGTAATGAATTCCCCAGACTCAATTCAGGGGGTAGGTAACCTTAAAAAGACATAGGGGGTTGAATTTACCCTGATGAATTCCCCAGACTCGATTTAGGGGGGATAGGTATATTTAGAATGTACCTAGGGGATGGATTTAGCACCATTGCTAGGCAAATAAACATAAAGAGTGCCTGTTGCTAGGCAACTAGTGCACTTAACAACAATGTTGCTAAGTAACTAGTTACCATAGCAACAAGGCAATAACAGAAATGGATAGGGTCAAAATCTTTTTCTGGTGACTATCCCAGCTGCAGGAGATGAAAATCTGAAGATTTGTCGGCCATCTTGGATTTTGGTCGGTTACGCCCTCTTGGGGTAAATTAAAAATTTGTCAACATGGAAATTCTTAATCGGCACCTTTTTAGGTCAGATTTAGCTATGTTGCTAAAAATCTACCCCAAAAAATACCCTTCCATAAGCTGGTGTACTAATGACACTGCGGCCACCCGAACTCCTGTACTCATATAGGTCCTGCGCCAATTGATAAGCTGCATCAGTCGTGCCCCTGTTAGGCAAAAGAAAAAGCAAATTGGAGATCTGATAACAATCTGTTATTTAATAATTAAAAAAAAAACCTGTCAACTGAGCATGTTCTACATGCTTCATTAGTTTAGATGTGGAAACATTAAGCAGTTCATTAGTATATGACGCCTTTCTGGAAAATGAATGGTTATTGTAGTGGCAAGAGCACTGCTGATGAAGTGTCCACTGTTACAAAGGATCTATATGATAGCATCCGTCGTCGATCGTACCAATTATTATGAGATGAGGATGATACACAACACAACACTGGCTCAGATAGACGTAGGGCATTTAATCAAATGACCTTCTGAAAGTTGATACGTCAGACAAATGTGTAGAGGCAAGGAGAAAGGGTGCTCCGTGCAAAACGTCAACTTTAAAATTCAAATCACTAGCTTTACAGTGATACATAGCATGAGAAGATACTCCTGTTAGTTTTGGAGGAATGGCTTCCTAGATATGGGTAGGTGTGACCATTTCAAGAATGTTAATAAGCTCTATGTCTAATTGGTCATGAGATATATAGCTAATTAGCATAATTTATGCTAATTAGCTAAATTCGTATACATTTTTATTCTTTTGCCCATAACCTTTGATCTAGAAATGGTATTTTCATTCTGTTTTCACCATAGTAAACCTTGTGAGATGTTCCTTCAAATGGGATCATTGGTTTTCCTATTTAGAATGAAAATCATGTTTCCATGGCAACATAAATCAACAAAAATGCCTATTTTGGCCCAAAAACATTCTTTTTACATGCCAAATTTGGAACCTTTCCACCCAAAATAGAACGTTTTATCAAAAATCATTGAATTCTCCATAAAAAGGTAGCCTATAACATTTTTAGTCATATTTTTCCTATTCTAGTCCATAGTGGTGCCCCCTGGTGGCTAAATCTGGTACTAAAACCCACAGTGACTGTCCTTTCTGCTTGCTGGCTAACAATTTCTTTTTTCTACGCATATATACGCCTTACTCGAGTGGTCTATAAAGCATAGACATAGGCCGACCTCCAGCCTAGTCTCAGCATAATATTATGGCCAACTGGAGGAAATTCAGTCCACAGTCACACAGCACTAGCTAGCAATACCTGATGTCCAATAAACCCTAAAGGGGGCGATACATGTCTCTTGGATTTATAGCCCCATAGCCCAAGTCTCATGGGTATGATAAATCATCATCTCTAGTACCGATAATTACAAGATGATGATACACAACACAACACTGACTTCATGGTCATGGTGACGTAAAACAGAACACTCATAGACAGAACTAAATGATGATGGTGTACATTGTGGTCAATCCACAACGAGGGGGGGGGGCTGTCTCCCCCAAGGGTAAATCCCGAGGGGGAGTCAGCCTCCCAAATTTGCATGGAAATAAGTCATATGACCAGTGTGGATCGAGACCTGTTGCGCCACTGGGGGTATGGCATACAGACCTTCAATGATATCTCTATGGGCTATTGTTATTCACATGAAATAAATACTGCGCCAGTCTCCTAAGTTCCAAATGCCAATAAGAGACACATCAGCCTCCCCCATGGAGGCTCGCAACTTCATGCCTCATTGAATGGAATTACATTTCTGACAGATCCATCAATTCCAATAATGATCCTTGGATTTATAGCCCCTAACTCAAGCCTTATGGTGCAGATAATGGAAAGGTTATAGCAGCATGTTTTGTATATTTCCCAAAAGCTTCTGACTGTGTTCATCATATTAACTTAATACATACAATACATGGGTTAAATTTACACTCTACTACCAAAATTGGTTAAGGGTTTACTTAAAGCATAAAAATCACAGCACAATAGCCAATGGGCAAAAATCCCAACAATGGGGCTGTGTACAAATGATGTCATGCAGGAGGGGGGGACGGGGGGGTCCCACTTGCCATGACCAAGGATGACAAGGGGGGAAGGGGGGTTATGGGCTGCATGACATCATGCCATCAAGAAATCACAATATGCTTTGGTTTTGGCAAGAACAAAAACTTTTGTAAAAAGATTTTTAATGGTAGGAAAGTTTAATGCATTCATCTGACAGAAATTTATTACCTATAGGCCCTACATGCATGCATTCCTCAGACATCTCACGCAATGAGTGTCACTGCCATCAATGTCAGTGTAAAATCAAGGTGATGTGTAGGCCACTATAAGGGAGCACTACTACTCTATCCTACCCATACCAATTTAACCCTTTTTGAAAAGGGCCACTGCTGCCCTCAGGATCTAAATGATGCATCTAAAATACCCCTGAACTGCTCCTGTTGCCTCAGGGCAGCATCCATAGTCATCCACAGGCTTCTTTTTGAAAAGGTGTGATATCCCCCCCCCCCTCCTTGAGGTGTCAAAATTATTTTGCTCCTCCCCCAGTCCACCCCTTCCCGGATCCCACTGTTGATAAATAACAAACACTCCCCTGGAGCTCTCCACCACCCTGTTGCTATTTTCACTGAGGGGATGCTTGGGGAGATGTAAAGGGGACCTCCCCCCAAACTTACTCTTCACATCTTTGTCTGAATGGAACTCTATCGGACTCAACTTATTTGCAAATTCTAGAGTAAAATGCTGAGGTGACTCGATTGCTTTGTAAGATCACAAATTGGAACTATGATTGCAATCGATGGTCTCCTGAGAATTTGTGATGCTTTCTGAGTTTTTTTTGTATTAGGCCACTCACTAAGTTCAGAGTGTTCTCCCTGAAACCTATTTCTAGTACACTTGTATATGGTTCAAGTTACAGATTAAATCAATACATTCAATATATCAATACATTCAAGCTCTTGAACTATATGATCCTTAATAATAACTGTTCTTGATTTTCTCTTTGCTGACAAGTGTACAACTTTCACTGTGAAGAAGGCAGACTATTAACTGTATTGGACTATTGATCTAGACAGTTTTTAGGCCCTTTTGTGACAGGAAATACTTGTGTATGATCACTACCATAGTACTCTGTGTATAACTATGTAATGGTTCGAGTTCTTATATAACTTCGGTTTAATTCGAGATATGTCAATATCAAGGAAAACCAGACAAGTTAGCTCGGGTTAGTGCAACCGGCACATAGGGGCCAGAGATCAAAGCGACCTCTGGTCCTACCGGTGGTAACCGCACCGATCGACCCGCCCTCTCGAATAGGGAGCTAACACTATATATAACGCTCCACGAGCCCCTACAACTACAAGGCACAGAAATGGTACATCCTGCATATAGGGACCCATACATTATATAAGCTGACAGTGTTTGGCATGTTTCTCTGTTCATTTGTTGATCAGTGCTAGTTCTTTTTTCACTTTGCATGCATGTTATCCTTTATTGCCAATTCACACCCACTATATGTCCCTTTGAACCATTTTAATTTGTTTATAGCCTATAGGCCTTCACTATTCATGCACTTTGGGGGGGGGGTATCTCTCTGTATGACGTCATGCTGAGGGGGGGTCAAGTGTTGTATGACAAAACTTGACAAGGGGGGGGAGGGGGGGGTAAAAAATGGTCCAAAAATGCATTGAAGTCATTTGTACACAGCCCCCAACGGGGAAGTAAAATTTTGGGTTCCTCAGGGGTCCACTTTAGGCTCCTTGCTGTCTATTATTTATGCAAATGATTTGCCTGGTCTTCTTCAAATCAAACTAGACTGTAAAATAAGATTTGCTCGCAGAGGAGCTCCCACTAGTTACTATTTCTTTTATAGTATGAGTGAGGACCCTACTACAGAGGTGTGAACCTCTTGGATCAGAGGGCGCAAAGTAAACCGGCTTTCAAAAAGTGGTTAAAATTTCCCATCCAACCTAGATTGTGCATGTTGTATTTAATAGTTATTTAATTCTGAATTGCTCACTAGCTCTACACCGAACCCAGTGCATTCCCACGCATTTTCTTCTTGTAATGGACCACAGTGTCAAGCACTGCAGGGCGTGCAGAAAAAAAAACACTTTTTTTCAGACAAAAGCGTTGATAAAAAATAACAATAATGATAGTAATGTTTATAAATCCAATCAGAATAAAAAGAACATGTCATATTGTACTTGTAATTACAGAATCATGCATTATAACGACTTACTGCGGACATTGGGGGAGTTTGGCAGGTTTCAGCAGCTACAGTACCTGCTGGTGTGCTTGGTGGCCCTGACAATCACTCTACACTCATTCAACATGGTCTTTGTTGGAGCTACACCTAAGCACAGGTAAGTATACAAGGGATACAGGATGAGGCAAAGAAATTGTCGTTCACAATGTTACTTGGAGAGATTCCATGATCCCTATATTACAATCAGTCCCTTTTCTAATTAATTACAATTTACTTTCTACAATTGGTATGAATAGGTACCTGTGCTATATTGTATTTTCACATTAAATATCCTTGTAGATGCAGGCTTGTGGACACTCCAGCAGCATGGTCCAACCTAACACAGGAACAACAACTCAGGCTCACCTACCCTATAACAGGTAAAACCTCACACTACTTTCAGACGCAAACACATTTAAAGGCCAAATTTAAATACTATTATATCAGCTTTTGATATACCTCGCTTCACAAAATGCTGCAAGGTAGCTAGTTTTTGGATTAAGTTCCATATAATATTTTATGGTGTAATCTAAAACAGGGATTTTCTGATCATTTTTGGCCGCGGGAGTTGACATCTGAATTTCTTTATTTGAAATTAATCTGACTGCTTTTAAGAACACTCTCTATTAGAGTAAATAAAAGTAGTATGTTCATTCCGATATATGAAAAGGAATTGGTACATTGATACAAAATGAAAAGAATTTTTTTAAAGATATCTGTATCTTTTCATACAGAAGATGGAGAACTGTCTCAGTGCCAGATGTATGACCTGTCAGAGGCAAACTGGACATTAGAGAACATCTCCCAATGGCTGACCTACACCAACAGGACTGTGGTAGGCTGTACAAATGGATGGGTGTATGATACAGACGTCTACTCATCTACTATTGTCTCACAGGTAAGACTAACTAATCATTCACAATATCACTTTAGAGAGCTGCATGATGCGCCAAGGTTGATGTCTCCCTGCAGGCTGGATGTACCAATAACACACTTGTCGTTAGATCAGGATTGCGGTCCTCTTTCTGCCACTTTTCATTACATGGGTTATGAGTGTAGTTGTGAATTCTTTGCTGTTCCACATCAGACATCACATTATAACTGTTGGCATTTACTTATGACTCATAAAATGCAAGTCATTAGCAGGTCACAAGTCATTCACAAGCCATTAAATCATAAGTGACAATTAGGGAAAGACTGTAAGGGTTGGTGTCCAATAAAATTATAGTAAATCAACATTCCACTACTGATTTTGGTGTGGTTCACCCATTTTCACTTATATAAATGTTTTCTTAGAATTAGTTTTGAAAGACTGACACCACAAGGACTGGTTCTACAATGTCATGTATTCCCTTTGAGACAAAGATGGGACCAGAAATGGAAGAATCTTATTTCATGTCCTTCAAAACAAGCTGAAATTGAAAAAGTACGATGGTGGGCAAATATGGTACAGGATGGAAACCTTTACCTATGACAGAAAACCCATCATGAACTTTCAATAGCTGTGAATCAAAAGTCACAAGTCACAACTTTCAACTCTCCTCGTAGGAAAAGTCATATTCTGAGGAATAAATTTAAAGGTCTGATTGAATCGTTGCAGTTTGAATGTTTCCTTATAATTCTATCATCAGGGAATAATTGTGAATGTTAATCAATTTGATTTGAATGATTTCCTCAATGTTGTTCAGTGTTGAAAAGTTCACAGCTGGTTCTGGGGTCATAAGGGCTTGCGACTTGTGACTCACCAAAGTCACAACTTATGAGGAACAGTATTTGCAAAGTCACAGGAGTTAAGGAATGGATCTGGGTCACAAGCAATCATAAGGAAATCATATCTCATGAGGAACGTTCCTCTGCAGGAGGTAATTTCTTAAGGCATACGATCACACACAGCCTGACGACTTGAAAAACTCAATGCTATTCCAATGAGAATCTTTGTACCACTTAGAGGCTGCAGTCGGAGTATGTCAAGAAATGGACCCCAGCACTATGTTGATGCATCTTGCCGATTTATTCTATGCTATTTACATGATAAGATCTATAAACACACCAAAAATGCTATATACAGAATGAAACAAAAGTTACTGAAGACACCCTGGTATTGGGACCGTGAAATGAATATATGCTTTCTTACAACCTTCAGTAAACGCTGATCACTGTGCATATATAAAATCTGCTTTCAGTATTCATAATTTCTTTTGTTGTTTAAAACAGTGGGACCTTGTATGTGAAAATGCATGGAGAAAGAACATGGCATCGAGTATCTTCTTCGCAGGACGACTTGCTGGGTCATTGCTGGGACAAGTCGCTGATAGGTAAGAAATTTCTTAATAATTGGTGGATGATTATTTCAGAAAAGAATATGGTTTTGCTTAAATCATCCTCAACAGGTTGACCAAACTAGACTTGGAGGGTTAAATATTTGTGATTCCATGATAGATATGCAGCTTCAAATCAAGGAGTGGGACGCATGACTATTCATGAATTCCCTCCATTCTCATGTTATACCATCCCTAGAAACAATTTCTTGTAAATTCACGTGAAATTCACGTGATTTCACAAGAAAATTTGGTGTAATTCACGTTATTGATCACGTGAATTCACATGAATTTGTGAGCAGCAATTCATGTGAAATTCAGCAGTCACATGAAATTCATGCGATTTCATGTGAATTTCACATGACTGATGCATCTGACAATAAAATGTGAAGAACTCGTGAAATTAACAAGATTTCACAAGAATTTCTGCTGAACCAAATTTTCACCAAATTTACTCGTGTCATAGTGGTGAAAAGTCGTTCCTTGTTTCCAGGGATGGTTATCACGTTTAGGCACTGATTTGCCGTGCGGAACCCTGATAAACCCGTGTAGTTAGCACACGCTAAGGCACCATGGAAAATTTTGATACAAGTTTTTACGTTGGCATATATGCTCTAAGGGTATTCTGGCCATCGCGCGCACTGCTTACCAGCGGTTCTACTATCAAAATGCCCCTCGGACACATGTCGATGTAACATTTTGCGTCCGCGCAGTCCGGTCCACTCGCCGGGGAAGACGCAGTGTTTTGATTCGAATTGGAGCTCTGTCGTCGACAGAAAATGGCTAAATTCAGGAGAATTACATATCCCATCATGGCCTATATACCTGTGAGACATAAATATAGCTGTATAATGTTTAGCTATCTTGAAGACAGCCCCAACTTTGCTGTATTTACAGTGTAAATGGATTATATTTGTGCTTGTGTACATCAACAAAAAATCCAAAATGGCAGAGGATCGGACCGTGTCGACTCGCAACAAAAATCAGTGCATTTCATGGCTTTATAGGGTAAAATAATTAATTTAATGGTTGAAACCATGGTATAAACCTCATAGTACATGGCTAGGCTTCCACTCGGTCCTTTTATCCCTAGATAAATGACTGAGCCCGAAGGGCGAGGTCCTTAATCTGGGATAAAAGGACCTAGTGGAAGCCCAGCCATGCATTATGCCCTTATTATACCAGTGCAGTGCTGGTGAGTAGCACTGCATTGGTGGGTGCGTGAAGTGGACAAATTCAGGGGGTTCCAGTTACCAATAAAGGATGACTCATTCATTTTCATCGACAGCTGGGTCGGGTCGGGAGGGCTTTATTGAATATCACATACCAGCAATTTATTTTCCTCATCCCACTGATGTGGTAAAAGTTGAAAATACCCACCTCTTAAGATGTTACTTTGACAAATGCCACCCCCCCCCCCAATGAGTACTTGGGTAAACTGTATTAGTTTCAGTCTTGACCCCCCCCCCCCAGATTGTGGAGGGTTTTTAACCAGCCAAAATGCCCTGTCCCTCCCCCCTAAAAAAGAAAAAAGAAAGTAGATAAGTAAATAATATATGATGACTCGTCCCAAACTTTGCAGTGTAGTTATGATGCATAACTAGTTTTATGAGTTGCTCATTAGGGCTGAAATCATGCATGGCACTGGCAACAGATAAACATAGCACATTAATAGAATATGAAGTAATTAATTTTCCTTATTTTATTATTTAGATATGGACGCAGACCGGTTTTCTTTATCTGTGCCGTGTTACAAGTGATTGTTGGCTGCAGTGCAGGACTCTCCCCCAACTTGTGGTTCTTCTATGTATTATACTTCTTTCAAGGTCTCCTCCAAATGGCAATACAGATTTCATGTTATGTACTAGGTGAGCAAGCCATCAGTGGAAGCTTAAGACAACTACTGTAATACCCCGGGTATAAGGCACTACTGTAATACACCCGCGTATAAGGCACTACTGTAATATCCCAGGTATAAGGCACTACTGTAATACCCCGGGTATGAGGCACTATTGTAATACCCTGGGTATAAGGCACTACTGTAATACCCTGGGTATAAGGCACTGCTGTGATACCCCGGGTATGAGGCACTACTGTAATACCCCGGGTATAAGGCACTTCTGTAATACCCTGGGTATGAGGCACTACTGTAATACCCTGGGTATAAGGCACTACTGTAATACCCTGGGTATAAGGCACTACTGTAATACCCCAGGTATAAGGCACTAATGCAATACCCCCGGGTATGAGGCACTACTGTAATACCCTGGGTATAAGGCACTACTGTAATACCCAGGGTATAAGGCACTACTGTAATACCCTGGGTATAAGGCACTGCTGTAATACCCTGGGTATGAGGCACTACTGTAATACCCTGGGTATAAGGCACTGCTGTAATATCCCGGGTATGAGGCACTACTGTAATACCCCCAGGTATAAGGCACGCCTTACATGTGAGGATGGACCACTGACGCAATAGAAGTAGGAAAAGTGAGGGTAGTTTTTCTCTAATATCTTCCCAATACTCCGTCACCCCGTACAATGGTAAAATGGGGTTGGGGGAGCTCTGAGATGGCCACAGGTCTTTGAATTTTGAAGATTTGAAGAACAACAATTTTTCTATCATGTCCACAGCCATAGTCTGGGTGCATCTTATACCTGGGAGTGCACCTTATACGTGGGGTAATAGTCTAGGGTATGTTGTCATCCCACTTGGTAAATGTTTCCAATATTTCTAAATGCTCTGTGTTAAAATATCGTTTTGACATTCATAATTCAGAAAACATGTTAGGTTTCAAGATAGCATTAGAGTGCATTATGTATAGTATACTGGGACCTCTATGAAGAGTCCGTGACCAGGCCACCCTGGCGTCACATCAGGGGTAAATGTGTAAGTAAATATCACATTTTTTGTCTACTGGTAGCACAGTGTGTCATGTAGGTCTATCATTATACCTGCATAAAATATAAAACCATGTCCCTACTATGAAAAAAAAACCTTTCCATCAAATAAAAGGATTCTGGCATGATTATTGAAATATGTGTCACCATAGAAGAGAGCAGCAGGGATGTTTGATGCACCTAGTGATGTCATGATTGCCAAAATGCACCAAAGTTGTGCTCACTGCAAGGCTGCGAACAGATGCTCTTTGTACCGTATTATCTGGTATGTATCTCCCTCAACAGATATTGATGCAATATAGCATAAATATGACAGCCCAAGGTTTTTATATCACCTTTTCCTCCATTTTGTATTAATTTCATACCTGATATCCTCAGAATAAAGGCAGGAGAAGATATTTTGTAAGTGCCCCGGGTCGCTCTGTGCGAAGCCATTGTTGTTGTTCCTTGCCGGGAGTGGTACCGCTGTGTTTACACACACTTTTCGTATTGAATCTAACCATGACAAGTCGAGATATTAAAAGGTACACATCCTTAGATAGTCTAGTTGATCCCTCCATACTTATTATGTCCAATATATTCAAAATAAAGAAGAATCCAATGATTTTTGCATCGTAAGTCAGGCCATTCTCTGCGTCTTCTTCAACTACGGCATGTTGACCTACATCCACATCCAGGCCAATGACACACTTTTATCGGACATGGAGGTGGATGGGAATGGCTGCACTGCAACTCGCTTATGATAGAAAAATCATTGGATTCTTATTTATATTGAACAAAATGGAGAAAATTAGCATGCATCCATCATCTCTGGATCGAATACTTGTTGGGATTTTAATATTATAACATGACAAGCTTGGAATCAAGACAAAAACTGAGTGTTAACATAGGACTAGGACCACAGGTTAGAATTTATTTACTTTCGCATTGGATTTCATCACCGTTCAGTGTGGCACTATGGCTAAGGCTTCTGCCTACCTCCACTGCGGCCGGGGTTCAATTCTCCTATGAGTTGGGATGATTTTTCACATTGAAACAATGGCGAGACTGACTTTGTATGTCCGCCAGCATTTCCCAAAATATTCTAAGTCCAACTTGACCTCGAAAAGTATATCCAAAAATCCCAAAAAAAGGCACATGTTCGTATATGCTCTCATAAGGCACTGGTAGAGGATAGCATAACAGTAAGGGAGGTGGCAGAATAGTGGTATAACAAATATATCCTAACAAAGGATCCCTATGCATTATCATTATACTGTACCTTTTATTATTTCCAATGTGACACATTTTGCAACATGTTCTATGTATGAGCAATGCAACACCTTTTGACCCATTTTGACATCCGTGACGTCATCAGATGCAACAGATAAATCTGCTGCTCTCCTCTATAGTGACATATTCGTTAACAATCATTCATTTATTACACTATCTCCACTCTGGATGATAGTCTGACATTTTTCTTTTGAACAGGTATGGAGGGTGTTGGGCCCAAATATCGAAAAGTTGTTGGTCTTTCATTTAATATCTTCCGCGCTGTCTCTCAGATGTCCTTGACAGGGATTGCACTAGGAATAAGGAACTGGAAGTGGATAGAGATCACAGTCAGCTTGATTTGTTCATTTTATGTTTTATATTACTGGTAAGTGAAATAACATGACAGCACTTGTGGGCGACATTCATAATAGTATAGGGTTGATCTGCTCTTGAAGGGGTGGTGCAATTGGCTCACAGGAACCTGGACTAGGAGAAATGGGCATTCTTAATGCATTGATTGAAGCCATTAAAGTGTCCAAATTATACATTATGGATAAAGCCACTTAAAGCTCGTACTTTCTTACGATTCATGAATTGCTTCTATCAAAATTCAATTCTATGCTGAAGAGTGAATAAGGCCTATACTTTCATAGCTGTTGCCTAGATTTTCCATCTAATTTTCTCAATAATATCCCACATTAAGTGAATGCAAGATACAACATGCCAGGCCAATGATTTCCTCCCCTAGGCTGATGCCTGAGTCAGTGCGATGGTTGATAAGTGTGGGCAGGACAGAGGAAGCTGACCGCATTGTGAAAAAGGTAAGGATTACAGGACTCTCTTCCCTCTCTCTCTCTCTCTCTCTCTCTCTCTCTCTCTCTCTCTCTCTCTCTCTCTCTCTCTCTATCTCTCTCTTCTTAATTTACAAATAAATCTTTTTATCCTGTTTGGCATTTCCAGACGAAAACGTTGTTAGTTTTGTTTTAACACATATCTTATGAAAGTCCTGCTGTAGCAAACAACCTTTGGCCCTTTGGGGGCTTGGAAATTGAGCCGAACATATCCTGGCTAGCTTTTCCCCCAAAGAAGCATGAGAATGGTAATTAGGCGAGACATGATGTCTTAAGTCTGGTGTGGCTACCACTTTGAGCCACTGAGGTTTTGTGGTGGTATGGGTACGGTGTCTCAGATAGGGAATTGGTCGATTTATACTTAATATCTAATGATTCATTGTATTATGCGTATTCTGCACGTTAACTACCGACTTTTTTTTTATTACTTGTACCACTTCATCCATCTGTATATATTCATCTTGTAAATGGGTTGGTTCGTTGTTGACAGCCTGCATTATGCTGCAAAAGATTGGTTTTGACCGGTTATAAGTCTAACGTAATCTAACTAATGCATTTCACACACACTGTAGCACTGAGATAACACTTGTGAAGGATGCGCCATCGAAATAGTCGGGTAAACCATAACTTTACATGCACTTTTGTTATGAGTGACTGTTAAAAAAATCCATTTTGGCACCTAAAGGCCCACATGCACTAAATACAGCCTGGATGTTTCAGGGCCAATGCCAAATGAATGGAGTTAGCATTGTAGACCATTTTTTAAAAAAATGTGACATTTTAAAAAAGGTAACATTATGGGGATTTAGTGCTATTTACAGAATCTAGGTAGCAAACCCAAGTGAAATATGTTGGATATTTTTCTTGTAATTCCCCAGAACTTCGAGCAGGTCTTTGGGACATATTCTAACAACAATTGAACCAAAATAGTGGGTATAGGTGTCTTTTACACCACAAACATAATCATCATACCTGACCTTGACAATAACTGTGTAGGTTGATTGACTGGGACTGGGACCTTTGCCGATTTAGGGATATCTAACTGACTACAGTAGCAGTTGCTCAAGACAATACAGATTGACACATTAAACTAAATCTATTTGAATTAAAATGAGAATGTCTTGGGAATCATGTTGGTATATTGCTTATCAAAATCTGACGAGGATAAGTGG
Organism: Acholoe squamosa; assembly: GCA_949317995.1. Lineage (NCBI taxonomy): Eukaryota > Metazoa > Annelida > Polychaeta > Phyllodocida > Polynoidae > Acholoe > Acholoe squamosa. The sequence continues at coordinate 69,665,472 of OX439038.1, forward strand.
ACTAACATCCCCTGATAATGTATGAGGATACATCATATTTTGCACTTATGGGCCACCTAGTGGTCAAAAATGACACTAATCCCCATAATGTTACGTTTTCCCAAGTTGTGTCACAAATGTTATTTGCAAAGACAAGAATTATTTTGATTACAAACATACTTGTTTTTATCATGAACTATAGTACAGCGGGAGAGAATTATCACAGAGGTTACATGGTGATGTAACAAATATATGTACAATAAAGATGACATGAAACATAAGAACATAAAAATAGTTGTCCTTTATTTTGTTATCAAGACAATGACACATGCTTCAGTGAAAACTGATGGTAATCATCATATAATGTAAGTTAGGGAAAAGGCCTCGCCAATACACAGGAGAATGTGAGCTCAGTGAAATAGTATCAAATCTGCATCGACTAGATGTTAATTAAGGCTGGGGGATATAAGTGTACACAGACCAAGATTGTATAGCTTGGATACCGCAGTTCAAGTCATATTATCTACTTCATTCGAGCATACAGCACTGGGACAAGGTATGTATATGCTTAATCACTGATTCAGCTCAACTGACACAGGGTTACCATGGTTAGATGACTAACAATATCCAAGCATGTGTGTGAGGGACAATTCCAAATGTATTTTCAACATGTCATTCGCTCAATCCGATGTATAATATTTCTTCATGTTTTGCAAGGAAAAAAGTTAAGTTCATTTTGTTACTTTTCTAGATGGCTATAATGAACAAAGTTACCCTTGAAAAGCACATCATAGAGAAAATAGATGGTGGAAAACAAGAAGAACGGAGAGCCACCATCATTGATGTCCTAAAGCAATGGTCTACAGCTAAACTGACTATTCTTGTATGGTTTAGTTGGTAGGTACAAATACCTTTAACCCAAGATAATACCTCCATTTTATACCACTTTGTCATCATCAGAGACTCACTGCATTGTGACATGATGTTGACCCTTCAGAAGTACACTAATCACCTCCATTTTATACCATATTGTCATCAGAGACTCGCTGCATTGTGACATGATGTTAACCCTTCAGAAGTACACTGATCACCTCTATTTTATACCACTTTGTCATCACCAGAGACTCACTGCTTTGTGACATGATGTTGACCCTTCCGAAGTACACTGATCACCTCTATTTTATACCACTTTGTCATCACCAGAGACTCACTGCTTTGTGACATGATGTTGACCCTTCAGAAGTACACTGATCACCCACAGGGCCAGCATGATATATGGATGTATGGGTTCAGGGCCTCGTCAGGTGGGTGGGGGCTTGTTAGATATAGGGGGTCGGTCATTTTGAAAAGGAGCCCCTTGGGCCATTCCATGCATGTTTCATTTTTAGGGGGGGGCATTTTGCAAAATCAGTTCGGGGGGGGGGTGCAATCATTTTTGTCATAGTGGTGGGGGGGGTGTCGGAAAAGAATCTGCTGATCCATCACGCCCCACCCCCTCCCCAGCTGGCAATAAATGACTTGGCCCTTACTTGCCTACAATCATAATGTAAGAAAGGATATTATGCTCCAATACACATAGTTAGTGATATGATATTTAACCCAGGGTGCACCATGGGTACTGCTTAATCCCAGGATGTAGGGTATATAAATGATTTAGAATGGCTGTTGTAATGCATGAATGTAAGCCCTTGCAGGTTTACTCATGAGAGTCTCACGTGTCAAGCTGTCCCTACAGAGTTTGAACCCTGCTCCTTCCCTCACTAGGGCCGACCGGTGCTAACGTCTACCAAACATGTATTAATGCAGCAGTGATGAGTGCTACTCATGCTATATAACTACACATACTTAGTAAAGAATGTACCTATACATCATTATTATAGTTCTGCACAAGTCTTCCATAATGGAGGCTTTTATCATCATTTCTTTCCTATACAGCAGGGAAATATTAAAGGCAAATGATACTAACAGAAGAACTATGTATCAAAGTATATTTCCCCCACATTCAATAACTCCTACAAACTCTAAATGAAAGAGTTTCTTTTATATGACCCTATAGTCCACCCGGCATCCAGTACTCTGCACTCAGATAGAGGCCACATAGTCCATTATAAAAAGGAGTTTTGTAAAACATCAGACACCTTTTCAACTTTGAACAGTTCTCAAGCATTCCCTATTGAAAATATCGCCATTCTGATTTATGCATTGCATTAGTACATTGTCTTCTCTATCAGATTCATTATTTGGATAATATGTGAGACTATATCAATCAATTTCCGATGTAACACCCTAGCATGAGCTTAAAGATTTGGTACTAACACTACACCAAGAGCATATAACGATTTTATGAAGAAAAAAAAAATTGTTTAACCCCACCAGTTTCACTTTCAGGATGTCAACGGCTATTGTATACTATGGGGTGAGCCTAAATACAGCTAACCTTGCTGGAGATCCCTACCTTAACTTCTTTGTTTCTGGATGTGTTGAGATCCCGGCGCTGCTCCTGGGGCTGGCGTGCCTTGATAGGTTTGGCAGGAAGAAGGTGTACATTCTATTCCTGCTGTTAGCCGGTGTGTGCTCTATTGGCAGCTTCTTTATACCTACAGGTAAGGGGTAGAAGTTTATTTCATCTTATTTTATCATTTATGTGATATATGCTAATTGGTAGAGAGAGAGAGAGAGAGAGAGAGAGAGAGAGAGAGAGAGAGAGAGAGAAACAGAGAGAGAGACAGAGACAGAGAAAGACAGAGAGACAGACAGCCTGACAGAGACACAGACAGAGAATAAACATACAGAGGGCAGATAACATGAAACATAGATAAGATTACCAGATAGAGAATGGGGTCTAAAAAAGTAAAGGAAAGCAGCTTATCTGTTGTTTCTTGTCCATTCATTTACACAGTACATGTATTGCATAAAGCCTACCTTGCCGATTATGTACTTCAGATATGGATTGGCTAAGGAATGCCCTTGTGATGAGTGGCAAGTTTGGTGTATCTGGAGCCTATGCTATTATCCAGGTAGTAGCAGCTGAGAGCTTCCCAACAGTAGTTAGGTAACCTAAATTTTGTAGTTATTTCCAGACCTTAGAAAATCAACATTAACACTGTAAATGCAGTCCTGGATCAGTCCCTTGACAATAAAAATTCCCTTTCTGGGGATGAAACACAGGAAACAATTTCTTCAAAATACAAAAATGTCTTTTCGTCTCCTTATTATTCTTATGTTCTACCTCATCCTAGGCATGAACAAAGGGATTTCTCTAAATCGAATGATACAAATATGGATTCTTAAATTCATATTCTAACCCTATACTCTATATTTCAAATTTCCTATGTTATATTCAGAAATGTGGGTATGAGTACGTCGTCAGCCTTTGCCAGGCTGGGTGGCATGGTAGCACCACAGATACTAACCCTACAGGTGTACAAGGCCTCGGTTCCATTGCTGGTGTTTGGTGGGTTAGCCCTCATTGCCTCCCTGGCGGGGATGTTACTACAGGAGACGGCAGGCAGGGACCTACCTGACACTATCAAGGAAATGGTTCTACCAATGCAACATGTTGCGGGAGCAGTCACTGGGTAAGTACATGAACAGTGCACTTGTTGGTTAGGGACCATCCATAAATGACGTCATGTGGTGGTGGTGGTGGGGGGGGGGGGGTCTGAGCCTCCTATACGTTTCTTATTTAAAAGGAAGGGTTCGAAAATGGTCAAAAAGGCAATACGTCATGTACGGACAGCCTACTATAGTTGATGTGCTTTCATTTTAAAATGTATGCCCCTTATGTACTGTCCCATTATTGTCATAAATCATTGATGTATCACTGCATGACAGCAGAGACATGACAGTATAGTAGGCCTAATGTATGAATGTAAAACCCCTGGGAGTTACTCGCTGTGACTCCACTAGAATAATAAGCACATGCGCTAATGGAAGTGCAATTATTAAAGCATTGTGCGACCCTTTACAGATTAACGATTTAATGAAAAGGATCGATCAATACTTACTCCCTACCCATGAAGAAAAGGAAAAAAGATGGGATGTAGATTAAGTCAGAATCAAGTGGCGTGGGGAAACAGTGACACAAGTAAACTTTTATGCAGGTAAAAGGTGGCACAGGTGAACGACAGAACAGGTAAACTTTGATGCGGGTAAAGGCAGGACAGGTAAACTTTGACGCAGGTAAACAGTGATGCGTTTTGGAAATCCAATATGGCTGCCACACATGGGAACCAATTGAATCAGGTAGTTCAGGTGTTCCTATTGCTAATAAACATAATTATGTTTCCATTCTGTACTACCTTGTATCCAAGATATTTATAATATTCACCCCTTTAATATACTCCAAAAATACGTTCTATTTTCAGAGTGAAACAACCAAAGACCCGAACAATTAGCAAAAAACCTACAGAATTAGGAATACAGATAGACACCACCAAACGAAGTGACATTGAGGACGACAGCCACATACTTTACCTTACTCACATGTAGATAAAAGGGTGGACGGAGCGGGGCAGGGAGGCCTCCCCCTATTTGAACGTTTATTTTGGCTCTTTTTAGCCCCAAATTAAGCAAAATAGGGTCTCAAAAAAGGGGCTCACCCTCTCTTCAAAAGCTCTGGTTCCGCTACTGTGCTTTCAAGTGATCATGATTTCGGTGTCCTAGGCTTAGCAGTCTGGCTAGGCAATAATATCTAAATGAATTTACCGAGCCGAGCAGTAAGAATACAAATTCAAAAGCCAATTGATGGTGATTGGCCGCAATTTTTATGGCGATTTAAAAATTTATGCCCATTTTACCTCCTTTAAATTGGGGTAATGTTTTAATGCACAGGGACTCTTTGTCGTAGGCCTAATCAAAATGCATGGGTGCAGCAGCAAGAAAAGTGGTGCTGCACTTACTCAAGTTGATCCTACTGAAAGAGTTTTTGTTGGAAAACAAGTGGTGTATCATGGACCTAATACTTTAGCCCTTGAAGGGCCACTGATGCATTAATGCATCATGCCTATTGGTCGTCATGATGCACCAATGAAGTGCTGGTGAGCAGTTATGCACTAATGAAGTGCTGGCAGGACTGCTCGCTGGCACTTCATTGGAGCATCATGACGACCCTCCGGGAGTATATGCATCAACCCTGTAGGATCAGCATGATGCGCCAATGAAGTGCAATGGGCAGTCTTGCCAGCACTTCATTGGTGCATCATGAAAGCTTGGGGCATATTGTGGCCCTAAACCTTTCTTTATCTAATCCACATATACATGTAGGCCTATAGTGCAAGGAATTCAGACTGCAGTGGTGAAAGATTTTAAAGGTTATTTGCAGAAGGCCGGTGTGGAACCTAATTTCTCCAGTTTACTGCATGTATAAATTGTCTTTAAAAATTCTGATATTTGCCATCACTGAAAGCAAGAGTATGATACATTGAGATTTACCCTTTCTACCATTCATGGGGAAGTCTAGTTACTAACATATTGTCAGGAGTCTACTGGGACGCAACTTATAACTGAAATTTGACAATTTGTCAGTGGCACCAAGTGGAGGTCACTCTTACAGAGCACTATTCCTAATTACCAAAACCCCCTTGCATGAGCTCCTTGTATGGCCTAGAAATAGCCAACTTCCTTCATCCTCCACCAGTTGGCAGCACTGACATTGCTACAAAGTAAATGCACATACGTATTGACATTTTCTTCATGGATTTACACAGATCTCGGAGATGGTTATAACAATGACAATTGAAAAAAGAGAAACAGCACAGAAGTTTTATATCCTTGAATTTATCATCAGGAAGAGGAATGCGAGGGATTTCTAAATATTTTGATAAAATGAAATTTCCGATATCCCTGATTATGATATGATGAGGAATAGTTGTCTTAAAGCCATGACCTGACAGCCAGTATTATATAGATGATAATAAATTCATATCGAAAACGACACTGTGTCTTTATCAAACAATTTATTTCAGATTTGCTCTTTCAAAAACATAACACCAATTCTTACTTCAGCACGGATATTTCCGTATTGAACAAGTAGCTTGTCAGAACCTGACCAACAAAACAGGGGCAGACTGGTTTGCGACTATGCAAATAATCAAGGACACCGACTACCATCTGACACTCAATAGGAAGAAAAAACATATATACAAAAGTTCATCAATGTGAGATGGCGCGACGGCGCTTTTTTCCACAATTATTTCATCTGACTGCATTAGCTCGGGTTACATTGTTGCAGTATATATTGATCATAAATTGGTATGCAACCCTCGCTGTCTGCAGCAATGGTATATGTTCTACTATAATCATTCCAATCGTTTCATAATGGTTCATTTGATTACATTTCTTCATTAATCATATTACAGGCTTTCATCCACAATGTGATTATTACTAGACCAGTATATACCATTGTCATTTTAGAAAGGTGACTTTTGCCCTTTAAGTGCCTCTGAGCGGGTTGATACATTCCCAAACAGCTGGCATGATGCATGAATGAAGCAATGGTGGTTAATTTTCCAGGATGCATTCATGCATCATGACAACAAACGTGCATAATGCTTTAATGCGGGCCTTACAGTGTCAAAAACGCATCAACCTTAACTTTCTGAAGTAATTATCTACAGATAAATCAGTCATTAGATAGTTTTTCATTTTTCTTTAGTATTATGCAATAATGACAAAAATGATCCCATCTAAAACCAGTCTTAGTGCTATATCATGGTATGTCGCACGGCATTAGCAAACTGACCATATGTGTGTTATTGGCACCAAAGCCCAGTCCGGGAATGTGGAATTTATGTACGAACATGAATAATTTCATACGACAAATGGCAGCTTGGCTAAATATACAATCAATGCTTTGTTGAATAACAAAATAATACACACAACAAAGCAGGGAGATATTAACGTATATAAACAGACCCTAAACACTAAACACAAACAACTCTGAACTAGTGGGACCATAGGAATCTCTCTTTTCTGGGCTGTCCAAATAAAAACCATCACCTGCTTCCAATTGTTAGATTCTCCAGTTTCGCTCTAAGTTTTTGTTAACACAGTTCTGAGTCAGTAAGATTAAAAACAATGACTTTTGTCTTGTCAAGCTACAAAACAATACTTGGTAACAACTTTAACAGATTTAAATCATCCGAGGGGTCTATACAGTAGGTCAAGTGAGTCTATGTTAGATATTTCCATTTAAACCATGAGATCTTAGATAAAGAGAGCTGCTTCTGTATACTAAAGAGGATCTGAATACGAATTGAGTAATTTTGGTAAACTAAGATGATCAGCTGTAGTTCTTTAGTAGTTTTATGGTTAGCAGACTAGTACATAAATAAGTTAACTGCTATTATGTTAAACACTAAACTGGACAACAGTCAACACTAAGTCCTTAACCTTTAAACTGTTGCACAGTGGTTTTTTAATGCACTATGCTCATTTGTCTTATACAGATATATAAAGACTGAACATTCACACTGATACAAAATACACACGGGTTTAAAAAGTAGTCAGCATAGAACCAAAAGACCCACATTTTTATCATATGTTAAACTACATTTAAACTACAGCTTCTGGACAAATATTAGATCAGAAACACTGATAATCTTGAAAGAACAACAACTGTATCAATAATGATCTTCAGAAAGGGAAACGCTTGATATAATTTTTATAGACATGCGTTCGGTATACATATTATCAGTTATCATTTCCAAGTGTGATTATCATACGACATGCCAGTTAAACCATATTACTTGTGTTCCTTGGCATTAGTACTGCATATTGGTGCAATGTAACATGTAGTCTCCCCCCTCCTTTTGGCAAGCACTAACAACTGTGGACATCAATTTTGCAAAGGTTTATGCTACATGTAAAGGGGATATATACAGAGCAGAAGGTGCATTTAATAAGGGAATCTCACAGCTCAGCTACCTGGGAACCTTACGTACTCATATTCAACCATTTAAGTGCAACATAATGGTGTAATGAAGTACATGCACCTTCGTCATCATAACGTATGGCTGCATTAATGCACTATGTGGCACTTAAATGGTTGTTAAATTATCACATACTTCAACTAGGTTAAACAAACTTATCATCAGTTTGAGCATTAAACCTAAGGACATTACAAACACAATGCAGTGTGAATAAAATCAGGCAGTGAAGTGGATGATTGACATTATATGCAACTTTCCCTTTGTCAAAGCGACCGACAGAAATCTCAGCAGATCTTGTATCAACTGCATATCTTGGTGTAGGATACATTGTAGATGAGTTCTAATATAGACTTGCAACATTTGGGCAAAGACTAGAACTTTTACATTTGATATGTATACAAACCCACAATGATATTTTACATGTTCAGAAGACCTTGATATAGAACAACTCAATATTAAAGCAATAACAACATATCAAAAACACTAACAATTGTCCTCATCTTGTACAGGAGGCCTTAATAGAGACGCCTTTAAACAAAGTGTTTAATAATGTGTTGATATTTCTGGATATAATAGGCTGATAAAGAATAGCATTTATTTTTGATAATCATATCAGACGCTTCCATCAACTGATATTTACTGCATACCGGCAAAACATGGTGCTCATTTGTCACCATGATGTATGAATGTGGCCCTGGGAAGTGCCTTGCTAACGTTTGATACATACACCATACCAACCCTACGAGGTGGCAGGATGACGACTGGGCACATGCATTTAAGCGCTCTGCAGAATTTAAGGGGTTAACATGTGAGCTTTCAAACTCCTTCTAAAGCAGGCGGTCATTGACAGTCCTGTCAAAGTTCATCAAATCTCTACCACCATTATCATTCATAAAATTCCCCCCACAGCTCGATAGTGATAAGATATCTTGGAATGGGCTAGCTTTAACACTCATTTGAAGACCAAGTCTTTTTTCTTTCTCATGGAAGTTTTTGGTCCCATTGAACATAAATTGCCAAGAGAAAAACTAATTTACAAACATAAACTTCAAGCATGTTGTAAAAATTGATATCCATGCTACAATAGGACCGTACATATAGGAGCACCCGCGGTTAGCAAATACCCTCTCTGGTACCTTACATATATAAGTTTAAATAATTAAATGTAAAGTGAATTTTAACATTCAAATGCATGAGAATCTAGACATCCAGACAGTAGAAGCTGGGAATATAGCACCCAAAACGTCCCCCATTGTTCATATTTTTGCCATCGTGAAAAAGGTAGAAGTAGGCAAAGAGGAAAAACACATCTCTACGACATCCAAACTGTTACACATACTACTGCAAAATATAGTCCATTTAAATGCCATCGTCAGCAAAAATAAAACTCAAACTTTACCGAAATAGTTTTGACACATATATTGACCTTTTTCGAAAGTGTCTTTAGTACGTTCTATATACTCGGATGCTTTTCTGGTGGCAAAAGTACATACATACTAAGTTGGAAAGTTCCTAAGACATTTACTGATCAAAGCTGGAAAAATTTAAATCAGATCATACATATTTGTTTTCTAAAACGATTCAGTCCCAGCTCTTTCAGTTCTATACACAAATGAATCACATTGCCAGAATACTATTTTACATAATGTGACCACAATGTCGATGATAAAGGTCACTGACCGTACCGTAAACTGCATATATTCAAACGGCAAAACTAGACGCGCATTCAATGTTCAAACAACCTGGTCACTCCTTGGGGAATCTCCTTGCTAATTGTTCATATCTCCAAGTAAACGACTACTTGGTCATTGAACCTGCTTATGTTAATCTTTTAACTTTGTTCATACCAAAACACACAAGGTATACATGTGCCTGCCACCAACAGTGAAGCAGTATTTAGATCAAACTTCTATTACAAAAAGACGTCCACTGTGGTCACAGGCCATCAACACATGCGATATAGCTCTTCGAGCAGGATACGGTGTCAATCTCCCAGCAGGAGGTGGGTACTTCCCACAACGCCTCAAAAACATTAACAACAATATCTTGGCAAATCGTAGACAGAATGTATTCTAGGAAGAGTGGTATCTGCAGTCATGAAGTGCATGTGTCGGGCGGTACCCTCTGGCCGCACCGTCTAGCACACTGTCTGGGTGGGTGACGTTGGAGACTTGTGTCCGTTTGAGGCTACGCTTGTACCTGAGACGGTATGCATGCTGTGTGCAGACTTAATGGCTGCCATTTTTGCTTGGCTGAGGGATGGCACTGCAAGTATGTTCGGAATTGCACAACATGATTAAAAAGAAGTATGTAGACATGTTATTCATTTACTATACTAGTAACCACCCAAGTTGAAGGAATTTTAAATTTGGTGGATTTAGATGGGTTAATTCATCTCAAAGGGGAAATCCGCCACTGGGATCTTCTAAATTTACTTTTACTAGATCCAACTCATAAAAGGACCAAAAGACACGCCCTATAGCGGATTCGAACATTAAAATGTTCCTCGTTTATCTGCATGTTGTAAAATCTGGTTAGCTGACATGTTGAAGATGAAGTTGAAGGTTTTTCATAACTGGTCAGACCAGCATCCTAAAATAGCTCAAGATACCATGCTGAACACCTGATGTAGAATCTATATAATTTGGTAAACCCTGTACTCTTCTAAAATACATTTCACAAAGCCACAAAACCTCAAAGAGCAGCAGTACCAAGAATGAATGGGCAAAGTTATTATAAGGGCAGGTGCATGCTATGTGGAGCGTCAAACCTAAGAGAAAGCCTTTCACAGCAATAGGTATTCATGCTTGCAAATTTCCTTGATCATTTGAATACAAATTCATCTATTTGGACCCCAACTTGCTTTCCTTTACATTTAAAGAATAAAGATTGCCACATGAGCTGAATTTAGCCTAAATGAGGTTATCCTTTTCAACCATTTTTTGTGTGTATGAGCTGTTTTAGGCTTTATGCAAAAGCACACCATGCAAGAATTTTATCACACAATCTAACTTTAGAATATGCCGAGGTAGTCCTGTTTGTCTGCTGGTGAAGCGGGAAACATAGGAGGAACCCGAACGTGCGCTATGTGGTGACGACAGTGACACGGAGTTAGGGTTAATAAATGAGCATCTTTTGTAGACACACACCACAAACATACAGAATAAGCCTATCAGTGTATGTGCCTTTTAGATTTCTGCACAAGGCGTGATTTAGCTAATGTGAAATGAATGGCAATACATTTATACGATATCAATCTTTCAACCCTTTAAAAGTTGCTTGATGCTTTAAAGCAATATGACTTTTGGCTGTCTTGATGTAGGAAAGTGCAATCATTTATCATTGCGACCCTACAAGGTTGTGCCCTCCCAAAGGGTTGCAATAGTGCATAACTTAGTCCTAGTAATCAACTCGCCAGCATTATACAGGTGCACCATGACAAGTACATAGATGGGTTTAGGGCACTATGCAGTTCTTAAAAGAGACAAGCACTAGGGTATTGTGTGCAATGATGGGACTGAAAGTAGTGATGCAATAATTACAATCACATCATGCCATATACTCTATGAATGATACACCTAAGACAATCATAACTAATATATACTAAATACATATATGAGAATAGGAATCTAAAACTACATATATTGGGAATAGACTGTGCTATGCTGAGACTTTATGTTAAACGGATATGTCCGTGTTTGCTAACTTACCATAGCCCATGCCTTGTAGGAACAGTCTGAACGCTTCAGTCAACTTGATCGGGCTCTCCTCAAGCACCATTCCACCGCACTCAAACTGCAAGTAAATAGAACTATTATTATCTGAGTACTGAATCATGTACAGCCGGTACTTTAAAATTGCATATAAGGTGCACCCCACATACAAAACGCACCCCTATCTTGAGAGGAACGAAACTATAAGCAGGAGTCCATCCTTGCATATAAGCCACACTTGACATGCAAGGTGTATGGTATTTCAATTTTCTCTGAGTATTCATAAGGGGAGATGTGAATTTGAATTACCTTCATCCACTGACAGTTCTCAGGGTCCATACGACAGTTCATTTGCACAGTGTCGTCCAGGTGAGGGGAGCTGTTACCGGCCACTAGCATAACCGGGCAACGCAGCATACGTGCCGACGCCTTCCGAGAGGGATTTACCTCCCGAACAATCGCCAAGTCTGTGCGCCTGGATTAGAAAATGTAATGACGTAAGGAAAAAATATTGTCAACTCAGTGTCAAACTATAAGCAATTACTTGTAAGACTTTATCAAATTGATTTAGACCTTCTCCTAACGAAGATCAATACAGATAGGCACAAGTGTGACACATTCCCACTGTTCTGCACCTGCGAGAGATGTACAGTTAGCATGCTCCACTTTGCTCACATGATAATAGTTGAACTCTTACTTGTGCAGAATAACAAAAAGATGACTCTCCCACTCATCCCTGTCTAAATACGTTTCAGGAAAAAGGTCGTGACTGTCCACAATACTTTCTCCTTCACACAGATGATCAACTTTCTTTTTTTCTATTACCGATGACAAATGCACTGCTGCATTGCTTTGGCTATTAACACAGGATGTTGACAAATCACACAGTACTGGGGCCTTAGGCCAAGGGAGATGGTTATCATAGTACCTATGTGATGTGACTTACTTGATGTATGACTCTATGAAGTGTGCCAGGTTCTGTGGGTTGATGGACTTGATGTACTCTGAGTACACGTGGGTCAAGTCAGTGTTCTCTGACATTGTTTTCTGAAATATCACAAAGTTTACCCATAAGTGAGTCATTAGCGAGCATGTACAAGGCAACCATCTTTTATGTCAAAGTTTAGGTGTCTTGCCGGCTATCTGTGCCACCTCAATTATTAGTCAAAGGTTTTCTCAAGGATTGTATGCCATCAAAGTGACAAAAAGGTTTTCTTTAGAATAAAGATTTTGTTTGCATTTTCGACAGCATGATGCTGTGGCACATTCAAATCACCTCATCTGTATAGGTGCATCATGCTAACAAAAATTAAGTTCTTACACTTCCAAACCAGTGCCACAGCAGATAGTCTTCCACCGATGTAGACACACTGCCGCCCCGCAGGTGCCATGAGTTCAACTGGAAACAAATAAATCAACATCAAAATAGGTCAAGCATACCTTTCTTTTCAAACTTTTTCAATTTCATATTGATATTCCCTTCATACAGGTGCCATATTTCAGGGAAAATGTCTGAACTACTAGTAATCAATTGACTCATTATACACCAGTTTGATTCTAACTTCTATTCATGGATGCAACTCATGTTGGACATAAAATCAGAAAGACAATGAAGGTGGGTCAAATATTTGTGCGAGATTAATATTAGATAGATATTGATAAGGCAATCTCATAATAAAACCAGAAATTCTTACCAAAAAGGGAAAGTGACATATTCCAAGCTCTTGTAAAACGCTCATATATTTAATACTGAAAGATTCTATTGCACAGTTTCCCACCCACCTTTTGGTAGCCCCATTCTGTCCAGCCGGCTTTGCCTGCAGTGCAGTTGATGAGGACGAGGGCCTCCACTTTATCTGGGTGAGCCAACTGTAAGACGATATAGCATAGCAATAAAACAATGTTGGTAAATAAGTTGAAAATTAGTGTTAGCTTAAGATTTACTCGATGGAAAGTCAGCATTTATCATTCTGAAATGACTTTATGCAGAATATATCTATACTTACCCCAAACCGTGCAAGGATGTTGGCACCTGCACCAGATCCAAAACCGATGAACGTCTTGACACTAGAAACCAATAAGATATTAAGACTTTAATTTGCACAAAGAAATGATATACTCAAAGTTTGCTAAAGCAGGCCAACAGGTGTAACGGTCCGACTACACTCTAAGAGGTCTACAGTATCGCTCTGACTATATTTTGTTATAGATGGATATTAGAGGTGACACAAGTATGTGCTGCTTAGTTGTGATATTCAACAGACATATAAAAGTGATTAAGCAAATTCTTCCCCTGAAATACTCGACTAGAACCCCTTTAATATAAGTCTTTGGAACTTGAAAATCAGTATTATTAAAATGCCACAAAATTTCTGAAAACCTGCATCCCAGGTTAGAAGTAAGGCTGACAAAGAAAGTGTCCATTACCTGTACCACTGCATGACTGGGATGATCATCTCAGCTAGCTGGTCCATAGAAGGGTACTGGTAGCTGGAGCAACAACACACAGACACATTATAGACCATAATATCCTTACCATCATTCATGAGTATTCTACTTTATGAATATTTTTTTCTCGATCGATTATGATTAACAGCTGACGATTAAGACGGGGAAGGCCATCTTTACTAATGCTCATCCAAAGAACTCACACTTTCAATACCAATCCCCCCATTGTTTTCTACATCTATATTTAAAATAAAATAACAACAATATATTTAAGGGGCACACTCGCTCCTTTGTGCACATGGTTTATAGTCCATTTGCTTATTTTAGATCCTAAGTATCCTAGGAAATAGGTGGGACACTCGTCTTGGGTGGAGCCCCTCCTCCCCTTTCCAAATCCCGGATTCTATACTGATGTAACCCTTTTGTGGGCCATTTGCTAACAGATTTAACAGCTCCATGTAAAATTGTTGCTGAGATTGAAAACAATCAGTGAACGTACCTGTGGACTGCTGCTGGGTCTCCAGTGAAACCAATGCTAAGTAAGTAAGTAGAAATTGTAACATGAACTAAGAACGCAACTCTTAACGAACAACATAACACTAGGAATTGTTATAATCTTAAAGATATCTTACGAAGAAGCACGAGTATATACTGGTCTGGAAACGGAGAAAATTAGAATTGAATTCCTTAACTACTTTATATGGGACATAAATTGTGATTAAGTACAAATCATATCATTGTAATGTCAATACAGGGGCGTGGGAAGCAGTTTCAGAGTGGGTCGGACGAGGGGGGTTTTCTGCAATTTTTGACCTCCCTTTGCTTGACCTTTTAGTTTTGACCTTTTTGAGGAGTTGGCCAAAAGTGGGTGGGGGGGGGGAATCCCCCCCCCCTCCTTTCGACGCCCATGCAATACTGACAACAAGAGTTGAGAACAGGAAATTTTCACAATGTAAGATGAATTCTAGACTCTTGTGACCTCGATAATTCATGCAGTGCATTTCAATATGTAGGATGGAAAAAGGTAAGAAAAAGAAAGTATAGCGGACATCACACAAATGCAAAATACCCCTAGTGTACAGAGATATTGGCGTTTGTTCATATGCTGCATGATTTTATGTACATAGGCACATCGGTGTCATGTGATGTGGAGACAATATATTTACCAGACATTGTTTTATGTTTAAAGAGAGTTAGAGTAACCTGATATCTAAACCCAAAAAAATCTTCAAATGCTTGCCTTCATGCACATTGTCTGATAAAAGACCTTTTTTACAGGTAAATAAATTAATAATAGAACATGGTCTGTGTGTTTGAGGGGGTGTACTTCTTAAAGCAGACATATAATAGAAGTGGTTTTGGTATGTGACAAAAGGTATGTATCAAGGGTGCAGGTTTATCACTTTAAAGGCCGCATGATGCCTCCTGGTCCATCATCTTTGTCATCATGATGCATCAATGCAGCGCTGGTGATTGACTCGCCAGTATTGCATTGATATAGCATATGACCCTTTGGGATGGTAACAAAGGGTCGTCACGATGTATGAATGAAGCATCGGCGAGTTACTCACCAGTGCTTTATTGGTGCATCATGATGACAAATGACCATGAGAGATTAACGCATCATGAAACCCTTAATGAGTTATATATTTGTAATGATATTTCATAATATTATATAAAGACAAAGCATGTTATGCTCAACTTACGGAAATCCAATACTGGCAGAGCAAGTCGGGAACAAATCAAAATTTTGATGATTTCTCTGATAACAATCACGATATATGGATTACCAAAAGTAAATCATGGCAGAACAAACTGATGTCATTTTGTTTTTGATGATAATGGTGAGTATAGAGAGTGATGCTCACAATACACAGCCAACATGTTGTTAGGTCCCATGTAACCCAACAAACATCTTTCCTCCCTTGCAAAAAAGATAAGCCTTTATGATAAGGCTGGTTTCTTTTAAGGAGGGGGGGGGGTGGGGCTGGAAACAAAGCATTGGACACGATGTGTGTACAAGCTCATTACTACTTCCCTTAGATATCATGTAATTATCATACAATATGCCTAGACTACCATCCTGCAATTTACCTACACTACTACTCATAGATTTTCTGCCATTTCTCTATACTACTACCCATAGTTATTCTGCCATTTCCCTTTACTACTACCCATAGATGGTCTACAATCTCCATATACTACTACCCATAGATGTTCTACCATCTCCATATACTACTACCCATAGATGGTCTACCATCTCCATATACTACTACCCATAGATGTTCTACCATCTCCATATACTACTACCCATAGATGTTCTACCATCTCCATATACTACTACCCATAGATGGTCTACCATCTCCATATACTACTACCCATAGATGGTCTACCATCTCCATATACTACTACCCATGGTCATTCTGCCATTTCTCTTTACTGCTTCCCAGTCATTTTGCCTTTTCCCTAAACTACTTCTCACAGTTGTTCTGCAATTTTCCTATGCTGCTCCCCAGTCATTCTGCCATCTCCCTATTCCGAGTTAGCAGGTTGTCCCATGGGCGCCGCCATTACTGGAGCTTGTTATCAGCGAGTTCTACTGAGATCACCTATCAGATGGGTACCAGTTGGCCCCCGAGAGGAACGCAGTGAATAGTTGGTGTCATTTCATTGGCTAATAATCAAACAAGCTAAGGCCGTATACTACTACACATAGACAGACATTCCACTGTTTCCTTATTCTACTATCCAGACAATTCGCTATTTCCCTATAATACTACTCATAGCTTGCCTACCATCTCCCTAAACCCCCATAGTCATTCTGCCTTTTCCCTATACAACTACCCGCAGTCATTCTGAAAATTCCCTACACTACCATAGATAATCGTCTATTTCCCTATACTACTACCCCTATATGTTAAACCATTTCGCAACAATATAGAATCTCTATTCTACACATCCTACAGAAAATCAGCGAGCAGTGAACACAGACTGGTTAGAAGACACTGCAGCTTGCTTAATGCGGCTGTGGCCGGTTGACGCTGGGTGGCTCATGCCTTATTTGGCGCAAGCTTGAACAAGAGCTCTAGCCTCACACGATTCTCTATAAGAGGGAGGGGCGGTCAGCTAACGCAACACTTGCAAGAAGTGCTCTTTCCCTAATGGATACACAGTGTGGATTAACTGACAGGTCCAGATCCCCTCCTCCCATGGCTTACTATGTGAGAACAAATAGGAGATGGGAAGGAATCACCATGTATTCTAGAGAAATGCATTGTCTGCTTGTCTCATTTAGATTGTAGGGTGGTTGCTATGATTAGTTTGACAAGACAAGTCAACCATGAGAAAGAAGTAATATCAATAGAAATGAGTAGGATCTATAAATACTCGGCAGAACATAATTCATGGTCAAAGCCTTAGTGATGAATATATATTGCGATACCTTTTAGACACAAAGATCATTTAGATCTCTAAATATTCTGTACCTGCAAAGAACACACAACGTTCAACAAATAGGCCATGCAGAACACTATCTGTTCCTGCACATCCGAATACCATTGCTAGGTTTATGGGGCAAGATTGCAGGGGAAAGGTGGGAGGTTGAACACTGCGCATCACCAAGTAAGGCAGTAAGTCAGCCACATGTGCGACAAAACGGGAAATGCAACAGGCAAAGGGCACTCAGGCCCCCAAGTACATGCCTACACGCAAAGCGCCTCTGACCCCCCCCCCCCACCACACACACACACTCAGGGCCCTAAGTACATGCCTAAACGCAAAGCGCCTCTGACCCCCCCCCCACCACCACACACACACACACACACACACACTCAGGCCCCCAAGTACATGCCTACACGCAAAGCGCCTCTGACCCCCCCACCACACACACACACTCAGGCCCCCAAGTACATGCCTACACGCAAAGCGCCTCTCACCCCCCCCACCACACACACACTCAGGCCCCCAAGTACATGCCTACACGCAAAGCGCCTCTGACCCCCCCCCCACCACACACACACACTCAGGCCCCCAAGTACATGCCTACACGCAAAGCGCCTCTCACCCCCCCCCCCACCACACACACACTCAGGCCCCCAAGTACATGCCTACACGCAAAGCGCCTCTGACACCCCCCCCCCCACCACCACACACACACACTCAGGCCCCCAAGTACATGCCTACACGCAAAGCGCCTCTGGACCCCCCCCCCTACCACCACACACACACTCAGGCCCCCAAGTACATGTCTACACGAAAAGCGCCTCTGACCCCCCCCCCCACCACACACACACACTCAGGCCCCCAAGTACATGTCTACACGAAAAGCGCCTCTGACCCCCCCCCCCACCACACACACACACTCAGGCCCCTAAGTACATGCCTACACGCAAAGTGCCTCTGACCCCCCCCCCCTCACCACACACACACACACTCAGGCCCCCAAGTACATGCCTACACGTAAAGCGCCTCTTAACCCCCCCACCACACACACACTCAGGCCCACAAGTACATTCCTACACGCAAAGCGCCTCTCACCCTCCCCCACCACACAGACACAGACACACACACCGCTAACATCTAGACTGACATGACGGGTAAGCACACAGGAGTGAGGTGGGCAGGCAGCACTCTGCCTCTCCCTCCCCCAGGGGCGATAAGGCCCTCTGACGTCAGGTTGCAGCTAGTGCCGCAGGAGGAGGAGGCAGAGAGAGCTGTTTAGGGGGCAGCACAGGCTATGTAGGGAAGGATTGTGGGGCGGGGAAGAGAGGGAGGAGGGGGTATTTGTGAGGGGCTTGGGTGAGGGAGGTTGAGTTTTTGTTGATGACTGGGTCGGTGAGGGAGGTTGGGTTGACTGAGGGAGGTTGGGTAGGTGAGAGTGTGTTGGGTTGGGTGAGGGAGGATATGGAGGGTTGGAGGTGGTTGGGTGGGGTGGGTGAGGGTGGATATATAGAGGGTTGGAGGTGGTTGGGTGGGGTGGGGTGGGTGAGGCTTCGGGCCGCTAGACTGTGTGGGTAAGTGAGGATACAGAGGTGAATGGGTGGTTAAGGGAGGATATAGAGGGTTGGAGGTGGTTGGGTGGGGTGGGTAAGGGGTGGGGCTGCTAGACTTTGTGGGTAAGTGGGGATAGAGAGGTGATTGGGATGGATGAGGGAGGATATAGAAGGCTGGAGGTGGTTGGATGGGGTGGGTGAGGGTGGGGCTGCTAGACTGTGTGGGTAAGTGGGGATAGAGAGGTGAGTGGGATGGGTGAGGGAGGGTATAGAGGGTTGGAGGTGGTTGGGTGGGGTGGGTGAGGCTGGGGCTGCAAGGCTGCACGGGTAAGGGAGGATACAGAGGTGAATGGGTGGTCGAGGGAGGATATAGAGGGTTGGAGGTGGTTGGGTGGGGTGGGTGAGGCTGGGGCTGCAAGGCTGCATGGGTAAGGGAGGATACAGAGGTGAATGGGTGGTCGAGGGAGGATATAGAGGGTTGGAGGTGGTTGGGTAGGGTGGGTAAGGGGTGGGGCTGCTAGACTTTGTGGGTAAGTGGGGATAGAGAGGTGAGTGGGATGGGTGAGGGAGGGTATAGAGGCTTGGAGGTGGTTGGGTGGGGTGGGTGAGGGTGGGGCTGCAAGGCTGCACGGGTAAGGGAGGATACAGAGGTGAATGGGTGGTCGAGGGAGGATATAGAGGGTTGGAGGTGGTTGGGTAGGGTGGGTAAGGGGTGGGGCTGCTAGACTTTATGGGTAAGTGGGGATAGAGAGGTGAGTGGGATGTGTGAGGGAGGGTATAGAGGGTTGGAGGTGGTTGGGTGGGGTGGGTGAGGGTGGGGCTGCAAAGCAGCATGGGTAAGGGAGGATACAGAGGTGAGTGGGTGGTTGAGGGAGGATATAGAGGGTTGGAGGTGGTTGGGTGGGGTGGGTGAGGCTGGGGACGCTAGACTGTGTGGGTAAGGGAGGATACAGAGGTGAGTGGGTGGGTGAGGGAGGATATAGAGGGTTAGAAGTGGTTGGGTGGGGTGGGTGAGGCTAGGGCCGCTAGACAGTGTGGGTAAGTGAGGATAGAGAGGTGAGTGGGATGGGTGAGGGAGGATATAGAGGGTTGGAGGTGGTTGGATGGGAATGGGTGAGGGTGGGGCCGCTAGACTGTGTGGGTAAGTGAGGATAGAGAGGTGAGTGGGTTAGGTAAGGGAGGATATAGAAGGCTGGAGGTGGTTGGATGGGGTGGGTGAGGGTGGGGCCGCTAGACAGTGTGGGTAAGTGAGGATAGAGAGGTGAGTGGGATGGGTGAGGGAGGGTATAGAGGGTTGGAGGTAGTTGGATGGGGTGGGTGAGGGTGGGGCTGCAGAGCAGCATGGCTAAGGGAGGATACAGAGGTGAGTGGGTGGTTGAGGGAGGATATAGAGGGTTGGAGGTAGTTGGATGAGGTGGGTGAGGGTGGGGCTGCAGAGCAGCATGGGTAAGGGAGGATACAGAGGTGAGTGGGTGGTTGAGGGAGGATATAGAGGGTTGGAGGTAGTTGGATGGGGTGGGTGAGGGTGGGGCTGCTACACTGTGGGTAAGGGAGGATACAGAGGTGAGTGGGTGGTTGAGGGAGGATATAGAGGGTTGGAGGTGGTTGGATGGGGTGGGTGAGGGTGGGGCTGCAGAGCAGCATGGGTAAGGGAGGATACAGAGGTGAGTGGGTGGTTGAGGGAGGATATAGAGGGTTGGAGGTGGTTGGGTGGGGTGGGTGAGGGTGGGGCTGCTACACTGTGGGTAAGGGAGGATACAGAGGTGAGTGGGTGGTTGAGGGAGGATATAGAGGGTTGGAGGTGGTTGGATGGGGTGGGTGAGGGTGGGGCTGCTACACTGTGGGTAAGGGAGGATACAGAGGTGAGTGGGTGGTTGAGGGAGGATATAGAGGGTTGGAGGTGGTTGGATGGGGTGGGTGAGGCTAGGGCCGCTACACTGTGGGTAAGTGAGGATAGAGAGGTGAGTGGGATGGGACAGGATGGGGCTAGGCAGGATATGGATGGTTGGAGATGGGTGGGTGAGGTGGATGAGGGAAAGGTTATGCAGGCATAATGGACAGTGAATGGGTGATGATATCGAAGGTTGGGGAGTTCGATAAGGGAGTGGGTGATTAGTAGCATTCATAAAGAGGACCATGCACAGCAGAATATTAAGACGAATGTTATACTGCAGGGAAGAGGCACCTACACAAGCCACAGCAGTATGAAACTCAACCCCACTCACTGATGTATTTGGTTTAAAAGAATCAAACGACTCAGAGGGATTATTGTCACTTTACCATGTTGAGTTATAATTAGTCAAAATTGGATAACACATTGGGAGGAGCTGGGTTGTTTCTAAGGAGTAGAATATGTATAAAGAATCACCTTATGCTGAACAAGAAAATAGAGAAATAGGAACAGCAGAGATATAGTGTGTGTAAGATACAGCGAGGTCAGCATTACAGGCAGACCTCCAGCATTTTATAGTGAAAAGACATTTAAATCAATTGACATTCATACATGTGATTGATTTTGCTTACAATTTATAAGATTGTGAACAGTGTTAGATTAAATCAAAACTGCAAACTTGTGATGCTGCAAAAATACAGCTATATTACAGCTCATAGATAATCATTGTACATAGAGTTTATCATGAATTATTTTAAATGTGTTAATATTTTGTTAACATTATGTATACCGTTATATGCATTGTTAGTGTACATGCGTCAAATTGAAACAGTTTCAGCATCAAAGTAACTGTATTATGTTCAAATTAAGTCGTTTTATTTGTTATCTTAGTAAACAGAATATATGTCTGGTCCTGGTTATCATAGGAAAGGTTTCTTGTCAGTTACAATTAATTTTCATATGGCCCTACGTCTTCATGATGCGTGGGTGCAGCCCTATCTGGTGACTGGCCACGGCTGCATTTATTTATCATTCTTACTGTACAGGGCCTGTACAATTGCCATGATGCACTATTACAGTGCTGAATGAGTTCGAATGGACAATGCCAAAGGTGGGTAATGTGCTTTGACCATATTCAACAGAATTTGGTCTCTGACAATAACAAGATAGAAGTCTGTAAATCTCATAGATCAAACCTTGGCAGACAATTTGTTAAACTGCACCCCTTATCTTTTTCAAAAGTATCCTCTCATGACCCAAATATTATGCAGATTTGCCATTATCATGCATGGATGCAGCCCTGGCTACAATACTAACACTATATAGGGCTACTAAACGCCCAGAGGATCAGTTTAGCGCACCAATGCAGCACTGTCAGCCTATTCGCTAGGACTGCATTGCTGCATAACGAGTACTTCTGGACAAGAAAAATTATCCATTACAATGCCATGGTCCTTAAAGAGCTACTGAGGCCACCATTATATCCTTATAATGAGATACACCTTTATCATTCTACTGCACCCTCCTTGAGATAAAGGTGAGGGCACCATGGATGCCCACAAACTAATGACATTCCCACTATCGCCATCGGCAACCCCGTGACTAAAAGGTGGTGGTATCAAGAAGCTTATACAATCCTTGGTGGTATTTCACATAGAAAGGCTAGCCAAGAAGGGGGTGGTAAAGAAAGCAGAGATCACCTCTACCGGATAAGACCTAAGATCAATCGGTGAACACAGACATAGCTCTACGTGCTGGTCACCATGGCAACTCAACATCATCTGTTACTATAGCAATCACTGTAGCCACACCCTCCTCCACCCAAACGCATCTGACGTCACTCACAACCTAATGGCTGTTACCATGGCAACACTCGGAGTAAGCTGTCTGCATCCTTTTTTCTAACGACCTATACATCTGTCCTCATTGCTTTGCAATGCGTAGAGGTATTGGGAGGCTAGCCTTTTAGGGCTGTATAGTGGAGTAATCAGAGTTGCCACTCAATGGCCAACAAAAGCCAGGAAATCTGAACTTTTGGACACATTTTCCAAGGAGTTTGATATAATTTAATACAGGTATCTTGAAAAGAAAACCAGGAATTCCTGGTAAACCAGGAAAAGTGGCATCTCTGAGTAATACATAATGCCCATTTGTTGTCAAGGTGCATGGTTGCAGCCCTGGCAACCCTGCACCAAACCTTTAAGGTCGTCAGTAGGCATGAATGTCGCCTTGGGGAATCTACTCGCAGGGCAGCATTCAGGCATCATTGCGACAATGTGCATAATGCTTTAATACACTGTGTGACAAGAGAATTTCAGCATATTTGCAGACTTAAAATACATAGCATAATAGTTAATAGAAAGCGATATTACCTTTACCGAAAGGGGAGTATATATGTAATTGATAGGTTAAGCAAAATGAAATCTACATGCAAGACCTTTCAACTACCTATATAATATAGCAATAGTAATGCTGCAAAGGCAAGAGAATGCAGGGTTTGTGAGAAGCTGACTACCTCTAGCGGTAATATAAATAGGGTAGATAGGAATCTAACAGTAGTAGAGAGAACAGTTCATCCAACCACATGGGACTACTGTTAGGTAGGATTTTTGTACAGGTTTACAAGGAACCAATCTATGGAGGAATCCACTTGACTGTAGTACATCTTATTCATCTTTCTGGTGAAAAGTAAATTTGTATATTCAATAAGGTTCTATAGACGACACAGTGCTTTTACTGCACTATGCCCTTTGCAGGCATTGGAGGCACCAGCCGTCATTTGCTGCTAGCCTGCAGGAACCAGCACCAGTTACTAACCTGCAATGAGCTGTTAGCCTGTGGAAATCAGGAGCCATCAGCTATGTCTTCTGGAACAAGCAGCTGCAGGTAACCTGAACTAAACTCTTCCAAGACTGCAGGAACCAAAAGCAAGTAACAGGATATGCCCCTTTCCCACTGCAGATACTGCCACCATAGCACTAAAGTACACCTGCTATCTCCTTAGTTATACTTCCAACCTCTTATTGCCAGTATCCATAAGACCTGGGCTACAAAGGACAATCTGACACTCGGTGTCAGCTAGACCTGGGGAGTCACAACTAAGACTGGCAGCCAGCTGATAACGTCCTTTACTTTGAGAGCTTAGTCAATCTTTCATTCTTTGTGCCGTATAAAGCACACACAATTGGCTTTTTGAAGAAATGTGACATGAGAGCACAATGGATAGTTTGTAGACAGATGAATGTCCTTTGATGGGCACCACCATACAGCATCGGGTATTAGAGGATTGAGCAGTTGGATGGCATTAATGAGGGATAAGTGAATTGATTTATTTGGTTTCAAAGTCTTTGTTTCAACGAAACCTCAGAAATTGCCCCGTTTCTGCAGCTCAGCCATTCTTCTACAGCAAAGAAAATGAATTGTCTTCTATAGTAACAGCTATGATGGATTTCTTTATCTTATTTTTCTCCTACATGTGTTTGCTGCAGCGGTGGCAGGTCACACCTTTCTAACACTTATAGCCACTACACACAAGACACTGTAGTTAGCAGGGAATGTCAATCAATACTATCTCCCTTCTCTGCCTCTACCTCCGCCTCCTACTCACCAATTGGAATAAACCATACAAAGGCTACCCTCTCTAGGTGAGTGCAATATGGGAACGACACAAAGGGTGGAGAGTGAAGATTGTGATAACACATTGGTATCTGTTTGTGTCCTACGTAATGTAGCATTCTGAAAGGGACAAGAAATTGATGCAATCATTTTCCATCTTGGTGGTAATTTCCTTCTTTAGACATCCAACCATATTATCCATTTTGACATCCATTTTCAGGGTTCCCACTATTTATGGATCATAGTTTTAACTGACCTTTACCCTACTAAATAGCGGCGATTTATGGCGCCCACAAAATTTTATCCACTCTCGCACACAAGCGTTTCAGAAATTTTGTGAATTCACGTGGAATTTGACAATTAACCCCCTAATTTAGTCAAAATTTCATTTTTAACTGACTTTTCCAAAAATATTGTTTTAACTGACTTTTAAGGTGGATCGCTATCATGCCAAACTCGTCCTTTGCACACATCTCTGCGCATGTATGCTTCTCTGTGGTTATGGAGAATGGTTACAAAATTGTAGCAGGTTGGTGTGAGGGTCGAACCCCCGACCCTAGGGTTGTGAGCCCAGCGCTCCTACTATTAAGACCACAGAGCCAGCTGCTTGTCCAAAGTGTAGAGGATGTACTGAGCATACATTTTACATGACTTTTAATTTCATAAGATTTTTATTTCAAAATTGAAAAAGAATTAAAAAGTGTCTGGGACCATATGATCCCAAAATATTTTCTGGATGCAGAAGGTTGATGAGAATATCCTGGGAAAGTTATACAGAAATTTAGCTACTCTTCAATATCATTCTACACATATTATCATGAAATGCTGTTTAAACCTATAGTATGTTCACAGTATCTTAATGGTTGAATATCTCCAAAAAAATGCCTGGGACCCCTATATTTTATCATTGCCATTGGAAAGTATATGTTATTATGTAATTTGGATCTTGTGACAAAAGTTTGGTAAAACTTTAGCTACTTTGATCACATGGGCACCATCCACCTTAACTGACCATTAAAGAAAAATAGGTTTAACTGACTTTTAACTGACCAGTGGGAACCCTGATTTTCCATTCAACGATATCATTCAGACAGGCTGGCCTGCCAGTTTTGTGATGGTATTCTATTTTGTATGGTAGTATTTGCTGCAGTGGTGAATGTATACAAGATATACTATAATCTATTTTTGCTACCTCTACAATGTCAAGGCGCCGGAGGCAATGAAAACACCTTGCTGAACGGTCCATACACAGCCTTCTCTTTATCAGTTTCCTATTTCTAGATGAAGAGGGCATTGCCATTTTTTGTAATATGTGTTATCATTACCTACCGTAATCTCCCGCGTATAAGGCTTATAAGTTATACAGGGGGTTTAGTTCTCTTTGGATCCACAAGGGGCACACCAAGTCCTTTCTTTTGATATCTTACAAGCCCCCTTGGTCATAATAGGACATAAGGGGCTTCATAAGGTTTTTGAATTTTGAAAATTCATTCAGTAGAACCAAAGTTACGAATTTTTCATTTTTTTGAGAATTTTCCAAAACTCTAGGTGCGCCTTATATGCGGGCTGCGCCTTATACGGAGGAGATTACGGTATTTCTAGCTTAAATCACAGGCCACTGTCCTCTGCACTGTCCATGTAATGGACTATAGTCTTATTACACGACTTCTGTAATTTTGGGTGCTTTTCCTGGATATTCCCATGCACATACCTGTCGATATTGCATGGCATGATGCATGCATCATGACTTTTGTAGGGGTGCGGGTATCCAAGGATAACAGGCACCCAGTGCGGTTATCCATGGATAACATGCACACCTTACATGTCATATGTTACATGTTAAAACCTACAAAATTTTCATTGCCAGGGTAGGGGTTAAACCTGCACTCTACTGCTCCCAAATCGAACTCCCTATGCATTGCGCCACAGGGACTGACGAGAATAGCAGCTGTAGCATTAAGTTAGGATTACACCACAGTGGTCAGAGCTGCCTGTCCCATAGCTACATACCATATTTCCCCATTTATAAGCCCAGGCTTGTATTAGTACTGCCTACCACATAAACCTCCTTACTAAGTGGCAAATTGACCAGGCCTTTACACAAGGATATACGGTACTGCTGGACGCGTTCAGACCAAACCAACGGCTGCTAGGCGCCGAGGTGTGTGTACCAATGGTCTAGTGGTTAGCGCATTGCGCTCAGCTTCTAGAGGTAGGCGGGATGAGTCCCGGTCTGGGCAAATGTTTTTTTTGCTGTGTGTACACACTTTGGCAGGCTTTGAGTTCCGGGGAAGGGGAACGATTTTTGTTTTCAACTTGTATTTATTGATTTTCTATTGATTAATCGTGTAATAAAATAAGTAATTAATGGATATGTTATGATTTGTGACTGATATCCAACAATAACATGCAACATGCCTGCAGGGTCAGGTGCTCCGACTAAGGTCAGTGCAACCGCTTATAGCCAATCAGGATGGTAAGGGTTCTGGTGTATATATTACCTGATGCCAAGCTGCATGAACTACACTACTAACTCTAACACCTGCTTGTCATTCTGCACAATGTTTACAGTATGACTATGCCCATTGTAGCACTGAACCCAATGCTTATTCTTGTTGTTTTCCCAGTGAAAACATCAAAGGTTTGTCAGCAATTTGGTTCTATATCCCTCCCTGGGTATAGGAATATTCAAACACAAGCATTTAAGCTTGGCTGACTGATTTGTCAGCATCTGAGGTTAAATGACATGTAGATGCCTGATTGCATTAAGGGTGGGCTAACACTATGAGGCAGGATTATCACAATCTACAGTGGCATAAGAAACCCTTCACCTTATAGATTTGAAATCCTTATATGACTGAATCCATTGAACGATGTCACTTTTGGGATTTTGGGGTCTTTTTGGATACAGGAGGCTGTAGAATAAAAAGTACTTAACCATATTTCTTTTTTCTGGTCTCATTTGAGAGAAAACACTTGGGGCTTAAAAAAAAACTCAAATTTGTGTATGTCGGTCCATTATTTTTTGAGATGTGGTGGCCCAAAGTTGAAAAATGGTCCAAAATGACCTTTTTTTTTTTAATTTCCACCTCATTCTAGGCCATATATCAACTAGTCAAGCAGTAACAGATCATCATAATATTATTTATTCCATAGTAGGGGGTCATATCTATCATTTCAATGTGGTTTGGAGCAGATGTGTTTCAAATTTTTTTCACCATAGCCATTCTTATATGCCAAAATAGCGTTGTTTGCCCGACTGATCAAAATCTGATACCTCTATAAGGCATATCAAAAAACTTTCCTCAGCATTTCTGTATTTACACACAGAGAGGGTCTATATAGGTTGTTTTTTGGGGAAAAAAAAAATTTGTGTATTGCGTATCGTTTGCGCGCAATACACATTCAAGTATTTTTCAAGTCAACCTCCCCAACCCCCCTCTAAATTAAAATTGTGCTTGTACAGCCCATATTTATCAATTTAGGACTATTTCACCTATCATACAGTGTGTATCTATTGATGAGGTATCAATTTAAAAAAAAAATCGAGTCTCTACGTGCCTCGGTTCCCCCAAACCAGACTGATTTGACTCCTCTTCGCGGTTGTTTGCCCGACTGATCAAAATCCCAAGTTTCTCGGCGGGAAAAGAAACTCACTGGTTCCTTTCCAACCGGAACCAGCTACATCCGGGTCTTTGCCCAAGTTGTTTACTGTTGGTTGCTGAGGCCAGCATTTTTAGGTGTTTCATCGCCGAGTGCCGTACAGAATTTGCCAAAACCGTGAGTAATATTCATCTAAAATTGATGGAATGTTGTTTTTAAATGCCGATCGAATGTTTTGATGTGCTTTTTGTGTACCGAAAGTGTGTAAATAGTGAAGAATACGTCCCTAACGATCGGCCCGGGCGATAATGGGGGCCGTGCAGCCAAGCTGGGCACCCCGGGGAGGTCGAAATGCGCTTGTTTGCGCGACTGATTTTTTCGGTAGCCCGACTGACCAAAATGATATTATGGCCTGTAGTGGCACATATATGGGCAAAGAGATGAATAACAGTGGTTAATATGATAGAATAAGGCCCTGGCTTCGATTTAGTGCAGGTTTGCTACCTTCTCCGCCATTTTGGAAGCCCCCAGCCATCCCAAATCATTTTTCCCCCCTGCTGGCACTGTTTTAGGTACCATTTCGATCGATTTTCTCCAAAAATTCCCACTATTTACATACTTTTCTGTGGTTATGAACCATCCTCTATGTATTTCTCATTGTTTTATTGTGATACATCGCTGCTGTGTTTGGTAATATTGGCACAGGGAGCATTTTTAACCACCAACCATTATTTCGGTCAGTCGGGCAAACAAGAATCTAAAATCCTCTCCTATTTGGTCAATATACACAAACTTACACTTTTTTGGTGTTAATATCTTATTTAGGACTATTGTCCAACATCCTGGACAGAAAACATATAGGTTTGACAATAATTACCATGATTTATGGAAGAATTCATTTCGATCAGTCGAGCTACAGAGCATGTTTTTTGCATATAAAAAATACTTCCACTGCACTCAGGCCCCCCAAAATTTAACAAAATGTGCGCCTACAGTACCTCTGTCATATAGAATGGTCATCCAGTCATTCCTGAGAAAAAAATTTCATCGAATCTGGGGCTGGGGGGATTTTTTGATAAATTTTTACATATCGGCCATGTATTTATTCACTGGATCGTACAACGCACCGTCATACTTGCCAGGCCTTCAAGCATCATATATTCACCAATTATTCTGACTTTAGACCTACTTTTATGATTAAATTGTGCTATATTCACACTGTGTTTTGTACACCTTTTTTAATCAACTTTCTATCTTTCTTCAGACTATGGGTAGAAAGCGAAAACCAGAGGGGGAGAAGGTCCCTCACAGCGTCGTACAGGCTGGGTACGAGGAGAGGCAGAGGGAGAAGGAGGGGGAGGAAGCGTTCCTGGCGAGGCGGAATGCGGAGAAGAGGGCATCGAAGGCAAAACGTGATGCCGAGAAGACGCGGCGGGAGCGTGAGCGGACGCGGCGGATGTCTAAGTTCCGCGTCCAGAAGGCGCGGGAGGAGAAGGCAGAAAAGGAAGGGAGGGAGCCCGCCGCCTGGACAACGATGACCAGCGGAGAGGTATCTTATATATATGATGATATATTAATTTAAATTATAATTTGAAATTATAATGTAAAATAACTCTTTATTAATTGTAAATCTTTGACTGGAGTTCTATTATAGCTTGGGTCAACATATTAGCGATACAATGCTTGCGAGTAACTCACCAGTATTTTATTACTGACAAATGATTTTGTATTTTGACCCTTTTCTTACACAGTTTGTAGACCAGGAGATGGCGCAAGAAGATGCGGCGAGGGCGGCTGGAGGGGAGGGAACCTCGGGGCAGGCTGCACCCCCGGCCAAGGTGGTGAAGCCAGCTGCTGCCACTGCCGCCACCAATGCCACTGCCACCACTCCTGCGACTCCTGCTGCAGCCCAGACACCGGCTCAGGGCAAGGGCAAGGGACTCGGGAAGTCAACGGCAAGGCAGACACCTGCAGGTCGGCCAGCGCCTCGACGTGGACGCGGCCTGCTGGTGCACAGCTCGCTGTTCACTCCCCGAGCCCCAAGCCCCCACCTTGAGCCGGTGTCTTATGACACGTACGGAGTGAGTATGAATTAAAAGTGTCATTCGGTAATTGGTATAAATCTAAGTGCAGAGATGCCACTTTTCCTGATATACCAGGATTTCCTGGTATTTATTCCTTGTTCTATCCATCAGGCAACTAGTTAATTAAAAGTGTCATTTGGTAATTGGTTATCTAAGTAGAACTATACTTAAAGCCGAAAGTTGAACACTGCATTGGTGTATCATCAATAATTGGACTGTTATGTTTTCCTTGTTCTATACATCAGGAGACTGCCGAGGACCCCCAGTCTGTGTCCTCCGACGAGGACGAGCGGACGCTGGCAGGTGATGCCCCTGAGCACCCCCTCCTGCTGTCCGACGAGGAGGAGGCCCCCGCAGTGCCTGCACCACCGCCGCCTGCGGAGGCCCCAACACAGGAGGGGGACGCGGCAGCCCCGCTGGCGGAGTCCACCCGGCCGGTCCGCCAGGCTGCCCGGCGCACCTCACCTGAGAGGCGCCGCAGCGACCGCGTCCGGGAGGACTCCCCAGCGGAGTACAACGTGTCGCTGCTAGAGGACATCGCGTAAGTATTTATATATCATAGTTCCTTCTTTTTGTGTTGTTATTTGTAAATAATCTTTAATAGTTAGAGAAATTTAAAAGTACATTGGCATTAATTAATTTAGTCAAATTCAATGTGTGATTTATTCCCAATTTCATAAACTGTTATCAACTTACAGCGCCACCGTCCGCAAAGACACCTCTAAGTTATATCTTCTGACATGCGTTGACCTATGGTGAGGAGATATTTCAAGACCCGCCCGATACATTACTAACACACAGGCTCTTATTCAAAACTTGGGCAATATGGTAGGTATACATTGGTCAGTGGCACGTCAGTATGTCCACCAGCCTTTAGTGACATAACAGGTCGTTAGGTAGGATGAATGCCATCAGTACCAAGGAAAGGTCTAAGGACCTCTGTTAACAGAGGTAATTAGAGCTGTCTACGGACATCTAAACCTAATTCTTTAAAGGGAGCAGGATGCCTCTCAAATTTTTATCTATTTTATCTTTATTTTTGGCTCGTCCTTTGTCATGATGTTGCACTTATGTAGGATATCAATTAACTCGCACATCATTAACATGACAATGAATACAGGCAGCAGTAATGAGTTATTCGCCAGGGGCTACTTTTGGAACACGTTAAAGTGATAAGAGGTAAAATTCACCTCTGCATGGCCCACAAAGTACATGTGGTACATGCATCATGTCGCCCAAAAGCCATGTGTTTCATTAAATCAGACACATGTTACACGCTTTAGAGCTGATATGAGCAGCACATGAAGATTATGTTTCACCCCTTTTAGAGTGTCTAGACTCGAAGGTATTAATGCATTTACCCATTAAACAGCAGGCCCTGAAAATGGCAATATGCACCACCTACATGTGCAGCCCTGGGCAACAGAATGAGAACATAGATTTTGCCGTAAATAAGTACCTATGGAGTATGGTCAATTTATTTCTGGCCCGCATTGCGATAAAGAACAGGTGTGGGACATCGATGCGTCTGTTAAAGAGTTAAAACAGACATCCACCCCTTATGAGTTTATGTCCTGAGGCTACAGTTGACATTGTATGTACCAAGAAATCAAATCAGCAGTCAGGTATCAAACTGCCAGAACTCAGGTGTCATAAAATCAAGCCAAACAGGCAACATAAAATGTGCTGACTGGATAGCCGGCAGGATCATTTCCTAGAGCCAGCTCAGGATAGATTAAGATTTTAAATTCATTTTTTGAATATTTCAAGGCCATCCTGCAAAGAGCTAGTGCATACAATTTGATACATATTGCAGTCTTTATATACAACATCGGTTAGATGGACGTGTACTTTAGCGGCCTTTTTCTGTGTGTGAGTATAAGTGTGTCTTGTAAGTACATGGTAGAGAAGAATTTCAGAAAGTAAACTTTTCATCTCAAATCTAGGTACCCGGCAGTAACTTGAATTATATAAGAACAAGTAAATAGGTCACTGCAGGATGAAAATGACCATTATAATGCAGCTCAAATATATGTGTGTTAGAGTGACCTTGAGTCGTCCATGTACCTTGAGTCGGCCACTTGGCATGTTCTTACTGCCAAATTGAAAGTATCAATGACCACCTAAGAGAATTTTAAACTATTTTCCTTGTTAAAAGGAGGGGAGATGCAGCAACTCCTATCTTAGTATCAACTTTGGCAATTTGGGTCTATCACCTACAGGCTGTCAATAATAGCACGTTTGGGATGATTTCAATGCAATTAGAGATGGGTTTCTCATGGTTTGCAAGCCACTTATATTGAAGTTCAAGCAGTAAATGAGGACAACCTTGCAGTTATGTCCTAGTAGTCAAGGAATAGGGTTAACCTTATATAAATATTGTATATGCATTACATTCACACCCTGTCACTTACTATTAAACTTAAAATCTGCCCTTTCCAAGCACAAGTACACAAAATACACTCTCCTACCCAGTGTTTGATTATTGATATGGTGTGGCAGACTCATGGTACTGGTGGCCAACTCATGGTACTGGTGTTCATAAACAGACATCGCTTAGAAAAGGAAGGCTTATAGGGCCTTCTGGACATGAGTATAAGATCTCTAACCTTATTTGTTGGAATAACAAACACTTCAGGATAATTTTCATAACCATTTTCTGATATCCCCTCCAAGTTAGCCTCCTATAGCACAGATCCTAGAATAAGTCATAGGTTGCACAGGGGACGACTCACGGTCACTTTACCCTGTCTACCTTCTTCAATATCAGCAAGCTATCCTGTCCATCATGATGTCACATATGTCTTCTTGCCAACCAAGGTTCACTGCCTTTCAATATGGCTACTATTTACGTTGCAGTATTATATCTTATCTACCAACGTCACATAATGACATAGATGTATGGCCTAGCCAGCCTGCGCTGGTTACCGGAAGGTCAGAACATGCCAGCCTTAAGTCAGCCACTAACCAGCAGGCCGGCCTTGGATAAACTCCACAAAGATTTGGAGGAAGAGGTTAAAAGTCCAACCTTTTCTGCCTCTCCATAGGTATAATCTCTCATCCTCAGAGGGGCTTTATTAGAGATATGGGGCAGAAATGCCACGTCACAAAGACCACTGTCTACAGCAGCACCTTTTGAATAACAGCTGGTTCAGAGAAGCCTGCATCACACCATATTGCCGTGTGTAAGCATCCTATATTGTATAAGCAACCAGTTAGGTATGGGTGTCGGGGTAGCTTATCATTGAAAGTCATAATAGAAAGGCTACTGGTACATACTTTAACCAACCAACAATTTGATGAGAATAAAAACTTTAAACCTTCAGCATTTGAAACTGCATGGGCAAACTGCCAACAAATTTTAACTATGGTAGAGAAAGTTTAGTTTTTTTCAGATTCAGATTTTCAATTTTATATGTAGATGACTCTGTCTTTGATGTCAATATTAAAGCAGTGTCTTTGTGATCGGTACTACAAATTCTATAGATTCTGGATGTGGGTATAAAAGGCAGAGGGTATTCTTTAGTTACACTGACGTTGGCAATGATTTCTACACATTTTCTTGAGACTCCAAGCATTAAGATATCTGTATAATGAACTTATGCATACTATACTTGCATTATACGCCATTCGATACCGTTGTCTCATATACACAATGCTCTAAATAACAAAACCTCCACAGTTTACCTAAACGCCTTGGTGCTGTATACCTGCCGATGTGACAACAATTGTTGTAACCATATTTAATATCAAGGGACTTCACAAAACTGTCGGGACACAAAAGGGAACATTACCAAGAGCAAGAGCAATTTGAGTATAGGGAGAAAGGTGATGACATTTCAACAGAATAATAGTCCAAATGAATTTAACTAACGAAAGAACAGCCTCTGCTCATTGGGCTGTTGATTGATTATATAGTATGAGCAAGGGAGTATATTACCATGAGGTGTGGGGTGTGGTTTATGGTGTATTACTTATCCTTTCTTTTCATGTATTAAAGCCATATGACATGTATGTCTTCTTCTAAACGGTTTTGGTGTAAATCTAACATCCTGCCTGTAATTAAGAGCTACATAACATGACAAAGGTTGCCGTCAATGGCTAAAATCTAGATACAAAACAAAGATAAACATTCTATCATGATGATGATTAAGGAAACATGTGCATATATACATGTATATCCAATCTATACCCTCAGCCACAAAAAAAAAAGAAGAAATGTGGTCTGAAAGATATAGATGGAAGATACACACAGACATGCTTTTGTACTTCACTGAATTCACTTCACAATAGAACAATGAATAAAATAGAAAAATAGAACTAAGAGCAATTGGCTAGCTGAGAGACAAAATCAGGCAAACCATATGTAATCAAAGCTTGTACCGGGAATAAGCGATTTCTTTTTCTTTGACAGAAAATAATGCCATCAAAATCAGAAACATCGAAATTCCTGGTTCTCTTAAATGGATCATTATCTTCTTGATCTTAGGGAGTGGACATTTGGTAATAAGTACTGAATTCAAAAGCATGAGGACCATTCCTCTATCTAGTAGTGGGATCTATTTTCTTTTCTCAAGTCAAGCATTTTGAATGTCAGATTTGTAACATTTTCAAACATAACCTACGGGTACAGCTACCAAAAGAGAATAGTGGAATCATTTTCTTGCAAAACCTTTTTCTCACACCCACTTCAAAGAACCTGCTTCTGGAATACAAAGAAGAAAAGAGAAATACCCTTCCTAAAAACCTTCAGATGCCATTTTCAGCATCATTGCTGTCTTCTCTTTAAATAATTTTTGTCTCTCAACTAAATGAGGGCAGTGCCTTTGAGTCTCTTCTAGGGGGGGGGGGATCAATTGCGATCATGTCTAGCGACTAGCAATTCGCATAGAAAGAGTCTAAGGGTTTTGATGACATGCATGCCGTCATCAATGAAAATGGCGTCACTGAGTGTTACGTCACAACTGTTACAAGGTCATTTCTGATTGGCTACCACAGCGAGAAAGGGTTAAGACGATAGGGTTGTATAAGTGGAAAAGAAGTCAGGGAAGTACTCCCTACTCACTGCACCAGGGTGAACCGTCTGCCTCTATGTAGAAAACAGTAAGTCTGAACGGTGAGTGGCCATAGTCTCAAATAACCCGTACTCCATTACATGGAAACTGGTCAACAAGTATAAGTCAAAAAGTATGAAGAAAATCGTGCAGATGCTGAAAAAGTTTCAATCCCAGATGATGCTAAGAAGTGCACATAGCTAATACTTGCGTACTTGAGATGACAAGGAATCAATAAGAAAAGCATGCACATCAAAACGGTGTACCTATCGCCATAGCTCATTTGACTAATGTATGACTTATTTCAAAGTAACCATGGAACGCACTTAATGCAGAAAGGGTGCCATCTACGATACTACCACGGTTGTGGTGACCTATTTAAGATCAACTTCTATACAATCAACAGATACACAACAGAGTGTCTGAAAGACAATAACACATTCTTGAAATTTAACAAAGGTGA
Source organism: Acholoe squamosa (assembly GCA_949317995.1). NCBI lineage: Eukaryota > Metazoa > Annelida > Polychaeta > Phyllodocida > Polynoidae > Acholoe > Acholoe squamosa. The sequence continues at coordinate 69,701,244 of OX439038.1, forward strand.
TCTTAAAGTAAAACGTTCTTCTTTTACACTGATGTCTACATAAAATGTAACAGAAATAGACAAGTATCAAACGTGTTTATCAAGAGTGAATTGTGTAGAAAAAAATAAAGTTGCCATCGACTGAAACTACCATGATTATCAAATTCAGGTGCAGTCATTCAGGTTTTCCTTCCTACTGAACTAATTGAACATCTAGGTGTGATACGAAAACAGACACCAAGTGACATAGAGAGCATCATTTACCTGGCTCGCTTGCCCTTGGGGCGGGCAGGGGAGGCACTCGCATTGGCCACTGCGGGTGCATCAACCCCAATACTGGTGAGAAGTTTTTCCGACTCAGAGTGCTTCATACCAGAGCTGTTACGGTGACCGGGCAGCGTGACAATAACAATACCAAACATTGACAGTCACATAGTGTTATTGTCAGAGTCTTACATGTATACACAGGTCATACTTAGAGGTTCTCTCAGTTTGTTATCATAGACATAAATCAGTCTTTTTGTTAAACCATTTAAAAGACCACGTAATGCATTCAATGCCCATTTGTCAGCATGATTATACATAAATGCAGACAAATGATGACAAATGGCATCAAGTTAAAGGCAATATGCCACCTATAAATGGTTCAACAAAAATGGGAAAAGATGAAATGAGGCTTTTAGCAGTGTTGTGATTATCATGATGAAAAGCATTCCTTAAAATTGACCGCAAGGCCGCATTTCACTGTCCGCTTTTCAAATGACTCACAATACAGAGTTGCAAAGCTATGATGTGCACTTTTGACTTGATTATAATCCTATCGACATTGTAAAATGTTCCATGTCCATCAATACAGTATGGAAAGGTCAAGTGTGATTCGACATTCTCCACTTAGATGAAAATTGAAGTTAAGCTTCTTTCTTTGCTTTTTTATGATCATGAGACACTAAACAATATAAAAGGCCAAGTTTTATGATTTAGAAAGTAGTATATAAGACATTTTTTAAATTGAGATCATGTACATATATCAGGAATGGTAAGACAGATACCCTTTCCCTTAATGCACAAGTTGTGAGAGGCATTATACTTTTTCCCCGTAGAGTTGGCATAAAAGATTTTCACTCATACAACTTCTTCTTTAATGAAAACAAAATTTATCTAGAATCCATTTGCACCCACTGGAAAATGCTGGAAATAGTTATACGGACATAACTCTGGTTCTTATAGGCATGCTGGAATCTTCTCCAGAGGCAGAGCTTTTCAGCACCATTGTGCCAGTACTACTTTGCCAATACATTGTTTTATTGTCTTTGGTAATACAGTACTGTGTTGAAGACACCGTTCAATCAAAAAATTTAGATTAAACCAACTCCTTGGGATGAAGGTATATGATAGGTCCCAATAAAATCCTACCATGGAGATTATTCTGAGTATCCAGAAGTAAAGACCAGACATGAACAAAGCCAAGATAAATCATATATGACATGATGCCCACACATTTCATGTAGTGTTGTAGCTGTCCATTTCAATAACCAAATTTGACAATGCAATTAGAACTGACTTAAATTGAAGGAGCAGTTGATTTCAATCATCAACCTTTTGCGACCTGCATAATGTCTACAAGTTGATACACAATTGCGACGATGATAAACCATTGCAACCCCGGTAACTGCCTCAGCAGCAGCACATTTGTGGCATTAGTTGTGGTGCATGCTGACCAGTTGGGAGCAACTTGCCAGGGTTACATCCATAGATGATGGCGATAATTGAGGATAATTCAAAAACGCTATGCAACCCTTAAAAGCTCAAATGGTTAAACATGCTTTATTTTTTACTTTTCATAGAAACTGTTGCATCTGTCAGGCAATGATGTAACTTGTATGTCCATTGTGAACCTGACTGAGTATCAAGGAATATTTGAGTGTAAAGGAGATTAATCGTCTAATTTACACGTGACAGAATAGTAAATATCTATTGTCTCATGAAATTCCAGTACTCTGTATATCATGTGACAACGGCACAATTACTTCAAATAAACTCCAAACTACAGGGAAAAAGGCGCCCCCCATTTGAATCTACCACTGGAATTAAATATCTCATTCCTTAATTCTCAATTTTCTCCGACACATTACCAGAGGAGGTTTGTATTAAATTTGGATGCCATAATAATATTCTGTTATCAATAAACTCCAAATATATCATTTTATCATAAATATAGTGAGATAACACACTATAAAGTGAAGATACACTTCTAGAATCATTCCATAGATATTATCAATGTATCACCACGATTAAGACCAAGAGCAAAATAAACAGCGTCACCGGTCATTATAGAGGCTCAGTCGTTTTAATCTAAATATGGAGAAAAACATAAATGAAATGTGGAGAAAAATTCATGGTGAGCAAGGTTTAATGAGGCACAGTATATCACACATAGTCAAGTGGAAAAGTAAAACAATTGTTGCCACAGTTAATGTGGCACATTTGGACAATTATTGGTTCGTCTTTGAAAGAAGAAACTGATTTAACTTCAGAATTTACTGAACTTACTGATTTCTGGGAAAATTTATTCCTTATTCCCTTTTGTTTCCAAGTATTCGCTAATATTTTTCAAATTTTACATTTGATTAGTCAAATTGTTGGAATTATTTAGTAAAAGTGATTATCATATAATCTTATTTAAAATCTAGACATGTGAAAAGTGGATAAAATTTCAAATATGAAATTTCAATGCCAGAGCTGAATTGGGAAAATAGGTGAATTCCAGAAGCTGTATATCAAATAGAAAAACCAGTACTGAATTTATAACCGTGCTGATTCCAAGAACGTACTAGACAGGATTCAATGGTTCAAGAATCACAGATGCCGAACGGCAAATCAAACACCAGGAACTAAATTTCCAAACGACACACCAAGGTATTTTAGACGAGAGGAGATTGTCTTACTCCATTAAGAAAGGCAAGTATGAGACGGAGAGAATCCTATTTACGGAGTGTAGGTACTGATCGTACAGCTTTGTATCATGCTTATGTCAAGAAAATGAGGGGATGGGATGGTTTTCAAGTTGGTGCAAGGTAACTAAATAAAAGTGAAGCAAACTGCAGGGTACTTTAAAGCTATGTAGTATAGGAGGGGGTAACTGGCTTGAGGGGCAGTTGTTGATTAATTGTATAGACTGTCAATGAATAGGAAGGCATCACAGGTTTTCAGTTTCAGAGCTGATTAGTCTCTGGAGATAGGGTTGGAAATTCAGGAGACAGTGAGTCTTTATCTCTCATTTTTCTTCCACACATTTAGTCAGCAAAGTTAAACCATACTCCATGAATCTCATGATAAACAGCGTTGTAAAGTCCATGTCACCTATATAATCCTCTTTTCGACCTTTCAATCAAAAACCGCTCTAATATTACTGATTCATATTTTACTTGATGTTATATTGCAATTTTGGGAGGTAACACATCATAAACTGAATGAATTTCAGTGCATTTTAAGGCTTCTTCTTTGTGAAAAAGATTTTTTTCTTTCAGCCTGTGATTATTTCTGAATCGGTTAATGTCAGATCCTTAATTTCCAACTGCTGAAACTGGGAGGGATGTTCTGGGTTTTCTTTCTAGTACTTTATCATTTACCTTCCGAAATAGTCACTGTTAGACCGTCCAGTGCTGGTAGCGTAACAGTAAAAGATATTCATCTAAAACAGTGAGAAAACTTATCGCAGGCATAAAGTGTACCAACCAAACAGATCGGGGGCAGATTCACACAAGTTAAACAAAAATTACCAAGGCAAGACAAGTTATAACATATAAAGCCGCGAAAAACAAGTGTTTGTGGGGTTTGACGTAAGCAATTCACAAAACAATTATTACCATTCACAATTATTTCATACAAAGTAATTCTTTTTGTACACAAAAAGCAACAGAAATTTTGAACCTGTTATTGTACAGGATTGCTCAACCACAAAAGAGATATATTTGGTAAACGACTTACATCTTTGCACCACATAAATGACATGTGGGTTTGTGATACACAATATACACACATATCACATTATTTCTGTGTCTCTGGAGAGGCCAACACTCCTAGATTTATTGAAATAAAATTGAAATAAGCTTTCCTGTGCACCTTGATAATAATTCATTATATTATAGCTGGTATTATGAAGATGCGGTAGAATGTGCATCTGTGACTTATGAAAACCTTTTGTTGAAGATCATGCAGTGCCATTTTTTACCTCAGGAGGGATAGAAGAGAGCTGAGAGCAGGGTGAAGAGAATAGATCATCAGTCACACTTTGTGTGCAGTTTGGTGTAGAATCAAATTGTGACGCATAATTTTCCTGCGAGCATCATTTCACAATGCACTCCTGAATACGCACGGACATTATCTTCTGTTGACTTCAAAGTCGTTGACTTCGTTTTTTTCTTAACCCTTCAACATTTCATGATCTTTGTCATTGTGATGCGCAAAAGCAGCTCTGACACATAGAACACCAAAACACTGCACCATGTCAGTGATACCATGGGCGTTTCTAAACTGCCGAGAGTCATTGGCATAGATCTATGCTGCATTGGCAGGTAGGTTGTCAAGGATACAATTTTGCAATTTTAATTGCATCACGGCGATCATAGGACAGAGTTCATTGTATACCTGTGCCGCCCTTAAACCGTTAAGCTATTTTGAGAGCAAACCCAGACATACTGTGCATATAAAAACCTAAACTAATTTTGCTAACTACCATAGAACTTCTTCCTATATCTATTCCTAATATGTACACATTGAGAACATTCCTGGGGGTTACAGAAGAGATGGGAACACGCATTCTAAGGAAAATTCTTGTGATGAAGTACAAATGTCTGGGTATTTAATGCATAAAATCATGCAGGTATGAACGCAAAGTAATATATCGGTACTCACAAACAAAAACACTCAACTTATGACTTGGGTTTAAAACACAAATTAATACTTTGTTAAATCAATCAGGAACGTGATTAAAACCTGGCTGTTATGCCCTTGTCTCACCTCAAAATTCATTTCTTGAAATCAAAGAGGACAGCTGTCAAGGAATTCAAAACTCAGGCATTTGATTAAATCCCATAAAGAGAGTGAAGTCTAGTATTGCCTAGTGGATAATTTGCAAATAACCAAAGTTGAAAACGCCGAGAAATTGACCTTAAAGTATAAAGCATAACCAAACTGTTTGAACACATGAAGTGAGACTAGGCATTCAACTGGGCTACTGCCAACATTCCAGCATTTCTATATAAGAGTGAACCAAATAAGTTTTGCTCCTTTTCTTTTTTTCTTCTTCTAAAGCATCTATCATAAGGGAGGGCTAAATTCTATCCACAGGGTTATTTAGGAAAAAGAGGCATTTCTTAAGTATGTTAAGTGCAAAAAGGGCGAGTTATTGGGTGACTAATGGGAATATGGTCCACCAGCATCCCTATCTTACCCTTGGGGGAGTGGCAAGGAGCCCTCCTGCTGGCCGGGCGCGTTGATGTGGTATACACAGAAGTGGCGTAGAATGGGCATCATCTCGTCACCATTGAAGAAGGTCTGGAAGCATGTGATACCTAGAAAAGAAAAGAAAGATTTTCTTGAATACGAGTTCGAGGATGCAGAGCAAGCTTTAAACCTTGGTTCTGCATCCAAATGTAATTCAAAATTGGAGCATTTTCATCCAACAATAATCCATCAAACATCCATCGACCTCCCTACGGAAAACTGTGGGGAAGGCTGGGATTCAAACCCAGGCAACCCACCACGGCCCCACCACATAGCGAAAAAGAGGTACCAGAAATGGGATTCAAACCCACGCAACCCACCACACAGCGAAAAAGAGGTACCAGAAATGGGATTCAAACCCACGCAACCCACCACACAGCGAAAAAGAGGTACCAGAAATGGGATTCAAACCCACGCAACCCACCACACAATGAAAATGAGGTACCAGAGGTGGGATTCAAACCCGAGCAACCCACCACACAAAGAAAAAGAGGCCTCCATAAACTTCTATTGGCACTTTTAGCGTACCGGGAAAAGAGCTGGCATACCTCAGTTCTGAGTACTAGTTAGCCTGAATTCGCCTGGTCAAAGCCAAGGTGACAAATAAGCACCATATGTATTGACAATTTGTCCAGTGCTAGCATACCGTATCCGTAGTGCCCTTAACAATCTCTCTCCTCTATATCTATCTCTTATGTCAATTGACCTCGGAAATAGGACATCTTGGGTGCATCAATATTCTAGTTTTGAAAAGTCAACTAAAAGAGTACTATACAATTATCATACCCTGTGCACTCAAGAGTATGTAGCAATGAGAACGCGATTTTAAATAAACAAGCTACCTCTGATCAGATTGATTTCATTGGTAGAGTTAATCTTGAGGATTAACATACTTTTTGAATTTTTCAAAAATTCAAAATATTTCCAGAGTAATTGAATATATTAATGCATCCATCTCTAATAGAAATATGTCAGATTTGAGATAGATGTCTATGGAGTTATAACATAGGGGGCTTACTGCCCCATGGACTAAGAAAATAACCCTTCTCCTGCCATCTGTCCTCCAGGGGAGAGGGGATTACAGCATGGTCACGGCCTTCCCCCCTCCATCCTCAGTCAGTGTGGCTACTCCAGACCCTGTCCCCTAACTTTTACTTCAAAATTACTGACCATTTTTCACTAAGCCACAGATGTTGACTTCATTTATATCAATAAATTCAACCAAATGAACATGTTTCTACTCCTCTAATTTCAACAATTAAAATGGTGCTTAGAGTATTTTTCTAACTTAGATAGTTTGTAATCGGCATCACATCAAACTTTTCACTACCACAAATTGTAAACTTCTAATCTGAATATAGAGATGCTCTATATACTGTCATGTAGGGCTGGATGTACTCTATGACACTGTACACAACCCCATTAGCTAATCCCCCTTCAAGAGGTCAACATTTGTTGTGAAAGACACAGGGGTTGTGATGGCAGTGGTCCATGGCAAGGGACAGGGAGTAACAAGAGCTGAACATACACCCCTCCACTTCCACACCCCTGTTTGTCCCCTTAATCATTGCACATGTACAAACAAATTTGCCCTGTGATAAAATAACTATTTCTGTCTAATATACAGTTTAGAGCAAGAAAATCCATGCAGGGGTTGTGGAGGTATAGGACAGTAGAGAGAGGGAGGTGAGGGGGCTGTGTACGGCAGCTGGTTGTAGTGGAAATGTTCGCCACCTCCTGCACGGCCCCTCTCGCCTTGCTAGAGTATGCCCTATACACTAATGCAAGCATGAAGAATAGAGGCCTGGGCAGCAAATCACTTGTCATGGCTCCATCCATCCATCATACTGGCCAAAAGAGTTATACCCCCCCCCCCCCGAAAGGTCTGTATGATGCGCTTATGCTCTTAGCTACTTATTAAACCTAGTCACTGTGCGCGACTCAGTTAAGGACTGAGTCGCTGGGACTGCCCTAGCTAAAACTTGCAGGTGCTCTAGAAACAGCAAGTTTCTAAGAATAACATTTGACAGAAACAAATCCCCAACAATCAGCTTATAATATTGACAAGAGTACCACTTTAGTTTTGCTGTCTGTGAGTGGGAAGAGCGTCTTTTGTTGGAAACCTTTAGATCACACCTTTTTCCAAGGTTTGGCACATGCTGTGTGGGCTGCAACAGGTAGCCATAAGCAGGTGCATTTTCGGCCAGACAGGAAGTCAATCTCCACTCACCAAGCAGATTCTCATGGATAACATTATTTCATGAATAACACCTCTGTTGTGAAACCTGAAACCACTTCCATCATGGCCGACCGTGGCAGCTAAACTTGATGTGAAGGCTAACAGATTTGCAAGAACCAAATAATCTGGGCCCCCGTATGAAAGGTTTCTCACAAAATGGCAACAAACATGTATTAGGAAGCCATCCTTAAGAGGAAATTGACATAAAAAAATTATGTCCTACAATTCCAGCCACCTGACAAATTAGCCCTATGCAGGAAGCCTGACTCTCCCATTAGGTAAGAGTCAGCGCCCGCCGGACAAATTAAACCATGGTCACACCCCGGGGTCACACCTTAGAACAAAAGAATCTCACTGTGAATATATCACATAACCTGGTGTATAGAAATGCCTCTTATATACACTAGGTGTGACAAACCTGGACCATGGTTTAAAGCAGATAAACTATGGGTTTAACCAGGTTATGTAATATATACCCGGTGCTTCGCACCAGGTATATAGTCACGTAACCTGGTTAACCCATAGTTTATCTACTACATAAATAAAGTTTCGGCCACAGTTTCATTATACATTACATTCACTACCTAGGTAGTTATAGTTATAGTCCAGGGAATAATACTGACGGTGTATTATATAAAGCCCTGGAGCACTGACTGACAATACACCTACAGTAATATGATATCTGACAGTACAACATGACTGAACATACTGTTGCTGTAGTCGAAGTTAATCATACTCCATAGCTTTCAGGGAAAACAAATAAATCCTCTAAGAGATACATAGTGCTAATTGCATTTTGTGCACTTGCCATCATGGTCATAATTAATGGCAGCGACCTCTCTCTGTTGTGATTACTTCGTCGGCATAGCAACCAGACATAAACTTAATCGCATGTATTAAAGCACTGTGCGGCCCATGGAGAGTCAATCACAGGAACTGGATGGGTTCACATTTATCAGAGAGCAGCCTGAGGGGTACCTGCAGCAGGTTTTATCACTCAGCAGTATAATACTGGTCTCCTTGGCTGGAGGTTTGTCACTGTCATCAACAATAAGAGCTTAAAAGCTACACACTGGGCTACATACTACTGGTAACTATATGGTAGCACGTGTAGTCTGTTAGTCCATCCCCTCGTCAGAACTGTATTATTTCTGTGTACCCAATTGGTGCCCAATTGCTCCCATGACGCACTTGTCAGAGTGAGCAGATAGGCTTACATTCATTGAAATTGCTGATCAATGTGAACATCGGCGAGGACTGTAGTTTCACAGTGGGTACCTACTATCTACAAGTAACAGTGCCCCACACCATCTAGGTAATCCTGACCCCCCCCCCCCCCCCACCCCTCATTGCCGTTCATTCTTAGGAATGAACGGCTATAGGAGGGGACCCGTTCTTAAATACAAGCTCTCATAGTGGTGCTTCCTCGCTCTCCATGTATAATCCTGTCATAGGTACAGTATTGAGTATGCCTATACCTGGATTAAAATCTGCAAATCAGTCAAGCATAGAAGTGGTGGCAGTGGTGGTGTTGGTGGACCTGTTATTGTAGACCCTGGGGACAGAGTGGTGGTAGCGCTGGACACCTCAGGCAGAGCCATGGTATATAGTATATATACCCCCCGCCAACCCACCTCTGAATAGTGGTGGTGGCTGTGCTCCTGTGGTGGCCCCATACCTGCCTGCCACCACCTCCCCCAGCACCATGTGGTTCTCTTCTGCTGGTGTTGCATTTCTCAGCACCACTGACTATTAACCCACTAAAGGCCACCTACATGTATATTTATGTATACATGTACACATAAGTATGATGCACTTTTTTAGGAGTTTTAAGTGGCGTGGCATTGGATTATTTGGAGTCTTGGGACCGTTTTCCATGTGTGTCGGCCATCTTGGTTTTCGGAAACACAGGGATCCAGGCCATATATGGTCAATTTTGATCTTAAAAAGTTATCAGATGGATGTTAGTGACCATTGGGACACCTCAACTACCCAATTTTATTGTTTGCCATGTGTGTCAGCCATCTTGGTTTTAGGAAACACAGGGATCCAGGTCATTTGTGGTCAATTTTGATCTTAAAATGTTATCAGATGGATATTAGTGACCATTGAAAGACCTCAACTACCTAATTCTATTGTTTTCCATATGTGTCGGCCATCTTTGTTTTAGGATACACAGGGATCCAGGCCATACATGGTCAATTTTGATCTTCAAAAATTATCAGATGGGTGTTAGTGACTATTGGGAGACCTCAACTAGCCTATTTTATTGTTTTCCATGTGTGTCGGCCATCTTTGTTTTAGGAAACACAGGGATCCAGGCCATATATGGTCAATTTCGATCTTCAAAAGTTATCAGATGGATGTTAGTGACCATTGGGGGACCTCAACTACCCAATTTTGTTGTTTTCCATGTGTGTCGGCCATCTTGGTTTCAGGAATCACAGGGATCCAGGTCATATATGGTCAATTTTGATCTTCAAAAGTTATCAGATGGATGTTAGTGACCATTGAAAGACCTGAACTACCTAATTCTATTTTTTTCAATATGTGTCGGCCATCTTTGTTTTAGAAAACACAGGGATCCAGGCCATATATGGTCAACTTTGATCTTCAAAAATTATCAGATGGATGTTAGTGACCATTGGGAGACCTAAACTAGCCTATTATATTGTTTTCCATGTGTGTCGGCCATCTTTGTTTTAGGAAACACAGGGATCCAGCTCATATATTGTCAATTTTAATCTTCAAAAGTTATCAGATGGATGTTAGTGACCATTGGGACACCTCAACTAGCTAATTTTATTGTTCTCCATATATGTCGGCCATCTTTGTTTTAGGAAACACAGGGATCCAGGCCATATATGGTCAATTTCGATCTTCAAAAGTTATCAGATGGATGTTAGTGACCATTGGGGAACCTCAACTACCCAATTTTGTTGTTTTCCATGTGTGTCGGCCATCTTGGTTTCAGGAATCACAGGGATCCAGGTCATATATGGTCAATTTTGATCTTCAAAAGTTATGAGATGGAAGTTAGTGACCATTGAAAGACCTCAACTACCTAATTCTATTTATTTTTTTCAATATGTGTCGGCCATCTTGGTTTCAGGAATCACAGGGATCCAGGTCATATATCGTCAATTTTGATCTTCAAAAGTTATGAGATGGATGTTAGTGACCATTGAAAGACCTCAACTACCTAATTCTTTTTTTTTTTTCAATATGTGTCGGCCATCTTTGTTTTAGAAAACACAGGGATCCAGGCCATAAATGGTCAATTTTAATCTTCAAAAGTTATCAGATGGATGTTAGTGACCATTGGGGGACCTCAACTACCCAATTTTGTTGTTTTCCATGTGTTTCGGCCATCTTTGTTTTAGAAAACACAGGTATCCAGGCCATATATGGTCAACTTTGATCTTCAAAAATTATCAGATGGATGTCAGTGACCATTGGGAGACCTCAACTAGCCTATTTTATTGTTTTCCATGTGTGTCTGCCATCTTTGTTTTAGGAAACACAGGGATCCAGCTCATATATTGTCAATTTTAATCTTCAAAAGTTATCAGATGGATGTTAGTGACCATTGGGACATCTCAACTAGCTAATTTTATTGTTCTCCATATGTCAGCCATTTTTGTTTTAGATAACACAGGGATCCAGGCCATATATGGTCAACTTCGATCTTCAAAAGTTATCAGATGGATGTTAGTGACCATTGGGACACCTCAAGTACCTAATTTTATTGTTTTCCATGTGTGTCGGCCATCTTGGTTTTCGGAAACACAGGGATCCAGCTCATATATGGTCAATTTTGATCTTCAAAAGTTATGAGATGGATATTAGTGACCATTGAAAGACCTCAACTACCTAATTCTATTGTTTTCCATATGTGTCGGCCATCTTTGTTTTAGAAAACACAGGGATCCAGGCCATATATGGTCAACTTTGATCTTCAAAGATTATCAGATGGATGTTAGTGACCATTGGGAGACCTAAACTAGCCTATTTTATTGTTTTCCATGTGTGTCGGCCATCTTTTTTTTAGGAAACACAGGGATCCAGCTCATATATTGTCAATTTTAATCTTCAAAAGTTATCAGATGGATGTTAGTGACCATTGGGACACCTCAACTAGCTAATTTTATTGTTCTCCATATGAAAACACAGGGATCCAGGCCATATATGGTCAACTTTGATCTTCAAAAATTATCAGATGGATGTTAGTGACCATTGGGGGACCTCAACTACCCAATTTTGTTGTTTTCCATGTGTGTCGGCCATCTTGGTTTCAGGAATCACAGGGATCCAGGTCATATATGGTAAATTTTGATCTTCAAAAGTTATGAGATGGATGTTAGTGACCATTGAAAGACCTCAACTACCTAATTCTTTTTTATTTTTCAATATGTGTCAGCCATCTTTGTTTTAGAAAACACAGGGATCCAGGCCATATATGGTCAACTTTGATCTTCAAAAATTATCAGATGGATGTTAGTGACCATTGGGAGACCTCAACTAGCCTATTTTATTGTTTTCCATGTGTGTCGGCCATCTTGGTTTTCGGAAACACAGGGATCCAGGTCATATGTGGTCAATTTTAATCTTCAAAAGTTATCAGATGGCTGTTAGTGATCATTGGGACACCTCAACTAGCTAATTTTATTGTTCTCCATATATGTCGGCCATCTTTGTTTTAGGAAACACAGGGATCCAGGCCATATAGCTCACATAGCCATTTTCAGCTGGGGGCCGCCATTAGACCCCGACGGCACTATGACTAACACCTTCAGCCCCCGACTCCGCAGTATATGCCAGGGATGCCTCCCATTGGTCAATAATACAATAGCTATGTGCCGTATATGGTCAACTTCGATCTTCAAAAGTTATCAGATGGATGTTAGTGACCATTGGGGGACCTCAACTACCCAATTTTGTTGTTTTCCATGTGTGTCGGCCATCTTTGTTTTAGGAAACACAGGGATCCAGGTCATATATGGTCAATTTTGATCTTCAAAAGTTATGGTTAGTGACCATTTGGACACCTCAACTACCCAATTTTATTGTTTTCCATGTGTGTCGGCCATCTTGGTTTTAGGAAACACAGGGATCCAGCTCATATGTGGTCAATTTTGATCTTCAAAAGTTATCAGATAGATGTTAGTGACCATTGGGACACCTCAACTACCTAATTCTTTTGTTTTCCTTGTGTGTCGGCCATCTTGGTTTCAGGAATCACAGGGATCCAGGCCATATATGGTCAATTTTGATCTTCAAAAGTTATCAGATGGATGTTAGTGACCATTGGGACACCTCCACTACCTAATTCTTTTGTTTTCCTTGTGTGTCGGCCATCTTGGTTTAAGAAATCACAGGGATCCAGGCCATATATGGTCAATTTTGATCTTCAAAAGTTATCAGATGGATGTTAGTGACCATTGTGACACCACCACCACCACACTACTCCCAACCCTCACACACATTCCTTATTTGCATATTTTAATCCAGGCATAGGTTTACTCCATACTATAGCAATGGGGCAGGATTTTACATGGAGAGCGAGGAAGCACCACAATCAGAGCATATATTTAAGTATAGGTCCATTCCAAAGGCCATAGAGTTCATATATAATGATCTTTTTTCCTTGGATCATCATAGGAATATGCACGGCATTACAGCATTGCTGTGTTTACTTTCCTGAAAGTATGTTATAGATTAATAAATTGCAAAACACACAACATATGAAGGGCTTTTAGATTCCGTATTAAGATAATATTTGTTCTGAAAATTTTGATCTACTATCATATTAAAAATGTTGTAAATCAATTCTATACTTCTTAGAACATGATATGAATATGCACGGCATTACAGCTTTGCTGTGTTTACTTTGCCGAAAATATGGGATAAATTTCTAATCCGGGAAACGCACTGCAATTTAACTGCTTTTAGAATTGATATTAAACTCAGAATTGATCGTCAAATTTAAATATGAAACCCTAATATCTTGATCATAGATGACAGATCCTAAATTGAATCCTCTCAATTGCATCCTTAACACGGGCCTCTTGATCATAGATCTTAGATTCTAAATTTTTAATTGAATCCTTAACATAATCTCCTAACCATGGACCCCTTGTATCGCCTTTTCCTCCCGGTAATTTTGTAATCTATATATTTATGTGCACTCTCCTCTTGTGAGTGAGATGGTGTTAGCGATGCACACTAAACTGCCATCAGCCAAGCATAGGACACCGAGGAATATGGGCGCCGCAATGTGATATCAACATCAAGAACCTAAGCAATGGTCCCGAAGGAAATCAATTTCTGGCAGGTCCTGACAGTGTTTTCAAAATGCTGCTTTTATTTCTTAGAAAGTCTGACTGAGCTGTGAGTACTCTTTGGTAGACGACTTCTCGTCTCATCAGGTTACTTGTCAAGTGTCAAGCATTTAATGAGATACACTCTTTCAGGCCGGCACCATGTATGTTCATTTGTTACCAAGTGCTGGCTGGTACTATTTCTAATTGGTGGATCATGCTGACCCTTTGGATGTTTGGAGGTGCATCGACACTGTAGGGTTGGCTTGGTGAAATAATGTACCACTGGGGAGTTACACGCCAGGGCTGCATTCACCCCATCACAACTATTAGGGCACATAATGCAACAATGGCACATGCATCCCTAAAGGAACCAGTACATGGTTATAGGCTGCATTCACCCTATCACAACTATCAGGGCACATAATGCAACAATGACACATGCATCCCTAAAGGATTCAGTACATGGTTATAGGCTGCATTCACCCCATCACAACTATCAGGGCACATAATGCAACAATGGCACATGCATCCCTAAAGGATTCAGTACATGGTTATAGGCTGCATTCACCCCATCACAACTATCAGGGCACATAATGCAACAATGGCACATGCATCCCTAAAGGAACCAGTACATGGTTATAGGCTGCATTCACCCCATCACAACTATCAGGGCACATAATGCAACAATGGCACATGCATCCCTAAAGGAACCAGTACATGGTTATAGGCTGCATTCACCCCATCACAACTATCAGGGCACATAATGCAACAATGACACATGCATCCCTAAAGGATTCAGTACATGGTTATAGGCTGCATTCACCCCATCACAACTATCAGGGCACATAATGCAACAATGACACATGCATCCCTAAAGGATTCAGTACATGGATATAGTCTACAGTAAAGATCTGTTACGATGATCTGTTACAATGATCAGTCGATTTGTCACTATTGCTAAGCGCCTTTGTGGAGCTACTAGCTCCGTAGAGGCTGGCAGACTGACCGGTCACTGACTGATTAAAATGGTAACTTCAATGGAGCAACCTTGAGGGGCCATCGAGGTTAAGTGGAAAAGATCGTAGTTTCATCTTACAATATTTCCATGTGTCTAAATGGACACCCCGACTCACCATGGGAATTGTATTTTGTAAGTGTGTTTAGTTGTTCCTTCAACTGAGTCTGCAATGTCTTAATAGTGGAATAAACAGACACAAAGTGTACTGTCCTTTGAAAGAAAGTGGCCCTATAATCATTATGAACCTTCCCAGACTTCACATTTTGATAATCCCAGTGATCCTAGTAACATAGCCTTTGTTGTTGCTATCATTATGTAACACAATCAATATACACACAAAGGTATTACCCCTAATGTGACCTTTAAACCATGGCTGTATTTATCTTGGCCCTGGCACGGGGTTGACACAATTTTGAAGGATCGGCATGATGCACCAAAGATACTCATCAGACCTGCTACTGTGCAGCATGAGGACAGAGGATCTCAAATATAGAGCCCTTAAGCATTTCCCCAAGAATATAAGCCCCATAAGTGAACAGAAGGCACTTTTTGAGTGAGTGAGTGAGTGAGTGAGTAATAGATGTTTAACGCCATTTCGACAGCTAAGGTCATATTCATGGTGAGAACTACATTACACAATTTCACAGAGAAATGTGTCAGTGCCCACACATATGTGCACCACATCCTGAGTGGATAGGAAAAAAGAGAAAAAGACCCTTTTAAGTGGGCTAGGGAAGCCCGGGCACTTTTTGAAAACAACAATAAAAGAATTGTTTTGATGTGTCTTTTTACCGTCCCTTAGATAAAGGGGGGATTCCAAATTGACACAAAATTCTCAGACAGAGCACAGCTTTTTAACGACTAATTTTCTCTCTTTCCTTTTGCTCACTTAACTTCTCACAATGACAAATAAAAAGTCATTGAGAAGTTAAGTGAAAAGGTTAGAAGAATTTCTATATAGTATTTTTTTTATTAACATTTGAATTTCTGACAGTTTGCTTTCCTAAAGCTATGAAGGGATTACAGAATACATTGGTTGGTGTGATCTGTTGAAAAGCTAGACTTCTGATTAGGCCTCTCCAAGCTTAACCAATAGGTGTGAACACCTTCCCTATGGCAAATCTCGTGTACATGCTTATACACAAACCAGGTTTGCAGTATTGGATGAAGATAAAACACCATATATTTCGAGGAGTAATTAGTGCTGTTCCCAACTTTGTGGACTTAAACACAAGGCCGAAGGGGCAGTTCACATGATTTGTCATGTACATGTATATTAAACTTGAGATATATCTTACATGTAAGAATTTACAGTATTTCTGCTCTATTTGCTCTGCAGCTCAACATTTTAGCTTTGGGAGAAAATACTCTGGCAGGTAATCCAACATGTTAACAACTGCCTTCAGTCGCTCTGCTATTTGTGGCTTACTTTCTTTCTGTCCAAAGGATACCATTGGTATCGGCTGATTTAACCTTAAATCTTATTAGGTTATCAGACGGTTTATTGGAATAATTTTCATCTCATATATCCTCGTAGATGTTGACATCTTTAAAAATACAACACTTTACCATTACATCAAAGTATGAATGAGAAAACTTTACACTTGGAGACCATGCCGTATCGTTATACCAATGGGTCCGTAAGAATAACCTTATTGAGGGAGTAATGTATGGGCTAACAGGCACCTCATTGCTTGTATCCTAGGATATTGAATGAGGGGCCTACGGCCCCTGTATTGAGGGAGTAATACTTTATTACACTATTTATCAATAAATAATCAATAGAATATCAATAAATTCATTTGAAAAAAATCCATGCTGGGACCAGGACTCGATAAGCTACTGACTGCTGCAAAACTTCTATAGAGGCAAAAGGTTGGACCAGGACAGGACGCGAACACCTGTACCAGACTGCGAGCGGGACGTCGTATCCATCTGGCCACAGAGGCTGCTACTGGAGCTATGGTGGTAATCCAATCCATTCCCACCTTGACCCGTAACCAGGCCAGTCGTACACAGTACTGCAAGCTGTCAGCTCCTACCATAGCAGACAGAGAGATGGGAGGGGGGGGGGTCACAA
The DNA here is from genome assembly GCA_949317995.1 of Acholoe squamosa. Lineage (NCBI taxonomy): Eukaryota > Metazoa > Annelida > Polychaeta > Phyllodocida > Polynoidae > Acholoe > Acholoe squamosa. The sequence continues at coordinate 69,718,388 of OX439038.1, forward strand.
CCCAGACTGCAGGATATTTTCACACAGTGAATGTATACTAGTTATATGTAAGTGACCTCCCCTAACCAGGTAAAACCTATCGCATTGTATATATACAGGCAAACACACACTCTTCCTCGTCAGTCCCTGTGGCACAATGCATAGGGAGCTGGTCTTACAATCAGGAGGGTATGAGTTCGACCCCTGTTCTTGGCAATAAGTTTTAACATGTGACATATGACATGTAAGGTGTGCTGATATCCATGGATAACAGGCACCCAGTGCCTGTTATCCATGGATATCAGGCACACCTTACAAAGGTCATGATGCATGCATCATGGTGTGCAATATCGACAGGTATCAGAATGGGAATATCCAGTGAATGAGTGAGTAATAGATGATTAACGCCATTTTGACAGCTAAGGTCATATTCACAGCGAGAACTACATTACACAATTTCACAGAGGAATGTGTCAGTGCCCGCCCATATGTGCACCACACACATCCGAGGGGATAGGAAAGAGGAGAAACAGACCCTTTTAAGTGGGCTAGGGAAGCCAGGGAATATCCAGAAAAAGCACCCTTAGTATTAGTCAATTTACATCGCCTGTACCTAGTGTGTATGGTACAGTCGATAACAGTGTCCCATTCTATCAGTGGGGGTTGGAAAAGTCACTGAGTTTGAGGCATAAACACCCTAGTCTTGACCAATAAGGTGGGCTGATATATAAAGTAATGCCTTCTTTTGTTTGTCTGTACCTCTCATAGATTCATATACTTAACTGTATAATTGTTGTAGCCTCAAAGCTGTCCCAGCTAACAAAATCCTGGATCCAAGTTGGCCATCTTTGGACTGTGTGGTGTGCTGTGGTGCATATTTGTTTGCATTTCTCACCACTTTGGGCAGATGGAGACACCTAATTCACACTAGTAGTGACATCTAGGTATGGGGGTTGAACTTGTTTGCCCACTGCTAACCACCCAACTGCATGATCAGTGAAGTGTGAAGGCAGTACTAGACCAGTCTGAGGTAGTACTACCTCCCCCTGCTGGGAAAGGGGTAAGGCTAGCTGGATCTCAGCTCCACAGAGTGAAACCACAACACAGTGACAGAGGATAGGTTGTGACCAGGGAACATTTTACAGATGGATATGTAGCAGTTTCATTCAACTGACAGGCAAAAATGTAAGTGAATTTACAAAGTAAAGTATCTATACTTGAACATAGGACATTACTTAAACCTCCCAGTTCCTCATACTGCCTGAAACGATGACATGTTTTTCGACCCCCTTGGATTGAGTGGGATCTGTTACCAGCCAAGTCATACCCACTAGACTTGGCTGGCCTGCTAGCTACCTTAGTATCAGAAATCGTGTAATAAAGGCTTATAGTAAGGTACTGAGAACGACTGCAACGCAGAGCACTGCATTGACCCATCATTTGCACCTTATATGGTTAGCGTCAAGGTACTTATAACGACTGCAACACACAGGACTTCATTGGTGCATTATTTGCACCCTATAGGGTTATAGTAAGGTACCGTAAATCCCAGGTCACAAGCCGGCTGTGGTCATAAGCCGGGGGGGGGGGGGTGTGAGTTCAGGAAAAAAATAAAAGCCGGTTTTTGGGTCAAATTTTTACCATTTTCTCTTTATTCTATAGTAAAAAAAACCCGGTCATAAGCCAGGGGGGGGGGACTTTGGGAAAAATTTAGAAGCCGGTTTGGGCCCAAAATAGAAAAAAAAATCCGGCTTATGACCGGGGATTTACAGTACTGAGAATGGCTGCCACATAGGGGGCTGCATTGGTGCATCATTTGCACCTTATAGGGTTAGGGTAAGGTACTAAGAACATTGTGGCTAACAGTGAGGCCACCGGCCACCACCATGCACCACTGACCCCCCCCCCCCCCCCCTCTGCCCACCCATCAACTCACCTGGGCAGAGGCACGTGCTGAGGGTGACCAATGGGCTAGGGCAAGGACCTGCCGCGCTTGGCCGGCGTCGTCGTCACTGTTCACTGCCCACCTGACAGACAGTGATAGCACGGAGGCAAAATTTTGAAATTTTACCATATGAGGGATGCAATGTTAGGGGGTGGGACCTCTTTAGTCACAGGCATGCTAATCACCCTCCCCAACTCAGGACTACATTCACTTACATTAAGTTAACCAAAAAAGTACAGGTACCGCACATATAAGTCTTAGCTTATCTATGCGAATCAGAGGCCTACTGCGCCATATGGGGTATTTCTGAACTCAGGGTAGGCCGGGTAGGGTAATAGTAATCAAACCAAGCCTCATATACACCTTATGGTTCAAGCATCCACTCAGTGTCTTATATGCAAGGTATGCCTTATACATGAGGTACAACAGTAGGCCTACTGTATTCTTTTTGGAGTTGCAAGCCACGCCAGCGGCTGGGAGTGACCGTAGCAGCTCCATGTTTTCGGTTTTCTCCCTGTCACCTATGACATCATTGGTGACGTCATGCTGCCTCAGTGACGTCACCTGCAGTGGCTAGTGATGTTGCCATGATCTATGAGCGCCTGGGCGGTTTTTTACGACGATACGGTATGCCCCCCACCTCAAGAAAAATGTGGCTAGGACCACGGAGAGGAGTGGCAACTCCTATCTGTGATCCATGCCACATTTTTCTTGTTTAATGTAGATTCTGCATCATACATGTATTTGAATACATTCTGGCTCCAGTCTGATACTTTTTGAGCTTTATCTGGGAGGTTTAGACAGTTCTATACCATTTAACACCCTGCATGTATAACTCACCATGACTCTGGACATCTACTGTAAGCTCCACGGAAAACATGCCATGTTCTCATTTAAGAATTCTATCATTAAGGACGGCTCCATTATAGATTGGCCGTATTTCTAGGCCGCAAGACCCATGGTATCAAACTCTGATACACTGTAACTGACACTGCTCCTACAGTTAAGTGATGCCTGAAAGCAAAGCATGGCTAAAACCATTGCTGTTGTACTGTGTGGTTATACTAGAGCCCATTACCAGCATGATCCTCTAAGTTACCATCCACATATTACCAATGTCTTAAGGCCTGGACACCAGAGCGTATTCCCTGTAGACCGGCGCCCTTGCTGTATATTTTTTACCACACTAGGTATCCTTAATAAAATTCTATGTAAAAAACATGTACATTTTTTTTCTTCTACATTTTCGGCCTATATATTTCGGTTTTCAAAGAAGAATGATTTGACTTACTTGTGAGATAACATTAGTATTGAATTATGCATATTAAGGCTGGGCATGTGAAATGCTGAACATGAATTTCACTGAAGCTCGATAGCCATGCCTTTGCTACAATTTTCAGATCATATCATGTTGAAATATTTAAAGGGACAGAGTGAGTGCTACATGAACAATTTTTTCACACCACTGTAAGATGTAACTCAAGAAATCTATAAGTATTACCAGTACCTCCAACAACCCTTTCATCCCTGAAATTCATCATTACCCCTCATGAAATATACATTTAACAAGTGGTATTCCCAGGTAGCTGTCATTCAGTGGTTTATGAGGAGTTGGTCTCACTTAAAAAAAAAAAAGAAGAAGTTTGGCTACATATATTGTTCCTGCCTTTGACCTGAGGAGGTTGTATAGCACCTTTCAGGTCTACCATGGCAAATATGTGACAGCAAATCTCATTACAGCGGCATGTAACCTCTCTGAGGGTGAGTCTTCTGAACAGGTCACTTGCCAAGTGTCCCGGGTCTAACAAGGTTATAGCATACAGACCAGGCACATTGAGTGCTCAGTCTAACACTAACCCTTTAAAAGCTACCCAGAAACATAGTGATGTCGTCCTTGCACTGTGTTGTCAAATACCTGGGGCTAGAGCCTCATTTAAATCAATATGTGCCGGTGCAGTTTTTTCTGACAGTACGGTAACTCAACAGTAAAACATTGGTAGCTTGTGCATACCCTTTAATAGTGCATCAATCTTTTAGGGTAAGCATGGTGCATGGATGTAGTTCTGACAAGTCACTGACTAGAACTGTATTTTGGCATTATCATACTACACACGGAGCTTCTTACAAATAACCTCATGGTGGAAAGAAGGAGATGGGGAGGTCAGTACGGCAAGGAGTTATTTAAGTCCATGTTAAGAATCTTGCTTCATATTCATTATTTACACTATTCCTGTAATATCCAAACGGTCCATTTTGTATTTCCACTTGTTTATTATGATGCATGAAGGTAGCCATGGTGAATTAGCGTCCACACACCTTGTCGACCAAAGGTCATAGTGCATTTAAGCATGTTACCTTAAAGGACTCATTTGATTCCCAGGTCTGGCACAAGACACATTACCCTCCCTTCCAGTCTGGCGGGCCCCCTTTAATTAACACAATGCGGAGGAGGGTATTTCTTAGAGCAGCTCTCTGCACTGTGACCTGCTTGCTAATCCTTTAAGGGGCGAATGGTGCTTCAATGCACTAATGGTTTATGTTGTCATGGCGTTTTATATGCAGCCATGGTGAGTACTCGTCAGTGATACATTCATGTAATTTACTGACCCATGACGCTGATATGTCTCGAAGGAGTTGGCCTGAGTCTGATGCACCGATGCAGTGCTGGCTAGTTACTTACCAGGGCTGCATTTGCGTATCATTACGACCACCGCCACAATTCTCAATCAGGGATGCCACTCACTGATCAAAGAAAATTCGGAAATCATCCTAATTTTCTGGACTCCCAATAGGAAATGCCTACAGAAAATGAATCTCAAAATTCGGAACTCCTAAAAAGTTAGGAAAAGTGGCATCTCTGCTCTATTAATGCACCATGTGACCTTAAAGAACCAGGGCTTCCCTAGCCCACTTAAAAGGGTCTATATCTCATCTATCCCCTTGGGTTGTGTGTGGTGCACATATGTGCGGGCACTGACACATTCCTCTGTGAAATTATGTAATGTAGTTCTCGCCATGAATATGACCTTAGCTGTCGAAATGGCGTAAACATCTATTACTCACTCACTCACTCACCTTAAAGAACCGACACTAAGAGCCACCTTCATCACGCATGTGGCTTGCTTCTGGACTAGTCCGAATCACTTTGGGTATGGCAGGACTTGATACACGAGTGTAAGGGTAAAGCATGTAGAGACAAGCCCTATCTCACCACTCATATTTACTGTGCTTCAACACACCAACACTATCAACCCTGCCCATTAAATTTTCTGATTGTTTGACTCGCGCCAGTGTAAACCGATACTTGCCCATAGGGGATGTCCGCTTTTTCTTTGACAGTGCCTTTTCCGTTTAACCATTTTTTTCCTGTGCTTATCGTCTCAGTAATTGAAGTAGAAATCCTAATTGTCACAGAGTTCTGAGGAACAAATCTGTTTTTAGAAGTGTCCGTTTTCATCATTTGTCTCCATTTCTCAGTTTCTGACAAATGGACGGCTGAAGGCATTGACAGGTTTATTTTATTGGATTTATTTATGAGGTAATGATATTTAATTTTGGTCTAAGTTAACTGTTGCTTGGGGACGAGGCGTTATTTGTCTCCATTTCAAGGGCACTGCGATTTTCTTCTTAGTATGTCTGTTATGTTCAGTAAAATAACGGCAGGCTTTTCTATGGTTATATACTTCAGGACTTGCCAAATGAGTGTAATCCACATTTTCTTTTCTCCATCAATTCCTAGAAGGAATTGTAAAATAATGAAATACTGCATCTTGCAGTATTAGCAGAGGGTGCGCAGAAAGTTACTTCAAAATCTATAAGATTTTGCTTTCATTCTTTAATCTCCTAGCTCTCACTTTACTATTAAACGAGCCATAAATAAAACAAAATTTGGATTATTGTCGAAGCCCCTCACAAACTCACCCAAAGAGCCCATACAATGTCTGTAGTGACAGATGCGGATATTGTGTGCAGGAAAAACAGCAGTTCTGTCAGTGGGACAGCCCAGCCACTCAACACTGCAGCTACTGGAGGAAATGCCGTGGCAGGTAAATCGATGAGTTGACGACTGAATTAATCCTGTAAGGGCTAGGTAGTGCCATTTCTCAGGGGCTGTGTACAAATGACGTCATGCAGGAGGGGGGGTCCCACCTGCCATGACCAAGCATGACAAGGGGGGGAGGGGGGGTCATGGGCTGCATGACATCATGTCATCAAGAAATCACAATATGCTTTGGTTTTGGCAAGAACAAAAACTTTTGTGAGTGAGTGAGTAATAGATGTTTAATGCCATTTCGACAGCTAAGGTCATATTCATGGTGAGAACTACATTACACAATTTCATAGAGGAATGTGTCAGTGCCCGCACATTATGCACCACACACATCCAAGAGGATAGGAAAGAGGAGAAATAGACCCTTTTAAGTGGGCTAGGGAAGCCCGCAAAAACTTTTGTAAAGGTAGGGAAGTTTAATGCATTCATCTGACATAAATGTTTTACCTATAGGCCCTATATGCATGCATTCCTCAGACATCTCACTCAATGAGTGTCACTGCCATCAATGTCAGTGTAAAATCAAGGTGATGTCAGGCCACTATAAGGGGGCACTACTACTCTATCCTACCTATACCAATTTAACCCTTTTTGAAAAGGGCCACTGCTGCCCTCAGGATCTAAAATGATGCACCTAAAATACTCCTGAACTGCTGCTGTTGCCTCAGGGCAGCATCCATAGTAATCCACAGGCTTCTTTTTGAAAATGTGTGATATCCCCCCCCCCCCCTCCTTGAGGTGTCAAAATTATTTTGCTCCTCCCCAAATCCACCCCATCCCGGAATCCCACTGTTGATAAATAACGAACACTTCCCTGGAGCTCTCCACCACCCTGTTGCTATTTTCACTGAGGGGATGCTTGGGGAGATGTAAAAGGGACCTCTCCCAAACTTACTCTCCACATATTTGTCTGAATGGAACTCTATCAGACTCACCTTATTCACAGATTCTACAGTAAAATGCTGAGGTGACTCGATTGCTTTGTAAGATTTCATGCACTTTGGGGGGGGGGGGGTATCTCTCTGCATGACGTCATGCTGAGGGGGGGTCAAGTGTTGTATGACGAAACATGACAAGGGGGGAGGGGGGGTCAAAAATGGTCCAAAAATGCATGACGTCATTTGTACACAGCCCCTCATGATACATGAATGCAGCCACTAGGGAGGTACTCACCAGGCCTACACTGTACAGATATGCATCATGGCAACCCTATTTGTAGGGCTATATGTGCGTGGAGTATTTCCCCAACGTATTTTCCAGGATGTAATTACAATGCATCAATGCAGTCCTGAAGGATAGCGTCGTTAGAACCAATCATGTTAGCACTTATCTGGGGCACAATGACCACCATCTTGGCTGAATTATGTGGTCCTTAAAAAGGACTATGTCGCTAAACTAAATGTGGTCTTTTTGGTTTCTACTTTGTATTTCAGCTTTCATATAAGTACTGGCAATTAGACATCTTAAATTCACCTTGTGATATTCACTTCATCGCCTTAGCACAGAATGTAGTAGCTGCATTTGGGTCAACAGTGTAAAAGGTACCTACTCACTAAGATACCTGTATTGATACTGTATTGACCCAGATGCAGTTACATCCTGCTTTCAGTCAGGCGCCAACTTATTAGTACATCTTCTGTTTTACATCTCAACATATGGCCAGTTTAACGACATTTTGATCGTCTGTAAAATAATCATTCCCATTTGAGCTTTACCATAAATCCTTCCTGGGTATATTTTAGAAGAATGAATTGGCCATAGGGTCAGGAAATTGTAAGTATCAGTCTCAACCACTAAAAGTGTTTCTAATTCTGGCTCAGGATTTTACTTTCATCACTCTCAGTCCAGGTTTAGCAGGTTTTTCTTTTAGTGAACAACTGGTTAACACCAAGGGAAATATTCCTACTCGCAGCAGAACAAAAAAACAACACACAAAAAAACAACAAAACAACAACATAACAACACCTCCAGCAAGCATATTGACCAGTGGTCGGATAGACTTCCGGCTGCCCTCAGCGGGTCTATTTCCCCGGGGCTAGTAATTGGTGAAAACCATGCCTGACATCAAAGCGGTGGGCGTTGGACTAGAGTTACCCGATCCTTCAGCTTGGATGCAAATATCACTGTGTATCATTGAGGGGTACACTGCCTGCCCATGCCTGCACTAGCCTCTAGCGCTTAACCCACAGCATACTCCAGTTCTCCTGATACTCAGAGCCACAAAGTGTGAGCTTGATGGTTACTGACCAATTCTCAAGTAAAGGTACTCTCCCCTAAGCCAATCTCTACTTAATCATATCTGACTGTAGACGGAACCATCGCTAAAGGAGCGATGGTAAGCGGTGGCACTGGTGTTGTGGTGGTGGAACTTTCAGAGTAGTTTCCCACGCCCCCAATGAATACTGGGTCCCTAGTATTATGTGGCGTTGGTCTTTGAAATCTAAACTCTAGGACTTACCTATTTGTTGTGTATTATTTTTGAAATGTAACACCATATGCCATGCCTTTGCTTTTTGTTACTTGATATCTGGGGCCCAGGAAGACTAGGCCAAGCCCTCCACTGACTCAGTGGACATCAATTGTTGGGCCTCTGAATAAATATATCAAGGGCCCGGTTAGCTGGGTATTCTGACTGACCGCATTTGCAAACAAACCCCCCATATAGGATGACCCGTCGCTTCTCCAATTCAGAAATGACACTGATCACTGAGAATTGGGAAGTCGTGCTGCTTTTTTTTTTCAATAACCAATAGGGAATACCCCTGAGGGTTCAAGCCCAAAACTCTGAATTCCTAATAGTTTAGGAAATATCTCTGCATCTCACATATAGGCCTAACCCTAATTTAAAGGATATCCTTTAATGCCCATTCTGGGTTTAAAAGCATCCCGGACCAGAAGGCAGTATCTACTTCTCCTATCAGTGGCTACTGAGAATATGCTGATCAACAACTGCATATTGCAGTAGGTACTGCTGAAATACTTCCAAAACAGCTGACTCTACACTGCATTTTCAGTCTAGACTCAGTAGTGTACTGACTATCAACTGAATATGCACTGCATTTCAGGCTAGAATCAGTAGTCTACTGACTCTCAACTGAATGTTAATAGATACCAGAAAGTATACACTCTGTGCAGCAGCGTATATGCAGTAGTCTACTGACCATCTACTGGTATGACTCTGTCCATTCACAGATTATTTACCTGATGCTTCTAGGACAGTCCATAGTGTGAATGTCAGTATGGTTGTGAACAGCAATCAAAGGATTCAGTAATGTAATAATGAGTGTTTGTGGAGACAAGCAAACTTCACCCCTTTGCATATGAATATCTTATTCAGTGCCAGTAATGGATACACATGGATGTTGGGGTGTATGAAAGTGAGGAATTACTCACTGACTTTATATAGGGTACAAATATACTGAATCATCAAGTATTCTTTTGGTCCCCATCATGACATATTTTTTTTACATAGTATCCATGTATAATTGATAATTACAAAGTGCTTGTCTCATCACCTTCACATCAGTAAATTGAAAGGCATTATACTATGGCAGCACTCTATAGATATGTCTACTCTTACCCTTTTGCTATGGTAAGAGTTACCCAGTACTACTGAATCAATACTGCCCTATCCCCCTCCTACATGATTTGCATGCACTACTAGGAAGTAGTAACCGCTCCACATAGCTGATGGGGTGGTGGCTCAGAGGGCTAATGCGTTGGTAGAGTAATCAGAAGATCCCAAGTTCAAATCTAGCAAGGACCACCTAAGAGAAGCATTGGTAGTGCCAGTACTAGAACAGCGACTGCTTCTTTTATGCTTCTACCTGCCCCCAGCAGTAGTTTTCAGTATGATCTACTGCTCAACTACTGCTATAGCAGCAGTCATGCAGTAGTGCTGATTGAACACTGCCCCAACCCCATATATGGTCATGCAGCATTAAATAAGTAGATACTGTTCAAATGCTGCCATCTAATTTACATAATTGGGACAACTGATTCAATACTGCTTGCATGCTGCTAATACTACTGTTCTACTACTGTACCACTGCTGCAAGTTTTGTGGTGCTGAGCAGTAGAATGACAGTAGATGCTGATACAATACTGTTTCTGCTGCTGCTTTCACACTGAATCACTACTGTCACACCACACTGTTTCCCAGCTGCTTTAGTACTGCTTTTCTACTGCATTTTGGTCCGGGATGCTATCCATTAGCATCATGTATATCTACAAACGTGGTATGTGGATTAAGCAAAGAGGATGGGTTACCTAGGGCTGCCTGTGTAGCTGGCCCAATGTACCTAGATTACTTTCAGGTTCAGGAGGTGTGTAGTGTTACCATCTACTTCTGTGGATGGAGCTGGTTTTATATTGATTGACTGTTCAGGGTGATTGGGTACAGGTTCATGGCGGACATAGCTACACTACGACTGGCCAATTGGTACCAATGTTCAATTACTGAGAAGCCATACCTGAAAATGTGTGCTTATACACGGACTTTTACACCAATGAAACGGGGGAAAAAGAAGAAAATAATACCATTCAGGTAACAGAAAATGTTCCTGCAAAAGATGGTTATGGATAAAGCAATATTCAATATGTGGCCCCTACTCATGGCCCCAAGCACAGGAAAAATCAAACAAATTAATTTACTGATAACAACGTGAACGTATATAACTCCTTCGTAACCATCATTATGATTCCATTCACTTTCAAGCTCTAGAACAAAGCGCAGCCAGTTAAAAGGTAAACAGCATTGAGTATATATGCACCCAAGGTAGGCTGCTTCTACAAACAGATACATTATTTAGCAGAAGCAGTCCTCCCGCCTTCAAGGTGTCAACAGCAGCACACCTACCAACAGGGCACTGCCACAACCCCCCCCCCCCAACCAACCAGCATGCTGGGGTGCCCACTCGTAGTGGAGGAGAAATGTCTGACGAGGGCATATAGCCAACCCTCATTTCCTCGAATTTGAAAAAAATACAAAGGAGAAAATGTTCGAGGAAGTCAATTATCTGAGAATTTTAGGTTCAAATGTAATAGAAAATATCCAGGCAGCTGACTATCTATATACCTGTAGTGAGGGGTCCAAGGTTGTTTTGATTTGCGGAAGTGAGGGTTAACTGTATTTCCCAAAGAATGTTGAACGTGTTAAGAACGCAAGGACGTAGAATAGTATGCTGCAATTCCTTTCTGAAGACATGATAAAGGTTAGACTTACTGTTGAGTCCAATGTCGTGGTAGGTGAAGATGGCAGGCTTGGTGCGGTCACCTTGTACCATCACTTTCACTGTACCCAGGGCAGTCTCCACGTCATCTTCCTGAAATATGAAAAACAAACCTTTTGTACATGTCTCTGCTGCATTAGTTTGTGCGGTATTTAAGTACTCAATATGCCACAGCTTGTAACATATATGCAAATCAAACCCACGAGGTGCGGCTTGTAGCAATGCTTTATTCTCGGGAGCAGAACTATGGTTGCTAGGGACCTGGCAAAGGGTCATAGGCAATATGCTAGAAAAGGTCACTTTTTTTTTTTTGCTGTTTTCTAATATTGCGATTAGAAAATAATGCATCATATATGCGATGTCAATTTTGAATATCTTTCAGATTTTCTAATGCATAATATGGATTTGTATTTGTCACGGGGGATCTAGATTTTTTTTTCTGATAAAAGTTTTAACATCTTTTTCTACTACATTTCTTATTCAATTTAACCCATCTGCAGGATTCTTATCAAGTGAGGGGGAAAGCATGATAAGGGCCGTGCTGGCCTGTGTGGCCTCACTACTGCTCCCTAGAATGGTTGGTGTGAGGCGTTTACATGTGATATTATCTTCTAAGATGGAACATCACACATCAAGCCCAGCACTGGCTAATGAGATATGCAGGGAAAAAGGGGACGGGGGAGGGGGGATAAAGTTGATATGATGCATTAATGCAGCCCTGGTCAGTACACTTGCACTGGTGCATCGATCATGAGGGGCAAGGTCTATCGGCTATTAAGTGTTAAGGCTACATGATAAATAGCTGAGGTAGCACTTTTTCTACTAAGCCTTGGGAGCTATAGTAAATTATACAATGTTAATGAGGATCTAGTGCAGAGAGGGTCATGGGAGTTTGGAACAAGAGAAAATCGGATTAGGACAGGAACCAAGCTATGATTCAGGGCCCTGGATACTGCTGCTGTGACCCCGGACCAAAATGCAGTAGAAATGCAGCACTAAAGCAGCTGGGAAACAGTGTGGTGTGACAGTAGTGATTCAGTGTGAAAGCAGCATCAGAAACAGTATTGTATCAGCATCTACTGTCATTCTACTGCTCAGCACCACAAAACTTGCAGCAGTGGTACAGTAGTAGAACAGTAGTATTAGCAGCATGCAAGCAGTATTGAATCAGTTGTCCCAATTATGTAAATTAGATCGCAGCATTTGAACAGTATCTACTTATTTAATGCTGCATGACCATATATGGGGTTGGGGCAATGTTCAATCAGCACTACTGAATGGCTGCTGCTATAGCAGTAGTTGAGCAGTAGATCATACTGAAAACTACTGCTGGGGGCAGGTAGAAGCATAAAAGAAGCAGCCGCTGTTCTAGTACTGGCACTACCAATGCCTCTCTAGGTGGTCCTTGCTGGATTTGAACTTGGGATCTTCTGATTACTCTACCAACGCATTAGCCCCCTGAGCCACCGCCCTATCAGCTATGTGGAGTGGTTACTACTTCCTAGTAGTGCATGCAAATCATGTAGGAGGGGGCTAGGGCAGTATTGATTCAGTAGTACTGGGTAACTCTTACCATAGCAAAAGGGTAAGAGTAGACATATCTATAGAGTGCTTCTATAGTATAATGCCTTCCGGTTTACTGATGTTAAGGTGATGAGACAAGCACTTTGCAATTATCAATGATACATGGATACTATGTAAAAAAAAATGTCATGATGGGGACCAAAAGATTCAGTATATTTGTACCCTATATAAAGTCAGTGAGTAATTCCTCACTTTCATACACCCCAACATCCATGTGTATCCATTACTGGCACTGAATAAGATATTCATATGCAAAGGGGTGAAGTATGCTTGTCTCCACAAACACTGGATAGTTTCATTATTACATTACTGAATCTTTTGATTGTTGTTCACAACCATACTGACATTCACACTATGGACTGTCTTAGGAGCATCAGGTAAATAATCTGTGAATGGACAGAGTCATACCAGTAGATGGTCAGTAGACTACTGCATCTATGCTGCTGCACAGAGTGTATAATTTCTGGAATCTATTAACATTCAGTTGAGAGTCAGTAGACTACTGATTCTAGTCTGAAATGCAGTGCATATTCAGTTGATAGTCAGTACACTACTGAGTGTAGACTGAAAATGCAGTGTGGAGTCAGCTGTTTCGGAAGTATTTCAGCAGTACCTACTGCAATACGCAGTTGTTGATCAGCATATTCTCAGTAGCCACTGATAGGAGAAGTAGATACTGCCTTCTGGTCCGGGACGTCATAGCACTTTAATATCATCTCCACTCAATAACGCCACATAAATTTGCATATAATGGCGTTCCACATATGACTTGAAGAGTACCTGTAATTTTACCCCAACTTTAAGGGACACCCTGAATCTGCATCCTTTCTACCCCGCACAGTATCTACTGCAAGTCATTTTGCTCATTTTTTTTGTGTATGATGCATGAATGAAAATGGGCATAAAGCTCTAAGTGGCTCTTGAACACTAAAATCTACCTATTTACGAGTGAACTGAAGAACTCGAGTCTAATCTATGGCACCGCTCACCCCATTCTTCTTATCCATTTTCGCCAATTTTCCCTTCCTTCATCATTCCAGTCTACTTCTCCGCAACTCCGTCACAAGTGCTTCAGCCAAATTTACCAGTACCGTAAACTCCCGCGTATAAGACGCGTCCTCTACGCCAAACAAATGCCTGGTGCATCTTATATGATCTACTGAAGTTTAGGGTGCGTCTTATACGAGGGGTAATTTTACTATAGAAATGTACTGGATTTACAAAATTGAGCCCTAAGAGGTGCGTCTTATACGTGAAAATGCCTCTGCTGAGTTTGGGGTGCGTCCTATACGCGCAGCGCGTCTTCTACGCGGGAGTTTACAATTGTCATAGGTCACCGCACATCCCTTTCCCCATTCACACGCTTCCCCATGATCATTCCAACCTTTCTCCCCCACCCCCTCCTCCTAACCGACAACACATGCAGGCCTCACCGATCATACTTTTTTTTACGCCATTCCACTATTCACATTTCATGTCATGTAAATCAATCTGGGTTTGGTTGCTTAGCAACGACATTTCTCCGAAGTGTACGAATGAGGCTGGCGTATCAATGCGTCCTGAATGATGCAAAGGTGGAGTGGGAATATGAGGTGAAGGCTGGTGTGGCTGGATGTAGTCTCTGCTTCAGTCCCATGTGTGAATATCCACATACCACAAAAAGAGGCTTCAAAATCAGTGCACTGGATGTTCTGGCAGAGTGGTACTGTAAAACCTCACGTTTCACCACTATTTTCTATAAGCAGTGGGCTGGTTTTAAAAAGATTTAGCTAAAAAACAGCTGACAAGCCAGAAACCTTGTTTGTATATCAAAACAACACTTGATGAGTCCTTACTTCTAATGGGATAGAAACAGTGTCAACATACATCTTTTAGTGGAAAGGACCCTCCCCACGCTGCAATGACTCGGGGTTTTACAAAGACCGAAAAATCAAAAGTTTGGGCGATTGATATCTACATTAAAATCACCATTTGAGATGTGGCAAATGAGAGGTCTGCACAGTAATTGAGAGATTATCAGACTTAGTTTGACTAGTTTATTCCCCAGTCTTTCCTTGACTCCCGAGAACCTTGCTCTACGAACTGCATTATAATTCCCAGAGAGGCTGCAGAGGCAAATCTTTCACTCACTTATTTCTGACAGTGACTGAGCAGAACCTGAAGCCGCCCAGTACCTCCCTATGTATCAGCAGTCCCTTCAGGAGGACTGCTTTCCATGCTGAAGGCAAGGACAGTACAAATAGTGTTCATTCTGTGATTTGAGCACTGGTGTTTCAGCCGTGATCATGGGACCAAGAAGCTTAGATACTGTCCTTGATGGGATGCAGTCAGGATCCGATTTCATCAAACCCTAATGACCGTATTGGGATTAGTATGTGGGTTCAGTTTCAGAGTCAGCTCTGTTGGGTTATGGGGACACTAATGAAACATCAGCCGATGCATAGATAGTGAGATAAGATCTGATTAATCTAGACTAGGCAAACAATCTTTGGGAATGGGTGAGTACTTGGATGCTTTTCTGTAACAGACTACCGGTCTAAATTAAGCCTTCATTATCGAAGGCAGTGGGTAGGGTGAAAATAAAGGAAATGCATCCCCCCCTACAGCCCATTTCTAAGGAGAGACATTCCAGTGCTTCTGACAGACCATTATATATAGCAGTCCTATCATTATCAGGAAAGTCTATAAGGTGTATGTGTCCAAAGAGGAAAGAGGCGGCTCTCAGCTCCTTGCATGAGAAGCCTATAACAGCTCGAGGCTATATTCTACCCAGTGTTTGCTGCACTCCCTCACCCCCTCCCTCCCACCCGTGCCCCTGTGTGAGCAGCTTTGATCCAGACTGCACAGACTTGGTGCATCCTGAAGTGAAGGGATGGGTGCCTAAAGCAGCTCAAACTCATTGTGCTGTTACAGAGCAGCTCACACATTCAAGTTCAAGTTCAAAAGTTTTTATTTTTTCCTAGACAAACAGACATCATTATATACATGGTGATCTACCTGTAGGAACGGTCTAGGGGGGAGAGCGCACAAGTATGACCCCTCTTAGTACTCCGCCGCTTTACAGTAGTGAAACATACAAGATCTTATGCACTCAACTTAATACTGATGTTATTATACATGAACCATACACATACAGTTTATGAGCAGATAAAAGCATAAAACGCCTAAATATTCAAACTACATACCAAAGGTGGACTATATCGCCTATTAGCGTAATCTCCCACGTATAAGACGCGTCCTCTACGCCAAACAAAATGCTGGGAGGTCTTATAGCTTTCTCTCAAGTTGGGTGTGCGTCTTATACGAGGGGTACTTTTACTATAGAAATGTACTTATCTTACAAATATCAGCATTAAAATGTGCGTCTTATACGCGAAAAATGCATGTGCTGAGTTTGGGGTGCGTTTTATACGCGCAACGCGTCTTCTACGCGGGAGATTACGGTAGTGATTGTATTACATTTTGGAGAAATAAGATACCCCAAATGTATGACAATTTTATTGCATGACAGTACCTTAACACACCATAATATTTGAAAAAAATAGTCTTCTTTAGACCTTATGATTGTATGTTTTGTGCTGGTACTTTGTTCACCTTCCACGTAGCCATTCACATAGAGCTATTATCACCGTTACACAGATGCATGTCTCGGAACAGTTTCGTACATATATGTATATACCCAGACACCAGTACCCTGACATTAACTTCCTGAACAAACAATTTCCTTTGCCCGAGCCATATTAATTTTCCCATTCAACATGTTTTGGTCTAAAAGTCTAATATTGATCTACCCTCAAACAGTAACACAGGTGCATCGGATCTCCACTCTTGAACGAAATACCTAGACAATCTTCTTTGAATTTCAGCTTTAAAAGCATTTTTATCATCAAGCTACCTAATGTGAGGGGGGAGCACGTTCCACTGAGAGAATGCTTGGAAGACGGGGCACTTA
Source organism: Acholoe squamosa (assembly GCA_949317995.1). Lineage (NCBI taxonomy): Eukaryota > Metazoa > Annelida > Polychaeta > Phyllodocida > Polynoidae > Acholoe > Acholoe squamosa. The sequence goes on from OX439038.1 coordinate 69,735,130, forward strand.
ACATGGGCTGCAGATCTGGGCCACAGCTGTCTTATAGTGGGGGCACTGGAATGTTGAGTCCCCACTGAGGGTATTACATCGGCCTGACCTGAGAAAACCAGTCTTTGGCATGCTGTCAGTTGCAGGTAAATTCTCCTCAGATCTACTGGGAGTATTTTCACCATAGCATAGAGGTCTTTTACTCTAACATTTCTTGAATCCCGTATAATCAGACAGGTTCTGATGCCAGTATCAAATAATACCAGTAAACGCCTCATGACCTCACTTGGTAGACCAGTAGTAAAGGTCAAGCCAAAATCAAAATAATTTAAATAAACCAAATATCCACACAAAACCAGATGCGTTGAGTTAAATTTCTAAATTTTATTGGGGTAATTTTACATCGAGATAGGGGGGAATTTTTCTTGTGATGCAACGTTTCGAGCAACTTTAGTGCTCTTCTTCAGGCAAGATATCAAAATAGGGCATAACCATGGTCTTAAGAATTCTTATAGCTGTAGTTCTATCTATGAAATTCCTTATATGCAATGACATCCATAGCTTATGTCTTATGGACTTTATCATCTGGCGGCTTTGAAACTCAAAGTCCAATTTACAGTCCAAGTGCACTCCCAAATATTTATAAACTTCCGCTCTTTCTAGAATTATTCCTCTTATTTTCAGTTTTTATTTACTGCCATGTATTTGGACATCTTTGGATTTATTGCCAAGCCATTATGCTCACACCAGTTCGCCACCCTATTAAGGTCCTCCTGCATCTCAGCTTCCAGCAATTTTAACGTTTCCGCACTGTGTACCAATAAAGTATCATCTGCGTATAAGCGAATTGTTGATTTTGTGTCAAGACTGGGGAGAAAGTCGGCGTATATAATGAAGAGAAGCAGGCCCAGAATCAACCCTTGTGCTATCCCATACTGAAGCCTTTTATACTCAGAAAGGGTCCCATTCGCATATGTTCTTTGATACCTATTGTCCAGATAACTCCCAAACCAGCAGAGGGACTCCTCAGTGACCCCATAGCGTGGCAGTTTTTCTAATAATATATTATGATTTATAGTCGAATGCTTTAGAAAAATCTACTTTTTTCTTGGCAATCAGGGCTGCGCATGTTTCTTCTACGGCCTGAAAAACACTCTCATGTGTTGATCTGGACTCCCTGAACCCATTTTGGTTTGATTTCAGCAAATTATTATTTTCCAGATGCCTATAAAATTGACTATGTATCAGTTGCTCTAAGATTTTCCCTGGCACCAGCAGGAGTGAAATTGGCCTAAAATCTGTAGGTCTGTTAGCATCCGTACAATTAGGAGCTGGGGTAACTGTAGCCAACTTCCATTTATCAGGAAATCTTTTCTGGACAATAGAGCAGTTCAAAATATGGGTAAACTGCACCTGTAGAGCTATAAGGCCCTCCTTTAAAATTCTGGATGGAATCTCCCGAATACCTGAGGACTTGAATATGTCAATTTTTAAGATCTCTTTAACTACATTTCCCTAGTTACCATTCTAATATTAAACTCTTGGGGTTCTATTTCGGGGGGAGGTGGAGGGGGGGTCTACTATCTGTATTTTCCTAGCTAAGTTAAGGCCCACATCTGCAAAGAAATCATTGATTACAGCTGCTGCCCCCTCTAGGGGAATCGGATTGATTGATTGATTGATTCGTGTTTTACAGCACTTTAGCGGCACTAAGTGGCTATCCCGTGCTTCACAGGTTGATAATTTAACAAAGGAATGTGTCAGTGCCCGCGCATATGTGCACCACACACATCCTGAGGGGATAGGAAAGAGGAGATATAGACCCTTTTAATTGGGCTAGGGAAGCCCGTAGGGGAATCGGAGCCTCATTCTCATCCAGTAAAGTGATCAGCTTTTTTAGTTTCCTCTTGGGGAGGACAGTTGCTACTACTTCCCAAAACTTTTTTGGGGCGTTCCTATACTTCACCAGCTGTGCCCTAACAAATTGGCCCTTAGCTTTCCTGGTGACACCATTTGCCCTGTTCCTGAAATTTTTCGCTGTCTCCTTGTCCTCCGCCTTTCCTCATTTAATGGCAACTCTAAACATTCTATCCCTGTCAGCATAAAGTTTTAACTCTTCTTCTACCAAATTGTTTTTGGCTTAAAATCGGCCTCTAGGAGAAGTCATTATCTTTCAAATACTGTTTGAATTGTATTGATATTCCTACTAGAAGCTAAGTAATGAGTATCCAAGGTAAGCATATGGACAAAAATAATTGGAATCCTAATTGTCTGTATCTCCTCTGATAAGGGAGATAGGATGGGAATAACATAGCATACCTCTCCTGCAAAATGATGATTTCATAAAACTTCAAATGATGATATCTTAGGACTCCCTCTATCAATTGACATGAATTAAAAGGCACATGGTAGATATTGTTGAATATTTTTAGAATTTTTGAATTACATGGTCACATGATAGCTGTTCCATTTGGTTACCATGACAACCGAATCTATAAAAAATTGGTATTTTTATGGTATGTTTGTTGCCATGGTAACCAATAATTTGGCCAAAAAATTAAATTATTTTACCTTTTTCATAATATTTTGCCATAAATACTCATTAAAATCAGCCCAAACCTTTCTCAATTTTCAACCATCTTTAGAAGTTCATGATATCTCAGGGAAGAGGAGTAGAGACTAATGGTTTGAACTACTTAGGGGCCCCATGCCAAAGGGCAATCCCTGAAAAAATGGTGAGATTCCATCCATATCTGAGGGAGAGACAGGGTGGCAAAAATCGGCCAAAAATCGGCGATTTACTCGCAAAAATGCGCGTCCAGTAAAAGAAGAGTTAACAGCTCTTTGGACAACCAAGGGGGTCTATCCGTCCTGACCTTGAACCTTCTTTCGGGACACAGGGTTCGTGCCACCTGTATGAGCACCTCCTCTATACAATCCCAGCCCTGGTCAGGGTCTGTTATATTTAGGAAATCCCCCCAGTTGAAATTTGAAAGCTCCTCTCTTATCCTATCCTCAGTGCACCCTATATAAGACCTACCAGTGATAAATTCTTTCTGCGTCGAGTTCCTTGGTTTCTTAAGTCTAATGAACACCGGCACATGGTCCGAAATATTCAATTTTATTATCCCAGAATCTGCCACTATTGTAGAGTCAGTAAGTATTTGATCAAGGACATTGGTTTGGTGATATAACGGCCTCGTAGGAGTCAACATATGCCTTGAAATGCTGTGCCTTGCAAAGGGGGTCCAGGACTGACTTTGGGAGGGTCTCTAAGTTCAGGTGTATATTAAAGTCACCCCCCAGAGTAATCATAAAACGCTTATACATAGTCCTTGCCTGTATTACAGCTGCTGTAAGCGCCTCCATGAATGCAGGCTCATTACCATGTGGGCGGGGGGTCTATAGACATTTAGTACAAATTCTGGGACGCATCCCTTACGAATGAGCTTAATACCCATTAACTCACAATGGTCAGTCATGACATTAAAGTCCTCTTGACGAAGTCTGACATGGGGGATGTTTTCCTTTACAAACATGCAAAGACCCCCTGCCGTTGTAAGCGGCCTGTCCCATCTGTGCAGTGCCATCTGTGCATTGCATACCCTACAATCTCATTGTTAGAATCAGGGTGATGCTCTTTTAACCATGTCTCTGATGGAGAAAAAAACGTCTGGTTTTCTGTCATATACAAAAAATCTGAGGGTCTCTGGCTTACCAACCACACTATGGACATTCCAAAATACCAGCAACAGGCCTTTTTTCTCTTTTCATTGGTTCAATCATTGTCTGGCAGGTACACTTTTATCACCTCAACAGTCCCCCTATAATCCACAAATGGCCCACCCGTATTCAATTTTCGTTGTTTACCCCAATAAAACAGAAAGTTAACAAATCCTAATCCTAGTACTAATCCTAATACCTTTCTACAGGCATACAGTATGTCTTCTGACATAAATCAGAACAGTGTTGGGGGGGGGGTCCAACTCGGGATATCCTGACTTTCATTTCATGTAACGGGGGGGGGGGGGGGTTGGGGTAGAGGGGGGAATCACCATTGTGTAAATCCTTATGTTTATAATTCAGGTAATTCGCTTAAGCAGTGGAGTAACCGTGGTTATGTATTACGCAGGTTGCTTATTCCCAATTACCCCTAATCCTCCCCCAGCTTTATAACCCTATAACCTTTCTTAGTAATGTTATATTACTCATAGTATTGATATACCTGCATACACAAAATGGCCATGCCCAACATAAGTTCAACTGTAACAGTTTTAATACATGCTAATGCTCGACATAAGTTCAACTGTAACAATTTCAATACATGCTAATATAACACAGAGTGCAGGTTATCTGCAGTCAACCCTATGTTCAACAGACCCAACTCTGGGTATATCCAATGATCCATTCTGAATGTCACGCCTTCTTATGCATTCCTCAACTCTTAGCAAATCTTTAAACTTAATTAACTGGTAATCTAATCTACAACAATTACAAGCCTTTCTCAGGCTAATAATCCAGGCCGTTATATTTACATTGTAGAGGCTCAGTAAATATATCCTGCTACGTGATAAACAATCTTACGTGCAATGACCTCAGCTTAGTATCGATAATTGAATATCCTCAAATTTCATAATTAGCACTGAGCTTATGGGTACAGTCAATTCTGAATTATCAAATTTATATATCATGCGACCCGCAGTTATCCTAAAGACAATCTTAGAGCCTCTTAGAATAAAACGGTTAGGCAACAGTTTACATACTCTGTATACTCGTATTATCTATCAAACTCCACCACTATAACCTGAAATAACAGTTACATACATGTATACTCATAACATCTATCAAACTGTACCACTGTAACCTACCCCACAGTTTATTATACAGTCAATTAACTTCATTTTCCCTACAATTGTTCTAATTGGGTAGCATATACTATTATTAAAATAGTAATCCTAGGTACAATTGTATCGGTTTCTTCAAATTAACAACTCAGCACAATTCAGCAACATTCCCCATAACTCTATCTTTGTTTGATATCAACGATTTATCTACCATAGGTTTTTTTTTTATACCAGATCGGCGTAGTATCCTGTTATAGAGTAGCTCAAACTTACATATTCTGTAATAGAGTAGCTCAAACTAACATACCGTATTCGTTCTAATAAGCGCACATGTACGGAAAATTAATTATTGTTGCTTCTGGGAGTGATGTCCTGGGAAAAAAGTTCTGTATCTACCATACATATATGATCAGTTCTGTCATTGGGAACGAGACTACCGGTAGGTTGAGTAAGGATTGGAAAGCTACGGTCGGTAATGTTTTGCTAGGTAGGGTAGGGTTAACTGAAACACTTTTTCCTTAAGGCATTATTAACAGGTGAGCAGAACTAGATTATGAACCTAATGAAGAGCCCATACACTGTCGCTACCTGACTGTCTGAGCTATTGTATCTCCTTTTCTGTTAGAACAAAAACAACCTGTCGCTTTTCCTATCGACCGGCCTGACTCTGCTCATTAGCCTTCCTATTAGATACAATATACTCAACCAGGGAATCCCAGGTTGACAGGCTGCCAGATCCATTTCACTACTAATGACTAGTCTCTGTCCAGACAGTTGACCTTTCATAATGATCAACATGGGTGATCCCATAGGCTGCTTCGCCCTCCCTGTGGGAGTATATATCATGCATCGCATGGGGGGTTTGGGGATGCAGGGTTCGGGGGTTGGGATAAGCTGTAACACATGAACAGTATTCGGGCCAGAAATGTAACGAGCAAGCTTTAGGTGACTTGAGCATAATTTAGGGAATGTACAGTAATTGTTAGATTTTCTCTATTTGCAACCAGGTTTCCTGTGTCTTTGTGAGTGAAAATGTGTTATAGAACTGCCTTCCTTCTCAGAATACTATGGATATGTTATTATGAGAAGGGGAACAGTTGGAGGTAGGGGTTGCTTGGAAAGATATATGGGCTGCTAGTGGTGGTAAAACTGCAGTTAAGGAGTCTTTGCCTCTGCAGTGAAATTGCCACAACCCTCTGTTTATCGGCCTACCTTCATTAGCTGATGCCACTGCTGCTGCAAGCCTTTTTATTTTTACTTGACTAGCCCATCATTGCGCCATCTGCCCATTTACCCCGGCTACTATTCTGTTATTGACTGTTTTAATTGCCTCTTGTCCATGTTAATGCTACCTGAAGTCTCTTCTTAGCGCTCCCTATACATTCCTACTGAGCCTCTCAATCCTAGACCCCAATCTTCAGACATGTCACCTCCAACAGAATAGCATATTCTTTAAACCTGTTATGGACAGCATGATTCCTAATGAGACCTAATGAGTAGTACTGTACCACCCCATGCAGAATCTGCACCTTCGTATATACCGCAGTTCATACGTATGTCATGGCATCCAGAGTATATAAGGTGCACCCTGAGTTGAAAGAAATGCTCTAAGGCGCAGCTGGGGGTAGATGTTTCAAGGATAAGTACTCTTCTTTAGTAAAGGTACCCCACCTATAAGATGAACCCAGACTTTGGGCTGATTCTATAGGGCACAGGGGGCCTATGATTCATGTATAAGATGCGCCTTATATGAGGTAGATTACGGTACATACACTATGCTTCCCTAAAATTTGAACATTGTGAAAAATCTACACAGAACTTGGATATTCCACCACATTATAATGCATAGACCACACTTTGATAGCATCAATCGGTTGGAAGATCAAACATGTGACCGAGCTGATCAAATCTCATCGTTAAATGCTTGCATTTCGACACATTTGCAATTGAAACAATTGTAAACATAAACCAACAGATGGCAATAAAGTATGTGACTAGTAGATTCAGACTCTAAATATGCATTAAGATGAGTCATAGCAGTTGTGATCTGTATTGTTACTGCGTAGAAAATATAATAATAATTCACCTTGACTTTCATTGTGAAAGTGACAAATCACCAGATTACTGCTGTCATAGGCCACTGCCTGATTAGGAGGTGACTCAGGTTTGCCCCTTTTTATCTTTTTAATGGACTTTGAATTACATTTACCTGAATTTTAACTGACCAAAAAGCAGTAGAGATCACCAAGAAAAATCCGTTCCCAAGCAAGATTTAAGAGCGCCCTTACAAGATCTCATCATTAAATCCTTAATACCCCTAAATTAACGGGTAGTAAAAATGTTTGTTTTTCATACTTTTTCTCAAAATACCATTTTAACTGACATTTAACTAATCTTTTAAAGAAAAAGTTTTAACTGACTTTATAATGACGAGAGGAAACCCTGTGACTGGGTTAATTGTGCACCCTAATCAATCATCATGAGCAATATTTGTCATTACATTTCTTGTTTTCTTTGTTTCTTCTTTTCACTTCGATGACGCATATTGGAATGTTGTATTTTGGTTGGGGAGCAACGGGCACTCTGTTAAATCTGTTTATTGTGGGTTCTAATTTTAGCTTTCCAATTATTTTTTGTCCGATTAAATTCCCAGAGGTGTTCTGATGAGGAAGGTTTTCCCTAGTTAATTAACTAAACCCGCAGGCCAGTACTGCTACGCCATGGAAACCTATAGACCTCATTTGTAAGGGACGGTTGGAGCTTTCCTGTTAACTATGCGCCTGGTATTTTCCAATAGGTTAGGGATCATAAGAAAATCTATCATGAAAATAGAGAAAAATTCTACAATGGATTACCAAAAATAAAAACAAACTATGCTTTAATAGATTAGAATAGAGGAGTTTATGCTTAAGGCATACAGGGTAAGTAAGTGTTTAAATAAATAAGCTAGAAACAACGGAACTTTTGAATTGTTTTAGGTGGTGTTCACTTTCCCGATTTACTTGCAATTATTGTGCAAAAAAAAAAATAGCTCACGGAAATACCTAACACTTAACCTCTTTAGACAATCAGAATTCTTGCTGATTGTGATGTGTCCACGACTTGTTGTAAAGGTGACTGCTTCAAGCCACAGAGGTGTCACCCTGCCCTGACTCCTGAGCAATCTAAATGTCAACACAACAGGAACACGACAGCAGCCCCCACATGTTGTGTTATACACTGACAATAACAAACTAATGACACTAATGGCGCATCACAGTTTCAGCTTTAGAGAAATTTTAGTGTAATAATGTTAATATTAGGAGGGTTCATATTGACTGAAACCTCAGCACCTAATAATGACTGCGAACAGAGAAAGTCGGCAGTCAGCTACACAATATGACACTTTTTCTTTATCTCACGATACATTTAAGTGAAGGCAATTTCCAGTACCTTACCCTGTAAGCTTTTGCATTTCAGAAGTATTTGATTTCGAATACAAACCATTTCTTTTAATTCCCTCCTTCATCCCCCTCTTTCAAAATACTGAGTAGAGAAGATATTGATTTGTTCTTAAATAGTGCATATTTAAATCTGTCCCTTGTTGATTCATGCTGGAGCCACGTGCTGGAATCAATACGGCTAGCCAGATTTTAGAGCATCTGTTTTAACCATTTCTGAACCGCATAGCACATGTACAATATAACGCTGAAGCGTACATAATGCAATTATTTTGGGATGATACAGTCCTAGTGGATAGGCCAGATGCACAAATGCAACCCTTGCGAGTGGACTCAGCCATGCTAAATTTATGCACTATAGCAAGAAATGAGTCACTTAAATCATGATCTAAGCTTACAGCGTTAAATGTAGCAGCCAAGACGACCAAAGACTGGTGACGTCATTCACCTAACCCTGTAGTTATGCAGTGTGTATATTATACACAACACTATCAGTGTTCTATCCCTAGGCACGGGGGAGGGGGGTAGAGGGTTTCCACACGTAGGCACCACCACCCTTGACGTCATAGCCTATCTCACAGACTTACCGTAATCTCCCGCGTATAAGGCGAGTCTTATACAGGGGGTTTTAATTCTCATTGGATCCACAAGGGGGACACCAATACCTTTCTTTTGATATCTTACATGCCCCCTTGGTCATAATAGGACATAAGGGGGCCCAGGAGGGTCTGGGGTGGCCCAAGCTACACATAGGTTTTTTGAATTTTGAAAATTCATTCAGTAAAATCAAAGTTATAAATTTTTCATTTTTTTTTAGAATTTTCCAAAACTTTAGGTGCGCCTTATACGCGGGAGATTACGGTACTCTCCTTAAAGGGACAAACAACATGCTGACACACAATTTTGTATAAGTCTAAAGATACCAGGGTACTTGACTTTTATTGTAGTGTTTGAAGGGCGACCTGCAGTAGGCCCTACACAGATGTGAACAGGCACCCCACGTTTGATGAGAAAGGGCAAGGGGTGGGGGATGGGTTAAGGCAGGGAAAGAAAGGAAAAGGAAGGGAATAGAGGACGGGGAGGAACGATACAATGCCACTTCCTGGAAAATGCAGTCGAGAGTCTAAGGCCAAATTATTGGTTGAAGATTTTATTTATTTTATTTATTTATTTATTTATTTTTTTTTTTTTTTGGGGGGGGGGTTGGGGTCGTAGTAAACTTTATCATCCATGTGTCGCAGGTGCAGGTCCCCACTCATTGTATCATTGAAAAAAGAAAGAAAACATTACCGTAAATATCGCATATAGGACGCCCCTCGTGTGCAGGATGCCTAGGATGCACCCTCAGTTTGGCTAAATCCTATAAGACGCACCTAGGGTCAAATTCTAGTCAATGTAGTAGTGTTCTATAGGACTCAGTATGGAGGCCTTGTGGAGCCGCCATTTTGAATTTCACTGGTTGAGGTAAAACCCACTGATAACACATACCCTGATGGGTACCTTGTCCCTGGTTAACACCCACTTCCAGGGACATGCTAGTCCCATCTTATCAGTGCTTATACCACGATTTCTGGGTCACAGGGTGCTTTTTGGTGGCTATTCCCATCCACATATCTGTCGATATTGCACACCCTATAGGCTGTAACATCAATTTTCTAAGGCGTGCGGTTATCCATGGAAGGCATATGTTACATGTTAAAACCCATGATAGACTTGACCAGGGCAGGGCTCGAACCTGCAGCCTAAGATTCCTAGTCCAACTCCCTATGCAGTGCGCCACAGGGACTGACGAGAAATGCTCGGTTCGAACCACGTCTGGATATGATACACTGCTGCCAGGCGAGGAGGTGTATTCTACACAAACATAACCGCGAGACGCGTCTTTTTTCGCCGTGTGCGCTGTCGCTGTCCACTGCCGGGTGCAGAAGGAGGAGACGCGGTGGTCTAGCGGTTAGCGCCTTGCGCTCAGCCGTGACAGGTCCATGGATCGAGCCCCGGTCTGGGCGCATCTTTTTTCGCCGTGTGCGCTGTCGCTGTCCGCTGCCGGGCGACAAGGTGTATTTTATACACAAACATAACAGCGAGACGCGTCTTTGTTCGCCGTGTGCACTGTCGCTGTCCACTGCCGGGCGAGGAGGTGTATTCAGTACACAAACATAACAGCGAGACGCATTGAAATCTTTAGCCGTGTGCCACTGCCTGTCCGAGCTGAGGAGGTGTATTCAGTACACAAACATATCAGCGAGACACATTGAAATCTTTAGCCGTGTGCCGCTGCCTGTCCGAGCCGAGACGGCCGCTGTCGCTGTCCGCTGCCAGGGAAGGAGGTGTATGTACCTGTGTACACACACTATGGCTGGCTTCGATCGAGTCCCGGGGAGGGGGAATAATTTTTGTTTTCAAATTGAATTTATTGGTATTATATTGATTATTTATTGGTTTCGTGGTATAAAATAAGTAGTCAATGGATAACTCATGACGAGTGTGTGTTAGCAAAGGCTAATGACATTCGGCCTACGGCCTCGTGTCATTATCCTTCACTAACACACACTCGTCATGAGTTATCCATTGGTTACTTGTTCATTATCAGTGTGTGTAGCCAGAACCAGCTCCAGACCAGCTAGTGGCCAATAGTGTAAAAAAATTGAATGCGTGCTATAGAGCACTTATGGCCCAGGTCTTCCACCAAATATCATAAAAAAAAAATATAGATCTGAAATTAAACCTACCTAACTGTTGACACTATAATGACTATGTCCAAGTTGTCAATGCTTAAGCCTATGGAAAATGAACCCATTATCGCTCATGTTTTATTGGCGAATAACTCCTCTACTGGCGAGTTAAGCAATACACAATATCAGCAGGTCTTGAATAAGGATCCATATGTTCAATAGAATTGCCAGAGAGATTGTATTTCTTCTCCATTTTTTTATAATCCAGCAGTTTCGTTGGCAAGTGAGTCGATTGTCTCGCTGTCCGCCATTTTGGATTTTGATTTTCTGTGCACATGCGTGACCCCTCCTTGCCGGAAGTAGCATTTTCGACGGAGAAATGATAGATTCTATCGATTTAACTTGAAATTAATGGCTTTTTGAATATAATCCATACATCTTTGGCAATATAAATCGAATTTAATCGAATATATCCCCTCAATTTACTGTTAAAAAAATAAAATCTAACGACCGTTCACTCTGCGCGCATGCGTCAAGTCTCCTTGCAGGAAGTGAGGCGGTCGACATAACAAAATTATGGTGGTCCAATTTACACACTCATATACCAACTGTCTTAACCCGTCCTACATAGAAAATCCCACCTAACCTGCTGAAAAAAAGCGTCTTAATTGCCCAATTCCCATAGGAGTCAATGTGTTATGTCGACCCCCCTGTCGACCGCCGAAATTGACCGCCCAATGGAATCCTATGGAGCCTAATTTTCATGAGAAAGTAAGTCAAACATGTCAGGTTTTTTCTTCAGCTTTTTTCATAGGTAAAAATTTTTTTCCGGGAATTGTTACCATCGACAGAAAGACAAGGATCTAAGGAACATGTATCAACTTTCTATTAATTTCTAGACCCCTTCTTTGTATAACCAATTCCCACTTAAAGTCAGCCATTTTGATCGACTAAAAATGATGAAAACCCGCCGTCAATGACCCAGGTGGACCTGGGCCAACATTCGTCTATTAGACGTAGACCTGCTAACCTGTCCCTAGGCATATACAGAGCGGTCTTGGAGCGGGAGACGGTGTGGAATCCCCACACTAATTAGACGCACTCTGAGTTCGGATGAATCCAGGACGCAGATGATGTAATTATGGTGTATCAGCTGCGTCTTATACACGATGATTTACAGTGAGAAAAATAAATATATTACAGCATTTTTATTACTTGAAACATCCAACATTTTTCATAGGTCTGATGATCGTGAGATCGGAAGCAAGATTGCTGCACACATCCAAAATTCTGCCTATAGCTATGCCTCTCTCTAAAGAACCTAAGTAAGTCTGGTAAGCCGGTAAGGCATCAATGGGTAAGAGGCTGGCACCTTGTGTACCGGGGCGTTCAAGGCCTAAAGGGTAGGCGTTAATAGTTAATCAGATAAAACCAGTCGGCTGGTCAGATGTGGTGTAAGGGTGGTGGGAACGGGAAGGGGTGGCACTGCAGGGTATAAGTGAGGTTAAGATATGAAAGGGAACGGCTACGTATACGTGTAACGTCATAGGTCACGTGGGGGGAATCCCAACCTAGCAGTATAGACCTTGTAGGCCAGACACTTCGGATGTGTAGGGGCTGCTCTAGACGTACATGTAGGGAGAATAGAAATATATAAGAAATAGATTTATGCAGGATTGTAATAACCCTACACAATTGTTTTATACGAGGCGTTCGGGCAGCAGTTTTCTAACCATATGCAGTGCATTGTGGGTGGGGGTGACCTCGAACGCTAACTACACAACCTTAGCTTGTTCCCTCTACCCCTGTCCACCCCAGCCATGTCTGGGTAGGTACCAGTCCCTAACTATGCTTGGGAGGGTAGTAAGTTGACTCAGGGATCAACATTGACCCACATGGGCAGGACCAATAGGGGGTGGCCTTACAAACCAGCATTGATCCCTCGGCCGTACTCCGAACGCACCGACAGGTGGCTCTCTAGCTACTACAGCCCTAGATTGGACTTACAACAATTACCGTAATCTCCCGCGTGGAAGACGCGGTGCGCGTATAGGACGCACCCCCTCTTGGTAGAAGCATTTTCGCGTATAAGACGCACATTTTAAGGATGGAATTTGCAAGATTAGTACATTTCTATAGAAAAATTACCCCTCGTATAAGACGCACCCCCAACTTGAGAGAAAGCTATAGGACTCCCCAGCATTTTGTTTGGCGTAGAGGACGCGTCTTATACACGGGAGTTTACGGTATATCACTTTGTAATTACCTGTTGTTTATACCCTTAGATGCACTCAACTGGAACTACATACCTGAGGTGGTGATTGCTACAAACAGTACTATAATTCTTAAACCCATTACCTGTACCTGTACTGGAACCTGTACCTCTAGCCCTTGCCGTTCCCGTACAGATACAAGTTCCCAAATCTTAACCTCTCAACTGTGCTATGTGACTGCTTCCCTGTACAAAAAGGTAGTCTAAATGATTTGGATTATTTCATAAATCATCAATATTACTACTTCGAGTACCAGCGTATCATAAGACCTACCGGTAGTGTTCATAGGGAAAATTCTGACAATTTTTTATATTGGCTCCTTACAGTTACATGTCCAATCGCCAGAACACCTTTAAAACAGGGGAGCATAGGCAAACGTCAAACAGCCTAGAATCTGAAAAAAGATATTACTTATTGCTGTCAGACTGGTGAATACATTCTTATATTTTTGAATATAACCTTAACATTCTGAGCACGGACTTATTTATTCCTAGGTCGGTAGTAACAAGTCTGAACCTGTGGAATAAGTTGATGTATTGATCCCAGAGGCATACTGAACACACATGTTCCAATGGAATTGTTTGAAATGGTGAGAACACTGCTCTGAGAATGCATGGTGAGTTAATCACCAGCAGCCCGTCAGGACAGCCTTTTTTCTTTTTTTTATAAGAGCATTCACACTAGTTGGCAAAAAAATCAGACAAAGTCTCTATTTATAAAAGAAGAACATCCAAATCCCCCAAAAGAAGACTCCTGTCTTTTGTACGATATTAGATAACTACACAGAACGGCCCATTACTACCTGTACTATGCAAGTATGCTTTATTTGGGAGTCTTCCTACCTCAACTTGATTTAGCTCAGACCTCAATCCTTTTATCTAGGGGCCAGACAAATCAATTTCTCCTGAGTAAACCGTACAACGGCAAGTTCAATAGGCCTGACTTCCATAGTAATCGATTATTTATTTGAGCAGCACTGCAGCCTTCACCGGGTTTCCTAAACTTTTTAAGGTATCTGAGATGGGAGGCGGCACTGGAGAGCAAATGGGCCAGCTGGGGCCTTTTTTTTTTTTATTTTGTTTTATTTATTTTACCCTGGGCCTTCTCTAGGAATAGGTCGCTGAGGAAATGTTTATGTCGCTAAAGACTGCATTTACTGTGTGATTCTAAGAGGTGAAAGTCAAAAGTGGATTCCTATATAAAGTAAACGGAAAATACAGCTTATTCCATCAGACACCCCTCCACATTTTAATAAAGGAGTAGATAAGGCCAAAAAAAATCCTAACAGAGATCTGGTCAAGGAGGAATAACTACCCTAAATTCTTGCTTGAAGGCCACACCTGCATAATTATAATCCACACCATGAGTGGAAGGAACTATACGCCACGAATGGGGCATACAAATCAAAAGTTTAGAGTGCTGTTCTAAGGCCACCCTCGAAAATATGTTCGTTTCCTGTCCAGATGCCTGGAGGAAATTTTTTCGAGAATGGGAAATTTTTTTCTTGAGTTATGAAAAGAATTTTTTTTTTCGTCCATTAGCACAAGAATATAGGTTTCGATTCATCAAATCCTAGAACGTGATGACAAATTCAAGGTCACAAATTAAAAATTGTCCCCTCCCTCCCTCATTGGTCTGAAAATCCCACCCTCTGGACAGGAAACGGACATATTTTTAAGGGTGGCCTAATGTGTAAGATACCCATCCTTAAGTCACAGCTTTTGTTTGGTACGTTCCTATAGGCCATTTACATAGAATTACTGAATATTCTCTCGTATAAGCCGCAGCTAGTACCAGAACCCAACCCAAGAGGATAGAGCAATGGTGGGGGTGGGGGCAGGGGCAGGGGTAAGGTATGACAAATTCCCTATATTTTCCCAATTGTTCCAGCACCATAGAGGGATATGGAGGCCCCCTAGGTTCCCATAGCTTTTTGAATTTTGAAGATCCATCTATAAGGAATAATGTTGTACCATTTTCAATTTTTCCCCCACAAACTTATGGGGGTGGCTCATACGAGGGTGTGGCCTGTACAAGGGAATTTACGGTACTTAGATTATGGATCTGACAGTGAGATTTTTGGTATTTTCAACACTTTTTTCTTTATTTTCTTGGTTACGGGGTTATTCTAGAAGCACTCTAATAGGCCTAGATTGTACAATTGATCAGACACTGCTACTGGCGACTTTAGATTGTGAAATGACTTTCATATGCTTCGAACTTCCATTTCCCTTTATTTGAGCTCAGTCATAATGATCATTGTAAGATCGACCTATTAAAGTACAGATCAAAATCGTGTGGACTAAATTTAAAAAAAAAAAAGAAAAGAAGTTTAAATATGAGAAAAAAATGTCTGGGTAGGGTGAATTTCTCAACTTAGGTAGGGCAACCAGAAACACAAGCTTTTTTTTTAAAGGCTTAACAAAGAAGGGGTTCTGTTATGGAACAAGGCACAATTTTCGGCACAAAATATACCTTGTTCCATCACAGACACCCCTCCACATTTTAATAAAGGGGTAGATAACAGAGAAGGGGATCTGTTATGGAACAAACCCCATTCTTGTGCCAAAAAAAAAAGTGGAGGCTACATAGCGACATAAACTTTGAGGCTATCTATATAGAAGTAATTCTACCCCAAATAGCGACCTAATCTTTCAGTGGATCTAATCTCATTGTAGGCTAGACAGCACAAAAGGGTCACTTCTTGCAGATTTGACCTGGCCCTCTGTGGACACGAATGTTGACGCCGCCGCGGATATATGCCAGAACTCATCTGAATTTGAATTACATTCAGATGAGATCATCAGGGATTTTGATAGGAATTTTTCTAATGGGCCAATGGTGCATCAATGGCCCAGATAATGCGCCATTTTGTAGACCAATGGGCCATCTACTTAATTTCAGAAAATGTTACAGATTTTATTTCACTTAGTACTTAATTTTGATGTTTAGCTTTACTTTCAAGAAAACAATATACACTACAGCCTTACAGGATCTTGCGCATTTGTAAGAAAAGGGGCCAAATGTTTGCCGTTACACTAATTT
Organism: Acholoe squamosa; assembly: GCA_949317995.1. Taxonomy (NCBI): domain Eukaryota; kingdom Metazoa; phylum Annelida; class Polychaeta; order Phyllodocida; family Polynoidae; genus Acholoe; species Acholoe squamosa. The sequence continues at coordinate 69,751,383 of OX439038.1, forward strand.
TGGCTGTACACAGATTGATCAAAGTACACCAATTTTGAATTAAATCATGCATTTCTTAAAATAAGGCTATTGAGGGGCTTTGGATGAAAACGATTTTGTGACATCTTTCCATATGCATTGTGTGCACATTTCTGTAATAGAATTGGAATAATTGCCTAGGGCCCATACCTTAGAACACTTTGAAACATCTTGAGGTGAAAAAATGTATTTTGATTGTCTTTGGGCATCTATCATACCTCAGAACCTATAAGGAATATCTATGAAATCTGAATGTCATAATCTACCATCACTATGTCAGAATGTCAGAAATGCACTACCTTATATGGTATTTTGACCTCCCTTATACATGTATACATACATGTATAAGGGAGGTCAAAATACCCTAGAGTCACATCAGTTGCATGGGACTGATATTTTGCATCCCTGATTAGTAAATCCTGTAATTTCTTTTATTAATATTTTTAAGAAAGAACTCAGAGGCATGTAAATCAAGAGGAGTCCATAGCTGTACCCGTCTTGATCTTAGCTTTCCAACGATATGTAACACTACCATATGTATTCTACAGCTCTGATCTTAGAGAAAACTTTTGTAAAATATTTTAGGATGTTGTCCATGATGTAAATGCGCCAATGGCGCATTTTATTTACTATTTAATGAGCCATTTAACTTTAAAATGCGCAATATGCGTAATGCGCGGCCCTTTCAAAATCCCTGGATCATCTGAAACTTATGGAAACTTAAATGGAAGAATATTATTCAGATGAGATCTCATCTGAAAACAGTCAGATCTCATCTGAAAACAGTCAGAAGTGTGTGACAGCATGGTCCCACCACGTCCCTGAGGAACTGAGGCGGCGTGAATGTTTGTCTCCAGTGTGACGTCATTCTACTTCCGGCCAGGTCAAAATCCCAAGAAGTGACCCACATGCCTAGACAGCAAAATAAACATCCCATAAAACAGCAACTTTTACTTCAGTAGTTTCTTTTATGTAATAATATGAATAATACCACCTTCTGGACCTTGTTCCATTGCAATGAGTCGGCCCAGAGTCACTCCTAAATTTCCTGTCATGAATGACATAAGAATTTTAATTTGAAGGCACAATTTCTGTTTAAAGTTAGATCACATGGGTATGACCCTTGTTCCATTTAAAGGGCAGTTAGAGTTTCTATTTTCTTTTCATGTGAAGAGAAAGCCAAGAAACCCTTCTTTTCCCCCAAAAAAAGTTTACAAACATAAGCATGCATACCCATATTGCCAAATATAATACTGCACTAACAAGCTTCTTATTGGTCCCAATACTAAGGTTCTAGTAGCGACGTAATCTTCCATAGTGCCACATTTGAATAATGCACCCCAATCAAATTATTTTAACCTTTCTATATATGAAGTAATTGTGGCCATATTAGCGACCTGTTCTTTAAGGAGTTTCAAAAAGGTTACTCTGCTGTAGTGGAGGTCAGAGTTATGACATCAGGTCGGGTTCCCTGGACTACTGAGCATGGGTCCAAGACAATGAAATGCCGTGAGCAGCTACCAGCTAGTCGGCACACTGGATCACTCATACCCCTGTCACTGTCCTCCCCCCCCCCCCCTCCGTCCATCCATGTGAGAGCCTTGCCTACTACTGCGGCCAAAACCACCAGTCTGGGCGTCACAGAGAAAGCTGTAAGATGCCCACCAGGCTCGCCCTCTCCAGCCCGACAGAGTACGGGCTGGCTTCAGACCTTCATCTGGGTAGATCGTCGCCCAGGCGGCGAAGCTCACTCCCCAGTCATATTCCTAATTCTGGTAGTGACCCAGGCTCAGCATGGAGAATGAATACACATCCCAGTTCAATCAGATCCTTATCTAGATCAAAGGGGGCAATAAAACAATTAACTGGAATACACATCCAGTGAAATGTAGAGGTGACCCCAGGCTATTGAACTGAGTATCAATAGACGCTGGCCGAGGCTGGATGCCCACTAGCCTGACAGTCAGCATAGAATATAGATCCATACTCTCTGCAGTCAGTCACCCCCCCCCCCTCCACCCCACTGGGTAGTGGGAGGTCTCGGCTTTCACATAGCTAACTGTAAACCCTGTAGGCACCTGTCACAGGCAAACCAAAACAAACAGCGCCTTATATTAGCGACCTAAACAGGAGTATATATAAGGAAAAGACAACAAACTTGAATCATCCAAGGGGGAGGTTTTCTCCCAAAAGAAGGTTCTTTGGAGGGGCGTATAAACGAGACTGATGGAAGAAAAAGTCGCTGTTTAGCCTGCAATTATGATTATCTATTTGAATCCCCTGAAAGAATAGGTCGCTATTATGGATCCATATATATGAATAAAATCATGTTTTATTTTAATTGAATAAGGCTTTGCTCTTAAGACTTATTATGCCAACATTTAATGAATAATATAACCTTCTTTCCCCCCCCCAAAAAAAAAAAAAAGCCAAGCCCCATTTTTTCCTTTAATGGCCCCTTCAAAGGACCCTCTTTTGGGGGAAAACCTCCCCCTTGGATGATTTAAGCTTGTTATTTTTCCCTTATATATACTCCTGCTTTAGGTGGCTTATATAAGTCGCTCTGTGGAACTCCACAGAAACCTATTTTTGGCATGTCAGTTTGTGTACTTATCGTGCCATTCGTGGCATATATACTCCCGTTTTAGGTCGCTAATATAAGTCGCTGTTTGAAATGAACAACAGGTGATTAGTGTAGTGAATGAGGAGGTGCCAGGCTGAAGGGGGAGGATGTTGATTTCCGTCTGGATACTGTCTGGATTGGCGAAAAACAACCCAGTTCCAGTAGCATGACAGCCCACAGGTACCGTGCTATTAATAGTTGGGGCGTGGTATGGTGTGTGTATGTGTGTGAGTGAGGGGGGGGGGGGATAGCCATAGGTCACTGACCAACCCAACCCCACAGGTCCCAAACCTGCAGAACTGAGGAGTCGGATCCATGTTGCTTTATGGACATTTAAACTGAAATGCTGTCAACTCTCTCATACACCTACTTATGAGTGTATATGAATACATGTCGGTGTTTATGTACACACATTCACAACCTTGTCTGGGCCCTGTCTTTCCTTATCTTACGGACAGATACGGACGTCCGTATATCACATACGGACCTCCCTATGTTGGTAAATCAAATACGGCAAGGGGGGGGGGTACCAGGTGGTATCCTAAAAGTGACATAAGGACATCCGTATGTGACATACGGACGTCCATATGTCATATACGGACGTCCATATGTCATATACGGACGTCCGTATGTGTGGTCCGTATCTGATATTATTTTGTAGCATTTTAATACATTCTAACATAAGGAAAGACAGGCCCCTGGTATACATTCTCATTATTTACAAACATGTATACAGATTAATAATGTCATTTACTACATATACATTCCTTATTTTACATAGCGACCTAATCCAGGATAAGGCCGGGCTTTTCTGTAAGGATGAATAGAGAAAGAGTTTTGCTCATGTTAGGTACCCTCGGAGTAGGTACCCATAATTAATTTTAATTACCTGGGAGATGAAGCCGCTGACATCCTTAGCCAGAGAGCGCGGCTTGGTCTCATGCAGCTGAATACTGTCCAACTCAATCTGTGTCAATTTCTCAGCCATTCTGCTTTAATATCCTGAAAGGTAAAGGTAGTCATCAATTAGCTCATGGTTCTTTAGTTATCAATAAAATTCAATCAGATTAGGCCACACCCAAAAAATAAGTTGGTCTATGGATCGCCCTCTCCATATATCTCCTGAAATACAATTTTTTTTTCTTTGAAAAAAAAAACAACCTTGACTACAGATTTCGCTCACTTCACTTTCTACAAGTTTTCTCTTTGTGATGTTTGGCAAAAAAAAATTTTAAATATTTTTTTTTGCTTGCCTCACTTTTCAGCAAGGAATTCATTGGATGCCAAAAAATTCTTTAAATTTTTTTTTTTTAAGAATTTGCTCGCTTGCACCATTTTTTCAAACCAATCTGTAGACCAACTTATCTTTTTGGTGTGGCCTTAGTTAGAGATGTAAAATGACTAAGAATATATTTTCTAAGGATCTTTTCAAAATCTACTCCAACCAGGCAATATGATATCACTGCTACCTACCACTGAACTTTACACTATGAACTTGACAGCTTGTCCACAGCAGCCAGCCACTGCAACTAACTTACTTACACGGGGAACAACCAATTCAAATGCATTGTTCTGATTTTAATACTGTCCTGAGTGAATGACGCATATACAATCAATGACTGACGTCCATGTTTACTTGTGTACAAACATCAATTTGGCAGTTTGCCCACATAATCTAGAGACGATTTGATCGATTGGTCGATCAACAACGTTTGTTCTTTGTAAATTGTCTATTTTAGGTTCTGATGTTATGTGGTGAATCACAGAAATTCCATCAGAAGAAAAAAAAAACTTACTATTTTGGACACATTTTCTATGGAAATAGACATACTACAATACGCCGACGTAAACTAATAAATGCACAATACTGTGAATGGACAGGGCACAGAACACAAAGTCTTAATGAGATAGATGGGCGCTCTCCTGAAAACATGGGTTGGTGATATTGAGGACCTAGAGTCCATACAGAGATGTGTGATTTACTCATGATTTTATTAATCAGGCTAATAGATAGGGTGCAGGTATGGGCCAATCCTGTAAACTACTCACAGACGATGGGCTTTACAGTAGTTTAGTCCTGCATTTTGCTTGGATACCAGTTATACTATAACTTTAATGATGTTCAAATTGTCTTTATAATGGTAATAGAACAGAAGTTATGAGCAATTGAATGTGGAATTTCTATAATATTTTCTGTCAGTGGATTTCCAGCCAGTGTGTGTCTTATCAGTCCATGCCCACTGCACACAGGCTGCACTGGTTCTCACACATTTCAGACCTTGCTTTACTTAATCTCAAATTAAATTTGATTGAATGATCATAGAGGGTTACCAATTACACCACTGTAAGCACAACAGTTTGGGGATTACCGTAATCTCCCGCGTATAAGACGCGCTGTGCGTATAAGACGCACCCCAAACTTAGCACATGCATTTTTCGCAAATAAGGCGCACATTTTAAGGCTGAAATTTGTAAGATTAGTACATTTCTATAGTAAAATTACCCCTTGTATAAGACGCACACCCAACTTGAAAAAATCCTATAAGACTCCCCAGCATTTTGTTTGGCGTAGAGGACGCGTCTTATACCCGGGAGTTTACGGTAATGAGCTATATTTTGCATCAAAAGGAACTAAGATAAGTATTATAGATCATGTTGAAAGTCAAAATTTTCTAAATGACAGTGTGATAAGCGGACCTGAAATTCTTGGATTTTTTACTCAACTCTCCTATACTCTTTAGCTTTGGGCTAATTTGGGATAATAGATAATAAATAGCTGATTAAAGATCCTTAACGTACACACTTTTGTGGTTATCCCATATAAGTTTAAAAAAGTTACACAAATATTTAGTTTTGATATTTTCGGGTTTAAGTCAAAACTCTTCTGAAATGTATACAATCTGTCCAGATATTTCATTCTTTCTCCCCCTATGGTAACTGATAATGTCTTAAGCTTTCAATAGGGGTCTCAAATATAAAAATTGACGAAGAATTAACAAAAATATCAGCATTTTATATTTCAAAGTTTTATATAAATTACGGTCTGCGCACACCAATTCCCCTTGAGATCTGATAAGATATTAAATCAATGACTGGATCTAGAGTAAAATGGCCCACAAATTCGGATTCCTTGGTTATTTTTACCCTTGATACATGAAAATAGTTAATGTTGAGAGTGGAAAAGAGGCCTAAAATAGAAAATCATATCGATTGATTTACTATAGTGACAGATAGGGACTCGCAGGAGTGGGTGCAGCCTGCAGGGGTGTTATTCCTAGTTATAGGAGGTGATCTTTATGCAAGTGCGATGGATTTTCCAGTGGCGGATCCACGTTCTTTGGGCAGAATATAACACACTATGTTGTACAGGGATGTTTGGAATAACCTTTGGGATGCTAACATTTCTCAATCTGGAATGATATTGGCAGAGATTCCCAGCAGAAAATTGTAAGTCAGACCCCCCCCCCCCTACAAATGGTAAATCCTTTCTTCAGTGGAATTGCATAGATCTCAAGGATGGTCTCTCTGAGCATCAAAAACGCGGATTTCTGCGGAAATTTCACACCCCTGGTATTTAAGCCCGACACCCCTTGGAGGGTGTGCAGACACATACTCCGAGTAGGCGAGGGAAGGGTCCCACAGTTCGAGCCTTTAACGAATCAATCTACCCGTCCCCTGCCCCCAAGGATTGTACAGTTTAGGATAGGTCAGTCCATACAGTCCTATAGTGAAGGCCAACCCCCCTCTACCCCCCCATGAAACTAGGTGACCTTGTGTGTTCAGTATTGGGCCCTATGTACGGGACTAGCACATTGCTAGTGTTAAGAAAATCAGCCAGGTGGGTCAAGCAGTCGAGGGCTAACCCTACAATAAACCTCTTTGCATAGTTTACTTTGATGGTCTCATAGTCATGTACTATCTGTAGATATTCTGTAAAATTTATATCTATGGATAGCAAAAACCTTCAACTTCTACTACATAAGCATATTATAAATCTAATACTTTAAATAAGAGAGTTCACCCATGCCATTGTCTCATTATCAAGCTAATCCTCTCCCCTCACACCTGAAACAATAGGGAGGTACTTAGGGTGATTAAGATAGGGGCAGAGTGCAGCTTATCTCCCCTATCAGTGTTATCAGTGGCCATTGTTCTGTGGTGGATGAGGGTGAAGATAAGAGATTACCCAGACTTCCCTGACAGAACCCAAGATGGCGTCGGGGGCTTAAAACAAAGATGGCGACCTCCATAGAGGGATAGCTATGTGCCCTATAGGATAAGGGGGTTTATGGAGTTATCATGTATCTTCATGAAAGAGATACCAAATGAAATGAAGAGACCATCTAAACCAAAAAATCCTGCTGAATCCAAAAATGTTGGTCTTTATTATCAGAATTTGACCAAAAGTACCCGAAAATGATTGATGAGGGAAATATTTGAAAATGTACGAAAACGATATTGAAAATGATTGCAAATCTTTAAATATACAGCACTAGCACATTGCTAGTACTGAGGAAAATCCGCTGGGTGGCTCATGTAGTCGGGGGCTAGATTAACATTTGGCCTCTTTGTATAGTTTACTTTGATGGTCTCTTCCTCATTTACTATCTGTAGCTGTTCTCTAAAATTTATATCTTTGTATAGCAAATACCTTCCACTTTAACTAGATAAGCTTAGTATAAATCTAATACTTTAAATACAAGAGAAATTAAACTTTTATATTTCAATAAGACATCACATGTCAGCCAGATAAATTACACCCTGGTCATTGTCTCACTATCAAGCTAATCCACTCCCTTCACACCTGAAGCAATGGGCATGTACCTAGGGTGATTAAGATAAGGGCAGGGTGCAGCTTATCAGCCATTGTTCTGTAGTGGATGAGGATGGAGATAAGAGCTTTCCCAGAATTCTGTGATGAAATCCAAGATGGCGTCGGGGGGCTAAGAACAAATATGGTGATCCCCATACAGGAATAGCTATCTGCCCTATAGAACACATAAATCAGAGTTAATACCTCAATCCACACACCCAAATGTCTGCCTTTCTCTCAGTCAGGCAGTTCTGGGCCTGTGCATTATTCTGCCTATCCCAAATACAGCATATCAATTGTGTACCTATCACTCATCCTGCCTATCTCTTCAATCCGAAACATCTACAGTTCGATCTGGTTATCTCTTAAAAGGCCTAACTTATAATGCTTACCCCTCACCTTACCTTATCTCATTTGTTCCTTCTTTCCTTTAGTCTACCTATCCTCAATCTGCCTATCATTCATTTTACAGGGGTGTGAAATCCCAAAACGCATTTCCTCTGAAGCGCATTACACCATCTTGTTGGTAAATGTTTTTAGAAGGATAAAAGTTATCTAAATGTTATTTGGGCAGAATATTCACCCTGTGATGTACAGGGATGTTCAGGATTACCAATGGGATGCTAATATATTTCCATCTAAAATGATATTGGCAGAAATCTCAAGTTAGACCCCCCCCCTACAAATGGTAATTTATTTTCTCAGTGGATTTACATAGATCTCAAGAATGGTCCTTCTGAGCATCAAAAGCGCGGATTTCCACGTTTCTGCGGACATTTCACACCCCTAATTTTACCTATCCCTCATGGTGACTATCCCTCAGACCATCATGTTTAATATCCCTTTAATCTGCACTGTTTGTCTGCTATATAACCCTTTATTGTTTGATGGTACATACCTTACCATGTCTACTATTTCAATTTTACCTATCCCTGATAATGCCTATCATGTAGCCTACCTATCCCTCATTGTGCCTTCCCCCCAACTCTGCACATCCCTCATATTTGACTTGCATATCTGTCCCTAGGATGCATGTTTTTTTTTTTTTTTTTTTTTTTTACATTTGCTCATCTCACAAGGTACTCTGTGCCTATTCCTTAAATTGCTAATTGCTCATACTGCCTATCCCTCTTGCTACTCATCCTTACCTATCCCCCATGCACTCTATACAGCTCTCTTACCCATCTCACCTCTCTTTACCTACCTATGTCACAACCAACCTTCATTATGATGACCATTTCTTAGGCACCCTATCACCTAACATACTGGTTACAGTGCACCTTATTCATACATCTACCTATCATTCATGCTGCATATCTTTCAGTTTACCTATATAATGATATGAATGGAGGGATAGGCATTATGGGGGATAGGTATATTTCACAAGGCATAGACCTGGAGACAGGTGGAAGAAATTGAACACAAGGTGAGATATGTATAGAGAGCAGGTTAGATTGACTGAGCTGATATGGTAAGAAAACCATATGGAGAGCATGAGGGATAGGTATTCAAAAGGATTGGTAGCAAGGGGGATAGGTAGCATGTGCAATATCTAGTTTGAGGGATAGGCACAGAGAGTACCTTGTAAGATGAGCAAATGTAAAACAAGAAAACATGGGTGGTAGTGACAGATGAGCAAGTCAAATATGAAGGATATTCAGAGTTGGGGGATAGGTATACTGAAGGATAGGTAGGCTTTATGATAGGCATTGTTAAGGATAGGTAGGATCAAAATGATAGACATGTACTGTTAACCATTAGGGCCTAAATAAACAGATGAACAATACAGTTTAAACATGCAGGGATGAAAGTCACAGAGCACGAAAATCCCTGAAATGGTCTAATTTTCGCTCTAAAAACCTGAGTTTCTATATGAATGTACAGGGCCTTAGAACTTCAAAATCCCTGAAATCAGGGAATTCCCTGAAAACTTTCATCCCTGAACATGGTGGTCTTAGGGATAGTCACTATGAGGGATAGGTAAAATGAATGATAGGAAGATTGAAGTTAGGTATACTATGGGAAACTAGGACCAGAGAAGATTAGCTAAGTAAGGAATAAGCTTTAGTATCTAGAATACTTGTCACATTGGGAGATAGGCAGACATTTGGAAATGTGCATTGAGGTACTAACTCTGGTTTATGCGTGTCTATATTAGACTATAAAGACTTCTCATTATTTTGAATATAATTTTTGTAAATCTTTAAAATATTTTCTTCATCAAACCTCATTTTCGGGTACTTTTAGTCAATTTCTGAGAATCATGATAAAAAATTTGGATTCATCAGGATTTTCTGGTCTAGCGTAGGTGGTTCCTTCTTCCCCTTTAGTATCACCCTGATAAAGGAATACCACAGGCACAGCTCCATAAACCGCCTAATCCTCTACAGAAATCATCAATGAAGACACAGGGGCACCTAGTTTCATGGGGGGATAGAGGGGGGTGGCCTGTCACACTCTACCCATAGTAGCGATGACGGCCAAATACAGCTGAACACTCCCTGTATCTGTCACAGTGCTAAACACCTGGTATTGCTTATTCGATTCTGAGGGTTCTATTGGACAGAATTACATCAAATCTACACAAAATTGAAGGCAGAATAGTATTCTATCCCGCTAGCATGTTCTTATTATCCATGTATACATCTTAATGCCAAATGAGACAGAGAGTGAGTGAGTGAGTAATAGATGTTTAACGCCATTTCGACAGCTAAGGTCATATTCATGGCGAGAATGACATTACACAATTTCACAGAGGAATGTGTCGGTGCCCGCGCATATGTGCACCACACACATCTGAGGGGATAGGAAAGAGGAGATCTAGACCCTTTTAAGTGGGCTAGGGAAGCCCTATGAGACAGAGAGAAGTTGGGTAAGCTTTAGTTCCTTTAGGCCAAATACCCCATAAAATAGTGTTTTTAGCCAAGCAGGACGAACATACTGGGCCCTTCTCAATAGATTTTTGAGTCAGAATCAGTTGGTTTTATTAAGAAAAACAGCAGCGATTTTTGGCGATTTTAAATCTCCTAAAGGTGCCAAGAAAAATTTTCAAGAAATGATAAATAAATTTCTGATTTTCACTTGAAATTTGAAATGCTTACCCTCCTACTAATACGATGACACCTATATTAGGGACCCCAGAATCTGCTAGGGGCGCCGCTTAGGGAGTTGCAGTGAATGCTGTGCAGGGGGCCTAGGCAGACTCCACAGACACGGCTGTAGAAGCTCTTCTGTCAGGGAGTGCTCTTTAGCAACCTTTACAGGTTAATATCATATGTATAGAGAAAAGAAAGTGCTATCTAACCATATGTAACACAAGTATTTTCATGTGAGAAAAAAATACATTTGGATATTGTTAAAAACATAGTATGGTCAGAATATGCCCAAACCATGAAGTTATTAATGCTACTGGTTGCTACTCAGTAGTTGGGTTGGACTTTACCTCAATATGCACTGTAAAAAAATTCAGAACAATCGGACGATGCTCTACCATGCTCTCAAAGAATTATGTTAATTGAATGGGAAGCTCCTTGACCTCAGAGAGTAAGATCTAGGTCAAAGGTCAAGGTCAATTGACTACTTGATTAAATAGGACACATACATTTCCATCTATGATTTTTGGAATTTTTTAAAAACTCTTACAAGAAGTGAAACTAGATTTTTCAGGGTGTTTTGGAAAACCCTAGATTTTGGATCTCTTTGGTCACAACCTTTAAGCTCTATTATAATAGAAATGTATGGGTAGCAAATCCTTGGATTTACCGACATACATATCATCATATCTCCGGTTCTATGATAGATAGAAACAAAATTCCAAAAGATTTGGATTTCCCTGCCCAGGCTCTATCCAAAAGAACTAGTCAACTGTGGTATCTAACAGATTCCATTTTTTTCTGGGGTCCCTACCTATATATATATATATATATTGTAGCGCACTTCAAGCTCCTCCGGATAAGAGAATGACGACCAGTAACACGGACAAGTATAATTAACGTGAATTCTTTATTGCCTGGCTTGCTCTGCCACACCAGCTAAGTATATCTCTATCTATATGCCGCTGCTCCTCCTCTCTGGTGCAAGTGCCGGTGCGTCCTATAGCCACCCCAAGCTCAGACTGCCTGTCCGGTGGGACACCTCCAGTATTTATACACTTGCAAGTCCACCGGCGCTGGTGTATGTACAACATACACCGCCGCCGAAGACGCTACTCCGAATAACACAATGCTGACGTGACTCCGCCTCCGCCGGCTTCCCCCCGCCCCCATGCCAGGATGGTTTCGGGATCCACCGACGTCGGCTCGGTCTACGCCACAATATATATATATATATATATATATATATATATATATATACACATATATTATTCTCCAATTATTTAGCAACAAGCTAGTGAAAATAGCTAGTATATTGACCCACCCTAAGTTATCATTAATTAAGTAGAACCATGTCTGCTTGCTCTCCTTGCAGCACATGTTTTATTGTTGGAATCATCTCAGCTAAAATACTTCATAGACATAGAAATGACAGAAAGAATTTTGCTTTTCCAATTTTCAAAGTGGCACAAAAATGTTACTAGGAGGAGTATCAACTCGATTCAAAAAGCTATCAGTTGCAAATTACAAGCTCTTTCGTTTCATATATAAATTGTTGGACCCTGCATATGTCCTAAATTTTAGCTGTCATCGCTACCCATACTATGCTCTCAGTGACCCCTCCTATAGTTAATAGTATAAGCTTCTTGTAGTTGGATCGGCGCCCAACTCACATACTTGTTGTGAAAACATAGTGTCATTAGGGTCTCAGATCTGTGACTAGCTTCTTGCTGGGCCCTGTCCACGCCACGGCCTTGCCAGGACTGGAGCCGGTGTTTTTGCTTCGTATATTGCCCAAAATACTGTTTATATTATGCAGATATACCAGTGTAAAATAAGATCACATCTCATTGGAAGGTAGCTCACGTGAAACCTAGGGTCAATGCAAGTTATAATGACAACTGTGTTCAGTCAAAGGCACTCATTTACGCATGTAAACAAATCCAGGTGGCTCGTCATCGTCAAAATCATAATGAAAATGGCTGGCTCGCTTTGGACGCTGTCCCGCACCTCACTGTCTCGTAGTGAAATCCGTTTTAAAGCATGACTTACTCATCTAAGTTGTAAGCAGTGCTTATTTATAGTTTCAATGAGCATTTTCCAATGTAAAATAAATCCTTACCTTGACTAAATTTATCCAAAACGTGATTTATCGGCTTACGAAGTGGTAATCCTTCAGCGTTCTGCGCTTGGGACAAGGTCACCTTTGATACAGCATCCCTGATTGGGGGATCGACACACAAGCCAATCAATGCCGTCGTAACAACGCACTGAACTCTAGTGATAATCCGCAGAACCAAATTCTGACTGTTCTGCCATCTAGCGGATTTATTTTCCCGCCACACATGTCTTGCGTTGGCCACCTCCCGTAGGCTGCACTATATACTAATTGTTTTCTCTATATATTTCCATATAGGATTTGGCCCGAAATAAAATATCCCTGCTGTTCTCGTTGGGCTTAGCTACTATGATTTTCTTATAGCCACACATTTTTTCCTAAAAAATAGGTCTGTTTGCATGGTTGCTTTGTGACTTAATTTTTTTGCAGGCCATTTTCTGTGGACATCCCCAACTCATGCACTTTTGCAGTAAATATTTTGCATTAAATCGATAATTCCTTTTCACCTCAGAGGCGCAATCTAACATCAAATTCCATCTTAGATAGCATTCAAACCTGTTAGTAGGCCCTATACATTATAAGGATTAATGCCCCTTCAGAGAGCGTTAAGAGATTAAGATAAGAGCAGTTCAGAGTAGCTCATGAATGTAAGTTATCACCACTAGGAGGGATATGTTAAGTGGTCCATACTCTGGGAACAAATGAAGCCCCAATTGAAGGTCTATGCCAATCTGCCGCCAAGGATAAGCAGCACTGTTAACATCATGGACTTTTAATATTGTATAGAGGAATCATCATTGTGATAGGCACATGCCACAAAGCTCGCATACACAGGGTATCAGTGATTAGTCATAACATGCAATGCAATGGGGCATGTAACCACTCATGGATTGTCATGTACTACTACATCTACATTAATAAATGGTAACCTGTATATATCGGTGTTGGATCCTTATTAACATGCTACATCAGGAGCTCTACAGTGACTAGCTTTCCCCAAAGTGCTGAGATGGACACATCTGAATTAGAGCTTTATTATAATACTTATAAATAATCTTATAGAGCAATTGTAGGCAAGGGTTTTGCAGAAATCTAAACATTATTTTGTCATGATAATGGGAACCCTTATGAGATTTCAGCTGAATTAACCACGTTATATACATTTACATTAATTTGCTATTTATGCAAGAGGGAATCCTAGACTTAATTAATATATATTAGGAAAATCACTATCTTTTTCATATACTTAGGCCTACCATTACTTTACATTGGTTTTAGTATCATTTGTGCATTACACACCCAAGTAGGCTACGGTACCCCTATACATTAAGTGTGCTAATTTTAATGCATGTATTACTAAGATTACTTGTTGATGTTCATGTTTAGAATACTTAGATGTAGCATATATACACATACATTGGTAAGGAAGACCTGTCATGCTGATTATCAATAACAAAAAAATGCATGAAAATTTGAATAACAATGCCAACCTAGGCGTCCGCGATGCATATATGAATAGTACTAGGTCCCCTATACTGTATAGCAATGTCCTCTGATAAATGCGCTAAAATCGCCTTCTAGGTAGAAATTAGGTGAAAATAGTTCTGATATCCCCATGCATGTCAGGTGACCTCCCTCTCACCAAGGGTAAGGGTTGTCAGAGTTAGGGGCCATCCATTAATTATGTACGCAGCAAGGGGTGGGGGGTGGGGCTCAAGCCAAATGTGTACATGTGCGTTCAATTTTTTTTTATATACGGGTGTGTGGCTAAACCCCCGACTACCCTTACCCTTGCTAGGGCACTCATTCGCGAGATTTTTCTTCAAAACCCTACCCTTGCTAGAGAACTTTTTACATAATAGTCTTAGATTTTGCTCAAAATATCTTAAACTGACCTTGTTTGGGAGAAAATTTGCATTTTGTTCATGCTATTTTCATGAAAACTTGGAAAATATTCATGAACATTTCTAAATTTTCCACATGAATTGAGGTATTTCACTGAAAGTTGACCCTTGCTAGGGACATTTTGCTTTAAAGTAGACCCTAGCTAGGGACATTTCTGGATGAAACAGGAGGCTTACTAGGGACATTTCCTTGAAAAAGTACCCTTGCCAGCCGCACATATGTGTATACATTACATAGAGAGTGCCCCCCCGGGGATACAAGCGATCAATTTAACCCCTCGTCCAAGTGGCAGATTATTGTAAAGGTCATATTAATGCAATCGCTGGTGTTACAAAGCTGATAAACCCTTCAGAAAGTATGGTCCCCACTTACCTACATAAATCCCAGGTCCCCAGTTTGGACCATTAACCAGTATGTGTGTGTGTGTGTGTGTGTGTGTGTGTGTGTGTGTGTGGAGGGACCGGGGATGTTCATTTGCTCCACCTACAATTGCACAGCACTTTGGTCCCAGATATGTGTATGAAGCCCCTAACCTGCAGTTCTAACTGACCCAGCATGGCATCTATCACCCCTAGCCCGCATTATGAATCGTCTATAAATACCCCTGTATTAAAGTAGGCAGTAGAACCACTTGTAACTACAGCACTATGTACATCTAGTATGTATGTTCATACCTACACAAGGTAATACTGTATAGCAGGATAAAAAGCGTTCTACTGTATATTTACGTGGGTGGGCTGACAGTGTATAAGGGCATTGATTGCCATACTGATGACAGGCCCTAATTGGAGCTAATATGACTGAATATGCTAGGATCTTTGTGATACCCTTTTACCACCACACTCATGTCAACATGATGAGGATAGCTGGGACTGACTTGGCTACACATGGCCATAATATGAATCTCATGCATGGTTAAATAGTAACTCTTTCTCCTGCAAAGCTCAAACTCAAACTCCTCACCTACGTGGTCACAAAAGATGGTCTCATTCCTTCCCTTATCATAGTGCATGTGTTATGATCTATGGCTGAATCTTTTTATTCATAGTAATTAATACTACCTAAATAAGTCATCATGAAAATAGGGTTGTCTTGTTCTATAAATTATAAATGCTAATATTACCTATATCACTCTCAGTGTTCTAATGAATCATTGGCCAGTGGGGGTGCCAGTTTCTGCAGCAATGGAACCAATGCAGATGATACCATTTAGTAACAATTTGTCTTTCCCCCAACGTCTTCAAGTAGCAGGAGCAGATACATTGTTGGCATTTCTCTTTCAGACAAGGTATTACATCAGGTAATATGTACCATAGAAGCCATTCCCATTGGTCACTGAGCATGAGCTGTAGGCCTACACTAAATCAGTGTTCCATGTAACTATACGGACCTGATGTCAGTGACTATTCCGAGTTAGCAGGTTGTCCCATGGGCGTCGCCATTACTGGAGCTTGCTTTCAGTGAGTTCTACTGATAACACCTATCAGATGGGTACCAGTTTGCCCCCGAGAGGACCGCAGTGAATATAGTTGGTGTCATTTCATTGACTGATAATCAAACCGGCTAAGGCCGTGTATTATAGGTATACTCTAATCACTGCTATGTGCTAATACTTAGTGGGGGGGGGGGTTGTGATATGCACGTCTATATGTTGATTGTTTTTGTCCTACACACTATAAATTCATGTACTCTTGGCCAACATATATTTTTGATGGCATGTATAGAGAAAAGAAAAACCTGTAAGTGTATCACAAATGGACTTAGTCGAAATTAATCTATTTTCTGGCTACATATTTAACATAGACCATCATTTTCCAAAATCATTTTCATATAATCTGTGAGAGGGCCTACAGTCTCATAAAATATGAATTTTATGCATTTTGTAATCGGTCTGTTCCCCACCCTGCAAATGTCTGGGTCACACCATGTCTGTATTCGTGAGAACAGCAATAGAAATAATCAAAACTCAAAGTTTATTCATGTCACAAATACTGTCTCATAGCGTGCAGTCATTCTTTATTCCACTGATGATAAGATTGACGATTCCCCCTGAAATACAAAGGTGCCCAAATAGCTCTCACAAAAAGATCTACTTGGACATGAAAACCAAAGGTTACACATGCTGGAAACAAAGGCCATGGTGTGCCTCCCCTTGTGCTACCGAATTGGGGGGGGGGGGGGCGTGTCAGGTTTACAATGGAATTTGAGTTAAAGCCCACGGGTATGGGAAAATGGTTCATTACTGGGATGTTGTAACTGATGGTGAACTCCCTAAGACATTCGAATAAGTCATAACCAATCTATAGCCAAAATGTAAAGAACATTAAAACATTTTTTGAGTATTAGTCCAGTAGATAGAGCATAAAGATTGGCACATTTGGCAGCAAGCATCAAAGTTTGTACATAGTGGCTTTCTGACGTGCTGAATCCATTTCTAAGAGGAAACATCATTTTCGAGTAACGTTTCTGCTCATAAATTGACATTGAAAATAAAAAGTATTAAATAATTATTAAATTTCATGAAAAATACCCAACACATTTATGAGCCTTCAAACCGACATAGAATAGCTACAACCCATCAGTTTTCATTATCTAAAGTCCAAATCAGTAATGTTTTAATTGGCTGTCTGCATATTGATGACCTAATTTGCATATTTCAATCAGGTAGCTCTACAAGCAAACCTGATTCACTCAAAGCCTCTCTTTGATACTTGGCATAGTGGTAGTTCTTTCACTAGCATTTAGTTTCAATTGAGATAAAGTCATATATATAATTAGACCTTCCCCCATATACTGCTGACCCTAATTAGCATAATTTATGCAAAATAGAATGGACTAGGTATATGTGTCAAGCTTTCAAGTCATATAGTAATCATAAATATATCAATCCATCTCAGCTTGGATATACATTCCATGATGACCAATCATTATTTGATTGATTTAATTCATGATTCTGTGTCTGATTAGCATAATTTATGCAAAATCATGGGGAAAATATGGTATGCTAATGTGTAATGTGTAATGAAAGGTTGCAATATGAATAGATACCACTGGATATAAGAAACTAAGGCATGCAAATATTGCTTGTATTTTCCCTTCATATAAACCAACAGTATATATTGATTGTCTGCATATCAATGACTCAATTGCATATTGTGATTAAGAAGCCCTATATGTCACACTAGGAGGAAAGTATAGATGTCAGCTGAAATTCCGAAAGATAACTGTTGGTAGCCATATTTAGCATAAACAGTAGTAGAGCAGACTAAAAAAGCTTCTATAGTAAATAGATCTTTATAACAAAGTATCTCCCCCCACATTATCTATTAGAGGTGCTGTATGTATGAACAATGGGGTAATGTGATGACAGCTTGCTGGACGGTGACAGGAGTGGGGGGGGGGGTTAATTAGTAAGGGTCAGTATGTGTCAAAAATAACAGTATGTGGTAGTGCTGGGGGGATTGAAGGTTTATAGGACCTTCATCTAGAGACATGCTACACTTTCTCTGACTTGAGCCTGCAAAATAATTGCAGGTGACTATAAATAGCTGTCCATCATCCTGGAAGTGGCGTCATAAGAGGAGAGTGTGTGCCATGTATTGAAGATTGAAGAATTTCATAGAGCAGCCTCTTTGAACTGTGGTACATGTATAGTACAACCTATCATTACATTAGCTTTAGCAGACTACTTTAGACAAGCACCAATGGAGGATCATTTTGTCGTTATGAGGAGCTGTACCATGGTTTCACGGGGTTCAGTCATAGTGCCAATTGAAACAGTGCTTGATGAATAAACCCATGAACTATGGCCATGAATGTAGCAGGCAGACCTTTACTGTATGATTGTAGGGTAGTAAACTAGTCATCAATATACAGACAGTAAAAGTATGTATTGATAATGGGTATAAAGGGGAAATACAATAGATATATTAGTATGCAATACTGCTTCCTGTGCTATTGCATATATCATTAATTATGCAAATTAGGTATATCACATTTAACATATCTTTCAAAAATGGTTATCATGAGGTTCATATTTAGTTACTATCCTAAAAAAATGCTATGATGGATTGATATACTGTGATTACTGTATTGCTGAAAGCTTGATACATTTACCCAATAGTCCTTAAATTTCTATTTTGCATAGATTATTCTAATTAGGGTTAGCAATATCTATGTTTATACCATGGTTATCACATTCTTGAATGATTTTACGATGCCTGGAGCGGATAATGACGCTCGAATAGTACGCGCTAAGTGAACGGATGTTGACACTTGAGACGAGACGATGTGACAGCAAGTTGACATGATAGATTTAATTCGATAATAAAAAAACTATAGCATTAAGACCTTAATGCTTATAGAGGATGAAAGAAGACATTATATTCTAGCACCTACCCTTAATTCGCCATGATTTGACATGTATATTTAGAAGGATTGAAGATATAAAAATCGAATCGAGCGAAATTTCTCCGTCATGTTGACTGCGTAGCGCACGGAATATTTACCACGGCGAGACACAAGTTGTCACGTTGGCATATGCTCTAAGGGTATTCTGGCTGCCGCGCGCAGTCCTTACCAGCGGTTCTACTATGAAAATGCCTGTAGGACACATGCCGAGGTAACACTTTGCGTCCAACCGGCTTTGTCGTCTCGCCGAGAAACCAAGATGGCGGAGGAGACTAAACAAGACGTATTGCTTGGATTTTTATTTCTTCATTTTATAAGGTAATTACTTAAGAAAATGGAGGAAACCATGGTATAAACGTCATACATAACAAATAGAGGTTCACTCTTTGATTCTAGGGGCTTCTTATCTGCCCCTATAATCAACTCGTGAACCTCTATTTGTTATTTATGCCTTTAGTAAAGCTTTAGCCAGTATGCAAAGACAATATTTAAATGGTAAAAGAATGCTAGAGAAATAGATATTTTCTGCCTTAATCTTTCAGAAAGGTCTGGCGGTCCAGGTTGGCATGTGGAATTAAGTAATAATAATATGCAAATTAGGTCATTAATCTGAAAACAATCAACATACAACATGTACATAATACCTATTAAGACTTAAGATGATAATAAGTTGTTGGTCTGGTCCAACTATTTTGAATGCCTTAAAACTTTTAATTTCTTTATTTAGTATTTATCAGTATTTTCCATAGATTTGAATAAATTAATATTAATCCTCATCATGATCAATGTTTATCACCAATGGTTATTTATATTATTCTTCTTAAAATAAATCAATTATTGTTCAAGGAATTATGGTATAAGCTGAGATGGATTGATATGTAAATTTATGTTTACTACCGGGTATATGATAGAACATTTATATCCAGTAGTTCTATTTTGCATAAATTATGCTAATTAGAGTTAACAGTATATGTGTTTAAGTCTAATAATATGCATGACTATATCAAAATTGGAACTATATATACTAGTGAAGCTATTACTATGCCTTTGTCTCTAAGGTGTGTACTGCTTCAAGCCAGCTTGTGAAGCTACCTAATAAAAATATGCAAATTAGGTCATTGATATGCAGACAATGGATGCAAAAATGACTGATCAGGACATAATATGATAAACACAGGTGTGTTTCAGGTATTCTTTCTAGGTTTGAAGCCTTTCAACTTCTTATAAAATTCATTGGGTATTTTTCATGGAATTAAATAATTAATTAATACTTTTTATTTTCAATGTCAACTTATGAGCAGAAACTTTATTAGAAAATGATGTTTCCTCTTAGAAATGGATTCAGCATGTCAAAAAGCCCCTATGTGCAAACTTTGATGCTTGCTGCCAAATGTGCCAATGTTGGTCAAAATCCAGGCTCTATCTACTGCACTATATAATTTATGTTTTGATGTGTTCCTTATGTTCGGAACAATTTTTGGAACGTTAAGAGCTTTTATACCAAGTAGGTATTGTCTACTGGGTGACCCCATTCCGTTGTTTGAAGGTTCTCACCTTCATCCTCCAAGTGCAGATGTGCCCCTCTACCAACTTTTTATAGTTGACATCATACTTTTTTACTTAAATTGCTGTCTTTGTTGAATTTATTATTCTGATTTCTTGGTTCTGTCATTGTTGTATAAGGCGATATTTCGGCCCGAAGGAACCAGAGGAAAAGAAAGCATAATTTGTGAATATGTTATAAGTAAACAAGAAGCACAACGTACATCACATAATCGAATGATTCTGCTTCAGTCATGGGGCATGCTTTATTCAGATTCAAATCTTTCTATAAGTCGAAAGTATATGATAAATGCATCAACACAATAATATCTTCTGATTGGCAGTTACACGTGTGAATTGGATACACTTTTATCAGTTATCTTATAAAGACAATCAACTTTAAATACAATACATGCATCAACAATACATGGGTGAATAATGGTTTGCTTGATTAGGTGGTTGTTTGTCCAATGGCACGTGATAGGGAAACCAGACTGATATTCTTAATATCAAATAAGGGTTTGATTGACTAGGTGGTTGCCTGTGATATGCAATTCAGACTGTCATTAAATACGTTTTTCACTGACCTTCTATGGGACTTGCGTGGAGCAGCAGGCTCTAGCCCATTCAAAATATGGCATACGTTTATTCTTTATGTCTATGTCTATGCGCACAATAGGAGGAGACTGGAGGATTTACACATTGCACAACAGGTCACGACAAAGCCGAACGGAAGTAAACTATGTGGGTAGGTCTTAGATAGGGCAGCCAAGAATAGGATAGGGACAGCTGGAAATTCTGGGGGAGAATCTTGGAGATCAACTAATACATATCTTCATACGATACAGCCATTTTATACTAATTCTTTCAGTGCCTTGAATTAGGTGTTTGAACCGTAACTGATTAATGTTATCATCCTATGAAGGATTCACCTAACACTAACGCTGGGACAATGATGTGAGTGGCGAGGTGATTCAGCAAGTCTGTTGTCTCAGTGAAGCCATTCACACATGTAGCACAGCTGGAGTAGTTACGACCTGTATGGATGTCCATATGTAAACCTAGTCCTATTGTGCCTTTGAATTCCTGCTGACAATGCACACATGTATTACTATGGGTCGCCAAGTGTCTTTTCAAATCTCTTGCATTGTTGAATTTCTTATCACACTGGGAACATTTATAAGGTTTATCTCTTAAGTGGACTGCAATGTGGTTGTTTAATTGACCTTTTTGTGTGAATCTCTTGTCACACATAAAACATTTGTGAGGTTTCTCTCCTGTGTGGGTCCTTATGTGTTCTTTTAATATACCTGATAGTGTAAACTGTTTACCACAATATGTACAAACATGGGGTCTATCTCCTGTGTGGTTCATCATATGCTTCTTTAATTGATTTGGCTCTCTGAATAATTTATCACAATGAGAACATTTAAAAGGTTTTTCACCAGTGTGGATCATCATATGCATCTTTAAGCTACCTGCAGTTTTTACTCTTTTCCCACACAAAGTACACATATAGGGTCTTTCTCCAGTGTGTGTCATGATGTGCATCTTTAAGGTATAGTTATCTTTGTGCTTGAACTCTTTACTACAATAAGGACACTGGAATGTTATGTGCTTCTTCATAGTGTGCTTCTTTAACTGTCCTGCCAATGCAAACCGCTTATCACATTCAGAGCACTGGTGGGGTTTCTCTATTGAATGCATCTTCATATGTTTATTAAAGTTTGTGCTGTTTTCATACTGCTTCCCACATTGAATACATTTGTAAGGATTCTGTCCTGTGTGGATCAACACGTGTTTCTCCAACTGACTGGCTTGTATAAATTGTTTGCCACAATCAGCACATACATGTGGGTTTTCTCCTGTGTGGGTCATCATGTGCTTAAAAAGTTTACCTGCTTTTCTAAACTGTCTACCACATTCGGAACATTTGTGAGGGGTTTCTTTCGTATGGATCAATTCATGCTTTTTTAAGTTATGCAAAGTCCTATAGTGCTTTTTACACACGGCACATCTAAGTGCTTTCTGTGATGTATCTTTCATGTAGCGTTTTAGATCTCTGACTTTTTCATGTGAGTCGCAACTTGCTTCCTCTAAGGTGTTATTTGTGGTTTCTAGCTCCATTGTGGTTGCTGAATTGATAGCATCCATAATGAAGATGTATGAAGGAGATATCAAGTCTTCAATGTAGCCTGTTATGTACAACATGTGCTACCGCCTTTATGACAGCCTCATAGTTGAGGAGATCGTTATGTTTCAGGAGATGCCAGGGGGATGTAGACTCAATCCTGCAAAGAAAAAAAAAATAATGATGAATGCAATTAGATGAGGCACAATTACAAAAGTGATAGATTCAATATAGCCCATAATTATTTAGGCCTAGAGCAAACAACTAGACTGAGTATTACAGTTGCTAATTGTTACTATTCATGGGTCTCTGTGGGCAAACAAACCAAACCAAACTAAATTGACCTTTGGGTGTACGTTAGGTAAGGTGACTATATCTCACATTGGTAATTATTTTAAGTACAAGGGAAAATCTCCTAGGTACTATTCCACATATTTAGTCATGTAATTTATTCACTAATGGCATACACAAAATTACTGGGGTCTTATCTATCTATCTAACACTATATCATCTTTAAAACTAAATGTTTCGAGTGGTTCATTCTCATGGTATAGCTACCTGACCACGTGTTGGCAATGCTTGCCCGCAGCTAACCACCCTTTGACGTAATAGAGGCGAACTGTAACTCACGCTATACTCGATTTTCCCAGTATACATGTATAGAGCAGACAGCTAGTGTGTGTATTTCACAGGTCGACAGCTATTCTATCTATAGAGCAGACAGCTAGCCTGTGTATTGCCCCAGTGCAGCCTCTGACAGCTGCATATAGGCCAAAGCACGAGCCAAAGCATTGCAGCAGACAACAAATCCCTGTATTACACAACACCAAGCAGTCACTTGTCTGAGGTCCCCTCTAAAGAGATGAATATGTTTACAAGCAAAGTAACCTACCTTTCAATGGTATATTCTGTATGTTTTCTCTGTGTGATTATACCGTGCTGTGTGTAAGGGGTGCTGCAGAATGACAGTGAGATGGTAGGAAGCAGGGTAGTACTACTACTACAGCTGCTTCTGAGAAACTAGGTCAAATACAGCTGCCCTCTTTGTGCAGCTATAAGGGTGTCTGCTGCTTCACTGCTGCTGGAACTTCTCCTACTGCTGCTGGTACTGCTGATCTTGCTGCTGGATGGGAAGGTGGCAACAGCCATTCAGGATCTTAAGTGAATTGAGCAGCATGAGTCATGGACAGTCGCTGATATTGAATCATCTGCTGTTACAGTATAATTATATATACATAACAAAGTTATTCATTGTATGGTTTATGGATGTGGACCACTAAATTTGACATGGTGACATGGCCATTTCTTAAAATCTACATGTGACATATGGGCCTTAGTGACATGAGGCAAAACATTAGTGACATGACTTAGGTGTCAAGTGACATGTGACATGACCATATCTTAAAATCGACATGTGACATGGGGGATCTCCCATCCACACCCTCTAGTATGACCACAGGAGTATGGCCATGACGTTTTACAGTATAGCACTGTAGTCTGTGGATCCTGCTCCTATCAAGTTTCGTTTTCCACACAGTGCAGTTGATATTCATTTTATCTTGCCTCAGCCTGAGATTTACATTATATATGTTTCTCAAATGACCTGATTGATTTTAGTCAATTGAGCATTAGGGAGCATTGGAAAGACATGGGAGAATGTCAGTATAGGCCCCATATAATAAGGGTTTCTTGGTAGAGGAGATGACAAATGCCATGTATTGAAAAAGAAAATAGGACGAATTTGCAATAGTGTGATCCTGGTTAAGTATCAGAGTCAACCTTAAACCATATTGGTTAGTGCATTACATCTGTGCGAAACTCCATTCAACTGGATATAAGCTCTTTTCCTGTATAATGTATTTGGTATGGGTCACGCTGGGTTGTGGAGGCGCACAGGCCCTTTAGTGTGGGGTCACAAAATGCAACTTTTCTCATAAAATATGATAACTCTCCATCAGCGATTTTCTCTTTATCAAACTTATCATATCAACACTTTTGCATAGATAGGACAGCTCAAGTCACAATTATTCCATGTTATAACTTATAGCATTATAATAAGTAGTAATAGGAAAGGTCATAGCATCATATAGCCGTGCATATAATGGCTTTGTGGGATACGCCAGTCCCACCTCGGGGAATACGATATAAAAATATCCCATGGCCGTGGACATTTGCTTATATACTCAATAAAGAGTTGTCATCAAAGATATTGAAATAAGCCCCGGAGGTCTGTTCGATTTTTCTTACCACAAAGTGATCTAACGTCAACCAGTACGATACTTTCATATACACTTTAATAATGCCATAAATTGTAACATATGATTGTATTAATGCATAGAAAATGAGGCATTGATACATATAACTCCATATGAGCGTTCACGGTCCACTGACCACCAGCTATGTGAATATATATAATGTAAAGGACCAAAGCAACCGGTCCCATGGTTCACTGAACTTGAACAAAAGTATATTTAATGATTAAGGTCCGAAAGGTCCGACCACATGGTCCACTGACCCTGAACAATAGTGTATGTAATTATTTAAGGACAAGCCAGCCCGCCATCACAGGCCGCTGAACACCATACACAAACAATAGGCTATAGAGGTGATGGTGTCATGAAATCCCGGTGACGGTTACGCCATCTCACAGACATCCTGGCCCGGATATCAGACATGGCCTGGATGCGCCCGGACAAGACGCATCTCATGGTCTTAATCCGGTGTCAAAAGATCTATCATCAAGGGAGCTAGTCCTCCCAGAGTGTTTTCACCTCTTGGAGCACTACAGACCCGGAAATCGGAGCTACGCGCACGCGCAGTGGTCGGCTGGTAGCTGACACATTCAGCTACTTGCATGCGCAGTTTATACTAAGCTCTAGACGCACAAATGGCCGAGATATGGGCATCTGAAGATGCGATACCAAGTGGGACAATGGGGGCCCCACAGTGATGATGGGGGCGTCCTATGTACCCCATGGACATGAAAGACTCAGCACTAATGGACAATGGCAGTGGCAGTTGCCAGTATCCAGAGAACCACCTCAGTGACAAAATCTCCAGTCCAGCTCTCCTGAAGCCTGCTGGGTTAGACTATGTCAGACAGACATAGGACTACACATTTGTATTATTGATACATAAATACTGCCTAAACCTTGAATAAACCAGTGACAGCTGGAATACATTGATAAGAGCTTGATATCCTCACTCATTATAGCCACTAGTCATATGATATTCCTCATATGACAACCTGATCATACACATATACCTAGTATGACAAAGTGGTGGAGAACATCCTACTAAGATCCCAAATTACTCAAGCTCTTATCAGTCAAGCTGGCAGTATTACCAGGAAATACCACACACACAGCAAACCCCACTCCACCCACCCAGTGACCTTGCCACCATGTTCAAAAAGGTCACCAGTGAGGTCTCCTACATGTCAGTGAGGTCTCCCACACGTCAGTGAGGTCTCCCACACGTCAGTGAGGTCTCCCACACATCAGTGAGGTCTCCCACATGTCAGTGAATTCTCCCACACGTCAGTGAGGTCTCCCACACATTAGTGAGGTCTCCCACACATCAGTGAGGTCTCAGTGAGGTCACTCAACCATCAGTGATTCCTACAACTCACCAGTGCTATCATAAGTGGTATCTCATCTAACAGTATGAGTGACACCATAATTACCAGTACCACTATGGACAAAATAGCATCAAACCTATACCAAATAAAAGGTAAAGTCATGCAGTGTATGGCACACCAGAGGGTTGCTTATATAGACAGTCTGGATGAGTTAAGAGAGCAACATAGGCAAGAGCTCGAAGAGAAAGACAAGAGAATCTCAACCACAATGAAAATTGCTGAGATAATGGGCTTACTGTGGATCAACTGTATAGCAGACACAATTGCAACCAAAAGGGAGGGTGATTAGCAGACTACAACCCTAGATGCACCCACCAACATGCAAAAAACCATCAACGTAGATCCCACAGGCAGATACAGAGGTAAACATTATAACCCTGACTACAAGAAGAAGAGACCTAAATCCTCTAGAAAGAGCCAAGGTACAAACACATTTTTGGTTAACTACAGGGACATGGACAAAAGCATAGAATCACAACAACCCCAGCAGGGATACCAAAACTACTCATGCCAACCCCACAGCCAGGCCCAAAGGAACCAGGGCTACCAAGGAAAGAAAAGCTCCAAATCTGTGGGGGTTACAAAAAAGGTCACAAGGACCAGTAAGGCCACTCCAAAACCTGGATTATATGGCTAATTGGCTGGTATACTGTGACTCCCAACAACAACAATAATGACAACAACAACATCTACATCAAGTCAACACCTAGAACAATCAAAAACTGTTGCTCACAGAGCAAAGACATTACCCCAGTTCAACCAGGGATTATATACCATCAACAGATGCATCGCAAAGGATACGGGTGAGAGTACCAAAATTTCTGTTGTACCTTTCAAAATGGGTGTATAATTGCTAAATTGTATGTAAACCTTGACACAAGTTGTTTGAATGATACAGATACAATTGCAACCTGTATCAAAATTGTCCTCAAACCAAACCAAGTCAAAAAGAAAAAAAAAAAAAACTCCAACTATGCCATTTATAACATTCAAAATTATTGAAGTTCAAAATTTTCAAATCCCATCAGAATCTCCTTTGCATTTATTTCAAAAGTCTCACTAACCCACTATTCTAGGTATCGACTTGCCCAAAGTATTTATATCTTATTTTAAAATAAAAATAAATTCTAAAATCAGTTCATTTAGGCAGGAAAAATTATCATCACCACCCCTGAATCCAAAAACTGGCAATTCTAGAATATTTAACACCCATTGTATGATTTTTAAGAAAGAATTTTGTCCTAACCATCATCATAAAAAGGGACACCATACCAAGTTTATGAACTTGTGGTTACCCCCACAAAACTGAAACATGCACCTCTAGCACCATTTATCACCCAAAACTAGAGTAGACAACTGATCACCAGGCTGTCATGCACAGATGAATTAAAAGATGATAAGGGACACTATTTCAGAACTCCCTATTATTTGAGTACCATCAGACTATGACAAGTTCTGCAAATCAATGGATTCAGTACTGACCCAGTATTGAACCAAATCATTTTACCAAAGTCATAGATCAACAAAGGCAACATCAGTCTAAATTATAAATCCATTTTCATATATTTATATGGACAATGGACAAATTGTTACCAGCCTTTCATCAGGTTGAATAATCCATCAAACAACCTACTAGTTCCCAAACCAGTAGATACTAATTGATTTCAAATTTTACAAACATATTGAGAAAATGGAATTGCCCCAAGGCTAATTCCATATACCTCCAATTAAGACCACAATTCAACAGTGATAGTTATCCCTAAAATAGGGACACTATCCATATTGTTCATTATCTTGAAGATGTATTATGGTTAAATAGCATTTGTGACCAGGCAAGCGAAAACACCCTCCTGCAGGGAAATTGTTTATCAAAGTTCATTTCAAAATCTTCAAAATGAGACATCATTGGCTTAAATATTCCTAGTAGTTATGTCAGAACCCCTCCTTGAACATAGGTCGTTATTCATATTTGAACAATTTACCATCCAAATATGGGCCATTTCTACTGAAAATGGTGCATTTTAAATGAGACCATTGAATTCTGCATCAAAAACTAGCTTAACATATTTTTATAATGATTTTAGAGTAATTTTGCCCCTCCAATGCCCCCTGGTGGCCAAATGGGGAATTAAAAAAACCCTGCGGAGGGGTGTTTTACCTTGATGGGTCACATTTGTCTATACCTATTGCTATAAACATAACCATATAACTATTGATCTCTTATGACAAAACCGTTAATATTTTGGTTCAAATATTTTTGACCAAATATCAATCAGGATAGTTATCCCTGAGGAAGGGACACTACCTATATTGGTCATTAACTTGATTACATGTTATGGTTAAATAGCATAGACTTATTCCCATTTGCTAGGATTAAGTAGCCATACAAACTATTCACATATCATTCAAAAGTGAAAAAAAAATGTTAGTTGAAAAGTTTTAACAAATTTCCAAACCATGGATGGTTATCCATGAAGAAGGGACACTATCCATAGTGTATATTATTTGGATTATATATCATGGCTAAAATAGCATATGTATATCTCTATTGGTATGGTCATTAGCCATATAACTATTTATCATTTTAAAAGAAAATCATTGAAATCTCTGTTAAATAATCTTTGCTAACCCCCCAAAAACATGTAATCTGAGCGAACCATGTAAGAAAGGAGGGATATTAAACCAATATACAGGCAAAAGATCATGTTATGTGTATACACAAAATTCTCGGGCTAAATTCTGTGCCCACAACATACAGTCTATCTTAGATGGAACTAGCACTTTGGAAATGTTTGAACCTAATCCCCACATAGAAGAGCGCGCTATGCCGACATAGAAGGATCTAGAGAATACCTGACAGTATAAAGTGCTCCTATACAGCTGTCTAGGGGTCCAACAGGACTGCCCTTGGATGGCAGTGGAGCCTAACACCTTCTCACAGATCACCCCTTTACTACCACAGATGCCAAAACTGAAATTCTTAGAGCTCAAGCTTTCAGGGAAACAAGGTCCCAGCCAACAATGGATGTTGGTGGTACTAGCCACATTGGAGGCACTGTGGTCCATAGGACAGCATTAGTTTCTCCCTTGCTACAGTCAGGAATAAAAGTCTTAGGACCCCATTTGGGAACTGCCAGATCCAACAATTAAGGTTGTTTTAAACAAAAGAGAAGTGACACGCATAGGCCCACTCATATAACAATGCTAAATTGTTATCAACCGTGAAAAGTGCCTCAGATTCTTTTATATAGTATATGAGCTGCAGTGTTGTGTTGGTCAGTTTAGTTTCCCCTTCGTTGTGCACCTGAGTATGTCATAATGGGGGCAAAAGGTGGCCCAGAGCTTGCAACCGCATTTTACTCCACACCATTTTGGTTAGAGGCATTATGCCAGTGTACGTCTGTAGTACATATTAGACATGTTCTAGAAGGTATAACCTACATCTAGCCATGCATGTAGGCCTATACTGACCCCCTTCCCACCATAGGGTTGAAGCCGGATCTGGATAAGCCCTTACCATAGGTGCACGTAGTATCGTGAAGGATGGGGATGGTCCCTGACTGTTATCAGGGGACTGGGTCAGTATCAAGAGCATAGATATACAGGATATTTTCCCGCACTCAAGGCAGAACCAGTAAGAACTGAACCATGGTGGGACGTACCTTAATTTTAGAGGGCCTAAAACGTAAGGCGGCGTAGGCCGCATGTCTGCTGAGGCTGAAGAATTACATTAAAAAGGTAAGAGCCAGGTAAACGTTAGAGCTGAAATAGGTAAAATGAAAATTGTTTTAGACACAGTTTATCGGAGTGTTGCTCCTCAGCTCTGAAAATGGTGCCAGCCAGCTTTGTGGGCATTCCTGGTGAGCTTATATAGCTATCTGAGGCCTGTGCAGATATATAAGTTTAGCCTTCTCTGAGGTTCCATAATCCCATCGAGCAAAAAATAATAACAACAACATCAACAACAACAACAAAAACCAGAAAAGAACCAAACAGGGTCAAGTCCCATTTAGACAATTTGATGTGTAAATAACGAGGAAACATCCTGCATGAAAGGTAAAATACTGAAGGGGCATTGCTGATATTGCACTCTTTTTTTCACAGAAATTGGTTTTTGTTCAGCTTCCCCAAGAATCCCGTCAGTCAGAGAAATTTACCAAACATTTTGAATGCGGATCCATATTCCAAGCTGAGATATTAAGTACCTTTATATCTCTGTTCCAAGTAATCACATTAAAATGGCTTATCTCACGATTCTGGCCTCTACAGTGCTTTTTTGGTCATAACCCCGGTTCATTATCCAGCCATAACACACTCTCAGACCTTTTGTTCGTCTTCAAGAAGGTGCTGGTTTCAACCTGGACATATTAATAAATTGGCGAAGCGTACAAAGTCAACTACACCATTGATTTCCAGTTTAAACCGTTTAGGGTTCAACGGGAAATTGATCCCCGGCTGCTGTGGCAAGAGCCGAGCTCGCTGTCCACTATACCAAGCCGACCGGTGATACAAAGCAATGTACATCAAGGATTTGAAAAAGTTGTCCGATATACCTGATGTTTACACACCTCGTTAGCATAGAATCCAATGGAGCCTGGTGGAGTTGTTAACAGGGAAACATCCTTAGATATCCAAGATGAACATGCCATGCCTAATTTCGCCATTTAGTTCGGAATAAATAAGAATCCATTGATTTTCCATAGCGATACGGGTCGGGACCCACCCCGTCGTCCTGCGGGAGGCTGACCGGCTGACCTACATACGGGACCTTTCCACACTGTCACCACAAAGCCGATCATGGTGGAGGCGGGTGGCGCAACATATTGCTGTGGAAAATCAATTTATTCTTATTTATTTCGAAGAAAATGGATACAAAATGAGGGCGAACACCAACTAGAGATCATATAGTTGGCAGTGCTAGAAGTACAGGACTTGACATGCTTGGATTCTACCCGAAAAATGTGTGTAAAGGTGGAGGTATGTCGGGCAGAGTGACAACATGGCCACGACGGCTTGGCAAACTGTGCAGATCGCATGCACTTAGAAAATGTCTTCTCATGGATTAATTCTGAGGTTATAAGGTAAGAAATTCATACATAATGGATGAATACGTTAGATACATGCATTAATCCATGTTATGAGAGAGCACTTGTGGGTCTATGGTTCAATATTCCATTCCCGCTGCGCGGTCGTGGAATATTGAACCATAGACCCACGCGTGCTCTCTCATAACATGGATTAAACGCTACCTAAGCATGATAAATTCTCTCTGTAAGGCCACTAAAAAACTGGTTTCTCATCACCTACCCCTGAAAAATATTACGAGGGCAATTATTTTGTTGTTTTTTTTACTCTGGGATATATTATGTGGAAATAAACCGCATTAGGCGGTTTACTGTCTCGATAATATTTGAGACCAAAAATTTTGATTTTAGTACTTAAAAGTTTACCGATTATGAAAAATTGGAGTAATGCACTCAATCTCTTGTCCAATGTATTGCTGACATTGTTAGCTTTAATTTGATACCAAATATGCCCATGATTTGACATTTTTACCATGTATTTGACTAAAAATCTGTAAAAAAAAAAAAGAAAAAAAAATTTTAAGACAGAATTTTATGATGCGCGCTGAGATGAGAAACCATTATTTTTTTGAGTGGCCTAAGGAGAGTGTCAACATATATTTCGGCGGACAGTGAACCTTGGACCTGCACAACTCTGAAGCAGCAAGTCCATTTGGGACCAACTTAGTTTTCACTAGGTGGGGTTGGGCCGTATTGTACGATGGTGTAAGAGAAATCCATAATGGATAATAATGTGTGACCAGCAGTGCTGACAATGATGAGATATGTAAAGTAATTTAATAGAGAGGTGAAGAAAAAGGCAGTAAGGCAAGACAAAGTGATTAATGTTTATTGACAAACAAAATGAGTTGATGGCGTGTTCTACAGGAATTAAGGTATAAATTGTGATGTTCAGGTCCATTATGAGATTTGAGAAAGAAGGCTTGATGGCTCCAGTCGAGAGATGAAGGAGATAAACTTCCAAAATCCCATCTGAAAATGAAAGAGATAATTAGTTTAGGACCAGTAGAACTGGAGGGATTAATGATGAATAATGGGAAGAAGAATATTAGATTAGGACATAACTAATTCACAAAGTTGGGTAATAAAAAGGGAAATAAATGAGATGGTGATGTCATGAGACAAATACATGTCTCTGCGCAGGCGCGCCGGGATAACAATAATACTCAAATAACATATTTGTAGAATTCAGAGTGGGAGACGGGGAGTTCGTTCAGAGGGAGCATGGAGACAGCATTAAAAGTTGGGCACTTATATCTAAGCTAACTGTTAACAGCTAGATACCATTAGATCACAACAGGGAGTAGCCTACACATGTTAAGGAAAGGAGCATTATAGTAGTGGAGATTCAACATGCACTTGTTAGTGGCAACATCCTCACTTTTCACAAGCTGGGTAGATCTAGAAGTTACTCAAACATAAGCACTTGGAACTTATAGCAACACTGCCTGGGAATAATAGGGTTCCAACTTATGAACTTAATACAAAATGGAGATAGAAATTAATAGCAGTAATTAACATCCATGGACTCCAGGCCTGAGAAAGGGCCTCTCCCTCTCCATGCAGGGATCCTCCCTGTGTGGACTTAGGATCCACATTAGAGTTGGACTATCATAACAACAATTAAGACTCTCCATGTGAGTACACTGCATTGCTTAATTAGGAGTTGAATTGGGCCAAACCTGCCTGCTGCCTTGCCTACTGTATGATAATATGTGATCTTAGTAAGTGGGAGTTATCACTGATGAGACTTAATATGAAGAGGAGATAAAGGTTATTGTGTTACCATTGTATGAACTAGACGATATAACGGAGTGTTGATCATCGAAGAGTGCCGGAGTATTTGATGAACTATTGTACCCTTGTTGTGCTTGACGTGTTAGTAGCCGAGTATCTCTCACTAGTTTTATTTGAGTAGGATCACTGCACAGCTTGATATGTGTACTGGGCTGAGGTAGTGGCACACTCTACCATTTATAACGAGCTAGCTCAAACCCCAAAATGCACTTTACTACATCTATATGCAGTGATTAGAAAGCAAGGTCAAAATAACACCAAATTAATAGAGTAAACACACAGTACAGTATCTCAGACTTGGGTAAAGGCTCAAGCTCATAGGTTTGCAACAAATAAAAGTGAAAAAATTGTAAAAAATAAATCTTTCTTTTTTAATAATTTCTCAATTGCAATGGAAAAAGAGGTCTTCAGGAACATGCACAAGAAATTTCATGATATAGCTATGATTCTTTTTTGGGGAATTATCATTGTGAAAATACCTTGTAAAATGATAGTTTTCAACATTGCCCCTAAAATTGGAATATTTTCAAATAGAAGGGCCTGTTGCTAGGCAACCATTAGGAAAAGAACAAAATGGATAGCTGCATTGGATTCCTTGGCATCAATTTAGGGGGGGGGGTAGGTAACCTTAAAACTTTTATAGGATAATTATTACCAAAGCTAGGGCCTCACACATTTTAACTTCTCCTGTATTTCATATGGCCCCATATGACCTCATATGACCGACCCCATATGGCGTAACGGACGTGTAACGGACACTCTTAACATGGTCGTATTGTGACATTGAGATAAAAACATTGTAGATATGCAGAAAATGCACATTTTTTAATTCTAAAAGTGTCTATTTACATCTACAGAAAATTCCCAATCGTTTCGTGGCAATGTCAAATACCTCTCTATCTGATCTGTAGTTTTAAATGTTTTTCATAGAAAAAAAGTAACAGATGATGATTTTATTTGTATTTGTAAACAGTTTTTCCACAAAAGAAAATTATTATATATAATGCACAGGCCCACTGTACATTTATGTAGGGGATGTTGGCATCCTGATGAAGGACACCCTAGCTGCTCCTGTTGGGAGCAATACAAAGCATGATGTATCTCAGATGAAGCTAAAGGTCGAATACCACTTGACGTTCTAGGGCCCGAACGTCTCTGCTGAGTTCTTCTATGGGGCGTGCTAAACTATAGCACACCATAATTTCCTTTGCAAACGCAATCTTCATTAAGCTAATCTGGAGGATGTTTCACCACATAGCTATAGATATATACACATGCGGCTATAAGATACGGCCCTTATGTGGAAAAAAAATAAAATATCATTTAAAAAGGTGTTTCTGGTATCGCCCAAAAAGGCATTACACACATGTAGGGGAGTTTGATGTATTGCTTTTAAAATCTGCCTTAAAAGTAAGAAATCTATACCATCCTCTATTCTCATTATGTGGAAATGAAGGGGAAGATGTTGGCACACAATTTAATCCTTATATTTCTTGCGAAGCAGTGTACTATTATGGGAAAAAGGGTAGTAAAGTAACAAATGTTCCTGATAAGACGGTAGGATTAAGACCGGTTGAAGTATTGCAATATCTCGTGCATATTGCGAGAAGTCATGAGAGTTCATGCAAGCTGGCACCAAATGCCCATACCGTAGGTCTATGCTTTAGAGATTGAAATTTGAACAGAATTGTTCACAAAAAGGCAGCGAGGTCAAGGTCGTATGCAATCTTGTCGAGAGCCGTAGATTAAATGTAATATCTGGAGGCCATTTCTTAACACACTATGACTGCTGTCCTTTAAATCATAGTGAGAACCTAATAATTTGGCCATAACAGTACCATGCACTAGTAGTCCCTAATGTCTGCACCAGTACGACTGCCCTATTAAACCTTATGTAAATAGTGCATAGCTGCTAATCATAGTGAGCAGTCGTAATGAGTTCCTACGATAGCCTGGCTTATTCTTGGCATTTTTAAATTGCAGTGGCTGTGTGCAGTAGTAGTACATTGAGAAATGGCCTCCTGACCTCTCCCCCTCTCAAAAATCAGAGTGACAAGTGTACCTGGTCGATTCTCACGAAAAATGGAGCACAGGCTCACTATACCTTTCCCCATCCATGTACACTTAACAGGGGGTCTAACTGCTATATTGTTTATACATTCACATTGCTGCTAACATTATCATACTATGAGTACCCACTTTTGCCCATGTATAGTGATCTAATCTATGCCAATAACTGGGTAAAATGTGGATATTTCAAAGGTTTTCAACTAAAAAATTATAAGTAAAACACATTAGGTGATTTATTTGGGGTACAATAAGGTCCATAATAACACTTTTCATATGAACTATTGTAGAATTGAAAAACAAAAATTTTGACACCATCAGAGTTCATTTTCAATTATTTTCTTCTTATTGATGAGGAAAAATGTAGTTGTGAAACATTTGCATCACCGTACGTAGGTACACTAGAATGAGTATAATGTCAAGAAGAAAATACTCTTGGGATATATAGATGTCTCAGTTTTTATGGCTCAATGGGGGGCAATATAATATTAATATAAAATATTTCTAACATGCATATGTCAATGACCTATAGGACTGACAAGCATGTGGTGTACCCCTTAGCATCACCATACGTAGGTACATTAAATCATTGATTAAAGGAGATTAATAAATATTTAGTAAATTATTTCATAACATGTTAATATATGTGGTCCAGGGAATATCCATGCAAAATATTGTCATAACTGGATGAATATATGTTACAACCTATTCGGAGAAATCATGGAAATATCACCATACGTAGGTACATCACCATGCATAGGTCCATGATTGAAACCTATGCCATAGAATGATAGAAATAGCTAATGCTATCTATAAACTTGTTGATATACTTCAATTGACTAAGGATGAATACTATGTACCAGTTACAATACCAGAAATCAATAAATTTGTGAAGATAATGACTGCAATGCATAGACATCACCGTACATAGGTACATCACCATACGTAGGTCCAGCTCCATAAATGGGTATAATTAATTGCAGCATAATCTATTCTTATCATAGATATAAATGATAAAGACCCCTAGCCAACATGTTGTTATGACTGTATGAACAAAATATATCAGTTTTCTTGCAAATAATTCTGTTTCATAGCAACCCATGTAATTTGTTCATATACAAGATTCATCACCGTACGTAGGTCCACCAGTTTTCTTCCAAAAACTGTCATGAACTCTTTAATTTTCATAGTTAGTGTTCCCATTTTTTGTGAGTAATTAATATTATGTGCTGCCTTTCAGCCCACAAGAAATACAAAACATCTGAGCAGTTCAGATTTTTTTCTCCTCCTCGGCCATGTGCTCCATTTTCATGAGAATTTACCGTGGTGTACAGAGACTTACAAAAAATTCGCCATCATTATACTCATGACAGAGCGACTCCAGCAATGGCGAGTGAACAGGGAGACGATCGGTCCCGGGGCGGAAGACCGGCATGGTGACGAAATGTTTACGGGAGGCGTAAGGGTAGCTCCTGGCCCGAGCGGTCATCCTGTCATCATGACGCCCCCACCCCCAGCATGGGAATAACCCAATATCTGAGCCTCCCCCCAACTTTCAAATGGTTCTATTGCCACTGCCCCCGTCACCCCCCCTCCACCAACTTCTGACACATGGACATAAAATACCTATACATACCTATTTTTCTTCCATATACAACATACATGGTACCCCCTTACCCCTCTGTATCTAAAGGCATGTATGCGGCCATTATAGTGATTTCTGATTTCCATATGTTGAGCAGAAAAAGGGAAATTTCCGTATGCACATATGGACCTCCATATATATGTGTCATTTTTACATACGGACATTTGAACAGAAACAGAAAGAGGGCTGTATGTGACTTATGGGGGCCGTATGTGACATATGATAGCCATATGTTATGTGGTGAAACACCCTCCTGAGAATCGATAATTATAGGCTATGTTGAATAATCAGTGCATTTTGTAGGCTCAACTAGCAACTTCTCTATAATTTCAGATATGTCTATAGGAGGGATGCCACTGCCTCCTTGGAGCAAAGAAAATGCTGAGGAGAGCGGTCTATTCTGCCAAAGTGAATTCGTCCATTTGATTACCCGAAAGAGGGTTTTCCTGTCAGAGAATCTGCAGTCGGAGGACATATGGCCCCATCTCAGAGAACTGGAGGTGCTTACTAAAAATGGCGAACAACGGCTCAAGGTGAGGAAATCCGATCATAAAGTATAACAAATGGTGTAAATACGAACGGTTTACTCTGCTAGATTGCCACTAACAAATATGTGTGGACTCATGAACCTCTAGATCTAGCACTAGTTTGCTGGGGTTTCTTGAACAGATGCTCAAGGATAATACACAATTAGCACATTTCTGGATATGTGATAGAATTGGTGGGCATTGCCGAATTCAATATGTTGCTTTCAAAAAAGCATTTCACAGTAGGCCTATAATTATGTTCAACATCTGACTATGTGGCAATAGACATCATCCTCAATCTACAAAGGCTCCCAAATGACTTAAGGATCATGTACATGTGAAAAGGGGCGGGGCGAGCTATGGGTAGCCTATCAAGAACTGACGCAATGAAATACAAGTGCTCCCATGTGCATTACCCAATGCACTATATGTACAAAATCGTCTACATAGCCAACTAAAACCCTAATTGCTGGCCACAGCAAGCGACCGCCCCCTCCCTCCCCCACTAATACCTTTTTTCCATTGCAATATACTCCTGAAGATTACCGTGATTATCTTTTTGTCTTCAGCACAACAAGGCTAACCCTGACATGGTCTTAGCACTACTAGATCACATTGAGAGCGGACCACGATGGCAATACCATGCCCTAATGAGGGCCATGGCCCTCACAGGGCAAGAACACCTCATTCCACAAGGTGGCCTAAAACCAGAAGTCTATTCACAAGATACATCAGAAGGCTCCTCTTTTGGGTACAAAGATGGGGGTCATCCTAAGGCTCTACCAAAGAAGTTGTGTAAAGGTAAGGTTAAATCTATATTGCAGTTGGCCTCAGCAAGGCTAGGGCAAAACATGTGTCGGCATCATCAGACGTAGAGAAAACAGGTTTATGATATAGAATTTTCTGAGAAAAGAATCGTGATTATCATTTCGATTGCATGCCTTCAGTATTAAGGCCCTACATATGTGCCATGAAGAAAAGGAACTGATTTGATTGGAATTTAGGAAATGTACACTGTAAAAATGGTGTTTAGATCCTAAACACAATTCTAAATATATTCTTGCAACGTTTTTGTAATCACATTGATTTCCTAAACATGTTTAGCCAAACAATGTGCTTAGCTGAAGTGTTTAGAAATCTAGGTGTTTAGGTTTAAAATTTGTGTTTAGATATTGATGAAATTTTGTGTTTAGATATTTATAAATTTTTGTGTTTAGATGTCTAGGTGATTTGGTGGGAAGTAAGGGTTTGCAGACATGTATCCATTAAAAAAAATAAAGGAATATTTTTTGTTTGTTTTCTCATTTACTGGAGGACATCAGCAGGTATTTACTCGACAAACTCTCCCAAGATGTCAGCCACAGCTATATGCACTTATATGTACATACTGCATTAGAACGAGAGATTTGAGAAAGTACAACAGCTTGGTTACTTACTTACGAATTTTATCTCACCTCGTGCCTTCCTTGCAGCCGACACTCAAGGGTGAGAGGTCCCGCGGGTTGTATCCACACCGAAGTGAGATTACCCTTGTGGCGTTGCATGCCCAGACCCTAGTCTAATGGGGAGAGGGGATGATGGTGACCGCATCTATGGGAAGGTAGAAATCACGCCCCTACACATTTACCGAGGCAATGGTTCTTTAACATCTGTCACTTCATAGGCATAGTGAGAGATGGACAGGCCTGTTTCAAGTCATTTGTCTGCCATGACCGCCGAGAGACTTTCCAGCACAGCCTAGCCAGAGCAGGGAGGAACTCAACCGACACCTTACGGCGACGTTTGGAACCACCACTATGCCCTGGCCCGGCCGGGAATCGAACCCACAACCTTACGGCCTGTGAGCGGACGCGCTACCGACTGCGCCACGCCTCCCGACTACAACAGCTTGGTGGGAAGGACATTGCTTTACCCTTTACAAAATAACATGAAATAGGTGTCAGTCATGGAGCTCATTGATCATTTTATGGTAATGATGGTGATGTAAGTTAAATTTAGTCAGTTTTCTATTGCTGTTTCTATTTTCATGACATTCAATGAAATTACACTAGGATACACAAGGGGTTTTGGGATATTTGTCACAACATTTGATTATAACTGTGTGCAGATAGTCCTTTCAGAAGTAATGCTGCCACCTGATGTGGATTTGACATCCAAGTATCTAAACATATTGATGTTTAAATCTAAACACCTAGTATTCAAGTGTTTAAACTCTAAACATCTAAACATGTTTAGCAAAAATGTTTATGTATTTAGACTAAAAGTATTCTTTTCCTAAATGTGTAGTTGATGAGACACCTACCTGACGTATATATTTAAATTTTAACCATGTTTCGGGCTTCCCTAGCCCACTTAAAAGGGTCTATTTCTCCTCTTTCCTATCCCCTCGGATGTGTGTGGTGCACATATGCACAGGCACTGACACATTCCTCTGTGAAATTGTGTAATGTAGTTCTTGCCATGAATATGACCTTAGCTGTCAAAATGGCATTAAACATCTATTACTCACTCACTTTAAACATGTTTAGACCTAAACATTTTTAAAATCTAAACACCATTTTTGCAATGTAGTGTACCCTATACATGTTTAGGTCTAGACTTGCATGATGCAAGTCTTTAGTTAAATACTACTCGACCAATATATTTCTGTATGGTTTGTTAGTTACTGTTTTCTTTTCTTATTTCAGTTATACTAAAACATTGTGAATCCCTCCAAAAATCTCTGATGCAGCGACATGTGTTTGACTTTGACGGTGACTCCGGTGATGACACCATTGACATCTTACCATGTTTCATCACTGTTGTACCTACAATGAAGGGCAAGCACCAGTAAGTTTCATAGTAGTTGAGGACTGGGCTTTTCATAATTCTAGATAGTTACCCTAGGATTCATCTTCAGTGAAGTACATTAGATTTATAAATATAAATGCTCTTATTCTCCTTTGAACAGTGCAAAGGACTTGCTTCAGTATCAGTCTTCTTCATCTCTGTCCATAGATGTGGCCATGTAAAGGGGTAACTGAAGTATTGGAGAAGCTTCTCAATGTCGGTTTAAGCAAAAAAAAAAAGCTTTAAAGCATTCTCACTATCTATACTCAAAGAGATAAATAAGGCATTTGAATCTGTTTCATTTGCATGACTTAGAAATGTATCCTTAACTTACTCAATGATTCTTGGTACCTTTTTTTTCAGAAGGACATTCACCATACCAGGAAAAGACATCCTTGGACACATCAATGGTAAAAAGCCTCAAGTTCTCCGACTCTTTGCACAGCCCGGTGAAGGCAAAACAAGTCTCCTGATGCACAGGGCCTACCGATGGAGTGTTGATTTCCCCAATCAGATTAGCAACAACCTCCCAACACCATGGACAACTATTGTCTTTATCAAAGCACGCAATATCAAAATTACTGTGGAAGAGGCAATTTGCGAGTCATTAGGTTGTCAAGAATCTGAAGTCGACATGATGATGCAGCACATCATGGAAGGAGATGGAGTCGCCATTTTCCTTGATTCTCTCGATGAGATTCGGGATGACAAAGTCATGGAAAATGTAAAACGCTTTGTACATCAACGAAAGATCAAGGGTGGTCCAACAATCCTGATATCTGCTCGTACCGACATTTGCCCAATTGATGCCCAGGACATTGATAGGTTCCTGACACTGCAGGGCTTCACAGAAGACCAGGGTTTGGAGTATGTCGAGCGCTACACAGAAATGTGTGACTTGCCTGAGAAGCATGAGGTCCTTAG
The DNA here is from genome assembly GCA_949317995.1 of Acholoe squamosa. Taxonomy (NCBI): domain Eukaryota; kingdom Metazoa; phylum Annelida; class Polychaeta; order Phyllodocida; family Polynoidae; genus Acholoe; species Acholoe squamosa. Next base: position 69,792,549 of record OX439038.1, read on the forward strand.
TTATGTAAAACAACACCAGGAGAAACTTAAGCCAGTGCTCACAAATCCACTCCGCTTATATATATTTTGTGCACTTGCAGTTAGAGGAGAACTAGATCTCAGTTATGCTGAAGAGTCGGACATTTACAAACTCTTCAGCCCTGTCGAGAGATACCTACTCAGGCGGTCTGGCCATGAAGTCACAGAGAAACAGTCTCAAAACTTTTACAGAATGTGTATATATGGGCTGCTCACTAACTTGAGAGAGTTCACAGAGGATCTACTGCAACATTTTGACATCGCAGAGGCTTATCATGTATTCTTGGAAAAAACGTGTAGAAGAGGTCGCGATGGTGCTCTCGTGGCATACTTCTCGTTCAGCCACGAGATGGTTTATGAGTACTTCGCGAGTCGCTACATACACATCCTATCCCCAGAACACAGGAAGGCATTTGTCCTATCCATCTGCTGCAATAGAAAGTTGCGGAATGTACAGAAAATTGTTTTAGAGCTCCTACTACATGAATGGTGTGACCAGAAAGACCTGATACAGCTTATGATCCGCAGTATTCTCATCATTCAATTTGACCATCAAAAGCCAACATTGGATAGAAAACTCTACAGACTGATGCACCTCCACCACAAGGTGAAGCTAGACCTGTCACTGGAGGACTGGTTATATTCCAATCAAGGCTACATGGATGTAGGGAATACCTCAGCCATTTGCAAAGAGATTGACAACGCCTTTGACAAAGATGCCAAAACACTGAGACATGCAAGTTGGCTTGGTGACTTGAACTGGGATAAGACCAACACTGTGAGATATGTATTAGGGTACCTTGATGCCTGTTCAGCTGAGCAGAAAGAGTTGCTTTACCAAAACACCATATTCCGTTTACTACCATACAGCAGGGTGCTTCAAGAAAGACCAAAAAAGGAAAAGGAAAAGTTAGTAATTTTATTTTCTTATAATAGTTAATTTCATTTTGGACATGAACAGAAGACTATCTTATTGCACTTCTGTATGTGGTAGCTTTGCCTCACATATGATTTTGCGATTCAATATCTAATGTAGAAATCCTATATGGATCTGTATTAATGCAAAAGAAAATGTTCCACAACAAATAAAGAAATAAGTAATCAATCAACCGATCATCGTCTTGAGCAAAATTATCAAAACTATTACATGTGATGTGCCATCGCAATGACATTTTTGAGAGTATACCAGTGAGTGAGTAATAGATGTTTAATGCCATTTCGACAGCTAAGGTCATATTCATGGCGAGAACGACATTACACAATTTCACAGAAGAATGTGTCAGTGCCTGCGCATATGTGCACCATACACATCCTGAGGGGATAGGAAAGATGAGAAGTAGACCCTTTTAAGTGGGCTAGGGAGGCCCGATGAGAGTATACCATGACACATGGTTAAGTTTGATTTATGTACCCCTTTTATATCAAACATTGCAGGTACTTCACATCAGCCAGCACAAGGTGGGGCCACATCAGGTATGATGGTGTGCAGTCTACAGAGGTACATACCTGGTGCCCTGAGGAAGCAGCAAATGTCCTAAGTCAGTACATACAGCAAAGGCGCTGGTTCAGACAGAAGAGAGTATATCTAGAAATACCCAGTCAAACATACACTAAACAATGGGGGCAGCCTCCCAAAGAAGTCTGGTCGCAAGACAGATGTGACCGGCTATTTCAAACACTCGAAGAAGTGCGGGTGAATTCATTGCGAATACGGTTGAGTGAAGGAGCACTTTTGTCAGGGATGTTATCATGGCTTGCAGAACATGGAAACCACCTGCAGCACCTCACCAGGATATTTTTTGCATTTGGCCGAGTAGAGCTCAATGATTTGGTCACAAACCTGTCAAGGTGTGTTGAGGAGGGACTGGCTGTGCAGATATACAGGGCTACAGTTATTGTACCTACTGATGTGGATGAGGCCATACTGAGGAGGCAAAGAGACAGACTACATAGATTCCGAAATAATCGAACCAAGGCTGCAAACAGAAGGATGCCAGACAAGAAATGGCAGTCATGGTGTAAGGTGATGGGATCATTGGGGTGGGCAACAGAAACAGGGGAGTTTGTGTGGTCAGTCTGAAAGTAGGGCTTACACATAAAAAGACTGAAAACAGAGGGGGAGAGAGAGACAGACAGAGAGAGAGGGGACAGACAGACATAAAGAGAATAGCGGTTCAGCAACAAAGCCTCTGCTGTACATGTGAATGTGATTTTGTAAAGGCACAAGATCGGTTGCTATGCATTCATGTTGACACCTTCAGAGTAATCTAAAGGGAATTGTATGAGACACACAGATACATGGCTGAGTGGAATGCAACCAGCACCACCGAGGGGACATTTGCAGCACAAATTTGGTAACCCTGCCACAGTGGCCAGATCCAAGATATTGTAATGTATAACTGTTGATGGTTCGGAAAGGATCACGAATACAAGGATATCCGGTTTCAAAAGGCAACAAGTCTTTATTCAGTATCCTAAGTTACAGGGAGCTAAATAGATTCCGTATGGTTAAGGGGCTGTTCGGAAAGCTCGGATTTACGACTACCAGGTAAGGCTTCGGAGTCGGTAAAGTTCAGATGGTATTCCTAGGGAATCTGGTAGGATTCTCCTCGTCCTAGGTTCCGACCCGACTATTATATAGCCAAAGGGGTTGGGTGGCAACCTCTCGTGTTTAACCCATGCAGCCCGGAGGGTGGTGCTGCCACCGCCCGCCAGGCGTACCAGGCTCTCAACCCGAAAGGCCACTCCGCTCGGAACCTAGGCAACCCGTAAGCCATAAACACTATTACTAAACCGTGCCCCTACACTACCCCCACCAAGACTATAACAAGGTGTTACATAACGGGTAGAAACTAAGTTATAGTATTTACAACAACAATATAATATAAATGGCGCACGGCTGGCTTACAGGTTGTCTGACTCTACATTAAAGTATAAACATGGAAATATGATGAGTATTGATATGGTTATATAAACACATTCACACCATAGTATGTACGTTATAGGTGTAATAAATACATCTAATCAGATGTTTGTTTCAGTGTTATTATTTACACAGTACATATAGAATTTAAGGTGTTAATCATCATAGTTTATACAGTAAGAAATGGAAGACTTAATACAGCTGCTTCCGTATATATCATATTAACCTGGAGTATTATTTGACTATCCGAACTAGATTAATAAGTAGATACCATATTTAGGGTTGAACCCATACGGGATGGTATAAATAACATATATAACCCTTAGGTTCGGAATGGAAGAAATTTTACTATGAACCTGATAGTTACATTTACAATACAGATTCTAGTTAGGATACATGTATTCTATGATTAACCTAGGATACCTTGGTAGGTATGATATGTGAATAATATTAATAACATTTTAAATAGTTTTATACATTTATAGCACCGGAAAAAACATATACGACCTTGAACACGTAGTGGTGATAACGATCTGGTCTTAACAATTGCCAGATATATGTAGTTTAATTAAATAGTAACCTACCAGTGTAGCAGGAAACTGTACAAACATATAGAATTAAGTAATAATGTAGTTTTCATATTACCTTTGGAGTTTTCCGTATGCATGGCCGTCCCATCATCTCGATATAGTTGTGTAGCAGTACTAGCTCAGGGCCTCTCGGGACCTTTCAGAGTCTGAGTACAGGATCGTCCATCTCCTAGGTTCTGGAATGTCCATTCCAGTCGTATTGAACTGCTTATAAGTGGGCTCCACGTATCGTAATCTTCTGCTGCCAGTCCTCGTATCCATTCCAGGTGTCAGCACTCATCATACTATTCAGATTCATGTTAAACATATTAAAAAAATAAAATTCTACAGATTAATCTTATCTAACTTATTTGCTTCCGGAATCTTTGGGTTGTTCTGGTTCCAACCCATACGTAGCAATCTGTTCATCAATCATAGCTTTGGCCTCACGGCGAGTGCCATCCCAATCTGACAGTCTCTTTCCGAAGGCTTCAAAAAATTTCTGATTCAGGAAATCCACCTCACTCCTGGCCTTAGCTACCTCAACAGTCCAGAATTCGGCTGCTTTCTTCTGACGTGCCTCCTGGGCTTCCAATTGTTTCATTTACTCCTTATGTTCTACATCTCGTTCTGATTCGATCCGACTTATTTCCAGAGATTGGACTGATTCAGTCAGATACATCACCGAACCTACAACGTTTTGCAGGTATTCTACGGACATTGCATGATGGCGTTTCTGCCAGTCAATCATGCAGCTCTTTTGAATCTGAAAGCTTTCCGGAGAGATGTTCACAATGTCATAGTTGACTGGGTCCTGAATATACGAACTCTGCGCAGGCAGTGGTTCGCGTTCGGAATGGTCTGAGGATCCAGAGTGTTTCCGACGTCTGGGGTTCTCAGACAGACTTCCGGATGCTACAGAGGAGGTCGTCACGTCTCCCTGGGGAGTGGAGATTGTGACACCCCTGCCATTTCCGATGGGTGGTGGGGCTGGCTTAGCCCAGTTTCCGACAGTACGGTTTCCAGATGATGCAGACTTGGGTGTTCCCCTTCCGATACCAGTGGACCATTCCCTACCCCGTTGGTTAAGGGTCTGGCTCTCAGGTCCAAATGGTCCCATTTCTGGAAAGTCCTTATCTTTGTCCTTATTCACAGCGAACACAGGTGGGGCAGCGTCTCTCAATGCAGACAGAGGAGACGATGCTTCCAGACTGCGATCCCTACGGTCAGGTGCCGGGCGTTGGATCCCACGGAATGAGATCTTACCCGGCTGTGGCTTCATACGTTTTGTGGATGTGGCCTTACTGGAGTCCCGATAGGCGCTGTCGCCCCGGTACTCCCTCATTTCTCCGAACTGTTCGTTGGTAATCCTTAACCTTCCTGGAGTGTAGTTCAGCTGAAACGCCGCCTCCAGTTTGGAGTTGACGTGCGTTTCAACTTCGCACAATCTGCTGACTTTGGAATTCAGACTCCGGAAGTTGGTTTTCTTCCAGGAGTCCCACTTATCAATCAGAAGTTTGTGCAGATCTAAGGCTGCCTTCAGAGCTGATTTCACACCGACCTGGTGTTCATCCTTCAGATGTCTGACCAGCTCGCTCTTTCGGAACGTGGTTAGTCCTGAACAGATGGCGCTGTTCCTACCTTTATTCATATAACACATATACACCGGGTGATGGTGCATATGTTCCTCAACAATGTGACGGATGAATCTCATATGGGAGCTGAACTTTTCGGGTTCATCGCTTCCCCTAGCACAGATAATAAACGGACAGGTGGTGTTGGTATCCTTATCCCAACTATCGATGGCCCACTTGATCTTACAGTAGGCATCGAAATCGTAATACTCCTTATTCCGGTTGTCGATAGTCTGTTCGACCCAGTTCACATAAAAATAGTTCGGATTCCGGTCCTGACGAGTGTACCTCATCCACTCTTCATCATCCTGCTCCCCATCCATGTTAATGAACGGAGGGCAGCTATAATAACGAGTGTTTCGCTTACACTCCTCCAGAGATTTGGGAATCATGTGCATGAACCCACTCCTGACATTGTTCCAGATCTTCTTCTCAACGAGGGTGGGTGCTTCCTCGTCATCATACAACTCGGGATGGTCTATGTCCGTAGACCAATCCCATGTATCTGACTCTGCGGTATCCTGTGAGCTGGAAGCCACAGGTTTCGGAACGACAGCAGTCTTCAGAATAGCGCCAGTTGGCTTCAAACTCGTGGCTGCCGCAACCCGAGTTCCTGCTTCTCCCTCCTCTGCCTTCTTATCCATCTTTTCCTTCTTCTTAAGCTTCTCCCTCTCCTCCTTCTCCTTTTTCTTAATTAGGGCTTTCGCCTTCTTACTAAGACTCTGCTTCCAACCCTCTTTTTCCTTAACAGTACCCTTCGTACTTACTCGGGCCTGCATCCGGGCTTTGGTGTCTTCTACTGATGCACTCAGCCCGGTACTTATTTCAGTCAACTGTTCTCTTTGTTTTCTTAACACTTCTTCCTGTTGCTCTAACTTCTCCTCGGCTTCTGACTGCATTCTTACGACTTCTTTCTCAATCCGGCTGTCTTCAGCTCGCAGTTCGGTTTCAGAAAGTGTGTCAGATGAGACGGAGGATCTCCTGCGGGTAGGCTTAGCAGTAGCCCCTCCCACAGCTTCACCTCCATCATCAACATCCATATGGTCTGATCCTGAATCAATCTTAACAGGGCTCGGTGGGTTCTGCGATGGCTGCTTCCCGTACCAGAACAGGGACGCATGCTCCTCAACAGTGGCTTCCGGGTGTTCCCGGCCCCACTTGTCCTTAACGTATGCCACCGTACGGAAGAACTCTTGGTTCACACTCATACCGGTAGCAAAATCCATATAGTTTAGTAACCCTATGTCCGGAATCGATAGATCTTCAGGGATTGCTTTCTTAATCAAGTTCCTCCACATCTCAGGAATCTTTTCCGGTTTTGATGTTTTCGGATTCCAGATATAATCCTTCTCGAGGAAGATCGTATCGCCATTCGGCCACGCGATACTTCCCAATGAATAGTCAATCTTACCATGATTTTCCGGGGGGTCCATCATGGGTTCAGTTGATTCTGAATGTACGGATTTTGCTGGGGAAGGGGGTGGAGGCATCTCCGACGTTCCCACTCCACTAGTGTTCAGATCCAGACATACCAGCGTGTTTGCTGCTTCCCTATCCTCCAGAGCCGCTTCCTCATCGGGATGAATCGGACTCATTCCCGAACGGTCCTCCATATCCACCTCCATATTGATTCAGACAGCATCTTTTCCGCCATTTAGACGGAGTTCAGACTCATAGACTGGGCCCAGCAGTACTTCAACGTACTCCTCGACCTTATAATATTAGTTAGTGTTCGTATTTATCAGAGTACTGCGCTTACAGCAGGGAAAAGCTACCGAGCAAAATCAAGCATGTCAAGTCTCCTCGGCGTAGACGCTTGATTAAACAAGATGGCGTCAACTCGCGCGAGAAACCCCAAACCCGGGGTCAAGGGTCGTACCCTCGTTCCGGGTAATTAGGTCACGCGGTGCCACGTGCTTTCCACGCATCCGTAAACAAAACGGTCTGTCAGAGTTCATATTGTCTTCCCGGCTCGATATCATCTGGAGTACACATGGAGAATACGTATAGCATTATGCTGATACGTCGGATTAATCCGTCCACTACCCACTGGGACCTCGAGGAGCCGACAACAGAGCAGGTTAGAGCGGTTTCATTACAAACTGACGAGCATCCCGAAGGTGCTGTCAACATAGTTGACACCACTCTCTGTCATAACAAGTAACAGCACAAACATTTAAAGGTGCAAGCATACACAAAAACAGGACTATACATCGTTGTGTTTCAGGATTCAATACTTATTAGAATCTATTGTCGGGCTTATTTAGGTAACACCGCTTCTCTGAGCAATCTTAGCGCTACGGCGAACGCCCTCCTCAATAGTTCTATTTTTAGCATTGGGGGACTCCGCTCCATTCCCGATATCCAATCTAGCCTTTGGGTTCCCGGTCCGCTTTGCCTTCCCTACTCCTGCCGAGACTTTTTTATTCTTAGCATCATTCTCATTCGATTCAGTTACATTCTTCTTACGTTTTCTTCGCTTTTGGGTGCCGAGCATCGGCATCCTCTTTGGTTTCTTCTTATTTCTCTTTACTTCCTTTACAGGTTTTTCCGTATCTTCATTCCGATCCTCTACACCAGGAGATTCGCTTAGTTCAGGTAAGTCAATAACCTCTGGTAATTTCTTAACGTTCGGGCCTATCCCGTACATTTCTTCAGCTAACTCCCTACCTCTGTACGGCCTTAATACTTCGACATGACACCATCGTACGTTCCCGTACAGATCTCTTATAAAGCAGGTGGTTTCCGAAATTATCTGAGTTATGACGTGTGGGCCATCCCAGCTAGACACTACTTTCAATCTATCAAGGGGTTTATAGAATCTAAGGACCCTATCTCCCACCCTGAAAAATCTAGGTTTCAGTCCAGTGTCATAGCCCACTTTCTGCCATTTTGCTGATTTCTCTAACTGATTCCGAACTAGTTCATAAGCTTTCTTAAAGTTATCCCGTAAGGATTCTACAAACATAATCAAACACGGGGTTTTAGGACTTATTCCGATTACCCCAAATACTAAATCTGCCGGCATTATGATGTCTTCACCATAAACCAACATGTTCGGAGTACAATTAGTAGAGGCATGCACTGTGCTGTTGTATGCATGCACCACAAAATCGCATTGGATATCCCAATCATCCTGATGTTTGTTCACTAATGGTTTCAGGACTTGTAGTAGGGTTCTGTTGAACCGTTCTACTAAGCCGTCCGACTGGGGCCGGTACGGATTAGTGCACGTCTTGCAGATAGCTAAGTACTTGCAGATTTCCTGAAACAATTCTGATTCAAATTCCCTTCCTTGATCACTGTGGAGCATCAGGGGGACCCCGTATTGCAACACCCAACCTCTCACGAATGCTTCCGCACAAGTGATGGCTTTGTGGTCTTTCAGAGGGAATACTTTCGTATATTTCGTATTGTAATCGCAAACAACCATCATGCAAGTGTTATCCCTAGGGGTTGTATTAAACCCGCTAATGATGTCAATTGCAATCCTGGCGAAGCGTACCCCGAATAATTCCTGAACCAATGGGTTCTTTCCTAACCCTTCCCTGGGTTTATTCTTACAACATTCGGGACAAGTGGCGATCCACCTTAGCAAATCTCCACTCATTCCCGGCCAGTAGTATCTCCGGGTAAGTCTTTCCAGAGATCTACTCTTTCCGAAATGACCACTTGTCACGCAGTAATACATAATATCCCGATGCATAGCGCTCGGAATAACAATCTGAAGAATCTTTTTAGTTGGACTAATTTTCCATCTACATAAGATTCCGTCTCTGACCTCTAGCTCAGCCCATTGGGCTAGGAGTCTTCTCATTTCCCTGTTCTCCATACTGATAGCAGGACGGACAGGTTTGATTCCTAACAGAACTGTTTCCAGGAGTTTCTTGGTAATGGGGTCCTTACCCTGGAACTCGCGAATGATCTCTGGTGACCATTCTATTAAAGTTCCCGGATAGTCCCGGAGTGGCATATGCGCGGCAGCAATTACTGCGTTATGCTGTCCGCAATCACCACAACTCTCTCGACCACATTTCCAGACTGGCTTCCTAGATAGGGCGTCCGCATTGGTGTGCTTCTTCCCTGACCTATTTTGGATCTGGCTTTGCTCCAACCCGAATTCCGAAAGGTGCGCTAACCATCTGCCTATCATCCCCTTGGCATCCTTGAAGTTAAGGAGCCATCGGAGAGATGAATGGTCAGTTCTTAGTGTAAAATCAGATCCCCATAAAAAGTGTTTAAATTTCTTAGTATACACCACCACAGCCAGGAGTTCCCTCTTAGTGGTGCAATAATTCCGTTGGGCCTTATTCAGAGTGTTGCTAGCAAACGCGATCGGGACTTCCACACCGTCCTGGACCTGGGACAGTGCGGCTCCAATGCTATCATTACTAGCATCCGTATCCAATATGAAGTGATCTGAAGGGGTTGGGTATTTTAATACCGGTGTATCCGTAAATAGGGCTTTTAGTTTCCTAAAAGATTCCTCCTGTTCATTCCCCCATGGGAATGGTTCCCGAACTCTTCCAGGCGTCCAATGGGCGATACTCTGCATAGGAAAACTTACTCGAGAGTATCCCGGAATGAAGTCTCTGTAGTAACTACAGAACCCCAGAAAAGATCGTACCTGCTTAGCAGTTTTTGGTCTTTCCCAGTCCCGAACACTCTCTACTTTTTCCGGATCAGCTTTAATCCCATCGGTGGATATAATCCTACCTAGGTAAGTGATTGATTTCTGAAATAATCTACATTTCTTAGGTTTTAGACGTAATCCATTGGATACTATCCTCTTGATCACTTCTTCCAAATTATCCAAACATTCACGGAATGTCTTTCCAAAGACAATTACATCGTCCAGATATACCAGACATTTCTTCCATAATAGATCACTCAGGAGAGTTTCCATCATGGCTTCGAAGGTAGCAGGTGCGTTACATAACCCAAAGGGCATAACCGTATATTCGAACAGGCCTAAGTGACTGGAAAACGCCGTTTTCTCTATGTCCTTGGGCTCCATTCCGATCTGCCAATACCCGGATTGGAGATCCAGGGTGCAGAACCAATTGTTCCCTCCCAGGGCATCTAATGTTTCATCAACCCTGGGTAAAGGATACGAGTTTTTCTTAGTCAGCCCATTTAGTTTCCTATAATCCACACAGAAGCGAATGCTTCCATCTTTCTTAGTGGTCATGACTACTGGACTAGACCAGGGGCTGGTGCTAGGCACAATCACTCCCTTTTCCAATTGGTCTATTATTTCATTCTCACAAATGATTTTCTTCTTAAGTGGCAATCGGCGGTACGGAATCTTGAAGGGCTCCGCCTCTCCAGTATTGATATGGTACAATACCTTATCATTCCGGCCCAAGGGACCACCGGCGTAGCAAAAAGCATCCTCATATTTCCATACCAGATTCCAAACTTCCATCTCCAGAGAGGATTCCTCTATTAGGTTATCCAATTCCATATTCATTTTCTCTTTCCCTACCAGTTTACGTTCGGGTTCCGGAATGTCATCTCGTACCCCATTTATTAACGTCGTGGACCCAAGCTTGGATCCCTTCTGTAGATAAATGGTTTTATCTCCTCAATTCATTACCGGTAGTACACTCCAGAACGGATTTCCTACCAGAGTATCTACTGATTCAAGCCCAATGCTGGCTAAGTGAACCACATCTGGCTCAAATACACCTTCCTGATCTTTCAGTTTTCTATCTGAAGTACAAAGAACATCACAGGAGACACCCGGGGGTATCTTTAATGTATCCACCACGCTAGCTACTGCACTTATCTATATTAATACACACTTCACTTGGATATCATAGGGCTTCCGAATCCTCAATTTCCCCGTACACGGGTTCAACTCCGCTTCGAATAGACTCGCGAAGTCCAGCCCGAGTATCTCATCATCATTCATATTGGCTATAGTGGGAAAGAGGACAAACTCCTTCCCACCAATCGATGCCTTCATAAATGTTCTACCAAGAACCTGCATACAGGTCCCATCGGCCGTACAAGCGTTTACCCTCACTCTTGTCCAGCAAGAGGCTGTAGAATTTATTGGAGATCATCGAGTGGCTAGCCCCCGTATCGACCAAAAATTCCCCAGTCCTACCCTGGGTCGTAACAGACACATACCATCTCCTACCTCCCAGGGGGGAAGGGTTTCCGGTAAACCTATCAAAATCTTCCGAAATGCCGAGATCCAATCCATGGTCTTTCAGATGCTCCAGACATGGATGGTTCGGGGGAAGGTGTGCCGCACATACACGTGTGAATACCTCTATCCACCCTTCCTCTTCTCCAACGTGCATACTTTCCTTTACCACTAACTTGGTGTCCTCACTTCTGTTGGAGTCCCCGGCCATAGGAGGGGCGAGGAGATCAATCTCGGATCCCTCCTCCCCGGGTGTAGTCATTTCGGATTCATCAGACGGTTAATCAGGGACAGTACTCTGGCATACAACAAGGTTCCGGGTTGAGCAATCCGCCGCATCCTCAACCCTCCTTAATTTTCCGAATTAGGTTCCATCTCCTCAACTGCCGACATATTCCGGGGAACTGGCTCAGCAGCCCGGCATTCATAGGCTACATGACCCACTTTCTGACAGCGATAACATCTGATCCTGGACTTATCATACCTCGGCCTACTATACCGGTGACTTTCAAGGTCCTCCCGGAAAGACTTCAGCATACTTTCCATCATACTCTTCATATCTAGGTTTCCAGATGGCCTACTCTCATCCTTCTTAACTATAGTTTCCTTAGGTTCGGAAACACTCTTATCGCGACTCTCGGGAACTCCCCGCCTTGGCTGAGTAGTCAAGGTCCTTCTGGGAATAAACTTCTTGGCATTCTTAGGGAACCTCAGTGCTGAGATTGTTCGGTCTTCTTCCTCATATTCTACTGTCTCATATTCAGTTTCAGTTTCCGAGACAGCGGCTGCTGCAGTAGGAATTACTGGTTTCAGATCAGGGAGTACCATACTGGCGGTTTCCCGAGGGACAAATCTGGAAAGAAAAGTTTTCTTCTTATTCAAATTGGCTATTGCATCACATAACGTTTTCATAGTCGCACCCAGACCCCATGCTCGGTAAGCACAGTCCTGGTGGTCTTTTTCTCGTAGTCCTCTCACGAAGTGTGAGATCAATTCATCACTCACATAATCATCATCCATTACCAGGTTAGGTCTAGCCTTCCGTAGTAATATCTGAAGTTCCAATCCATAAACCTGAACTGACTCTCCCGGCTTCTGAATTCTCTTCCTATATTGAGTCATCGGATCCTCCGACACTATATTCCCGAGATAGGAACTACAAATCTCAACTAGCTGAGTGTACGTTCCCCTATTCTTATATTGTTCTCTCCAATGATCGACTGCAATCCTACCTGGCCCCTTTTTCAGGCATCTGACCAGTATAGGTAACGATTTGTCTTCATCATATCCATCTACCTCACGGTCGTCCGTGAAGTCCGAAAACCAATCTCTCCATGGTTCTGATCCATCGAAGGACTTAGTCTTGATCTGATTCTTCTTAGCTGAGATCTCCCTACTTTTCAACCTAGTACATTGCTCCAGACTCCAATCTAACATCTTCTGATCCTTGGTTTTCTTACCACCCCCACCAGATCCATTGGGTCCCGGACCACCGGATCCAGGATGGCTGTTATTCGGACTATTCCAGAAGGTAAACCCATACCCTGTATTCATACCGGGTTGGGGTCCTATACCCCCAGGAGCCTGAGCACCGGTGTGGTAAGTCCCACTATCACACGGGGTGTCGTTGTTATTCTGATCTATACTACACGCCTGACTATCCACCCTATAGGTCTGATTGTTCGGAATAGACTGACTGCTGTCCTGTAGTTGGCCAGGTATGTCGCCTAGTTCCCCAGCGCCCCTTGGAGGGGTGTGGTTGAAGTGACTCGGGGTCGGGGCTTGCCCCCTGGTGTCAATGTACTGATATTCACCGTCAGTGGTGAAGGTGGCATCCTTTTGACCCACACTTAGCCGAACGTTCTTATCATTGCCGGGAACATATTTGTCCCCTACGACATTCCGGGTGGCCTGATTATTCACAAAGGGGTCATACCCCTTCTTCAGAATGGGTTTTGGGGTAGAGGTGATCGGTGGACCTTCCTCCCCGCCATCCCATGGGATACAACTGATATTGGGATCCTCCAATGCCCCCTCATTCTCATCTGACTCCTCGAGATCCAGTTCTTCCTCCCCGGAATCCTTGGACCCCTCCTGCATCATCCGCAGCTTAGTAATTTCATATATGAGATCGTCTCTCTCCTGATACAACTCCCGATTGTTATCCTGAATGTCAGTGATCAATCGATCGTTTTCCTGAATATGTTTCTCCCGAAGGGCCACATGTTCTTTCTGTTGTTTCTCCATGGTTTTCTGATTCTTTTCATAAACCTCATGTTGGGCCTCGATTTGGTTTTTCAAATGGATAAGGCACTTACTGGCGATATCTAGCCCCGTTCGGTATTGTCCCAAAGTCTCATCCTGCTCTGAAGTCTTAGCTTCCAGGGTGGAGGTTGCCAGACTCAGCTGCAGTTCGACTTCTTCAACTTTCTTCCCGTACCTTTCATATTCGGCTTTCTTACCCTGAATCAAAGCCTCGATCTCTCGGAGTCGAGTACGGTGGACATCCACCTCTCGTTCCAAGGTTTCCGTGGTACGTTCTAACAATCCCTTACTCTTACGCAAATCCCCAATTTCGTCTAGGAGGTCATCAACCTCCCTTTCTAACTCTTTCACCTTATTCTGTTTCCGCTCAGTCTCTTTCTTCTGATATTCCAGCAGCTTTTCACCCCTGGACTTTTCCTGATCGCTCATCCGCTTCCATTCCGCATGAGCTGTCCTTTCTGATTCATACTTATTCCTTTCTTCCCGGTATCTATCCACGTGTGCCCCACTCACAGGAGCCGGTTGACTGGACCCACCGGGATTGAAAACGGAGTCAGAAAGGGATGCCGAATTTAGGTGGTTCAAAAAAACTCCTTGACCAGCTAAGGGCACAAGGTGAATCGGATCTCTCCCCCGTCCTCGTGGCTCAGTACCAGGGACTTGGGCCAAAGTGATGGGACTACTAAAATCCCCATCTCTCAATAAATCCGATGATCTTATATTAGGCGCGGTTTGGTTAGCCGGCGCGATCGGATGGTCGTCAGTTGTAGCGTCCAACCCTACCCTAGAAACCTCACTCCCGGAATCCAATGCCTCGGCCTCATTCCGAGATGGATCCCTATATTCCTGATAGGCTAGGCCCAGGCGCCATGGCTTCCCGGGAACCCACCTTCCGGACACTGATTCTCGCCTTGTTCAGACAGGGCTGCGCACTTCCGAGAACCGGATCCTGGTCACGGCACCAGTGTAATGTATGACTGTTGATGGTTCGGAAAGGATCACGAATACAAGGATATCCGGTTTCAAAAGGCAACAAGTCTTTATTCAGTATCCTAAGTTACAGGGAGCTAAATAGATTCCGTATGGTTAAGGGGCTGTTCGGAAAGCTCGGATTTACGACTACCAGGTAAGGCTTCGGAGTCGGTAAAGTTCAGATGGTATTCCTAGGGAATCCGGTAGGATTCTCCTCGTCCTAGGTTCCGACCCGACTATTATATAGCCACAGGTGTTTAACCCACGCAGCCCGGAGGGTGGTGCTGCCGCCGCCCGCCAGGCGTACCAGGCTCTCAACCCGAAAGGCCGCTCCGCTCGGAACCTAGGCAACCCGTAAGCCATAAACACTATTACTAAACCGTGCCCCTACACTATATTCATTGGTTTTTGTGCAGATGTCATTAGTGTTTACAATGGTAGATGCCTGTCATGGTCTTTAATAAAGACCATTCTAAATCATCTTAATGTGGGTCACTACTATCGAATTTGAGCCTACTGTGCAGGTCCCTGGGCATATATAGGTTATATTCATCAGAATCGAACCATTTTTGGTATGGGCATACTTATATCAGCCCTTAATGTTCACAAAAAAGTTTGAAAGGTCAAAATTGTCTATTCTATGACATTTTGAAATTTTGAGACATTTGAATTTAGATTTTTATCATGATTCTCTTTGAACCTTAGAATTATAGCACTAACAATACCAAGACAAAGCCCTAGAAGTGGTACACCCTTCACATTGACCAAGAGCATATAATGAAGCAGCCCAATGACAAGGATTTGCATATTTTACCCATCATGCAATGCTTTGAATAAGGATTTTTGTTATTTTTATCAATATTTTTTAATTCAAATGGCCAAAACTATAAAATAACGCATGGGACCACATATCAAAGTTATTCTTATTGAAAGGCAAATTATCTGAACAATATCCTGAAGAAGTTTAAGAAAAATCTAGTGGATGAAAATATGAATTTTATTTGTTTTTGTTATATAACAATAGAAAATTTACCCCTCTCTTTTCCAAAAAATGAAAAATTTACCCATAATGCCATGACGTGGAGTTAAAATCAAAATTTCTTAATAAATAAGGATATCAGACCATTTACCATGTGAGGTTTCGTATCTCTGTATTAAATATTTATGACAGAAAAAATTCTCAAACCTGAGACACATTTTCTCTAATTTCTAGGTGAAGATTAAAATACTTTTATTTTACAAAAATCTGTAGAAAGAAAAGTAGCTCGGGACCCCCTACTTTTCTTTTCATATTCTTATTAGCGCGGCGACTAGTGAGTACTACTCGTGAGATGAGTAGACTAGTGTATGGTTCACAGTCGCCACGGTGTAAGGGATAGGGAGGCCTTGCAATCTATTTTTGTTTGTGGCTCCTCTGCTATGGACTATTCCTGCTCACTATTCTAATGTAATAACAACAGTGTGTGTACTTTACTTATCAGTGAAGGAATTTTCAGAATATATCTCATAATTTTGATTTTATTTGCAGATAAGACATTTCACAATTTGGAGCCCTATGGCAGATTAGCATTAGAGCATTTTAAGATTCAGAAATGCATCCCTGTAGCCATTGTTTTAGAATTGTTCGTTTTGAAACTAATATATATATATATATATATATATATATATATATATATATATATATATATATATATATATATATGTAGTACAGGTTTTATCTCAGTGGGTTATGGTACAATTGGATCATATTTTCTGTATTTGAACAAAGTATTCACTCTCAAAGATCTCTATGGAGAAATCAGTGCTAAAGTGTGTGTTGCCATATGTGCATTTTGTAAATCAGAGGAGGTTGAAGTGTAAGGCCACCTTGTGGAACTGCTACATTCTTTTCTGTGTAAAATTTTTAGTTTACATTGAAATAATGCAATCTCAGAATATGTATCTACTATTGGTGATGAAAGATTAATTTGATTACTCCTTTCATTATATAAACGATTTTGTGGAACACTGAAAACATGTATGTACACCGAGGTACTTACACTGTGCTCTCCCTCTACAGAGAGGTGGAGTGATCTGGCCGGTTTGCTGACCACTGGCCCGTGACGAGGTACAGACTATTACAAGTGATTGGCAGTTGGGTGTGTGTGTGGGGGGGGGGGCGGGGAGGCAGAGCAGGCTCCTGGCAATCTGAGACAGTGTACACTCATAATGACACACCTGTTGACTATGGCATTGAACATTGAATAAGACAGGTCCCTGTGGCAGCTGAGTGAGGTGCATGCAGAATGGACAGTCTACAGACTATTAGTACTTATCTGCAGTGGGTAGTTCAGGTTGAATTTGTGCTATATACTACCAAAAGCCCAGATGATAGTATGACCAACTGAAACTAGACACAAGATTACAAGTTGCTGCGCCATGTCTCACAGGACTATTCTCTACTATTGTATTAAAATCTACAACACTATGGTTTTATTCTAGATGATTTTTTGTACCTCTAGGAGTAAAATGAAGAAAATCTAGGATTTTTGATTCAATGGTAGCGACCCACCTTAAGGATAAAAAATAATAGTGTTTAAGGATAACTTGAAGTTCAACGTATTCCATCTTCCTTAAGGAAAATTTCCAACTCTTGGGTTATAAAAGGCCAACTTTCCCAAGCTTGAGTCAAAGGTATAAAATTCCAACTTCCAATGGAATAAAATTACAACTTCCAACACATACAACAAGTGCATACCCGATGGTTACCAGGAGGATAAACCTCATGCCCTTTCCATCCATACTATGGTCCTAACCTCTGTGCTCATTCAAAACCTATACTTATTTGAGACCCCTATGCTAAAAAAATGGGCAACTACGGTACACTTTAACCCTCTCACTGCTGGATTTTCAGGTTTTGCATTTTAAAGCAGGTGGCGCCATCCAAACATTCTGTACAATTCTTATTGGTCAGAATGCCCAAGAGTATATCTCATGAGCCATTGCTCATAGAGGGATGGGAGTGGGTGCAAATCGAAGCTAATTGTGAGGACTACAACCCTGAGATGTGGATGATGAGGTTGGGGGAGGGTGTATGTGAATTACAGGTCTGTCTCAATATATCGGTCTTCAAAAAGTCGGCTGATTCACTTACCAGCCACTTATCTCTCTGAACAGATTGGCTTATAACCACTGAATTCTAAACAATAATGATTCAAAGAACCAGCTGATTCAGGACCCAGTCAAATTTTAGCTGAAACAGAGGTGGGCGGTTATGTGAGACATGACTGTAGCACCTTAAACATTTTTTTTTCTACCCTTCAGCCTTAAATAAGGATGGACTTCACTAGAACCCTGGTCAGGTAGTTTTGCTAACATCTTACTAATCTACATATCATATTGAAGAAATTCTGAGAACTTCTTTTTTTCAATTTTTTTGATATTGCCTTTTGGACCGAAGTGGCACGCCCTAGAAGATAGCAGGGTTTGATTTGTCAATTTGAGCTAAAATATGGTGACCTTTGGGAAGCGATATCCGGACGAGGAGGCTGTCCATATAACAATCCTTATGCAAATGGTGAAGGTGGGACACAAGACATACATGGAGAGGTGGGACACATGCCACACGTGGATGGTGGGGCACAGGACACATGGGGGGTGGGACACAGGACATACACAGATGGTGGTACACAGGACATGTTAGGGATATATACATGTACAACTCCGCCATTCAATGTGCAGCTTCCTGGCCTAATGGATAACGTCCTGGACTTTGAATCTGAGATCACTGAATCGAATCCTGCTGTAGTAGTGTTTGCTATTTTTTTAAACCAGGGTGGTATATAATGGGACACAGGACACATACAGATGGTGGGACACAGGACATACATGGAAGGTAGGACACAGGACATAGACAGAATATAAAGTTGGAGGGGTTCCTCCAAGGCTGGTCCAGTCCTGTTAGGCTACTGCTGCATGGTAGAGAAGGTGAAGTAACAACTCAAGAGAGAGGCTGGTGGTAACTTAACTTTATTGCTCAAACTCAGGGGCTTTTATACAAAGTCAGAGAGCAGTTCCCCCTAAAACTGCCCACACACAATACCTGGAATCATGGTCCTTCATTGGTGATTCTTAGGAAACACACTTTACCTAAAAGAAGTCAATCACTGACATATATCTGATACCATATAAGAACAGTACTAAAAGTAAGTGACACACTTAAGCAGTTGTACACAATTCAATGGAATATACCCTTAATTCCAAGTATACCCCCTCCCACTTTGGGGTACCCACAATAACAAAACAGGCTAATTCTAAGAAAACCCAGTTCTATAAGTAGGTGTAGCACCCTTACTACTAAATGGCCCCACACCCATACAGTCTTACTCGGAAATGACCCTACCCTGGATCCTTAACTAGAAACCCAGATACATCACAGCGAGCTGCTCCATCAAACCCAGAGTAAACAACCCACATACCACACTGACACCATACCAGGGGTGTGGTGGACCACCAGTACACGACCCTTTAAGGGGTCTGCACTCTACATACCTCCCCCCTTTAAAGATTTTTATCCCTCTGGATCAAAATCTGCTCAAATGATTAGTGATATACATATATGTGATATAATACTCGGATACATGTATATAATCCTATATCTAACATGCATATTTATCTTGTCAGATCTATTCAGACATTATTGCCAATTCTATGGGGTCTATTTGAACTCCATGATTCTCGTTTACAGTACCGGCTTGTGGTTGTCTAGACTCTGCGGTCTGTGGTCTAGATAGACACAGTGGCCTGTACTTACATACTACAATGATAATGACAACAATGATACACAATACTACAATGGATGTGACTGGACCATATACCACACCTTCCTGTGCTCTTATTCCACTACTATAATCTTGTGCCCAATTCTGCATCTCCACAAGTGGAACTTCTGCCCGCTCTTTGTACTTAAGAACTCTCCCCAATTTCTGATTAACATACCTCGGCCAAGTGAAATTGATCCTCCTATTAAAGTGGATAGTTTCTGCCCCTTTTACTAATCTACCTGTCCCCTTGCGGATTCCACTTACTCTCCAATCTTTGGTCTCTAACTTACATTCTGGTGGCACAAGTATGTGGGTTGGTCCAATCATCTCCCTAACAACAGCGCGTTTACCTATACACCTGAGGGTTACAGGCATCTTCTTATATGTCACAACCACATTCTCCCCAAGGCCAAGAGAATACACCTCTGAGTTCTGTCCATCACGTTTCATGATCTCGATAGTGCAGAGCCTCAGGGAGTTGTTTGTAACTATACCCCATTCACAAGTTGGTGTCAACAACTCCTCATGAGATACACATACCCGGGGCGTCTTTCCAAAACAACTATCTGGCCAAAAGGTTGCCCCCGTATCAGTGTTAATAGCTACATTTCTCTTGCCCTTGATTCTCCTTAGATATTTCCCATCTATAGCTACAGGAAAGTAATGAATTCTATACTCTAAATAGTGAACCCTGCCCAATGCCGGTAAGACTACTCGAAAGACCAATGTGCCTGCATTATTCCACAGAGGTTCAATATGTACATTCTCATAATACCATTCTTTAGGTGGGGTGTCATATCCCCAGTCTCTGACCTTTATAAGAATAGATTCACGTTCAGGAGGTGCTAGAGTTTCCTCTGTGAGCCAACCTCTCTCTAGTTCATGTCTCTGTTCATTGAAACGGTTCCACTGATCAAAGTACTGTTCATACACCAGTTCAAGTTCAGTAATTGTACGGTCCACAGACCTTGCAAGAGACAATCTCTGTACAAAGGTATCCAAACGCGAGACCCGCCGGCTGTAATTACTTAGCTCATCCTGCAAGTCTAATTGATACTGCTCAAGTGTTTGAATGTCTTGTCTGTTTTCACGTACAAACTTCCTGGTACGGTTAACTATACTCATCATTTTGTCAAGTCTATGTACTATAATGCCTTCATTATGCACTGTCCCTTTAATTATCGTCTTGATCTCCTTCACCTTATCATCGGTGGCCAAGCCGAATAGGCTCTTCCCAAGGTACCCAATCGCGTTAATTAGGCCTCTCTTGGCCCTCTTCTTCCGGCTCTCAGGTTGCGCATGGGGCGGCCATGACTCAGACGAATCCATGACTGCGGGCCCTTGCAGATCAATGGCACTAAGTCTAGCCTCCCAGGTGCGTTGGTCTTCTGCCGAGACATGAGGGGCCACTAGCTGTATCCCGGTTCTCACCTCATTAACCCAGAACTTGATTGGCAGAGGCTTTGGGGGATTGATGACAACTAGAGTGGTCCATATTGCTTCGATTGTCCTGGATCGTCCTACCTTCTGAACTAGGACCCCATCATCCTTGAAGAGATCCCCACAGCTAAGGTGGACTAGACAGACAACAAGGAGGCAAGCTCGGGATGCTGATCCACCAAGCATTGCCGCTTCTGTCTATCAATGTCTTTTCTATCTTCGTCAGTCACCTGTGGTCTCCTCTTGCCCCTAATCGTAGGTCCCAATTGAAGTGCGTCCTGAGGAGAGGTAGTAGGCTCAGTAGAGGGAGGGGTGACTGATAGTGTCTCTGGCTCAGGTGTTATTTCCATGGGTGTTTGCCTGAGCTCGGCTAGCCTGGTACTCCTGCGTACTGGGATAGGATTAAGTTCAGTCTCCCCAAGGCTGTCTACACGTCGCCGTTTGGAGGCTGGAAGCCGTTCCCTAGTTTGAGTTGCTGGGGTGTCAGGTTGAGTCCTTGTGGGTAGCTCCTGTTCCTCTGAAGTCTCAGGCTCTACTGGCTGGGGAGGAGGCGGGGGTACCCTTATATGCCTCCTCTGAGCCCGGGTAGGACGGGGTCTGACGTCATCCCACACACAGTCAGGATCCACCAGCTTTAGTTTGTCACGATTATCCACTCTTTGTTTTCCTGTCCTCTGGTTAATCACAGTGACCACAGGACCTCTAACAGCAGTGACTAAGTACCCATGGTCCCATTTGGCATCAAGAGGAGCTCTCTCCTGGGCCACAAGTACAAATGTGACCTCTGCTACTAGAGACAGTATTTCTATAAGTGTCCGCCCTCTTGTAGGAATTATGTGTCCAGATATAGATTTAAGTCCCTCTGATTCCTTCATCAGTGGGGTGCGGTGATTGACTCGACATAGCCCCATCCAAAATTGTTCATTGATTAATGTTCTGCAGGCACCAGTGTCCACCAAACAGTTAGCTGTGATACTCCCAAAGGGAATATTCACAGGTCGGGTGTCCGGTGCCCCTAAGCGTTTCCCGACACCCCATGTACAGGTGAAGCTGAACATTGTTTGGCGATATGGCCAGCCTGGCCACATTTAAAACAATTGGGTGAGCCATCCTCATTATACGCAGGCTTGCCAAACTTCCTTCCAGAGGTCCTCTCCCTTTGAGGTCGCTGATGTCCTGACGAGTGCTCCTCCTGGTGGTCTAGTTTCTTCTCCACCCGTCCTAATTGCTTCTGCATCCCGCGGATGGCACCCGTCAGTTCCTTTAATGTTTTTGACAGCTCATCATCCATGGTAGCTGATGCCTGGGCTAAAGGTAAGGCCGCGATGTCCATTGGTTCATCTTGGCGATGACCAGTTTCTGCCATGGCCATGGCACGGGCAGATGCATTAGCATGGTTGATGGCTTGCATTATGGTGTTTGGTCGCTGTAGATGAACTTGGGCTCTGACCTCCCTGTCTCGGAGCCCACTAATGAAGTTCCGTACCAATCTCTCCATAACCAGGGGTACAGCCAGCTCTTGGAGAGTGTAGGCCTTCTGAACATGGCTGATGAACTTAAGGCCATACTCTCTGCTATCTTGATACGGGAGTTGTTTCAGGAGGTCCACTTTATTCCGTTTGTGCTCGGGCTCATCTTCATCCAGAAATGCTTCTACGATATGGTCCTTCACCACAGCCCAGGTGACAGGTAATGGTGGATGGGCATTAGCACGTTGATCGATGAGGTCAGCTATACTATTTCTCAATGGACCTTTGCTTATATAGCCAACCATCTCCATGACCAGATTATCACCTGCATTTGTCCATCTCTGGGCAGCTGTGACAGCCTCCATCCATTCTCTCAGGTGATCCCTCTCTGACCCATCACAGCTCTCTATGTGCCTGCCATGCTGCTCCAACTTCTTCCTTATATTCTCTTCCTGTCTCTGTGCATTACGCTCCTGTTGAGCCTGGATTAGTTGCTGTGCTTCAGCCATTGTAGCTTAATGGTTAATTAGGTCAGTTAATAATCACCTCTCTTCTTGTTCTTCTCGGTCTTCAGATAGCCCATCTACTATCTGTTTTATGATCTGTCCGTCTATGTCATCTAAGGTGAATCTTCCAGCCATCTTCAGGACTACAGCCAATGTAAGGTGCTGTACTGTTCTGGAGTCTGCTGTAGTTAAACCAGCATGTTGAGTCTCGTCGTGGTCGCCACTATAAAGTTGGAGGGGTTCCTCCAAGGCTGGTCCAGTCCTGTTAGGCTACTGCTGCATGGTAGAGAAGGTGAAGTAACAACTCAAGAGAGAGGCTGGTGGTAACTTAACTTTATTGCTCAAACTCAGGGGCTTTTATACAAAGTCAGAGAGCAGTTCCCCCTAAAACTGCCCACACACAATACCTGGAATCATGGTCCTTCATTGGTGATTCTTAGGAAACACACTTTACCTAAAAGAAGTCAATCACTGACATATATCTGATACCATATAAGAACAGTACTAAAAGTAAGTGACACACTTAAGCAGTTGTACACAATTCAATGGAATATACCCTTAATTCCAAGTATACCCCCTCCCACTTTGGGGTACCCACAATAACAAAACAGGCTAATTCTAAGAAAACCCAGTTCTATAAGTAGGTGTAGCACCCTTACTACTAAATGGCCCCACACCCATACAGTCTTACTCGGAAATGACCCTACCCTGGATCCTTAACTAGAAACCCAGATACATCACAGCGAGCTGCTCCATCAAACCCAGAGTAAACAGCCCACATACCACACTGACACCATACCAGGGGTGTGGTGGACCACCAGTACACGACCCTTTAAGGGGTCTGCACTCTACAAGAAGGTGGGACACAGGACACACATGGGGAGGTGGGACACAGGACATACACGGATGGTGGGACACAGGACACACATGGGAGGTGGGATAGGCCTACAGGGCACACACAGATGGTGGGATACAGGACATACAATAGGAATAACACCCCTGCCCCCACTCCTGCGAGTCCCTATCTGTCACTGTAGTAAATCAATCAGTATGGTTTTCTATTTTCACTGTCAAAATTCACTATATTCATGTACAATTGGTAAAAATAACCAAGGAATCAGTATTTGTGGTTCATTTTACTCTAGATCCAGTCATTGATTTAATATCTTATCAGTTCTCAAGGGGTATTGGTGTGCGCAGACTGGAATTTCTATAAAACCTTGAAATATAAGATTTTTTGTTAATTCTTGGTCAATTTTTACATTTGAGACCTCTATTGAAAGCTTAAGACATTATCAGTTACCAAAGAGGGAGAAAGAATGAAATATCTGGACAGATTGCATATATTTCAGCAGAGTTTTAATTTAAACCTGAAAATATCAAAACTAAATATTTGTGCAACGTTTTTGAACTTATATAGGGATAACCACAAAAGTGTACTTTTATGATCTTTAATCAGCTATTTATTATCTATTAGCCCAAATTAGCCCAAAGCTAAAGAGTATAGGAGAGTTGAGTAAAAAAATCCAAGAATTTCAGGTCAGCTTATCACACTGCCATTTATAAAATTTTGACTTTCCAACATAATCTATAATACTTATCTTAGTTCTTTTTGATGCAAAATATAGCCCATTAATCCCCAAACTCCTGTGCTTACAGTGGTGTAATTGGTTACCCCCTATAATCATTCAATCAAATTTGATTTGAAATTAGGTAAAGCAAGGTCTGAAATGTGTGAGAACCAGTGCAGCCTGTGCGCAGTGGGCATGGACTGATAAGACCCACAATGGCTGGGAATCCACTGACAGAAAATGTTATAGAAATTCCACGTTCAATCCCCCGATAACTTCTGTTCTAGAACCATTAGAAAGACAATTTAAACACCATTTAATTATTCAAGTTGCCAGCTTCTTGGTGGTGCAAAATTATCTGCGTAAATCCAAAATAAACGTTTGGCATGTTTTCCCTACATACATGGAAGGTTAGACACAGGACACACACGTACGATTGGACACAGGAAACACTGGGGAGGTGGGATAGGAACCACATGGGGAGAGTGGTATACAGGAAATAAAACAGGACGGTGGTATACAGGACTAACTGAGTCAGGTGATATACAGGACAAATCGGGGATTGATTGATTGATTTGTGTTTTACAGCACTTTAGCGGCACTAAGTGGCTATCCCGTGCTTCACAGGTTGATAATTTAAAGACAAATCGGGGAGGATGGTATACAAGTCTAAATGGGGTAGGTGGTATACTGACCTGTAGTTTGGGTTAAGAATGGGTATGAGCTGTGGTCTTTTTCACTGGTGGTGGGTTATCGTTACAAAGGACAAGCATCTTCTCCACGCTTCATTCTAAAAAGCTGCAACTCGTAGTCCAGAAAGTTAAATTTCTTCAAGATTTCCGTCAGCAAAATTTTGCTCTGTGGACTCATACCTTCCGAGGCCAACAGGCAGGTAGGAGAATGTCTAAAATGCTCCATGGTGATGTCGTCACTTTCTAACCATGTGTGTATAGCGACTCCACATTGGTAGCATTGAACAAGGTCCTTACCCCCGATGTAAAATAATCCGTGGGCGGCAAGTTTCTGTGTGAAAGGACAGGGTTTATTCCACATAATTGTGTCGAAAGTGTTGAGTCTCCTTTTTTCTGGAGTGTTACCTTGGTATAGATGTTATTAAGTGAATACTATAAATTTATATTCATACTTCATTACACTGTTCATTATCATATGTAAATATGTACGGGTGGAAAGAAAAAAAAAAGCCGATTGATTTTTCTTTACTATGCCCACACCTATATGTCCCAATGTTTTGCAGCCATAAGCATATCCTTAATGGGTAAAACCGAGGCAAGCCGTGGAGGGGTTCCACAACTGCACAAAATGAAATGATACTAATAATGGTACAGATGTATTCCTATATGTTATAACTCTACTGATTGTGATAATTGTTGCCACATGGCTAATGAGCTACATTCCTAGTTTTAAGCTGAATCTCACATTTATATGAAATACATATCAATAAGTGACTCATACGCACACAATGTGCCAACCCAATAGACACAGCATAGAATGCCTGGACAAAACTGAACTGTAAAGGACCTTTCAGAAATTGATACACATATTTTTTATTGAAGAAAAATAGTTAATACCATATTGCTAAAGTCAATGGATTGCAATCCACCAATTTCGATTCGATTCAGTGTAAGAATTACCTTACGACCACCTTCCAAGTTAGATTACATTGAATAAAAGAAGTCGCCTGACTTATTGAAACGCAAAAAAAAAAAAAAATAAAATAATTAAATCGACGAAACGTACATACTTGACCATTCTCTTAGGTAGGTAGGTAGGTAGGTAGGTAGGTAGGTAGGTAGGTAGGTAGGTAGGTAGGCAGGCAGGCAGACAGGAAGGTAGGTAACGTGGTGCGAGCAGTGATGACGGTGGTAGTAGCTGTGTCAAGTGTGGACGT
This sequence comes from Acholoe squamosa, assembly GCA_949317995.1. Classification (NCBI taxonomy): domain Eukaryota; kingdom Metazoa; phylum Annelida; class Polychaeta; order Phyllodocida; family Polynoidae; genus Acholoe; species Acholoe squamosa. Next base: position 69,818,784 of record OX439038.1, read on the forward strand.
ATCAGTGGTAGGCGAGGTGGTAAATGAGACAGAAGAGACGTGATGTAAGTGGTTCATATAGTTGTGCTTAATACCCTGTCCAGCTGCATACTCTCCCTCTCCACCACCATGATCCTGTGTAGCGACTTAAGATGTGATTCCCGTGGTGCACTCTTTTACATAAGTCACCTCGCCCTTCCACAATTACTCTCCACGTATCATCTCTTTTTCTTTGTTTTCAAAGTGAAGCAATATATATCTGGCCACGTCAAACCTCCGCATGTCACCATCAGCACTCGAATGAGCTGATGATGTGTACTGTCGGGTTTAGCTTGCCACATTTTCAACACTTTGAAGGCGTTGTTTTGTCATCAATAACCAATAATTATAATGAACGACTATAACAGGGTACACTTATGTATGTATTTATTGTATGCTGTGTTATGTATGTATTTATTGTATGCTATATGAGAGAGTGCTATAGGAGTCCTGTGTAGGGTTTATGGTAGCTAGAGTTTATGGTAGCTGTGGAATGCTGCAGACAGCGATGGAGTCGACGAAATCTGGTCAGGAGGATTCTGTAGGGGGAAAAGATACGTGTAAGCCAAATACATGGCGTCTGGGAGGTGTAGTGGCTTAGTGAGAGACAGGTGAGGAGTTAGTATTGTGAGAGCGGTTGAGGAAGCAACACATACTCCTGGAGTAGACGAGGATGAAGCTGTTTAGTATCTAGTATTACACTTAGCCAATGTAAGAACGGATTAAGCAGGATCTCTATGGCACCCATACCTCTCTAGAAGCACTGGATTGTTAGAACATGAACTGCTTGTGTGAATAGACTGATGTCGTTGAGGCTATATAGAATCGAGTGGAATCACCTAACAACTGTAACTGTGAATAATGAGTTACAAATAAATGGTGACTTGTATCGGCGTCTTGGTGTTGGTTAAAAGAATGGGCTAGGCCAACATCATACCACTGGAGTTAGTCTTCCCAATACGTGAGATCAGTGGAGCGAGCTGATAATAACTACACAAGTGAGACCACATTAATATACACATAAACACAACCCACACAGCCCAGATGGTGGAGAACCCGGGTAAGGATAGTAAAAAGAATATATAAACATAGAATGGGACAAAGTGCTTAGTAAAGGCGAGTGAATGAGTAAAATAAATAACAAAGGAAAGAAAAATAAATTGAGATTAAGGAATGAAAGAATTGTAATGATAAAGTATATGTTAGAGGACAAGTTTGCGCTAAGAATAAGTCACCAATGCAGTGTGGAAAATACATATAGTAATAATGCATGGTATTATATAAGTGTGGTGTATATGTATGTACATAAATGCATATTGAAAAGTATAATATGATAAGGGAAGTATAATGATGATTACCTCAGGTATTAGTGACAAAACAATACATAAAATGTATTCAAGCATAATTTATGCTTGACAATTGGTGTGACTCGCGTCACAAGAGGGGAGCGCCCGCACCTGTTTTGTCATCAATAACCAATAATTATAATGAACGGGTATAACAGGGTACACTTATGTATGTATTTATTGTATGCTGTGTTATGTATGTATTTATTGTATGCTATATGAGAGAGTGCTATAGGAGTCCTGTGTAGGGTTTATGGTAGCTAGAGTTTATGGTAGCTGTGGAATGCTGCAGACGGCGATGGAGTCGACGAAATCTGGTCAGGAGGATTCTGTAGGGGGAAAAGATACGTGTAAGCCAAGTACATGGCGTCTGGGAGGTGTAGTGGCTTAGTGAGAGACAGGTGAGGAGTTAGTATTGTGAGAGCGGTTGAGGAAGCAACACATACTCCTGGAGTAGACGAGGATGAAGTTGTTTAGTATCTAGTATTACACTTAGCCAATGTAAGAACGGATTAAGCAGGATCTCTATGGCACCCATACCTCTCTAGAAGCACTGGATTGTTAGAACATGAACTGCTTGTGTGAATAGACTGATGTCGTTGAGGCTATATAGAATCGAGTGGAATCACCTAACAACTGTAACTGTGAATAACGAGTGAACAATAAATGGTGACTTGTATCGGCGTCTTGGTGTTGGTTAAAAGAATGGGCTAGGCCAACATCATACCACTGGAGTTAGTCTTCCCAATACGTGAGATCAGTGGAGCGAGCTGATAATAACTACACAAGTGAGACCACATTAATATACACATAAACACAACCCACACAGCCCAGATGGTGGAGAACCCGGGTAAGGATAGTAAAAAGAATATATAAACATAGAATGGGACAAAGTGCTTAGTAAAGGCGAGTGAATGAGTAAAATAAATAACAAAGGAAAGAAAAATAAATTGAGATTAAGGAATGAAAGAATTGTAATGATAAAGTATATGTTAGAGGACAAGTTTGCGCTAAGAATAAGTCACCAATGCAGTGTGGAAAATACATATAGTAATAATGCATGGTATTATATAAGTGTGGTGTATATGTATGTACATAAATGCATATTGAAAAGTATAATATGATAAGGGAAGTATAATGATGATTACCTCAGGTATTAGTGACAAAACAATACATAAAATGTATTCAAGCATAATTTATGCTTGACAATTGGTGTGACTCGCGTCACAAGAGGGGAGCGCCCGCACCTGTTTTGTCATCAATAACCAATAATTATAATGAACGGGTATAACAGGGTACACTTATGTATGTATTTATTGTATGCTGTGTTATGTATGTATTTATTGTATGCTATATGAGAGAGTGCTATAGGAGTCCTGTGTAGGGTTTATGGTAGCTAGAGTTTATGGTAGCTGTGGAATGCTGCAGACGGCGATGGAGTCGACGAAATCTGGTCAGGAGGATTCTGTAGGGGGAAAAGATACGTGTAAGCCAAGTACATGGCGTCTGGGAGGTGTAGTGGCTTAGTGAGAGACAGGTGAGGAGTTAGTATTGTGAGAGCGGTTGAGGAAGCAACACATACTCCTGGAGTAGACGAGGATGAAGTTGTTTAGTATCTAGTATTACACTTAGCCAATGTAAGAACGGATTAAGCAGGATCTCTATGGCACCCATACCTCTCTAGAAGCACTGGATTGTTAGAACATGAACTGCTTGTGTGAATAGACTGATGTCGTTGAGGCTATATAGAATCGAGTGGAATCACCTAACAACTGTAACTGTGAATAACGAGTGAACAATAAATGGTGACTTGTATCGGCGTCTTGGTGTTGGTTAAAAGAATGGGCTAGGCCAACATCATACCACTGGAGTTAGTCTTCCCAATACGTGAGATCAGTGGAGCGAGCTGATAATAACTACACAAGTGAGACCACATTAATATACACATAAACACAACCCACACAGCCCAGATGGTGGAGAACCCGGGTAAGGATAGTAAAAAGAATATATAAACATAGAATGGGACAAAGTGCTTAGTAAAGGCGAGTGAATGAGTAAAATAAATAACAAAGGAAAGAAAAATAAATTGAGATTAAGGAATGAAAGAATTGTAATGATAAAGTATATGTTAGAGGACAAGTTTGCGCTAAGAATAAGTCACCAATGCAGTGTGGAAAATACATATAGTAATAATGCATGGTATTATATAAGTGTGGTGTATATGTATGTACATAAATGCATATTGAAAAGTATAATATGATAAGGGAAGTATAATGATGATTACCTCAGGTATTAGTGACAAAACAATACATAAAATGTATTCAAGCATAATTTATGCTTGACAATTGGTGTGACTCGCGTCACAAGAGGGGAGCGCCCGCACCTGTTTTGTCATCAATAACCAATAATTATAATGAACGGGTATAACAGGGTACACTTATGTATGTATTTATTGTATGCTGTGTTATGTATGTATTTATTGTATGCTATATGAGAGAGTGCTATAGGAGTCCTGTGTAGGGTTTATGGTAGCTAGAGTTTATGGTAGCTGTGGAATGCTGCAGACGGCGATGGAGTCGACGAAATCTGGTCAGGAGGATTCTGTAGGGGGAAAAGATACGTGTAAGCCAAGTACATGGCGTCTGGGAGGTGTAGTGGCTTAGTGAGAGACAGGTGAGGAGTTAGTATTGTGAGAGCGGTTGAGGAAGCAACACATACTCCTGGAGTAGACGAGGATGAAGTTGTTTAGTATCTAGTATTACACTTAGCCAATGTAAGAACGGATTAAGCAGGATCTCTATGGCACCCATACCTCTCTAGAAGCACTGGATTGTTAGAACATGAACTGCTTGTGTGAATAGACTGATGTCGTTGAGGCTATATAGAATCGAGTGGAATCACCTAACAACTGTAACTGTGAATAACGAGTGAACAATAAATGGTGACTTGTATCGGCGTCTTGGTGTTGGTTAAAAGAATGGGCTAGGCCAACATCATACCACTGGAGTTAGTCTTCCCAATACGTGAGATCAGTGGAGCGAGCTGATAATAACTACACAAGTGAGACCACATTAATATACACATAAACACAACCCACACAGCCCAGATGGTGGAGAACCCGGGTAAGGATAGTAAAAAGAATATATAAACATAGAATGGGACAAAGTGCTTAGTAAAGGCGAGTGAATGAGTAAAATAAATAACAAAGGAAAGAAAAATAAATTGAGATTAAGGAATGAAAGAATTGTAATGATAAAGTATATGTTAGAGGACAAGTTTGCGCTAAGAATAAGTCACCAATGCAGTGTGGAAAATACATATAGTAATAATGCATGGTATTATATAAGTGTGGTGTATATGTATGTACATAAATGCATATTGAAAAGTATAATATGATAAGGGAAGTATAATGATGATTACCTCAGGTATTAGTGACAAAACAATACATAAAATGTATTCAAGCATAATTTATGCTTGACAATTGGTGTGACTCGCGTCACAAGAGGGGAGCGCCCGCACCTGTTTTGTCATCAATAACCAATAATTATAATGAACGGGTATAACAGGGTACACTTATGTATGTATTTATTGTATGCTGTGTTATGTATGTATTTATTGTATGCTATATGAGAGAGTGCTATAGGAGTCCTGTGTAGGGTTTATGGTAGCTAGAGTTTATGGTAGCTGTGGAATGCTGCAGACGGCGATGGAGTCGACGAAATCTGGTCAGGAGGATTCTGTAGGGGGAAAAGATACGTGTAAGCCAAGTACATGGCGTCTGGGAGGTGTAGTGGCTTAGTGAGAGACAGGTGAGGAGTTAGTATTGTGAGAGCGGTTGAGGAAGCAACACATACTCCTGGAGTAGACGAGGATGAAGTTGTTTAGTATCTAGTATTACACTTAGCCAATGTAAGAACGGATTAAGCAGGATCTCTATGGCACCCATACCTCTCTAGAAGCACTGGATTGTTAGAACATGAACTGCTTGTGTGAATAGACTGATGTCGTTGAGGCTATATAGAATCGAGTGGAATCACCTAACAACTGTAACTGTGAATAACGAGTGAACAATAAATGGTGACTTGTATCGGCGTCTTGGTGTTGGTTAAAAGAATGGGCTAGGCCAACATCATACCACTGGAGTTAGTCTTCCCAATACGTGAGATCAGTGGAGCGAGCTGATAATAACTACACAAGTGAGACCACATTAATATACACATAAACACAACCCACACAGCCCAGATGGTGGAGAACCCGGGTAAGGATAGTAAAAAGAATATATAAACATAGAATGGGACAAAGTGCTTAGTAAAGGCGAGTGAATGAGTAAAATAAATAACAAAGGAAAGAAAAATAAATTGAGATTAAGGAATGAAAGAATTGTAATGATAAAGTATATGTTAGAGGACAAGTTTGCGCTAAGAATAAGTCACCAATGCAGTGTGGAAAATACATATAGTAATAATGCATGGTATTATATCAGTGTGGTGTATATGTATGTACATAAATGCATATTGAAAAGTATAATATGATAAGGGAAGTATAATGATGATTACCTCAGGTATTAGTGACAAAACAATACATAAAATGTATTCAAGCATAATTTATGCTTGACAATTGGTGTGACTCGCGTCACAAGAGGGGAGCGCCCGCACCTGTTTTGTCATCAATAACCAATAATTATAATGAACGGGTATAACAGGGTACACTTATGTATGTATTTATTGTATGCTGTGTTATGTATGTATTTATTGTATGCTATATGAGAGAGTGCTATAGGAGTCCTGTGTAGGGTTTATGGTAGCTAGAGTTTATGGTAGCTGTGGAATGCTGCAGACGGCGATGGAGTCGACGAGATCTGGTCAGGAGGATTCTGTAGGGGGAAAAGATACGTGTAAGCCAAGTACATGGCGTCTGGGAGGTGTAGTGGCTTAGTGAGAGACAGGTGAGGAGTTAGTATTGTGAGAGCAGTTGAGGAAGCAACACATACTCCTGGAGTAGACGAGGATGAAGCTGTTTAGTATCTAGTATTACACTTAGCCAATGTAAGAACGGATTAAGCAGGATCTCTATGGCACCCATACCTCTCTAGAAGCACTGGATTGTTAGAACATGAACTGCTTGTGTGAATAGACTGATGTCGTTGAGGCTATATAGAATCGAGTGGAATCACCTAACAACTGTAACTGTGAATAACGAGTGAACAATAAATGGTGACTTGTATCGGCGTCTTGGTGTTGGTTAAAAGAATAGGCTAGGCCAACATCATACCACTGGAGTTAGTCTTCCCAATACGTGAGATCAGTGGAGCGAGCTGATAATAACTACACAAGTGAGACCACATTAATATACACATAAACACAACCCACACAGCCCAGCGTGGAGAGACATATCTTGTTCCGGTTGTTGAGCAATTCTATATAGCTTTTCAGACGTCAAACCTAAATACGTCCCCATATCTTTCCACTCCCTTAATAGAGATTCAGACATGGTGACAAAGTACCTCTCCATTAAAAACTGGTCGGGGTTGTTGTAATCCAATTTGTACGTCTTGAAAAAGCTCTGCGACTGAAGTAACAGATCTTGTCGATGAACACTCATGTAGGCGTGGTGGAGTTCTCCCCATCTAGCATGAGCCGTAGTTTTAGACCACAAAGTTTGGAACATCTCCATACACATATCCAGCACCGTCTTGATAACGACCATCTCCTGCAGATGCTCATAGGGGATGTCCAAGTAGATTCCCAATTTCTTCCAAAATCCAATTAACAGTCTTCCTATATCATGAAGCTAATGATCGCCATATGTAAATTTCATTTCACACATGACATCCTGTACACTCACTTCACATACGTCAGAGTCAGATAGGGAGGGGTTATTTTCAAGACTCATCTCATCTGCAAAAAACTTCAGAAATCACTTGATGAAGGTCGGTAGGCACGCAGGTAGGCAGGCAGCTGGCGGGTAGGTGGTGGTGGTGATGGTAAGGGCAGTGGTGGTAAGCGCGGTAGTCATAGTGGTCAGCAGTGATATATCCTTCCAAGAGAAATTGGGGTGCTCTATATAGGGTGATCTAAGCCTATTTCCAGCTGGATACTTACCACCACCTTTTCCTTTATGTGTAGCCTCTTATCAGCATGAGCCTTTTGAATTTGTTAACATCAAACAGGAGGAAAGGTGCTGTGACAAGTGTATTTGGTGAAATTAGGGGTGATTGCTTTCATTCTGTGTAGCGACTTATCTATTAGGTGGAAAGGTATTGTGATAACTGTATTTTGGCGGGATTAAAGGGAGTTAAAACTGTGACCAGGCATCCAAGAAGAGAAAAGCTGTAGTGAAATGTGAACCACCTACACCTTCCACAGTCCCCAGATTGGAGTTCTTCATTGACAGCATTTGAAGCTGGAGATCTGGCTCGACGGGGTTAGGATCTCCAAGGAACGGTACAGCGCCGTAAAGTGCACCTCAACGCCCACCAGAAAAGTAAACTTCACCACTGACGCAAATAGCGACCGTCACTGACGTCCATGAGGAGGAACGGATACGCGACAGAGCAGTTTCCCAAGGACTACCCAATTACAACACATGGTTTATTGTCCTGGATCCGGAAAACGCGCTGTATGTTGCTGTCAGCTACTACATGGGTAAGAACGTCATCCACGCGCGCAGGTACGAAGGCCCCCAGAAAACTCAGACACAGGACGTTGTGACGCTTTAGACCAAGGGACTGAAAGAACTGGGTGACAGAGATTATTCTTGAATTTCTTGATAAAATTTGATTGAGACGTGTGTGAGCTAGTGCTGACGTATGTTTTATATGGTATGTTGCGTTTATAGGTGTACAGGTAAATAGAAAGATATATAGATAGATAGATAGAAAGAAATATAGCTAGTTAGATATATAGATAAATGAAAAATATTGAAAAAAAACTCTCTTCATATATAAGTAACTCAGTGAAAATGGATTATCATATCTGTGAAAAGTGTTTCAAAAAATTTAAAAGGGTGTACAATTACGACAGACACGTGGAAAAATGTAGGGTAACACCTAAATTTTGTCCTCTATGTGGCGAAGGAAATTGCAAAAAAATCACCTGTCGACGCGAATCTCTCGACGGAGTGACTATTCCTCCGATAATACGCACTATACCAGTGGGGGAGGAAATGTTCACCAGGAATTGGCCCGCAATACAAACAGGAGTCAGGGCACATGGGAGTCGCGTGAGTGTAACAAACTTAAGACTACCAACCGGTGAGTTGAGTAACGCTGTAGATACTATGCATCAGATTCACATCACGCAAAGATTCAGATACAAAGTGGGTTTGTCAGTAGGGTTAATTTTACAACACAGAGAAAACAAAAACAAGCTACGCTACTTTCACACCTCCCAAAACAATGCGTCTCTTTTACAACCCCTCCTCACCACAACTAATTCAGAAACTTTGGAAGAGCTTCTCTCCCTCTTAGAAAATACTATCACTTTCAAAGAAGTACAGAAACTTTGCGACTCTGACACCAAGTGGAAAGTTCTTTTTCCCACCAATTTGAACGTTTGCGTTTACATGGGACACAGAGAATTCTCCATAGGGGGCAGGGTTACCCATTTGGGTCGACTTAAAAAGAAAGGAGGTGTGTTAGATTTTCCCAACAGGGACAAGTTATGCATCTTTCGCTGCATATCCTTTCACTTATACAAGACCGGCAAACACGCTTCAAAATTGTTGCATCAGTTCGATTCCACTGCGAAACCTGAAACCTTTCCCGGTTTGAACATCAGCGACTTACCCACGTTAGAGAACTTGTTCGATATACAAATATCGGTTTACACCAACCGTAAAGTGAGGGGTCAGAACCTGAAAAACCGAGATACCCTGATCAGGCCACCTTCCAAAACATCGGCCACCCGAGGTAAAGTCAACCTACACCTGTCCGCGACACACGGTTTGCATGTGTTCATCGTCACGGATTTCAATGATTACGCTGGCATCTACGAATGCCCTGAGTGTAAGTCGGCATTAACAACTAAGTTCTTACTAAAAAGACACAGGAACCAACTTTCCCCTTGCAGACAAGTCACCTTGAAATACATAGGTGGAATCTACCAACATTCGAAAACGGTTTTCGAAGCACTAGCAGACTTTTCCATTTTTCCTCCCGACGGAAATTCAAAAATGTACCCTTACAAAATTACCTTTGATTTCGAAGCTTTCTTCAGACCGCCCAAAGAACCGTCGACCGAACACGTGTCAGTCCTGTAGGAACATGTCCCTCTGTCAGCTAGTGTTGCATCAGACTTTCCAGGTCGCGAAGGTCCGGTCTGCTTCATGAGACAATCCGACACAGATTCAGACCCCTTGTTGGATAAAGTTTTGAATTACATAAACGACACCGCCAAGATCATCGGGGAAGCAGTGCTAGAACTTTACCGGCCGACGTTAGCGAAGTTAGATGAGAGGATAGCTGAAGCTCTCCACCTAGAGGAGGCGTTCAGTCCTCCCGGCATTGACTTCAATGAAACTCGGACACCCTTTAGTTGAACTGAAGAAGAGACTTTTGAGATATCTCCGCCAAGTTCCGGTCGTAGGTTTCAACTCGGGGCGTTATGACTTAAATCTAATCAAAGTACATACTTGGCGCTTTACACTCGGCACACTGTTTTCTTGGACGTAGTAAACTATTTGGCACCTGGTTATAACTATGCGAATTATCTACTAGCTTTCACCAGAAATCAGCACAAAGGCCACTTTCCTTACGAATGGATAACATCTACCAGTAAACTAGAAAACAGAACATTACCACCAAGATCTGCATTTGACAGCAAACTGACTGGCACCAAGATGTCTGAATCTGACTACGTTGAATGTGAAAAAGTTTGGTCTGAACAGAATATGCAAACTTTCAGAGATTACTTGATCTACTACAACAACAAAGAAGTGAAACCCTTCATAGAGGCACTGAATAATCACGCAAAATTTTTCAGGGAGTGCAACATCGACATGTTCAAAGACGGCATCTCCCTTCTGGGTTTGACTTTACGGTTCCTTTTTCAAACCACAGGGACCCGTTTGTGACCTTCCACCAGTTCGACTCCCACCTCCACTCTCTGATGAAAAAAAATCTGGTCGGGGGTCCTTCCATAATCTTCCATAGATTTCACGAGAAGGGTGCCACGCTGATAAGGGAACACAAGTACGGCGAAGAAGCGAGAACGTGCGAACACATCCTAGGTGTAGACGCTAACTCTCTGTGCTTGCGCTGCATGAGCGAAGCACACTGCACAGGTTATTACCTGGTGAGACGACCCGAGACCGAGTTCAAACCGAAAATTAGGCAAAGACACTCTAAGAGTGCTTTAGAGTGGTTGCCCTACATGGAGCACGCCCACAGTGTGAAACGTCGCCACGTTTTCAACAGAGGGGAGGTATCTCTAGGTTGCCGAAAAATTTGCATAGACAGTTTTCACCCGCCCTCTAATATCGTTTTCCAATTTCACGGGTGTTGGTTCCACGCTCACGAGTGCATACCGCTGCGCAGATATCAGTGTGCTTCAGACAGGGACGAGAAACATGACAGAACAGCTAGAGTAACCGCTTACTTAAAAGCTCTAGGTCACAAGTTGATCATCGTATGGGAGTGTGAATGGAGAAAGATGAAACACCAGGATCCGCTGGTTATGGCATCCGAACAACACTGGAAGGTCGACTGTTTGAAAGCGGCTCAAAATCCCATGACAGAGAGTGACATCATATCCTCTGTGAAAGAGGGGATAATGTTCGGCTTGATTCAGGTGGACATTACTACTCCTCCTCACCTACGTGAATACTTCGAAGAAATAACTCCTGTTTTCAAGAATGTGACCATTTCGAAATCCGACATAGGCACTCACATGACAGACTTTGCGAACAACGAAAACCTGATGAACGCTCCTCAGAGATCCTCGATAGCCAAGGAAAAAAAGATTCTCTTGGGAACACCTCTTCTTATGTGGTACCGTAATCTCCCGCGTATAAAGGTGCATTTCACGTATAAGTTTTAGAATATGGTCCAAAATATAAAAAATTCATAACTTTTGTTTTACTGAATGGATTTTGAAAATTCAAAAGGCTATGTGTAGCCCAACACACACTGGAACCTCCTTAACCTCACCATGTCATAGTAATACTTGGTGGGAGTGTAATATATCAAAATGAAGGTCTTGGTGCCCCCCTAGCGGATCCAGGCAGAACTAAAAGAGATTACGGTATTTGGATCATGGTTTAATAGTCACCGAAGTACACCTGTTCATAGAATACTTTCCTAGACGTCCCTTCGCCGGTTTCGCAGACGAAGTAACCGCGTCAAGAAGACATGGTGACGTAAACACGAACGAGAAAATTCTGTCAGACTGTTACAAGTTGATGGGAGACACCACGTACGGTAAAACAATTTGCAACAAAGAAAAACACACCACTGTGAAATACACTAGAGGTCGAACCTTTGAATTATTGACCAATTCGTGGTGGTTCAAAAAGGTTACAGAGTTGAGCACAGATCTCTTCAAAGTCGAACTGCAACCGAAAACAATCAGGAACAATCTTCCTATTCAAATAGGATTCATGGTGTACCAGTCCATGGAGTGGAAAATGTTAGAGTTCACGTTCGACTTTTTGGATAAATTTATTGATCGACGCGATTACGCTCTTTGTCAAATGGACACTGACAGTCTTTACATGGCTCTCAGCGGCGAAGCGTTGGACCAACGCGTGAAACCCGACCTGAGAGAATCGTACTTTAGAGAGAAACGAAACTGGATTCCAACAGCGGTGTGTGATGACCACTTAGAGCTTTTCGTAAAGATAAAAACCCAAGGCATCTCTTGTTGTCAAAAATGATACGTTCACGATCAGAGAACTCTGGGTCTTTTCAAATCCAAGTGGGAGGATGATGCAATTCAAAGTCTCAACTCCAAGACTTACATTTGCTACGATAAAGACTCGATAGGTGAAAGAAAATCAAAGAAATGGAGTGCGAAGGGTGTCATAAAAAAACAAAACGTTCAAGAATCCAAAGACTTCTTGGATGTTCTTTTGAAACGAAAAACTATCCGCGCTGTTAATACAAATTTTAAAGTAATAGAAAACAAAATGCACACTTACACAATAGAGAAAAAGGGACTGAGTTACTTATATGTGAAGCGTCGCATACATTCTGACGGAGTGACGACGAGTCCTTTAGAGTTATGAAAATAATAAAAAAAAATTAAATAACTGTAAAGAAAAAAAAAATGTAGATGTAGAAAAGCCGGTGAGATAATATCCTTTGTTGTTGTATTAACTCCATCTACTTCGTCCGCCGACTTACCTCGTGTATCAGTGTTGAAAAAAACAAACAAGACAATGTGTACTTGCCATCTCATTTTCACTTGGGAAATAATAGATGCATCAGATGTTTCGTTCTTTAAGGCTCCGTTGTTAAACCAAGGTGTTCATAAAGTGTTCTTTTCTAATGATGTATTTGATTCATTGAGTGTGTGTTTCAAAGATGCATTTCAAAGAGTGGTTGGTAGCACCACAGACAGAGCTATAGGAGTATATCAATTCCATAACGAGAACACATGTGCTTTCGTCAAAAGGCAATATATACGTTGCTTTCTCTTTTGCAAGAGAGGTCAGACTTTTTGAGAAAGATGTGTCATTGTTCAAAGGGAACATTCGACTCTTTTTGTCAAAAGTGTCGACCGAATTTTGTGTAGCAAAGTTCCTTACCCCGGTGTACCAGCTGCTCAACTGAGAAGTATCATGTCCAGACAAACTGAATGGAGTACTTGGTATAGCACTTCAGTGGATTTCACTTGTAATATCGATGAGATGTGGATGGGAAATTTGGCTTACACCTATCCTTCATTTCAAGAGGGTATTTGCTCCAAATGTGTACACCAAGATTACACCATAATACAGTCTGAATTATGACAAACAAAAGTTGAATGTGTACATCTCAATGTGTGGGTTCTGTCATGTTCCTCTCCGATATTCGTTGCCCCTCAGTGTCTCAGCCTTGACGGCAGCCGACCCAATGACAATGAAAGGCCCAACTTTCATCTCATCGCACACCCGGTTCCGACCTTTCTGGCGCATTCTTTCCCCCACAAGTCCTAGCCTTGACGGCAGCCGACCCAATGACAATGAAATGCCCAACTTTCATCTCATCGCACACCCGGTTCCGACTTTTCCGGCATATTTTTGACTTCTTAATGGGTAAGACATCTAAACTCTGACATGTCTACATCAGCGGTGCCGCACACAGGCAACTCTACACAACTTGAGCCACCTGGAAACATGTCTACGTCAGAAGTGCCACTCACAGGCACCTCTACATGTCTGGAGCCACCTGGGAACATGTCTACATCAGTTGTGCCACACCTAGGCTCCTCTACATGACTGGAGCCAACTGGGGACATCATTGAACATCTGGCACCACCCATAGGTTCATCAACACCACCTGTGCCACCTAGAGAGATCTCTGAAAGTCTGGTGCTGCCCACAGGTCCCTCGGTACCTCCTGTGCCACCTGCAAGTCTCTCTGAAAGTCTGGTGCCACCCTTAGGTCCCTTAGCACCACCTGAGCCACCTGCAGAGCTCTTTGAGCAAATGGTACCACACCCAGGTGTCCCAGCACCTCCTGTGCAGCCTGCAGAGCTCTCTGAGCAAATAATACTGCACCCAGGTGTCCCAGCACCACCTGTGCCACCTGCAGAACTCTCTGAGCAAATGGTACCGCACCCAGGTGTCCCGGCACCTCCTGTGCTACCAGAAGAGCTCTCTGAATGTCTGGTGCCGCCCATAGGTCTCTCAGCACCTCCTGTGCTGCCTGCATAGCTCTCTGAAAGTCTGGTACCCAACCCAGGTGTCCCGGCACCTCCTGTGCTGCCTGCAGAGCTCTCAGAGCAAATGGTAGCGCACCCATGTGTCCCAGCACCTCCTGTGCCGCCTGCAGAGCTCTCTGAAAGTCTGGTGCCATCCATAGGTCCTTCAGCATTTTCTATGCCGCCTGTGGAGCTCTCAAAATGACTGGTGCCGTCCATATGTGTCTCAGCACCTCCTGTGCCGCCTGCAGAGCTTTCTGAAAGTCTGGTGCAGCCCATAGGTCTCTGTAAGCCCTATGCTGCCTGTGGACCTTTCTACAAGACGGGGGCCACTCACAGGTCCTTCTGTACCTGCTGTGCTGCCTGTGGGCCTCTCTACACGATGGGGGCCACTCACAGATCCCTCTGTACCTGCTGTTCTGCCTGCGGACCTCTCTACATGATGGGGGCCACTCACAGGTCCCTCTGTACCTGCTGTGCTGCCTGTGGATCTCTCTACACGATGAGGGCCACTCACAGATCCCTCTGTACCTGCTGTGCTGCCTGTGGACCTCTCTACACAATGGGGGCCACTCACAGGTCCCTCTGTACCTGTTGTGCTGACTGTGGACCTCTCTACACAATGGGGGCCACTCACAGGTCCCTCTGTACCTGTTGTGCTGCCTGTGGACCTCTCTACACAATGGGGGCAACTCACAGGTACCTCTGTACCTACTGTGTTGCCTGTAGAGCTCTGAGAACGACTGGTTCCGCCCATAGGTTCTTCAGTACCTTCTGTTCTGCCTGGAGACATCCCTGCACATCTGGTGCCGCTCATACACCTCTCTACACGTCTGGTGCCGCACACAGACCTTCCTGCACCTTCTGTGCCGCCTGGAGATATCCCTGCACATCGGGTGCCACCTGGACACATCCCTGCATGTCTGGTGCTGCCTGCACCCTCATCTTGACCTATGGTGCCGCCTGCACACCCCTCTGTACATCTAGTGCTGCCTGCACCTCCCTCTGTACATCTGGTGCTACCTGCACACCCATCTGTATACCTGGTGCCTCCTGCACATCCCTCAGTGAATCTGGTGCTACCTGCACACCCATCTGTACACCTGGTGCCTCCTGCACATCCCTCTGTAAATCTGGTGCCGCCTGCACATCCCTCTATACATCTGGTGCTGCCTGCACATCCCTCTGTACATCTGATGCCGCCTGCACACCCCTATGTACATCTATTGCCGCCTGCACATCCCTCTGTACATCTGGTGCTGCCTGCACATCCCTCTGTACACCTGGTGCTGCCTGCACATCCCTCTGTACATCTGATGCCGTCTGCACATCCCTCCGTACATCTGATGCTGCCTGCACACCCCTCTGTACATCTGGTGCTGCCTGCACATCCCTCTGTACACCTGGTGCTGCCTGCACATCCCTCTGTACGTCTGATGCCGTCTGCACATCCCTCCGTACATCTGATGCTGCCTGCACACCCCTCTGTACATCTGGTGCCTCCTACACACCCCTATGTACATCTGGTGCCGCCTGCACATCCCTCTGTACATCTGGTGCTGCATGCACACCCCTCTGTACATCTGGTGCTGCCTGCACATCCCTCTGTACATCTGATGCCATCTGCACACCCCTCTGTACATCTGGTGCCGCCTACACATCCCTCTGTACATCTGGTGCTGCCTGCACATCCCTCTGCACACCTGGTGCCATCTGCACATCCTTCTGTACACCTGGTGCTGCCTGCACATCCTTCTGTACACCTGATGTCTCCTGCACACCCCTCTGTACATCTGGTGCTGCCTGCACACCCTTCTGTACATCTGGTGCTGCATGCACATCCCTCTGTACATCTGGTGCTGCATGCTCATCCCTCTGTACATCTGGTGCTGCCTGTACACCCCTCTGTGAATCTGGTGCCACCTGTGTGGTGGCCTTGGCCAATGATTGCAGACAAAGTCTTTGTTACAAGTTGACTTGTTGACAGGTTTATTGCTGAAGTAGCCACAGGAGGACTAATCCCCTTTGGTAGACACTTATTTCCTATGGTTGTCACAGTAGCACATAGTAACACACAAATGTCCTCAGGTAATATATCATTTCAGCATAGAGTCCATTGAACATAACTGTGTGCAATAACATTCAGTAGTCCAACCTTAGCATGGATATTACCTTCAGGGTAATCTGGTATAATAACCTGTACAGAGAATATTGCCTCCTCTTAGTCCTCAGGTACAAAGTCCAGTATATCAGCAAGGTAGTCCATAGGGTTGATGTGAACAGCACAGATCAGATGTAGTGATTGAGGAGGGAAGAGAGGGACCTGCTTTTATATGCTATCTAAAGGCTGAGATCAGAGTCTCACATCATCCAGAAGTATGATGTAGGACTGATGTCAGATAGGGAGACAAACAGGTGACTGATGATATCAGCTAAAAGGATGAAGTAAGCACACTGAGTGGTACACATGAGACAAGTATGACATCAGCAGGCATGAGATCAGCCAGTGTATATGTTCCAAGAATGCTGATGTAGGCTTACCACATAATACTAGGTCATTGAAACATACAACCATCAACATACCTTTACTGTACTTTGATTCTAACCCATTTAGTTATAAACTATGACATTCTCAATGTTACAGATATACACCAGAAAATACAAACTTTATTTTATGACAATCTATACAACCCTACTGTATTCTTTACCTTACACTACAACCTGCACATCCCTCTGTACATCTGGTGCTGCATGCACACCCCTCTGTACATCTGGTGCCACCTGCACATCCCTCTGTACATCTGGTGCTGCCTGTACACCCCTCTGTACATCTGGTTCTGCTCATGGGTACCTTTGCAGAATCACCCTGGACCTCCTCTGTTCCACGGACAGGTCAGCAGTATATCTGGCATCAGCAGCATTGGCTGCATCAGCGGCATTGGTTCGCATCAGCGGCATTGGCTGCATCAGCGGCACTGGCTGCATCAGCGGCACGGGCGGCATCAGCGGCACGGGCGGCATCAGCGGCACGGGCGGCATCAGCGGCACGGGCGGCATCAGCGGCACGGGCGGCATCAGCGGCACGGGTGGCACCAGTGGCAAGGATGGCATCAGTGCTCGGGGAGGAGTCTGACCTGTCCAGTTGGGTTCCCTCCAAGGCTAATTCTTCCTTCCTTGTCTCTTCTCTCTTCTTCTCCTCTCCTCCATGCCCTCTACATAAAGTTGTCCCCATGCCTGCTGCTCTTCCCTCTTTTCCTCCTCCCTATGCACTACGAGCGGTATGGGCGGTACGGGCGGCACCTCTCCGGGTGCTGCCGGCGGCATCAGCGGCACGGGCAGCATCCCTCCCAGTGCTGCCAGCGGCATGGGCGGCATCAATGATGGCCGACCTGTTTCTTTCTGCCTGCTCAAGATTATTTCCTCCCCCGGGAGTATTTCCACAAGATTCCCTCTTACCCCTGCCATTAGTGCTGGGATATCTTCAACACTCATGACCAAAAACTACTGGAGTAGGGTCTTTCCTTGAAACACCGGCTGTCACCACTGTAATGGTAGTTTGGATGAGTGGAAGTAGAACACAAGGCAGGACTGGTAGTTAATGTAGTTCTCTTTTGGCTTCTTCTTATACACAGATACAGCAGGTCAGCATCAGTTATAATCGTTAACAATCATCAACATCTATCAGCAACCATCATTCCTATAGCCTAGTGTAACTCTGGCAGCATAGCAGCCAGCACAGGTTATGTCTGACACCTAGCTCAGCTTAGACTAGACTGGCCACTGCGCGGCATGTGCCGTCTTATATACACATGCCGCCTGCAGTGCCACCTACAGGATGCACAACACACTACAGTGCTGTGCCACCCATGCTGCCCACCACTACAATATATATGACAAATAGTACATGTATTGGGCCCAGGACTGAGCCCTGCGGTATTCCACTTCGGACCTCATATATTTTGGATATCGACCCATTGAGCATTACCTGTTGAGTTTTTCCACTTAAAAACACCTCTATCCAATTTAGAACATTCCCTGCTATCCCGTAACATTTACATTTCATTAGGAGGTGTTTGTGAGGAACTTTGTCAAATGCCTTTTGGAAGTCCATGTAGGCTGTGGTGAGTGCTCCACCATGTTCTATTATTTCCAGCCATTCCTCTAACACCTGTGTAGGGGTATGGTATTTACACTTTACATTCATGTACCCGTGAGACTCAGACCTAGGTCCTTCGGGTGTAGTGGGGGAATCCGGATGGCAGGTGGCAGCACCTGCCTCTGGGTTCGTATCCATTACACCAGAGGGCCTACCACTCGTCCGCCACACGTCACGTGGCCGGTCTTAGTTTCGTGGGCTTTTCCCCTATATAAGGCTGGTCCTAGCCCATGTTCTTCAGTCGTGGTTTACCCACTGCTCAACCAGGTCGTTACCCGAAAGGGTAACTGAATGCCCTAGTAGCATGTAGTCCTCTGAGGCTGTGATCGTATGTAACATAAGCTATGAAATAAAAGCTTGGTTGCCTACCTGGAAACTTTTCTCTCTCTTCGTTATGATTTAATCTTACTTAATGAGACGAACCACTACACTGGTGCCGTGACCAGTTGGTCTTCGGGTAAGCGCAGTCAGAAATGACTGAGCTGAGCCCAGTTAGGGGAAATGGCCCAAATCATGAGCTAAACTCCCAGATGGAGGATGGTGAAATCAAGTCACCACCCCAAGGAACAGAGTGGAGACATCCACTGGAACACTACCCCGATGGGTTAGAGGATGTAAGAAAAAACTTACATGATGAACTGGATGAATTTGGAGACTCCTTATTCATGCCAGGAGGTACTTCGAAACCTGCACCAATGCATAAAAGTACTGCTCAATTTGGTAAACTACCATTTGAGGTACCAAAGCCTAGTGCAGGCATGTTTGAAACTCCATATAGTTCTCGAATTAAACACCAGAAATGTGGATTCGAAAAGAACAAAATGGACGAGCTTGAAGACATGAGAGCTGAATACGAGAAGATCCAGAAGGATCTTATTACACTGACCGGAACCCGAGACAAGATTCTGACTGAAAACAAACAGTTGATATCAGAATGTCTTGATTACGATCAAAGTTGTAGACGCCAACAACGATTGTTATTGGATCAGATGGAGAAAGAAAAACAAGATTTCCAACTCCAGCACAAACAGTATCGTGATGCACTACACACGGCGGATCTGGAATACAGAGCCTCGTGTGATGAGTTGAATAGAACTAAACAGGAGTTAAATTCAACTCAATCGGCCTATGGCAAGTACCAAGAAGAGCTGATGAAAATTGAATCAGCCTTCAAGGATGCTCGGAAAACGTATCAAAAACAAACCGATGAGCATGAAAAACTCAAAGGTCAATGGATATGTGAATCCACAGATTTGGCTGCCAAACAGACAAAAATGATGGATGATTATTCCGAACTGGAAGCTAAAGCTATCCAGATGTCAAAGTATCTAGAAGATACTGGTCGTGCAGTAGGCACTCTTGAATCAGACTTCACTGTTTCAGGAATTGCCCTAAACACGACGAGTAACCAGATGAACTCTTTGAGGGGCGATGACGGGGTAACAGAGACAACTGTACCTCGTTATGAAGGAGTAAAGAGTCATCAGGTTAGATTTACGGATAATACCACAAAACCTCTTGGTTTAGGTACAGGAAATAGTGGGGGTGACTCTGCGAGTGGAGCTAAACAAAGCCACTAGGCAAGAACCTCCACCTTTGAAGGCGGATGGCCACAACAGTCACCTTTAGGGGGACCAAATGGCCCGTATGCCCAGTATGGATGGAATCAGTCCCAAATGGTAACACCCGGGACATGGTATCACCCGGAACATGTCCGGAGGAACAACCGGACAAGCATCCGGGAATTCCAGTACAGCTGGAGGGCAATCCGGATGTGACCAAGGATCCGGACCTTCAGGAGATCGTTCCAGAAGCAGACCCTCTGCCGGTGGGACTGGTTTCAACAATGGAAATCAGTCGTATGGAACAGGAGGAAACACTAATCCCAATAGTGGTTTCTTTAGCTTTGGTGGAAATACACAACCCACCAATAATCCAGGGCCAACTCCTCAAACCGGCGGATACACCTTCTCACAGGTGCCTCCATACGGAGCAGGGGGATCAGGGGGTGGAGGAGGACCACTGCCCGGAGGCTTTGGAGGTACTTATGGTACAAATCCTCCAAGGAAAAAGAAACTCAGTCGCCGAGTATCTCTTTCTCCAGGGTTACAAGCGCTGCATGACTCTAATGCAGCGATTGCTAACTTAGGTGTTGATTGTTACAATCAAGGTCTGGACGATATGGAGATCATGGAATGGAGTAAGGGTTTAACCCTTACTGGATCCACGAATCTGGCTCGTAGAGTAGCTAAGATACCTACCCCCTTTAATGCCAAGAACCCTTGGAAGGAGGACTATCAAGGCTGCGCAGATGTCTTTAACTGCAATGGATGGGGCAAAGCGGAAGCTCTCCCTTATCTAGTATGCTGGTTAAAGGAAGGCGACGGAAAAGGAGCCGTGGAACAATGGAGAGATTCTCAAATAGTAGGACTCTCGGCCCATATGAAATATGATGAACTCATAGAGATTGCTTCATATTTATATGGGAATATAGTTGGAGAAGATCCTTGGCTGACGTTCACTAAAAGAACGCAGAAGCCTAAGGAATCTGCCAAAGTGTTCGGCTTAGAATGTCAACGACTGTTGCACAAAGCCAGACCTCAATGGAGACTAGATGATGAATGCTTCCTAGATGAAATGTTTAAACAATTCATCGAAGGATTGCGGAATCAGGAACACAGGACAGTAGCCTGTGAAGCTTGGAAGAATGATGCCTCTCTGACAGATTTGTTCCAGTCCCTAGATCATTATGATCGAAAGGCCCGTATCTTTGCCGGGAAGGTACCTCAACGGATGTCAGCAATGATAATCCCGGAAGGAATACCTGAAACCGATTCATCCGAATCAGGGAAACCTGACGAAGATGAAAACGTTGGGGCCATTGGCCAAGGAACCCCCGGTACAACTGGAACTGGGGAAAGAAACTGGATTACGTCAAGGAGAAAGTGATTACTTCCAAACCTCCTGTGACTCAACCCGATACCAAACCTAGTACCGGTCCGTCTTTATCAGAGGACCTGGTTAACAATTTGGTAAAGAAGATTACTGAAAATCTTAGGAGGCCTAAGCCTGATAGGAGCGTAGTAACATGCTTTCGATGTCAGGAAACTGGGCATTATGCTGCCGAGTGTGAGGCAGATAAGCCAGTTTATAGAAACACTTGTTACCGGAACAATCTGAGTAAGGAGAGGGGGTGTCCATGAAGGCAACCGGATTACCCCCCGAATGAGTGATTGCCATGACTGCCAGCCTATCTCCGCTTGCGGTACTGGTGAGAATCCTCTAGCGATTTCGCCCAGCAGTGAAGCTAAGGAGCCTGATCAGTTCCTTACTCATGAGGCTGGGGAGACTGATAGTACACCAGGTGTCAAGAACCGGCAGAAGAACACAGAGGGGAAACCCGATATCAGTCCAGAGGGAGCGGCCAATGAGTTGGCCAGGATGGGGTGTGCCCAGTTCCCCCCGGGTCATCCTTGTCTCGAATTTTTGAAGGGATGTGGATTTGACCGCGGCGCTAAGACGGAACTTGCTAAGTATGCAAGTAGTCCTACCTACTTGAAAGGTAGGAGGTGGTATGCAGTTGTATCTGTGAGTGGTAGATCCGCTGAGTTTCTTATCGATACGGGTGCTAGCCACTCCTGTATTGCTAAGAGATTCTACGATCTTTTGCCTACGAATCATGAAACTTTCACAACGGAAGGAAATGCTCGTACGGCCGACGGTAGCATGATACAAACGTTCGGTAGAACATGTATGAGGTTCAGTCTACAGGAAGATAAGGACTTCATCCTTACTCCTACTGTGGCGAACATCGCGGATGATGGTATACTTGGTCTGGATTTTGCTGCATTATATGGAGCAAGGTTAGATTCCCAGAGGGGAATATTGGAAGTGAGAGACCCGTATCATCTCGAAGTACAATGTGTACTTAGGCAAGTAAGCAGTGTAGCCAGTGTAGCCCAGACTGTTAAGATACCACCGGGCACAGCCTGTGATGTCTTATGTCGAGCGGACAGACAGTTTTCAGGAAAAACTGGAGTTGTAGAGCCAGACATGGCCATGTTGTCAAGTATCGGATTGGAATCCGCCGACGTTCTAGTAGCTAACGCTGCTTGGACGGTGGTTCCTATATCCAATACCGGTAATAAGACTGTCTACGTACAGAAGGATACGATCCTCGGGTCGGTTGTCCTGTCTGAATTGGTAGAAGACTGTAAACATGTTTCGGCACCCGGAGTCCCTTCCTCACCCGAAAGGAGTCCGGAACTAGACACTCTAGTAGCCGAAAGCCATGTAGAAAATGATGAACAACGTGAAGCTCTAACTGACTTGTTATACAAGTACCGTAAAGCTTTTGCAGCACCAAGTGAAAAGTTGGGGCGTACCGATAAGGTACTGCATACGATTGACACTGGTGAGAATGAACCTTTTAAGATTCCTTATAGAAGACTCCCACTAGCCCAAAAAAGGGTAGCTGAGGAGGAGATAGCTAAAATGCTTGAACAGGATGTAATAATTCCATCAACCAGTCCTTGGTCTAGCCCTGTGTGCATGGTGACTAAGAAAGATGGTACCATCCTTTTCTGCATAGATTACCGGAAATTGAATGGTATGACCAAGAAGAATTCATATCCCTTACCACGGATTGATGAGACTATAGACTCCCTTGGAGGTAAGCAATGGTATTGCTCTCTAGACTTACAATCCGGGTACTGGCAAGTGGGTATGCATCCGAAAGACATGGAGAAGACGGCCTTTTCCAGTCATGTTGGATTATTCCAATATAATGTGATGCCGTTTGGATTGTGCAATGCACCGGCGACATTTGAAGCCATGATGGAAACTTTATTAAGTGACCTATTATGGAAGAAATGTCTCGTCTATCTAGATGATGTGATTGTCTTTGGGAAGACATACGAGGAATGCTTGAAAAATTTAGGTATGGTTCTGGAAAGGATCATAACTAATGGTTTGAAGCTGAAGCCCAAGAAATGCGATCTTTTTAAAAGATCTATTAATTACTTGGGGCGAATAATCTCGAATGAAGAGATTAAAGCTGTTCCGGAGAAACTGGATGCCGTCTCAAATTGGCAGGCACCCACGAATGCGAAAGAAGTTAGATCCTTCCTCGGATTCTGTTCCTACTACCGGGACTTTATCCCAGGATATTCAAGGGTTGCCTTTCCTATCCAGTTTGTCCCACTGGACACCCGGGGTGAGAAAGAAACGATTCCCTTGGGGATCCGAGCAAGACGAGGCCTTTATGAAAATAAAGGATTTGTTTGCAAGTACACCTGTGTTGAAGTACCCTACGGAGAATGATCATTTCATTCTAGATACTGATGCTAGTAATGAAAGCATAGGAGCCGCCCTTTCTCAGGTCCAGGATGGGGTTGAAGTTCCTATAGCCTTCGCTAGTAACACGTTGAGTAAATCTCAAAGAAACTATTGTACCACTAAACGTGAGTTGTTGGCTGTGGTGGTCTATACGAAGAAGTTCAAGCACTTTTTGTGGGGGAGTGATTTCACTCTACGGACTGATCACTCTTCCCTCAGATGGTTATTGAACTTCAAAGATGCAGAGGGGATGATAGGTCGCTGGTAAGCGCACCTATCCGAATTCGGTCTAAATCACAGCCAGATTTAACACCGAGCCGGGGCAAAGCATTTGAATGCAGATGCTTTGTCTAGAATCCCAGTGAGGAAATGTGCAAATGCTGAGTGCACTGATTGTGGAGCACACGATGCTGGGGTTCGAGTTCCATTGCAGGGGTTCGAGTTCCATTCGAAACCCATCCGGAACATGTCTTGAATTGGTCCTTGGAGACCATCCAACAGTTCCAGGAGTCTGATGCAGTCACATCACGTTTGATTAAGTTCCTTAATCAGGGTATCTGTCCTCCAAGACCCGAAGTGTCATTGGAAAACAGAGAGATGAGACGATTCTTAGCTCAATGGGCCGAGCTAGAAGTCCGGGATGGTATTCTGTTTCGTTGGAAGAACCATTCTAATAGGAAGAAAACCTTGCAAGTTGTCATACCTAGTGCTATGCGACGAGATATTATGTATTTCTGTCATGGGCATAGAACACTTTGGAAAGAAACGGTCTCTAGAACGTCTAACCAGACGATACTATTGGCCCGGCATGAGTACAGGTCTCACCCGATGGGTAGAGACCTGTCCCGAGTGCTGTAAGAACAAACCAGGACCCAGGTTAGGCAAACTGCCACTATCCCAGGAACTGTTTGGTGTAAGGTTTGCTAGAATAGCTGTTGACATTATTAGTGGGATTCCCCCCACTCCTAGTGGCAACACGTGTATGATGGTCATGTCTGATTATTATACCAAGTACACCGGAGTGTTTCCTTTACCGGATCATAAGGCTGTTACTTGTGCTATGGCCTTTGTAAAAGGGTGTGTGCTGCACCTAGGTGTCCCACTCATGTTACATAGTGACCAAGGCAGAGAATTTGAGTCTAGTCTGTGGCAAGAGATTGTAATTGTCTGGCAATCTGCAAGACAAGAACTATTCCCTATAGGCCACAGAGCGATGGACAGGTAGAGAGATTCAATAGGACTTTGATCCAAGTATTGAAGTCTCTAGTAAATGAGCAGATGGATGATTGGGATGAACAATGTGAATTCGTGGTACATGCCTATAATGGCACTGTACATTCGAGCACAAACTGTTCTCCTAATCTTCTCGTTTTTGGAGAGGATTTGATTATGCCAGCAGATTTGGTGTTTGGCGTAATAAGAATGAATCCGGAAACCCCTTGCCAGGTGATGCAGATGGTTCCCCTAAAACTGCTCAGTCTACCCCTACGAAGACTGAGCAGGTAAAAGGGAAAGAAGCTGGTGAAAAGGGTAAAGCAACCCCCACCAAAGGTAAGGGTAAAGGGAAGCGGTCAGGAACCGAACCCTCTACCAGCACGAGTGTGGCCGACAGTACCCGAACCCGTCGGGTGTCTCCACGCTCGGCCAATAAGAAGGGCGCTAAGGCTTCGGATGTCTCCGGCAATGAGACGGACGCATCCGAGCCCGGCACTTCTACTAACGGCAGATCCCGCAGGCGGAATAAGAAGAAGGTTGACCAATGCAAACCTGAACCTATCGAGGTAGACGTTCAAGCTGATAATACAGAAGCTGAACCGGAGGGAGAGGAGCCGGTTGACCCAGTTGTGGATGCCACTCCGACTGACGAGCAAGAGGCTGCTATCTGGGCTAACGCCAATAGCAACTTTGCCGACTTCATTCCTCTACACAGGGGACACCTGAAGGGGAGTAAATCCGTATGGAGACTGCCCCCTCGGATCACCTGTGAGAAGCGTGAAGATATGGAGGAGTGGCTTCGCAAGAAGCTCTCCGATAGAAAGCCGGCCAATATGTACTGGATCTATTGGGAATTCGTTAAGAATTCGCCCAATGGTCTGTACAATTACGACCAGAAGGGCAAGCTCAAGTTTGCTCTAGATGAGTACTACGGGGAGGATCGTAAGGATTGTCCCTTTCAACGTTGTACTCAAAGTGAAGGTGAGGTTGAATTCTTCATCGAGAAAGACGAGTTCCTTCGTCATCTCGTGGAGGTTCACATGCACCAGAGGCCGGAATATGTCTGCGACAGGGAGGTTGGCAAGAAATGTGCTAAATGCACAGGATGTGTCACCCCCCGACGCGGATACATAGTCCGGCACTATGTGACTTCGCATGGAGAGGGCCTGGAGGCAGCCATAGATAGGGTGATGAAAATTCACTCTGAACTCTATGGTAACCTTAAGGGCCTCAATGCCGAGAAGTTGGCTTCCCTCACACCGAGTACAAAGCAGTTTGCGCCTACGGTTCCTGGTACTAACCAGAAACTAAAAGCTCGGTTTTCCCAGACTCCCGGGTCCGGCAAACTAGAGTACGCTCAGGAGGAGTACGATCTGTTGAACGAATGGAGGAGCAACAAGGCCCGCTGCCGTGGTGGGGCTTATGTAACTCCATCCGGAGAACAGATCCGAAGCCGCAGGGATTACCGTCAGGGACCCGCGGCAGATAGGAAGAGACAGGCGTCTGAATCTCCAAGCCGAGCCAGGTCACCACTGGAGGCGCTGGAGAGACAGACGAATGGGGGAAGGAAGAAGCCACATCTTCCATCTCCTACTGGAACTCCTTCCCATTATGGACGAGCACCAACCCCACCAGGTGCACAGAACCCGACATTCTTTGGTGTCAGTGGACCGGGTGGTCAGTCCTCCCAGAAACACGCGCCTTTGAATGTCAAAGACCCTAAGCAGTACCCTGCTATGGGCCCACCCGGACCAGAGATGCAAATCTTTGATCAGTACGGGAGGGTCAAGCAGGAACTGCCGACAGGAGGAGGTCAAGCTCCCCGACCAACAATGAGTGCTGTGGTGAGACAACGTCCACCCGCGCCATTGTTGACAGTCACAGACCTTAGAAGGGAATTGTCGCGGTTGCCCCTGGCTCAGGGATTACCAAATCAAGGCCCTTCTACGACCACTGCTAGTGTGGCTACTACTGCGATTGCTTCTTCGCATACGCGTGTAGCTGTCACTGCGAGTGGGTCTGGAGCACAGCCGAAGCCTCAGGGTCAGGTACCCCCACCTGGTGCTGTGGTTCATCGGCCTAAGCTGATCCAGACAGTGGAGACCTTCTTCAAGAAGGAGGACAAGTTGTCTTGCAATATTCAGAGCAAGCAATTTGAGACGTTACAGCACCATCTTGAAAACCTCCACCTGGATATGTACCGTCGGACCGTGTCAAGCACTCTCCAGTGCATTGACGCGATCCAGAAGTCAGAGATCAACCGGATCTCTACTCAGATAAAGGCGGATGTTGCCAAAGATAAGCAGGAAGCTGCTAATCTACGGCAGGAGGCCTTATCCGAGAAGGAAACAGCTTCTCAGATGCTCGACCTAGAACGAGCAACGAACATGAAGAACCAGCAAAAGTTCTTCAAGGTTTTTGGAGTTATCATGGATAACTGGGACGGCACACCTGGGCATGCTTTGAGCCTGTTCGAAGCACGCGAAAAGGTGAAACTAACACCTGCTGTCCCCGCATTGGCACCTACGGATGGAGCTGGTGTGGACCCTCCCGTTCAGCCACAGGCTCAACAACCGGGTCCAAACCAGCCACCCGAGGAGAACATGGAACAGTGAAAACTGTTGCATGAAGATTGGACATAATTGTGTGTCCCGAGGTGCTATTACCTATGTATTGTTGGATACGAAACCATTTTTTTATCCAACCCGTATTGATTCGGGTACCAAACTGTACCCTAATCTAGAAACTGAAAACAGAAGGAGAAACAAACAAGTCACTCTGGAGGAGGAGTACGAATGCTGCAAACACCATAATTGTACCGTGCTATAACATAATGACTGTGCCTATTATAAAATCATGGACATTTTACGCTAATATGGACTTTTGAACTACAAACCGGATTTACTACTACACCACTACTATTTGTGAGCTAGCACTACAGGCATCAGGGTTTAGCTACGCCCATAAAGTCCATCAACAGTCTACAACTGGATCTACTATTACCTCCAGTTAGCTAGCACTACAGGCATCAGGGTTTAGCTACGCCCATAAAGTTCATCAATAATCTACAAATGGATCTATTATTATCTCCAGTTAGCTAGCACTACAGGCATCAGGGTTTAGCTAAACCCACCAACAAGTTCTTCTATAGCACTTCAGGCATCAGGGTTTAGCTCGCCCATACCAAGACATCAGCAGCATCCGACTCCTGTCACATCCTCCAACCATAAGAACAAGTAACTTTGTTGATAATATTATATTGTATGTAAAATTGTATTTATAACTATAAAATATCTTTTATAAAGATATATTATTATATAAGGGTACCTACCTATAAATATACTGGATCTGCGAATCCTAAAAGTTGTTTAAGGTAATCCTAGACCTATAACTGTCTATATAGGTCATTCCTGGTCTCAATATATTAAGAGACTATACTTCTTCTGTAATTTGTAAATATAAAACACTAAGGTATAAATTGAGCTGCGTCTCAAAAGTATAAATATTTTTTCTATAAAATAGAGAAGGTCCAACAGATTTCTCTGAACTTAGTATTATATTACTCAGGTTAATACCTTATTGTGTTCATATATTATCAGATTAATTGTTCATATCTGATCATTAATATTCAATTCACTTTATAAGTGGACAGAGTTGTTAATTTAAAAAGTCGGAAATTTTTTTTCCGGGTTTAATAACTGTAATACGATCATTATTTACAACCACCGGTCCTTTTCAGGACCCTACTGTTGTCAAAACGTTACTATAAATCTGTGATAATTATTTATTTATCATTTGTGGTTGTTATAAGCTACTGGTGGAAATGAAATGAACGACACTCGATGCTATTATTGTATAATTTTTTTCAGAAATAGGATAGTCTTATACTATAGCCTATTTCACATCGAGCAAGTGTAATTAATACCCCTTTTTAGTATTGTAAACAATCACTTACTAGGTTATTAATACACTACGGTTTAATTACCCCCAAGTTATTGTCTAAGGGGGGCAGTGTAGGGGTATGGTATTTACACTTTATGTTCATGTACCCGTGAGACTCAGACCTAGGTCCTTCGGGTGTAGTGGGGGAATCCGGATGGCAGGGGGCAGCACCTGCCTCTGGGTTCATATCCATTACACCAGGGGACCTACCACTCGTCCGCCACACGTCACGTGGCCGGTCTGAGTTTTGCGGGCTTTTCTCCTATATAAGGCTGGTCCTAGCCCATGTTCTTCAGTAGTGGTTTACCCACTGCTCAACCAGGTCGTTACCCGAAAGGGTAACCGAATGCCCTAGTAGCATGTAGTCCTCTGAGGCTGTGATCGTATGTAACATAAGCTATGAAATAAAATAGTAAAGGTGAACGATGATTAGTTTGAGCCGACCGTTTCTTCACGAGCGTGTCCTGCCCGTTCCGCACGAGGCCGGTAGGCCGAGTGCGGAGCGGGCAGGACACGCGAGTGAAGAAACAGGAGGCTCAAACTGATCAGAGTTCATCTTTACATTTATGTCAAGGTGTTTGGATGTATATTTGATCTATTAAATGGACAAAAATGGACAAAAACTCACTTTTACCCATCGTCTTCGCGAAATCCTGACCGCCGCCATATTGGATGTTTACGTTTCAAAAGGGCTGCGCATGCGCGGTGGAGCTATGACGTCATCGTGCGGATTTCCCGCGGGTTATTTAACGCAGGGGTGCAATACGGGAGGCTAGTGCATTGTCAATGGAGCATCGATATTCACCTTGACATAAAAGCTCGGTTGCCTACCCGGAAACTTTTCTCTCTCTTCGTTATGATTTAATCTAACTTAACGAGATGAACCACTACACCTGTAAGAGTTGCAGTATCATTGATTTGCCCTCAACAAATCCGTATTGCTGTTTGGACAGAAGGTTCTGTGTATTTAAGTGCACAAGTATGTTGTCTCTGATTATTGTTTCCATTGACTTGCATACTATGCTCGTGAGACTTACTTAATAGTAACATGCAGGGTTTTTTTTTGCTAAAAAAGGGGGTAAATTTTTTCTGCTCCCCCCATCAAGAGGGGATGAAATTTTTTTCTGCCCCCCCCCGTCAGGAGGTGTGGGGCAATCCATAAATGATGTCACACACAATTTGACCATTTTTGATCCCCCCTCCCCACAATGTTTTTTTGCCAAATTTGCTATGCTGAAGGTATATGGAAAATTAATTCTGTCACACCGAGCCTAACCCCCCTCCCCCTCCAGTGTGACGCCATTTGTGGATAGCCCCTGTCTGAATTTGTTACGTCCCCCCCTCCCCCCATTGATAAATAATGACCACTCCCTTAGCCTACTACTTGTACTAGCCTGCCGCCTCGGCGTGGGGACCAGACGTTGGGACACTCCTTTTTCCTCAAATTTAGCCAAAAAATAAGGTCTAAACAGAGTCAAAGACAAAGGGGTAGACTATCCCCTGAACCAGCAACAGTGGCAGCACACACAAATATGTCTATTTTCAATAACACGATTTTCACACATTGAAGTATATGCCTATCCCGTACGTCGGCCATTTAGGTGAACCTTGCAACACATGGAGATTTGGATGGACGTACTCTATGGCTAGCCTACTGAACAAGGTGCCACGCCCCCTTCTGCTGTTGCTCGAGCACGTTTTGACAGGCATTGACGGGGCATTGACCATGTCCCAGGACCCTGGCAACATCAAGGTAAACGATTTGATTGGTCCACACCATCAAGCACTGGCTCTGATTTATACTGATTGGTTAGTCATGACGTCAATCAAACTACGTCACGTCCGGTTCTGTCAGCCTTCCAAAGCACAACAAACAAAATGGCGGAGGTAGCAGGACCTACTGTACAGAGCTCTCCGGAAAATTCCCCAGAACCTACTGGGTCTGTGGATTTGGTGGAACCTGAGACCAAGAAACCAAGGCTGGAACCAGATCCTCCAAAGAAAGAATACCGATTAGAGGAAAGACTCAACGGAATTCTTTGCTGCGCCGTTTGCCTAGACCTCCCGTCGGTCGCAGTTTATCAGGTGCGTATCAAAAATAGAAACAAGGCTGCTCAAAATTACGTCAGCACCGTGAGGAAAATGCAATATCTCCAAATCTTACCTATGTATTTACTCTATTTCTTTGTGAACACTCGAGAACACCCAGTACTAACAATGTAGTGTTGTACTTTGGTTTTATCGCAGATAGTTCCTATTTAGCTTATACTTTTATTTGGCCCCTTTGACGTGGCTGTATCCGCCCTTCCCGACACAGGGGATGTAAACAAATGCGCGTGTGCAGGGACGTCAGCTCGTGAATACACATCCGTTCCTTCATCAATCATATCCTCGTAAAATTCGGCCTCTTTAACATCAACCACGTGTAAAATACAGAGTGTGCAGTCATTTCAGACCCATTGGGCGATATCCCAAAGGAAAATCTGACATTTCTAGGGGCGCACAGAGGCCAGACAAAACATAAATAAGCCTGGTACGGTGGTGTCATGTGACGTGCATACATTATGTAAATGAGGTTAGATGTGACAGAAATGTGTGGAATGTTGTTATGGTATGTGAGGAATTGTGCAAGCTGATCAGTTCATTGCATGGTCTGTGTACTTCACAATCCCATTTTCTTCGGTTTGAAATATTTGATGTTTGCATTCTTTGAATCAGAGCTAGATCTACTACATCTTTCTACAAGAGTCAATGTCAGAGTCACATATGGTTTGGGTGGTTGAGTCACGACGACAGCCTGTTGCCTTTGAGTTTGACCTACAGGCTACAGCCAGCCCAGATAGCTCCCGATGGGTGGAGGTCCCGGGGTGCAGGTGACTGGGGTGTGGGGGTGTGGTGGATGGGGTCTCGTCCTCTGTTTGGGTTACCAGGGCAGTGTGTTAGTTTCCAGCTGCAGCTATTTATAGCACCAGTTGTCATGGAATAGGGGGTATAGAGGGGGGGGGGGGGGGCGTGTCAAGGAGGACAAGTCACAAGGGAAGGATGTAGGTCTCGGGCACTATAAATTATAATACAGCATTGTATGCATATAAACTGGTGTCTGGGACTGGTGTGCCCCAGAGGTATTGAGCAAAAAATCCCACATACCGTAATCTCCCGCATATAAGGCGCGCCCCCCCCCACTCACAGGGGGGGGGGCTGTTTTACATAGAAGGTGCCCCCCTGAGGGCAGATTTTTGTCAGTTTAGTACTGTTCTATAGTAAAAATAGCCCCTATAAGGCGCACCCCAAACTCAAGGCAATTTACCTTCCACATATAAGACCCAGCAGCATTTTGTTTGGCCTATAAGACACGCCTTATATGCGGGAGATTACGGTATATCTTCAGGAGCAACCTTGATTTACGACATATTTAAAAAAAAAGGGGTTGTGTACAAATGACGTCATGCAGGAGGGGGGGGGTTAGACCCGGCATGACAGAATTAATTTTCCATATACCTTCAGCATTGCAAAATTGCCAAAAAGCATGAGGAGGGGGGGGGGGGCGGGGGGTTAAAAATTGTCCAAAAATGCAGGATATCATTTGTTCACAGCCCCATAGCGGAGGGTTGATCGTGACAATCTGGAATGCTTGCCATAAAATTCCCATTTACACACACCTGCATAATTGGTAATTTTTGCAGTGAATAAATTTGGGTTAGACACAATACAAACAAGCTCTAAAATGAATGGGCATACCAGCAATAATCATGTTTTATTCTATATCATATGAAAAAGCATCTACTAAGGACCAGTTATGGATTTTCGCAGAGTTCTGAATTACCTATTTTATCCACACAGAACTTGTGTAGTATTCTGTCTGGAGCTGGTAAGGATGCGCTAAGTGACCCCAGGAATTCCCCACGTGAGACCTATAGGGACAGATGTCCCAAGTCTTTGCACCCTGGCTCTGTACCGATATCTTAATTTATCCTGACAGTCTGTTTTCTATAGGTATTCTTGTGAAGAATGGATAAATGGGTCCAAATGAATAGGCCTTTATATACAGGGAGTGGCCACAACAGGGGGGGGGGGTTGGTAGGTTTTGGATGGACCAAAAAAAATTCACCCCTTTTTAACGAAAAAAGTCCACATGCTACTAAAGAATATAACGGGTGGGGGAGAAGCAAAATTATCAGACCCGCTGAAGTTACAACCCTTTTGCACTAAGGCGACGATTTATCAACAAGGGGGTGGGGGGGTGAGTTTTATGCAGATGAAACACTACCCAATATGTTTGGCCCTTTATGTTAATTGCTTGTGTTTGTCTCTGGTTCTCTTTGTAGTGTACAAATGGACACCTCATGTGCGCCAGCTGCATTTCACACCTGCTGGCAGATGCCCGGCTTAAGGATGAGGCCTCAACATGCCCCAACTGCAGGTGTGAGATCAGCAAGACATCCTGCTCGCGTAACCTGGCTGTGGAGAAGGCCATCTCTGAGCTGCCCACCGAGTGCCAATTTTGCTCGCAGCAACTGCCGCGGTGCGCCATCAAACACCATGAGCGAGAGCTATGCCAGGAGAGGTGTGTGGCACTTTCCTGCCTTGTCCGATGTAAAAAACTTACGCCTGATGTCTTTACAACTGATGTCTTTTACAATAACTTGTGCTGGTGTGGGCTAGTCATGATGATGGTGATGATACATACTTTGATGATGATGCCCATTATTTGTTCTCGTTGGTTGACATGCCGTCAGCCATTGATTCTGATTGGTACTTTGCAGCTCTTCCATCAAGGCTTCAATCCTGCAGTGGTACTATGTGGCTTTATAAACTCATTGTGACTGAAAGGGAAAAGGGATATTAGATATTGTATACAAAATGTGCCAAAGTCTGTACCGAGGAGCCGTCACCTTATACCTGACTTTGATAACTTTAAGCACCAGTCCTGAAACCTGTCCATGATATAGAAAAAACACCTTTCATAATGAAACAACCCCAGGGGACTCTTTATTCTTGAGTCCTTTGGGGTGAGAAGTTAATGGTCAGGTTTTACAAATAAAAAGTTTTGAGGGCAGTTTTAAAACAGTACCCTGGCCTGTTGTATATGCCATATGAACTGTGTGTACTGCACTGTATGTAGCACCAGCCACCCTTAGCCACATCGTACCCATCCAGAGCCAGTATCTCCGTGGAAGAGTGCGTATACCAGGTACTGTATCCAAAGCTAGTATGATTCGGTCTAAGTAAACAGTCATGAGGGAGCCATGCTGGATGGGATAGGAATAGGAATTACTAAAAAAGACCAAAAAAAAATAAAAACACTACTGAATAAATATTTTTAGGAAACAAAATGGGCACAGAGAAATTGCATGATTTTCCTTCTTTCACATGCACCTCATTTACAATGCGTGAACAATTCAGTTGGGACTCCTCTACTATATAGATGTCAGCAGTCCTTTCAGGCTTTCCAAACAACTAGGTCACATGTGTCTGTTATGGTGTATCCTTGTAATTCTATTGTTTATAGAATATTTTTGAAAATCAAATCGTTTAAGTTGTCTACAGGGTTGCTTGTCCATACCCCTCTATCTCAGTTTAGTCAATTTTTATTGCCATTATTTGTAGTTAATACAGTACTTATCTGTCTGGTGCATGCAGGGTAGCAGGATGTGTACAAATGCTTCAGAATGCTCCATTTTTTGCCCTTCACCTTTCCACTGAAACTACCTCCCTCTTGAAAATCTTAGTTTACCTTAAAGTCTAGAAATGACCTAAATGTTTAGGAAATACACACCTGATTTTATGTTGTTGCTTATATTTGCTCTCTTTGGTATAGCGTAAGTTTTGTTAGTTTCTGTGACTAAGGCTTAACCTAACCCTGCTTTTAGAAAGTGTTGTCCATACATTGCCCAACTTGAATGATGAATCATTACCTTCCCTGTCCTAGATCCTTGATGAGTCCGTAAGTGTTGGAGTGTGATAGTTGAACGTTGTATGGGCATTATGCCTGTATGCACAAGAAGTGGGGCAGTATTTTTGATCAGTGATGCTGAGACCAGTGACCTATTTGGTTGTCCAGAGTTTATGGGTATGGTATCTATTAGCTCAATTGAAACTAGGGCATTATACCAGCACCAGCATGGTTCCCGACTGTGAGAAAATAGAGTACAGCAGGACCATAGTTATTAAATTAGGTAAAACCATAAGGTTGTTTTGGTGCCTACTACATAAGAGAAGAAATGAAATAGGGATCTAAGGATGTTGCCACATTTAAAAAAGAGGAGAGGTTCCTGCTGTACCTAAGGTGAAAATCTAATACTGCAAATCTAGATATAATTTTGGTCTTCAAATTGCCCAATATTCATTCATAGATTCAATCATTATCTATGAATTGTGATTGTGGCTAAATTCCAAATTTCTTTTCAATTACATAATAGCCCTAACTCAACATTACAACCATTTAATTTCCCCTTTTTATTCAATTTGTTAAAAAGATAAAGCATGCTCATTCACATGAAAATGAATTACAAAATGACCTTTTTCTATTTTCTATTGCAGGTGTTATCTTACAAGAACAAATACTACACTAGACATAAGATGATATTTTGTATTCAGAGAACTGATAAGTCAAGTTATTATTTGTTCTATGAGTGCAATGTTTCTTCTTAGCAAATTCAAAATTTTAAAGTTGATATGTGCAAAAGTTGATTTGAAAGTACAAAAGAATCTGATAACTATGAATCAATGCCCTGTCAGTTTCCCTTGAATTACCTGTCAAGGGCAATTGACAGTAATGGAAGAGGTAAGTTATATTCCTAGATGTGCACATTTCCCCCCAACTATATTGATTGAGTGGAGATACCATTCTCTGAATGTATCGTTCTTTCAGAGAATGCAATCTCCACTGCAATAGACACTTGACCTTCTAACTCTGTTTGACTTTCTTATTGCAGGAGGGATGGGGATGGGAGATTTGTATGGGGAAGGGCCTGGACGGATTTGTATAATAAATCCAATATACACGTCGACAAGAGACCCCCGACGGTAAGTGCTTTTGCAGCCTTAATACACGAAACACAATTAGCTTAGGCCCCCTTGGTTAGGCAGTTAGGGACCAAACTGATACAGTACACAACACACAAATCACCCATGATACCCCATGTCTGATATATGTGCTGTAAGTCCTTCCATCTACTGAACATAACACATGCCCTTATTGTTATTGTCATTGCAGACTCATGCCCTGTCATTATGACCGCATTGGGTGCCCTTGGAACGGGCCCTACCATGAGTTGGCGGGCCACGTCTCTGAGTGTGCCCACCCAAAGAAGACAGGGGCCGAGGTGATGGAAGCACTGGCAGTAGTCGACGAGAAAACCAACAGCGAAATGAAGCTCTACAAGAGCATTTTTAACTTGCTTTCCTTTGAAAAGATCGCCTTCAATGGTATGTATCGACACAAGGTCAGATGGATTTGACAAAAGGAAATTTCACTCCAGAATGAATATTATAACATACAGGAGCTTCCAAAATTATTTGGATCCTCCTGTCTTAAGTGTTTTGGAATATCTTTAGAATTCATTATCAAAAGGACTTATCCTTACTTCCTATTCCACTCTGACTCTTGTATTTTCTACCTTTTCATTTGGCTGACAAGTCAAGCACCATGTCTTCCTCTCTGGTTAACATTTTTGCTCATCTCTGTTTGGGAATTTGATCTAAAACTACTTGAAGGTTGCCCATTTTTATGGAAAAAAGGTCTAGTTATTTGAGATTAGCAACAGGTAAGTTATAAAGATGGGATCAGATCTTCAAGTAATCTGAGGCATTTTTAATTGTGCCAAAGAGATCTAGAGAATACTCACTATTTTTCAGTTCAAAGGAAGACCATTGTCTATTTGGCATAGCTCTGAATTGTAGCTATCAATATATACTTTGACTAGTAGGATTGATTCCTGAAGGCAGGGAGTTCTTCCAGTGGAAGAAACTCCATCTGTCTTATGTACTAAAACCTAGAGACTTTTGCCCTTTGCAGACCTACAGCTACGGCCCTACCGGACAGATGATTACATTACCAAGCTCTTCTATGAGACTGCCCGTTTCACCGCCTTCAATAACCAGTGGGTTGTGAAGGCTATGGTGAATGATAACCAAAAGAACCCAGCACTGACCATGAACCGGTCCATCTCCTACATGCTTGTTCTCAAGAGTAAATCCGCCACTCCGATCAACCTCCATTTTGTAGCATTACGCCCGCCATACACCGAGATGGCCATCAAGCCATCCATCCACCAGTTTGAATTCTCGACTGAGAACAATGAGTGTGGGTACTTTGAACTGCCAATTGACACCAACGAGGTAAACAAGCTGCTTGCTGCGAAGAATATTACTCTACGACTCATTCTATTTCTTGAACCAAAGTAGTCAGGAATTGGCTATGGTTTTAATCTGCAGCTTTCAATTGCTGTGTATCAAAAGAGACGGGTTAACGTAAATGCATGTGTGGGTGTCAATAGAGGCGACAATGTCTAACCATCAGTGTGTACAGAAGCAAACATGTGGTTGGAGTCAAGATTCAAAATTGATAGAACACCATTCTCTTTTCTCTTAAAGGCTATATCTTGTGTGTAAAATATAACAATAGAAAATTCCAAATTATCTTTCCTTTACCTGTGTATACCAGTATGTCCCCTCCTTCCTTTGTCAGTAGATATACTCTTGACTATAAAAGCCACATGGATTCATTCCTCAGTTATAACTACTTGTATTAACACATGTTGGGTTTTGCCATGTATTGAGTATTGGTTTATGAAGATTTTTGTTCCTGGACCAAGATGTGAATGTCTGAGTGGATGCCCGTAAATGAGGTATAGCTGTAGTGTGGAGAGCACCCTCCATCTGGTAATAACTTGAACATAATTATTGTGTTTAGAGATGCACCATTATTTTTCACCTTTTTATTGTGGATATATATATAGCGCAAACCTTTTTAGATATAGCAGGAATCAGTATACTCAACAGTTGACCTTTACTGATCGATAATTATTCAAGTGGTTTTAAATGTTCTTCAGGTAATATTTACCTATTTATACAGGAAACGGTAATTTCAAGCCTCTAGAGGATTTTAAATCAGCCACAAGTAAAACGGTGCTTTAAAGTTTCTCACAGTACAAAAGGTCCTAAATATTGGGCACTGTTGATGAAAATATGTCTATGTCTGTGTTAACATATCCGGGCAAGAACTGTGGCAAATTGACACCATTTATCGTAGGAAATTGTGGTTATTGATATGAAAATATCAGTTGTACATTTAGATATGTATGTCTACACACATATACTGCATGTATAGGTGAGAAAGTATTGTGGCTGAAGAAACCTGCGAATAATTTTTATTTCTTTTCATGCTGTAAATACATGTAATGAGCCAATCCCTCTGTCACCAACTGTATAGATCATCTTGATGTAGTTCTACCTCAAACAATACATATATGCCCGTATTGATATAGAACAAGCCCAGTAACTTTTAGAAAATATTACCCTCATTGATTCTTTTATTTTGTCCATTGCCAGAAAGGTGATGATTAAAGACTAATTGTTATAATATTAGTGGTTGAGACAATTAACATATTAGTTTGGTCTCCTCGAAAATTTGAAAATTTTCAGTACAATCTATTTCAAAGTTCAAAATGAAATGGGAAAATATTGAACTGGGAGATTGCATCAAGAGGATCTAGTCTTTGACCAAAGCACAATATTGTAAATAATAGCTTATAATACTATCTACTAATAACAACTAGAGTACTTGGCATAATTTGAATGTCTGAGTTCCTCAAAATTTGCTGCAGACAACTATTGTCTTTCAGAGCTTGACAAATGGGTAATATAGCAAATTGATTTCCTCTCTCAAAATACAAAGGTCGATGTCTAAAATAGATATAGAATGTGTGCGTTAGGTGTATGGGTTTATTCATAATAAAAGTAAAGAAAAGTGCAGTGTAAGAATGAAGTATTTTCTGTTTGGAGGTTGATCGAACATCTCTATTTCTGCTAAAAATTTAATGTTGCAAATGTTTATAACAGCTTTACTCAATGTGACTTTAGAGCTTTGCTATTGACACTTGTAATAAAAAGTGATTAGATGTTGAGATTCTTAGCTTGTTGAAGGTGATGGGTATCTTTGTCAATGATTTTGGTAAGGTGTCAGAATATTTTGCAAGAGCTACTGCTTTGAAAATGACTTAGCGTTATCTCCCGCGTAGAAGACGCGCCGCACGTATAAGACGCACCCCAAACTGAGCAAAGGCATTTTCGCGTATAAGACGCACATTTTAAGGCTAAAATTTGTAAGATTAATACATTTCTATAGTAAAATTACCCCTCGTATAAGACGCATCCCCAATTTCAGTACATCCTATAAGACCCCCAGCATTTTGTTTGGCGTAGAGGACGCATCTTATACGCGGGAGATTACGGTACATCATAGTTCATAGTTTGCCATGTCATAGGGTGTCCATGCAATTGATTACTTCATTTGACAAGATAACAAATTCATTTGTCAAATTTTACGATTTCTGAAATTTCACTTGCCATTGTTAGAATGTGAAGATATCAAAACTGGGAATACAGGATTGGGACTTTAAGCTATTTCATATTGTGAGGTACATGCATCTTGTTAGGGTGAAGTATTCACCTCTTGGCTTCCTTTTCTCCTATCCTCTGGGTGCAGTTTCATGTAGTTTTGCTATTGCAGTATGTGTTTTAATAATCAATTTAGCTTTTATTAGAGTACTAATTCATATTTACAAATGTATCTATAAGACTTTATGCCGAGGCTCTGTGCACCCGGAGATCTACATATAATTATTCTTATCAAAGCATTTTGTTCATGTTTTTGCTTTGTAATGTAATTATTCAAATATGTGAAAATGTCCATGAGTAAGCACTGTGAGTTGAGTCAGAGCTTCTGACCATTGTGACTGCTGATGGCGCTAAGCTAACTACCTGATTGATTGTGGCCTTCGAGTAGATCAGATTATTATAGCGCACACCGTCAACGCAAGTGTTATTGGGGAAGTGGCTGGTACAATTGTACAAGTACCTGTAGGTAGAGATGTCACTGTTGCCATCAGACTGCACATGAGAGCTGCTGCTCTCCTACAGGTAGAGGTGCAGAATGACCAATCCCCTGGCTGACACTTCCTCTGCAAGGATCCTGTTTGTTAGACACAGTTCAGCTTGAACCTTCAGTCTGCCATCTCATAAACTGCAAAGTAGAGATTCAAGCTCAAACATTGTCTCATGAATAAGATGAATAAGGTCTAGACACATGGAACATATTTCAGTGCCATAGATTTATTATTGTAGGTGCAGAGAAAGTGTCTTACACAGGTACTCTACTCTATCAATTATTCTTTGTCAGCATTGTGTTGCCCACCTCTACCTATGTGAGTACTGAGCTACCTATTCAGATACTATGCTCCCTGTATGGATACATGTATATCCATACAGGTACTGAGCTAGCTTAGTAGGTCAACAGCTCTTGGCATAAGTAACTTTGTACACATGTAAGTGGTTTGCTATATGTATGTCTCAGGTCAGCTGATTGCAAACCGCGGAATCGATGCCAATTTATGAATGCAGCTTTACAGGCTGTTGCTTTACTATACACCAGAATAACAGTGATAGTTTTTCACACTGCAACACATTCCTGTTATCTAGAAGTAAATACTGTATTCACTCTCAACAGGCTAACTACTGTCTTTGGCAATTGTCAGTAACCTAAATATTCAAAGAAAATCAACTGTTGAATTATAAAAACATTTTGAGGTTTTGACCACTTAAATTTCAGGTAATACATTGAATGTAGTCATTTTTATGCTGGAAAATATTTGTATCACCATAAAGAGAAAGATTACTGAAAATAAAACAACAATTTATATTGATCCAGTAGTGGCTGAGGCATGGGGGATGCATCCGACCCTACATTATTTCAGGTTCTAAGTATAGATTTTAGCAAAATTTACCACGTATACACAGCTCGTCCCCCCCCCCCCCACACCTTTTCAGCTACTCCACCACTGCTGATGGAGTAGCTACATGATAATTGAAGTTTTTGGAAGTATCCCACTGTGAAACTGAAATTGATGCACCACTGACTGTTAGTGCCTCTCTGTTACTGTTCTTGCATTCAAAAGAAAAGAATGTCTTGTACTTCTAATCATTAGAGGTCAGACTATCAGCAAACATAAACATACATTGCCTGTTAGAGCACAGAAATAAATGGAAGCATTGAAAATTTTACAGAACTAAAGTTGTTTCTGTTGTTTGTGCTGTCTGCTTGAATGGACAAGATACAGATATCTGAGACTTTAAAAAAAATCTCATAGAAATTATTTTTCCTTTCTCATACTACCAGAATTGCAAAACACAGAAGTGTGTGGATCCCCCTTTTCCGGGCCATATATTACCTTACAAAATACCGGGATACTTATTTTTTAGAATCTCTGTTTTTCTGTAGATTTTATATAGTGTTGTACATAGTACCTCGTGTGCAAGTCTCACCTCATCATAAAGCTACATGGGATACCTGGAACTAGAATTTTGAGCCATTTAGTTCTAATCTAGTGTAATTTTAAAGGCACGAAATGACTCAAGTAACATTCCTATAAGCTGCATTCAGCCTCATATTTCCGTAAAAGCTGTGGTTTGCACATCAGATACTATGGTAATATCATCTGATGGAAAACGATCCCTTTAATACTGTAATACCCCGCGTATAAGGCCCACCCAGACTTTGTGGACATGAGAGGGAAAATAAAAAGGCACATAACTTATGTTTTAATCAATGTATTTTCAAAATTCAAAGACCTATACCATTACTATTGAATATTTTAAAATTCTTGAATGTCTGAGTTCCTCAATGGCCCCCGGACGTAAAACTAAACAAACAAACAAACAAAATCTTGGAGCTCCCCCAATGCCCCGAGAGTGAGAAAGGGGGGTGGGGGAATAATGGGAACATTTTAAAGAAAAACCTACCCTTACCTCGCACCTTGCACGTGGGGTATACCTATTTAAATAACCATGGAATCGGCAGTTCCTTACCATTGGATCATGGTCCAAAATAAGAATAATTGTCTTAAAAACGACCGACGAGTAGATATAACTCCATGACAGTAGAATCAATTTGCAGCATTTCTAAGCAGGGACCTTACTTGTATCATGGCGGTCTCATTTTTGGGCCCATAACTTACTTCAGGCCCTCATTTATACGGTGATTCGTATGTACAACAAGATACTTAGTTTGTGGACTTGCTAGAAAGTGAGGAATTATCATATTTACCTCACAAATATAGGCCTATAAGGCTTTTTATGGCTGACAGGAGTAGTATATAGATGCAAACTGAGCGCAATGGGTTATATAGTAACTAGGTCATGACCTACTGGTAGACCAGAAGTGACCTAGTTTCAACCAATCAGAGGTCTGGATTTGACAGGAAGTGACGTCACAAGGTCGTGACCTAGTTTTCTCGACCAATCAGAGAGCTGGATTTGGCATGACCTAGTGACATGACCTAGTTGCATAAATTAAGTGAATTGCGCAATACCTAGGTTTGACCTACTTACAAATCGGAAGTGACGTCATGAAAACGTATGACCTACGTATGAAGGTGTATTGTGCAATCCTTGTAATAAATTGCACAATAACCGTGACTCATGTTCTGATGCAATATTTCTATGGATTTACGCAATACATGACCTTAAAGATGCACAATGATAACTGATGAAATAAACCAGAGAGAACTGCACTCCCAACCTGAACAACTGTTGGCTGGCTCCCCCTAAGGACGGAGTCCGAGGGGGGAACCCCCGAGGGCGTAGTCCGTGGGGGAGGCAGGCAACAGTTGGGCAGGTCGGGAGTGCAGTTCTCTCTGTTTATTTCATACATTAAAATAAAACACAACTCATTGAATTTACATGACAGGTGATATTTTTATTAGACACAATATTTGCAGATGAAGACAGAATTTCCATTTCCGGGGCGTGCACATATACAACAGAAACATTTGTTGTGTGTGAATTTACTTGCTTGATACCAGCTTTGACCAGTAAGACTAGATTTCCATGTGTTGTGGAAACAATAACTGTTCAGTTTGGCTATGTTAGATATAGCATGCTCAAACAAAGCCTGTGCCAGGAAGTAAGTTTGGCTGTTTTTAGGACCAGGTAAAAGACCAGACAGAAATCCATCCTTAAAGTTTACCTGGAAAGAGAAATGATTTCGCACTCCAGGTATACTTAAGGCATGAAGTTCCAGTGTCACCTGTAGACATGTGAAACAAATAGTTTTAGGAATTGCAGATACTTGCAGTTTACAGTTACACTGACAAAACACCCCTACTATGGGGTTACATTCTAACTCTTTGACAGTAACAACAAACTTTCTTACACTTCCCAAAGTGTACCTTGTGTAGTGTCTTGGACAGCTAGGTTCAGTGTGCAATTGATATACTCCTATGCACCAATCATGCAATATCAAGTTAACTTTTTTCACTTGACAATAGTACATGCAGTTTCTGTAGGTGTCCCAAAAAGCTGAAGAGAAATATTTGTACATTTTGATACTAGTTATACAGTGGTCAACAGTGTCTGGTTCAGCTCCTCTAAAATATCCAATATTTTCTGCAGGTATTATTTCCCAAAAGAAAGTCTCTGAATATCCACATGCTATAGAACTTATTTCATTGTCAGGTGTAATAGAAGAAGCTTGACTATACAAAGCAACACTTTGTAAAACTGGATGCATGTAATAGTCATAAGGTGGAGTTTCTGTTGTTTGCTTCACAAGCATAGGCTCTAAACTTTCCATGTTAAATGTTGACTTAAATCTAACCAGATGCTAAATTTTTTATCTGGTGAAGGTGGCACAAAGAACAAAGAATTTTTGTAGTCCTCTTTTTCAATTCCAAGTTAATTTCTTTAGCGCCTGATTTTTATTTTTTGTGGTGAACCTGTATAGTGTTCACTTTTGTGAATAGTTTTTTAGATTTTTTTTGGTGATACAGTTCACTTCATTTTCTTTTGTTAGTTTTTTGCTCATACAGATTACTTTTTACCTTTTATTCAAACTTTTTTAATAAAAGTTTACTTTTTTGTATAAATGTTCGGTTTTTATTGTACTTTATGCTATTTAACACGTGTTTCTATGGGAAAAAATGTTCATTTGAACAAATGTTCATTTGAACAATTTTTCAAAAAAAACATTTTCCAGTTTAACATGTGTTTCTATGGGGAAAAATGTTCATTTGAACAAAAGTTCACTTGAACAATTGTGTAGAGGCAAGGAGAAAGGGTGCTCCTTGCTAAAAGTCAACTTTAAAATTCAAATCACTAGCTTTACAGTGATACATAGCATGAGAAGATACTCCTGTTAGTTTTGAAGGAATGGCTTGCTAGATATGGGTTGGTGTGACCATTTTAAATATGTTAATAAGCTCTTTGTCTAATTGGTCATGAGATATATAGCTAATTAGCATATTTTATGCTAATTAGCTAAATTCATATAAATTTTTATTCTTTTGCCCATAACTTTTGATCTAGAAATGGTATTTTCATTCTGTTTTCACCATAGTAAACCTTGTGGGATGTTCCTTCAAATGGGATCATTGATTTTCCTATTTAGAATGAAAATCATGTTTCCATGGCAACAGAAATCAACATAAATGCCTATTTTGGCCCAAAAACATTCCTTTTACATGCCAAATTTGGAACCTTTCCACCCAAAATAGAACGTTTTATCAAAAACCATTGAATTCTCCATAAAAAAGTACCCTATAACAGTTTTAGTCATATTTTTCCTATTCTAGTCCATAGTGGTGCCCCCTGGTGGCTAAATCTGGTACTAAATCCCACAGTAACT
Source organism: Acholoe squamosa (assembly GCA_949317995.1). Lineage (NCBI taxonomy): Eukaryota > Metazoa > Annelida > Polychaeta > Phyllodocida > Polynoidae > Acholoe > Acholoe squamosa. The sequence goes on from OX439038.1 coordinate 69,863,541, forward strand.
GTCCTTTCTGCTTGCTGGCTCACAATTGTTCAAATGAACATTTTCCAGTTTAACACATGTTTGTATGGGGAAAAATGTTCATTTGAACAAATGTTCAAATGAACATTTGTTCAAATGAACATTTTCCAGTTTAACACATGTTTCTATGGGGAAAAATGTTCATTTGAACAAATGTTCATTTGAACAATTGTTCAAAAGAGAAAGAGAAACATTTCTTTTTTATATTGAAAGGGGGAGGGTGCTTACTCCGTCTTCACACACTTGTCTCTTAATGTACTGATAAGTTAGCCCTTGTTTTCTTTGAGAGTAAGTGGTAACGCTGTGGTTAACTACTTTAAATCCTTTGTTCATTACCGTGACAACATTTTCACTGTCCAGAACTTCTTTTTATGTCAAGGTGAATATCATAGTTCCATAGAGAAAGCACTGAACCCCCGTATTGCACCCCTGCGTTAAATAACCCGCGGGAAATCCGCACGATGACGTCATAGGTCCACCGCGCATACGCAGCATTTTTGAAATGTAAAAATTCAAAATGGCGGCGGTCAGCATTGCGCATTGGTGCTTGGTGATTAATGGTTTAATTTCAATCTTATTGATGAAATATCGATTAATTATCAACCCAAACACCTTGACATAAATGTAAAGATGAACTCTGACCAGTTTGAGCTTCCTGTTTCTTCACTCGCGCTTCCTGCCCGCTCCACACTCGGCCTATCGGCCTCGTGTGGAACGGGCAGGAAGCGCTCGTGAAGAAACGGTCAGCTCAAACTGCTCATCGTTCACCTTTACCATTGTACTTTTCAGTGGTCAAGGGGTTTTGTTTTTGAATTACACCTTTGCAACTCATTTTAATGGGCACTTTCTCTCCTGTGCCTATGTAACATTTGGAGTATAAGGCAGTCATTTCATCACCTTCCCACTCCACTTTGAACAACCCATGGGTTCTCGTCAAATGCCAGACGTCTCTGACAGCAGGGTTGAGGTAGCCACAGCTCACCCAATACTTTGGTCTGAATGTAGGTTTCTCTGTGATAACTATTGTCACATGATTCAGAGGGCAACCATTTGTGACGTTCTCTGAAAAAAACTTCACGTTTTTCAGGAATAATCACATCTTCTATTTTCTCTGCACTTAAAGCAAAGTAAAAACTGTCAAGTGTCCATTTCACACATTTCAAAGTCTTTCTAGTCTATGTATTCAAGGAGAAAGTCGTAATAGAAGGCCAACATTTTAAGTTTGGCATATTGGTATACCATGAAACCTATTTGAACTGGGAGGTCGTAGGTAATGGAGGTGGGCAAACAGGACAGTTCTACCGTGTTCTCGCTTATGTCTTGCACGTCTTGAACTGACCAGTGCATGGCCAAACGTCTTGCCTTAGAGGGGAGAACATACTTTGTTTGAATAAAGTTTTGTTTGTTGCATATGGTTTTACCGTATGAACCATTTCCCAACAGTTTGTAGAGATCTGACAGAATTTTACAGTCGATGTTTTCATCTCCCTTCCTCCTAGCTTTGGTGACTTCATCCATGAAGGGTAAAAAGGTGTGTTCTGGTGTGTATTCTATGAGAAGGTGTACTGTGGTAACTACCAAACCTTTCTCCAGGTACCACTTCAAGAGAGGAGTTCCCAACAAAATTCCCTCAGCGTGGTAACTGCCTATGAGTTGGCGTTGTGGCTGTTTCAGCTTACCTGCTGCTTCCAAATAATGTTTCATATGTTCACCTACATCTTCTTTCCCTACTAGGCAGTTCTTAAATATAGGTGTCATTTCGCTGAATTTTTCTTTCAAAGATTCAGGTGTTTCTATGTCTACTTGGATAAGTCCAAATGTTTTTCCATTTGAAACCCCTCTCAGTATTTCATCCTGACTTTTCCTACCTTGACACGACGGTCTTTTAATTTCCCATTCACTTTTTGTTTTTTGACACAAGCTTTCAGTTTTTTCTTTCATCCACATGCACTCATACTTTTCCTCTACTTCATAACCCAACGTTTGAAGATATAGGGTGATCAAGGTAGTATTTTGTTTTTTTTCTTCTAACCATGATTTTCCTTTTGGATCTTTCAATACTGGTTTAGTAAGATGACACATGTGTCCATGCCAGTAGCACCCGTGAAACTGGTATACTTTTTGTGAAGCTGGGTTATATCCATCCACTCTTATTTTTCTTGAACCTAAGACAATTTCCCTGTAGTTGTATTGATGTAATATTTTAACGTTGTCTGAGACAGCTTTGTATCGCAACCATTCTGTGGCTGAGTAGCTGATTTGTTGACTGCAGACTGCTTGAAAATTGTTTTCTTTCCTGCGCACTACATAATTACCTGTGCAGTGTTCTTCGCCCATGCACTTGAGGTACAAGCTGTTAGCGTCTACCCCTACTATGTGCCTGCATACTTTGCTTTGTGGACCATATTTCTTTTGTCTTATTCGTGTTTGTCCACTTTTGTGATGTTTGTGAAATATAATAGAGGGCCCCCCAACTAAGTTGCGTCTAAGCAAAGACTGAACATCCTTTTCAAGGTAAGACCTGGTAAAGTTAAACCATCTTTGAACATGTCTACCCCACGGTCTATGAAAAATTTGGTGTGCTCGTTTATGGCTAAGACAAAGGGTTTTACATCCAAGTTGTTGTAATATATCAAGTAGTCCTTCATATTTTTCATGTTGTTATCTACCCAGGCCTTCTTACAAGTAAGATAATCTTCTTTGCTTATTCCACCACCTAACAAAGAACTGTAAAAGCAGTGGCGTGGAACAAGAGATTTGTTTTTTAGTTTTTTTACATTGTCCATCCACTCGTAGGGAAAAAAAAAACCTTTTCAGCTTTACCTTTAAGAAAGGCTTTGAGATAGTTTGCGTAGGAATACCCTGGGGCCAAATAGTTGAACATATCAAGGAAAAGAAGATGATCTGTGTACACTGCTATGTACTTGTTGCATTTTATTATGGTTTTCATTTCTGTCTTATCTGTCTCTATAAAAAAAAGAATGAAATTCCTTTTTGATCAAATTAATATCATACTTGCCAGAGTTGAAACCTAGTACAGGGATTCTTTCTATGTAGGCAAGAAGTTTTTCCTTCACTTCAAGAATATGGGACAACTTTTTTTTCTTTTTTTTTCTTTTTCATTGGAAAAACTTTGCTAGCTTTATGTTCTAATTCCTTTTGTTTTTCTTCTAAAGAGTCTAGTTGGTCTAAAACATCTCTAAAGTCGTCTTTAACTTGTTCTCCTATCATTTTTCCCAAGTTGTTTATGTGCTCCCAACACATTTTTCGACAAAAGGATCATCATCCCTGTTAGAATTTCTGACAAAACACACTGGTTCTATGTGTCCTGGAAGCTACACTGGCAGAAAGCTACACTGGCAGAAAGCGCTATGTGTGTTTTTTCTATCACAGTGTTAGCATTTTCTGGGGATGGATTTTCAAGTTGGACAAAGTAGCTTTCAAAGTCGAAAACAATTTTTATAGGGACATATTTTTTTCTCAGGTGGACAATCTATTCCCAGTTCCTCTAAAATTTGGAAAACTGTTTTGGATGGATTGTAAGCTCCACCTTTGTACCTGAAGCTGACTTTGGTGCAATCTTTTTTCACTCCATTGTGTTGCTTCAAAAGGAAACTATGAGTGAAAACTTTATGGCACTTTTCACAGGGATACATTTTACCATACAGTCCCATGTTTGTTATCAAACTTACATGCTTTCTGTATAAGTTCAAGTTCATAATCGTTTTGGATGAACACATATTTGACCTTATAATTTTAGGTCGCCCTTTTTTTTGGCCAAAAGACGGAAGAGAAAAGATTCTTATGTTCACTTCAAACTTTTTTTCTCACCTGTCTAAATCTTTAAAGTTGACACCCTCAAAAGTATCCTTGTTCACCCCTGGGTAGGCTTCAAGGAGAAGCTCTTGAGTTTTTTTTTCTAAAGATCCATACAGGAAGAAAGACAGACATCTAAAGACACACAAGTCATCCTTGTATCCCCTTTTGGTTTTAGGGTCTCTGTGAAAATGCATTCCTCTTTGTCTTAAACCTGGAGGAACAGTGTTCATTCGATCTAAGAGATATTCTCCTCCGGTAGCCCTTATAAAGGTTATATTGGCATTCACGTTGCCTATGACACTCCATTTAGTGGAGGGTCTTTGAGTGACTTCTTTATGTTATTTTTGATTAAATCTAAACACTCTGCAAAGTCTTTATCGTCCCTAATGAAAACGTAAGGTTCTCTACCAGTTTCACTGTCATAAAACAAGGACGAATTGTTGGCAGAAGCATGAAAGTACATAACTTTCTCTTCTTCCTCCTTTGAGGAAGACAACAACCTTCCAAAAGAAACAGCCACTTTGTAAGCCATGACTTGATTTTCATGAATAGAGGAAAGAACTTTTATGACCTGTTTTGCTCCCAAGTCTTTGTCAAAACTTGTCATTCTGACGTTGAAAATGGACTGAAGCTTACTTAGCACAGCCAAACCTGAAGCAATGGACTTGAAATTGTCACGGTAACTGTTTCTATAAGAAGAATTCGATTCTATTTCTTTTGAAATTTCAATGCTGTTGGAAAAAATTTCTCTTTTACAAGAGGTTGAGGTACATAGTGTTTTTCCACTGTTTTCTACAGTCACCAAATGTGGGGGTCTAGGTGCGTTACACATTGGACAGTTGACGGTGTAAAGTTCTTTTATCTTTTTGGGAGGCATTTTTTTTTGGGGGGGTTTCTCTTTCTAGCTTCACTCTACATCCAATAAAGAACTTAAGAACTAAAAACCTAAACTAACTAAACATGGAGTACATTAAAGTCTAACCATAAATGAACATACATTAACATGTTTAAACAACAAAAAGGAGCTGTTGACCAGACACTATGGAAAGTTGACCACTTACCCAGAGTAAAAATCTGTTGAGCCCTCTAGGAACGGACCCACACGTGATTTAATGTCCCCCAGGATGAAGGGGGACACAGTGTGTCCACAGTGTGTCCACAGTGTGTGGTTGAGGGGGGCATCTGGTAGCTAGACGACATGGAGGCGTTCATCTCCTCTATGTAGCTGACGGTTCCTATGTGAACTTTAGGTGTTCCCTTGTAAAGATTGACCAGCAGCATAGCCTGTCCTCCACAGGGGTCGGTGCTGTCTTCGTTCAAGGACAAAAGGAGGTTCTCTACATTCCTCTCTCCAAGGGCAGCTCTGCGATGAAGCTCCTTGTACTTGGCAAGGATGCACTCTATTTGATCCACAAGTTGTTTGAACTCACGTGCATGGAGATTTAAGCAGCGTTCGTAAGGCTTGTCCAAGTATGTTCTTAAGCAAACTCCTCTTATGCTAGGCTCCCTGTAAACCTCTATACAGGCGTTCTTGTCCCCCTCTAGATAGAAAACTTGGTCCGGGAAAGGTGACTTCTCTTTAAATCCAAATCGAGCTGGCCATTTTTTTACCACAAGTGGTACTAATCTGAAGCCCACAAGCTTGCTCGAAGAACTGGGGGCAGCACCCTCCCCAAACTTATACTTATGTAAGTTGTTTTTAGCTGATGGAACAGCTGGGACGGAACCAGCTAGCTCGATGGCGTAGGAAGCAGTTTCAGAGGGAACAGAAGAAGGACCAGAGGCAGTGGCAGAGGCAGGGGTTTTCTTGTTGTAGGTGCGTTTCTGCCTTTTTTTCTTTGGTTCCTCTTCACTCTCACCAGGACAGGTCCTTTTCTCTGGCGGGGTTTTAAGAAGCTCCTCTACCGGAACCGGCAGAGAACAGGGTGGGGCAACTCGACGTGGCACTGTGGTCATCCCCGACGAAGAGCTCCTCTCTGGCTTACCTTCTTCTGGTCTTTGCTCTTCATAGGGGACGTAACTTTGCCCTTACGGGGGAGTAGGACCCGTCAAATCGATGACCTCTACCTGTGAATACCCCCCTTGGTAAGCAGGTGAAGGTGTGCCTTGAGTGAGATCCACTACTTCAATGGGGTGCACTGCTGGTGATGATGTGGGGTTTTGTGTTAGGTCTATAACCTCTATGGGACTGACCTGTGGAGAAGGTTCCTCTGGAGCTACTCGGGAGTAAGTGGCCAACATGGGTTTTTCAGGGGGGGCTGGTAGTTGACAGGTGCGGGGGGATTAAGGAATTTGCTGATGTCAAAGTCGTCATCACGAGCTTCCTGAGGAGAGCGATCCTGGACGCAATCCAGGAAATTAGTGATTTCACAATGTAAAGCTGCAAGAGCACTTTCCTGTTCTCCTGCATCAGGTTCTTCAGTGGGGAACCGAGCAGGAGTTGCAAGTGGTTCCTCAGTGGCCGCTGGAGAGTTGGGAGGAGGGGCGACGCCCGACGACTTCACCAAATCAGGTTTAGGTATTACAAGAAGAGACAGTTTTTTAGCTGCTACCCTCCTGACACTAAGTCCTGTCTTCATGCGACCAGGCATGCTCTCAGGATATCCTCCATCAGTTGAAAGGGTTGCAGGAGTGGAAGGTCCAGGAGCAGGATGGCATACAGCAGGGAAACGTCAGAAAAGGTTTGATGAAGACCGAGCAGCTCGCACCTTCTTTATAGTAACTATCCTCATATGATCCTGGGACGTTCCCTTGTCGTTCAGATAAAGTACAACCACGACCATGAGTCGTAGATAACCATACTTTTCCATTTGTAGTATGTATTAAGCGTAGATAGCGTTGTTAGAGTAAAAAACTTATAAACTCAACTCATTTTAAAAACCGTCATATCGCTCAGTCAACGTACAGCGTTCGGTGTGTAACACGAACCTGTCTGTAACCGCTTTGTGATAAACGCAGAGCCTTCGTCATTTTTCAAAACGAGCTTCTCTCAAGCAGACATGGCTCAGTTTTGTCCTTTGCCTTTGTCCTTGACCGTTGGTCACAAAAGGCGTCAGTACGTGTTTATATCAGACATAAGGAGGGGCGTAGAAGAAGGTAAGGTGTGGGCTGTGTGGCAATACTGTCCTGAAAATTTTAGCAGGGATCTTTATATCCCTCCTAACTGTAACTTTAGGCAATGCTTCTTGCACAATCAAACCACTGCATTTATTTCCCGTGGACCCTCTGTGAAAAAACTTCTCTCAGAAGATGAGGAAAGTTTTTTTTTTAGGTGTTTATTTGGGACATGGTGCCATGGTACACTTGATGTCAAGACATTATCTTTCATCATTTTTTTAAGGGAACAACCTTTCGGGGGAGGACCTGGTAATTCAGTTTTCATCGATTCAACTATGGTCAAGGCTTTAATCAAAGCCACTTTACTTTACCCAGACAAGATAACTCACTCTACAGGTTCCAACATTTTCTATGAAAGAGGATTCAGGACAGAGATTGGCCACAATTACCATGGGTGTTGTCATGTAGTGAGAGTTATTACCGAAATAACTGCCTCCCATGAAAAAACTCAGCTTAAAGTAGTAACAGCCTACCCCATATCTAATTTTTGGTCCACCTAATGAAACTGAAAATAAACAATGATCCTCCGGGTTAGCCCCCAGGGCTAAACCCACCCTTCTACATGTTTTCCCCTCTTTTACCATCCTCACTCCCTCACCGTAACGTTTGTTTGGTCCTTGAGCAGTAAATCATTTTTGAAAAGTGAGATAAGGAAAGGTTGACAGGTTTCATATAGAGGTTAAATGGGGACTAAGCAATCATTTGATACAAGAACCTTCGTCCTACCATGCCGCGTTACTCCCTGCAGCGTGTTTTAGAACAACGTCACGACGACGACACTGAAGTCCTAACATATGTCAGGCAAAGAAAGGAAGTGATATGTTGCACTTCCACCTGTTTCAGGTACGTGTGTAATTATTTCAAAGAAACTATTCTTCACCGGAAAAAATTAAACTTAGTTTTTTCTTCAGTTCAATCAAGTTTTAAATCCAAAGACAGAAAAACCTTGAGGGAAATGGTTTTGAGTCATAACTTGTCAAAATTTTCAGTGGTGGAAACCTTGGGTTATGCCCTCATGTACGGAAGGAAGGGAAAGGCTCCACTGAAAAAACCCTGCCACCTGGAAGCATTGAAAGCAGCATAAAATCATCATACCAAGCAAAATACCCCCCCAACTTAACCATCATCTTCATTTCCTCATGTCTATTTTGAACCTTTTAGCTGAGAGTTTAGAAACCAAAACTTTGTTTGCGTCATGTCCCATATTTTACATCCCATCATCGTCCCTGGATCGTTTCAGTGTGGAGGAAAGACAAAAAGTGTGGCTTTATCTGTCTATGTGGTGCATCCAGCTTACCTCCCTTACTCACTGTTTCCACCACTATCAGCTCACTTTACTCACAACATGATAACAAAACCATACGAATGAAGAACGATGTAATAGACAAACCTAAGCAGGGGAGGTTAGGGTAATGTATGGAAGGGTAGGGTAAATTAGGGTAGGGTAGGGGTGTGTGGGGGTAAAATGAAAAGTTTATGGGGTGGAGGGTGGGGGCTCCCCTCAAGTATGGGGGGCTAGGAAATGCCTCCCCGGGCTGGCCGCCCAAAAAACCCACCTAACCCACCCACCCATGTACCCTACCCTGCCTATTCTAACCTATATAACTCTCCTGTATGCTTTCTGGCCTATTATATTCTACCTACCTACCTACCTGCATACTTCCCTACCTTTCTGCAACTATGGAGTTTTACCTTTCGGACGAGTTGTTAATGAAAATAAGTGACAAAATACCGGAGAGAGACTACGCTCGATTAGGAGTATATTTAGGACTGAGACTCAGTTTAATGGAGTACATGGAAAAAAATGCATCTCTTGATGCAATGGGGAGAGAAATGCTTACATCATGGAACAGAAAGAATGTGCGTTGCAAGTGGATGGTTTTAAGACATGCATTAAGTGACATAGGTCGTTACGATCTGGTGGATTTCTGTAGATGGTACATGCAGTATTACAACATTGTGGATCATAGTGAAATACCTCCAGAACAGTGGAAAGTTGAAACTTTGTTTGTTAACCTGGCGGAAAAGTTGTTGCTGGATTGGAGAAAACTGGGAACACAACTGGTTTTCAGCATGCACGAACTTGATCTAATATCCACCCCTCTTCCGGGGAAAAAAGGAGTTACCAATCCTGTATTTGAAGTCCTGATGGTGTGGAAACATCGAGAGATATCTCATCCAAGCTCTTTAATAGCCAGTCTAAACAACATGGGCCTTTCGGACGTAGCACTTTACGTGGAAGGTTTAAAAGAAGGTTCACCTAACTTAAAAGAGGGGGAGGTGTCTTCTTTGATCACTCTGGTTTAAGATTTCATTCAACATGGATCACAAGGAAGAAGAGGTTATGTTTGACCCACGTCTACAAAGTCCCTTTACTATGATAATAGCTGGACCTACTTCTTGTGGAAAAAGTCAACTTGTTTTCAAGTTAATAAAAGGCATAGATGAGATGGTTACTCCAAAAATACATGACATATACTACTGCTACAGTCAATGGCAAGACGGGTTCGACGAAATGGTGAAGTTGGGAGTTAAGTTCAACAAAGGTCTTCTTTCAGACGATTTTTTGTTTGAGGATAAAAGAGATGTGACAAAACATGGACTGGTTATAATAGACGCCCTAATGGATCCCGAGTACGTTCCTACCATAATGAAGCTTTTCACTGTGGGATCACACCATCACAGTTTAAGTGTAATTTTCATTACTCAAAACTTGTTCTTCAATAATCCTGCCTTCAGAACATTAAGCTTAAATGCACACTACCTTGTGGTCTTTAAAAACCCTAGAGACATGAGTCAAATAGGACATATCAGCAAACAAGCCTTTCCTGGACAGAAATCCTTTCTCATGTAGGTATATAACTTAGAAACCAAAGAGAAACATTCATATATCCTGTTGGACTTTAAGTAAAGCACACCTAACGAGCTGAGGGTGAGAAACAGCATTACTACTCCTTGGAATACCTTGGTTTTCATACCTAAAGCTTCATTTTCTAAGAGAAAACATTAGGATGGTAATAAAAAAAATCTAACCGTGGAGGAAGATTGGGACTTTTAAGGAAACATTATAACTTGTTGAAACACATGTCCAAATGTTCCTCTGCAGAGTGCTCCCACATCATAAAAGGTTTAAGTGACAAGGTTATTAGGTTGATGAGCCAAATTTGTATCAATGTTATGAACAAAAACCTGTTGCGTAACGAATCAGACGCAGTTAAACGCTTAACGCCCTACAAGAAAGAACTTAAGGCAGTGACTAGACCCAAGGCTACTATCAAGCAGAAGAGGAAAACGTTTGAGCAGAAGGGTGGTTTCTTGGGATCCATACTGGGTCTAGCCGTACCCCTCATCACAGGTCTTATAGGAGCACGTCGATAAGGTCATGTCTTATTCAAGGATGGCCCGCGTGAGGGCGGATCTTGTTCCCCAAGAAATAAACCCTTCTCCTGTTACTGCTTCCGCTGCTCCTTCGACAGCTCCGGCTCCTCCCCAGCCTGAACCTAGTGCTCAAGACCAGTACTACAGGACTCAACTTTTGAGAGAAGGTTTAACTCCAGATTCCAGCCTGGTTCAAGTTCTAAATCACCTTCAAAGTAAAGCACACGAGGTCCTTAACGCACCTAACCTTAAACTTAAGAACAAGTTAAGGCAGTACAATCAATTTTATGATAAAGTCGGGAATTTTAACTAAAAAAGTCAAGGCCTTAGGTCAACGTAGTCGTAGGGAAGGTCCCTATCCTGGTCGACCAGTTGGACAAGGACCTGCAGCTGCAGGGGGTATAAATGGTACTTTCGCAGACACAGACGACGACAACAACACTTTCACAGACGCTCAAGATTACCCCTGACTGTCTGAGGATTCAGACGAAGACAGTGAACATGAAGTGCCTGGTGGAGAAGAACCCGGAATTTGCGCAAAAGACAACACAGTGGGTATGGATGCTGACATCAAAGAAAGAATTCCTGCCACTTACAGAAGCACAGCTAAAAAACTGTACAGAGAAATATCACGTCAAGGCAGTAACTTATTAAATTGGAACAAAGACGGTGAAATATTTGTAGACGGGGACCGTGTGCCTGGAACCGACATTACAGATTTGTTGGCTTTCGCTGTCAGACCAAAGTCTTTGAGGAAGGACAAACCTGCAGGAAGCCAGGTCTTCATAAGAGCCGTTAAAAGGTTGAACCCTACCTTGAAATATGTCAAAAACAAGTCGGCTTTTGTTGGACACAGTCCTTCTTTCGCTGCCAGTCCATTAAAGAGGGCCTCCCCTATCAGGAAGAGAAAATTAAGTCATAAAGGAACTGGACATAAGTTAATATGGCACACAAGGCTTTGAAGAAAGATGTTCTTAGGTTTTACAGAGATCCTAAACAACCTGGAAGTTTTACCAGCGTCTCTAAACTTTAACGTCACCACTTCAAGAAAACAAAGAAAAAAATGATTGAACAAGCATTGGAGGATGTAGACTCGTACACGAGACACAAACCTTACAAGAGAAGGTTTCCTAGACAAAAAACACAAACATGGGGTATAGACAAACAGTGGCAACTTGATCTTATAGACATGCAAGAATTTTCGAAGGAAAACAAAGGATACCAATACATCCTAGCGGGAATAGATGTGTTTTCAAGGTATGGTTTTGGCCAACCTGTGAAAAGTAAGAGAGCTGACGATGTCACAGAGGCTTTAAAAAAAATGAGCAAAGAAAGAAAACCTTAACAAATTCAAACTGACAAGGGCAAGGAGTTTGTCAACAAAATTTTCAAGAAATACTGCGAAGATATTAAAATATTTACAGGTGAAAATGATGATGTAAAGTGTGCCTTGGCTGAAAGGTTTAACTCTACTATTCAAGGAAAAATGTGGAGATGTTTCTCTCATTTCAATAACTACAAATGGGTTGACTTGCTACCCGACTTGGTAAAGTCCTACAATTTAACTTACCACAAAACTTTAGGAGCTGCACCTTCAGACATAAATAAATCCAACTCAGAAGCATTGTTCTACAGGTTGTATGATCAACCTCAAAAGAAACAAGTTCCTGCCCTTAAGTTGAAGAAAAAAAATCTAGTTTGAATGTTGAAAACAAAGAAAACATTTAACAGAGGCTACAAACCTAACTGGACAGAGAAAATATACACTGTGGACGGTGTTTCACCCAAAGGGTATCACCTTAAAGATCTCCTTGGAGAAGAGATAAAAGGAAGCTTCTACGAACCTGAAGTTCAGAAGGTGGAAGCCCGTCATGGAAGACGCTACAACATAGAAAAAATAGTGAAATACAGAGGAAAAGGTAAAAAAAGAAAAGCCTTAATCAAGTGAAAGGGATATGGAGACAAGTTCAACTCTTGGGAACCTGTTAAAAACATAGGCAAATGGCGTTTACCTTAACTCTACCTAGCAACTTGTCTATGAATGTGTTCCCTGACAACACTTTAACAAGTTACAACACAATTTTGGCAGAATACATTAACTCTCCTACTCAGTTAGAGTGTGCTCTTCAAGAAATAACCTGTCCTACCACGTGGTACAATGTGAAAGAAGAACACATTCTCTTGGCAGAGGGACAAAACAACGTAAAAAACAACCTTCGGACTGTGGTTTCTTCATTGAATAAGCGCAAAAGAGAAACCATTCCTCCTCTGGACCTTCTCCAGCCAAACGACGAGCAACCACCAAGCGTGGAGGACGTAAGGGGCAACGAGGTAGAGGTCAAGGTAGAGGAAACATCTTGTTTTAGTCATAAGTCTCCTTCATCCCAAGGGTCAGGTATGTGCAGTAGGGGAACTAGATCTGCATGCCTTACCTGTAACTCAAAAGGACATATTGAAGTGTCAGGTAGTAACCAAAACTACCAACAATGCACTTACTCCACACACTGAAACCTTTGACTTCACCTTTGAAGCAAGCAACCTGTACACAGACCTCTCAGAAACTGAGATGTACATGGAACTGGAAGCCGTGGCGGCCGACGGAACTACTCACCTCGCAGTCAACATCTTGGCACATTCTCTCTTTGCATCCTGTCAGCTGCTGATTAACGGGGAAAAAGTCACCGGGAACAATGAAGACTACGGTCTCAAGGCAAACATATTGGACACAATTTGTTGCAACAAAGAAGACAAAGAAACTCGACTCAAAGGTTGTCAAAAGTACATGAAAGACACCTGTGCGCATATGGAAGCCAGAGCGGTCGCCAATGCAGGATGGACGGCCCGAAGAGCAGAATTTAGTGCTCGCAACAAACATGCCTTAGTCATCCTCGAAAAGAATCAATCCAATTACTACATGATGCAAGCAGCTGATCAAAACTACTGGATTAAAATCACCAAAGCTGAAATGTCACTTCTTCAAAAAAGTGTCGAAGACGAGGTAATAAAAACTCACGTCACCAGTGTGAGGAACCCGCAATGGGGACCTTTCAACTATCACATAGCCAGGTGTAAAGTCCCTAAACACACATTGGACGGTGGCTCCCAAGACTACAGTTGGACTCAGCCTGACACTACTCAAATCCCCACCAGGATAGTCTTGTGTATGATAAAGGAAACAGCAGCTGCTGGGACCAAGACAGAAAATCCTTTCAACTGCAGACACTTCAACGTGAAAGAAATTTGCGTGAGATATGACGATCAAAAGTTTGAGTTGAAGACTGACTTCGAAACAGGGAATTGCATCAGAGCCTACAGTCAAATGTTCAAAGACAGTGGGCTTTCAGCTTTGGGTCAAGACTGTGGAATAACTCTGGAGGATTTCCAAGGTGGATATTCCTTCTTTGTTTTCGACCTCACCCCAGACAGAGCACCTGAAGACAGTCGTATAAATCTCATCAAGCAAGGAAAGTTGGGCATTTCCCTCAGGTTTGCCGCCCCAACTACTCATGCCATATCTGCCGTCTTGTGTTCCTTCTATGACAACAACATCCAACTGACGGCCGACTCTCTTCCTGTCACAGACTACCACATGAACTAAGACGAATGAAAACTTCAGACATAACAGTTGCACTGGGAAACCATCCACACACAAAGCGTTTCTACCTGGGAACGTTTGCCAGTAATCAATGTCCTAAAGAACCCATTCCCTCTACGTGTTTCATGAGTAACACAGATCCAAGTTCTAAACCCGGACAGCACTGGGTGGTATTTTACATTTCTCATAAAGGGAATGTCTTCTACTTTGATCCCTATGGCTTACCTCCATTAACTATATATCACAAAAGGTTCATGCAGAAGTCGTCAGATGGCCACGGGTCGTTCAACAGACAACAAGTACAAAACTTTTACGCTAAAATGTGTGGAGCACACTGCATTAACTTCCTCATACAAACATGTCGCACGAAGGACCAACACCACACCACACTGTGAAAAGGTTTTCTCAGGTACCCTCCAACTTAATGGACAAAAAAGTAAGTCCATTACTGAGGAAAAGAGAGAAGAAGAGGTTATGGATTTCGAAATGAGTTCAGAAGAAGTAGCAGTGAAGACAGACGTGAGCAACCTGTTGGTGAAAGGGAGAGTTAAATGTGAATTGGACATGATAGACAGGCTTCAGAGCACAGCAGAAGTAATAGACAAGGTTCTGGCCATGATGGGAGAGTTAATGGACAAAGTGGTAGCCCTTGAGAAGAATCACATCGGAAAAACTGCCCTGAAGGATTTAATGGAGAGGATGCGTGCCTTAGAGGATCGTAGCCAAAGTCCAACTCCAGCTAAGACCGGGTGCAGTTGGTACTGCAACAAGAATTCATTTTACATATAATCATCATGTACTTTGCTTACAAGCATATCATATCGTCATTATACCTTCCATGTACTCTGATTTGAGAAACAATAAAAATATAGAATTAAAAAGGATAGAGTTGTGTCTTTTTTTTTGCATCTTACTTTGATATATTGCATAAAATTCATAGGAGTATTGCATTAGAACATTACACAAAAACCCTTTGTTATTTCATCATGGGTATCAATGAGTCAAGGGTATTGCGTAAATCCATAGAAATATTGCATCAGAACATGAGTCATGGCTATTGTGCAATTTATTACAAGGATTGGACAATACACCTTCATAAGTAGGTCATATGTTTTCATGACGTCACTTCTGATTTGTAAGTAGGTCAAACCTATAGTTGCGCAATTCACTTAATTTATGCAACTAGGTCATGTCACTAGGTCATGCCAAATCCAGCTCTCTGATTGGTCGAGAAAACTAGGTCACGACCTTGTGACGTCACTTCCTGTCAAATCCAGGCTTCTGATTGGTTGAAACTAGGTCACTTCCGGTCTACCAGTAGGTCATGACCTAGTTACTATATAACCCATTGCGCTCAGTTTGCATCTATATACTACTGACAGGGTTGCTGATGGATGGAATCAAAGTCAAATCTACGTCAAACCGGCCACAAAAAAAAAAAAAAAAAAAAAAAAACCTCTTCTTTACTATGCCCACACCTATATGTCCCAATGTTTTGCAGCCATAAGCATTTCCTTGATAGGTAAAACCGAGGCAAGCCGGGGAGGGGTTCCACAACTGCACAAAATAAAATGATATTGGTAATGGTACATATGTATTACTATATGTTATAGCTCTATTGATTGTAATGATTGTTGCCACATGGCTAATGAGCTACTTTCCTAGTTTTAAGCTGTATCTCACATTTATATGAAATACATATCAATAAGTGACTCTCATGCACACACAATGTGCCAAACCAATAGACACGGCATAGAATGCCTGGACAAAACTGAACTGTAAAGGACCCTTCAGAGAGTGATACACATGTTATCATTGATGAAAAGTAGTTAATACCATATGACTAAAGTCAATGGATTGCAATCCACCAATTTCGATTCGATTCAATGTAAGAATTACCTTACGACCATCTTCCACGTGAGATTACATTGAATAAAAGAAGTCGCCTGACTTCATTGAAACGAAAAGGGTAAAATTACATTAGATTACCGTAGCACCCCATATATAAGGCGTGGCTTATATGCGAGGATGATAGTTCTCCATTGATCCACAAGGGGACTTCAAGACCTCTCATTTTATAGGCCTATATTACCCCCCCCCCCACGTGGGATGTGCCTTATATAGGAGGCATTACAGTACCGTAATACCCAGCATATTTCAGAGGCACGCCTTGCATATAAGGCACACCCACGTGTTTTGGATGTCAGAGATAAAATTAAGAATTACATATTTTTTGTTCTAATAAATGGATTTTCAAAATTCAAATTAGAGCTTCCCCATCCCGTTTTACAGTGAAAGGGGAGTATTGGAGATAATTTAGATAAGGTATCCTCCATATTAAGCTGCCTCTAAAAGGCGCACCATTGCCCCATCCTTGCATATATTATAAGCCATACCTTATAAGTGGGGTATTGCAGTAATACTGAACTGCGAAAAATCAATTTTCAGGTGTACCTTTTAGCTTTTCCTTCAACTCCAGGTGCGTCTTAGTCCCTTACACGTGTAGTACACCTGAGTGCATGTGAGTTACTTTGGTAAATTTTAATGGTATATTACCTTTTATTTCATGGAGACAATTCCTTATCAATACCCTTTCCTTATTTTTGTAAGAGAAGGAAGATCGTCTCCATTCTCTGTTAGTCCAAGAATGAACCTCATTAGCATATTGCCTAGGCCTTCAGCACTAAATTATCGTTGAGCTGTCATTGGTTGATATGATTTTTCTCTCTTTGTTCCTATGTGGCAAATTTAGTTGACTGCCCAGGAAACAAGGCACGTGATTGCCACCACTTTTACACTTCTCAGTTTGGTGAAAATCTTGTGTCATGACAATTCATGTGTACAGCACAAGAACTTCATGTGAATTTATTTTGAGAAAATCTGGTGATATCAACACAAGAATTACACATAACAAACTCATTCTGCACTAGGTGGCAGCACTATTCCTTTTTGACAGTTTTATCTTCCTCAAACCATTAAGACCATCTACTAAGTCTTATGCTCCAATAATGCTCCAAACTGATAGTTACTTCTGTATACATTTATAACCTTTTAATATTATCTTCATGTATTGATTATTGATCCATGAAAGCAGGTAAAACACAGACTAACTATGGGTAAGGTTACACAGACACCATTTCTGCGGGTAAGATCTGCTTATATGCCTGGGCACCAACACCAGCTGTAAATTTCATGGCTCCATTGCTCTTGCATATAAGGTGCACTTTTAGTGACCTGTTGAGAAAAGTGATGAGTAAAAGCTGATGATCAATGCATTGGAGAACCTACATTGCCAAGGTTACCTTTCTCTGAGGTAAGGGAATGGTAAGCCTAATCCCAACAAATAACCAAGTGCCTATCAGGTGGCTCTTACTTTATACATCACTACAGACCCTCTATCAAATGAAAGTCTCTCTCTATATATATATCACTCATATATGAATCTATATTAATAATTAATGATACTAATTACCCACAAAACATGTCTAAATCTTGTGATTTCATTTGAATAAATCATGTCTTCAAAACATTTCAGTAGTCTGGTCACAGAATCACAAGAATACTTGTGTTTCATTCTCCTGAATGACACCAGATTTTCGCCAATTTGACTGGTTCCGAACATGTGTTAAACACGAGGTTTTGTTTCCAGGGTGTTTTTGCAATAGGTAGCTCTAGTGTCTGGGTCTACTAGAGCCTGGTTCCTTTGAGTAACACAAGGTGGCGGCACTTCTAGTGGTAATCTGTGCCCTAGACCTGACCTGCCTTGTCTGAGACCTGACCTGCCTTGCCTCAGGCTTGACCTGCCTGCTGATAGTCAATATTTGTCAGTAGGTCTATTTACTCACTTTTTGTCAGCAATCAGTCAATTTATGTCAGTATTTATTCATTTCTTTGTCAGCAACTAGTCAATATATGTCAGTGCTTACTCACTATTTGTCAGCAGTTAGTCAATATTTATCACTAATTACTCACTACTTGTCAGGAATTAGTCAATTGGCCTATATGTCAGTACGGACACATTCTACAACATGAATTACACATCCCTATCGTCTCCACACTACTGTACTGTGTATAAACAATAGTACAGTCCCCTTGTTAATAACCTTCAGAATTCAGAAAAGAAATCTATGGGTAAATAACACAACACTGGGTCCCACAAATGATGATTTAAACCCCTTTGCAACCAGGATCCAAGGTGGGGGTCAGATTTTGTCCCAGTCTCGCCCGGTCGGGATTCTAGGGAATACCTCTCTCGTGTATGGGGATGATGGTCCCCATTTTCTGGGGAAGATTACTACGCGAGGTACCTGCCTACAAATAAGCACTACAGCAACCAGTGGAAAAAAACTTCTTTTACCCACAAACGCTAGGTGCCAGAGACGACTCACGCTTGTGGTCGAGCTGGGGCCAGATTGATTTTTGTTCTTTCTCATTCTGTACCAGTCTATAGTAGACTAACACTAGATGGCATACCAGGGGCCCAGCCTCCTAGCTACCACTCACTCAGATTGGGGGCCAATTGTAAAGCAACGATTTGTCCTCTTTTGGATTCTCAAATGATCACCAGCTATTTTATGTTTTAGTCAATAGTCTAGTCATATTTTGCAACACTAAATCATTGAAATTCTAGGAATGGCAGAGCTGTAGTAGAAATAGTGCAATGAGAAACCGAGATCTGTTTAACACTAGATGGGGCTTCAGGGAGTCCAGGTAAACCGTGAACCCTTTCGAGGAGAAACGGTATGATCGGAAGTGTGTCCCTGGTACCGGCGAAAGTTGAAAGTTTACCTGCTCATATTTAACAAGCGAAAATGGCGCCACGTTAGCGCTTCTCCCCGAAAGACGTAACCCAGGTAAACGCCATCCCAGTTTTCTTACCTTGATTTCTACAGGTAGAAAACATGTAAGAAAACTGGGATCACGTTTACCTGGACTCCCTAAAGCCCTATCTAGTGTTAAACAGATCTCGGGTCCTCATTAGCCCTACATAGAAATCTGTACTACATTTTAGTCAGATTCTGTGATCAGAGTGGTGTTTCTTTTGTGATCGTAGAGCTTTTTGGTGACCCCATGTAGCAAGCCCAGTTAGGGCCAAGGTGGGCAGAATTCAGTACATTGGCTTAGTTTGGGCAGATTCTTGGTTTCCAGTCCGGGGCAACAATGGGCAGCCCTAAACAGGCAAACCAACTTGAGCCTGTTGGGCTGCCAATGGGTTTTATCCTCAGGCAACGGTGTGGGCCACATTTGGCTCCCTGGCACAGATCAGTTTTGAAATTGGGCAGAGGTTGGTTTGAAAATGGGCATCCCAAAATGGGTGAAGATTAATTTCAAGACAAATTATCCAATCTGGACTGAGAGTGGGTTTGGATAAGGCAAACTCACCTGTGATTTAACACCAGATGGCCAATCTATCTCACATACACTTTTATTCCCCATACATAGTTGATTCTTTCAAGTATAGAACAGCTGAAGTATGCTACTAAATTAGACATTGAGTAACAATGTTTGGAAATCCTTAGATATTCCCTTTGAAGAATGTGCAGATCAAGGTCATCCAAGCAACCATAAAGTGACTACACCATTCCTATTGCAGTAAAATGTGGTATAAGGTTCATGTGAAATACTGGTATAAAATCAAGGACACAGAAGCCATACGTCTTGGGCCATCTTGGTGACGCTGCAGAACTCTATATTGCGCATGCGCGTACAGAGGTTTTCCCACCATAGTATTCATAGCAAAAGTGCTACATCTAACAGTTCAAACATGCTAACTACAGGCACATCAGAAACTCATGTTGAACTCAATCTGAGCCCAAATTCATTAGCCAACGGATCTGTGCCCAAATTGGTTGGCCCAGTGTGGCCCAGACACTTTGTTTAGGAAAAAAACCGTTGGGTGCCCTTTGGTCAGCCCTGTTTGGCCCACATTGGCCACCCGCTGTAAGTCATACTGTGGCAACACTGGGGCCACACATGCTACCTGGGACCATAGGATGAATTGAAATAAAGCCCTGTGCCCTATTTTTCATTTCATGAAGAGAATGAACCTTACAATAGCTTCATATTGAAAGACCAATTCTCCATAATATGGGTGTGGGTAAATCGGATTTTCATTCTTCACGGCATTTTGTTTTCACTTTGACGTCATCAGACCCCCTCAAACTCCTTATGAAAATAAAGTTAACATGGAAGTAGGGTGGTATACTCGTTTAAACAAGGCACTATGTTGCCCTAATAGGGTTAAAGCCAATCAAGTGCACTGACATTCGATATTGGGTGCACACTTATTGAAATCAGCTTGGGTTTCAGTACAGCTCCATCTTCAATTAAAAATATATCGATTCTAAGAGACCAACGTTCCACATCTGTAACTGTATGCCATGTGTATCTGTAACTCAAGTGGAATCAAGAATGCACAGAAGCTGATCACTTTCCTGCACCACTCAGTGCCTCATAAAGGTATCTTTCCAATTTGGGCCAGATTTGACTACTGTACGACATCAGTCTAGAGAAGGGGTTAGATCAAGTAGATAGAATTGGTGTTTCCAATCTTATATAGCAACTGTATTTATAATATTCATGTCAATTTACCCTATTAAAATGCATCAAGCCATGCTCCAAGACTAACTTATGAAATTTTGGTTAAGGCCTTGAAGATCAGTGGCACACATCCGGCAGTAACATGTTGTGCAAACTGCCGCTGGTAGTAGGCTATCACACAGATTATTGCACCTCCTCAACCCCCACAAGTCGTAGGATTAAGGTTGAGCCCTGGAGGTGGCCTTCATCTGAAGGCTAGCAAACACCCCTCCCAGTCCATCTCACACCATCTGACAGTGGTGCACTATGTATACATCCCTCCCTGCTCTCTGCTCAGACCATTATAGGTCCTGACCAGACTACATAGACTTTCTAAAGCTAGACCCTATAATATAATTTTTCTTAGTGGGAGATCGGGAAGTTATGGTATAAAACCATATTAAACAGGTAGTTTTCTTTTACTGAGGTTCTAAAGTTTACTGACCTCTCCCCTAGTACTGGGGTCAACAAATTACCCAATTCGCCTTCAGCAGACTTGCTACGCTCATTTGCTAATATTTGTCACTCAACAAGGGAGAACACCCCTCCGCCACCAGGGGTCATTGGAGGGGCAAAATAACTCTAAAATGATTATAAAAGTATGTTAAACTAATTTGTTTTATGTACAATTCAATGGTCTCATTTAAAATACTCCATTTTGGGTAGAAATGTCCCATGTTTGGAAGGTAAAATAAATATTTTTCATGAAAAATTGGCCTATATGCCTGTTCCTGGTTGCCATGACAACCATTTCAATCAATTTGCAGATATTTATGCCAATTTTTGGGGATTTTCACCCTGAAAGCAGAAATGGAAAATTCCGTCTAGATCAGAATCTATGATCAGAATCAATTATTGTTATGTATTTCTTTTAATGAAAAAGGCTGATTTATGGTTTTTTTAACCATTTTTATGGTCTATAATGTATTCAGAGCTTAATCATTGATTTCAGTTATGAATAATGACCTATGTTCAAGGAGGGGTTCTGATATAACTACTAGGAATATCTAAGCCAATGATGTCTCATTTTAAAGATGTTGAAATGAACTTTGATAATGAATTTCCCTGCAGAGGGATGTTTTTGCTTGCCTGGTCACATTTAGTAGAGTTGACACGATCGCTGCCAGTTGAAAACCAGATTTAAACCACTGCTTTACCTGGTGTCTCTTTTAGTCTCTTTAGTTGCTATCCCCTTGTGTATTGCAGTAATTCAGCAGCACTGATGTATCATAATAAAGAAGTAACAACCTGAAGATTAAATGCGGCCATTAAAAGGGTTAATTGATGCAAATTATGATAGATATTGTACAAATGAAGCAATAGTATTATGGGGGATGAAGAACAGCAGCAAGTCTATGGGGAAGCCACTGCCTTATTATACAGCCCCCCCCCCCAACATTGATCAGTTTAAATGTAGCCTAGGGAGAACGAGGTGACTATACATGTATACCATTCTAACTGATTACCCTAAACTCGAAGCCATACATTGGCTCCGGGTGAAATAAACTCCATTAGAAAGATTGAAAATTGTTTTTGAAGCCATGCACACTGCAAACCAGGCTGGTGGTGGTGATGTAATGCTGTTTCTATTATGTCATAAAGCCATAGGTCACCATAAATTATTGATTCATAGATTAATGCAGCTATATCATAAGGCCCGAGCAGCCACCGGCGATGCCAAAAGCAACCCTTTAAGGACCTCTATTGTGCTTCAACCATAATATTCAGATATGAAACTGATGCACAGCCCCATCAAGTAACTTAATTGCTAGTGCTACATGCAGTGGCCATCAGTTACAGAGGTCAGAGCTGAGATGTAGCTTAAGCTTCATCAGATACAGGCACATCCGGAGTGTAGGTATTATAGAAGCCACATTTGAAGCCACTTCAAAATTGATGGTTGCAGGAGTTTACCTTCAATGCTGTGTTATGACCAGAATTATGGCCTCTTCACACTTTTGTATGTTGACACTGAGCCAAAAGTGGAGGCATTGGTTTAGCAACATATCACCTCGTGGTGGATCGGCCACCTTGTACACCATGGTCATTTAGTTCTCTCTATATATATTATGTGAACTATTATACCCCTACAGCGACGTGCTCCTTTTGGTTACTTCTGTCAATGCTCACTAGGGGGCGTCACGGTCACGTGTCGAATAGGTGGCACCACAGTCAGCACACAGCTTCCGGTGTCTGTGTGTACTGGTGTGCTTAGAGGCTGAGCGTGATGTAGGGGTGGGGAGAGGAGGGGGTCTATTTTAGTGCCTGATCACATTTATATTTAGCACTGAGTCTGTGAGATGAATTTTACGAATTGCCTACTCGATTCTCTGTCAGAGGAAGAAAGCACCATGGAAAGGGATTTTTAACTTGCATATTTCTATCCATTTGGGGGGATGACGTCAACTCAATAAGTAAAACATGACAAAGATTTTTATCGAATTTCGTTTTAGTCTAATAGTATATATACTATGATATATAAAATTCTGAAAGGATTTTACACAAAAAAACTTTGCCTAGCAACATCAGTTATACAAATAAGATCAAGAGGTTCAAAAAACTTTTTTCACAGAAAATGTCCATACAATTAGCCAAATATTATGTTTTTGGAAGTTATTGGGAAATTCAGTGAAATTGTCTAAGAAATGGCAGCATTGGAACCTAGTTCCTATTCTTGCCACTAGGGGAAACAAGAGTGGTCCAATTTAGGCAACTTTCCCCTAGAAAAGTGATTATGGATAAATAATCGACCTAACATTTCGACGGCTCTTACCTCTTATTTCTTTTACTCAAATAACCGTTTATCCAAATTTAAGGGGACTCACCTTGAAACCGTACAGTCTACAAGCCAACCAAAGAACATAACTGGGCTAGTTTTCAGCATAACAAATCTAATAAATCAGAACAAAATCAACAGAAAATGGCTCCCAACACAAGAATTCACAGTGAAGCTTGTATATCAACATCTGCATTCCCCTTCCAGCAACGACTGCATACATTGTACACTATTTTAAAGCTTTCAATGCATGGATTACATGGCTCTTTACCCCGGGGTTACATATATAGCTGAAAGTAAAGGTTACCATAGTGATGTTGCCATTAGATGCTACATTAAGGGTATCCGGCGGGATCCCCTGACACAGGAAGCTGTCGTGTATTTGTCAGACACAGACTGCTGGGGTGGGTTGCAGACAGTCACGGCAGGTATGGGGCAAGGTATGCATTAAAGGTGTGTCATTTATAATGTGTAATATAAATGAGAATATATGAGAAATGGGTGTGGGCAAGGTATTGGTGAGACATTGGATATCTGTGAGTAGTATATGGAAGTGTTACCTTAGCGCCAGGCCAGACCGTGCAAGCCTTAGCCTGATTCTACTTAGCAAATCACGATGGGTCCAAATTTCTTTTTATCCATTTCAGGATGTGCAAATGTAACACTGGCTGCTTCATTCACCATGATGAACTATGTGTGTAGAAATCCCCAATTCCTTATGTAGCATTTAAGGACAATAATGGGTATGCGGTATTTTAGGGTTTAGAAAGGTATGGCGACCCTTTAATTATTTCCAATTAACTAGATTTATCTATAATTGAGATCAGGGTCTTTTTTAATCATTTATATATCATGCCTCTATCATGTTATCTTCATGGAATTAACAACCTATAATCAGGAATAATTAACCAGCACCATGAGGTCGTTCACCTTGTAGTCAGCTATAATAGTGCCTATCATCTTTTAATTAGGAAATGCTTTCAATATTCAGAGACAATGTACTATTATGCTATACACAGCTACATTCCTCATTATAAGCAAACACAATGATGATGGTACGCCATTATGACCTTCGCACAGCTGAATTGTAGATTTACAACAATAACTGACAGTGATGGTTTGAAGGGACAAAATGGCACCCTACACTTATAAACATGTTACACCCCTATATACCCGCTTGTGCAATAAGAGTTATGCAGACTGACAATGACATTGTAGGCAATAATGGGGGAAAAGATGGCAGCCTACATGATTATTTCAATACGAGTTATATAGACTAACAGTGGCAGCAGTATGAGGCCGGGTGGTGCCCAGAGGGAGGACTGATAATCTGGTCTCCTCATCACCTAACGACTAAAACGCCAACTATTACCCAACTAATGAGTCTGTCATCGGCTGATAAACTAATCAATACTCAGCGAGCATCTCACCGAGCTGCTCCCTCCACTGTTAGAATACTGATTCTGAGTAACCCATTGAGGGTCGCATGATACTTTAATCCTTCAAAGGCAGCAGGTTGATTTAGTACATGAAGGCTAGGAAAACATAGATAGTGCAGCGCAGAAAGGGGTGGGGGGCTCAGCCAAATGTGATGTAGCGTTTGCATAGAAAAATAAAGTTGCTGGTGACAATAACCTCTGAATTGAGGGCAAGGCAAAAGCGAAAAAATGTATTGAGGTAAATTGCAGGCTTTGGCGGTTGAAGGTAAAGTCTGACATGTGGTGCTGGCTGCACCAAAGGTAACGGTTGTTACCCCTTGTGAATCATCTTGCATCACCAGAATCTATTGGGCTAATATATTCCATTAGCCACAGTGCCCTGTCATAAGAAGTCTCTTGTACATGTCCTAGTTCACAAACACTTTCACGTTTATCTTTTGAGCCTAGGGCCACAGTGTCTTGATTAATGTTATGTTTCCTTACCCAGAAAATCTATACATGATGATGGGTCTGACGAGCTACTCACTGGGGGCCCGCATTCATAAACGGTGATGATAAAGGTCAGCCATTCATTAATACAAGATGTTGCCCTTTACGGGTTATAACTAATACAAGGTCAACGTCTCATTATATCACTTGTACCATATACTCACCTTAACTACCCATTAATGTACAGTGTATACTACCCTTCACCCAGCCACAAAGCACCCCATTATCCACCTAGCTGTAACAAAGTAGCCAGTGCAAAGAGTCTCTAGAATGCACTATAGTCTATAGTATGCACACCCATTAGCTCGTTCATAAAGTCGCCCACCTGCTGGCCAGCTATGTCCCTCTGTACCACATCCTGCCATACAATATAACAGCGTACCTCCCCATCAATCAGCTGACCAATCACCTCACCCCATGTAACATCCTATTCACTGCCACTGCCTGCCTGTCTGTTTGACTCCACCATCTGCCTCCTTATAAATCATCGTACCTACCTTCCTGTCTTTTCACTGTTTGCCTGGCTCCTGACTGCATTATATGCAATTTTACCTTCTGACATGCCCATTGGTCTATACCTGCCTGTCCTGTCCCTTCCCCTTGACTAATTCCTTACCCCCCCTTCCCCATTTTCACCCCACTACTCCCCCCTCCCTTTTCCCCATCTGCATCCACTGTCCACCTTTATATAGCAAGGTAATCTTGAGTACCTCCTGTTCACATATCATTGCCTAACTATTTGCCATTCTACCTGCCTATCCTCCCTCTCTGTCCCTCCCTCCCCTACATTTTTTATTCAATATTCCATCCTCTTACCTTACAAAGGTTCCCTCCCTCCCCTACATTGTTTATTCAATCTTCCATCATCTTACCTTACAAAGCTAACCCCTCCCCAACCAGCCAAATGTATGCTTAGGCTCAAACCACCAAGTAGCTCCCTAGGTGAGCAGGACCTGGTTAGTGGTGAGCAGCTCAAGGGACCAGCTCCGCATGGTCTGACCTGTCATGTAGGAGAAACACCAGCTCACAAGGGGTGAGGCGAGCTTGCTTCCCCCACAGAGTAGGCCATTGAATCTTTCAAAGACATACCCACCCAATGTTTAGGATGAAGCTTTAACCCTGGACACCACCATATATAGTGAACATGAGACTTAAACTTTGCAGGACACCATATTGGATGGTCTAGGGGACATAGGTTTACACTCACTTAGTACGCTGGACACCACCATACTGGATGATTTAGCAGTCATGAGATATAACTCTATATGATAGTATGCTGGCTAATATAGGGGGCATGAGCCTTTTACTCTGCAAGCCACCATATAAGATGGTATAGGGCATGCAAGATTTTAACCCTATAGTCTGGCATACTAGGATTGGAAGTTGCCATAAATACTGGATTCCCTGGAGACTGGTCTGGAGCTTAATTCAAAACATCCTGGGATCCCAACCCCAGCGATCTTAGTGTAGGCACATATCATAAGACCTGACTGGTCTACCCTATGTAATGCAGTGGTTGCAGGCCTGTCCAGAATAGCTAGTCCTGGGATCACTTCACTATTCCATTTCCACCACTAAGATCACTGCGATCTTACTGAAAGAAATGCATAGTGGTTTCACCTGAGTACAAGAGCACTTACAGGGAACACTCCTGATCGAAAGAGTGACTAGCCTGCTGCATACATAAAGAGGGTAGGGAGGATGTTTGCTGAGTGTCCTTGAGGGCTCTTAGGGCTACTCATGCATTAAGTGCACTGTATGGTAATTCTTCCCTTCTCTCTCTTTGTCCTGGGGGGAGGGCACAATGCTTCTAATAGGCAAGCATAAATCATACATTCATGGGAACAACTCTTGAATACTGTACAGGGGTCAACTGCACGCTGTGCTCTTTTGTTAGCCCATATGGGGATGGGGAACGATGGTATAAGCACTCTTGTGAAGAAGAGTGACTCCACAGCTATTTCTTTATTTTGGGACTCTTACCCCTGTGCCTAGTCAGTTCTTCTTGGAATAGTGTAGGAGGGCTGAGGCTAAGATCGATGTGATCTTAGTGCTGGCTAGGATATGTGAACCCAGTCAACTCTTAAGATCGCATAATAGGATAAGGCTGATTTATTCCTAAGATCGCTGGGGTCGTGATCCCAGGATGTTTTGAATTAAGCTCCTGGATCACACCAATACATCAGGAGTTTAATTCAAAACATCCTGGGATTGCAACCCCAGCGATCTTAGTGTAGGCACATATCATAAGACCTGGCCGGTCTACCCTATCTAATGCAGTGGTTGCAGGCCTCTCAGGAATAGCAAGTCCTGGGATCACTTCACTATTCCTTTTCCAGCACTAAGATCACTGCAATCTTAGTGAAAGAATTGCATAGTGGTTTCACCTGAGTACAGGGAACACTCTTGATCGAAAGAGTGACTAGCCTGCTGCATACATATAGAGGGGAGGGAGGACGTTTGCTGAGTGTCCTTGAGTGCTCTTACACTGTTAATTTGATGTTAAGCAACCAAACACTAGTGTTTAGGATCTAAACACATCGCTAAACACATTCTTGTCCCATTTTTCTAAACACATTTTTTTGGCTAAATACGTTTAAACATGTTTAGCTATTAGGCGTTTGATTTAACAAGTGTTTATTTTTGATAGGTGTTAAACTTTAAGGTGTGCAGCATGAGTAAATGTTTAGATTGGTAGTGTTTAGCTTTAGGAGGTGTTTAGATACATAGTGTGTAGCTTTAGAGGTGTTTAGATACATAGTGTTTAGCTTCAGGAGGCGTTTAGATACAAGGTGTTTAGCTTAGGGAGGCACTAGCTTTGGGCCATAGGGTTGTTCACCAGGGTGGGAGGGGGGCTATGGCTGAATCATTTCATTTTTATTATTTCCATCATTTATTTTTCATCATCTTTTCATCATTTTAATCTTTATTACTGTAGCTGGATACCGCCATATTCATTTTCCATGGTAAAACTGCAAGATAGAAATGATACACACAATACAGATAGGAGTAAAAGTGTAAAAGAGGCAGGAGGAGCTGGTAGTAAAGTAGGGGTGGTCCCTTGAGGCTTGTACATGTATGTGAGAAGAGGTAGGAGGAGTGGGTACGGAGGTAGGGGTGGTCCCTGGAGGCTTGTACATATAAGAAGAGGTAGGAGGAGTGGGTAGGGAGGTAGGGAGGGTCCCTGGAGGCTTGTACACGAGAAAAGAGGTAGGAGGAGTGGGTAGGGAGGTAGGGACGGTCCCTGGAGGCTTGTACACGTAAGGATATGTAGGAAGAGTGGGTAGGGAGGTGGGGATGGTCCATGGAGGCTTGGACACTGGAGGAGGGGTAGGCCTCCCTTCCTATACCCCCTCCTCCCATGCATCATGCCCCTTAGGTAACAAAACAACAAACAGGAAAAAAAACACAAAAAACTACTGAGTCATCGGGAAACTGGGTGATATACAACTATAAAAATGAGGATACTATCCTTTTACTCATTTCATACATATTATGCTTATCTTATCTGCTTATGATTCTTATTAAATGGCTAAACATCTGATGTTTATCTTTCAAATACATGTTTAAGACTAAACACATAGAGACTGGATGTGTTTAAACTCAAACACCTAAACACTATGGTGTGTAAGCGTTTAGGTGTGTGAGAAGTAGGTGTGTATTTTTCAGGATAAGTGTTTAGAATCTGATAGTGTTTAGCTGTAAGTGTTTGAATATCATAGATGTGTTGGAATCACACACCATGTAGATAGTGTGGTATGTATAAACACACCTTTTTTGCAGTGTAGGGCTACTCATGTGCTAAGTGCACTGTAATGTAATTCTTCGCTTCTCTCTCTTTGTCCTGCTTCTAATAGGTAAGCATAAATCATACATTCATGGAAACAACTCTTGAATAATGTACGGGGGTCAACTGCACCCTGTGCTCTTTTGTTAGCCCATATGGGGACGGGGAACGATGATATAAACACTGTTGTGAAGAAGAGTGGCTCCACAGCTATTCCTTAATTTTGGGACTCTTCCCCCTTTGCCCAGTCAGTACTGCTTGGAATAGTGTAGGAGGGCTGAGGCTAAGATCGATACGATCTTAGTGCTGGCTAGGAAATGTAAACGCAGTCTAATCTTAAGATCACTTAATAGGATAAGGTAGAATAATTCCTAAGATTGCTGAGGTTGCGATCCCAGGATGTTTTGAATTAACCTCATGGTGAGTGAAACAAATAACTAGTTTTTAAAGGACACCATGGTGCAGCCAGATTTATATTCATTTATTATAATCAAGCCAACCCTACCTCAGAGCATCAAGTACATTGGGTCAGCATGATGCTTTAAATCTATGCACTCTGTGGCCATCAAAGGACGTATATCACTACATTGTGTGCTAATAGTAATGTGGAGAGACATTTGGTAACTAGGTAACTACAAAACTGGAAACATAGAGAGTATTCAGTATTCTGAATTCAGTGGACCATCGCTAGATCTATTAAACTTCTGATAGTGCTATGAGCAACCTAGTAAGCCCTCATAGCTTTTCAACTGTTTTCTGCGTAATTGTTTCTGTGGTAAATGTGCCGACTTCTATCATCAAAATTTGGGAAATAACATCGAGCTTTGCCACAATTTAACCAATTAGCTTAGGGGTGTCTTAGAAGTTTGAGCGATGTAAAATGTGTAAATTACCTGGACAAAGCCTCTGCTTCAGTTGGTGAATGGTTAGATAATGTTGTAAATTGATGCACAGACTTTTGCCAAACTTGTTACAATGGGTAGGCTGTTTGCTCTACCACTGCCTTGTCAGCTGCTGCTACTGCTGAGCAGGCCGGGATACATCCTTGTTGGAGTTATTCCTTTATAGGCTGCATTGCACATTAGCCTGGTCTATTTGTGCATCGATTGATCGGTCACAATCGGTCGGCCATAGTCCATTGCCCTGTATTGGGAACCAGTGCATAATTTTTCAGGATTAGGGCCTTTTTTTACATAATAAATATCTGGAATTCCCTAATTCTTTTCACAAACCTATTGTAGTATAGGGTCTTTTGATGACATGTATTGAAAATTATCGGAATCTTGAACATATCTATAAATTTCTTGAACTGCCATTTTGCAACAAATGGGCAAACACTGCCCAATTCCTACCTGTTATGGGCAAAATAGTTGCCTCAATAGCAGGTGGTTGGGATGCAAAAAATTTAATTTTCCTCATTAAGAGCTGAATAATCACACCACATGGACGAATATCTAAGTATCCAGTATGTTGAAAGAACAGATCAATCTGATAGGAAGTCCATGTTTTTTCTGCCTCTTGCTCCATTTATTTTATAGATAGAGATCACTTCAAATGCAGTGATGAAAGTTTGGGCCAAAAGATGGGCCAAAATGACTAGTTTTCGAAAAAATGCATAATGCTTTGGGACCATCATTAATTACGTACGCACTAAAGGGGGGGTGGGGGTCAAGCCAAATGCGTACATGTGCGTACAGGGGGAGGGGGGTCTAGGGCCATTTTTGCATAGGAATTGTATATACAAAGAGGTACCTTCAGGACAATTGCTATTCTGAAAGATGAAGTATTAAAAATAGGGAGTCATCCCACTTTTTTCTAGAAATTTTAGCCTAAAGGTCGAAAAGTCCATGTTTTTTCATGGTTTTCATTTCTTAAAGTCATGCCTTGGTGAAAGATGAAATATTTTTAATTTCCCCCCAAAATGAATTACATATCTAGAAATAATGTCATAATTGTCTACTGTTACATGATGAAAGAATTATGTAGATCGGCCAACTATGAGAGACACTGCATCATTTTGAAGATGCAAAACTAAGTTTTTGGTTCCAAATATAAGATGCATGATGAGGTTTTTTGGAGGGTTAAAGAAAAACAAAGGCGGGAAACTAGCATCTCTATAGTTCACCTTACAACTACCGATTGCCAGCTGGTGCCTAGCGGCCCAACAAAAGGCTGCAGTTGTTTAGAACTGTGACATCGGGATCAGGGCAGTAGTAGCTCCTCCCAAGACAAACATTTCTCCACCCTGGAAATAAATAAAGAAGAAAAAGATCAGAGCCTCCTCTCTTCTGCTTCTTTAGGCAACCTTAATTGGAGCAAAAGGGAATAGGCCTACATAATTATAGTTTCATTAAACTAATGACCAAGTAAAGCAAGACACTTTCAATGCCCATGATTGGAGTGTTTCCTTCTTTGCTTCTCTATTAGGATCATAATTACACCTTTATAGGATGTACATTCTTTTTAGAATATCCAATAAAAATGTTCATTTTTACTGACTTTGCTAATTGTTCGTACCTAACTGTGCTTGTGGAGTAAAACTGCCCCTCTAGCATCCCACGTCAAAAACGCGATCTGCAGAAGTTATCACATAAAGGCTGCATCTGGCTTGGCATCAGGCTTGACAGAGATAGAAGGCAGCCAAAGTAGATTG
The DNA here is from genome assembly GCA_949317995.1 of Acholoe squamosa. Classification (NCBI taxonomy): domain Eukaryota; kingdom Metazoa; phylum Annelida; class Polychaeta; order Phyllodocida; family Polynoidae; genus Acholoe; species Acholoe squamosa. The sequence goes on from OX439038.1 coordinate 69,895,191, forward strand.
ATCTCTGTAGGCAGAGTGAAATGTTGACTGCTCATTCAGACTAGGCAGGAACCAGTGGCGGCTCCTGATTGTCATCTGCTTATTGGGAACTGCAGACGACATTTAGCTGAGGTAGTTGAGTGAGGAGGGATGCCTCCTGCATCCATCAACATTAACCATTTAAGTGTTGCATGATGCTTCCAGATTAATATTCCCTTTTTTCATGATGCATCAATGCAGTGCTGACTAGTCGGCTCACCAGCACTACATTGGTGCATCATGACAACCCTTTAGCAGTTACCAGCCCCATAGATTAGGCATGATGCAGTCATAATTCTAGAACTGGCGAGTTACGAACTACAGCTGCACTGATGCATCATGTTGACAAATAGCATTTAAATAATTTGTGGCCCATAAAGGTTTAAGACTCATGGCTCAGGCACCCCTACAACAATCTGCATCCTCTTACCTTATGTCTATATACAGCCAGGGGACAGGGCATCATCAGGCTCAGGAGACGGAGAATGTTAAGGGTGACATGGAGATGAAAACACTTTTTAAGATTTACATAGACATCCCCTCATATACTCAGGCCATTGCCTGAAGCTAAGCCATTACGAAGACTGGCTTCCCATGAAGACACACATGAACTGTATCATGTACACAAACCATTTAGATCTGTGCATACATTGTATATGAGTGCACCAAAATAGATCTATACCAGTTTTTGTATCATGGAAGCATCCCACTATGAGATGCTTATGTATACATATGTTATGGGCATAGGCCTCTAAGTCCAAGGGACAAAGTATCCCCTCTCTCAAATTGAGCGATGTGGGAAACACTAATAATAGCTATCATGAATAGCTATTATTAGTGTAATATTAAGGAAAATATTTCATGATAGTTCATGCATCATGCTGATCACACGGCAATGATACACTCCTGAAGGGCCAGCATGATGCACCAATGTACAACTGGTGATAATGGTTATTATATGAACATAGAAAAAGATACTCAAGAATTTGGAATTTGTGATTATTGCCATTATGAAGAAACCCAATTTGTATTCAAAATGATGTTGACAGAAGAATAAAATTTCTGGCACAGGAGTACACCCTACCCTGTCATTGAATCTCTTTGGGCATTTATACACTGGTCAATTATTCATAAGAAGCTAGGTGGTATCAGGATAAAAAAAAGCTTACAAAGGGCGTAAACTCTAATGGCATGCACTTTGCTACATATAGAATAATCTTGGGAAAGGATGAGCTATAGCACCCCATGGTGAGGGATATACCCATGTTGCTTTATGACCCATCCGCACCCATACTTAAATGGCCATACAGAGAGCAGTACCGTGTCTCTATCATAAAGGTAGATACAGCATACTGGTAAATGTTCATTCACTGAGTGCCCATCAATGAAATTGCTGTTTCCAAGCTAACATAGAAATATTTCATTGCACACTGAGCCATGCACTGCTCTCATTGCACTTACATATGGGATTTGTTGACTAAAAGCATGGTCCATCTCTGTAAAATAAGAAGTGTGTTTAACCTTTCTCAGTCTGTGGTGGTGGCTACACCATAGGAGATGATTGATACCCCTTGTGTGCCATCTTGCATCACCAGAATCTATTGGGTAAGATTTTCACTAGCAAGAGTAGTCTGTCATTAGAAGTCTCTTGTCCCTGCTCTGATACATTATATTTTTTAAATGTTGCCCTTTACGGTTTATAGCTTCTACAAGGTCAGCTTCTCATCGTATCACCTGTTTCACATACCCACCTTTACTACCCATTTATGTGCCGTGTATACTACCCATCACAAAGCACCCCATTACCTGCCTACTAGTAGTAGCTGTAACAGAGTAGCCACTGCAGTGTCAGGAAGACCTATTTTTTCTCAAAGAGTCTGCACACCCATTAGCTCATTCATAAAGTCACCCATCCATCTGCTCCCACAATATGTCCTCCCTACCACTTCCTGCCCTACCATTATAACATTTGCCTTCATGTCTGTCTGCTTCCACCACCTGCCTCTGTCCCTCTGTCTGTCTCTGTCTGTCTCTGTCTGTCTCTGTCTCTCTGCCTGCTTATGAATCCCCGTGCCTACCTTCCTGTCTGTGCCCTATCTGCCTGGCTCCTGACTGCATAATTATCTGCAAATATGCCTTCTGACCTGGCCACTGTTCTAAACCTGCCTGTCTGCCTCCTGTCCTTTTCTCTCCACCAATTCCTTACATCCCCTCCCATCTTTAACCCCTCTACTAGCCCTACCCCCTCTTCTCCTTGCGCATATGTTCTTTAGAGCAATATTGAATTGATGACCCTCACAGAAAGGTATTAAATATAGAATAGGGGTTCAGTCTGCCTCCTGTCTCCTGTTCACATGTCTTTGCCTAACTGTCTGTCCTTCTACTTACCAATCTTCCCTGTCCCTCCCTGCCCCTGTGTTTATTCAATCATCCACCCTTTACCCCTCCCCCAACCACCAAAAGGCTCCTTACACTCAAACCACCACCAAGTAGCTGCCTAGGTGAGCAGGACCCAGTTAGTGGTGAGCAGCTCATGAGAGCAGCTCAGCATGGTCTGACCACTGTGATGTAGGAGAAACACCAGCTCACAGGGGGTGTGGTGAGCTCGTTTCCCCCACAGAGTAGGCAATTGAGTCTTTCAAAGACATGCCCACCTAATGTTTAGGGTGGCGCTTTAACCCTGGACACTGCCATGCTGGATGGCTCAGGGGATGCAAGACTTAAAGGTTGCAGGCCACCACATTGGATGGTGTAGGGGACATTAGGACATGGATATGATATAGAGATATGATAATAACTCTGCAGGCTGATATACTGGATGTTATAGGGGGCATGAAGATTTTACTCTGGAGGCCACAATACTAACATCCAAAGTTTCCATAACTATTGGATTATCTTGAGACTGCTCTTGATCACACCAGTACCTTTTAAGGTGCGTGAATAAAAAGTCATCAGCTCTTAAAGGACACCATGGTACATCCGGATTTATCCCCATTTGTTATAATCATGCCAATTCTACCTCAGAGCATCAACTTCGTGGGGTCAGCATTGTGTATTCAATTAAGCACTCTTTGGTCATTAGATGGCTCATTATGCAACACTAGTGATGCAGACAGATTTTTGCACACTTACCTAATCTATTTTGCTCATCTGTCGCCATGACACAAGAATAGAGCCCTATGAAAAGTATACTTGCTTATGCAGTATCCATGCATCATGTCCACCCCATGGGTTTGAGAAACTCCTAGAGGGTCTGCAAGCATCATGGACCTGGACACATGATGAGGCTTATAGGGTGTTAAAGAGAACCGAAGGCAGGAAACCACATATGAGCCTCTCTGTAGCATCTCCATAGTACACCTTACAACGGCCGATTGCCAGCTGGTGCCTCACGGGCCAACAAAAGGCTGCAGTTGTTTAGAACCATGACATTGGGATCAGTGCAATAGTACCTCCTTCCAACACTTACATTGCTCCAATCTAGAAATAGGTACATGAAGAAGGAGCAGATCAGAGCCTTCTCTCATTTCCTTCTTTAAGCATTCTTGCAGAAAGGAGAATAGACCTACATATAGTTTCGTTAAAACTAATGACCAAGTAAAACAAGACAGTTTTCTATGCCCTTGATTGGGGTGTTTCCTTTTTTGCTTCTCTATTAGGATCATAGTTAGACCTTTATAGGATGTACATTCTTTTTAGAATATCCAATAAAAATGTTCATTTATACTGACTTTGCTTTCTTGATAATTATTTGTACCTAACTGTGCAGAAGTTATCGCATAGAGGCTGCATCTGGCTTGGCATCAGGCTTGGCAGAGATAAGGGGGCAGCCAAAGTAGGTTGATCTCTGTAGGCAGAGTGAAATGTCGACTGCTCATTCAGACTAGGCAGGAACCAGTGGCGGCTCCTGATTGTCGTCTGCTTATTGGGAACTGCAGACGACATTTAGCTGAGGTAGTTGACTAAGTGAGGAGGGACGTCTGCTGCATCCATCAACATTAACCCTCTAAGCGCCGCATGATGCTTCCAGGTTAATGTTTCCCTTTCATTACGATGCACCAATGCAGTGCTGGTGAGTCAGCTCACCAACACTGCATTGGCTGAATGAATGCATCATGCCTGAATCAAGCTCAGGTGAGTTTCTAACCACAGCTGGATTGATGCGTCATGCTGACAAAAAGTGTGTTAAAACAATTTGTGGCCATTTCAGGTTCAAGGCATAAGGCACAGCCACTGCCATGTGCTTATACCAGTTTCTGTACCACAAAAATATCACACTATGGAAGGTTGATCTATGCATGCATGTTATGGTGTCAAAGTATCCCCTCTCTCTCATTGTGTGGTGTGTGAAATACTTATAACAGCTATCATGATGGACCCCCAATCCCCTCCTTATATAAGTTAGGGCTTCATTGCCAAACCTCCATCGGAATGCATATACCTACAGCTCTCAGGTAGGTCTCATTCAGTATTGACAGACCTTTATTAATGTCAATTATCAGAGGTAAGACTTTGACCCTGGAGGTAAAGTTGACCCTGACCAGGGTTGCACCCAGCATGATACTTCATGCATCATGCTGATCACACAGCGATGATACACCCCTGAAGTGCCAGCATGATGCACCAATGCAGCACTGGCAATCATGGATATGTGAATTATAGAAAAAGATACTCAAAAATTTGGAATTTGTCATCATTGCCATTATGAAGAAACCCAATTTGTACCTAAAATAATGTGGGCAGAAGAATACAATTACTGATGCAATACCCTAACCTGTCATTGAATCTTTACTGGTGTTTATACACTAATTATTCATAAGCCGCCCATTTATATCTAGATGGTATCAGAATAAAAAGAAGGCATGCATTTTGCTACATACAACATAATCTTGGGAGAGGACAACCTATAGCACTCTTTGGCAAGGGATATACCTGTGTTGCCTTATGACACATCCACATCCATACTAAAGGGCCATATATAGGACAGGACAGTGTCTCTATCAGGAAGGTGAATACAGAATACTGGTAAATATTCATTCACACAGTGCCTACAGCCCACCAACGCAACTGCTGTTTCCAAGTTAACATAAAAATAGTTCCTCTCCCATTGTGCACTGAGCTGTGAACTGCTCTCTTTGCACTTAAATATATTATTTGTTGACTAAAAGCATGGTTCATCTCTGTAAAATAAGAAATGTGGTTAGCCTTTCTGTTTGTTTCCTCCCAGCTCTCTTATCGGTACTTACAGTATATTGCAGCTACCCGCCTTGCATATTAAAGGTTTCATACACTAGACTACATTGAAGAGTGCTCAGGCTATCTCCCCATCTAATATAGCGTTCGAGTAGGAAATCCATCATTCCTATTGAGAATACATGATTTATATCAACCATTTGGCAGCAGTGATTTGTTTTCTCTAACTAATAGCTGCCCCAATATATGGCTGACAGCAGCCTCCTTATACCACCATCTTGTGGAATGAGAAAAACAATGGCCCCTACCGCCGCTGACAGCTCCTGATTGTCTACAACTATCAAGTGGGGCCATGTGGAGGTTGCTGTCATGGGAGGGAGAGAGTTATGGATATATGGATCAGCCCTTTAAGGACCACATGATTACTCCATGTGTTCCTGTCATCACGACAGGGATACAATGCAGTTTGGGTGAGTAACTCATGTCATATTGTAGGGCTTGCATAATGCATGAATGCAGCTGTGGTGCATGAGTCGGCAGGCTGCACTTATCAGAACAACTGAGGTTAATGCATTTATTAACTACTAGCCTATGTTTCCTTTAAACGGCATCAGACTATGCCATGTAGGACTGTATATCGGACACGACATCCATTGTTGTCTGAGATCGCCAATGGAAGTTAGATCAGAGCATAACTCTTTAGAAGTATAGGTTTTCACCAACTGTTCAATGATCGTCATAATAATATGCTTAGGAACCTTACCTAGTTTTGGAAGGGATCCACGTGGGATGGCAATTTGACATATGCTATATGCCAAGCTGGATTATTGCTCTTGTGGGTGCTTTACTATTCATATAGGGCTAAACTACCCACAATGTGACTAATATAGTGATGAATGCATTCTGTATAATTGCAGTCTAGCCATTAACCATGGTCTGCTATATCAACTGTGTGAGTGTAAAGGGCAATACCCTGCTTTCAGTTGACTTTAATCGACAGACAACCATATCTAATTGCTAACCATAGAGTGCATCAGTCTCCTTTTCCTCTATAGATATCCATTAACCCTTTATGATCAGCAAAATAACACACAAGAACTCATTTTCATTTGTCATCATAATTCATAACGCCCATCAGGATTGCATTGGTGCTTCAAACCAGCCTTCTCTTCTGGGAGATATGATAATAAAAACTCCCCTAACGAGTTAGCAGGGCTGAATTCATGCATCATGCCCACAAATAGGCATAATTTCATTTTTCTCCAACTGTAAAAGGAACTACATGCATTTTAGATATGCCCTTTGAACACATATTCAGTGGTAAATGAGCTGAAGCACGGCACTGCCTTGGTCTATCTTTTTACTGTAGCCAAAGTGGAACTTGATCAGGTATTTAACATGAATGCCATCTACCATCTGAGTGCAGACTATTACTGATGGCCTGTATAGAGGACTAGGGAAAAGGGATGACAGGGATATTGGTTACGGGCATAGATGAAGGAATCCATTTAACAATGTCAGGTGAATGTACCAATCTATCAGGCAGTGTTTGCTCTAGCCTAGGTCTAATGTGATAGTGTATGATTCTGAAGTCTGTGCAGGTCGACATTGGCTTTGTATGCAGCCCTTTGCCTCAGCGCCTTGTGTAATTTTTCAGCTATTGGTGGGATTAAGCTTGATTTGGGTATTTGAAGAGACTGTCCATTTGGATTAGATTCAATGTGGGATTCCAAACTACAGAAAATACTACAATCACCTTAGTCCTATGGAGCAAGTTGCAAACAAACCAAAGAGATACACATAGTTGGCATCTTTCTTTCGTTTTCTTGCTATAAAAGACTTAATATGATGACATCCATTAAGTATTCAACCATTCAAGGGTGTAGATAAGTTGTATTTGAAGAGACAACAGTGGGAGTAATAAAATTTAGTGAAGGTCCTCTTTGCTTGACATGCATGTAAATAAACACTAGGCCTTTGAGGACCGCATAATGTTTCGATACCCCTTACAAAACTAGATCGGAAGTGCTTGCTCCAGAGATCTTTTCACAAGATGCAATGACAGCTCACAGTCCCACGGTTGGTAGCGTCGGTAGCGGTTTAAGGCCCTTCATGTAGGGATGTGACCACAGAAACTTTAGAAATACTGTCCAGAAACCCCAGCCCCCCCCTCCTATCCCCTACACACACCAAAGCTCGTTACTGGAGGCAGTGTGAAGGGAGCAGCTCGGAGCCGTTCCCCATTCAGCTGCTCCACCTGGTGGAAGAACAGAGTCATTTGTCAACCCGGTCCATGGGTTGATCATTACAGGGGTTGGGCGAGGGGATGAGGGGCATAGTTGGAGGGAGAGATATTATGAGGAATAGGGGGGCAGAGAGAAAGATAATAGAATATATCTGGATAATTGCAGTCTAGTCATTAACCATTATCTCCTAGTCTTTAACCATAGTTTGCTACATCAACTGTCTGAGTGTGAAGAGGAATACCCTGCTTTCAGTAGTCTAATTGCTAACCTTAGAGTGCATCAGTCTCCTTTATCTATAGATATCTATTACCCCTTTATGTGCACAAAATACCTAAAGGATTCACTTTCATTTGTCATCAGGATAGCTAACGCCCACCAGCTGGCATTGCATTGGTGCTTCAAACCAACCTTCTCTTCTGGGAGTTATGGTAATGAATAATCCTCTAATGAGTAACCAGGGCTGAATTCATGCATCATAGCCACAAATAGCTATAGGCATAATTTACAAATGCACTTTGTGGCACTAAAAGATTTAGACACTACTTAGAGTTGTACTTAGAGTTGTAAGGTAGGTTCATGTTGCTTGCTGCCAATAAAAGTTATATTTTTCCTACTGTAATAGGAACTACATCCATTGCAGACCTGGTCTTTGAACACATATTCAGTGATAAAGGAGTTCAAGCACAGCACGGCCTTGGTCTATTTTTCTATTGTTGCCAAAGTGGAACTTGATCAGGTATTTAACATGAATACCATCTACCATCTGAGTGTAGAATATTACTGATGGCATGTAGAGAGGACTGAGGAAAGGGGATGACACACAGAAAACATGCCACCGCCTAAAACTCGTCAATACACACGAGTTTAGGGTAGTCAAGGTCAAATGACGGCCTAAACTTATCATACTGACAATAAAAATACATCATACTGACAACTTGGGTGGTCAGGATGACAACCTAAAGTCACCACTTTGATGACCTAAACCTGAGGACTTAAAGTCGTCTGTACTGACGTGCCTCTCGGTTTTTCAGTGCAGGGATATTGGTTACGGTCATAGATGATGGAATCCATTTAACAATGTCAGGTGAATGTAGCGATCCATCAGGCAGGGTCTACTCTAGCCTAGGTCTAATGTGATAGTGTATGATTCTGAAGTCTGTGCAGGTCGAAATTGGCTTTGTGTGCAGCCCTTTGACTCTGTGCCTCGCGTTTTGTGCTATTGGTGGGATTAAACTATAACATGCGAGTATCTGAAAGGATTGTCCATTTGTCATTTGTCAACCCAGTCCATGGGTTGGTCGTGACAGGGGTTGGGCGAGGGATGAGGGGCATAGTTGGAGGGATAGATATTAAGAGAAAGAGGGGGGCAGAGAGAAAGTGATGAGAAATGAGAGGTGGGGTTAGGGGCGGATAGAGAAGATGGGATGGCAAAGAAGACACTAAGGAGAGAAACTCCGTTTTGGCAGGAGTCACAAAGAGAGAAATAAGGAGGAGGGCACACCCACCCCACTCAACATTAACCCTTTGAGGATTACACAATGCCTCGAATTCCATCTGTCATCATGCACTGCGTGGTCAATGCAAATAAGCACAATTGTACTATTGGAAGGCAATGCAGCCATTGTTGACTGAAATACAAATTACTAAAAATCACAATTATGCATTTAAAACCCAACAAAGTACAAATTACATTTTTGTATGCAACAATATCTTCCAATATCCCCTTATTTTAGCCTCTACCCACATCTTGCATCACGCTCTTTCAACTCAACAGTGGGTTAGTGAAGTAGTACATTTGGAGGCCAGAAGGCGGCAGCAGTGTGCACAGCCAGGTATAGGTAGGGGTAGGAGGGAGTAGCAGACCACCTCCAGTAGTCCTCCCTCCCTCCAGGCGTTAAGTCCTGTACCCTACTAGCTCACCGGGAGAAGAGCTGCTCTCCTCCTAATGCTGTAGGCTCGAGGGACATTACAAGTGTGGTGAATTAAGAGGTGGAGCACCCCAATGGGAAGGAACATACATGCCATCATAGACGAAGCCATTGAGAAGGTTAGTTATAGTCGTGCATTTGTATTATGTGAATGATCACCTTATCATTTTGAGATGCCATTCTGTTTATCAATACCTTTGGAAACTAGGCCTCTCACTATACCTCTATACCTCTATACCGGTATAGTGAGGACAGTAAGGGATGCGTAGTGCCTTAAACAAACTATGCATATTTGTCGTCATCATGCATGAATGCAGGCCTGATGAGCAGATTAAATGCTAGGCAATATCCATGCATCATGCCGAGCATATGAGGTTGGTAAACTGTGATGCAACGATGTAATGCAAAAGGATACCATCATAGACAAACGTTCAAATTATGTCATTCTTCACAGTGGGTGCTGCTGGAATATCTCAGTAACACTAATGATCTAAGAATTGTGAACTACTTCTATAACTATCGCATGTGATTTCCCACATCTGGGCATAACAATATGAATTTACATTACTCATGCAGCTCTCATGCAGAGTTTGGTAAGCACTGAGTTCATATATGGCTACATTATACAGACTACAGGTCGTAATGCATTTAATAATCTATTTAAAACTCCTCCACGTCATTGTCAGGAGGTTTCGTTGAGTGTATATACTAATCGCCCCTTGCGATAGTCCCGAGTACTTAGAGAACCAATCATGAATAACCAATAGCAGATATGGTTAAGCTGTGTCATAGGTTTCTAATAAGAATGTCTTTAAGGGCCCCTAATCCTTCGTAGGCATAGCTGCTGGATATGGCAAACTAAAGGTGATAATGTACAACTATAGGACTATGTTTTAGGTTTTAGTTGGTATCTATAAGACTAATCGACCATTAAGGGTATCAATTGTCAGGGGTGTGTTCGTGACTGTAATAATGAATCAATAGACTGATGTAGATCCTTTTATAGCTCATGATTACGTTGCTATTCTACCTGTATCTGTGAAGTTCCAAACAACCTCCCAGCTCAGCCCTCTCCATCTATAACAGGCTAACCGCTGTTCCTGCTAAAACTCTCTTTACCCCTCTTTGTCCATTTCATCACTTAGATTTACTTCATGGTCATACCTGATCGTTCAATGCCCTTCAGAAGACGAAGAACTCCCTTTATAACGCTACCGGGTCCTGTCTGCTAGTCACATCTGAAGGTGGTACCAATAGGAGACGTACTCCATCAGATAAGGCAAAAGGATCCTATCGATTTTTAAGTCCCATTAAGGGGTGCGTGATGCTCTATGTTAATATTCACTTTGGATTTTGATCCACCCATGCAGTGCCCATGAGTCTACTTACCAGCTCTTCATTGGTGCATCATACCAACTCTGTTCCGGTGTATCACTCCTGTAAGGTCCTCATGATACATGAATGAACCCCTTGTATTTAGCAGAGGGCTTCACTCATGCGCCCTGGTGAAAAATGAACATCATGATGTATAAGGTAACTATGTGGCCCTTGAAGAGTTAGATGTAAAAAGTATTGCTATATACTCCACGGTGGCTGATAGGGCATGGATAGGGGGAGGTGTAAAGCTCGAGTACATTCAATGGTGCTAAAACCCGTGAGCACAGAAGGGTAGATAAGATGCATTACAGAGCCTGTAGAAAGGAATTATATATTGATGTGGTGCCTGGGGTTGATGGAGATACATCTGCATTGTTGGAGCAAAGAGGCGGATTGTATATATATATATATATATATATATATATATATATATATATATATATATATATATATATATATATATCCTTGAGTGTGATATGAGGGGTGCTGTGGGAGGTCATAATGAGAGGTCGTCAATGATATCAATCTGTGAAATGACTGAACTTCAGTGTAAATCAGTGTGTCATCCACGCCCTGTACAATGCACCCCCTATAAGGGGTGGAATAATTATCAAATACTTCATGGTTCCTTTGTTGTCCTGATGTACAAATGTAGCTCAGTGAGCTACCTTCTACTGATGTATTTGGTGTACCATACTGGCCCTTTGATAGAACATAAACCCCATAGGGTCAGTATGAGTGAGTGAGTAAGAGATGTTTAACGCCATTTCGACAGCTAAGGTCATATTCATGGCGAGAAATAAATTTACACAATTTCACAGAGGAATGTGTCAGTGCCCTCACATATATGCACCACACAAATATGAGAGGATATGAAAGAGGAGACATAGTTCTAATAAGTTAAGCTGTTTGTAACTTTTCTCTATATTATTTCCATGATATGAATAGAAACTATAAGACTTCGTGATCTGTGAATAAGACTTTTCTACACCCAACCCTATCTACATAGTGTCACACTCACACGAATGTAGCACTCACCACACTATAAAGAAATGTCTTTGGAATGATGGTGAAGTCCATGTCCCAAAATGGCATAGATTCGTCGTCTTTTTCACAGAGATTCCATATAATAGTGTGTACTCTACTGCTTCATTGTAGAAACTACACTGCTTCGCTGCAATGCACAGTGGTTAATAATTGGTCAGTTTTACAAAGATCCCTGGTAGATTCAACGGTTATTTCATAGAGTGCAGGGTACATACATGACAATTTGCTAATGTCTTAGAGCACTAGATGACCCTTAAATAGTTAGCCGTACTAAACATACAGTGCTCTATGGCAACTGCATCTGGTGATCCTCTATAAGCCATACAAGAAACCGTAGAATAACCTGGGCTTCTCACATTCCTGTCCATGCCCTTGGCAGCAACTACATGAGAATCCTTCAGTCTGCATGGAATTCTATCTCTCCTATCTGATATGGGGTATGCTATTTATACCATTATTCATACCGCAATTGGAGAAGGTTAGCTCCCTTGCATGGTAAAAAGCCCATTTCACTCACCAATAACTAGTGAAGCAGACCTTAATAGGTAAAAAATGGGAAATCGGCAGGTCCTAGTTTGGCTATCCTGCAAAAATGGTGTCATCCCCATAGATTCAAAAGCATGCCTAAATCCTGCCTGTATGATGCCCCACACTGTGTGATAACATGAAATCAATGATAAATAAATTATTGTTGGTTGAAGATGGTGGTCTTTTAAAGCGCCATCAAGAGCTAGGAGATAATTGTTGGTACACATCAAAATGCAATGACGTAACATCAGCAGAGAATCTTAGATAAAATGGTCAAGTATAGGTCCAGACATTATATTCCAGCAACAGAGGCCTATTGCTCATGGCAAACCATATATGCCCTTTAAGGACTGCACAGTGCAATAAAGCAATGAGTTCATTGGTTTTCATGATGCATGTGGCATGCTCAGGCCAAAAAAAAGTGTTTCCAATTAGGGTAAAGTGACCATGAGTCGTCCACCTGGGCCATCTTACCGCCTACTAGTTAGTCTAGGATCTTTGTAATAGTAGGAAAACTTGCAGGGGTCATCTAAAAATGGATATAAATATTACCCAGATGTCGTACTCTTTCCATCCAGCGATGTTACAACTTTCATACCCATAGTCATGGAGCCCTTTGAGCACCCATTATTCAATAGATGTGAATTTTCTTTCATCAGTACCATGAGTCGGCCACTGTGGTACCTTGAGTCAGCCACATCATAAAATGACTCAACTAATTCATAGTAAAGAGTGCTTTTGAAGCAAAACAAGGAAGACATTTATTCCTGGCTGAGTGATCTTGGTCAGAGTGTTTCTGGAATGATTTTACTAATTATAATGCTGATTAATACCATTCCTTGGGAAAACATACATTATAGCAAACTTATCCCCATTTATCAGCTGTCCGTCATTTCAAAGTGGCTGTCAATCTATCAGAAGACCTCTCTACCTAATTGGTAGAATATAGTTGATTTTGTTGAAAAATAATGGATAGTGCTAGATTCACTTTCCCAAAGATAGAGAGATAGCAGGTGCTACGGCTCAACATTTTCTACCAGTGTAAATAACTTAGAACCCAATGAAATGGTCACTACCAAGTTCATTTTGGACCAAAAAGCAATAGTGGCTGACTCAAGGTACTTGTATGGTGGCCAACTCAAGGTACATGTATTGCTCAAAGACACCTTGTGTTAGTTTTATCATACTAGAGTCAACTTCTATACAGCAGATTGTTGACTTTTGTACTAAACACTATAAAAGGAATAATTTCAAGATAAATGATGTTTGACAGGGTATGACTGCAATGCTTTTTTCCAATTTTAATTAGGTTTAACTCTGTTACTTGGTCAATATCACATTATCACTCATCTATCATTTTGTTGCTGGAAAATCATCGGAAACCTATATCTGACTTCAAGAATAATTTACAAACTCTAGTGTCATCTAGAGTTCCTGGTAGGTCCTAGACTTATATTCCAAAAGATGATAAGATAGGTTATAGCATATCTTGCCATATAGCACCAGTGCAAATAGCTTAGAATCCACTAATATATTCATTAACACATTCATTTTGGGCCAAAAACCAAGCAAAATGGCCGACTCAAGGTACCTGGACGACTCAAGGTCACTCTACCCTACATGAACTGAAATGGTAGGGTAGGTAGGTCGAATTCTTTTTTAAATTCTTTTTGTAGGAGGGGGTGAGAGTCGTCCTCCTGTCCAATATAGGCATGTTATATATCAAAAGAAACATAATTTCAAGGCGAATCTAAGAGGATATGACATTGTGGCCACAATAGTCCGACAATATACAATGTATAAGCGAGTGGTCATTACAATATTCAACAGGGGAGATGGTAGGATAAGGGCCAAATCATTTATTACCAGTGGGGGGGAGAGGGGGCTTGATGGATTTTGACGGATCAGCAGATTTTTTTCCGACCCCCCACCACTATGACGAAAAAGATTGCGACCCCCTCCCACTAAGAAATGATTTTGCAAAATAGCCCCCCCCCCCAAAATGGAATGACGCATCATGATGGGTATTTGAATTGATCATATTCAGTTTGACCCCCAGGTGTGAAGGTTAAATATCAGGTTTTGACCCCCCCCCCCCCAACAAGGGGACCCCCCCATATCTAACAAGTTCCTCCCCCTATCTGGCAATAAATGACTCCTAAAGGGGTTCATAAAAATTTTGAACCCCCATTTTAGGAAAAAATATACTATAGTTAAAGCGGGGAGTGCAAAATGTATTGATCGCTTCCCAGGGGGTAAATGATTTTTTGCATGCCCACCATCCCAACACCCCACCTCCTAATGATGAATAATGACCAGTGCCTATGTTATATATGGAATCATTTATCTATAAATACATGATAACTCTATACATATTTCTATCCCTATACATTGTTTATCATAGTGCTATGTTACATTGTACACACACCCCACCCCTTAGTTACACATACCGATCATAGGGGTCGCCACCAGCGCCACCCTACCTACCTGCTGCGTCCTACCTTTAACCTCAGACCAGCATAGGCCGCCTACCTATACACTGGTATCCATTAAGACTGTACAATATGCTGGATAGATACAACTGCATTATCAACTTACTCAAGGTTTTGTCTTTTAGTCATACACACTTGACAGCATTATTAGCACATTGAGATATGACACCTAACATAGTACACTGTCTGATACCAAACAAGTATATCATATTCTGAAGGGGAATGACACACTTATAATAACAGGGCCTAAACCAAATAAAAATAAAGTGTATTACGAACATATTTGCCTAATCAGCCGATGGAGCTCTTTCCAAAAAGTGGTCTGCCATTTTTGTACCTCTATTGGTATTGTTTCTATGGTCCGGTCAAAAAAACAAACAAAAAAAAACAAAAAACTTGACCTGCCTGTTTTGCTAGGGTCGATCGGGTAACTGGAAACAAAACTTTTTCTTTTTTTGCCTTATCTGTGCTGTAATTGTCCACCCTGATGATACCTCTTGACGTCAACATGATGCATAAATGCATCCCTACTAAGGTTTTCACCAGCGCTGCATTCATGCATCAATCATGAAACAAAGGGAGGCAGTGCATGACAGTGGATGTTGCGGGCCTATAGGAACAGCAGTGGTGCCACAGGCATTCCGCTAGTCCTCTATAGGATCAGGTGTTGCTGCATTTGGGGGTATATAGTGGGGAGCTATGTACAGTCTGTTTGATCCTGTCTCTGGTTGTTCTGGCATGGCCTTATTGGCCCCGCCCACCCTATGGCAGATGCTAGAGACATCATCTAATTAGGATCGTATTCATAACCCACCATGGAGATGGCGCCAGCTGATAGGCACCTATGTAATATACCTTGTCCCCCACAGGTACAACTGCTTTATTCCCCCTCCTCCTCCCCCTACTCATCTCCATGTTATACGCAGCACAGAGATGGGCAGCTCTGTAATCTACCATCCCCTCCAGCAACTAGTGTACTGCGTTCATCTGACCATCTCACCCAAAATAGTCAATTGACAAATGTCTACTGATATATCTTATGTCTGGAATGCTGCCTGGTGATTCCTGTCTCCTGCAGGCCTAAAATGAATACTGGTTATTATCATGACTAACCTCTCTGTTACCACCCTAGGTCATGCAGCCCGAGGGCTAAGCTTGAACTGAATCCCTATGGTGGACAACATCCTGTCCCCTACACGTCCATCATTAATTCTTTGTCAGTGCAGCTGAGCTATGCACTATATGTCTGAAATTGACAAACTGTTGTTGTGGTCACCTTGTCCTGAAATATTAGTATCAGCAATAATATCCTAGTTATACCATCTACCCTCACCCATAGGGCGCCATCACAGAGGCGTAAGAAGTAAATCTTCATTGAGGGGGCCCAGCACGGACCCCACCAAAACCACCTTGAATTGTTGGCTCATGCAAGATGCCACCTATAATCTGTATATAGTCTTTGTATAAAAAAGTAATTTTTTGAGGAATTTTTTCATCTGATTTTAGCCCAAGGCCCCCATTTACCCTATATCATCCCCGTATTAATCTAATTTGAGATGCAAAGGTTTAGCTTCTTTTCGATTTTGTTATGAGTATTTGGCAATTTTTTTTGGGGGGGTCAGACATACTCTGGTCCCACCTCTTTTATGATTGTGGGGGCAGGCCCCCCTGCCCCCCCCCTTTTCCTATGCCCCTGCCATCAAAGGCCCTGTTACTCCATCCCCTTAGGCTATATATAGTAGCTGGCTTGCAACTCCTATTGATAAAGACTTCTTGTTATTGCAAGCATGGTCGCCACTTGATACTAGGAACCAGTGAAAATGGAGAGACTGCAGGATAGCTGTGTCACACACCTGTAAATACGTACACAGAAAGACACCAAGTGACAGATGTGTATTATGTTCACTAACAGTTATTACTCATGTCTATATGATACTCAGGGACAAACAAACATAGATATACATCATTGACGTCATGGGTAACGCACACGTGTTTTTATAGGTGACACCATCCATCAATTTAGCAAGAGATTGCGACATTTTTAAGAGGTTAAGCATTTATCTTTCTCGCACTTTTCTGTGGTTTGACTAGAAAGAATGCATATGACATAGGCCTATATCGAATGAGGTACTTTGTCAAATAAGCCATGTCTTGATGCGGAGAACTAACCTCATCATGGAGAGCTTAAAGGGTTAGACTACCTACCCTTGCTACCTGTTGTCTATATTTCTTGTTAGACATGAAAACGAATTTAAGTCATAAATAATTCAAAACCGACATCCTAATTGCTAATGTAATATGTGATGGTATACGACCACGCCCTCCCCTGATTTACCTTTGAGGTACAGGTATCGTGACAGGTCTACCAACTGTTTAGAGGGACCACACAGAGTACACACATTCCATGACGAAGAAGGTACATAAATTGGTGGTTTTCTTTCTGTACGTCCTAGCCTACCATCATACCTACATGAACCTTCGAATAAAAAACAATGTATAATGTCACATTACCAGGGATCATATATATGGATTTTAGGAGTATCAGAAATCGACTGGATAGTGAATGTAGAAATCTGGGATGATTTGCAAGTGGAGTGAGGTAGATAATACCGGCACTTGTCGAGAAGTTACTTGTTTCTGGAAGAGTATACATGTCTGGTTCCCATTGTGATAGTCTACTGCATTGTTATATTTAACAGCTGGAACAAGAGCTGCTTCTTGTATAATAAATACCAGGGATGAGGTCTTTTTTCTGGAAAAATATCACAGTACTAGTGTGGTCACCAGAGTTTGCAAGGTTACAATGTCATTATTACTGTGTTTTCTATTATCTGAAGATAGTACTTAGGACCCTCAGATATGAATACTATCTGTCAGAAATTACAATTGCTGGAATGACACTTGCTATAAAGTCCTATTGTATCGATGACAAGGGTTAAAGGGGCACAGGGCTGTGAATAGCAGGTATATTGGTGTTAAAGTGCAGTGGGGTGGAAACTGCTGGGATGGGAAATAGGAAGTGGTGCAGTGGGAGGCAAGGTATGGGATGTTTAGCAATCAATGGGAAAACAAATGGTACTCTAGGGACCATCCGAGCCCACAGTCCCCTGCGACTCCAGCCCCAGCTCCCTCGCTTTGGCTTTGTCAGTGAAACAAAACCCCTACCACGAACAAATCATGGCGCCTGGGTTAGTACCATTTCCTGCCACTAGAGCGGCACTTTGATCAGTGAGCAGAGGCAATGGGCGTCTCTGCATCACGTGATGCACAGCCAGAATGAGGCTTGTTTCGCTGTCATGCATCAATGACTCGATTGATGGACTAGAGATGGTGCCACCAAACTGCCACTGTTAATGTGGCTATTAATTTTTAAGACAGTTTAATTTTTCATTGATCTTTTTAGCCTATTATTATTGTTGAAATTTTATGTTTGTTCATTTATAACAGGTGGCATTGACTATGTGTTTAAATGTTGATATTGAATCTCTGACTTTATGAATTGTGTAAACCCTATTTCCTGAAAAAATGTTAGATGTCAATGTGTCAAACATCACATCAAAGAGATTAAATCTGTTGGTGGAGATCTCTTTTTGTTTTTCCCTTCTGTTTGGACACAGGAGAGCCTGGGAGTTTCTGATTAAGGTAGGCTGGACCAGCTTCACCAGTCCATTGCCATCATAATTAGGACTGGTAAAGATGACAATAATAGGCCTAGAATACGCTTCTCAATTTGACGAGGGTACCCCATTCAAGTGGATATTTATACAGTGTATGCACAGATGTCAATATTTTTATAATAATTTATTGAATGTTTGATATTGTCTATGTCCTAATACAATTCAACTCAAACTCTCAAGTTAATATAAGCTTCCTCTCTGGACATCCTGGTCAGTTCTATTCAAAGTCCATGAAAAATGTACTTTTCTTGGATTAATGCCCACATTCCCTATACTACTTACTACCAGCTTGAGTCCATGCCCACTTTCTCTATACTCAACCGTGCAAGGCTGAGTTAATGTCCACTTTCACGATTCCATACTCAGACAGTGCGTCAACTCAACTCCACCCTGGATCTATCTCCTGGGTCTGTGTCCACTTTACCTACAGTACTCAGAGCCAGCCTGGCTAAAATCCACTTTCTTCGCACGATTCATTCTAAGCCGGAGGCAAAGCTACCCTTTCCTGTACTACTCTCCTGTAGCCCAAGTGAATGACTACTTACAATACCACTTACTGCTGACCTGAGTCATTGTACACTTTCCCTATACTACTCACATGTAGCCTGAACCATTGCCTACTTTCCTATACTACACAGAACTAACCTGAGTCAATGTATACTTTGCATATACTACTTAGTGCTAGCCTGAGTCAATGTAGCCTTTCCGTACACTACTCATATTTAATAGCAGTGGCAAAATTTTGGGATCCAAAATATGTAGTTAAACTCTTAAGTACTGGGGAAAAGGGGGATGCGCGCGCCCCCGCATCCCCCCCCTCTAAATCTGCCACTGCTGTAGCCTGAGCCAATGCTACTTTCCTATACTACACAAAGCTAACCTGATTCAATATATACTTTCCATATACTGGTCAGTGCTAGCCTGGGTCATCGTGGACTTTTCCTATACTACTCACAAGTAGCCTGAGCAAATTCTCATTCTCCTGTACTACTCAATAATAGTCAACGTTCATTTTGCCTATTCAACATGGACTGCTCGAGTTTGGGGACAAGCTTTCTCACGTCTTCTCTCCTGAACTGTACAGAATACAACCCTGCACATCACACGAAATACGTATAGGCACGATATTCGCCCTACCTGCAGTGGTATGACCTGTTTTACTGAGTAATAACCTAAAAAAAAAAAATCACCAATGCCTTCTGGAGGGTGTTGCTCGTATGCTAAATAGAGCTTGGAGTAGGCGCCATCTTTTCCAAAGAAGTAAGACTCTGCTTTATCATTCCACTGCTACTCACCATAAAAATCCGAAAAGGTACCTGCCTTGCCTAAAAATAGTGTGTGGTGCACTATGACATACCTACTTTTGTCATACACTCTTTCAAGTATGGTTGTCTCGACCACAAAAAGAGATAGGACTACACAAAAAGAGATAGGACTACAAAGAAAAAGACTGCTGCAGGTGAGACACTTCTTAGGCAAAACTACCTTTTCCCATAGGAGCAACACCCTCGAAATGAGCATAACCAACAGTTTATTTCCCTCCTTCACCATGCACGGCGAAGTTCATGAAAACTAACGACCAGTCACTTAATGGTATGTATGGTAATGCAGAGATCTTTCAAAGGCTGTGTGAGCTTTTATTATTTGTTTGCTTTCATCTAGCAACATGCTTACAACTAAAAATCAAAAACTAGCGCATGACATCATGATAGATAAACATTATGAACAGATCAATGCTTGATCGTCTTGTAACATAAAAAGTGGTGGTACTCTCTCAAGGCCACATATTGGTTAAGACTTTAATGGCTGCTGATACACCAATTTCATCATGGTATAAACCAATTTCACCATGCCTATCGGTGACCATGACCATGAATGCACCCTGGACGAGTCGGGCCGACGAGTCTCTTGTGGGACAACCATATTATGACAACTCAAATGGAAAAAGCTCCCACTTGACATAGTGCTAGTGAGTAATGTACAATCACTACATTGGTGTGTCATGAACACCGATAACCACAAAATCTTGTGCATTATAGGGCTCTTAAATGGCTACCTTAGTGCATTATGGGAATGCATGTAATTGCTTGTCAAACATAGGTTGGTGTGTACAACTGAACATAAGAAATAAGCTCTAAATGCATTATATCCTATCATAGACACTAATAATGCAAAAAAAAAATTACATTTTTATGGAAAAATAACCAAAGTTAGTGTTTTTATCATAAAATTGGTTATAGAGGGAATTTTTGAGCTCTGCTTTTGGTTCTGGGTTCATGAGGGAATTAAAAAAAAAATTGCAAAACTTCCCAATTGGGATAGGGGAGTGGTTTCCATGGCAACCAGAAATTGCCTTATCTACCAATTTCCTATGTTTCCATGGCAACCAACGTTCCAAAAATGGAACATTTTCAGTGGAGATGGAATGATTTTAAGCATACCACTGGATTCCTTATCAAAAATTGGTCTAAAGCTTTTTTTAGCATATTTGTCAGTGTTTTACCCATATAATGCCTCCTGTTGGCCAAAACCAGTACTAAAAATCCCCCTCGGAGGTGCGTTCTCCCCCGTTGGGCCACATTATTATGTAAGTCATACAGCCTGTGCACTGAAAACATGGAAGATCCGAAACCACTTTAGGTCCTCAAGTTGATGATACCTAAAACTACAACTTTAGGTACCTGAGTCGTCAATATGACGACTCTGTACTGTCAGTATTGTCATCATGACGACTCAGATCATCAGTATGACAACCCAAAGTTGTCATTTTGACTACCTTAAGTTGTAGTTTTAGGTATCGTCAACTCGAGGACCTAAAGTGGTCACCGCTGACTAGTTTCGGATCTTCCATGTTTTCAGTGCACAAGTGTTGCATCATGAAGACCTAACTTGGAGGCACCATGCAGCCAGCCCCTTACTTCCTATATTAGTTGTGCTCCACCCATGTTCAAAGTAGACATGGCATGTTAAATAGTTGTTCATGCAGCCAGTCAACCTTTTTCTCCATGTTAAAAACATGAAGGGAAAGGCTTCTCTCAGATCTTAGTTCACATCTCACACAGCAAAACTTATACTTCTAGAAAATAAGGTATAGGCTAATATGTTATGTTAGTACAATCCTGGCATGCCATCAGATTCTGCAGATACATATGGATATAGATCTATATGATATACTGTCTTTGTTGAGCTTTTTTCTGAAGTTTGTGGTGTGGGAGCTTATTGGGAGGGAGAGATAATCTGCTACAACCTATTTGTCTTTATGCACGCTTTAAATTTCAGAAGTGCATGTAGCATGCATATATTGCCATGATGTTTACCTTTAAATCCCAGATCAGAGAGGAAGGCACAACTAAAAAATAAAACTGAATGTCAGAGTTATAGTGGGAGTATAGTTGTAGGCAGAGAGACGGAGGTAGCATCATCAAACAGATCTCTTAAGTGGACTGTTTTAGTTCACGGAATAGGAAATTAAAGGAACTAAACATTCTAAGCTCCAAGGGGGTAGTCGTTCAGGAATAAATTGTGAGCCAGCAAACAGAAATGGGGGTTCCTGCGGGATTTAGTACCTGTTTTAGCCACCAGGGGACACCACTATGGCCTAGAATAGGAAAAATATGCTTAAAACTATAATAGGGTACTTTTTTTATGGAAAATTCAATGATTTTAGATAAAACGTTCCATTTTGGGTGGAAAAGTTCCAAATTAGGCATGTAAAAAGAACGTTTTTGGGCCTAAATAGGCATTTTTGTTGATGTCTCTTGCCATGGAAACATGATTTTCATTCTAAATAGGAAAATCAATTATCCCATTTGAAAGAATTTTTCACTAGGTTTACTATGGTGAAAACAGAATGAAAATACCATTTCTAGATCAAATTATATATGTATCTCATGAATAATTAGGCATAGAGCTTATTGCCATTCAGGAAATGGTCACACCTACCTAAGTTTATCAAGCCATTCCTCTAAAACTAACAGGAGTATCTTCTCTTGCAATATATCACTGAAAAGCCAGTGATCTGAATTTTAAAGTTGACTTTTAGCACGGAGCCCCCTTTCTCCTTGCCTCTACACTAATGTTGAATGGACCGCTTGCCAGGAACACTATATTAAGCCGAAACATTGATAGAATTTCTCCAAATTGACATGCAAGATGGGCCCAAGTTACAACATGGAAACATGGAATATTACATTTTTAAAGATCGACTGGGAACACTAGCATTCCTATTTGACTGAGAAATGGCGCATGGAAATATCTTTAAAGTTAACAAGAGAAATAAGCCCCCCCCTCTATCCAGGGGCCACCAATCTTATGCTACCGGCATTCCTGCATTCACCATGACAGAGAAGACACATTGGGGTAAAGGAGAGAGGAACAGTTACGGGAGACAGGACCCGGTCTCACAGAAAGTACAGAGCATAATGACAACAGTTAGCTTATACCATTAAGGTATCGGCCTAAATCATTAAGTAGACGACCTGTTTAATGGCCAGGGCTAGTCCAACTCTATTTCCGTGTTGTAGTGACAATAAAGAGATTTGGAAAATATACCTATCCCTCCCAGACCACCTGATTTCCGTTCCATGTATGCTCTGTCTGTTAACCCTTTATAGACTGTAGTACATTAAAGCATCAGCCCTGGATTTCTGTTACTCTCTGGGATTTGCGTGCAAATCCTGCTTTATGGCGTTGGAAGAGGCCAGGGCAGTATCTATGCACCATTAAGACACGGAATTTAATCTATTTATTCATCTTACACATCTTGTTGATATTGAATCTCTGACTTCATGAATTGTGTAAACCCTATTTCCTGAAAGAATGTTAGATGTCAATGTGTCAAACATCACATCAAAGAGATTAAATCTGTTGGTGGAGATCTCTTTTTGTTTTTCCCTTCTGTTTGGACACAGGAGAGCCTGGGAGTTGCTGATTAAGATAGGCTGGACCAGCTTCACCAGTCCATTGCCATCATAATTAGGACTGGTAAAGATGAAAATAATAGGCCTAGAATACGCTTCTCAATTTGACGAGGGTACCCCATTCAAGTGGATATTTATACAGTGTATGCACAGATGCCAATATTTTTATAATAATTCATTGAATGTTTGATATTGTCTATGTCCTAATACAATTCAACTCAAACTCTCAAGTTAATGTAAGCTTCCTCTCTGGACATCCTGGTCAGTTCTATTCAAAGTCCATGAAAAATGTACTTTTCTTGGATTAATGCCCACATTCCCTATACTACTTACTACCAGCTTGAGTCCATGCCCACTTTCTCTATACTCAACCGTGCAAGGCTGAGTTAATGTCCACTTTCACAATTCCATACTCAGACAGTGCGTCAACTCAACTCCAACCTGGATCTATCTCCTGGGTCTGTGTCCACTTTACCTACAGTACTCAGAGCCAGCCTGGCTAAAATCCACTTTCTTCGCACGATTCATTCTAAGCCGAAGGCAAAGCTACCCTTTCCTGTACTACTCTCCTGTAGCCCAAGTGAATGACTACTTACAATACCACTTACTGCTGACCTGAGTCATTGTACACTTTCCCTATACTACTCACATGTAGCCTGAGCCATTGCCTACTTTCCTATCTCATGAATAATTAGGCATAGAGCTTATTGCCATTCAGGAAATGGTCACACCTACCTAAGTTTATCAAGCCATTCCTCTAAAACTAACAGGAGTATCTTCTCTTGCAATATATCACTGAAAAGCCAGTTATCTGAATTTTAAAGTTGACTTTTAGCACGGAGCCCCCTTTCTCCTTGCCTCTACACTAATGTTGAATGGACCGCTTGCCAGGAACACTATATTAAGCCGAAACATTGATAGAATTTCTCCAAATTGACATGCAAGATGGGCCCAAGTTACAACATGGAAACATGGAATATTACATTTTTAAAGATCGACTGGGAACACTAGCATTCCTATTTGACTGAGAAATGGCGCATGGAAATATCTTTAAAGTTAACAAGAGAAATAAGCCCCCCCCCTCTATCCAGGGGCCACCAATCTTATGCTACCGGCATTCCTGCATTCACCATGACAGAGAAGACACATTGGGGAATGGGAGGGGTAAAGGAGAGAGGAACAGTTACGGGAGACAGGACCCGGTCTCACAGAAAGTACAGAGCATAATGACAACAGTTAGCTTATACCATTAAGGTATCGGCCTAAATCATTAAGTAGACGACCTGTTTAATGGCCAGGGCTAGTCCAACTCTATTTCCGTGTTGTAGTGACAATAAAGAGATTTGGAAATTATACCTATCCCTCCCAGACCACCTGATTTCCGTTCCATGTATGCTCTGTCTGTTAACCCTTTATAGACTGTAGTACATTAAAGCATCAGGCCAAAATCAAGCCCTGGATTTCTGTTACTCTCTGGGATTTGCGTGCAAATCCTGCTTTATGGCGTTGGAAGAGGCCAGGGCAGTATCTATGCACCATTAAGACACGGAATTTAATCTATTTATTCATCTTAGACCCCATACATAAGAAACGGTGGTTATAAAATCCAAGGCGTCAGTAATGCAGCATAATTATTATTTTTGGATTCTAATACAATGAAAAGCATGACTTCCCTCTTGCATGCAGATCAATTATTGAATACAGGTTCCAAATAGAACATATATTATGATATTATGACACCCAGGTCGCTGAGATCGAGCTCCAAAACAACATCAGTTCATGCTAGGGGCACCTTAAGTCTGACAAGCATGGCATCGTCACACCTGGGTCCCATTGGTAGTCCTCTTTGTCCTCTATCTAGTGACAACACAACGACACTTCAGGGTTACAAATTGACTAATTTCCCATTGAATCTGACACAGAGTTCAGCCATTGCCTCTTCTCGGTTCTATTACGACACATCCTTTAAACTATGGTCTGTGTGATGTCCACCAGTGTGATAGGCAGTGGTGAAATGCCTAGTGGAAAATGAGACTGAATCTCTGCAGACCCATAAGCGACTAGGACTTAGCGCCATCAATAAGCATAGTCTTGCAATTGCCATAGTCCGATATAGGGGATTCATCATGGATCTGTATGCCCACCACACTTTCTAACGGCTGTGATGGTGGTACCTTATAAATTATTCATCCTAATGGTGAAAAAGGACAGCCCTGGGATATGTTACTCAAACATCATGCATCCAAAATGCATTTAGGACCTATGTGTAATTCAGGATAGGAGTTGTTTAATGCTCCCAGGTACAACACAATCCCAGATCCTGAATGTAAAATGAGATGGGATAACAAATGGGGCCAAGACACTACCGGGATCATGGAATCAAGAATTTGATTTGTCTTACTGTCATTCCTGTGAGAGAACCTAAGAACACACCAGATTCACTAAGATTACAAATGGGATCAAAGATTTGATAGGATCATAACCCAAGAATTTGGTCATCAGCCCTGTGAGATCACCTGAGAATATTATACCAGATTCACACCTGCTTACTTTTCACATTGCTGAAATTACTCACTCTGGCGAGCATATGACAGGAGGTGCAGGTAGATGAAAATGGCTGATCCTACAGGATTGAATCCCCAAAAAGTCAGTGTGATGCACCAAAGAAGTGTTGTCAGATTACTAGCCAAGACTGTATTTTTTTTAAAACATCTTTATTATTCTGACAATGAACTACAGTGCCAGGCACTGGGTTCCATTTCATTGTCAGCAACCAATTTATCAACTGTCATATGTAACACATTTGACAATAAAGACAAAATATGACTCACTTCAGAGTAGCTCCAACAATTTGCTGTTAACCGATGTAAATACCCAATTTCAAACAAATTCACAAAATATCTATATACATGAATAACAGAACATAATTGTGAAAACAGCTCTTCTATCGTCAGTAAGAGCACATATCAACACTTTACTATCACAATTACACACTTAAGTCAGAGTCCATTTTACTACAACAATCACTTGGGGAGGAATACAAGTGTGTCAATGTTTATGAATGTTTAGAAGACATTTTGAATACCGGTATCAATTATGCAAACCCAGAAAGTTTGTAGTTGCTAACCACTTCTTTTGGTGTAATTTAAATGCTTCAAAATCAAGGATGTTTCTTTCCTGTGCACTCAAGCTATTCCACAGTAAAGCTCCTCTATAAGACACATTCTTTCTGTATACCTCATTTTTCGGCAATAGAGTTTTAAAGACTACAGCATCATGTAGGCACGTATTAATTTGCCTTTCATTTGCAATCTTTATGTTGCTTTGTTGCTTATACATGAATTGCTTTAAATGAGCAGCTCTTCTAGCGTTTGGTTTACTCAGACCAGATTGCTGATGTACAAGAATAACAGGTGTATCATGATGGCAAAAGACTATAAAACCTTAGGCATGATACGGCCACTATAGGCTTAATGAGAGTGGAGAAATTAAATTGGGTGACTCATGGTGCCTACGCTGTTCATTCATGTTCTGGCTGGCTAACATAATGGTTCCATGTCATGACTACACTTTGTTATACCCTCTGTTAGCTCAGCAGGTGATGCATGATAGTTCACTGTAAAGAATTAGACCTCCTGCCTGGAGGTACCTCCCCAGGCTAGTGTAGTCTCTTATGGCTTTACCTGTATCAGACAGAAGCACACATGCACCAGGCCCATTTAGTTTTGGAGATGGTTGGAGTTGTGAAACCATTGAATCATCGAGCACCAGAATTAATGTGGAAATTACTTTTGAGTAAAGCCTTCCCCATTCCCCCTTGGGCATTACACCAGAAAAAGGATAGGCATTAATGCTTCGACAGGCATGAATATAATGTCTATCTCATATGACGTTAGTAGGACCGCGGGAATCATAAAGGTTTATTTCATTTCAGATATCCCCATACCTTACAGCAGCTGCACTTTGGATATTTCTTTTCTTTCGCACCAAGACACTGTTGACCTTGAATATGAGATTTCAATATTCATACTTAAAAGCAACTCTGGAGGAGTCTAGACTACTTAATGTGTTACATGAAGTTATGAATTGGCAATGCGATTCCATGAATTGAAAATTCAAGAAGTATATTCGATGTATCGTGATTAAACATTGCTGAATTTGTAGGATTTGAGGATTTGAATTTGAGGATCTATGATGGCCTGATATTCAGTCAAAGAATTAGTTAATCAATTCAAAAATCTGCGAAGTAAGATGACGATAGCTATACATTCTGAACAACCACAATCAATATGTGGTATTTCTATAATTATAGAGTTTCAAAGGTCTACATGTCACAGTAAGGCACCATACCTTTACATTCCTTGAGTATGAAGTGTATACATGAGGGCAGTTCTGACCAGTCATTCACCAGTAATGCTCTCATAC
This sequence comes from Acholoe squamosa, assembly GCA_949317995.1. Taxonomy (NCBI): domain Eukaryota; kingdom Metazoa; phylum Annelida; class Polychaeta; order Phyllodocida; family Polynoidae; genus Acholoe; species Acholoe squamosa. The sequence continues at coordinate 69,923,041 of OX439038.1, forward strand.
ATCATATGAACAAATGCTTACAATTTATTAAATAACATCATGCATCATATGAACAAATACTTACAATTGATCAAATACCATCATGCATCATATGAACAAATACCTACAATTTATTAAATACCATCATGCATCATATGAAAAAATACTTACAATTTATTGAATACCAGCATGCGTCATTTGAACAAAATCTTACAATTTATTCAATACCATCATGCATCATATGAAAAAATACTTACAATTTATTAAATACTATCATGCGTCATTTGAACAAATACATACAATTTATTAAATACCATCATGCATTATTTAAAGCATCACGCCTTTCCATGAAAATAAATGGTGAATTCAATCAAAGAGCAATAAATTCATCTCCCCAGTTTGTAAAAAGACCACCTGAATATTTTAACTTTTGGTTTTCATGCATATCAATCAATCAATCTCTCAACAGATGCTGTCTTAAAACCTATGGCAGATTTTCTTAGGGCAATTTAATCAAGTCGTTTCTATAAGAATATTTGTTCTGAATGGAATATTCAAAAGAAATAAAACCACTTTCAATTCGTTTGGGTGTCTTAGAAATGGTTCCAGAATGCAGAGAAAGTTTAAGAGAGCGTTAATCCTTTTTTGAATGTGTTGTCATCTTGCCAAAAAACGCTTTCCTGAAGGAATTCCTAAGGACCTCTGTGTAAAGAAAAACTGACCATTTTGGTGGAAACCACTTGTAAAATGATTATGAAAAATTGTGATGTAATGGCCACTCATTTTAAAAGCATCAATTGAGAATCAAATCAGTAATTGCTCTGTGATTGACAGTTACCTCGTACCCATATCTAATGAAGGTTTATCTGTGCTTTATCAAGGCATTTAGAGCAGCAGTGAGTACTCTCTAATTCCATAAAGGGAAACAAGGTATCACTTGAAAGTTGTAAATGACACTCTTGTGGGTATAGACAAACCAAGAAGTCCTAAGAATTCACAAATGACCTTTGGGGTTAGACATCCATTATGACTGAAAAGTCCATCTTCTTGTGATGCGTCTTGGTTGAGAGCCGTTTTTTTTTTAAAATTTGACGCAGGGAAGGCAAGCTTTCCCCAATTTAAACAACATGGCTTATTCTTGTTCAAGAGATCGGTGCTGTGGGATAGTATTGTGGCTGGTAAACCATATAGGCCGCCATGTTGTCCCCTGGGAACTGTACAGTGGTGCTATTCTATAGATCCACAAAATCAATACATACAGAGGATTGGCGGCAATGATACAATACAGGTTATATTCCTCAGCCATATAATGGCTTCGATGATTATGGGCCCGGAATAGTAGAGAGGAATGATACCTGTATTGTAACAGTTGCTGCCAATCCAGTACTTATTATCATATGCTAACTACTAAGGCTAGACATTGTGTCTGGGTAGCTAGACATGGTGTCTGGTAGATAGATTGGATGTTGTCTGCGCTTTATTGGGTACTCAACACTATGATTGGTAATATGTAGATTTCACTTTGTTATGAAAGAAAGTGCTCTGCCCTGATTGGTGCAGATGGCAATGTTTGTATTGATGGGCCCAACAATATGGGCTCAGATAATTATTGGTGGGCAGAACAATATCATCATCTGCCTTTGTTGTTATGTAATTCTTAGGGTTTCACGTGTCACTGTCTTAGGATATAATAATAATTGTATCAGAACACCAATTCACAGTGATACCACGAGACATGGGGCACCTGTGACTATTCGAACTACCTTTATACCATAGACCCAAGAGGACGACACTGCAAGATGACTCCAAAACAGGGCAAACAAAAGAATGAAATACAATACAAAACGATACCGATATTTCTGGAAGTTTAGGGGTGGACGACCACGATGAAAGCCATCTCATTTGGTCTCATAATTTCAAGTAGTCAGCCTGTAATGTCTGTACTGAGGCACACTAAGTGATAGGCAGCATTCCGAGAACAGGGCCACCAGGAGTACACCAGTTATCTGGTTCCAGCAATTAATAGTGCGTCTCAGCAGTGAGGCAGGGACCACCGTTCTCCACACGGACCACCTAGTTTATCATTATAGAAGAGAACTAATGGTTTGCAGGATCATTCTATAATTGCCTGTGTTGCTCAAGTAGAGCCCTGTACCACTTGTACCTCTGCTACAGCAGAAGTTCCTCTGCAGGCACCTAGTTACATCCCTATTAACATTAGACCCTGGAGAAGAGTACCCAAGGGGGAACTATGACCAGGGCAGGCTTAGAGGATCTGTTTTCAGAAACAATTCAGCTTCCATAATGTGGAATCCCTGGTGGTCACTGGCTTCAGAAGGGATGAATGTGTGCATGTGTGTCGGAGGGGGAGGGGGGAGGGGGATTGCTGTGTGTAGGCACCCTGGGGAATGGCCCTCTCTCACGCTAAAAGGTATAGCTGGACTACCTATGTACACCTGCTCAGGTTGCTCCAGATGCTAATCTACATGCCTTGTTGATTTAGAGTCCCATCGGTATATTGAAGACTTAAAGACATAAACCTGTGAAATTCAATGTTTCAGATGGAAATTCATTGGTTTCACTTAAGTAATGTTGAGTATTTTAATAACAGGCTTCACACACCACATATTTATTCATACAAACAGTATGCATTTGATCCTCTGCTGCCAATATTATCGTTATTCTAAATCTAATCGTCTCTGTATATGGAACTTGGTCTGACACAGCTTGAATGACCAGATAGGTAAATCTTCCCAAAGAACCATAGGTTGGCTGTGAGCCTCCTGGTGTTGCCTGATGTTGGTACGACACCTGCTAAAATTGCACCCAGACTGATTAAATGTTTAGCATGTGAGGGACTCCCTGGTACCTTTCCACCACCACTCCCTCCCGATTAGTCCATTAGGGCTGCATAATTACCCCAACTTACAATACACCTGCTGGCTAGTTACTCTCCAGTGATGTATCATGCCGACCCTTTGGGGCTGTCTCTCAACTTGAAGAGTCACAGATATTATGATGCATTTACTGACTAACTGTTTGACAATGCTAAGCTCATGGTAGCCTAAGACGTTTAGAGTTTAAGGGACTCTTGGTACCCCCTTCTTCAACAGTCCTCCATCATTCCTCTTCACACCTACTCTGAATGATCAGTATATGTAGGTCCATAGAACTAGCCCCTCCTTCCGATCATAGACTCACACTCCATCTTGCATGCATGTACACAGAGACGGCGTGGCAAATTAATTATACATCTATTGCCTAGTCATCCTCTCATATCCCCACCCCCACTCTCAGCCACTACCTTCATTCTTTAACCCTTGAAAGGTTGCATATATAGCACATTTTGTCTGTTTTCTAAAAATAAATAATGAGTGCCGAAGTTGGGAGGGGGTGCACATTCGTGCATGTTGCAGATCCTAAAGGTTTGGAATGATGCGTTATAACTGGTCAGTAAGCTCTAGACAAATGAGCAGAATGCATCAATACACTATAAGTAGCCCTACAAAGGATATGTGACAGCTGGGACTCCCTTTAGAATTGGTGTCCTAATCCAGAGCCCATGATGTACATCCCAGTCCCACACTTTTACCACCACAGGGTCTTGGTTTATGTGTGCACCAAAGATTGTTCTGGTCAAATATTTATGTCTCCAAGCACCCCTTGTCTCTCCAAACAACCCTTTCCATTCCTCTTTTTTTCTCGCACAAAATCATTCACAGATTTACATCCTGTGGTCGTTTAAAGGGGATCTAGTCCTTTATGGACCAAATAATGGATTACTTCATCATCCATCTTTATTTTCATCATGTAAGAATGAACCCCACTTGCCAGGGCTGCATTCATGCATCATGCTGACCCTGATACTCCAAAGATTGGTATAATGCACCAGTGCATTGTGCATTGATGGAAATGAGACTGGAAGATTTACATGTATACCAAGGTCGTTTCAAGGATTTAACTTGGTTTTAGGAGGTGAATCTGTGGTGGTTAGGGATAATGGTGGGATAAAGGACAGGGAGGGGATCATGGGGTGGGGATCTAAGAGGTTAGGGCTGGAGATTTACTGAGGCATGGTGGAGTTGTGTGTTGTGGTTGGTGCTGCGTGACCAGAGGGTAGAAGGGGTTGATCCCTAGGTAATGGGCCTTATAAATAAGGTAAGAGCTCACAGGGGGTATGATGTAGGGGGAGGCAGGCATTGGGTTCCTACGCTGCCACTGCTGAAAGAAAACAAAAGAAACCATCCTGGCATACTGTCAAACAAAACAATAACCTGAGGTGATCGAGTAGTTGAAAAGAAACCGACCAATCGGGACAAAAGAATATTTTGTTTGACAATGTCTACTTATTGTTGGGATTTATTTGCCTTGATGGGATGAGACGGTTATGGCTGTCTTTGAGTGAGTGGGTGATATACTAACCTCATAGCTTCTATTTCTCCCTGGGTGCACTCCTTACATGTAGCGGACATCACACAGGGAGTGGCCATGATTTAACAACAGGAAGGGGTACACATAGGTTGTTTTTTTTTCAATACAGCCATGGGGAATTTCATTTCTTCAACCCCCCTTATCACTCTATATACATGCCAAATTGCAGGGTAAAAGGGCAATTGCAGGTGATTCACTGAATGCGCAAAAGGGCATAGGAACCAAGAATGGAGTGGACCCGCAAGCTTTTTCACTAAAATGGGGTAACTCAATTAGTCCACTCACCTCTAGAGTAATCATTTCCAACCTCACATCAAGATAGTTCACAAATTATGTCCAAGATTCAGCGGCCCCTCCCCAGGTATGAAATGACCACCCACTGACACTGTACGTATATGCTAAATTGGAGGGCTAAAAGGCAATTGGAGAAGAACATGGGAAGCACCAACAAGACACATCCTCTTATTTGCTACCTCCCCATCCAACACGTGATGACTGTCTAAGTGCATAACTGGGCATAAGGGCATGCCAGGAGGGGGTTGCTTCTATAGTAAAAAGGAAGAGCTGGCTAAAAATGCCCTCGTTTCCAGTCATTTCTTTTCATGTGGCTATAACTTGTCCCTTTTGTTGCTCACAAGTGGTCATTCAAGAACGGTGCTAAAAAAGGGGGATTTGAGTAGGTACCTAGTTGGGAGAAGTCAGTCAGTATAATAAACTATAGAGCATGTGACATGAGTAGGTACCTGGTAGTGCAGCTCTCTCTATTTTAAGGCAGGTGACTTTTCAGACTAATGTGGTGAGTACAAGTTAAATGGTGAAGCAGTGCACGACTTGTTTAGAAAAGAGGGCACACAGCTCTTTTTACAATAGGAGCAACACCATCCTTACCGGAATACACAAGGCACTTAATTTTTAAAGGCTTTATTGCCATATCGCAAATTATACATAAGTGATAAAATCTGACAATAGGTGATTTTCTTTAGTCCTACTTTGAGTCATCAATTGTTAACACAAAGATAATGGGTATGATGACAAATGTAAAGCAGTGAGGATGAAATACAGAACGTATTTAAAAGTGTATCTGGAGAAGATATATGTACATCAGTAAGTAAGAAAAATATACAAGTGAGATTGATTCATACAGAGAAAATTACTATGATGGGAGAGCGTGGGCTCCCCCTAAATGAATTAAAGTAACTTTTTAATAGCTTAGGCCATAGTAAAGGAACATAAGGGGAAATCATATTTCCAGAAAAAAAATCTACAAAGCAAAGCTTTACAAAAGATCCAAGTTTATATTGAAATTGAATTTATAAAGCAAAACAATACTACAACTCCAAGAATAAATGATTCCACTGCGTTACAAATACATGAAAAAATAAAGCAGAAAAAGGCCCAATTAATTCGTCAATCAGCACCAATATACATCTAGGCATTTCACCGGTTTCTCGCAACATTTTGAATGAAGATGGCGGTAGGTTAAGTCATAACAACCCATCCCCTTCACCCTCTCCACAGAGGAACTGAATGTTGGTCCTCTGTTGAAGAGGGGGGGGGGCTGTTTGAACATCAGGAGGTTGTTGCAAATAAGCTAATGAAAGCACTAAATAGCTATCCTTTTATGTTAAAAAGCCATGCTCTGCCTCAACATTCAATTTAGACTGAAAAGCCGCCTGCCTAGCTTGTTTAAAAATAGCGTGAAGTCACTCTTTTTAGTCTGCACCCTGTGTTTTGCAAAGAAAGTTACACTCTTTCAAAACAATCTTGAGTCTTTAAGATCTGCATAATGCCTCATGGTTCATGCCATAAAATGCACCAATGCACCTCTGGTGAATAGCTCGCAAGTGCCATGTTGGAGCATCATTCCGACCCATCAAGGCCCTGCAAATCCTGATGTCCTGATGCTGCACGGACGTATCCCTGGTGACATTCTCTCCAGGACTGCAGTCATACGTATGATGACAAATAGTTATGCAGCTCTTAAATGTATAATACACTAGACTTCAACTTTTATAGGTAACTGAACGGCCTCCTATAAAGTATAAATATACCAATATATGTAACGGATTGTGGTTCAATAAAGACATAGCTGCCGGCAATGTCCCCCTGAACACGATATCAAAATGCTACTTTGGGGACCATCTTAAAGATGGAAGGAAGCCTTCACAAAACACAAGGCTAATCCACTATATAACCATCAGCCTCTCCCTGGTGGCAGGCGCGTCGTTATACTTCCCGCTCCTGTCCTACAATCACAAACAAAGTGTGTTTTACGACACACTTGTGCCGTCATTTGGCTTCTTTTGCGACACCCTGTTATTCGGCCTGTGCCTTCTTATAGCGCCTAAGTACAGGTCCCTCTGGCATCAGGCCTGCATGGCTCCTTCAGCCAAAAGGTGAATATCCCGACAGTAGCTTACAATATTTTGAGCCAATCTTTCAACTTTTGGTTGGAGCCTTACCTGGATCATGGAGTTTTTCACCACTTCTGGACGGGTACTTGCCAGCCTTAGTTCCAAATGGGTGACTGGCCCGTACCATCCTTACCCGGGCTTCCTCACAGACAGTAATGGCTAAAGGGGATATATTAGTTAGAATACCAGCTTTGATGAAAATACAATCTGGCATATAAAGCAAACCATGATTTTACTTCCAGCTCCATTGGGAATCTCCAACGACATTACTGCAATGTCATCCCTACCCTACAGTGCATGCAACAAAATACTTAGGCTGTCCTGCCATCTGAATGGCTGATCTCTAAGGCACAATCCCTTCAGCTACATAAACAATGGGTAAATCCGCGTCTAAATGAAGATGTCGTTGGGTCTAAGTAGTCCCGTTACTCTTGGCACGGTCATAGCGGTCTGTGATCATTGTCCCCGATGGGCCTACCATTACAAAGTCTACCCCACTTGGACGACATGCTATGTAAGCTGACGGGCCCCATTTATACCATTGATGTGTGGAAGACGCTATTGTAGAGTCTGGTGGCACTATCCTCGTTTCTATAGGTTTGATGAGACATAAGTAGACGGTGCCCTGACATAGCTCTGCTATTTGTGGCCATATGTCCTCAGAGGACTACAAAAAGGGAAAGTAAGTAAAATGGGTTTGAGATTGGTGGGAGGGGGTCCCTGATTACACATCACATATATATAAGGGTCAGTCCACCGAAAGTGGGCACCTGGGTCTTTTTTGGTCTTTTTTGGATACAGGGGGTTATAGAATAAAAAGTATTTAGCCATTTTTCATTTTTCTTGTTTCATTTGAAGGAAAAAACCTTGGGCTTCAAAAGAAGGGCAAATTTACGAATGTCAGTCTAATATTTCTTCAGATATAGTAGCCCAAAATTGAAAAATTGCCAAAAAATGCCTTTTTTCAATATCCATCTCACTCCAGGCTCTATACCATCAAGCCAGGCAGCAACAGACTGATATAATTTTATCTCTTCCTTAGTGGGGGCCCTTTCTAACATTTTCATGTGATTTGGAGGTGCTCTGGTTGGCATTGTTTTTCCGCTGTTCATTTTTGTAACTAAATAAAGTTGATGTAATGGGCATGATCAAAATAAAAGTACACTGGTATGCCTACTAAAACACTATCCTCTACTTCTTATTTCCCACCAAGATTAGGGTCCTCATAGGGTTCTTTTCTGGTACTGAAGCTTAGGGTCTACTTGCAGGCATGACTATGCAATACATATTCAAGTATTTTCATGTCCATTTTGCTCATGCCCATTACATTCATATTTCTGCATCCAGGACAAATACTATCAAGGTTTTCTTTCTTTCAATCAGCCTAACAGAAAGATCTATTGTTAATAAGTCATTTGAGAAAAGTAATGGAGTCTCTACATGCCTTGGTTATGCCAAACAGAGGGGTCAACTGACAGATGTAATGGGTGTGAGCGTAATGGACATGAGTAAAGATTAATGTAGTGCAAGAATGTTGGCAGGCTGGATGCGTTCCAAATGCATCCTATATGTATTCTTAGATTATTTTTATTACCTAGATCAATGCTGGTTGAGGTTATATTACTGAGTGGCTGTCTGAAGCCTGGAAAAGTTGTTTCCCTCATGTCCATTACCCTCACGCCCATTACATTCATATTATTTCCTTATGTATTGTCAATATAGATATTTCTTTCATTTCTTTCCTCACAGTGTTTCTTTGGGACCCTTTGTCAAATATGCTAACTGAAAATCATGTAGTTCTGTCAAATATTTCTGTGATTTAGAGAAGAATTCATTTTGCTCACGCCCATTACATTTTCATAATTTTGAATATCTGCAATGAAAACTGACCGCCTGAGAACCTTTCCAAAACACCAAGATATAAGGCTATCAATAAAATTGAGTTTCATGATCTAATTCTAAGTTTTCAAGAATGACCCTCTACCATGGACAAATGCCCACTTTCAGTGGATTGACCCATATAAGCCCTATAGATCCATATAGAGCTCACTCTGTGCCACAAATCAGGAGCTAATGCTTCAATCCTATCTATATGCCCATTTAAATGATGAATCTAATCCTGGTGGGGGCCTATGCACAAAAGTGTTGAAATGATCCATGGATATAGCTGTCGTGAGTAGTCTAGCATTTATACATGATTCATACGTAATAAAGAAATGGTGCTTATTTGATAACACCAAGAGGTAATCTACCATAGTGGCCCGTATAAGGGCCCGGGCACTCATTGATTTCATTCCCACTGTACCCCCAGTGCTTATATGAGACAGGCGCTTATTTCAATACTGTTCTTAAAGAATGATTTCAGTGACACTGTACCCGCGGAGCTTATACGAGACGGGTGCTTATTTGAGACCTGGTGCTTAACCCTTAGGTGCCCAAGTGCGCTTAAATGCATGTATATTGAACGAAAATGTCATCCAGATACTTCTACTGCTCCATTTTGCAAGGTTAGACACTCTTTAGAATCCTCATGACTTCCCAGTTACGATATAATCAGTCATCTGGCTCTATCTCCAATACACCAGGCACAGGGAGTCAAAACTTGAAAATAATGCTGTCATGTGGTGCATTACAGGGGAACCCTCCAGAAATCTAAAGTCTGATATGGTACCAAATGGTGATGGATCACACAAAACAGTTCCCCCCCCCCTCCCATTAGATTTTACAAAACCTATCCATAGAGATAAGCAGTGCATTGTTACAATCAAATTTTTTCCTAAGTGGCAGTACACATGCAAGAAGATTCAGCTTTGGAAGTTCTGTAAGGTCTCAAGATTGCAGGGATTATGGCTATATAACTACATAGCACATTTTAGACCAAATACTACTAATTGACAACAAATGGAATGTTTTTGGTAAATATGGTTACCAGACCTGGCCAGAAATACCAGGCCATTCACTAAAGGTCTTCACTGAGTTATTAGTATTGAGAAAATGTAATGTAAAGACAATCTCAAAGGAGAAGATCAAAGTAACACATGGTCTTATCAACAAAGTGATACAATTGTGAAATAATGTAAAATCTTCAAGTAATTCTGGGCATGAAAAGGTTAAACAGGCCATTACGGTAAGCAACTATGGTGCGCTATCCCTTTGGCTGTTTATTAAGGGTGTGGATCTGATGCAATGAGCAGTATACATACCATTGCCATAGATCGATGTTCTTTATCTTGACCTGTTTGTTGTACACTCCTGTATATTTGATGCCAATAGGAACAGACGCTGTCTCATCTATGCCTCCTTTTTGTGTATTCCGCTCCTACAGGGGCCGGGCCTTGATTTGTTGTGCTCTTTTTTGCAGCTCCACGTTGCACAAAGATGTGCTTAGAGAGCCCAGTAGCTTCTATATATAAAATAGGTAGCAATAGCAAAGCAGTAGAGGCACCAAGAGTAAGCAATAATGGTTGCTGTGTGGAATAGGGTACAATCATTGACCGAGAGGTCTACTGTTAGCCCACATTACTGTGCACCTATATGAGGGCAATGGTGTATAGTAGATTTGCCGAAATTGCCTTGACAAAGAAACCTTAATTTGTAGTCTTTCATGGTTTAGTTGTTGAACCTTCTGTTTGTGGAGTAACCTAATAAATTGAAAGTATTGGGTCCCTCCTGACTTCTAATATTCAATAGGATAGAGTATATTTAACAACACTATCTCAACATTCTGGTGTCAGACCATTTTTAAATGTATTTTGCCCCTAGTTAAAGTTTTTAAAGTTCAATTGGAATAAACAGTTCTCTATTTCACACGATTTCATCATCATAAACCAAAGTACAATTGCACTTAGAACTAAAAGGAACCTCGCATGACAAGTTGAAGGCAGTGCTCTATGACCTTGAAGTCCTAGTTATGACCTACACTCCTCTATGGCTCTTTAATTTTATATGGACTAAGGGGCCCGGTTAAAAAGGACACACGCATCATGACTAACTCCATGCCTCTACACAGACACGCAAGAGCAAAATGTGCTGCCCCATAAATGCCGCCTCCTGCTTAAACCTGTTAGGGTGAAATGATGCCTCCACCCAGCAAATTGTCGTCATCTGTCGCCATGATTGGTCATCAATGGTGACTCCTTTTTGAGTGATAACTCATTCCGTCATCTTGCGCCACTGTGTGTTAGACTCACTTGGCATAGCAATAGCTATTCCTGGTGATCTTGTGCTATAACGATGTCGTGTTCCATCTAGCGACATGTGTGAGCCACTTCACACAGGTTGACGAGGACTCACGACAATTTGCTGGGCATATTTCAAATGCATTGTTGGCGGACTACTTGACTGTATTGCATCAAGAACATCAACTCCATAGGGCAGATCACCATGATCTATTGATGAATATATCCCTGTTAGTTATACCCATCAGGAAATTATCATTACAACTAATCGGCATTATCCATTAAGGCACTATGATGTAGGCCTACCTAAAGGGTAAACTCACATACCTCTCCTGACCCTCCTCTACCTGTAAGTACCCCCTCCTGCCATTCTCACCTCCCTCTCAGCCCACTCTCCATCAACTGCCTTTAAGTGTTGCATGTGTACTTGTGCAAGTGTGTAGACGACTACAAGACGCCACTCAGTTGTAGACGCCCTCAGGCAAAAAGATTGACCTCTCTTAAAGGCATTGTGCTTATGCATCCTGCTTGGTAAATCTTTGAGACTCTTCACTGTTGAGACGTGGATAAAACGGTCCTGGGCGCATAAAGATAAAGAGGAGAACATTCAACAAACATATCAGATGCATGGAGGGTTTTAAGACAGTGTGTTGATTTTAAAGCTATGCCTTACTCCTCTGTGGAAGTCTTGTATTTTGACATCTAGCACTGCATTATGACCAGAATAAAGATCTACAGCTAAAGACACAGCAGACCCTGAACCAACAATGCCTGAGTGTACACTTTCTTAAGACAAATAGACATGCATGGGAAAGCCTCCCACTGGTGATAGGAGAGAACAGGAAGGAGGGAAGTTGGGTTGGGCAGCTTTGTGAGGCCCCTAAGTCTCAAAAAGCCCCTATTCCTCAGAATTTTGTGGGATAGGGAACATTTGAGACTTAGGGTCCACCTAAAGCCCCTAGCCTACAAACAGTCCCTATAGGGACTGTTTATATCCAACAAAATTCTGAGATATAGTTATCAGTAGTTATGATGTCCAAATGGCCCCTATCTCACAAATATTTGTGAGATAGGGGCCATTTGTGAGTAAGGGCCATGTCAGGCCCCTATGTTTCAAAAAGTCATTATCTTTCAAAACCCCTAACTCTTAAAATGATTTTAACCAAAGTTAGGATGTGCAGTTTATATATGGAGATGGGACTACAGTATTACACATTTTAAATCCAATATCTACAATTACCTATACAGTATACCTCTACATTAGCCCTCTACAAAATGGACACAGACAAATGTCCATACGTCTCCCTAACAGACGTGCTGTCTGTTGGTATGGGGTTGCAAGATAGGGTCTTCTGTGTCTAAAACAAAGCCCCCCACCCCACCAAAGAAATAAAAAAAGGGGGGGAAAGAAGAAAAAACTCACCATTAATGTCATGCCCCCCCTAGGACGTTGATGTGACTCAAAAAACTAAATTTGTCCAGTAACAACAATAACTGTTGGTATCCCTACTATATTATTATATGTATCAGACTGCTATATATGGTCTGCAGGATCCTTAATGATGTAAGGCACTTCTCTTTCACATTTATGCTTTTAGTAGGAGTTGAGACTCATTTAAAGTACCTACATATAGGCATGGATGTACTAAATGTAGTTATTTCAAAATATTATCAACTTTATGAAGGCTTGAATCACTTTTGCTTATCAGGCAAACATAGAACATTCTTATATATAACAGCTGCTTCTCCTGTTCTGCTAGAAAAGACATCTTCATGACTATGGGTAATTCACCCAAATGTAACCTAACCCCTGACTTTAGGGTTAGAATCCAGTTCCTTCTGTGATCTGCCCCACCAACCTTTCCACACCCTGTTGGTCTCAGAGGGAGGGGGTTTCTCTCATGGTCACAAATATGGCTGGGTGATATCTGACCTTGAGGGAAATGTGAGAAGACAAGCAGAGAGGGGACCCCATCCTCCCTCTCATGGGCTACCATTTCAGGTTACCTGCTCACAAGTAGCCATGATCAGAGTACTGGTAAGCATCTAAAGCACTCTTGGATACTTACATGTATGTATGTGGAAAGAGCAACTTTAGACACAAATACACATGCACCTCAGGCCATAATTTATTTTATATCATTTATGGACGTCAAATTATTATCTCCCTTATCTTACCATACTACCATAAATTCTCTCATATAAGCCGTGGCTCATACTAAAACCTTATTCATGGGGAGGCTTTTAAAATATGCCCCAAGGCAGGGTGCGGCTTATAGGGGGTATATAATCTTATAGGAAAGTATATAACGTTCATTTTTCAAGCCTTGGATGTGGCTTATAGCACCTCCCAAAGTGAGGGTGTGGCTTATACAAGGGATGGGGCTAATACGAGAGAATTTACATTAAGTCTGACCCTAGTTGTATTCTGATATAAGGCCAAATAAAGAAAAGGTGTGTTTCCAGTCACCCGACTGACCCTAGCAAAACAGGGCCGACCCTAAACCTTTTTTATTTTGAGAATTTCAAAGAATTTTTAGATTTTTTTTTCGTACTTTTTCCCTAATTTTTCATGAATATAATGTTTGGGTGTCCAGTTAATAGCTTCACTAGGCATACGTTTTTTGCATATCCTTTATACTTCTCATATGTTTTCCATGTTCCTGCAAAAGGATTTGGACTATCTGAAAGAATCACATAGATATGCCCAAACATTTCTTTACAAACTCCAAAAAAAATAGAAGAAAAAAACCCCAACCTACCAGCTCTAGGTCTTTGAGTCATGTTACTGGAAACACATGACATTTTTTTGGCCTAAACAGTTGGTCTGTAATGTTTTGTGACTTAGGGGCCATTTCTTAGCCCCTATATCTCAAAACTGACGATTTTGAGGGATATGGGCTTTTGAGACTTAGCCTCTCTGATATCGCACACTTGTTCCTGTCAGTCGTTCCTTACAGACCGCCCTAAATCAGTTTTAGACGTCGTAGAGTTGTCATTATGCCCTGCTTCACTCGCCTTGTTCCTAGTCTTTATGCTGTTGATGGATTGGGTATGTGAATGGGATGGAACACTTTAAAGGTCAGAGAATGCTTCTACTTTCATGCTCCTTTGTCATCATGATGCACCGATGCAGCGCTGGTATTGACTCTCTTGCACTGTATCAATGCATCATATCGACCCTTTGGGACTGTATCGATCAGATTTCGCATTTAATTCTGACTGATGGACATAATGTATAAAGATATCATGTTATCCTTAAAGGCTTGACATCAAAATGGGGGTTTTGAAACATGTACTGTCAAATTTGATATTGCTGATTTATAGATATTAAAGGTCTATCTGCCGTTCTTTGTTAGGACAATGAATGCTCTACCGCTGCTCTTGTCTTTATCGATGTGCCCCCATTTTTGATGGAAGAGCAAAGATAGGACCCTTTAGTTCTGGGTACATCCAGAAGTGGCTGGCAGACAGGTACCTGTCAGGGCATTTCCAGAGTGATGTCCACCTTGTTTAAAACCCCATAGCCATACGAGCCCTTTATAAAATCTGGTGAGTGGTGCCTAGTGGACTATGGATATTAGTGATGGAAGCATGGTCAGATGGACTTGCACCATTTAAATGCCTTTCATGCATTTAAAGTGCTAGAATACAGCACTGGGGCTATAAAGTTCTGGGTCTGAAAGGAGCACTTGTTCTTTCCAAGTGCCAGGAGTTAAAGGATCTATAGGAAATATTCATGTGCTCTAAAATGTGCACTCATAGTGGTGCCTGTAATAAATGTGAGGACTAGTTGCACCAAATCATAGAGCGCCTCGGTACTATATCAAGATAATATTATATTGCTCTGTATTATTACTGGAACCAACTGAGTCCCAGAGGAACCTGATGGCTGCCCACACAGTGTTACAGTTATTGGGTTATATAGACATCACCGCAAAGCTGTCTATCCTGTCAGCATTTTAGCCTGAGGCAAGACAGTCCTCACTCCCTTTCTCTCCACACTGCAGCTGGAGCTGCATGAATCCCATCCAGAATACTCCACAAATAAAACTACCACAGAATAATTTGATTTTAGAAGGGAATATCATGAATACAAAGTCCAATAGATGAAGGCAATTTCCTGTCTCTACCATATGTTTCACAGCCTGGAAGTGTCCTAGAAGCACCTTGCCCCTACGTAACTCACCCCAAGGCCACTTCTGGCTCCATTGTAGCTGCAGGAGGGTGTTGCGAAAGGACAGGAATTCAATTCTGTCGGAGGTGCTATTCCCAAATGGGAACTGAGTACCCTTAGGTGATGACTTCTCCCCTGTTTTACAGCAAGGAAATAGGTTATAGAATTGATTCTTAAGTTTCCATGAATTGGGGGATGCTTCCCAGTATGACTCACACAAAGAGGATTGATTCTGAGTGTAGGGTGAGCAGTTGGTTCTAAGCAGCAGACCAGCCAGGAACTGGAAGGTGAGTTATGACAGTGAGAATCCGTTTCCGATTCTTTTTGCAATAGCCTCCTGAATAGACCCATTCTGTCGGGAATCACCCCTATTCAGAACCAGAATTGGCTATACAAGGAGGTTGAAGGCTTGCCAAGAGAGAGTTGACCTTTGGGTTATCATAAATCTCTGGTTGCAATAACCAAGGCCAGGAAAGTTGGTTTTGGATCATCAGTATGACATACCGTACATCTTACATGATGCTCAGAAAATAGTTAGCTCCTTAGTTTTCACTGTTCCCTTTTACCTATTATCAATCCGATAACAAGAGTTATCATGATACATAATTTTGCTCCTCTCAGATAATTATGGGGTGATGATCTATAGGATTGATTATGTCCAACACAGTAAATATTTTCAATGCAAGCATTTTCAATGATATCCATCTTCAATGCAAGCATTTTCAATAATATGCACACAAGAAAATGATCATTGTGTAAGGGTTTGTGGCCTTACGGACCTGGGGGGTTCGGGTCTTACGATTCGGAAAGAAAGAGTAAGACAGTATTCCAAGTGTATGCCAACGGATAGGTTTATTACTTAATGCACACTCACGGCTGCCGAATGATATCAAAGAGGCAGCTAATATTAAAAAGCAGTGGTCTACATAGTGCGGAGGCCAGAAGGGCCTCTGACGTAGCGGCTGAGCCCTGGGCTTTATATACGGACCCAGGTGTTCGTCGTCAGATGTCCCCACAGACCCGGATCGGTGCTGCCACCTATCCGGAACCTGAGGAACGTCCGACGACTCGACTCACCCGCCACGTCAGACGGTACCCAACTCCTATGGTAGTAAAGTGTACCTCTACACCACTCCCCCAGACATTTAGGAGGGTGTTATACGTATAATATTACTAGGATAACATTTCTACATGTCTAAACCTTTAGTAATAGAGGTACAACCATAGGTATAACATTAGCACTAAATAAATTGTGAACCAGATGTCATATATATATATTCGATAGTGAATTTTAGTTACATATAACGATTAGGATGTTGAAATATTATACGAATTACTTGAAGAAGAGACAGTTATGTGAAACGGAACTGTCTATTTAATTATTATACCACATAATATTGTATTATATTTCAGGTATAATTAATAAGACAAGTAATATGAATCGTATACATGTGATGATGACAGCTATATGTAACGGAACTGTCGATAATAAAACATATCACAAAATAACATCCGTATGTGTGTTTGTAGTCATTTGACAACACATTTGAATATGTAGTCTTAAAGAAGACTGTTATAGTAACATCACTATCTAATGACATGTCGTATATTAATATTATACGAATCCGTTAAGGATTCCGTGAGTAGTACGAATAGGATTATTTATAACATACACTTGAAAAAAAAGAAAAAAAAACATCACGGTGTGGTAATGAATATAATAATATATTATCACCGTGTACCTAATAACCTTTATAGCACCAGATCATTATACTTATTATATATTTTGTCTCGCAGGACAATAATATGTGTTATCTGGTGAAGTTTAACGGATCTTATAATATAAATACTAATAGTGATTAGAGATCCGTATCAGGAAATGTCTATGTACCCGTATTATAATATGTATCTAGTGGATATGTACATACATATAATATTATAGAAAAATAGAAATATGACATTATATACAATATATAGGAATTATAAATGCTGCTGGAGTCTTCTGCTGTATCCTCCGGGTACTAGTAGGTAGGTGTGGTCAGCTAACCACGGGATGGACGTGCTAAAGTTTATAGTTTCCTTATATTGAGTGAACACGGTAGTTGATTTGGGGCAGCTACCCACAATCCTCTAGTAGTGCTAAAGTTTATAGTATATCCGAATGGTGTAGATTTGTAGAATATTAGTCCGGATGTGTCAACTGTGTAGAGAACGTAATCCTTTTTAAGTTTTAGTTGACATAAGTAAAATAATAGTCCGATATAAGTTGATCCGGAAGTAATAGTAGTAGAGATATAAGTCCATTCGGGAGTACAGATGAGTTGTAGAGGTAAATCGTAAAGTCCATCCTAGTAATTGGTTAGCACGGGTAACAGCAGGAGTCTGGAACTGGCATCCGGATACGTCTCACAGCAGCAAGTCTACTATCGGATTGTTCATGGATGAAATTATAAATCCGAATAGGCTATTCAGGGTGTAATAAATGTTATACAACCTGAATAATAGACTGGTCAAAGGAACCCGGAACACATAGTATAGGTGTTCATGCACTAGTAAAAGCATTCGCAGACCTTTAGGGTTCCGCAAAGACTATATCTGGTCATTTGGTGTTGGAAAGAAATTATGGAAGAAATAACCCTAGCATGCTTTAAACGGATTTCTTAGCATGCTTCTTCTTCAGAAGAGCTAAAGCCGACTCGGGAGTGCCGTCCCACTCGTCCAAGTCGACTCCGAACACCCTCATGAACTTAGTGTTCAGGTTGGTGTTCCGAGTGATCTCCTCCTTTACACGCTTTTCCAACACGTGTACATCCATAGCTGCTTTTTCTTGAGCAGCTGAGGCAGCCTCCTCCTGGGCCTTTACATCGTCCCGGATGAGAGTCTCGAGACGTTGCTTTTCAGCGTCGCCCACCTGTTTCATACATAACAGGGTTTCGTTTAGGAGACCCTGATGAAACTCGACCGCTTTCTCACGAACGGTCTTCTCCCAATGGGTGTAGATGGCCTTCTGGACATCTGCCTCCCCTTGGCGAGACTTCTCAAACCAAACTTCCGCATTACCAGTTTTAATGGTAATGGCGTCCTTTGGTTTCTCAGGTGCCGCGACAGCCTTGGGAGGAGTCGAGGCGGCCTGTGGACCACTTCCGGGTTTAGGACTCCCGGACACACCTGTCGTTGGTACGCAGAAGGCAGGTGGTACGTTCTGTTTCAGTCCCATTTGCAGGTACATGTTTAACTGCTCCTGGGTAAAGGTAACTGGTGGGGCGGCTGGAGCGGATGCAGATCCGGCGGCAGCAGATGCGGTGGTCTTCTTTGGCATAAGGCGACCATCCTTTCCTACCACCAAGGTCTGGCTCTCAGGTCCAGGTCCCTGGTTTAAGGACGGAAAGTTTCGAGAACTCACTTTCCCAGGTTTAGATACGGCTCCAGCGTATCCGGCAGGTTCAGGCTTCTTGAACACCGGAGTGCCCTGAGCCTGTTCTGCGGGGTGCCTTGTCAGAGGGGACCTGGAACGGTCCTCTGCTCTGACCTTCGGTTTTGTTGTACTCTGACCATTACCATTGCCGCCGCGGTTCTGGTCTCTCCTGCTCCTTTCACGAGCTCTCTTTGCATCCTTTCCGGATTCCTCGCATTTCTGCCAGAGAGACTCGTGCATGTCCAGTTTACCCTTTCCAGGAGTCAGGACTATCTTTGCTCGGAGTTTCGAATCCTTGGTCTTCGGAACTTCGCAGAGGACTTGGTCCCCTGGTCGGATCTTAGACCAAGCATCCTCGCTCAGGCTATCGAACTCCTTCATGAGTTCCTGATGAAGCTCCATGATGCGCTTCCGGGCCCCGTCCAAACCTTCTGCGTGGCATTTCTTCTGGTGTCTAGCCAGATCACTACGTCGGTTGTATTGCACCTTCGTAGTACACTTCTTGCCCTTCTTACCATAACTCGGATCACAGATGTAAACCGGGTGATGGTGGAAGTGGGCCTCTACCAGATGCCTTTGGAACCGGGCTGGAGTACTCCAGGTCCGGATCGAGACATCACTCGCATCCTGGCAGATAGAGAAGGGACAGGACTTTTGATCGTCACCGTACCACTTCTCTAAAGCCCAACGCAGCTTCCTCCTCTGGGTATAAGTGTAATACCCTTCGGTGTGGTTTAGCATAAGCCACATCTTTCGATAGGCTTTGCTCGGATTGGGGTCCTCGTCCGAAAGGCGCATCCAATCTTCATCATCCGACTCATCGTTCTTATTGATTGAGTCTGGACAGGCATAGAGGGTAGAGCCGTCCTTCTTAACTCCGTACGCACAGTCGGAGAAACACGTCGGGATCCGGGTTTTGAATCCGGATTTGGCGTTAGCCCAACGTTCGGCCTCGGTTTGAGTTGATGGAGTGGCCTTCTCATCATACTCAACCGAGGATTCGTGCACCGACTCCTCGTCAGACGACTCAACCTCCATGGCAGTACTACCAGTGGTTGAGGTGCTGGGTTTCGGCTCGGCTCTCGCAGAATCCGGGAGATTCTTGAGCTTCCGAGCAGCGGATCGTCGGTTCTTACTGACCTTCCAGTCTTCCTCCGGTTCCTGGGTTCCGGATGTGCTGGAGGTCGTGGCTTCTACTGGAGTAGTAGTGCTGCCGGTAGCTGATGTAGCACTGGCGGAGCTTCTGGTGGCAAGCTTCAGGTCGGGGATAGGAGGTGCGGGTGCTTCCGCGGCCCTCTTAGCCTCTTCCTGTGCCTCCTGTTCGGCAGTCATGCGGCGGACAATAACCGTCCGAAGGGCTGCAGCTCGGTCCAATCCGATTAGTGAATTGTTCTGGACATCCACCAATTCCTGTTCGGTTATGTAATAACCGTCGTCCCACTGCTCGAAGTTAGCAGCGGCCTCCCGGAATTCCTTAGTGGTCCGGCACGGCGTCCGGATAGCACTAGGGCGTGGGTAGGTCTGGCCATCGGTATCCCAGACACAGCCTACCCAGTTAATGTTCGTAGCCTTGACGTTCCACAGGGACTTGTCAGGCTTCGGATACGCTCCGAGCTCGAAGGCTCGGTTAGCAGCATACACGGTTTCACGGAAACCAGCGTCCACCATAAGTCCCCGTTGGAACCACGGCCAGTCTCGAAGCCACTCGGGAGGCATCCTGGACAGCTGTTCGGGAGCCATGACGCCCTCGATAGCTATCCTGACTTTCGGGTCCATCCTGACTGGTGTCCCGTCCGCGTAGGTCACTTGTGCCTGCAGTTCCGGGTGGACATACAGGTAGCGACCATCATAGCTAGCTGGAAAAGGCTCCGCCACTGCTGGCTTCCACTCATCCTTCTGTCCGTCAACTTGGGTAGTTTCGGACTCTGTCGCTGCGGGTTCAGCACTCGCAGTCGCTCCGGATCCCTCTGCTGGGAGTGGAGATAGCAGTTTCTCTGGCTCATTGAGTGAGAATGAAGCCAGCTTCTCCTCGAACGAGCGATCCGTGGGTTCCTCCACGTCCATCATCTCGCTCTCTTCCTGTGTAACAGGCGACAAAGCTTCCGGAAAAGCTTCTGCGGACGGAGTCAGCTTATCCGGGTCACCGGATAGCTTGGCTGCAGCTACGGATTCCTCAGCCATGACTGGGGAATCGATCACGGGAGTAAACTACTCCTTTTTCCGGCTTTTACGGCGCCGGGGCCGGCACAAACGGAGTCTGTCTACCAGGAGACAGACTCTGGAGGAGCAGCGGGGGGTTTGCTTAGCCGGTAAAATCCAAGAAGGGAGCGAGCTCGACCGTCTTGAACGTTACCGAAAAACAATATGGCGACAGGCCAGCTTTCGTGACGTCATTTCCCCGCGGTCCGCGAGGTCACGAGAGGTCAGCCGAGACTGGACACGGTGACGTCATGCGGAAACGCACGTGCTACAGGCGGTACATCAACAAACTGATTGTTTTTAGGTAATTATCGCTCACCCCGATGACTCGACTGGGGATTTAAGTGGAGATTATGGAAAGCTTAAGCAAATCCACCGGATTATCCGTCCACTACCCATTGGTACATCATGCGGGGGCGACAAATAAGCCTTTAGGGTCAGTTGTCATCCGTTCCTCTAAATGTAAACATTACACTCGTTGTGTATACAGGTTAGGTCACTGCAGTCCTCTGGGCAATTCGGGGGCTGCGGCGAACGTATCTCCCCTTCTCGGATAGTTCTTTATCGGACCTGACAGTCTGAAGAGCTTTCTCTAGGTGCTTCTTAGCCTTAGAAACACCTTTCCTCTTCTTTCTGTCTTCACCTGCCGAGACTTTTTTAACTCCCCCACGCTTAATCGGTGTTGGCGTGGGTGTCACTGATTCGGAACACTTTTTGGGTCTACCTCGACCACGCTTCACTGTAGTGTTCTTTACCTGGTCTATTATGCGATTCTGATTCAGGATCCTTTCGGAACCTTCACCATACATTTCTGTGGAGGTCTCCCTCCCAGACCATCTCCTTAATCTAGCCACATTTGACTTATAGAGTCGACCAAGGTCAGATTTAATAATTACGGTACAATCACTGATAATTTGTGTTATAGTAAAGGGATCGTCCCAATTAGACGCTAATTTTATGTGTCTAAGTGGTTCGTGTAATCTGAGGACTCTGTCTCCGGATTGGAATTTCCGATGCTTTAGATCGGTATCGTATCCTACTTTCTGCCATTTGGCACTTTTCTCCAAATCAATTCGGACAGACTCATATGCTTTTCTAAATCTGTCTCTTAAACATTCCACAAAAACTACATGGCAAGGTAGTTCAGGGTCCATTCCTACGACTCCAAAAACTAGGTCAGCAGGCATTATCAAATCCTCTCCGAATACTAAAAGGTTCGGAGAACAATTTGTACTTGAATGTACCGTACTATTATAAGCATGTGTCACAAAATGACATTGCTCATCCCAGTCATCCATATGTTCATTAACGAGTGACTTTAGGACTTGGATGAGGGTTCTATTGAACCTTTCCACTAATCCGTCGCTTTGTGGTCTATACGGATTGGTTCTAGTCTTGCAAATAGCCAAGTATTCGCACATACCCTGCCAGAGATTTGATTCGAACTCTCTGCCTTGGTCACTGTGTAACATTAATGGTACACCGAAGCTTAGTACCCAACCTTTTACAAAAGCTTCGGCACAAGTAATTGCTTTGTGGTCCGGTAGTGGAAATACTTTAGTGTATTTCGTATAATAATCACACACTACCATCATACAGGTATTATCATTAGCGGTTGTATTAAATCCACTAATAATATCTACCCCGATTCTTGCGAATCTAACTCCGAAAAGTTCTTGGGATAGGGGAAGTTTGCCCATCCCGGGTCCGGGTTTGTTTTTACAACAATCCGGACAGGTGGTTATCCATCTTTGCAAGTCCCGTGTCATGCCAGGCCAATAGTATTTCTTGGAAAGTCGTGCTAGCGAGCGTTTCCTTCCGAAATGACCACTGGTCCGATGTCCATGACAGAAGTACATAATGTCATGTCTCATGGCATGTGGTATCACCACTTGCATGATTCTATCACCATTATTACATGGCTTCCAACGGTATAACACGCCTTTCCGGACTTCAAGCTCGGTCCATTGAGCAAGAAACCTTCTCATTTCTCGATTTTCCAGAGAGACCTCTGGTCTAACTGGACGTATACCCTTTGGTACTAATTGCAGTAGCTGTGCAGTTATCGAGTCAGCTTCCTGGAAATGTCGTATGTGATCCATAGACCAATCCAGTATACTGGCAACTAGGGGTACGAATGGTCTTCGAATCCCTGCTAACACTGCCTTATGAGCTCCACAATCAGTACAATCCGGATTATCACATTTCCGGATTGGTATTCGAGACAAAGCATCAGCATTTAAATGCTTAACTCCGGGTCTATGCTGAATCTGTTGATGTTCCAGCCCATATTCGGATAAATGGGCTAGCCATCGGCCTAACATGCCTTCAGCATCTCGGAAGTTCAGTAGCCACCTTAAAGAGGAATGATCCGTACGCAAAGTAAAGTTCGTTCCCCATAGAAAATGTTTGAACTTCTTGGTATATACGACTACTGCTAACAACTCTCTTTTGGTTGTGCAGTAATTGCGCTGAGTCTTGCTCAGTGTGTTGCTGGCAAAGGCAATTGGTACTTCTCTCCCATTTTGGACTTGCGAGAGAGCTGCACCAATGCTATCATTACTAGCATCAGTATCCAGTATGAAATGATCCGTCTCATTCGGATATTGCAATACGGGAGTACTCGTGAACAGGTCTTTTAGCTTTCGAAAAGCGTTTTCCTGTTCATGTGTCCAAGGAAATTTTTCCTTGGTACTTCCTGGAGTCCAGTTAGCTATTGCTTGTAATGGGTAACTGACTCTAGAATAATTCGGAATAAATTCCCTGTAATAGGAACAGAATCCTAAAAAGGACCTCACTTCCTTGGGTGTTTTAGGTCTATTCCAATTCGTGACTGATTCGATTTTTTCCGGATCAGCCTTTATTCCTTCATCACTGATGATGCGGCCCAAATAATTTATGGACTTTCTAAACATGTGGCATTTCTTAGGTTTCAATTTGAGACCATTTGAAATAATACGTTCTAGTACCATTTTTAGGTTATTAGAACATTCTTCGAATGTTTTTCCGAAGACAATGACATCGTCTAGATATACAAGACATCTTTTCCACAATAAATCACTTAGAATTGTTTCCATCATTGCTTCAAATGTTGCAGGTGCATTGCACAATCCAAACGGCATTACATTATATTGGAATAATCCAATATGACTTGAAAATGCAGTTTTCTCCATATCTGAAGGGTTCATTCCCACTTGCCAATAGCCTGATTGCAAGTCTAGGGTACAAAACCAACTGTTTCCTCCTAAGGAGTCAATGGTTTCATCTATTCTCGGTAATGGATACGAATTCTTTTTCGTTATTCCATTCAACTTCCTGTAGTCTATGCAGAAACGGATAGTACCGTCCTTTTTTGTTACCATACACACAGGACTACTCCATGGGCTATTGGAAGGGACTATTACATCCTGTTCCAACATCTTATTTATTTCATCCTCAGCTACTCTCTTTTTTGCTAAGGGTAACCGTCTATACGGTATCTTAAAGGGTTCGGCATCTCCAGTATCTATTTTATGTAATACCTTATTTGTCGTACCTAGTTTTTCACCAGGTTTGGCAAAGGCAGTATGATACTGACAGAGCATATCATAGAACTCTTTCCGGTGTTCCGGATCTTCTAATGAAGTTTCTTCATACAACTTAAGTAAGTCTTCCGAAATTTCATCATCTCCTGTTACCTTCTGTAAGCTTAGCTTACTATCCGTTACAGTTTCCGAAAGGGTCACGTTTCCAAAAACTTGTCCCTTTTTCAAGTAGATAGTAGTGTTTCCAGTATTGGAGACAGGTACTACCGACCAGGATGCATTCGCTACTATTGTGTCTACAGAATTTAATCCAATACCTGACAAAGTAACTACATCCGGTTCTATCACTGCAGGTTTGTTACGCATTGCAGGATCACTTCTTACAAGCACATCACAGGCTACTCCCGGAGGGATTCGCACAGTGTGTGCCACACTAGCCATACTGCTCACTTGTCTCAGTGCACATCTAACCTTCACGGGGTACGGGTATCTCACACTCAACACTCCTGTTTGGGGTTCCAATACAGCACCATACAGGGATGCGAAATCCAACCCGAGTATCCCCTCATCTGCTATATCCGCAACGGTGGCGCTCATGACATAGTCATGTATACCATCTAACTGTAGTCTCACACAAGTTCTACCATACGTTTGCAAGGTACTGCCGTCGGCCGTCTGAGCACTTCCTCCCGATTTGAGAGTATCATGTTCATCCGGTATAAGGTCGTAGAACCCCCTGGAGATACAAGAGTGGCTAGCTCCCGTATCCACAAGGAATTCGGCAGACCTTCCGTTAACAGTAAGGCAAACATACCACCGCCTTCCGTTTAGAACAGAGGGCATGTCCGTGACAATCGGAACGTCATTTTTCACACCAGGAGTCAATCCACATCCTTTTAAGAATTCCAGACAAGGATGACCCGGGGGCAGGTGGGCACCACAGACCTTGGCTAACGAATAGCCGCCTGCCTCGTTACTGATATTGGGTTTCCCCTGTGCTCCCATAGCACCTGTTATATCAGCTTCCCTAACCTTCCGGGTGTCTACAACCACCTCGGTGTTAGGCGATCTTGTTACTTCATGTGAACTATCATCACGGATGGTGATATCATGGCAAGATTTGTCACTGGGATCCCCTTCTTTGCCCCTCGGGAGACCCCTCCTTAGTTTTCCTCTGTACTTACTCCAGAGACACTCTCCTGTCTACGAGGGACAGGTTTTTCAGCCATACATTCTGGAGCATAATGCCCCAGTTTCTGGCATCTGAAACATCTCCTCTGAGATTTGTCAACTCTCGGTCTCTTTAGAGCTTCTGTTAATCCGGCAATTAATGTTTCCATCATGTTAGTCGGAGCAACAGTGGCTGCTACAGTTGGGTTCGCCGTAGAGGCTACACTGCCAGGTTGAGTTGATCCGGAAGCTGTTTTACCAGCAACAGATCCTCCTCTCCCTCTCGAATGTACTTTCCTATACCGCTTTTGTCGGTAATACTTTCCAGCTACATGCACTGAACCAATATAATCTCCGTTTTCATCGGAGACATATTCATCATTCTCATCAACTTCATTCGATTCAACCGGAGCTAATTGGGAAGTATCGTATACCGGAGCAGGTGTACCTCCATATTGGAATGGAGCTGCTCTTACTGGATTAGGTCCGAGACCTACCAAACGTTTCTTCATGTCATGTCCATCGATTGCTATGAACAGATCACTGAAGGAAGTGTCATCTTTCCAAGAGTCCCAGACCACTTGCTTGTGATCCGGATCACGCAATCCACTGTAGAATTGTATAAACAATTCTTGTAGATAACAATCATCATCGTGAGCCCAATTTGGACGTGCTTTCGAAAGCAAGTCCTGTAGCTCCAAACCAAAGACTTTGTGTGATTCTTTAGGTTTTTGTGTCCTCTTCTTAAAGCTTACCCACGGATCTTCTCTAACGATTGATCCGAAAAGGTATGCGGCACATTCGACCAGTTGATCATAAGTACCGTATATTCCGTAAGCTGCTCTCCATTGGTTGAGGGCCACTTTTCCGCCTTTATTTAACCAACAGATCAAATATGGCAGAGCTTCTTCTTTTGTCCAGCCACTACAATTGACTTCGTCAACAAAAGCTTGATACCTGTCCTTCCATGGATCATTAGAATCATATGGAGGGGGTATCCGTGCCTGCCTACGTGCCGGATTATTACATCCGCGTAGTCTATCTGCTTCTCGCATGCTCCAGTTCATGACTTCCATGCCGTCTGCTCCCTTTCGGTAGCAGTCAATGCCAAGGTTTTGTATACATTGGCTTCTATCAAAGATGGTTTGCATCCCTGCAGGCATAGAAGTTCTCCTGTTAGGTTTCTTGCCACCTCCTCCTGATCCTGATCCTCCGGATCCGGATCCTCTTGGGCCGCCTGGAGGGTTTCCTCCTGGTGGGCCATTATTATTATAGCCTCCAGATGAACCACCAGGGTATCCACTATTGTGACCGGTGTTTCCAGAAGAAGCATATCTAGGGTAAGAATCATTTTGATTCCATCCCTGGTTATAGCTATTACCATTCTGATAATTGCCACTTCCCGATGGATTATAATTATTTCTATATCCATAGGAAGATGTTCTCGGTTGATGCGTACCGCCGTTGATATTGTTTTGTGGCGGATTTGGTCTCGGAAAACGTCCATCAGTAGGACCATTACCAGAACCTGGGGGTGGATTCGGTAATCTTGGTACTGCTGGTGTACTGTGGCCGGGTTGGGGGAAATATGAAGGTGGTGTCAACATATGTCTCATTGGTCCGGGTGCTTTTGGTTGTGCCACGGGTGAATTATTATTATTCCCTGTAGCACCATCGTGAGTCGCTTTGATTTTGTGACTCAAATCTGGTATGGGTGGTGCTGGTCCTATCGTATCCAGCATTGGAACTACTGGTTTAGATGCGGTTCCATTTACTGCAGCGTTATCCGGTTTCTTATAGATTCCGGATACCACATTCTTGTCAGCCCCATCATCAACGAATGGGCTGTATCTAATTGGGGTTGCATCTTTAGATGTCTTTCCCAACATTGTAGATACCACAGCTGGGTCTATATTACCTATAGTTAACTGGGCTGCTTCTACATATTTATCTAGAGTTATTGCAGTAGCCTGCAATTCCTGAAGCTCATTCGTGAGTTTCTGTCTATCCTCCTCCAGTTGTTTGTTGTAAGCTATGATGCCTACCCGGATGGTCTCATTATCTTCAGCTTGTTTACTGCACTGAAGTTTCAATTTATCCAACTCCTCCTGATAATGGCGAATTTCGGATTCGAATTTTGTCTTATCAAGGTTCAGTTGGTCGTTCGTATCTATGTATGTTTGGATACGAATGTGCCTATTGTCATATTCTTTATTGAATGAATCTCTCATAGATTGAAGTTTTAGTTCTTCACTCTCGAGTTCTTTCATGTACTCGCTCCTTCTGGCTTCGAATTCCTTTCGCATGCCAGTTAGGTCCTCTTCCATTTGAAGTTTTTCATGCAGTACTTCATCCTTAGCTTTGACCAAGGTATTTAAATTCTCGTTCAAAGTTACATAAGTTTCATTCAACAACAGGACATCCGGTCGTTTTAATTCTTCACCTTCCGGTACCGCATAGGTTAAGTCGCCATCTATAGCGCTATAATCTAATATTGGTAATTCGGGCCTGGGTAACCTATAAGGTAGTTCTCCGAATGTTACCCTTTTTCGCATTGGTGCCGGATGTTCTGGGTTAGTACTACCACCGACTTCGAACATCGAATCACATAATTCGTCAACAATTGAATGCTGGCCTATTAAGTTACTATGTCTCTGTATGGACTGTTCGCGTCGTACAGAGTCTGGCAGATTCTCCTCACTATCATTATAGTGGGGTCCGGGATCTCTCCAGGATGCTGATTCTGCATCTTGTGGATCCGAATGGGCTTGGAGCATTAGCGATCCATTTCCATTCTCTTGGGCAAGTGATTGCCCTGCTGGGTTAGCTTCCCTAAGGGTGTCTAACCCATGTACTAGCCGTTCGGACGTTATAACGTCCGGGCTATACACCAGAATTAACTGGTCACGGCACCAGTGTAAGGGTTTGTGGCCTTACGGACCTGGGGGGTTCGGGTCTTACGATTCGGAAAGAAAGAGTAAGACAGTATTCCAAGTGTATGCCAACGGATAGGTTTATTACTTAATGCACACTCACGGCTGCCGAATGATATCAAAGAGGCAGCTAATATTAAAAAGCAGTGGTCTACATAGTGCGGAGGCCAGAAGGGCCTCTGACGTAGCGGCTGAGCCCTGGGCTTTATATACGGACCCAGGTGTTCGTCGTCAGATGTCCCCACAGACCCGGATCGGTGCTGCCACCTATCCGGAACCTGAGGAACGTCCGACGACTCGACTCACCCGCCACGTCAGACGGTACCCAACTCCTATGGTAGTAAAGTGTACCTCTACAATTCTAACCTCATCAATCATTTTCTCTTAACATGAAAAGGAGTAAAGAAAAATTAAATCAGAAAACGAAATACAAAAACCAGAGTGACAGGCAACACAATTTATATGTCAGTTTGCCCTTTAAATTTGACAATAATTTGTCAAGTTGAAAAACGAAATTGGAAAGTGTTCTTTTTCAATTCAAGATTAAAAAGCAAACTCATGTTACTGTAGCCATTGTAAATGCAAAATTAAACCTGCTTTAACATGTAAAACCATAGATGCACAATCGCATCAGGAAATTCATTTCATTGCCTGTAGATGTTTAAAATAGAAAAGAAAAATATGCCATCAGGGAGCAGGTGCTTTAGTGAAAGTGTATACTCGATTTACTAGAATATCAAATCCACTGGGTCAAGACATCAGTCCAGCACAACACATTTATACGGAGAGACATAATTATTTATTCTGTATAGACGATTGGGAATAAGAATATACGGGTTCCTTTACCAGTAGGGCAGCTTTTACTCTAAAGCTGTGTGTCCACAGGGTGTCGAAATTTGTGACGACAAAACCCAGCGTTTTTTTCCCGACGATAAAAATGCTTTTGTTGTCCATTTTCGATGATAAAACCGCTTTTGTCGTCCATTTCCAATGAAAACATCTAACATGTTTTGATTTTTGCCGTCGGGAATGGGTGACAAAAGATGGTTATTTACATGTTTTGTCGTAATTTTTGGTGCTATTACTGGGCATGAGATACGGAAGTGGGTTATCTCACGGTGGTGTGAGATACACAGCTCCAAGGGGCGTCAATATTCCACTGTTATAAACATGAAATGATATAAGATAGGTATATCCTAGTAACTTAATATAAAATGATATAAGATAGGTATATCCCACTAACTGAATATGAACTTTCTGTAGACATGCTGATAATAAATGCACCGAGGATGCATAAGCTGTAATTAAATATAATCTATACACTTATCTATGAACTTATCTAAACATAAGGGACTATGAGATAAGCCCTACTCATAATCTGTTTGGCACGGTACTGAGGGGGATTGGGTACAGCATAGCATGCAATCACCGGGGCCTCTCTCATTTATAATTTGTTATTTTCACGTACTTGAGAGATTATGTAAAGGTCGAATCCCACATGGTGAAAAATGGCTGAAACATCTCTGCGATTTTGAATCTGTTGTGATTTTGGGACCTGTCCTGGATTCGCAAGGGACATAACTACAGCAAGGAGTCGAGAACACAAGCATTCTTTTGCAATCTTAGGCCAGGAAATATATAATGCACAGAGATATAAGCATCAACAAAGGCAAAATATCGCAAAGAGAACATGAGAAAGGCAACAGTGTCCTTGTGTTCTACTGAGATATTCCTTACAAACAGATTCATATTGGCAGAGATATTTGAGTCATTTTTGAGCAAGGAGTCTTATATTTAGAGAATAGACAACGATCTTCACATCGAGACTGTCTGTTGTCCAATAATGCTCAGATGCATCTGAGTGCATTAAAGGATGACAGGCAGTCAAGATGTGAAGAAGGAGTTGTTTATTGTCTTTATAAAACATTGTACATTTCCTTCCAATCAATCAAGTACCGAATCAAGGTATTCCTACACCAATTAATAGCACTTGACTGTTTTACACCTATGGTGACCTTGCTCAGCCATGCACTGTACTGCTATAATGCACTCAAGGTCACTTCTATCGTGCAGCAGAGCACTGCCAGCTATTTTGTAAATACACATACGCATTCCAAAAATGAATTAGTCAAAATGGTCCTATTATTTAATGGACCGTCAGAATAGAAATAGACAATCGCTTCTTTTTCCTTGTTTTGATGTGGTAGAGGCTGTAATGGATTACGTATTTTCGTAACAACGTCGAGGAAAGTGGATTATCAGTTAAGTATCTTTTGTCTTGTTTAATGCGTTGCGACAACAGGGCAGCCAGCAAATGAACACTTATCCGCCCATCTAAGGCTGAAAATTTTATATGTGGCAAATTATCTTTTCAACAAGATTGTCTTCTATGTCTATGTGTAAATATGATACAGTGCGAAAAAAAAATATCTTTCCTCTTTCAAAAAAAACAAACAAACTAAAGGTAGACTATGTATAATGCAATGCGCATCTTAGCAGAACTGCATCTTGAGAGGACAAAAAGATGCAAATATCACAAAGCAGACGACATTCAGCACAACAGACGACTTTCGGAAGTAGGAGGTGAAAATGTATTGTTCAGTGGAAAGGAGTGTCTCGCCTTCTGTCATAGATAAAAATATACTTTCTGATAACCTTATGGTGTAGAATGTCTGGCTATATGTCTTCATTCATTTCTGTCTGGCATTCATATCTGTTGCGAGTGCACTATGTCACTTTGATGAGCCCAGGAAAAAAGGCCTGCAAAGTAGAACTGATATTGAGCAAGTGAAGCTGGAAACTTCTCTGAGAAGCTAATTGAATTGCAGGCGTTGCCATGAGTAAAAATTTAGAGGATGCTTAGTATATGATTATAAAATATATAATTGCAGACAGTGACACCATTAGGGGTACAAGATGGGAACCTGCAGTACTACATCAGACACCATTAAGGGTAAAAGATGGAGACCTACAGCAGCTAACACCTTACAGTAGTACAGCTCACACCATTAGGGGTACAAGATGATGACCCACAGCAGCTGACACCTTACAGTACTACAGCTGACACCATTAGGGGTACAAGATGATGACCCACAGCAGCTGACACCTTACAGTAGTACAGCAGACACCATTAGGGGTACAAGATGGTGACCCACAGCAGCTGACACCTTACAGTACTACAGCTGACACCATTAGGGGTACAAGATGGAGACCTACAGCAGCTGACACCTTACAGTACTACATCAGACACCATTAGGGGTACAAGATGGTGACCTACAGCAGGTGATATCTTACAGTACTACAGCTGACACCATTAGGGGTACAAGATGATGACCCACAGCAGCTGACACCTTACAGTACTACATCAGACACCATTAGGGGTACAAGATGGTGACCTACAGCAGGTGATATCTTACAGTACTACAGCAGACACCATTAGGGGTACAAGATGGTGACCCACAGCAGCTAACACCTTACAGTACTACATCAGACACCATTAGGGGTACAAGATGGTGACCAACAGCAGCTGACACCTTACAGTACTACAGCTGACACCATTAGGGGTACAAGATGGTGACCCACAGCAGCTGACACCTTACAGTACTACAGCTGACACCATTAGGGGTACAAGATGGTGACCAACAGCAGCTGACACCTTACAGTACTACATCAGACACCATTAGGGGTACAAGATGGTGACCCACAGCAGCTGACACCTTACAGTACTACATCAGACACCATTAGGGGTAAAAGATGGAGACCTACAGCAGCTGACACCTTACAGTACTACATCAGACACCATTAGGGGTAAAAGATGGAGACCTACAGCAGCTGACACCCTACAATACTACATCAAACACCATTAGGGGTAAAAGATGGTGACCTGCAGCAGCTGACACCTTACAGTACTACAGCTGACAACATTAGGGGTACAAGATGGTGACCCACAGCAGCTGACACCTTACAGTACTACATCAGACACCATTAGGCGTACAAGATGGTGACTCACAGCAGCTGAGACATTACAGTACTACATCAGACACCATTAGGGGTACAAGATGGTGACCCACAGCAGGTGATATCTTACAGTACTACATCAGACACCATTAAGGGTACAAGATGGTGACCCACAGCAGCTGACAACTTACAGTACTACAGCAGACACCATTAGGGGTACAAGATGGTGACCTACAGCAGCGGACACCTTACAGTACTACATCTGACACCATTAGGGGTAAAGGATGGCGACCTACAGCAGGTGATATCTTACAGTGCTACATCAGACACCATGAGCTGGTGGTGGTGGAGCTGTTCTTATTGTCCAGATGAATATCACTGACAGCCCGATTGAATAAGCCACCGGGGGAGCCTGCAACTGCATCTAAGCCAATTATGGTCAGTGCGCTGAAAATCCATATTCTTGTCACCCTGGTCACCGGGAGGCATTAATATAGCCAGCATGAGGGGTGGGAGGGGGTAGCATAGAAACATGGTGATTCCAGGAACCCCTGCCAACCCCCCATGAGTGATCTATCATAAGTTGGATGATAGGGCTATTATAAAGGACATATTGGACTGTGTGCGGCTCCCCACTTATCATAACAAAAATTGCAGTCTATTGGTATAATGATGATATCAACACTGTCTAAACCTCTCGTATATAAATGGGTGACTCTTGGGGCATGCTAGTTTTCAAAATGACTCATAGATTCTGCCAGCATAGTACTCTTTACCATGGCGTAGGGGCACCCTCGAAATAACCTTTGCACCCTAGCTTTTGTGCAGGATCACCGCTTATTCTAGGTGCCATTTTCCTAATGAAAAACAATGATCAAGAGAATTCTCTACCCAGTGCACACTTTATAAGCTTTTTTGAGACCTCATCTCTATTGGCATATTATCATTGAGATTTCCATCTCTGTGGGATCTAAGTACCTCATTAAAATGCACTTTGCAATGAGGCCAAAAAAAAAAAGGTTTCCGGTCACCTGACCGACCTCAGCTAAAAGGGGCCGACCTCAGAACTTTTTGACATTTTTTTCAGATTTTTCCGAATTTTTTTAAGATTTCTTTATGATTTTTCAATTTTTTTAAAGATTTTTTCAACATTTCCCGAATTTTTCTCAGTGTCTTTATTCGAAATAAACAAACATACTTAACCATAATTTTCCCTCCTCTTTTCATATACAGGAAACAATCCTTTCTAATGATAACCAGTGAAAACCTAGCAAAGTTTGACTATTGAGGCCTCAACATTTTTTACCATGTTACTGAAAAATCAACTTTTCTTTTTTTTTGCGTGAGCTGCATATTCTGCCTTGATTGATTGATGATTGGTTTCACCTGAAAATGACATCCATAACAAATACAGGCCAACTTCATTTGTGGCCATGTCATTCTTATTTGACTTGCTCATTGAGTGTTTGTCCCTTCGAATATTACAATTTTCTCGCCGATAGATAGCAAAGTGGTCTCTATCTTGTGCCATCAAAAGTCTATTATACGGACCATCAGCTCCCTAACGAAGTGTAATCATGGGCATCTTTTTTGAGTCCTCTCATCCAAGAATCTCTACCTTAGGGTGATAGAGAGGGGGGTAGAATGAATAACTTACAGGTCAAGGGGTATTTTAGTTGTTATTGTTTCAGAAAATGTTCCGGCCAAAGCACCTTTTCCCCTGGAGGGTTTTGCCAAAAAGGAAATGAGAACAAAGGATTTTCGCAAACTCATTCAGATTAAATTGTTTTCCCGTGCATCCTAATGTAAACGTTTGTCAATACTATAAACACGAGTGAGGCCATGCAGGTTTCTATTGGTTCTGTCTGAAAAAAACAAACAAAACAAAACAGATTCCTCCACGTTATCCTTTGGCAAGACCCTCCAAGAGAATAATGATATTATGCCGTGCTACTCCAAACCACTCCTCACTACAGAAGCTGCAATTGACATCACAATTCCCAAGAAATATTTCCAGATTTTTACCACCATCTTTCAAGAATTATTTAGGCAACGGCCATGTTCCATGTTGGTACAACCTGCCAGGCCCATGTTGTATTCCAAGATGCGCGTTGGTGGCCACTTGTGCTACTATATATGTGTACAAGTAGCTATGGTTCAATTTTTAGCTTATTTTGATTGTAATGTCTTTTTGTAATACACAATTTTTAATCCATGGCATTTTATTGCCACTTCGATTAGCGTCGTGAATATTCTTCTAATAATTTATGTTGTCCCTACACTCTCAGCTCCGCTTGTAAATGTGCTGTATATGTCCCTGTAGGTAGGCAGTACAACCATAGCTACGCCAGAATGTCCTTCTATTATGGGGTTTATCCCTACAGCACCTACCCCTGTATTGCAAAATAAAAAGCGTTCTAATGTATATATCTACATGGTGGGCGGACAGTGTATGTCTGTAACACTCTTTCTGACAGTGGAGACCAAGCTGAGGATCCAACACCAGTCCCGAAGAGAGGGAGTCATTATGCCGAGATGTAATGCCCTGATCGACCTCCACCACATACATCTAAACAAACAGCTTCTTCACGGACCACCACCATTAGTACTGCTGTATAGAAGATTGACTCTTTGAACACTGCTTAGTGCTGTATATTGCAGTATGCTGATTTCTCTCCATGATGCATGAATGCCTCGCACCAGGGTAGCTTCTATGCATCAATGCTGATGCTATTGGGTGCTGATGTGCTCCCGAAGGATTACACCTCAAATCGGCATGATACACCAACACAGTCCTGGTGGGATACTTATCCAGACTGTATTAGTTAACCATCCCAGGTAGCAAGGATACATTGGGCCAATGTCGGCTTATATTGGGCCAATGTCGGCTTATATTGGGCCACGAAAGGACAAGCATGGCCATATGTTCCATTGCTGATTGGGTTGAGGACTCATGGGACCTTCAAAGGGCTGGCTACTGGCAATTTATTTATCCATCTATCTGTAATAAGGTCTCATGAATCTTCATTGGCCTGGTTTCCTTTGTGCAACACAAATTAAGTCTAGCATGGGACTCTGATTACTCTGTGCCTATAGTATATAGAGCTTTAACTGGAAACCAAATGGAGGACGCCATCACGTCCCCCTGCAGATGCCATATATATACATCATGCCCAAGTTTGCATGATACATCACTCAAGTCTCCAAGAACTAGTAAAGATGCGAATTTAGTTCCCTTTTATACATGCCTAAATGCATGGATTTCATGTACACTACCAAGTGGCACCCAGTCCCTAACCTCAATCTATATATACGGCCTGATTGCCACCGACTTTTGAATATTGAATATGTAAATGTCTGTAATGAATTGGGTCCTAGTTTACCGATCAGATATTGCGAGGAGAAAGTTCTACAAGGGCTGAATTTTGTAGTGACAAGATTAAGTATTTAGGCATACTAGTGGTGAGTCTGGGCCATATATACCAGGAAGCAAAGGGGGTCGTGGATGTACAGTCCAGACTCATACTCACCCAGACCTAATGCTGTAAACTGTCCCAAATTACTCAACCACCACAACATTCTGTCTATGCATATTGCATAAATAGACAATGTGCCTCGAGTGTAGAGTGATTTGCAACTTTTACTAAGAGATGGGTCAAGGCCCTTTCACCAATACAATTTTTTTGAATAGGTCGTTGATCATGAGGTATGGCAACGAAGCACATCGATATCATTCCCAATGGGGCCCCTGTAAACAGATAAGGTAATACCAGTTATGCAATAAGAATTCCTCAAGAACAGCCAGAGAAATTATTTTTATACAGGCATTCCTTGATACACCCACAGAAATTTGAACCCTTGTGTGAGAACCCCAGATGTGGTTGACATCCTTCCCGGCAGGCCTCGATGGTGCTGTATGGCTTCTTCTCATATTTGTTCTCGCGACTGGTGCTATCCCATGAGATCTGGACGGCTATAGGTTTCGTGTCTTTGTGACGCCTCCCAGACAAAGTTAATGACCCTAGCAGCGAGAAAGGGGTGGCTTGTCTTAAACTATGTTTTTTTGCATCTCAGTTTTGATTTAAAAGTTGATTCAATTTAAGCTAGGTGCCCCGAATATTATAGACCAATAGGCCTATTAGTAATGATAATGTAATTAATAAAAGGTCACTGCATGTCTTTTCATCATGCATTTGAAACCTGCTTTGTTGATCTAGTCTAGAGGACAATTCAGCTGCCCATGAATGTATACAGGCAAACAAAGTCCAACTGGGAAAAAAGACAAAGTAAAGACACCACAAAAACACTGTTATATAGACCTGAATAATGCCCATGCGCTTTGATATGTGGCAGGGGCCTGTAGAGGTGTAGCTTAAGGTGAGTGAGTCATTCCCAGAGCAGCTCACTGAGAAGCTAAAAGACAATCCAGCACAGAGGCTGAGGTGAAGCCATGGACCATGAGGCCCTCAAGATCCCATTAGGAAGCTAGGGGAATGATGGAAATTGT
Source organism: Acholoe squamosa (assembly GCA_949317995.1). NCBI lineage: Eukaryota > Metazoa > Annelida > Polychaeta > Phyllodocida > Polynoidae > Acholoe > Acholoe squamosa. The sequence continues at coordinate 69,959,925 of OX439038.1, forward strand.
TTTAATTTGGTAGCTTAGGGAGGAGGCTGAGTCAATTAACTTTGTACTTTAGTACTAAACCGGGTTTCTAATTCTGTGTTCCTCAAGTTCTGTGTTCCACCTGACCCATGAAGGCCATCTTTCTAACACACAGAGGTCATAGCATTTAAGTACACTGTAATCCCAGACCAAGTAGAATTGCAGTGCAATCCTTTTTATTTTGAAATACAGTATAAGTTACTGTAGATTCACAGGGCCCCAGCTGCCAAGGCACTAGCAGTAACTTCCATTGTAAAGGCTTACATCTGGATCTACTGTTTCCCCATGGTAGTTTACACATACACTTTCAACAGGTGTTGCTAAAGTTAGCCATTGTAATTATGTGTCAATCACAGACTTGAGTGCACTTCATGTTAGACTCAGTGCACCTTTGTAGGTTACAAAGACATTGGCCTCTATGTGGGAGACATATGCTGCTCTCTATGTAAACAAAACCTCAATATATTATTTAGCAGTATAGCTCCTCTGTCTCCCAAATGTACATGAGCTGTTAAGAATTTATGTGCATGTAATTCTGTAGACATCTTTGTGAAAAATAAGCAACCCACTAGAGTGTTTCTTTAAGATAAGTTTGAAGCACACCTAGTGTTCAATGCATGTCCTGTCTTAAACAGTGAATTGAGGGGCTTTAAGAGACAGCTGAGAGTGTATGCTCTACAGCTCTGCCTTATAGACTGATACCTTCATCCATCAGGTGCAACCTGGGCCAGTGGGGGGGGGGGGGGCTACAGATATAGATACCATGTGTGAGGGAAAGGGGCCCTTTTGGGGCCCTAGGCATGGGCCCTCAAGTGCCCTTGACTAGGTGTGCTTTTTAGGCTATTTTGAAGGAAAAGGTAGTATTTTTAGGCCCAGAATGAGCATTTTCAGTTGCACCATTGTGTACTTTTCTCATAGCTGCTTTTTATTGTGGTCTGTTTTCTTGGGGATAGGGTGGATATTTTTCAGATTTCCCCCCTATATTTAGGCATGATTTTGACCCCCCCCCCTTGAACTGGAATCCAAATTTGCACATTATGAACTCTAGAACATTATAGGGAATGCCACCTCCCCCCGGGACCCTGGCTTCAGGTATATTCTATATGGGGTGCAGAGGCTTATACTCATGTCTATGATATGATATTTTTTCCTACACTCTGACCTACATACACTCAAGAGAAATGTCAGATGGGAAGGTTTTCCAGACCAGGTCATTGTACCTTGTGCACCACATAGGTTTGCAACAATTCTTCTCTGTGATAAACTCCTTGCTTGGTGTAGAGTTGTTCACCTCTCAGTGGTTTGGCCACATTGGTATGTCTGTGAAGCATTTGGGGTGGTCAGGCAGTATTTATAAGGGGAGGGGGGGATAAGATACATTAGTGAAATGCATGTTAGCCTTCATAGGCCCAGCATCCTGATGCACTAGTTAAATGTGCCTCCCATAATTCAGCAGATCTCATTTCCTACTAATCATATCACTATGGTTGAGGAAAATTGGTTAAGAGGGAAAAGTGTTAGAGAGGACCCCTACCCCTATGTGTGTGTGTGACTCATAAAAGGTATGTAAGACTAGTCATATTCAGTAATGAAATCAATATTTCATTTTATTATCAGGGGTGGATCCAGGGGGGCCTTGGGGGCACGTTTCCCCCCAAGACCCCCTGAAGGCTATGACTCTTAACTGTAGAAAACGTGGCCCAAAAAAACACTTGTGCCCCCCTAGACCAAATTTTCTTGACTGTGTTCCCCCCTAGACCACCCCTTCTGGATCCGCCCCTGTGTTTTATGATATAAGAAAGGGTGTGGATAATAAATTGGTGTGCTTGATAAGAGAGGTTAGATGATACACAGCAGTATTGAGCCATATGTTGGAATATCATTGACAGCATTCTTGTACCAAAGCAAATAATATATATGAATTCCATCCAAAGAGGGATATATGACCATTCCATAGTGTGAGTTACAGTTTCTTATTGTTACTATTTATGGGTCTCTGCAGGCAAAGACATCAATGTAATGGGTTGACCTATGGGTGTATAGAGGGAAATGTGACTATGTCTCATCTACATGCAGTCAGGCCTGGGTAGCTGTAACCATATCACCAAAATCTTGATTTTGGCAACAACTACTTGGGGATTTAGCTACAGGTTTTGGGGTTTCCAATAATAAAATAATTTTTCAAATATTCCTACAGAAGTTATGAAGTCATTGAATGTATGTTTTAGGATTAATATATCTAATTGTTTTCCCAGTTAAATGCACCCTACCCATCCTCCCACAAACTAGCTTGCATGAAGTTTTACAGGGGAGGGGGGAGAGGTGGTAGTATCTCTGTATCTTTACACATCCTTCCCTGCCAGTCCCTTGCATACTACCATCCCTCTTTCTTCCCATACTAAGCCTCTCCTCTCATTAATCAATTCTCAAGATCATTACCTAGAGAGGGTATGTGTTTTTTTTATATTTAAGTCAGGTCTTGATATTTCAGTCTTCAGTAGGTCACTTTCCTCACATATCAGTCATGTAGTAGTAGTAGTAATTCCTTTCATTATACTGAAGGTATACTTGGGTCGAGGACCTGTTCTTGGTATCCCACAGTCTTAGTACCATATGATGTTATTGGTACTAATTTAATTTGACGAAAACTTGGTTCCAAATATATACAGGGAATAGTATAAGTAGCTAGGCTTTGTTTAGGGCCGTCAACTGACCCACCCTAGTGTGGTCGGGTACCGATCCTGGACACAGCCAATGCCATAAGGGCTGAAAAAGTACCTTGTCAGTTCTTGGCTTGCTGTTTGACTACCGGATAGGAGTCTGGCACTAGCCTTATCCTGTCCTTTCAGAAGGTTTATTGTTTTTTAGAGTAAGGTGTTGGGGAGGAGGGTGGTGGGGGTAAAAGGTGTAATTAATAAAAGAAAAGAAAAACAAGTTTAGATAATATAATGGGGGGACGGTGGGAAAGGGGGGGCGGTGATATTTAACTTGGATTGGGGTCATGGAAGGGCATAAGGGAAGGCCAAGGAGTAGAAAATAGAATGTGGAGGGAGGGGGGGGTGGTGAGATGGAGGGCGGGGGGTCAGAGCAGATCTCTTAGAGGAGGGAGAAGAGAAGGGGGGAATAGCTGGAGACAATAAGTGGGGTGTGTAACCCTCAAAACAGTCTTTTTGATTCAGAAACCTGGCCAGGGGTGTCAACCGATATGCACTTGGTTGGCTTCTCCATTTTACCACAAATTGACCAATATAACAGTGAAGATTTCACTTGAAGGCCTTTTCAGATATAAAGTGTAAAGTTTGTATTGTTTGGTCTGATTCCTCTGTCTGTGATGTGTGAAACAGAGTCAACCTACCCACCAGTAAAGAAAGTTAATATAGTGCAAAGGGTTGTTTGTGAGGACATACCTATAAATACTAGGAATCAACAGACCAGAACATAGCTTTGGGCTATATCAGTCTAACAGTACATACTACTGTTAGCAGCTACAGCACTTTGTCTTGTATGCCTGAACAGGAGTTGTTATGTTCCTGAACAGAAGAGACTACTGTAGGGGGCAGGACAACAGTATTGGTGTAGGGACACATTAATATGCCCTGCCTATTTACTATTTACTGAGAGTGTATTCACGACCATAGTCACTCAAAAACTCATGCCCTCTTTCAATTATTCACACAGCCGCTCACTGACTCGCTCACTTACTCACTCGCCCAACAACTCATTGATACTCATTGCTCACTAATTTACTCACTCACCTACTGACTCTCTCAGCCGCTCACTCATTCACCCTTTAATACATAATCTCTCAATCACTCAGTAATTAGAGTCACTCCAGCATTAAATCATCCATATAATATGCACTTTGTCAAATGACATATGTGCTAATATTTATCATTTACTAAAGACAATCTATGTATTGCAGATTGATGCCGACTATGGGTCGGCGGAATCTAATGGTCGATTTTCTAGATTACTTGTGACAGAGCAATATGTCATATTGATCTATGATCACTATTTCATGGCACTAAGGCATCGTTCTTCCTTAGGTGGAGACTAGCTGTCACCTTTCAGTATATTCACTCTCTTTCATGATAAAGGTATGGGATGAGGGGGAACTTAGGCCATTCAGTGGCGGATCCAGGGTTTGAAAAGGGAGGGGGCGCGGCCCAAAAGGAAGGGGTGGACCCTCATTTTTTTAGGCAAATTTTGAGGTCCAAAATAAGCAGATAAACTCTTAAGTACTAACAAAAATCCGCCACTGGGCCATATATAAAATATTACCCCAAATAGTATATCCTATGACTAATTTAAGTGTGCAATTCTAAATTTAGAACTGATCATATAATATGTAGAAAGGTTTATGAAATCAGTATGATGGATTGATATACTTTTGTGCTTAATCAAAGGACAATAGCTTATCGGCTTACATGCCATAAATACCCTCACCCATGTTTAAATACATTCTGTTGTTCCTTATAATTATATGGTGTATTTATATCACTGATATAGGGATCATACAATGTATCTAGAATACCTAAATATAACCAATACGGCACCCTTTGACAAGAAACTGCCTTGGCACATTTGGTTTCTTCTATAACAATCAGACGTCAGACTAGATAATGGCATGTGATGATAAAAGGGGGATATTATCCAGTAAAGAGATCTCGTTATTTTGGCACCATAACCTAAAAGGTACAACGCATTTCTGCTCTCTGAAAGAGAAGGACGGATATGCATTCAACGACAGTTTTTATGTATTTACAGGGAACCATTTACAGGGTCCACACTAATATTGTGCCTGTAGGACTGCTTTATAAGAAACAGACGATTTTCCCCATAGTTATTATGGGTAGCTAATAGGGGCCAAAATGATTGAAAAAAAAAACACTTTATTTGTCAGGATACATGAATGTACTCCTCAAAACAAAGGGCCGACAGGATGCATGATGCATAGGCAAATGTCAACGACCATGGAATATTTTTGCATCATAATACCCCGAAGTGAGTCTGTCATATTCAACGAGGCCTAGGCCAAGTTGAATGTGGGCAGACTCACTGAAGGGAATGCGATGCAAAAATATTCCATGGGAGTTGACATTTGCATTTATGTCATGGCCCTACGGGGTTAATTTGCTTTAAAATACAGAAACACAGCTTAGATCAGTTCAGAATCCAAGATGGTGGACCCCATTGAATACAAGCATATTGTATTCCATGCCCCCCATGGAATACGGCTGTTCTAGTACTAATCTATAGTAACGATCGTATCTGCCATGACATAAAGCAATATAGCATCCGCTTCAAAGGGCTGACAGGATGCATGATACAGCAATATAGCACTCGCGAGTATCCACATTGTCACAGAGGAATAATTTGTTTATACGCAATAGATTAATGAAATATTATATGCTATAATGTATGAAAATGTCAGGTTAAGGAAGGAGGCAGTGTCATTATTGTTAAAAGATAGATTGCAGTTCACTTTAGAGTGACTCGCATACAGTATGATGATGAGGCCTTCACAAGTGAAACTGACTGGGACAACACATCTTAGCAACCTCAGAGTTTTGGTGGTTACTCATTATGTCACCCCTCTCATTCTATTAGCCTCCTACCAGGTGGCATAATGTTTTATAATGTGGAACTGCTGCCCCCTGATGGATGCAGCACAGAGACCCCTGGTGGTGAGGTGGGAAGCTGCTGATTGATTCCTGAGTGTCAATGACCGATCAATACTCTCAGCACAAGCAGTGTCCTGGATCACATTCTGCCCATGGAGCTAGGTCTCTAGGTGTCATACTCAACTCCTGTCCCAAGCACTGTAACTAACTGCTGGGCACTAGACTTCTGCTCCATCAACATTCGGTCAAACCTATGCCTTGGCATTTATATTTCTCATAATGAATACCTGAGAAACAGACACTAATGTTGAACTTCAGTTGACAGAGAGCACAATTTATTTCCAAAGATCACCCTGCTCTTGGGTCCTTATCAGTTGTTACCTCACACAGTCCAAAGTATATTGGAACCCACAGAAGGTAGATGTCAGGTAGCCTCTATAAGTGACTGTCTGTGGAAAGCCACTGATCACTCCATAGGGAGTTATGGAGTGAAATTGTGGCTCACATAGAATCAAAGAGTTTAGCAGAAATCTTTTGAGTGAATATGATAGTTTAAAGTATGCCCAATGGGGCTCACACCAAATCAGAGGTGAGCACATTCATATGAGTTAGATATTGGCAATTCTGTGTGTAAACCTCTCTATTTTCAGTTCCCAAATCCCTGTCTGCCATTGTGTTCTCTTATTCTCTAACCAAGTTTTTAATGTAAGTGTATTGCTTCTTGATGTGGTCTGTGTGATTGAAGAGTGCCTGCATGCTTGACTGATCCTTGGACTGTGCACAACTGATTGACTATAATAGCCACTCAATTGATCATGATAGCCACTCACACACTCATCAGTCACATATCTACCTTCTCTACTCAATGTCCTAAACTAAGGGATCTGCTGATGACTGACCGAGGCCAGAATGGGCTTTAGGTAAGTACAGGAGAGGGCACTAGGTGGCAAGATAACAGGTAAGGCCTCTATATTTTGTGCGCAGAGGGGTTCCCACACACACCCTGATTTTGGTCTAACAGTGACCTTAACTTACTAGATTACAGAGTGTTATCTGACTTATTTCAAGGACAATGAACAGGAGGCCAAATACAAACCATCTGTAAAAAGATCAAGCTGAGCTATCTAGTCTATTGAATGTGATTTATCAATTGGTATACCTTTCATGGTGTATACTGAACCCAATATTCACCATCCAATATTATTCGAATAACAGGGTGTACCTAAGTATGACCTACAACACATATCTTATGGAGAAGCTATTTGATGCAAGCCCCTACAAACTAATGAGGATTTAATGTGCATATGTGTATCAACACAGGAAAAGGGACCTCTGTGAGGGGCCTCCCGGGGGTCCCTTTCTATGGTTTATTTTGGTACAGGCAAATTCAAACATGTGTCTTAATTGGTGTTATTTACAGTGTGACCAGCCAACCCTCTGCACCTGTACGGACTGCTCTTTCAGAACATGATCTATTTACAGACCCAAGTGTGCTAACAACCCTACCTACTCTTAGCTGGAGTGTGCAGGCCCAGTTGTTACTCAGCCTGAACTGGCCTTGTCAGACTGCCTGCAGACACCAACTCCCAGATCACAGTTTCAGATACCATTCACACTACAAACTAGTGTTCCCAAAACACCCATATCCAATATTTCCAATTTGATTTTCTCAGCTTCTAGGTAATTGAGACCAAAAGAAAAACTGATTTGGACCATGGCTTGCATGGACATACAGATATTCTGACATCGGAATTATTAGATGGATTCTAAAATTCCTCTCCTGTTCCTACTTTAGGCTGGGGGACATGACAACCCTGAGGATATTGAATAAGTTTTGTCTCAATAGTCAGAAAAGATTTGTTCATTATTTGTACACAGGACACACTGAAAGATGTACCAGCTATTGACTGGTAAAGAAAATATAGATTCACAAGAAAGGAATATGCATGTGTTAGCAGTTTAACTGCATTCACTCCAACTTTTAGCATTGATCTCAATCTCAATTTGCCAATATTGAGACGATACTCAGTCAAGATGTCAGGCAGTTATTTCAAATTAATACTGATTTGCCAACGTTTTTAAATATGTTCCAGCCTGTCCATTACGGACTTCAGTCACTAGGTGTTTTTTTTGTAACTGGTTGCAGGCTCACCACATTATAGTCATAAGCAAAACCTTCATCATAGATATCGCTATTCTCAAGATTGGACAAAGAGAACAGAGAGGTAACTGCGAAAGTAACATATTTTGCTCCATAAGAAATTCGGTCATTGGATGATTATCTCCTCCCAGCAGAACCCATTTGACAAAATTAATACTCAAAAGATACCCTAACGGTTACGACTTCAGTCTTTAATAGCTTCAGGAAGTAGATTTATTTGAAACCAAAACACTAAAATTAATATTTAGAAATAGCATATCTTTTGACTTCATCAGAATTGATCACAAAAAGGATTTCCCTATGCAATGGCATATAAATCATTATAAGAGTAGCCACTTACTCCATTGGTGTCTTTTGATGTATATCTCAGTAGAGCTTTTGCTGACATAAAAAGGGCTTAAGACTTTGATGCGGCATATGGAATGTGCATCAGACCTATACATCATACTCTGCTCTGGTTCTGGCCTCCATGTACGATCTAAATACACCACACAAAAAAAGGCTCTGATATGATAGATACTTTTTCTACTGGATTGGAAATCACTAGAGTGTCTGCATAAAGCATGGGAAGAGTGCCTCCTTACGTAAAAAGATGGGAAATGGTTTGGGCCATTCTATTTTCATTTACTGAGTGGCACACATTTTATTGATAATGTGCTTTATAGTTGTAGTCCCTACATTCTGTTGACATGACTAAAATATACCTTTTCCTGTGCTAATTAGAGCAAGGTTTGTTTATTTAGGAAATGTTCAAAGTGTATGAGCATGTGGACAAACAAACTTCTTATTGAAAGATAGCATTATCGTAATGGAGAGATCTAGTACCTTTTGCAGCCTCTTAGAATCGCTAGGCACCACATACAAAAAATATCTAAAGTGGTCAGATTTTCTTATCCATCACACCTTTTGGCCAGACTAAACTAGTTGAAAAGAGGCACCTAGTTGAAGACCAAGTTCGCTTGGTGACAATAATACAGAGTTGGCTTACTTATCCATTTGTCAATGATGTAGTGTGGCTAGAGGAAACTTAGAGTTGGAGGTGTTTCTCCTTTTGCCTCACATCATCCAGATTAAATGTACCTTCTTAGGCGATCTGTTAGAGACGCTGACACTAAGTGCAGGACTTGTGTCAGAGCTCTTCAAGAGGCATGTCTCTGTGGTGAGCTGCAGCTGTACTTACACCCTGGAAGAAGCTAAGAAAAATACCACAGACAGCATCAGATTGCATAGGCTACTGTAACCGACTTTCACAGAGAATCTCATGATAAAGGTGTAAAGCCAAGACTCATATAGACTGAAGATGCCTGAAATCTAAATTGGAGGTGTAGATGATTAGTTTTGTGCAAAGCCAATATGATAAGACTCATATTGCATGGCTGATAAGACCAATATTGAGTGAATCAAAGTTCTATTTCTACTTAGAAATTGGGCTATATAGCAGGTGTTAGTGTACAGTATATTGTAGTGCATTTGTAATGGTGTACCAATTTTGGTTGGACAATTTAGATTATTGATATCAGAATCTAGCTACAAATGTAAAAAAGACTTTTGGGCATTAGCAAGCCCTATCATTCAGATTGTTTGGAGAAGGGCACATAGTAATGGTATACAACATTATGCATTATGGGTAACAGTTAGCCAGCACAGAGGGGGTGAAGTTAAGGTGGTGAGAGATAGGTGACCAGCAGTAGAGGCTTAGGGTCAGAGGGACTTACAAAAGCCCCTTAGGAAGGATCAGTTATTCCTTCCAACCTCTCTCGCATATTTTTATAGGCAGTCCTAGACAAGGTTGTCTGGTGATGATGTGCATGGGTTGCTGATTTATCACCACACAAAAGCCACCTTATTACCCCCCTATGGGAAAATAGGATTGGCGAGGTTTGTTTGGCTAGATGTTCTGAATGTCATATTTCAAATAGGGATTGATAGATGGAGGAAATGTAGAAGTATCAATAATGTAATTTATAGTTTATGTTCCTTTTGCAATCATAATGCACCATTGCAGTGTTGGTGAGTAACTCAGTGCTCAGCACTGCTTTACCATTTCTAGAGTACCCACCTCTTAGTATTTGTGCGTGAATATAGCCAAAATGGCCAAAAATCATATTAGGAGTGATCATTCATTATGAGGTTCCTGTAGAGTATCCGTAAGTGTTATCCCTAGGGAAGGGACTAATGTTTAGCTACTCCTGGCAGGTCCAGAAAGGGGTCCAGAAATAGACTCCATTGTGCCCCATATTGAGGGCCTGGCACTTCTACAAGGAAGGTGCATTCAGAAGCCTGCTATCAGGCACACCATAGGTATAATGTTGGGTCTAGTGTAATGCTGGTTTAGTGATATAACATAAAACGCACACACCAGTGCCCCGGTTAACTCTGATCTCTTTATTCAATCTTTTTCATATATGATACATGCTTACAACCATCAAATGCCAATCAATTCCAGACAACTCATCTTATTGGCTGACTCGGTTCTTAGCCCCTCCCCCTTACAGTCAGCACCCCACCCCCATATTCACATGTCCCCTTACATAATATCCTACTCCAGCATGTACCTCTATAACCCTTTACAGCATGCATACCTCCACCTACTCATTTCCTAGCTTCCCCACCTTCCCTTTAATCTATGTGCCCATTACACCACTCCCCCCCATAACTTACACGGATGTGTAAGCTGATCCTTACTCACTACTTTCGATTTTGGGGTATAGACCATTCGACCGTTTTTCTAGTTGTTTAATTGGTGGTGCTGATGCCAGAGGTTGCATCTCCACCGACACCTGCACTCCTTGTTCCATTGTATAGTCCATGGTACTGGTTGGTTCAACATGGTTACTTTCTACCTCCCACATTTTTTCCTTCAGCTTCTGTACAAATTTCTTATTAACATAGAGTCGTGCCCCCAATGCAATGATACCAACCAATATCACTATCCCTACTATCAATGCTGCCATCGTTCCATGCCAAATCGTATTTGTAACCTTATCTTTGTTTACCCCATCCCATACTTGTAGATTCCAGATCGGTAACACTACTTTATCATGAAACTTAAGTTGTTCTATTACATCCGCATTACATGTTTTTGGCCAGGAATAGTTAATTTTTGGCAAGGTGAGCGGTGCCTTATAATCTATAGTTACATTGCTCTCCCCTACATCGATACCTTTTACTTTCCAATCCATGGTTTCCAATGAACACATATTTAGCAGCACAAACGTTTTTACCCCCTTTGTCATTATAATGACTGGCCCCTTCCCAGGACACCTCCTCACTACCCTGGTCGGCCTATATGCTACCACAATCACGTTTGTCAGTTTCTCCGGCGATCTATATACAACAGAGCTTATATCATTACGTTTTGCAATGGTTACATTACAATTAACTGGGGTTTTCCCCATGATTAGATTTGATTCACAATTACTGTGTTGGTACTGCACCGTAGGATAGCATATCTTTGGCTTATTTCCAAAACAAATATCGTCATTGGGGTTGAATGATACTCCAGACTCTGTCGACAATGCTACCTTAGAGCGCCCATTGATTTGTCTCGTCAAGTTACCATTTAACGTCATTGGAAAATAGATCAGTCTGTATCCTAAAAATGTTTCTCTGCTCATAGCCGGGATCACCACTCTATATACTAACTGTCCACCGGGCGACTCCCACACTGGGAACACAGGTATATATCTATAATACCAGTGAGAATCCAAGGGTACATGACCTCTGGCACTAAGCTTATGCAAGATGACTGACAGACTCTCTACTGGTAATATTTCCCGTGATAGTACCCCTCTCTCCAGTTGGAGACGTTGACTGTGAAACTGTGTTGCCTCCACCAGATACTGCTTAACTGCTGATTCGATCATCAAAAAGGTCTGGTCCACGATGCGTAACAATTGTAACTTCCTAATTGCATCAAAGTGATTCTGATTTTGCTTATTCAAAGAATTCACTAATGTTACCAGCTGGTTAGTTTTCTCCTTTAACAGTTCCACGTCTTCCTGAGTGGCTGATATGAACTCCCGCGTGGAATTCACTGCTGTTAACATATCCTTCTCATTACTTAATATATTGGTAACTTTGGCTTCCAAATCCTTTACAATGTTCGTTACTTTAGCTACGTCCTTCTCAGTGGCTACGCCCAGAAGCCACCTGGCGGCTTCCCCCAGGATATTAAATGCCCCACGTTTTTCACGTGAACGTCCTAAAACATCCTGTGTGGGATCTGTACGATATCCACCCACATCTAGGTGATTTCTAATGCTGGTCATCCGCAAGTTCCATACAAACAGGTCACCTTGAGTTAGGTGCCCCTCCAGTGCCTGTCGATGTTGCCCCAGTTGTTCCATAGCTCGGGATATGTTTGGTGGCTTAGGTGCTTGTAAGACCACTACCAAAGTCCATGCTCCGGCCATAACTCTCACTGGCCCTTCTTCTTCAATCAGCACCCCATCGTCCTGTAGCAGATTTGACCCTGCTACATATAGCAGCCACGTCCAGCATAGCAGTAGAAAGAGCCTCATGTCGAACCACTCCAACCTGCAACATACACATGTGTCAGTGAAATGACGCCTTGAACACCCCCACTCCCCCTTTTAAAACACCCCACCCACCCCTGAGCTTTCTCCCCCACCCCTATTTCTCAGCAACCAAAATCACTCTATGCCCCTCCCCCTTTTAGCATGCCACCCCTTATAAAAAATGCATTGTGTCACCCCCTTTTAATCCCTCATAAAATTGGATGCCAATCCCCTTGTAATAGGACCCACTATACCTCTCAGATCGCCATCATCCCCAGTGGGGGTATTGTGTATTAATTGGATTGGCTGTACCAGTGTTTCTGTATACGTTTCCCCCTTTTGTTCCTCCAATTTACTTGCATCCCCTGCCCTTTGATCCCCCTCCCCGGTTATACTAATCCCTTCATGTAATGTATACCCCTCTCCACCCTCCGTCGCGTCCCTAGGCTCATTGCCTGTGATCTCCCCCCTTTTCACACCATCCAACTCGGCGTCCCTGTCCTCTTCCCCCTCCCCCTCATGTAATGTTTCCCCTAGGCTTGCTAAATCCCTAAACTCTGTTCTTTGATCCGTGATACCCCCATGTTGGTGTATTGTTTCCACCCTTTCATCGTTTATATTCCTAAACCCACTTTGTCCCATGGCGTCCCTTCCTCCATCTGACACCCCCTCCTCGTACACCACCGCGTCTGTTTGCCCTTTACCCCCTGTAGTCCTACACCCCTTCTCATTGAAGCCGCTGTGTGCTTCTCCCGTATTTGTAGACTTAGCACCTTGTTGTTTTAATTGTAGCCTCTTAGCTATTGCATCCCTTTGATAATGCACCCCCATTCGCCTAGGTCTCATGGCTGGGTTGTAACCCATTGTTTCACGGATATCTCTGTCTCCCCTCTCCATGTCCCCTGTGAGAGCATTCCTCCCCTTATGCATGCTATTATCCTCCACTTGACCTCGAGCTAGGTTAGCGTCCCCCACGCCAACCAAGGGGTTGGCATCCGCCGGTGCACGCCTCGCGTCCTGACATGTCTCTACTGCTGGCGTCACCTGACGTCTACCCCCATTTTCCTCTACTACTCCCCCCCCTTCATTGCCGTGATACTCGGTAACGTCCATGACGTTGTCCCACTCCTCCTCCCCATGCCTAAAGCCACCCCCATCGGCCCCTCCTTGAGAGATTGCCACTCGTTTTTGTGCCCTTGTCATAGGTACGGAATGCTGTATGGTCTTGAAACCTACAGGAGCTGGTTTTAATCTCGTAGCATTCACCTTCTGAGACTTCAATTTCGGCCCCACTATTGTTATGACAGGTCCCTCTACCCTGGTTACTATGTACCCATGACCATATTTAGGTTGGTAAACGCTAGAGTCTGTGTTTTCTAATAAAACCTGCTGACCTACTGTATACTCAGGCGCTGCCGGCCACGCTGCTAACCTTCTTTCATTTCTCCCCTTCTGTATCTTTTCCTGCTCTATTGCCTTGTAATGTGCCTGCGCTAACTGGTCCACCCTATCTGCTAAGACCTTAATATCCTGCCCTGGAGGTATTATGTGGGGAAATTGAGCTGGGTTTCTCGGGTGTCGGCCAAAGTGCAGAAAGAATGGCGAGAACCCTGTCACTGTAGACACTGAGTGATTATATGACGACAGCACCTGTGGTAATACCTCTTCCCATCTATGTGCTCTTGCATCTACCAATTTTGATATCATACCTTTAATTGTGCGGTTGAGGCGTTCTGTGGCCCCATTGCATTGTGGATGCCATGGACTGGTATAGCGGTACTCTATATGCTTTTTACGTAACATTTCTTGCAGCATTTTACACCGAAACTCATTTCCGCGATCTGATATGACTACCCATGGTTCTGAATTCCTAACAAAGTAGCTCTCCTCAAGAAACCTAACCACGTTCTCTGCCTTCTTATTTGGCAGTGGGGCCACTTCAGCCCATCTAGAGGAATGATCGACAATAACCAATGCATACACATTGCCATTTCTTGACTGGGGCATGGGACCGATAAGATCCACCCCAATCACCTCACCTGGGGTTGAAGGGACTGGCATTCTGCCCGGGGGTGGGTATGTTTTCTTTCGCTGATGTAATGCACAAGTGCCACACTCCCTCACTATATTGAACACTGACTTTCTCATTTTTGGCCATTTATATGTCTCTTGAATGCGGTGAAGTGTTCTATCTAACCCCTGGTGACCTATATCACCATGAATTTTATCCACTAAATCTTTCACCATCGCTTCAGGCACGATCACCCTTGGATGCACTCTCCCCCCCGGAGGTGGCGTCAGCGTATATAGCACCTTATCTATGACTAAATACTCCTCCTCCTCCCGCCTCCCCAATGCATATTGAGGCATCGTTTGCTGTGCCTCTATCAATTCACTTTTCTTTAACCACGGATCCACCCAGTCATTCTCATCTACCACTTCTTGAGCACTGATCTCGCATGGTTGTTTCTTGGTTATTCGAGATAGCATATCAGCCCTTACATTGTATGCGCCCCGTCGGTACTCAATGGGCGCCCCATATTCTGCTAAAAGCACTGCCCACCTCTGTATTTTGGTGTTTTGAATTTCGGATAAGAACAGGGTGCGCAGCGGTTTATGATCTGTTATTATCGTGAACTTGGCCCCATGCAGGTAGGGTCGTAACTTTCTGAGTGCATAGATTACTGCATAGGCTTCTTTCTCGATAGTAGCCCACCTCAATTGACTTTGTTTGAGTGCCTTGGAGAAATAATGAACCGGCCTCTCCACCCCCTCACTATCTTCCTGTGTCAGCACTCCCCCGATAGTATGCCTAGAACTGTCTGTGTACAATCTAAAGGGGGCGTCAAGCTGTGGGAACGCCATGACCTGCTCTGACGTCAGCGCCATTTTCAGCATCTTCCATGAGTCTTCCGCCGCCCGCGACCACACGAATGGTACATTCTTTTTGGTCAATTCCACCAGTGCAGATGCCATTTCTGCGAAGCCTGGGATGCATTGACGATAATAATTTGCCATTCCCAGAAATCTCTGTACCGCTTTTACATTTTCAGGCGGCGCCATGTCTCTTATAGCCTCGACCTTTTCCGGGTCCGGCCGGATTCCCTTCCTCCCCACTATATAACCCAGCAAATGGACTTCCTCACTCCTAAAGGTGCACTTTTTCGAGTTCAATGTCAGATTATTATCCATCAGCGTCTGCATGACTTTTCTCAAGTCCTCTGAATGGTCCCCTGCATGCTTAGAATACACTATTACATCATCGAGGTAAACCATGAGACATTTCCCAATATATGGCGCCAACACCCCGTTAATGTGCCGCTGCCAGAATCCCGGCGAGTTACACATCCCCATCGGCATCCTATTGAATTCGAACAGTCCCCTGTGAGAAACAAATGCCGTGATTTCTTTGCATTCCTCTGCCACAGGGACCTGGTAGTATGCCGACTTAAGGTCGAGTACTGAAAATACTTCCGCCCCCACCAAGGCATCAAAAATGTCTTGTATGTGGGGCAAGGGGTGCGCGTCCTTCTTTGTGATATTGTTAACCCGTCTATAATCTACACAACAGTGTAGCGAGCCATCCTTCTTTGTAACCATGTTCAACGGACTTGCCCACGGACTATAGGACGGCCTAATGATACCCTCCGCCAACAGTTTATCAATTTCTTCATCCACCACCCGTTTTTTGTGCAGAGGCAGACGGTAGGGCCTCTGCCTAAGGGGCCCCGCCCCCTGCACGTCCACAGACATCACCACATGGTGTGCTACTGGCAATTTCTTCCCCTTTTCTGAAAACAGGGTCGGAAATTGTTGCTTCCAGTAATCTAATTCTACATGCACTCCCTCCACTCCAGCTACCTCCCCTTCCGATATCCCCCATTTGAATCTAGTCCCATTTAATATCACCTCCCTTTCTGCACAATTCAACGACATTTCTAGGGCATTCAGTGCGTCAATCCCCAACAACATGTCATGTTTCATATCAGGAGTAATATAGAACTTCAGACTCCTACCCAGCACCTGCATGGACGCGACTCCCCTTGTGGGTAGCGGATGCCCCGACAACGACCTCAGCTGGCATCCTTCCTGTAGCACTTGTGGTTGATTGGTAATGCGACATACATCTTTCCACCTTTCCTCTGCCATCATGGACTTAGCTGCGCCAGAGTCCACCAGGGTTTGCATTAGGACGCCCTCTACGGGTATCCCAATTTTAACCCGGTCGTCCCCGGCGCTCAGAAGTTTCCCGACGCCGCATATTGGTCATGAGACTGTCCTTCACCTCCCCCTTGATATTGGGATAATATATCCAATGCTGCCTGCACCTGCTCGTCTGATACAGCTCTTCTTGCAGGAGACTGCTGAGGGGGCTGATCACACTCTCTGGCGAAATGACCCACCACTCCACAGTTATAACACTTAGATGTACCGTATGGCTGGTTCCTCCCCGGCCCATTAGACACTCCCCCTCTGCCTCCACCTCCTCTCCCCCTGCCTGGACGCGGTGCTTGTGCACCTGCTGGGTACATGTTAAAAACTTGCTGCCCCCAGGCGGAAGGCACTGGCGCCAATCCTTGTGGTGCCCACGCTGGTGCCCCCCACGTCGGTACTGGCCATGATGCCTGCTGATACCCTGCACTTCCATACACCATAGGTGTTGCCATGGTAGGCATCCCTGGCGGTATGGCCGCCGTTGGGGGCCAAGTTGCGTGTCCTGCCCCACCACCTTCTCCCACTCCTGCATTATGCTTTGTCTCTTTGGCCGATACGGCAGCCATTACTGGGGCTTGCTGTAATTTAATTGCCTTAAGGGACGAGGACACAGATTCCAGATTTTTTTCCATGCGCTTCTGAGTAGATAGCATAGCATTATTGAATGGAGACTGTTCCTCCGGAGGGGGTGGTGGCAGCACTGCTGCTGCTTGCTCCTGCTCCTGCTCCTCATTTAGACCCAATGCACTGGCCGTTTTATTTGCAGCCTGTACCAACTCATTCAGATTTTCATAAGTGTCCAATTTGAGTAAACAACGTAACTGTTTATCCCTCAATCCCATAATCAATTTTTTCTGAATGGAAGCTTTCAGCATGGATTCATCCAATTGAGCCGCCGTATATGCACTCGCCACGGCCCCTGTGAAGCGCATCGTATATTCCCGCACCAACTCATACGTCTGCTGTGACATTTTATCCACTCTATCTCGCATAAAATCCTCCTCCTCCTGGCCTAAGAAATGGTCCTTTATCACCTGCTTCACCCCCACCCATGTTGCGTTTCCTTCTTGTTGCACATCTGTAATGGTTGCATTTACAACATCTGCTAATGTTCCCTTGACTAGGCAGCAGACCATGTCCAATAGCATTTCCTGACTCACATTACTACGAGCCTCTGCATAATCCACTCCTTTCATCCATGATCTGAGTACTTCTTTATCGGCGCCGTCTGCTGCGCCAATACTCCTAGCAAATCCATCCAATTTCCGTCGCTGACCTGCCTCTCTAGCCATCCTTAACCTCTCCAGGCCCTCCGCACCTCCTCCTCCTCCTCCTCCGCCTCCTCCTCCTTGTAAAACCTCCGCCTCATTGTCCGACATTATGATTTACTAATTCAACTACCTATTGCCGTACACTATACGTCCCTGTCACACCAGGTTACTCCTAGGGCTCAATGTCCAATTGTCGCCGGTGGTTCCAGTGTAACGCTGGTTTAGTGATATAACATAAAACGCACACACCAGTGCCCCGGTTAACTCTGATCTCTTTATTCAATCTTTTTCATATATGATACATGCTTACAACCATCAAATGCCAATCAATTCCAGACAACTCATCTTATTGGCTGACTCGGTTCTTAGCCC
The DNA here is from genome assembly GCA_949317995.1 of Acholoe squamosa. NCBI lineage: Eukaryota > Metazoa > Annelida > Polychaeta > Phyllodocida > Polynoidae > Acholoe > Acholoe squamosa. The sequence goes on from OX439038.1 coordinate 69,978,106, forward strand.
CTCCCCCTTACAGTCAGCACCCCACCCCCATATTCACATGTCCCCTTACATAATATCCTACTCCAGCATGTACCTCTATAACCCTTTACAGCATGCATACCTCCACCTACTCATTTCCTAGCTTCCCCACCTTCCCTTTAATCTATGTGCCCATTACACTAGGTCAGGCTGGGAAAGATCTGATTGATTCTGGTAATTGATTGGAAGAATCAATTTGTTGTGGGAGCAAAGGATGATTGGTTTCAATCCTGACTTACCCACTTCACATACAACATGTACAGTTATTTAACACCCTGAAAGCCATTTATGTATGCCTACAGTGATGAAGCCGGTCTTCTTCTTTTTTGTGTCAACTAATACAGCAAAATCATCTGCAAGGTTAGAATAAAACTTACTAAAAAGACAATACACTTATTTGAAGCAGATTTTAATTAGTGAGGAGTTCTATTCATCCTTTCTAATCAACTAGATTCTGAGAGAGCATGCATGCTATTTATACATTAAATTGATGGGTGGTCCATCTATTTAGTTAAGCTTAATTGCTAAATATATAGCAATAAGTATGCATGCAGCTGACTGTATCAGACAACGTTTGACTATTAGGAAAATACAGCCTAGTTCCATATACATATTTGCTAGATATGGACACCAGATTACATATCTACAAGGTATAAAAGAATTTATGGGGAGAACCTTTGCAGAAAAAAAGAGTTGATGCAGTTGATAACAACAAAACAGCCACTGATAGAGTCTGGTGAAGACAGTAAAGAAAATGGAGTGCACAGATTCTGTTATTCTAACATCATCATATAAAAACATCACCAGACATATTCTGGGAAGCTGAGGGGCAGATGGTCACAGACTGAACTTCTCAGCTTGTTGATATCATACTATGGTATGGGGATGACAGACCCCATCCAAAGGCATTATCTTGGAGTCTTTATTTATGAATGACTTACATTTGAGGAAAATACTTATTGAGTTCTGGGTGGATCCTTTGTCAATAACCCAATGATAAATATTCACAATTTAAGCAATGTATGCTATTATAAATTTGCTATTTGATGAAAGATTTGACTCCATATGTTTGTTATCTGTTTATATTCTAGTATCATATTTAACACCTGTCTCTGTTAGCTTTGAATGAGCATAGAAGCTAAAGAAGGTTCCCCGTCTACCCTATCTATAGATGAGCACTGATTTGAGTCTTTTGACTCTAAGGGTTACTTACCATTTCTCCCTTCTTGTTCTATCAGCCTCTCCCCATTTTGCATAATGTTTCAGAGGTGAAAGCCTGCCCCATGATGTTGCAGCAGAGATACTGCTGGTGGGGAAGTTTGGAAGCTACAGATTGGTTCCTTAGTGTCAATGACAGATTAATGTACTCTCGCAACATACTGGGTCCCCTATCACAGACTGCCTATGGAGCTAGGCTTCTCAGATTGGTAGATTTAGTAAGGTGCTCATTGATGAATATGAAGGGATGAGAGATGTATTATAATACACACCATGCACACTATTACAGGAATATCTGCTTTGATGTGCTTACTTGCTTTCTACATGTGTAACGAAACTGGTTTTTCTGCTTCACAATTGATAATCTGTGAGAAATGATTCATACTGTTACCACTGTTATAAATATATATTTATAAATACAGATGAACATTAAAATTGCCCCATTTTTATCTTATGTTACAATCATAATGTAATGGTTTGAACATAAATAATCTGAAGTACGTTGCTTCCTGTATATGACTCTGTAGGCGCATAATCATTCTTTACAATAGGTATAGGCGATTCATACCTCCCCATAATTGAGTTACTATAATGGGATTAATCAGGTCGCTTGGATGTTTGGTAGTGGCTGGCAATGGTTACCCTCTTCCAGGGCAATAGCATAGTTTTAATTCACTTCCCAGACAGGTGACAAAACATGTCTCTGACAGATCACTGCAGAAGGTGCATGTGGATGTGAGGTGAAAAGACCAACCTCCCAGTCAGTGTCCTTTACCAGATCCCACCATTGACAGATGAGCAGGTAGGACACCTCCCTATTAGTCTCTGTCACTAAGCAGCCAGCAGTGATAATAAAGAGTGGCCCTGGTCAAGTCACACTACAAGAGAGGCACAATGGATATGAGAACAGTGTCTGTGTAGTGGTCAGCGGAAAATGTCTTGGAGAAACCGGGACTCGAACCCGGGACCCTCCAACTTCGAAGCGGAAGCTCTACCCCTGAGCTACTTCCCCTGGCCTGACATTCTCTACCTTCCAACTACCCTGGATCGGTATGATACACACACTAGGGGGCAGTGATTACCTGGTACCGAGCTCTCTAGAGATCCCCCTCACAAGGTGGGACCACTCGGTATCTCCTCCAAGTACGGGGAATTACTGCCCCTACACTCCTCCCCATCAGCTTCAACCACCATCCACTAGCACCTGGCATTCCCCCTCAATCCAGTTACCTGGGAGCTGAGGCTTTATCAAGCAGTGTTAGGGCACTCCTGACTTCCCAGTGGATGTACTGGTACAAGTACCGGATTGGTCGAAGCGTCATCTGTATCATATCGGCCCAGTTCCCGAGTCCTCAATCCATGATTGCGTTAAGACATGAGCAGGCACACATATCTTCAATCCGTGATTGCGTTAGGATGCTCGGTTTCTCCACCAATGTAGTGGTCAGCGGAAAATGTCTTGGAGAAACCGGGACTCGAACCCGGGACCCTCCAACTTCGAAGCGGAAGCTCTACCCCTGAGCTACTTCCCCTGGCCTGACATTCTCTACCTTCCAACTACCCTGGATCGGTATGATACACACACTAGGGGGCAGTGATTACCTGGTACCGAGCTCTCTAGAGATCCCCCTCACAAGGTGGGACCACTCGGTATCTCCTCCAAGTACGGGGAATTACTGCCCCTACATATATTCTGAGAGGCAGCTGATATACCTTTGTGACAAGAAGAGGCAATATTTTTGTAAACTGGCTGGAATACAAAATATCTCAGGGAAGTCCATTTAGGTGTTTATAGGTGTATTTCGAATGTAGATAACTATAATAATGCAAAAGTAGGATGAGAAACACTTGCTGGATGGTGATAGAATGATATTGACATATCAGTCCCCCTTCTCTGTGCCTGCATCTACAGCTGTGAGTAGGTAGTCTGCTCACATTTTATGTGGCCACTTATCAAAGTCCTGGCTCTGTCAAAAGGGCATTCATCCTATTAGAGCCGATTTAGTAGGGCCTACTTTGGAGCCAGAATTTGATACATAGCTCTGCCGTTGATTCAGTTCCCGTAGGCTTATGCTATGGCAGGCCCCACTCTGTCTTGCACTAGGAAAGATGAAGGAATGAAAAGGGGCAAACAGTTGACATTTTACTTCAATTGTGATCTAGGTATTATTCATATCAACATCATCTGAATTACAGAATCACTACATAATAAGAACAAGCTCCAGTAGTGCTCCTCCTGCCTATGTGTTACTTGTGACTCCTTTTAACTGTTTTCGTTTACATATTAAACGCATCAATTTCACACAAATATTTTAGCAATTTTGTGTCAATGTCGTGCCAGTATCAACCAGAAAATGTAAACATAAAACAAATAAAGCAATGGAAAAGGTGTCACCCTGGAGACATACAAGGCCCCCTAAGGAGAGATTGGTTAACCTATCTTACATCTTTCTATTGGCAGGTTCATTGAGAAGGCTGTTTGACGAAAATGTGAATTAACAACCATGCACAAAATCCACCCCTATACATCACCTGTATGCGATGATATGCCTGGTAAAATTTCAATTTGCTAGAAGAACTGTGGTTATAGCAATTGATATAGATTTACCGAAATGCCAGATTGCTGTATAAGAGTACACACTTAGAGGAACTATAAAGTTATCAGTGGCTAAACTTATATTAGATTTGCCCATTCAGTAGCAGGACAGGAAAAATGTTTAGGTGTTCCTAACAGTTTCTAAAAAAGAATCAATTGTGCCCAACATTGAAGCAAACGCAAGGACCGTATCAATGAAGTGTCCCATCAGGACAGAGCATTCGGGAGGCTGCTATTTGGCATAGAATTGTATCAGAGTCTGAGTCAGACTCGCAAACATCTGATGGATGATAGATGATTATCCCCCTTCCATCAGAACTCATTTGACACAATCAGTCCTCAAGCGATATCATAAAGATTATGATTCCGGTCTTCGTCTATGCAAGTAGATTGATTTGAAACCAAAATACTGCCATTAACATTGAGCATATTTTTGACTTCATGGCTATTAGTATTGATCATCAAAGGATTCCCCAATGTAATGGCAAAGTACTTTGGCTATTTGAATTGAACAAATCCCATGAACATAATTATAAATCATTATGCCTCTTACTCCATTGGCATCTTTGGATGTATATCTCAGAAGAGCTTTGACATAAAAAAGGCTTAAGACTTTGACGAGGCATGTGGAATGTACATCATACTATGGCTCTGGTGCTGGCCTCCATAAATGATATAAAACGCACCACACAAAATAGGCTCTGATATGATGGATGTTTTTTCTACTAGACTGGAAATCACTAGAGTGGCCTCATAAAGCAGGTGCAGAGTGCCTCCTTACATCAAAAGACAGGAAATGGTTTGGGCCACTTTATTTTCATTTACTGAGTGCTATTTATTATTGTATGTGCACGACGTCTGTCAGAGCTGTTTCAGAGGCTAAAGCTACACCTGGGGCCCGGTACAAGCTAGAAAATACCCGAGACAGTATCAGATCACATAGGCTTTCAGTTGGAACCAACTGTAATGGAAAATCTCATCATATAGTTGTAAAACCCCAGCCTCAAAGATTGAAGATGCATGAAATCTAAATTGAAGGTACATATTAGTGTTGTACAATACTTATACTGGTGTTGCACAGCTGTTAAGAAGAGTATTTCGTGAATCAATGCTCTTAGGAAATTGGGCTATATAGCAGGTGTTAGATGACAGTATATTGTAGTGCATTTGTAATGCTGAACCAATTTTATAAGTCTTAGCAAGCTCTATCAGTTAGATTGTTAGGAGTAAGGCACATACTAATTGTAGACAGCAAAGAGGGGGTCCAGTTATAGTGGTGAGGAATAGATGACCAGTAGTAGAGGCTTGGGGTGAGAGGGACATACAAAGCCCCTTAGGAAGGATCATTCATTCCATCCAACCTCTCTCGCTTATTTTTACAGGCAGAGTCCTAGACAAGGCCGTCTTGTGATGATGTGAATGGGTTGCTGATTTATCACCACACAAAGGTCACCTTCTAAATACCATCCCCCCTATGGGAAAGTAGGATTCGGGAGAGTTAGTTTTGGTACAGGTAAAAAATATACCTGAAAGCCATATTTCATATAGGGATTGATAGATGCTTTAGGTAGAGGAAATGTAGACGTTCTAATAGTTTACATATGGTCAATGCAAATATGTTCATGTACTTTTGTCACCATAATGTACAAATGCAGTGTTGGTAAGTTACTCAGTGCTTATCACTGCGTTAGCATCTGTAGGGTACCCACCTGTAATCTGTGCATGAATATAGCCAAATCAGACAAAAATGGTGTTAGGACAGACCATTCATTATAAGGCTCCTAGAGAATCCTTCAGTACTATCCATAGGGACAGGGGCTAATGTTTAGCTGCTACAGGTCAAGAATGGGGTCCAGAAATAGACTCCATTGTGGCCCATAGTGAGGGCCTGGTACCTCTACAAGGGAATGCACATTCAGAAGCCTGCTTTCAGGGACACCATAGTGTTTGGGTCTAGGTCAGACTGGCAAAGATCTGATTGATTCTGGTAATTGATTGGTAGAATCGATTTGTTGTGGGAGTGAAGGATGATTGGTTTCAATCCTAACTTACTCACTTCAGATACAATATGTACAGTTATTTAACACCCTGAAAGCCATTTGTGTAGGCCTGCGGTGGAAAAGCCAGTCTTCTTTTTTCTGTGTCAACTAATACAGCAAATTCATTTGGAAGGTTAGAGTAAAGCTTGCTAACTGAAATGGACTTCAGAACTTGGACTTTTCCTTTCATCTAAAATAGACAATCGACTTATTTGAAGCAGATTTTAGTAGTTTTAATCAAACAATTCAATTCTGAGACTGCATGCAAGCTATTTATACATTAGCTTGACTGGGGTCTACCTAAATTCGTCTGAACAGGTCAGTCTTTTTGTAGACTTCTGTACAGAGAAATGATGGTTGCATTCTGTTGAATATAGGTTTGCATCATTCAATAGATCAAATTAGGGTGTCTCATATTATTATCTCTGGTGAACCACTTATTATATGAACTATCATTCTGAACCTGTTATGATATTGTTATGATATGAAACATAACTATATTGTGTAGTTGGAGTCATGAATTATACTTGAAGGAACCATGCCTTGACTATCATAATGTATAGCCTAGTTCCATACCCATATCTGATAAATATGGAAACCCGATTATATATCTACAAGATATATACTAACTTAAGGGGAGGCCTTTGCATAAAGAAACAGTTGATAACAATAAAATAGTCATTGATTGTGTCTGATGAAGAAAGGAAAAAAGTGCAGTGCACAGATTTTGTTATTCTCACATCATCAAATAAAGATATCAGCAGATAATAGCTGGAGAAGCTCCTTGAGAACAGGAGCAAATGGTCATGGACTGAACTTATCAGCTTACTGATACTGTATCATAATAATAGTATGTAGCATGACAGACCCCATCCAAAGGTGTTATCTTTGAATCTTTGTAGGCCTACTCAGGATTTGGATTTGAGGCAAATAGCTGTTGAGTGCAGGATGGTTCCTTTGTCCAGAGCCTAATGATAAATATCCACATTTTGACAAGCAATATGATATGTTATTGTAAATGATTTGTTAAAAGTTTTGACTACATTTTTTTGTTACCTGTTTATGTTCTAGTATCATATTCAACACCTGTCTCTGTTAGCTTTGAATGAGAGGGCTCCCCATCTACCTTAACTATAGATGAGTGCCAATTTGACTCTTTTGAGTCAAAGGGTTACTTACCATTTCTCCTCTCTTGTTCTATCAGTTGGCATAATGTTTCAGAGGTAAGAGCCTGTCCAATCACGTTGCAGCAGAGAGACTCCTTGTGGGGAAATTTGGAAGCTGTGGATTGGTTCCTGAGTGTCAATGACAGATCAATACTCTCAGCACATACAGGGTCCCCTATCACAGTCTGACTATGGAGCTAGGCTTCTGAGATTGGTAGATTGGACCCCTATGGTGAACAACACTAGTGCCTTCTAAATACTAAACTCTCCTTTGAGTAAGTTATCAATAATTATTAATAAATATGGAGGCACAGGTGCTGTATATTGATGGCTAAAGGCATAGGACAAAGCCAAGTACCCTTCTAAAAAATGACCCTGTCACTCTCTATGTGGAATAAATCCACTTCTTTTATTTCACAGTTGATAATCTGTGAGAAGTGTTCCATACTTTTACATCTTCATAAATTTGGATGCACATTACATATGCTCTTTTGTTATTTCAAGTTTTGGTTATAATTTAAATGGTTTGATAATTTATTGTATATGATATGGGATAAGTTGCTTCCTGTAGGTGGATTTCAAATGACTACACTAAGAAGACTCATACCTTTACATAATTGAATTACTCTAATGGGATTAATTAACTTGTTAAGTTGTTTGATGGCATTTGGCAGTTGTAACCCCATTCCAGGGCAATAGCATCATTCTAATAAACTACCTAGGCAGGTGGCAAAACATGTCTGTCTCAACCACATGAATGATACTCACAGTCTTTGACAGATAACTGCAGAAGGTGCATGTGGATGTGAGGTGAAAACAGACCAGTCAGTGTCCTTTACCACATCCTACGAGTGACAGTTGGGCAGGTAAGACACCTCCCTATTACTCTTTTTTAGCAAGCAGCCCACAGTGGTAATAAAGAGTGACCCTGGCCTAGTCACACTACAAGAGAAACAATGGATATGAAAACAGTGTCTCGAAATCTTTTTTTAATTCAAAAATTAGTGTTAGATGAGTTACTACACTTATGAGTTACTGAACTTATTTTGAATATAGATGAATAGATCATGCAAAATAGGACAAAATACACTTGGTGGAGGGTAACAAAATGATATAAAATGACTTGTCAGTCCCCTTTCTCTGTGGATCAAAGGAACAAGTGTTGCATGTGATGCATGTGTGGAAGAGAAGCTTATCACATTTAGAATAACTATAGAGGTACCATTTGGCTAGCCTTCTATTAGATCAGCCCATTTAGTAGCAGGTTACTAGAGCTTCCCGTATCTATGAAGTGGCTAGTGCCCCCATCAGGACAGAGCATTCAGGAAGCTGTTATGGGGCATAGAATTATGTTACAGTCCGAGTCAGACTGACAACAGTCTGATGGATTCATATATTTGGCAGGTCAATTTTGGTGTGAGATTGAACAGTGATTGGAGTCAACTCTCTATTTACTCACTTTTCACACCACATTTGTTAATTCATTTCTGTAGACTTACACTCTTTCAGGTTTTAAGGTTGATTTAGCTAGGAAACTCATCATTTGAATTTAACAAACATACAAATGATGAAGCCAAAAGTAGGATAGACCCACATCAAAAGGCAGGCTTAGACACAACGCATTAGTTTTTGAACACTAGAACTGCTTCATCCTACCCGGGACCAGCATTTACAGTAACGTGTGTTTGATTGTCAATTTATGCCTGTGGTCTACATCATGACTGTGAGCACCCATTTCAGTGTCATAGTCACCTCTCGTATTCTATTAGCCTCCCACCAGGTGGCATAGAACAGTAGAGGCAGGAGGCTGTACCCTGCTGGTTGCAGCACAGAGACCCCTGGTGGTGAGGTGGGAAGCTGCTGATTGATTCCTGAGTGTCAATGACAGATCAATACTCTCAGTACAGGCAGTGTCCCGTTTCAAATTCTGCCCATGGAATGAGGTCTCTAAGTGGTAGATTGGACCCCTGTGGTGTGTACCCACACTGATATCTGCTGAGTGCTTACCTGCTGTCATAGGCATATTTAGATGGAGGTCCTACTCCACAGAGTGAACACTGATCAATAAGATAAATTGGAATTTCTACTTATTACATGTATGCTGTTACTGTCTAATAGAAAATCAAATCCTGCTGATGTTACATGCAATGGAGTACACAGAGTAGACTACAATTATTATCCGGCAGTTGCAAGTGATATATACCTTGCAGATCTTAAGGTGTTTATTGATTGTCAAAGGAATGTCCATAAAACAAGGTGTCTCGGACTCACATAAACCAAAATAGAGCTAGATCCTATCTTATCTATCTCTCCTAGTGCAACCATCTATCCTATAACAGTAAAGTCATAAGTGCCATAAAAGCCTAGCATACGAAATCTGCAGCACAGCTGTATATCATATTCTGATCACTACTTATATGGGCTTTTATTACACGACTTCTGTGATTTTGGGTGTTTTTTTTCTGGATATTCCCATTCTGATACCTCTCGATATTGCAGGTCCTAGGAGTGCTGATATCCTGGATATCGGCACTCCTAGGAGTGCTGATATCCAAGATATCAGCACTCCTTACATGTCCTAACATGTCATATGTTACATGTTAAAACCTACAAAATTTTCAGTTGCCAGGGTAGGGGTCGAACCTGCAGTCTCCTGATCCCAAATCCAACTCCCTATGCATTGCACCACAGGGACTGACAAGAAGTGGTTGGCTAGAACCAGGTCTCTATGATATAAAGCTACCCAGTAGTAGTGTAGTGTGAACGCGTCCAGCACCTTGACCAATATCCAGGCCAGTCACGCACAGTACCAAACCAACGGCTGCTGGGCGCCAGGGTGTGTGTACCGATGGTCTAGTGGTTAGCGCATCTAGTGGTTAGCGCAGTATGTAAACACACTATGGCAGGCGTCGAGTCCTGGGCCCGGGGGAGGGAAACGATTTTTGTTTTAAACTTGTAATTATTGATATTCTATTGACTGTTTATTGATTTTTATTGATTAATCGTGTAATAAAAAACAGTATTGAATGGGCCACTCGTTTTAATATATTACATTACACCGAATGAGGTGCCCAATAGCCCATTCATTACTCTCTTACTGCAGTGGCTAAAACATACAATAAAGAATAGGTTCTCATATGACAAGTGCCCTTTGTATATACTAAATCAGAAAGCATTGCTTCAGAAGCTATATGAAATATCAACAGACTAGTTACTCCTCCTTATGGTTATAGAAAGAGAGGGGACTTGTCATACAAGGTGTTTGTCCTTCTCCACCAACGGTATTTCATACTTCATGTAGTTGCTTATTTACATTATAAGGAATACAATAATATTCATTAATACAAAGGTGAATATCATAATGCTAACAATATTCATTAATACAAAGGTGAATATCATAATGCTAACATTTGAATCATATTGCAGCCCCTTATTACAAAGGATGATAAAAGTGCTTTAGTTACCTCTTAGAATAGCCGGACAGTGTCTTTATATCCACTTTGCCTCCCTATTAGTATGGCTTCATCACTGGCATTCCTTTTTACCACTGTCCTTTTACCTCTCGTGGCTTCATAATGACAGAGACTTGTAGAGAGATGCCCTACCTGCCCATCTGTCTTTAGTAGGTTGTGATTAAGGAGTCTATGTTTGAGAGGTGCACTGTAAAAGAAATCTCGTCAAAATAACAAAGGATCCCTCTTCCCAAAGTTGCCAGAGATCCGTTGTTATTTTCACAGAGAGGTCATTATTTTCACAGAATTTCCTTTGTACCACCATGCTGCCACCTGGGGTTCTTGTAAAAACTACACTGACCCCCTGCTTTATAATTACAGTGGTTCACTGTTCAGTTTCACAAGGATCCCTGGTAGATTCTTTTACAGTGTGGGGCTGCTTTAACATTACTTCCAAATTACCTACACATGATCTTCCAGAGACTCTGAGGATCGCTGCTAGACATGTGTATCAGAATATCAGAATGACTACAAATTTATCTATCTCTGGTAATTATCAACATAGAAAGATGATTTAAAGTTGTAAACATACATTTATGAAGTAAAGGAATTCATATTCATCATTTTCATGAATGTAGCTGGCAGCCTTTTTTAATTAATAATAAGGTCACTGTCAAAATCATTGCAAATATTTGTGGATAATCAAGATTTGATTCATTTGGTATGACTACTAATCTTGAGGAACATGATACATCTATTTTTGAGGATCAGGGATTCAATTTTATCATCAGAAGGTAGATGGCAGCCATTTTGAATATTTACTCTTATGGCCGAAGTGATTAGATTCAATGTTTTTATAGCACATACCTGCTTAAAACTTTAAGAAACTGGCTGACTGTAAGCTTTTCTTGTCATTATCAACATAGAAAGATGACTTTGAGTATTATACATTTATAAAGACAGGGAATTCATATCTATGATATTTATAGATATAGGGGGCAGCCATTTTTAATTTTTAATCAGGTCATCATCAAAATTATTGTAATTATATGGCTGAATTGTTATCTTTTCTTGGTTAAAACTTTGTGAAACTGGCCGGCTGTAGGATTTCTGGTAATCACCAACATAGAACATGATTATTGTTCTTAGTGTACATTAAGATTGTCAAGAAATTCTGGGTTTATCCTATTTCTGAATATAGTTGGCAGCCATTTTGAATCTTTGATTATGTCGCAATTCCGTGAGGATTATAGAAATAAATGTCCACTTTGAGGCACATACTGTGCTAATAAGTATCTGTCCTTATAGTGCACCAACATTCATTTGTATCCTGACCCCTCCACCAGAAGCCCACAGAATTTTTTTTGTTAGACACCACATTTACAAGGTACACCTTGACTCTGGCCTGATCTTACAGGCTTTAATCAGGACTGGAGCTGGTTCAGGCAATAGACACTGATAAGGTAGGGATCAGATTGTTTTTGAAAGTAGGTGTAATCCAGGGAACATCCATCATGGCATGTCTTGCCAATATTGTTTACCTGATTCAGCCAAACTCAAGTAGTGGACCCACTGGGTATTGGTAAACTCCTATAAGGCTCATTGCTACTGCTGGTTCCACAAAACCTTTACTGTCTCCCGGCTTTAACTGTTCACTATTCCCTCTCCATCCCTTACCTAGATTCAACCTACTTCCCCAATCTGTTTTTCCTATGACATGTGTAATTTGTTCCCTGTAAAATCCTATAGGCCTCCCTCCCCATTGCTCTTTCTATTTTCTGCCTACCTACTACCTAGACTACCCCTAAGGTTACCTGCACATGCTTCCTTCTCTTCTGTACACATTTCCTGGACAATCAAGAGGGACAGGGAAGTGAAGCAAATGGAAAGTAGATAGATGAAGGTCTGAAGTGGTTAACATAAAAGGCGTACTTTATACACAAATTTGGAGTGTGCCTCATAGAACAATAATGGGTTAGGGGTGATTCTTATTGGTAGGGAAAAATCCCATTGAGAGAGGAACAGTGAATAAACCTTTAATGATTTGAATAAGGTAGGTAGAGGAAGGGGGTGGAAATAAGGGTAGGGGCATGCTGATGAAGGAGAGGCATACTTTAGGTAAGTGGGGATGGAGGGGCAGGACAGACAGAGACAGCCAGAGTGTTAGAGTGGGAGAGTGAGAACCATTTGACATAATCTAGAAGGAGGATTGATAATGAGTGGGATATGTGGGCAGTAATGGTAAGGGAATATATACACAGGGGCCTTCAGAGTTTGACAAGTAGTTGCAGGCAAAATCTGATTGCATCTCAAATGTGATGGGACCATTGAATCAGAGAGGTCTCCTTCCTGCTCTTACAATAGCAGATTTGCTGGAAAGTATGACTGAATAATTTTAGTCAATGAAGATACTACCAAATGAAAAATTCAAAATGGCTGCCACATTTCTATTTATGATAGCTATGGATGGCCTACATGGCCTTATATTTTATGATAGATGAAATGTATTGTGTGCCTTAAAGTGAGTATGCATTAATCCTGCATGAACCAGAAGTTGAAAATCATATAGAAATCACAATGATTCTGACTGTCACCTCATTAAAAAATGGCAGCATCCTAAATTTATAAAAAAAATCATAGATATGAAATCCTTGACCTCATTGATGTATATTTAGAACATGCATAATCTTTCTATGTTGATAATGACAATAAATGACTACAGTCAGCCAGCTTCTTAAAGTTTAACCAGGTACATGCTATAAAAAGTTGAATCTTGTCACTTTGGCCATAGAATTAAATATTCAAAATGGCTGCCATCTACCTTCTGATGATAAAATTGAATCCCTCATCCTCAAAAATAGATGTAATTTGTGCCTCAAAGTTGGTATTCATACCAAATGAATCAGATCTTGATAACGCCCAAAGAATTACAATGGTTTTGACAGTGACCTCATTAAAAATTCAAAAAATGGCTGCCACCTACATTCATGAAAATAAATTCCTTTACTTCATAAATGCATGTTTACAACTTTAAATCATCTTTCTATGTTGATAACTACCAGAGATAGATAAATTTCTAGTAATTCTTATTCTGGTGGCCTCTACTTTTAATATGATGTAAAGATATGCCCAAGGACTCAGAAAAACCATGGTAGGAAACTGTTCTAATTTTTGGTGCATGGTATATTCACAGATTGACTGGCCTATTAGAACGGGGGTTAAAATCAAAAGCTCATTACAGACCTCTTTCATAAAACATATAATTAAGAACATGTCCATAGTCTGACAGTTTTTACAAGGAGAGACTGAGCTCTAAAGCTTTCTTTGATGAAATATGCCCGTTGGCTTCATGGCATATGAATGCAGCCTTCAGAAAAGACCTTTCTGAGCTACAGAATTCCGTGTTCTAATAATACCAAGGGGGTATCACCAGGTATAATTGTATAATACTGACAGGTTAGTCACCGTTTCTACATTGGTGCATCATGATGCAGATAAGCATATACTTGAGGTACCATGCGGGCCTAATGTTAATGGTGTAGTGCTTCATGAAGAGACGGGTGAATATCAATGACAGCCATATTATGATAAAATCAGTGGGCACTGTCTCTCTATGGCATCAGTATAGGATAGCCAGGTGGATAATAATCACACAGACACACAGGCAGACAGTGGCGGGAACATCTAGTACCTACATCCCTACACTAAGACCTGCACGCCATATCTCCTTTGTAATGGAGAGGGGAGGGTCGATCAGAGTAAGCTTTTTAAGAGGCTTGTAGTCTCTAATCATTAGCTATATACCTATTGATGTACTGATCTGCCACCTAAAGGCCATGGTCCACAGGGTCATTTTAAGCCTAAGATCAGAAACATGAAATAATACAGTTGTAAGTGGAACAAGGATGAGCTGCATTTTGACATGACAGTATTGAAAGATAAAATTATATATAATTAGGTTCATAATATCATCATATGTAGCAAGAGAGACTACAATGGCAGGGGGACATGTATAATGGTCGATGGAAACATGATTTTCTAAGGGTGGGGGGAGGTAGGATATTGAGTGTTCCCAAATCTGGCTAGAAGTTATTCACAACGTAGCCCTTCAGCTTACATGTATCATGAAATAAGTCATACTCCAAACATTCCTCCTCAAACCATAATGAGCGCTGGGCCTAATCTCTTAATCTATCAACCAGAAATTAACTTACATATATAGGCCCCGTTGATTACATTTACGATTCATAAACTATAACCTAGGCTATCATGCTCATCTCATAATGGAAACATACCTTTAGACATGCGTGTTGCAGTGCAGCCAGAGAAAGGAAGGGACAATTAAGCCGACTACAGACGGAGTTGCTATACTGGCTGTTAACCATTCAAGGACAAAAAGGTGATTTGATATTAAACCGTACCCATTGCTCGTCATGATACACAAATACAACACTGGAATGGTCTTCTCATTCTTTACGGTTCCAAGGCTACACTCATGTATAATGCCAACACTCCTTGATACAATATGGGATAGGTTAATCTAAGTACGTCCAAATACCTTGAGATGTTCACCCCCAGCAAATAGCCAAAGCATTGGGTTTGCTACTGAATCATCATTACCAATCAATGCCCATCAACGATTTCACAACGTTCCTGGCAAATTTGTGGGGTGGGCGTCTTAAGATATGTGGACGTCTTTAGGTTGATTTACCCTATATTGATGCATGCACTATTAGCCGCAATTGTAAATGGGCTATAAATACCCCTGTTGTGCCTACAGTAGAATGCCCTTTGGATCATTGGTTTTATACCTACAGAAGGTACAACTGTATTCCAGATTAAGAAGTACTCTTCTGTACATCCCTTGTGGCGGGCTGACAGTGTGGTGGTAGCATGAACTCTTAGGCGTCATGAAGCATTTAAAGGGTTGAAATGTCGTCTGCTCTGACAGTAATCTACCAGACATTCAGGCCACCAACCAAAACCTTATCATTTTATCTGCCTACTCAGTGACTGACTCTTACTCCTGTGTCATGGCTGTGACCAAGACGCCGAGCCTGTTGCCATGGTGACGTGACGTAGATAAGACATGGCGTAGATGACAAGACGACTGCAGTGCCACCATGCGAGCCTCTATAGAAGTAGCTGTAGCTCATGGAAATCTACGCTAATTTCCCAGGAGACTTTGCCAAGTTGATTGTAGTAAGATTGCACAAATGCCACCATCTGCTACTCTTGGCCTTTTGTTCCCAAGTGTTTCCAACCTCCCCCTCGCTCACCTCTCCCAAGTCCATCATTTACTGCCTCATTACAATACGAACCCAAGTACTTGCAAGAGTAGGAGGGTCAAGAGCTGCATGGATGGGAGAGGGCCGAGCTATACGTTTCTATTTCAGAGGCTTTTAGGATTCCGCAAAATATATACAAGCTAATGAATGTTCATGTTCAGGATAGGAATTCATTGCCTTCTTAAAAAGCAGTTAGTAGGGTTACATGTCCTAATGTTCTCGAGAAAACCTGTTTCATCTTCCAGGAGGTTAGTCCTGGGATTTCAACAACTGCGATCTTAGCATAAGATCATAAGACCTAGTCAGTCTACCCTATCTAATGCAGTGGTTGTAGGCCAGTCAGGCACAGCAAGTCCTGAGATCCCTTCACTATTCCTTTTCCAGCTGTAAGATCATTGTAATCTTAGTAAAATAATTGCATAGTGGTTTCACCTGAGTACAAGAGCACTCACAGTGAACACTCCTGCTCCCAAGAGTGAATGTCCCTGTTGTATACATATAGAGGGGAGGCAGGATGTTTGCCGCGAGTCCTTGAGGGCTCTTCAGGCTACTCAGGCATGAAGTGCATTTTAATACTTTACGAGGTCAACTGCACCCTATACTCTGTAAGTGGCTCATATGGGGGGGGGGTGAAATGCTTGTGTAATCACTCTTGTGAGAAGGAGTGTTTCCACTGCTATTCTTTCACTATGGGCCTCTTGCCCCTGTGCACAGTGTGTTCTACTTGGAATGGTGTAGGAGGGTTGAGGCTAAGATCCCTGCGATATTAGTGCTGGCTGTGAAAAGGCAAGAGAGTCTAATCTTAAGATGGCTTAATTGGATAAGGCAGAATAATTCCTAAGATCGCTGAGGTAGCGATCCCAGGACCTTTTGAATTAACCTCCAGAGCCTCATGAGGCATGACCTATCATCATATACGGTCCCATATTTTATTCACCTATACTATCAGAGATTAGAATGTTTTCTGTTTCTCTGAATTGAAGATATTACAGACAAAAGCCTCTGCTGTAGGGCCATCCTGGTGAATATGATGAATTACTGCTACTCTATGCAGTCCTTAAAATAGGAATTAAGGGTTCAGACATGTAGCTGTAAGATGGAGAGTTCACTGGAAATCTTGTCTTGGTCAAACTGATGAACAGAATTCATCAGTACTGATGGGATTTCTAGCCTTTGGGCTTTCAGTGTTGCAAGGCCAGTTATGGGAGAGGCCCACCTTCTCACATGAGGGTTTGGAGACTTTTATATTGGTTTGCACTGCTCTCAGATGGCCATCCTGTGTCGTTGATAACGATACAAGATGCCCTCCGAGGGTCGCTACCCACTCTGTCTCCATTTAATTGCATTTCTCGAGAAGACTATTTCAGTTTTCATCATTCAGAGGAAACTTGGAAAAACACTTTCGTAACAATTGCTGTGACAAAAAGAAAGAGACACAGCAACAAAGGCTTGGTTATTAACACTTGAGCGTCTCCAGACCAGACCTATAGATTTGTGCAAACTGATAGGGGGACCTCTAAAAATCAATACCTCTAGACCTCTATTCCTATTGGGATAGACAAAAATTCCATTTCATTAATTGAATTCACTAGTTATACTAATCCAATATCCATAATAACCAGCTCTGTTTTGGTCCAGATCGATCGTGTTTCGACACAACATCTTTGATCGCAATGGGAAAGGGTGGTTTGTTTTCAGGGGCCTTGATGGCTTCTAATAATAAAGACTGGTCCTTGTAAAATGACAACCCTTCTAGTATTTCCTTGCTGCTATCAACACCGGAATAAGAGTAGAATGTGGACATTATAATCCAAGACAGATATAGAAATTTTGGAAATAAAACATAGAAGAAGTGAGAATATATTAATCTGGGATTATGGAGTATTATGACGGCAGTCGTGACGTTATAAATGACGTTATGACGGAATGGTTGGATCTCAGGACGGTTAGCGACATGGCCGTAACCATGGCACCCAATAGCACTGCCGCCATTTGATATGATTATGAGCCTTTTTATGACGTCATTTCCCCAGCAGGCCAAGCGTAGAGACGTCATTTCCGGGGTGTGTGCTCAGACTGCAGGAGTTAACGCTTTAAGGGCCACGTAAGGCCTAAAAGTTCCTGTTCGTTTTACATTATGGTGCATTTCTTCTGCAGAGCTCCTGGGTTTAGTCACCAGCAATGCAATGTTGTATAGGCCTAATGTTAACCCTTTGGTGGCCACCATTATCATAGAGTCATGAATATACAGGAATCAAGACCAGGTGAATATCTTTTTGGTCTGCATTCATGCGACAATTGGCAGAATGCGATAATATGTGATGCAGCCATAACAGGGTTAGTCAATGAGTGGGTGCTAAGTACTGATCCATGGCATGATGTAAAAGGTATAAAATAGGGCTTTGTAAGGCAATGATAATGGGCAGAGCGGAATCCTAATATGTCTGATCAATTAAGGGAGTTCTTTAGATGGCAGTTTGTCAATCCATGGTGAATGACTAAATGGTGGTATTGACTTTAGGAGGGTGAGCTAGAACATGCAACTATATGGGTTTTATTAGGCTAAAAAGGTTTTCGTTACCGGCCATCCAACCTACCTCAGCAACGCAAGGTAGACCTAAGTTGTTTCGAACAATGCTCTCAAAATTTTAAAAGAATTTTCTTCCCCCCCCCTTTTTATTCATGAGATCTCTCTCTTTATACTTCCAGTTTAGGACAGTAAACCAGTCTCAGGTCACCCATCAGCCTCAATAATGAACAAGCCCTCAGAGATACTCTTTACACGGAGTTTGATGGACGAGGGCAGTGCAGCAGGGAGACACTTAATTCAACTGGCATGACTAGTAGAAATGGAGCAGGGGGAATTACTAATGATCTTTTAATCACGTCACCGACACTCCCCACAAACTACCAGGCAATCTTGGGGAGCTCCCTGGTAGATTGGAACGGAACTGACTTAAGTTTGATGCATTGGGAAAGGAGAACGATCCAGTGTTGTTCTTTAGTATGGAGTGTCTCTGAGACATTTGTTGGATGTCCCACTCAAAAGAAATTCACAAAATTTGATTATGACATAGCTTGGGTATCAGTTGTAACGTTGTGATGTAAACTAGTCAAAATTGGGACCCCAGAACCAGTGATCATTGAATTGCTCTTTTTTAATAGAAAGGGGTGAAAAAAGGAAACTGAAGGAAAAAGAAAGAAACTGTCGAGGTAAAGGGGAGAAGTGTTTCTTTCAATCAGATATGTGGCCATTGTTCTATTGCTAATAAAGTTGAAAGGGGCAACCCTGGTAACCATTGCTTGATCCCCAAATCAAACGCTGGAAAAAGCGATGGCTTTCGCCAGTATGATTGACACGAACTATAAAGCTAATAGTTAGGTGGGGTGATTTGTTTAATCTCCAACTAATCCACTCATTTCCTGATTGATAGTATGAGATACCCCTATCGTGGGGGCCTTCAGCGCAGGGGTCACTCTGAGGGGCTGAATTTATCATCTCCCTCTCAGTCATCATATCACTAGTAATTACTAGCAGCGTAATTAATGATCAAGAGTTGAGGATTTGACTCGAGATATGGGCCTGCTGTTATATTTCCTACGGTCCTTGCAGGGGGGAGGCTTCTAATGACAAATGTGCCATTACGGAGACACATTCCCATGCTCTTCCTATTGCTAATAATCTTATATGTTTCGACAATTGGACAGGTTCTAATTAAGATGCTTCAAGAGCCTATCTGTTAGGCCCAGCCTTGTGACGACGTTCCCATGAAAAAAATAATATACTGGCATTTTCAAACCTCTAGAGGCACAATTTTATTATGAACAAAAGTGGTGAATTATTTTTGTCACAGAGAGATTTAAGCTGAACAGAAAGAAAATGTCATTGAGACAGGTTAACTCCTGACTGAAAAACAAACAAACAAGAGTATGTTTTTTTAATAATCTGTGAAATGATACTCCTCAGGTTCAAAGTTCAATGCCATTTCATTAATATAGCTTACCTGTGCAGACGTTATATTGGATCGAGATGAGGTGGGGGTGAATCCCACAGCTCAGAACTTTTTTTCAATTAACCCCTCACTAATTGACCATCCCCATGACAACCCCTGCCACCTCTATCCTCGTTGATATTTCCCGATGAGGTTGAAGGCTGGAAGTTAGTCCTTCACTTCCTGTTAGGTAACTGACTGAAATCTGAAATGTCACCACTGGATATGTGTAACTTGGGGGTGAGATGATGTAGTTGAATGAAAATATAATATGCAGTAGAATATTGCCATATAATTAGGTCGTTTTCCTTAAGCTGCGGGTCCACCATGCAACATGTAGGGTGCGGGTTTGAGCTATTTGAATAGAAATAAATACACGTGGACTATGCTGTATGGTCTGTTGCATAGTGGACCCTACTATCAAAATTGTCATTCCTGCAATCGCTAGAAAGGCAAATATCATGCATGAGACAGTATGATGCAACAACAGACCTTGTGCAATTTCTATTTGCACCACGGTTTAGTTTGACAGTGAGCTAACGCCTTTAAATTACAGATGCTTAGAATTTGTAGTTTGTATTGGTCACATGACTACTTTTAAGTTATAAGCATTCTAGCTGAGTGGTTTGCATTGAAGGCTAACATGACAGTAACCTTATAATATTATCATCAATTTTAAACATTTCATGCCAACAGATTGCGCAAATCACCTATAAACTAATAGCAAATGTAACGTATTAAAGACGTTCTCTTTTTTATTTCCAGCCCATGAGAAGATGGGGAGTATGTTGCTGCAGCCCTGGGATGATAACCATCTCATGATTACCACTTTGGTGGTGGTCGCTCTACAGACCTTCTACTTTGTGGTCACATGGGCATCAAGAGTGGAAAAAGTAGCTGATTTTGCAGCAGGAACTAATTTCTTCATTGTCGGAGTCCTCACCCTGTGCTTCTCTGAGGTAAGATGATTTGTCTTAAAAAGGGAACAAAGGAACTGCACCTCAGGGAAATTAATATTATGAGTTCGGCCTGCACTTTCTTTAGAGACGGCACATGTCGTCTTTGAAGGGGAGGTTAATCAAATTTGCAATATGTTTATTTAGGAATTTTGTAAATGATTGGTAACACTAACTGCTGTTAGGCGCATGTACGGATGACTGATACACGGAGCGCCTTTGAAAATAAGCACATGTTTATGACACCAACCTTAATTTAACCCCACCATTAATAGCTATAGATCTATAGAGTTGTCACCTTTGTATAAAGATCATCCTTACAACGAGATTAAATCCTGTATATATGCCTCCTAGCCAAATATAGGTCGTCAGTGTACATACTGTATCCTATCCATGTCAATAAATCTTTCATACAAAAGCACATAAAATGGATTGTGTTTAAAAGAGAAAGAAGTTAAAAGAAGTGATAGAGAGAATAAGGAAGGTAACCAAAAGAAAACTAGAGCAGAAAGGAACTTCTATGGGGCAAAGGCCCGTGGGAGGAGAGGGGAGAGGTATTGGTAGTGAAGTAGACAGGTCTTCATTATGGATGCATGCTTATCTCATGTTTACCTAGTGCATTGGCTTGAGTCTCCAAATCACAGCCATCAATGAAATGTTGACAGTCAGTCTGTCAATAGTCCCTCCAAACCCGGCCTTATCAGAATCATCTAAACACACACATACCAACAGCACCTTTAAAACCCACCTTATCAGAACCATCTAAATAAATACATTTATATTCCAACTCCATATTCCTTCTACCATTTGTAAAGCCGATCGATCTGGGTGGCGACAGTACTGCCTATTTGGCTACATTATGAAATCCCTGCCGCGCTAAAAGATTCAGTTAATGTGCAAACAAATCAGGAGCCAGGTAGCAGGTGCAGTGGTAGGCAGGGGGTAGCCCTGGGGCCAAACACCAACACCCAGTCCCGCTCCTATAGATCGATAGCCGCTTTTTCTCTGTGTGTTCTTTTTTATGGCTTTCCCTTTTTATGTTTGCTGGGGGTGTTCAGGCATCATGGAGGGGCAAACAGGACGTTGCAGACCCAGCGGCCATCACACATACGGGCACCCTGACCTATAGGGGTGCAGCGGGTTTTGCTGTGGAGGCATACATTTTGTTCTCCACAAATAACAGTGGAGAATTTAGAGCCCTCCTTTTTTCAGGGAAATTTCCAGTCTTATTAATGTTGACTTTGACGTCAAAGAACCTGTACAAGAAATTCTCCAACGCCCCCCCCCGCCACCGCCATCGTTTTTAAATTCCCGAGGATGTCAGCCAATAACAGACCAGATTACTTGGGAAAAACTTAGGCAAACCTTTAAGTCGATACTGGTCATAACTCTTAGTAGGCCCTAGATGTGAAAGGTGACATCACCATGAAGACTTTAAATGTTTTGCAGGGTTAAAAGAGAAACACGAAGTGCTATCACGGCGTACTAATTTTAAGGTTGCACAAATCCGGTTTGAGCTGTGTCCAACAATGGTGATTTTTGCCATAAAGGGATGCCTAAGAAAAGAAATCATGGTGACCTCAACAAGAAAAGTGGGAACCTGATGTAATTGCACCCAGTGGTTCGTGTGAATATACAAATAGGCGTATCTAAGGCCGATTTTCACTCAAAGGTTGGGGTCACTGTCCCCTAATCTATACCACTCTAGATCTACCCAATGATCTGCCCCAGGTCCCTACCCCACCCGCCCCCACCCCCACCCTACAGAACCTGGGAGTGATCTATGCCTCAACTAGACCCCCGATACCCTTGGAGGTCTATGTGTCGTGTTGCCCATCATTCCATTGGAGTTTTGATTTACTATAGCACTGCATTAGTGAGATATGCTGACCCTCCTAACATGATGCATGGATGTAGCCCTGGCGAGTTGCTCAGCTGGGCTACATTCTTGTATCATAACAATCATGGAATGCACTGCATGGAGGAAAAATGTTGCCCTCAAATGGCTTACCCATCTTAACACAGAAATGAGACCCCCAAAGCATTGACAGATTCCTAGTTTGTGAGAACAGGATGGGGTTATCGCCTTAGGGTGAGTTGGCTACCACTTATTCAGACCTTCACGATAACCCACTTCAATCCGCCTGAGGGATTCATGTATTATAAATCATTATGGATTAACAACAATAGTCAGAGAGATCTCAGCTATGGTGTCTGAATTATGGCATTTCTGTCGGTGATTGCTGTAGAGGCTCATAGTGAGTTAATTGATATTGATTATATAGAAATAGCATGTTTTTCAAAATCTGACATTTTCACTAGCTCTGAACACTGGAATGACTAGACCACCTGGATGATGTCAGAGAAGTGGGATGGAAAGCATGGCAAAGGGGTGAAGATAGATTTGTGTCATAAGACCCATAGTCCACTGGGCCGGGGTGAAGATAGATTTGTGTCATAAGACCCATAGTCCACTGGGCCTCTTTGGCCAACTTTGGCCATACATTTCCTACACAAAAGTCGGCCGAAGAGGCCCAGTGGACTATGGGTAATAGCAGACAGATGTGTACATAAAAGCTGTACCACTATTACTGAGAAGGCACGAGAGTATAGAAGCATATTGAACTTGATTAATGAATAAGCCATATGCTAAAACACACTCTCAGCCCCAGTTGTAAATGGGCTATAAAGACCACTCTACTGGGTACAGGGTAACTCACATCAGGCATTGGTTTTGTACTGGCAGCAACTAATACTGGTTTAAAAAAATAGAAGCAATCTACTGTGAAAAGCTTCCCGTGGTTTAACAGTGCATGATGCTTTGGAATGCATACTGTCTTTTTGTTTGGGGTGTACAATAAGGTTTTTTCTTTTGAAAATATTTAAAATTTATTTTTTTGCAAACAAGTCATACATTTAAATTCCTTGTAGCATCGATCACTCATTCGTCAATTATGTTACAATTACATTGAGTGTACCGGTATCATAACATTGACCAATTGGTTCATGGAGGGGCTATCAGTAGAACTGTTGTTGTGGCCCAACCATATAAAGATAATGGGTCTATCATGAATATACATCCTGGTGACAGTATATAACAGAAAGATGGAGTCTGTACATCTACACTTTAAACCTTTCATACCTTGTTCCTTTTAAAATAAAAATATATTCAAAACCCCAAATAAACCCGAGTGATACATCATGACAACATATTATTATAACAAGCGGTCGAAGGGAGCTATACAATTGTGTTTAACATTTATTGTTTCATTTTGTCCTTATAGACATCAAAATCTTCTATGTTACGTACATTTGGTGAAAGGGCATTCCAAACCTGACGACATTGAACTTCAGGGCACATTTCATATGATAAACAATTAATTTTTCTTCCGTAATTGCTTGCCAAACCTAGGTCGGTGTGAGCAATTGAAAAGTGCAAATAAGATCTAAATACATTATATCCTAGCTTAGATAATGATAATGCAAAAAATACAGTTTTTTTTTTGGTGAAAAATTAACAAAGAAATGTGATATTTTTTATCATAAAATCGGTTCTAGAGGGAATTTTCTTGGTCTGTTTCCAGTTCTGAGTTCCTTATAATTTAGAATAATGGAGTGGTTTCCATGGCAACCAGAACGTTTTCAGTAGAAATGAAAACACTCATTAACCATTTTTTGGTACATTTTTCAGTGTTTTACTCATACACTGCCCCCTGGTGGCCAAAGGCAGAACTAAACCCCCCCCCTCCCCAGATGCACGTTTTCTCCAGATGGGTCACAAATATTCAATGGCGGATAATGTTGAGGCGTCCATGTTCTTAATACAGTAAATAATCTCATCTGAGAACTCAAACTGGGTTATATCTACAGTACAGCACTTTCCAGCAAAAATAAAATCCCTCGTATGGGCTTCAGCTAATCTAGGACCTATCACAGCAAAGAAATTATTTATATACTTTGCAGTATTATCCATGGCTAAATTTATTGTTTTTGTAGTAGCTTTACTACCCGGTACAACCTCTTTTATATAGTTGTCCAAAACTGCTTCGAGTCATCGACATACATATCTGTAAGATTACAATAATATTCATCTCTGGCTCTATCAAGCTCTTGGTTAACTGCATTACGTAATACCCTAGGGCTACGCCACACAATAATATTTTCTCTCCTAGCTTCACACAGTAAAGCATTTTTATCATTAATTCTCATTAATCATCCATGGTTTAGGTTTGTCCAATACCTTGAATTGTTTTACAGGACTTTGAATATCCAATAACGGTTTTAACATATTTTCTAGTGTTATCCAACATTCAGTGGGGGTCTTGACAGTTGTCAAAATATTCCCAATTTACATTCAATAGTTCATTCAAATATCTATCCATATCGAAATTTCTATAGGATCTACCCATAAATGTCCTGTATTAATTCTTTACTTGTACATGGTGTTTAGTAAAATGAATTGGCAGGTGATCACTAAGGTGTATATTAATCGGGTCAGAAGAGACTACTGTATCACAATTCGTAAAAATAAGATCTATACAAGTATTAGAACCAGAAGTAGTTGTCACATTATTAATCAATTGTACCAGGTTAAACTGATCCGTAGTCTCATACAATAATCTTTTTTCAGGTGAATTTAATAACACATTAACATTAAAATCTCTGATTAAAAATAAATCAAATTGGTCTATTGCATTTAGCTGTAACAATAAAGCTTTAAATATATTACAAAATACCTGTAGTGAGCCGCTCGGTGGTCTATAGACATTATAAATAATAGTTTTTTTTAGCTTCCTCCCCGAAAAATTGATGATCTATCTTGTCTAAATAAATTGTACCTTGGGTATGAACATAGGTCACTGTTGTCAGTGTCATTTAACCATGTTTCAGAGAATAAAATAATATCAATATCATTATTATTTAATTCCTCTGTTAAGCTTGTAATCTTACTATGTATACTTCTAGCATTAAGGTGGACAGTGGTGAAGCCCTTCTTAAATAAAGTTCTATTCACACTAATGCATAGTAGCCTGATAAGCTACACTCAGTCATGGATTGGCAAGATAAGGTCCATATGGTTTCCTGGAAAAAGTTCAATGTAACACAACATTATACCATGAAAATGAAGTTACACAATATCATGATAGTATCATGTCATGTAAGTACCGCTTGCATAAATACAATATGTAGGTCTAGCTCAGAGTCCATTAGAATAACCAGTGCCAGTTATTTTTATCATTAACTGACAGAGTTCATCTGGTGCATCAAAGTTTGAGTCCTGGTCATCAACCTCTGTTTGATCTCATCACGGATTCTCATGAGGGTATACCCATGCAGGTTTCGTCCTTTAAGATTTCCTCAGGTACCATCAGTGTACTGTCCCAAGTGTAGACAAGCACCCCAGATGGGGTGGTAGCTGGCCTCATACATTTCCTAACCATCAAAGGATTTTAAGTGAGTGCTCATTGGCTTATGTGCAAATTTAGCCTTAAGGACTCGATACATCTCAGTCTCACTCTGATTTCTGTTTAATTTTCCTCCCTTCAGCCATTATTTAGAATGGATCCTTCAACTTCATGATGCGTTCCAAAGCTGGGGCCTCCTTGCAATGCTTTTTGGCCTGAAAAGCTTGTTTGGCACAGCAATATTCAACATCTCCAAGTTTAAATAGATGCATATACAAGTTGGAAAGCCAGTTATACTGGGACTATACATCACCCCATCAGGTGTAGTGACAGTAGTAGCCTTCTCCATTGTCAGTTCCTCATAGGGGAGTGCATGTAACATGTTATGTCCATACGATCCACCTTCCAGTATTAGCGCTCATTGACATAGTTGAACTATGTACCCGCAGGCCTTTGCATGGATGTACATACAGTGCAAGTCGTTGAATTTTTTATACTCATTGTTGTTCGATTCATCCCCTATTGAGACTTTTCTGAATTCCAGCATACCCTTGAGATCTTTTAGCTTTTTCATCATCTTAGCCTCAATATCAGTTCTTTTGAAGACAAGGTTTAATTTCAAATAATAATTTTGTGGATACATTCGGATACTTTAGCATTACAAAAACACTCCATCCATACAATTCAATCTGGTAGTCGTGATTGCATCAGCAATGTTGTATTCCATGAATAGGACCGCTGGTTGATGGTATGCTTTCATTTTTCTATCCCATTTGCCCGATTCTGGAATGACGAATCGGCTTGAAATGCATTAGACTGCCTTTCTTAGTCCAAGCTTTTCAACTGTAAAATCGTGTTAACGTCAAATGATTATTATATTCACACTCCGCCTGGAAAGCTTCGCACTTATTTTGAAAGGTACTACAATAAAGTTGTAATGTATTTGGCACTGCTATCCATCAATAATACTAACTAAAATGTGATGGCACACTCTATTCTCAACATCCCCTTCATTGCTGTTCATTTGATTGGTGTTTAGAACGGTAGAACAGGGCTATGCACGGTTGCCTTACAAGTCTGACTGCGTTTCTGACTAAGCATTTAGCTTTACCTTCAGTGATGAAACATGGCAAGAGGGGCTTATCACTTTCAGAACCTTTCTTTTTTCCTTTGTTGTAACCTTTCTGGTATGGCTTAATTTCCATAAAAATTCAGATATATTCTCATTGGTGTATCTTCACATGCTGGTGGGATAGGACCGCCTGTGATGCCATCGACACTTAATTCTGATTGCCTGGGCATATGTGCTGAAAGAACCAACAATTTTTCTTGCTAGATAGGAGTGTTATTGATGCTGGTGATCTTCTAGGCAAAACTACCTATGCCTTTAACTCATAACGGGCTACATATTACCTGAAGCCTAATGCTGTTTCACTACCAAGATGTAACAATATCTCTCACCAGTATCATATTAGAGCATGATGCCTGGATACAATATTACATAGTCTAACTTGCATCATTAAGATCATATTATGACACATTAAAGCATTATGCTGTGTTCAAAAGGTTCATCTTAGGATGAGTCTAGAACCTGAGAACTAGTATATATGCTACCCACAATCTAACAAGTGATCAATAATCACTCATCCTAAATGGAAGCACCACCCATAGAATCTTTATAAACAACTGATGCAATACAAGCCTTGCCCAGACGTTTTACTCTTGGTATTAATCATCTTTGATGGCTAGGGATAAGGAAAGGTTCTTAAGAACCACGGCATAGACTTCCTATCAGCCATACTGGTCTATTAACCTGAGAATCTATTTCGAATAGAGGAAGATTGTCCAGCATTTTGCTGGTTGATGTTATGATTTCCTTTTGCTATCCCACTTGCCCCATTATCAAATGATAAATTGGCTTGAAATGCATTAGACTGCCTTTCTTAGTCCAAGCTTTTCAACCGTAAAATCGTGTTAATGTCTACTGATTATTATATTCACACTCCGCCTGGAAAGCTTCACGCTTATTAAGGAAAGTTCTGCAATGAAGTTATAATGTTCTTAGCACGGCAATCCATGCTTGCTTAGTCTCTGTAAGAATTCAGATATTCTCATCGGTGTATTTTCTCTGCTGGGGGGGGGGGGGTAGAACTACCTTCTACAGCATGAAAGGTCTGTCAAGAAGTCACTCATGTCACACTAAAGATCTCAGAATACATGCATGCATATGAACGTGCAAGTAGGTACATGTGCAGGCCGAATTCTCATTCCTGATGCACAGATGCAGGAATGCCAAGTAATTTACCAGCATCGCATTGGTCCATCAGGCCAATCTCCCCTACTTGTACAGTCAACACGATTATTCACCATTGCAACATTTTTACATCATGATGACCAAATGGAGTATAGTTCATTAAAGCATTATGCTGCACTTAAAGGAGTGATTCTTAGTACATGTTTACATGCATACATGTACATGTTCATGTGGAATTGCAACACGCCATACGAAGGAGGCTTCATCATGTTTCTCCTGCTTTCTCATGTAACTGTACTCCTCCATTGCCTGGTCTCATGTCAAAAACAGGTGTTAAGTTCTCATGGGTTTGACTAACATTCATTGTAAAAGAAAGTTTAAAGATTGGAGTCTTACGTTCATTCTACCAAATTCACCTCATCTTTAGTATGCGAGGACATCCCTTTTTACTGCTTGGGTCTCTAGGTAGCGTGTAAGTGATGGTTCAGAGACCATATACATGTACACTTTTCAAATCTAAAATTATGAGGCTAATTTTGCATGTTCCAAAACCCCATTTGTTGGGCGCACTCACGAGGATGAACCATCTGTGTAGAACAATATTGATTCACCATGAGTCATGTACTGTATTACACACATTTTTTAAGATAAGTAGGGCTCCCAAAGTCAAGATCCATTGATCTTTACCAGGGGGTCATTGCACAAACAACGAATCTTTGTTACGTAAATAAGCCTAAAATCAGCAAGAGCTACAAAGAGGGGACTCAGCTACCATTGCACAATCATTCTGCCTTTTCACAATGAGAATCATTGTTGTTTTCTTGTTGTTGCACAGGGAACCAGTGTAATTTGACCTACTTTGGCAACAACGAGATTTTTTTTTATCACTTCCGGTGCCATGATGTGGTTTTTGATTTTAGTCTAAAAACCTTTTTTATAGTCTGATTTACATGCTGTAAAGTTTGGTGTCAAACCAGTGACATATTGTAGGCTTTTCCTGAAAACCAGTGCCAAAATTCCAGGTGGGAGTTTCCACAATATCCAATAGATGGAAATGACACTGAAGCCTGCAACGATCTCTATGCGTATTTATGTAACCTAATAGCTCCAGTGATAAAAAAAATCTTGTTGTTGCAAAACCCCCTACCCCCATCATGAAATTAATAGGAGAGACCAGAAATGACCAGAACAGGTCATCAAATTAATAAGAGAGATCAGAAATGACCATAACAGGTCGTGAAAATAATAGGAGAGATCAGAAATGACCAGAATAGGTCATGAAAATGATAGTAGAGATCAGAAATTACCAGAACAGGTCATGATATTAATAGGAGAGATCAGAAATGACCAGAACAGGTCGTGAAAATAACAGAAGAGGGCAGAAATGACCAGAACAGGTTGTGAAACTAATAGTTAATAAAAAAACAAAAACAATGTGAGGACAGAAACACCCATAGTATGTTTTAGAAGTAATTGAAGATGCCAGAAATTCCTACAATGATGGTCCCCATAGGAACCAATGCTAAAAGAATAAAAAGCAGTACCTCTGGAGTAACTGCCGTTTTTACTCTCGCTGTTGACACTACAAAAGTCACACAACGACTTTCCAACAACAAGAAAATGATTGTGCAATGGTTATTTTATTGTTGTGCATGTTCAGGTCACAACGAGACCAAAACAACAACAAAACAAACAAGAAAATTGTGTCATGGATTCACACAAACAGTTTGTGCAATGACTCCCAGAGAAAAGAGAAATTAGCCCCTGGAAATATCATTATAACAGTATCCCAGAAGATACAGTGACATATCCAGTATCTATATAGAGCTTCGTATGAAGTGAAACGTTCAATATGATACCATCTTGCTTCCTGCAGACTTGTATTCTACCTATCCATTTCATTTTACACAGTTCTAACATTTGAAAGCACTGCATATCATGTGTTATGCCCAATGATCCTCATTATGTATGATAGGTCTGCAGTCATGCATCATGTCAACCCTAAAGTGTTGAGACACTGCTTAAGGGTTTGTAGTATTATAGTCTTTATCAAATATCCATATTAAAAAGAAAATCCTGTTCTTTCATTCCCCTCTACATCATTCCAATGTCTTTTCCCAGTTGTACCTGCTGCGTCAGATCGTCATCACCTGCCTGGTGTGCACCTGGGGACTGCGGCTTTCCTCCTATCTCCTCTTTAGGACCTACCACATGAACGAGGATGGTCGCTTTGCTCACTACACCGGCTTCCAGTTCCTCAGCTTCTGGGCATACCAGGTAAATTTGTACCTCTTTTAATCCTTCAAGAGTCGCATAGTTCATCAATACAACCATTTGTCTTCATAATGCATGAGGGCAGCCCTAATGTTCTGGCTGTAATTGCTTAAACAAATCTAACAGAGTTCGTATACATTATAATGCCATGATGTGCCAATGCAGTGCTGGTTAGTATGCGCACCAGCACAGGATTAGTGGATCTGAAGTGATATTTAAGGTTTAACCCTTTAAGGACAGAGCTAGGCCTACCGTACTGTGAGGATGCACATCTCGATCCTTCATAGGCAAGGATACTACAGGGTGCTTCTAACTTCAGGAGTGTATAGGCCCCGCAGCTTTGACAAGATTTGTAATGCTATTCACCATGCAGTGATGCATTCATATTTACTTAATGAGAGCAAATTCATATTGTGAATAAACGAATTAACTATGTGTCCTTTAAAAGGCTAACAAGTCTAGATCCTCGCTATATCATCTCTCCTGTAGGGAAAACATCATACAGGAATGTACCCCTTGTCACTACTTCACCCAGAAAGGAGCAAAGTGCTTTAAAACACTACGCCCAACTTAAAGAGTTAAGGGAGGAGGTTGAGGTGGTTTAAACACGGCAGCTGCATGTTAAAAAAAGCTGACACATTAAGTCTTTTCATTCAGACCCTTAATCCCCTCTGTCTGATTTTTGTATGCGTGCTGGAGGCTGATAAAGAATATCCAACACACGCCTACTAATCTGCATTTACCGTTTCTTTTGTTTTCAATTAGAGTTGGTCGTGCCTGTTCCAAAAGTGAATAATTGAGCACTTCCACCCGGATATCTTTTTAACAGTGAAATGGTGAAATGTCCATCAAAGCATTATGTCCATTGGTCATTATGATACACATTTCTTTGCAGTCAACTCACGAGAGCTGATTCGATGCATCATATTGACAGTAACAAAACCTTGTAGAGCCAGTCTGATGCATGAATGTAGCACTATACAGCACCGTGTATCCCTCTTTGCAACAAATGGGCATAATTTGATACATTTTATGTCTTGAAAGGTTTAATTATCGTGATTTAGGAAAGTTAAACACTCCCTCACAAAACCGAACCATTCGAAAATACATGATCGAAATATTTTATAACTAACTTGAGCAGAGGAAGCCTGCTGTGTACCAGCTTTGTACTGCTCTTGTTGACATCTCAAGTTGGTTGGGTTTTGTTGTGACTGGTAGGTGCAATATAGATATAACCATGATGCAGACTGCAGAGTGTGATTTTTTTTATTGATTATGTTAAACTCAACCATCATACAGTGACAAATTAGAGAAAAACGAGACCGACACATCCAAACTACAAGACACCTCTGATAAGCACTCTGATTACTTCACAAGGCTCAAAGGTGAAAGGAAAAAAAAAGAACACTGGTAATAGATGGCTTAGATGAAGACGGACCTGGCAGTTTACGAGATACCCTCAACCAACTCACAAATGACCTTGGATTGGACTTTAATAATTCAGTGGCAAAGGCTTTGTACAGGCGAGGTAAGAAACAAAGTTCCTACAGAAAGAAAGAAAAGGAACCCCAACTTCAAAAAAAGAAACAGACCAGTGGTGATAATTTTCTCGTCCGCATACTATAAACTAAAAACAATTTCTAACATCAAGAATCTACAGGGGAATGATGCCCTAAAGGGTGTCCACGTGTCAGCCTATGTAAGCCAAGAGGAAAAGAAGATGCAAAAAGATCTACGCTCAATTCATGCCCTGGCACATAGTAAAAGTATAGACTATACAGTCAAGGGAACCCAAGTTATTATTGCTGGCCAGAACTATGCATATAGAGACCTTGGTAATCTTCCACTCAACCTCTCGCTAAAAAATGCAAAGACAGTCGATACACCAGATGGAATTGCATTCCAGAGTGAGCTATAGACACACGGAAAAGTACCAATACCAACGGCTGAAGAAACCAGACTACAAGATGCAGCAGACCCAGCAGTATAGTTACTGTAAGTGACATGGCTTTGGAATTCTGTATTGATCAAATCAACATGGAGTAGAGATAGGGTTATTTGACCATATCATGTTATTAATGTACACTACATTATTCCTAAATGTGGACCAAAACCTTCTTTGTCTAGATTAGATACACACCATCAATCACTGTTGCTATGGTAACCTGCTATCTTTGTGTACATCATCATGCGCACAATTTAAACCGGTAAAAGGGACGGCTTAAAGGCCTATGTTCCAAATTTGGTATATCTATTAGTGAAACCCACTAGCATCCTGGGAGTCAATGCATGGAATATACTGGTATTCTTTATCTTTATTTACAGAACTCATGGTTATTATATGACCAAGATTGTTACCTCTAAAATACTGAGAATTGTATGCAATACAGTGATGTGATTAGTATTAAGAGCACCAAAGGTCTACGCTTCTTGCATCTTAATGCATGCAGCTTAAAAGCCTATCATGTAACTATATGTGCAGAATTATATCCTGCTAATCTAGAAGTTTTTTCTTTCTCGGAGACCTGGTTGAAATGTTAGGATGATGAAACCAATTATCAATTTGATGGTTAGATATAGACTCGACAGGCAAGTACTGGGTGACAAGGGTGGAATTAAAATTGGGGGAGGGGTTTGTTTATATGTGAAACATGGTATACCACATGACTACTGGTACTGTAGTCACATGAACGGATCTGATGAAAATATAGAAGTTCAATGTTTAAAAATTTCAAAAGAACACATGAAACCTGTTCTTGTTTTTAATGTTTAAAGACCCTCTGATGGTGACAAAAATACTTTTGTTGATATTTTTGAAGATATTATTTCCAATCTGGATGACAGGGACAGTTTTGAAATTATTGCCATGGGTGATTTCAATTTTAATGTTGTAGAGGAAAATGATATTATAACTTATTGAACCACCTCAAGGGACATTGCTTTAACCAGGCGATTAAAGAATGTACAAGGAAAAAGGTGATACTGCACTTGGTCTTTACTAATAATATTATGAGGCCGAATTTTATTAAGGCTGGAGTCTGTAATAATTCCATTTCTTACCACCTACCAGTATACCTTATTTGTAAAAAATGGAAATTTCCTGAAGAGAAAGTGTATATAGCAGGATGTTCATACTCAAAGCTCTCTGATGAAACATTATTCAATGAGTTTGATAATTTTAACTGGGACACCTTTGATATAACAAATGATGTAGACTGTGCATGGACCCAATTTGAAACTGCAGTTCATAGTGCTTTAGATAAACATTGCCCCATACATCGTAAGCATAGGGATCCATGGATGACTCAGAATGTCCTTGAAATTATAAGAGATAAAATAGAAAATTATGGAAAGCCAGATGTTCTGGCAAGGAAAAAGACTGGGAAATCTCACCCGAAATAAGGCCAACAAAATTATTGATAGAGCGCATAAAAACTTTTTTAAAGAACAAGCAGAAGCCTATAAAAATGACCATAGAAAATTTTGGAGAGTTCACCTGGAGAAGTTCCTGATTTTATGAATCAATACTTTACTAAAATAGGTCCAGCTCTTGCAAAGGACCTGTACATCCCATGGAAGCCTTATGACAATTGTATTGTAAATAAAAATTGATCCCTTTGTTACCAATGTACAAGAAGTTACTAAATTGGTAACAAAGGGATCAATTTTTAATATTGTACCTAGCTCATAGAAGGTTTCCCATGTTACCCCCATCCCCAAAGCAGGTGATAACAAATTGGTAAATTATTATAGACCGATGTCCCTCTTACCAATACCCTGTAAATTAATTGAAAAAAAATGTTCATAATCGTGTTTATGGGTTTCTCTTGAGGGAGAAGGTATTAACATCTCACCAAGGTGGTTTCTGACCTGGATATAGCAAAGTCGTCACACTGGCCAAGTTTACAGATGAGATTAAAAGGAATATAAATGTGGGTAATTCCACTGTTGCTGCATTTATAGACCTATGCAAGACTTTTGACACCGTGGACCACTCTGTTTTGTTAATCAAGCTTAACCATTATGGGGTCAGGTCTGACAATTACCATTGGTTCAAAAATTACCTTACCAATAGATTTCAGACTACTGTAGCAAACGGTAACCTGTCTGGCAGGGAAAGAGTGGTCTGTGCTGTCCTCCAAGGCTCAATTTTAGGTCCTATGTTATTTTTGATTTATGTAAATGACGTCATTAAATGTATTAAAAACTGTAAAGTTAAATTGTATGCTGATGATACGGTAATTTATTCATCCCATAACTGTTTTACTACAGCCAAGCAGGCTTTACAATCAGAACTGGAGACTTATGAAACATGGTGCATTCAAAACAAATTATCAATCAATGTTACTAAAACAAAAATCATGATTTTTGCATTCAGTACTATACACTGACAGCCAATATCTTATTAAATGATCAATTGTTACAGGTAGTTCTCAGCTATAAATATCTTGGTGTAACCCTAGGTTTTAGTGCTCCCCGAATCCGCAAGGGGGACACTGAGACCTTTCTTTTGATATGTTACACTCCCCCTAAATCAAAATAGAACATTGGGGGTTCCGCTGGGCCCCATCTACACATAGCTTTTTGAATTTTTAAAATCCATTCAGTAGAACAAAAGATAGGATTTTTTTTTATTTTTCTGACAATTTTCTTAAACTCTGGGTGCGTCTTATACTCGAGATGCGCCTTATACGCGGGAGATTACAGTATTAAGATAATGTTTGAAAGTGCCACACATGACTAGCACTTTGTATATACATAATATAACCAAGATTAATCTATTGAAAAACAGGAGATATATACATGTTTTAAATTATATGTATACAAGGTCCAGAATGGAAGAATTTGTTGATCATCGACATGTTGCTACAGGTATGCATGATGCTCCCACATTAAAGGTCCTAACACCAAACTGTCTTTCATATACCAGAAGTGTGGAATATATATTGGTTCCACATGCTGGAATGCATTGACTGCCGGGAGGAGAAATGCCCCTAACTTGGTTCAGTTTAAGGCTGAATCTAAGTTGCATTTGGCAAATCTCTTCTCTTATGTCAATACATAGCGCTATATTTTTGTAAAGCTTGAGTTACTTCACTGATAATAAATTGCTAGTCTGTTCTTTGGTCATATATATTCTTTTCTAAACATATATCTTAATCCAGGAAAATCCGTTGACTCCCAAGATAAACTCATTTTCTAAAAAAATTTTAAGTGTCAAGTGTTTCGATATCACATATGGAGGTTAGGTAGAAACAGAAGAATCAACCCATACACATTTAACTGTGGGGATGAGGTTCTCTTCCTTCTGAGTTGACTTGACGCTTAATATAACACCTTTTCTGATATACATGTAGGCTATTGCCAGGTAATTTGTACAATTACATTTCGTAAATATGATGTGATATACTGGCGAATATAATATACCATTGAAGCCTTTGCTATATCACTGGTATCACAATGCATGTATTCCTATGATGTACGATTTCACCTACAAATGTCCACACTTTCTACAATGCCTATGAGTCAATAAAGTAAATTCAAAGTAAAACAGAATGTACAGTGTGGTTCATTTTGTTGTTGCTGGTGGGTGGAATTCAGACTTAATTATTACAGGGATTACAGAGTATGGTTTATTTTGTTTTGGCAGAGTTGATGGAATGCAGACTTAATCATCATACAGACTAGATGGTATGGTTTATTTTGTTTTGGCTTAGTTGATGGAATGCAGACTTAATCATCATACAGACTACATGGTATGGTTTATTTTGTTTTGGCTGAGTTGATGGATTGGAAGGCCATGATGACTATATGAGTACATGGCTCACAAGATGGATGCCCTGTCACATGGCCGGCTACATACGGGTCTCATTGATATCACTCTCCACCCACACCTGTAGCCGCTCTCCAGACGCACTCTTCATATACTTGTCAATTTATTCAAATTACCTCTTTTTATCACATACCCATGCATTAGGTATTGCAGACAAGAACCGGCTTAGGTGTGGAAAAGCTTTTCAACAAGTTACTTATGACATCATCTACTTTTGATATTAAGGAATTTGCGTGTAGACGGAATGTCATTTTATTTCATGTTAAGAATGACACTCCCCGTAATAAAGCATAGGCACAGCCCTTCCCCAGCAGGGCATGGATGAACTAGATCCCATTCTCATAATGAATAATATGAAATAAATACAGAGATCCACTCAAATAACTCCAAACTGAATATTTCTTCACTTGTTAGCCTAGGAGCAGAATTCCCCTCGGCTTCGCCTTGTAGATCCTGCTTCGAGGCTAACTCGTGAAGGAACACTCAGTTTGGAGCAATTTTCGTGGACCTCCTTCTATCTCTGCAATTGTAAAGTACTATATATTGGCATTACAAATTATTGGCTTTTTAAAATCAAATGCCGCAGCATGCATTGATAACCACACATTCAAAATAGGGTTTTTGACTTTCGACTCATTGGTGAAACTATAATCATTGAAATATCAAATCTACCCAACACTCTTTCATGCATCGTAAAGCGGTATCAAAATCAAATGCACCCCAAACTATTGGTACATGAAGATTCTAAATATAGATCTAGCCATACAAAGCAAGATTACTAAATTGTCTCACTTCTACCTGCTGATTCTGAAACATTTAGTTGTCAATAGATAGTGGTAGCTATGGAAATGTCATATATCCAGAGGTACAAATATATACCCTTCCAATACTATATTTGTTAATTCATAGTAGTACATAAAGATATCCCTTTTACGCAGGCTCATCTTTAGAAATGCATAGTAGTATATTGAAAGGAGACGTTCCGTCAGGTTCCTTTTCAGTAAATAGATGTAGGTTCAAGCTATCGTAGATTTGGTCAACCAGTACACTTTCGATATCCTTGTGTAGACTTTGCTTTGTAGCTGCCATAGATCTATGGTTATAGGCAGGTAGTGGGATGCATTATCGACCATAAGATAATGCCCTTCATTCACTGCGGAATCTTCAGGGTGCATTGCTTAACAACTGATCTTCATCATGCTGGCTGTTATAAGTGCTTACTCTCCAGGTACCAGATCAAGCAATGGCACCCCCTACTTAAGGTTCTGCTACTGGTGAA
This sequence comes from Acholoe squamosa, assembly GCA_949317995.1. Classification (NCBI taxonomy): domain Eukaryota; kingdom Metazoa; phylum Annelida; class Polychaeta; order Phyllodocida; family Polynoidae; genus Acholoe; species Acholoe squamosa. The sequence continues at coordinate 70,015,876 of OX439038.1, forward strand.
TATAATATTATATCAGTGAGCATTAGATAAATAGGTATTAGCCTGGCATGTCCACGCTTCAATCCCATTTATTCCATCTTTAAACAGGCTATTCATAGATAGCCCAACGACCTAAGAAAGGAAAGACCAAAAGGTCAGGCTAATAAAAGTTTGAGTATAGATTCACTGCACCCAACACTTTAAGGCCAGCAAAACATCTCCGGGTTTATGTTCCCTTTTCAATGTGTGGGAACATTATGCTGGCCCATGCATGAGTATCAATGTTGCATCCATGAATCATGAGAAACGTTGTATGATCAAGGAGCTATGTTCATACATGTTGTCCTTAAAAGGTTGAACTGCCGTATTTGCCATTTGCAAATGGCATTATTTAGCATTAGGACCACATCGCATGTCACAATGCCAGATCCCTATCTTTCATCTGCCATTCCTCAAATCCCTGAGTCAGACCTCAGTAAATTTTTCAAGGCGTCCTGACTAGGCAGTCCATGTCGGACATCTATCGTTATTTGTGATCTTCAGGCGCAGATGATTTATATCCAGTTGTCACACTATTTACTTGTACCCGCTGGCATATCGACCTACATTGTATTTATATAAGGGTAGATTTGCCATGGGATGGACACCTACCTTAAGGCTGAATCTTTAGTTATCTATGCATGCTAAGCCCTCTATTTCATTGCTACGAATTATACTTATATAAACTTTAAATGTACGACTCCAACAAAGAGCTCAATATGCATGGATTCTACTAAAAATCAAATCTTTTAGGGCTTTTTAACACAGCTTTCAGTGTCCGCAACATGGTGAACTTACCAAACACATATATACACTACTTCAGACCCTTGAGCCATGGGCAAATTTCGTGGTGTATAGAGCTGGCTGTAAGCGACTTACATGGGTTTGGTCTACAGTGGTGTATGGTAGCTAGGCGTGGATGCTTTACCTTTATTGATCAGCTAAAGAGGTTAGGCCTACCAACTTGTCACAAACACCCTAGACCTCATCAGTAGGTGCTATCTCTCAGAAATTGATATGTGGTTTTCCACATAGTGCCTGACGGTTCTTATACCTACCTGTATTTGATACCGCTGTGATGATATTATGTATATGACAACTTACTACCTTGCAACTAAGGTTGTAACTTTATTTGATTTATTGGTACACCAAATGATAAAACAAAGGCGAGGAACTGAAGTGGAAAACCAGTGTTCTATGAACCATCAGATCTTCACTGCAAAACATTCTATGACCCTTGCCATTTTGCCTTCAGTTGGTCAGGAAATCAGACATTCTCCCATCTGCAGCTATCTAACACTCTCTCCTATTCTCAGAACCTAAGTGCTTACCTTTCCTGGAGCAGCTACAAACTGTGACATGATGTACCGGGCATGATGTGTAACTCATGATGTACCGGGCATGATGTGTAACTCATGATGTACCGGGCATGATGTGTAACTCATGATGTACCGGGCATGATGTGTAACTTTGCAGTACTGCATTGATGTATCATTAAAACACAGCAGGATCCACCTGGAGGCACCGTGTGGTTTCTAAAGGGTTATATGGCTAGGAAGAGGCATACATGGGTTAGCTCTTTGTGTGTGTGGTTAGGACATAAATATAATGCCAAGTATGATGACCGGCGCCTGATGACCTTGACACTGGGTAATGGCGCGTGTCCTTCAGCAAGGCTAATCACTGTACACTATAGGGTGGTCTCTAATGTGTCAGGTGAAAAGGTTTTAAAGTTATTTCTATCCGATAGCTTATACCCAGAGGTATTTTATTCTGACGATAGAATAGAATGACCAAAATGTTGATATATTAATTGTTATTATGAATATACATAATGGTTATGTAGGGGGTCAGGCTGGATATATTTTAGACCAATGCATTTATTCTGTGCATTTTACTGTTAAATTTTAGGGTGAAATTGGTGCTCATCGTGATGGCTGCTATATTAGTCATTTTCGCACCAGCACCAGCTTTCAACAGCAAGGGATTCACTAACTGGGAAATGCGGGAGAGGGCTATAGTTTTTAAAAAAAGAAAACTTTATAAAAGTCTCATCGAAATATGAAAATACACCAATACAGCCAATAGATAATTTTAGCTAGAATTACAACTTCATGGGAAATCAAAAACTTCTCTATGCTATGACATTACTTGAGTAAAACATTGAAAAGGTGCATGGTGCATTTATCATTTTATAAATGCATCATGGTTGCCCATCGCCATGATAACTGAGCGCGAATTTATTCATAATGTTAACCCTATAAGGGGAACATGACTTATGCCCTATAAGGGGAACATGACTTATGCCCTATAAGGGGAACATGACTTATGCCCTATAAGGGGAACATGACTTATGCAAAGCTGGCAAGTTTCTCATTGACCTGTACATCATGACGACAATGATGCATGAATATAAAATCATCATGCCGCAAATGGATGGTTGAAATAAACCATGGTTGTTTTCTATGTTATGAGTTTTACTTTAAAAGAGTCTCCCATATTGGCATGCATAAAACCCATTATTCCTGGATGTTTGTAACATGATTCCCTCCCTACTCACGCAACCTGAATCACTTCTGCTTAGGTAGGTCTCATTTGGATGGCTGAATACACAATTGAAAACAAATCTGAAAATGCAGTTTCCATTTTGATTGTGAGAAACTTCAATTACATGTTTCTTTATGTGAAATGGCCTTTTGTCAACCATGGTAATGCACAGAGATTGGGATAGAAGGGTTTTTAAAATATTGTGTTTTAAAAAATGGCAGTGGATTTAACTGATGATAACAATTATTTACTGTGTCCTGATGTGATCTGTTACCTTCCAGCCTGTGTTTTTTCCAGATTCATCCTTAAATAAAAATTAGAGTAAAACTGCTTCATTTCACCAGGTGAAACACAATTACCACAGGTCTTATTTAAACCACTATCTATTAGACTGAAATGGTGCAAGCTTTAAAATTTGACCTGAAAAACGTACCTGGAACTATACTCTAAAATGCTAAAGTCAGTGAGTAAAACAAAATAATATTTCTATCAACATTAGAGTGCATTGACATGGTGCTAAAAGGAGAAAGTGTACTACACTATGCACCCAGCCAGTACCGCACTATAGGTTCAGTATGGTGTAACTAGCTCGAGCTGCATTGTTACACCATGAGCATGAACCTTGAGGCATAATGCGGCTTCTGTATGGTTTAAAGCATTGATCTCCATCACATGATACAAACATTTACAATGGTATAGAAGTAGGAAGGCATAAAACAGCCAGTGTAGTGCCTTCACCCGACCCTGACCTCAGGCTATACAAACACAGTAAGCGGCAGGTGTGTGCTCTTACCCATCTATGTCTGTGTATAGAAGGAGCTAAAACCTTTATGGACCACGATGTCATGATGACTCAACATGCATGTACATTTAATAGTTGTCCCTATGCAGCAAGGCAGTCACAGTAAGTGATTCACCAGCAGTGCATTGAGGCAGTGCATCATGTCACCCTTACAGCAGTGTATCAGCCGTGCAGAGTCTTCCTGTGACATGCCTAAATCCCTGGAAATTTAGTTCTCAGGGGTGCATTCATCTATTATGACAACAAGGGCATCTGATGCATTTTGAGCATTTTGCAGACCTTAAAGAGGTATCAAGCTCTCATTGTGTACTGAACTGCTCCAGGAGGAATACCTGAATAACAAACTTAATCAAAAGCTGAAGATGAACTCTTTCAGGGCGAAATATTGCTTTTATGCACTTTACAATTTGCATCTTATCATAATGAATGCAACCTTGGCTGCCACAGCAGTCTATCCTCTTTAGTTTGACAAGATAAAATTGGATGTGCATGTGTGTTGTCTCAGGAAGTTGTCTGTCTTGGAGAGCAGCACACTGAAGTGGAGGTCAATGATGGATTAATTCAGTAGAACAACATCTGTGGATCATGCTGTCCCTAAAATCAAGAGCTACATCCCTGAAGGGCACATTGAACGTCATGACTTATATGTTATGGCTAATAAAATTTTAAAACCAAAAGGAAACTGCATAATGACTTTAGTTTATGTGTCAGTGCCAGGACATGGTCTAAATAAAATGTATAATCCCTCAGGCACTTAAATAATCCACCGCAGTATCAAAAGCCATACATGACTGTAGGATTTCCAATGGCAAAGAGAACTTATATGTGCATTGACTTTCTATTATAGAATTTTACCCAAAGTTCTTTGTCACACCTAGCCCATGTATATATACAAGTAAACCTGACAAAGGTGCAACAGCTGAGCACTCTGTTATCTCATTAATATGTTCCCCTCTCTGTGTGTGTCCTGCACACGTACTATTTGATGTCTACATACAATATGCACATGACACAGGTGGTGGTGGTCTGGGTATTAGACTATGATATGGTGTGTGTTTGTGAGAGTGGGATATAGCTAGGTTGTAGTAACCTGTTCTTCCATGTTGGTTCCTTTGTCTTCAGGATGCACCCATGCAGCACTGACAAGTAACTTGCCAGTATTGCATTCACATTTCATTTAACCCTTTAGATGTGTATCGACCCAATAAAGTAGGAATGTACTTGTGGCAAGTACCTTACCAGGCTCTATTCATTCATCCGGATGACAAAGGGGCATGATGCGTTAAAGCGTATATCTGGCCCTTAGAGTGTGTGGTAATATGAAGCACACCTGATGTCTATCTGAAGTACAATTCTGCTTTGTACTTCTTGCTAACATATACAATGATTCTGCCAGGAATAGGGGTAGAGCACATTTCACAAGTTATTAACATTTACCTGTCATTTTCTATGGGTACATGAAGGCCTATAGGGTGGCCATGTAATATGTGATGTGCTCGGCACATATCTGGTACTAATCAATTGAAACATATAATATAGATATTTGGGCGTGTCAGTGAGAATAGGGGAGTTCCTCTCCGCCCAAAATACATTTACCTGAGTTGAAACAAGTCATGGTTGTTTTCCATGTTGTGATTTTTACTTTAAAAGACTCCCCCATATCGGTGTGCATAAAACCTTGAGGCATGGTGCTGCTTGTGCATGGTTTAAAGCATTGATCTCCATCGCATAATACAAACATTTACAATATATAGAATCAGGAAAGCATAAAACAGCCAGTGTAGCGGCTTCACTCCACCCTGACCTCAGGCTATACAAACATTGTAAGCAGCAGGTGTGTGCTCTTACCCATCTATGTCTGTGTATGAACAGAACCTGGAGGAGCTTAAAACCTTTATGGACCACATAATGACTCAATGTGCTTGTACTTAAGTTGTCACGATACATCAATTCAGTTATGGTAGATGATTCACTAACAGTGCATCATGTCACCCCTACAATGGTGTATCAACCGTACAGACTCTACATCAACCGTACAGACTCTACATCTTGCATGACAGAGTACCTTGAAATTTAGTTCTGATGACGACAACATGTGTATGACGCATTTAGAGCATTATGCAGACCTTAGAGAGGTATCAAGCTCTCACTGTATACTGAACTGCTCAAGGAGCAACATCTGAACAACAAACTTAAATAAAAGCAGAAGATAAACTCTTTCAGGATGAAATATTGCACGACTCCTTTGTAGCGTATAAGTATAGCCTTGGCCGCAACAGCAGTCTAACCTCTTTAGTTTGATGAGCTAAAACTGAGCTAAGAATATGTGTGTGCATCTGGTTGTCTCAGGAATAGTTATCTGCCTCGGAGAGCAACAGAGTGGTGAATAGGGATGTCATTGACATTTTTGTTGATTCTGATTATCACAATTTATGGTCTTGATATTCCGATTTTCCCGATTTTATGATGCAGGTGAGCTATGGGTAAATTGATCTCAAAGGACCAGATATGGTGGGGGGGATTAAGTGAGGCTTTTGTTTGCAGAAATGCTAAGCTACACTAACCCAAAGATCATAATGATGTTTGAGAATGAAATCTGAAAAATGTGCACTGCAAATCAGAAGAGAAACCATAGCAAAACAATGTTATTTTATTATAAAATGTATACATTGGTATTTGAGCATTTTCCATTGTTATCAGCTGTTATCATATGAACATGTTTCTCTTGGTATCTGGTATTTCAAATTCAGATGCCATGTGTTATGATCGATTTTCGGCCCAAATATTTAGTAAATTATGATTTTGAACATTGCTAGACATATGGATCTTCATGTTATGTTGACACACAATGGGTGAATGGATTTTTATTGAAAAAGTTCTCAGAGCAATTATATTGTGTCAAGCTTTAACAAAGCCCTGAAACTAGTTAAGATTTTTGGCACAGAAAGTTATAAATGATTTTTGGTAGGAAACCCCATAAATGAAATTACGATTTCAGTTTGTCCATTGTTTACTGTCACTCTTTAGGTGCACAATAGGTGAGGTATCAATTCAAGAGGAGAAGATCCACAACGGTGGTTTAACATTTACTGTTCTAAGAGCATCAGGAAAATGCAGACACCCTCTACCTCATTGTATTCGCTGCCATGCAAGCTTTAATGTGATACCAAACATGCCTATATATTTCTTGAGATGTTAGGAGTTTTATTCAATTTTTTCATTTTTTTTAGAACCTCATGACCTAAATGCCGTACTCGCCTGGAACAATAGGTCTTTGAATGAGCACTTGTTTTGTATGCGCATCAATGTTGGCATTAATATTGAAGTGGGCACTTTACATCATGACCTGAATTTATGTTTCAATATTGGGGCATAGGCCAATTAAGATGGCTAATCAACCAGGCACTTAGAGAGTCCACCGCAGCATCAAAACCCATTCCTGACTGTAGGATGTCCAATGGCAAAGAGAACTTCGGTATGATGCACCCATGAAATACTGGGAGGTAACCTGCCAGGAGCTTAGTTCAAAACATACTGGGATCCCAACCCCAGCGATCTTAGTGTAGGCACATATCATAAGACCTGGCTGGTCTACCCTATGTAATGCAGTGGTTGCAGGCCTGTCCAGAATAGCTAGTCCTGGGATCACTCCACTATTCCATTTCCACTACTAAGATCACTGCGATCTTAGTGAAAGAAATGCATAGTGGTTTCACCTGAGTACAAGTGCACTTACAGGGAACACTCCTGATCGAAAGAGTGAATAGCCTGCTGCATACATAAAGAGGGGAGGGAGGACGTTTGCTGAGTGTCCTTGAGGACTCTTAGGGCTACTCATGTGTTAAGTGCACTGTAAGGTAATTCTTCCCTTCTCTCTCTTTGTCCTGGGGGGAGGGCACAATGCTTCTAATAGGCAAGCATAAATCATACATTCATGGGAACAACTCTTGAATACTGTACGGGGGTCAACTGCACCCTATGCTCTTTTGTTAGCCCATATGGGGATGAGGAACGATGGTATAAGCACTCTTGTGAAGAAGAGTGACTTCACAGCTATTCCTTTATTTTAGGACTCTTACCCCTGTGCCTAGTCAGTTCTTCTTTGAATAGTGTAGGAGGGCTGAGGCGATGCGATCTTAGTGCTGGCTAGGATATGTGAACCCAGTCAACTCTTAAGATCACTTAATAGGATAAGGCTGATTTATTCCTAAGATCGCTGGGGTTGTGATCCCAGGATGTTTTGAATTAAGCTCCTGTATTGCTTTTATATTTCATTAAAGCTATTTAGGCGTGTATCAATCCAATAAAGTATGAATGTATTTTAGCAGAGTACCTTACCAGGCTTTATTCCTAGATCATGATGACAAATAGGCATTATATGAAACACACCTGATGTCTATCTGAGGAACCCGTCTGCTTTGTACCTCTTGCTGATGTTCAGATTACAATACTTTGCTGCTGATGTTCAGATTACAATACTTTAGCCAGGAAAAGGGGTAGAGCACATTTCACAAGTTATAAAATATTTACCTGTTATTTTCTATGTGTATGTGAAGTCCTATCAGGTGACCTTGTAATATTTCAGGTACTCGGCACGTATTACATACACATCAATTGAAACATAAAATATAGATATTTGGGTGATTGGGTATGGGGAAGCAGGGAAATACTACCTATGTTAGATGATAGCTGCAAGGAGCAAAGTAATTTCTGTGTGGGGGTTTTCATACATCTATTGAAAACAAGGATGGAGAGATACACATTACTGTTCTCCCTATACTTACTAATACTTAATGGAGCACATAAATCTGCAGAGTATGAGGGTCTCTGTGCATAGAATTGATATCATAAACCGTCAGGACAGCAAAGTGCTAAAATTAGTAGGGAGGCAAAATCTCAAAAGGGGCTTAGAAAGCACCTTATGAGGAACGGAATGCTAGGGGGTGGCATCCAAGCCAGACTTGAAGTATGGTGCATACTGATCAACTTTCAGGTGGATGCCACATGCAAAAATCGTTTTTCTCTGAAATAGGGCCCGATAAAGGTAGCCATTACAAAAATTCTTGTCTCTATCATCAAGGCTGTTTGTAACAAAGCTATGGTCCAGTTTTTCTAGCAGCTTGCCTGGTATAGGCAGCAGGCTGACTGGGCACCAATTGGAGAGCTCCGAGAGGGAGCCAGATTTGGGTATCGGGATGACCATGTCTATTGATAACTTTGGCCACCTCTTCATGAGAGAAGACTGGCTTACCCTGGGGCCAGAGTGCATTAATGCATAAGCGAGATAGAAAGTGTTAGTTCTGGTATAAAGGTTACTTACAATTACTGTATGAGGGCTTTGTTTCAGATTACTCAGGAAAACACAGTTAGAGCTAGAGACAGACTCTGACTTTGAAAGGGAAGGGTGGCAGGAATAAATAGTAAATGTGTATGCTATTCACCAGTATGTGGTCATACAGCTGCTGTACCTTTTGTCACTTTAATACTTGATGCCTTTTACTACATATTCCTCTGAACCTTTTTTTTCAGTGTTACATTGTTATAGATGTTATTAAGTGAATACTATTTTACTTCATTACACTGTTCACTATTATATGTAAATATGTACGGGTGGAAAATATTTTTCTGGTGGATGGAATCAAAGTCAAACCTGCCAACAAGCCGATTGACTTTTCTTTACTATGCCCACATCGATATGTCCCAATGTTTTGCAGCCATAAGCATTTTCTTAATGGGTAAAACTCTACTGATTGTAATGATAGTTGCCACACGGCTAATGAGCTATATTCCTAGTTTTAAGTTAAATCTCACATTTATATGAAATACATATCAATAAGTGACTCTCATACGCACACTATGTGCCAACCCAATAGACACGGCATAGAATGCCTGGACAAAACTGAACTATAAAGGACCATTCAGAAATTGATACACATGTTTATTTATGATGAAAACTAGTTAAAACCATATGTCTAAAGGCAACAGATTGCTATCCACCATTTTCGATTCGATTCAGTGTAAGAATTACCTTACGACCACCTTCCATGTGAGATTACATTGAATAAAAGAAGTCACTTGACTTCATTGAAACGATAAAAAGATGGCATTTCTGGTGTCCAAAGCCATCATCCTGAAGACCACCAATAACCATTGAAGATGGGATATGTAATGATACCATATGACAGGAAATCTTGTGCAAAATGCAAATCAATAGATCTTGAATAAGCATCTGAAATAATTATTGCTCCTCATGGTCACTGTGAACCCATATATCAATATAGCTGAGACTGGGGCCTTTATCTCCTGGGTTCTAGACAAAAGCAAATATGACAAGAGCAAGCTAGAAAGAGAAATGAGAATAATATTGTGATATAGGTACTTAAGTTTGTACAAGATCAATATTGGACTGACATATCCAAATAAGCCTATGATCTTGCTACATATCCAAATATCAATGTCTGTCTTCTGTCATAGGTACTAACCTAGCCAATGACATCTATTCATGTGCATTTCCAGATTTGAGGGTAATGTATATTCATCTGATTCTTGTAAGATGCAACAAAAGTAATCTACCATGTAATAGGCAGATGTCGAATCATCAGAGAATAAAGCAAGCAATATAATATCCATATCACCAATTTGATGGCTGACATATTCCATGATGGAGATCTGTTCACACTTTTAGGTTAATACACATGATGGGCAGGGCTTTGGATGGATAACTGAAGCACAAATGTAAGTTTTCTTTTGTACAGCAGGAATGCATTCCTGAACGATTGCAAAGATATATGTATTGTTGAATTTTCTTGTATTGCTTTTTTCCCCAATTTTCTAAAACAATCATTTTATATTTCATACCACACAATAGCACAATACCACTCACATTCTCAAAAAGATAATAGACCCTACTGAGGCACAAGTAGGAATAGCTAAATTAGGGGGTAATTCTTAGATTACCAGACACCAGTGCATTGATAGACAATGAACATGTGCTCTAGCAATAGTGGTCATAACCAGCAAAAAGGCCAAAGTAACCTGGTCTAAATATTGTTTTACTGAGGAACAATCTTCAAAGTATGCCCTGTTGCGATTGATTTTATGTTGTCACATATCATTTTGTATATAATAAATGGTTCCTTGGAAGAAATACATATAGATTGGCAATGTTTTAGGATAACTGCACCGTTTCAAGCTTGCTGCAATGTAGCTATAGGTGTTCTCTGGGTTAACTCCCTCGGCAGAGTCAGGGATTGACTACAGTGGTCAAGTCAAGATCCTGCATGATAAAGATGAAGTTATTCTATTCATTGGATTGATTATGAGAAGGCACATAGGAAGCAACCATCTATTGATAGGGCCCAAAGATTTCAAGCGCTTCCTATCCCCCCCCATTCCCTGTGGGCCAAAGGTTATAACCATGCCAGTTCATGTGTTACACAAATGAATATACAGGCATACCTCCCTGGGCCGCTGGTATAGCATGCATGCCCGCTTATAGTATTATGTGATACCTCTCCAACCTGTAGGTCATGTTTTAATTGTGTTTTCACACCTACAATGCCCAATGGCACCGCAGCTACCTGTTAGGCAGTCAGTGAGTGTTTTAAACCTCACCAACCCACCCACAATATCAGCCAGCCACCTGTATGCCCCCCACCTCTTCCTAATCACCTTGTAATAGTTGCTACATCATAATCATTAACCATGACAATACAATTCATCTCAGCTACACTGAACTTAACTTGATATATCAAATACATGTGTCCTCGTTTCCAGGGGCATCTTCATTGATTTCTAAATTTCATTTACCCTAAAATGGTCAGGACCTGAAAAACCCATAATAAGAAAGACTAATTTTATTACTAAATCCTAAAAGTATGTATTACATATCTTTGGGATGTACATTCAGACATATAGTAACAATTGTGAATCTTGGTAGATGCTATCATGGCTATGATCTATGATAGGCCAATAAATAGGTAAAGGAGAGGAGGATTAATGCTCCTATCATGTTCCCAGAACCTGAAAATGTGGATACAGCCAAATGAAGTGAGTGTCTTCTGCCAATGATAGCAAAGATATGGTGTAAAACATCAATTTCTGTAATGGCTTCTTTGTCCACACCTATGGTAGGCTTATATATATATATATATATATATATATATATATATATATATATATATATATATATATATATATATGGACAGGAGAGGGAGAATAATGCTCCCATTATGTTCCTAGACACTGATAATGTGGATATAGCCACACTGAATGAATGTCTGTCAGCCTTATTTGGATGGCTATTGCATAAACAGTGAATTCTGGTAATGGTGACCTAAAATAGGCCTATACTAGGCCTAGCATGCATCTGAGAAAAATCAGGATGTCACCAATGAGTTCCTTATATGTGACAAAACCTGGGAAAACCTAACATTACGGGGATTTAAAGCTATTTAGAGCCTCTAGGTGGCCCAGTCAAAAAGAACAAGAAGGCATATTTACTGTAACCTATCAGAATACCTTCTATTGGTCTTCCCATGTATTTGGACAATCACAGACCCTAAATACTGGGCCAAGGCCTCATTTACAATACAGATAAGCATGTCATCATGCCCAATATTGATGTTATCTGTGCAGGTTGACAGAATTTGGGATTTTCTTAGTTCAGGTATATCTATCTGGTTTGAGTAAGCAGTTGACCATGGTATATTAAATGAACCAATTAAACTATACTTGGTCTCATTGAAATGGGAAGGTCTCAAGGATCCTTTTGATATATCAATCATCAATATCTGCCAAGGGGAAGTGGGAGAAAGTTTCATGACAATGTGTTGGGTTATACCATGTTCAGCACTGGTTGTGCCCCTGGTGGCAATAAACAGCACTAAATCCCCATAATGTTAGGTTTTCCCACGTTTTGTCACATATAGACCCTGAAAATGTGCTAGTAGACACTTTAAATGAATGTCTAGCATCATGTCTGCAAAGTTATAGCAAAGACAAGGAATTTTGGTAATGGCTACCTTTATCAGGCCCTATTTCAGAGAGAAACGATTTTTGCACATGGCATCCACCCGAAAGTTGATCAGTATGGACCATACTTCAAGTCTGACTTGGATGCCACCCCCTAACATTCTGTCCCTCATGTGGCAAAATTTCAGTATCCTCCCTACTAAATGTGCTATGTAATGTGTCATCATGGTGCAAAAATATAAACCCACTGGCCTCTGCCTCAAGGCGCTCTATCTACTGACTAGCTTGAAAAGCTCACATGTTGATATAATTATTGGTCAATAGATGTTTAATTGAATTCTCCTTTTGCTGTCATTGCTTTTCAGTTGTTGAAGGCCTTACTGAGAATTCAAAGCATTGAATCGGACAAACCAGGTGTGTGTTATATTTGGCCATCAGATTCCATCAAAAACTATTAATTGAGGATCACTATAATCTCTCTTCGATAACATCCAACATGTTAGAAAAATACTTTGGTTGACATTAATCGACTTTTAAAAAGGAAGATGGGAAGTTCAAGAGGCACATTCAAAGTAGTCATCAGTCCAGTGGTAGGTCAGTACTTGCTGGCCCAACATACAGAGTACTAAATATAACTCACTAGTGTTGTATTGGCGTATTATAGGTTTATCATAACGACAAGGAAGCATAAACCTTAATGCAATATGTATTCTTTTAAACCTTAGGTAGGTGAATTGAACACATACACTACATATAACTCTCGCTTTAGGAAGACTAAAAATTATTTTGGATAAAAGCCTGTTTTATAGAGGTCCATTTGTGGTGAGGTCATTAAGCCTTTATAGTCTTTTAGAGATCTTGCACAAAGGTACCACATAAATGTTGTCTTAAAGAATGGCATTTAAATGATTCAACCATTATCCCCGCAAATAATTCTTAGTGGCCCTCCCATTCACATTAAACACCTTCATAATACACACACATTTCATTATATCGCCCATTTGCCATAAAAAATGCATAAAACACGAACACAGGACAGGCTTTTGTCATAAAATGATCAATACCTTAATCAACCCGGCCACCACACCAGTGGCTGAGCAAATCGCAATAATTTTCTTTCCGTTTGGGGTTGTGACTGGCAATTCCGTTCCCCCTGTTTGCCCAAATATCGACTTGGTGCTTTTGAAATCGTGCCGCAGGTTTTACTCTCACCTAGCTGCGTCTATTTGTAATGGGAATGAAAAACGGAAAAGGGAAACCTCTAGTTTCTCTTCTTTTTCATTCAAGGTAAAGGAACTCATTGTGGACCCAATTTAATGGCGGTGGAGGCTGCCACAGAAACCAGCGGTGTAACATTAAATGTTGGAGAAGATGCTGATAGAAGTCTCAATATCTGCTGTTTAGGTGGAGTCTATTTCTATCATTATTTACTTGAGGAGGATACATAGAAGCAATAAGAAGGATGGGTATTATTACAACTGAGAGGTGGAAAAGGATGACAGACAAGGCATAGGGGGCCTACCTTAAATTAACAGGCTTTATTTGTCTATAAACCTACCATTAAGTTTGGGTCATTGAATTCTGTGAGCAAAATGTCATGTATAGCTTACTATTAGTGATTTCTCAGAGTTTTGGCCAAAGAGTGCATGCATGCTCTAATGTAGTCATATGTGGAGGGATTGTTTGGCAATACAGTGAAAATGAGTTAGTCCATTCTCTTACAAATCAGTGCTCTCTGAAAGTTTTTAGCAGGTTCTTCCTCGTTTTCTTTTGGCAAGACCTCCAGAATAATCAAGGCTGCAAAGCAAGACACAAATAAAAGAGAATGGAGCAACTATCTCTAAAGAGGGATTAAAGACCCAAGACTGTAGTGTTGAAATGGGCAGTGTGGCTAAGAAAAGAGTGAGGAGTATTGAGTACACAGAATGCACTGATTGGCTGGACAGGTGTAAAATAGATTGTGTACGGAGCAGGGGTTTGTACAGGAGGAAACGAGTCCTCCACCTACAGGCTATAGCATGTTCACGTGACGTGTCCATATATATATATACTGACATAGCCTACACAGACAGACTTAAACCTTTAATGGCTGAACAATGTTTAATACAACTCTGACCAGTTTGCCATCGTCCAGTGTGTATGATTGCAGCCCTACTAACCAATGAAGTATCTTCGTTCTTCGCATGGGCAATGCCCATACCGCGCATGCGTAAAGAGGGTCATGCCCGTTGGAGGTGTATGATGGGGTGACGATCTCCTAGCAGCATCTAGTCAATCGCGTGTGAATCTGTTCTTACTTTAGTCCTTTACCTTGCACGTTGCATGCTGTTCATTGCTGGTTTCTTATAGCCCAAGATGAAAGAAGGTCTTAACAGATTTGGCATTACACTCACAAGGCCTATGTAATGACTGTTGATTGAAAGGAATGCACTGCTGCAGTCTATCTGCTCCACGATCTAAATACCACAGGGTTAAGCTTTCCCTAACTCCTCTATCAGACGAGTGACATTCTCTGCCTTGGAATTTGCTTGGGTGAGCAAATGGATGGCTTAGACAATTAAATGCTCTGAAAAGAGGTTTCTTCTAATTCTTCTTTTTTTTTTTTTTTTTTTTTTTTTGCATTACGTCAACATTGCGCAGTTGATTTCGGAAGTGACATCATATACATATCAGTACATCATGACGGGCATTATAATGCCCGTCATGATGTACTGATGCAATCCTTGCGAGTTACTCACCAGCTTGGCATCTGCAGCAAATAAGCTTGAAGCCTCAGGGATTATGGGGCTCTCAAAGGGTGATGGGTTGGGGTGATGGTCAGAGTGGGGGAATGAGTGTACAATGATGACAGGGTCCCGGATTCATATCCGCAGTTTTACCAGGCTAAATATGGGAAGGCCATGACGAGTGCTTCTCTTATGAACTGACCAATAAGGTGCCCTGTACCAAATGGGAACTGACCAACAAGGTCTGCCACCTAAATATGCACTATCCATATTTGTACCCACTATGGTATGGCAGACTCCCTGTACAGTACTAGTAGACAAGTATACACATATATAGATCTCTCTTATAGATATTTTAGATTGCTCTCAAGTTAGAATGTCTGGAAATCAAAGGTAGATCATTAGGTAGGGAGCTAAGCCTTTTTATTGGATACCCGGTAACAAAAGTGTTCCATGTACATTAAATGAGAGCTAAGTTGATTCCGATTGGAAGTGCCCATTAGAGGAGAATGCAGGCACACAGAGGAACAATGCACTATACAATCATATTTAAAGAGGCATGCTCTTCCCTACACTGCTACAACCTACGACATAATTCCACAAAAACATTGCTCTATAAGAAAAAAAAATCAATTACCAGTAGTTAATGTTTCAGGCCGCTTGGCTAAAAACTTCGCAAAGTTCCTAATGCAAAATTGGCTGAAAACTTCACAAAATTCTTAATGCAAACATTTAATCTGTAGAATCAAACCTTTTTTAACTGTAATTCTTTGGCAAAGCTCGTGAGAATCCACCAAATAGTGATTGCACCTAGCCTGTCCTAGGTCTATATGGATTGGTACACACCATCTTGCCTTCAGCCCCAGTGCACTTACCAACTATTCTCCAACCCCATACATACCAACTCTAACCCCCGGCCAAGTCTCTCAGCCTCCTGGCTCGGCTGATAACCCTCTTAAGGCCACCTGATTGCTTCAGGTTCATGTACATTTGGAGATATGCTGCTGAGTAACCTCTTAGGACCACAATGGTGCATCGTGCTGTATATTTAATTCAACTCCCTCGCATTGATATGATCCATGAATGCAGCGAATTACCAGTGATCCATTCATGCAGTTTACCTATTAATAGCCACAATGCATTAATACACAAGGTGCCCCTTAAAGGAGTAAGAAGTTGTACCAAACACACTTAGGTGTGCATGATAGACAGGCCATCACCCGGTGAGCTGCTCATACAATGCACTAAGAGCTTACCACGAGCAGTTCCTCTCTCAGCAACAGTCTATAAAAGTTATAACCACACAGAAATAACCACAGCCGCTTTTTTATTGGACCTACTATACTCTGGTACTGAAGAAGTAGTTGACGTGGCCATGGTACAGAAAGGAAGCCCTGTGGGGTGTTTCAGAAGCCGGACATGATAATGAACATTAAATATCTGTTTCTAAAACTGTTAGATTCTAAACTTACAACTGCAACCATTATCATCTCTCGCCAGTCATATAGTTATAGACACAGTAAGATATTGGTAATGCTTTAGAAACACATGCAGTTATAAGCCTACAATCACTATTAAAACTACTATCATATCTCCTTATGACCGGTTGTAAACATTACCTGCTTCTGAAACACCCCACTGGTGAGTTACTCATCAAGGCTGCATTCATGAATAATGGCGACAAATGCACATAGTTTGTGACTTTATAAAAGGGGATGACATTCAATTGATAAGCTGACATATATAATAAGAGCCTCCAAACACCAGCTATATGCACCAAGAGATATAACGAAGAGTCCACTTGCAATATATAATAAATCCATTTCATGAGTAATTTTTAGATTAAAAGACATTTGTCATTTTGAAGAATGTGATGGCCAGGTTGTTTTAGCTATAAATGATTAACGGGTCACAAATAAAAACACCTACCAGAGTTTTTCTTTTCCGTGTATTTGTATTCTGAGAGAAAGTAGATGTTTTGGCTCTCATTATTTTGGGTAGAACAAAATAAATTTCCTAAAAAACTGTTTTCTGCAAACGCAATTCCAAAATGCCTGTATCTGCAAACTTATGATAACCATAATCGGCGTTTTTCCTGCTGTTATAATTATGTGACCATTCCTGTATATGAGAAGGCCCTTTCTCGTCAGACATACTAATCTATCATAACAGAGGAGGCGAGAGTAGGGTCTCGGAATTCCGGAGACACATCCACTATTGGACAGCAACTAGTTTATGCATACAACACAACTGAAAGAATGCTTTAGTAAATCAATAAATCACAATAACACACGTTTAGCAGACCTTGTGACAGTTGCATATTCAAATTACACCTACAGGCAGCAGTAGATGACAGCAGACCTGTTTGGATGGTTTATTTCCCTGAGTTTATTTCCTCCATTTCTCCCCTTGGCTGGAGCTCATGCTCAGAGGAGTCACTGATTATCTGCTCTGTTGAGTTGCTCGTTTCAGGGCGATCTATTTATAGCATCCAAAGGTTACACAGTAACCCAGTGTCATCTATAGCCAGAGGATGTCAGGTCCACTTGGTATTCAGTTGAGTAACTCTCTCCTGGTGAGTAACTCACCACTGCCGTATCTTATGTATCGCACCGACCACAAGGAATTGACTCATGTAGGTTAATATCAAACTCGCCAACGTTGTATCTGCGGTCCCGATGTGGCCTTTAGAGGATATAGGTGGGCCACACCCATAAAAAGGTAGATTGAATAGATAACTAATAATAAATTCAGGAAACAGTGCCCTTTGTTCTCTCTTTATCCCTGTCTGTCTCTCTCTGTTCCTCTGTCTCTGTATCTCTGTCTCTCTATCTCTCTATCTCTCTCCCTCTCCCCCCCTGCCCTGAACTGCCAGTTGGAATTAGAGTTCACATAGGGTCACTGATCATTCTGCCGCTAGATGTTCTTGCCGTCAATCATCCAGACAGAATGTATGTGAGTGTCAGAATGGGTGTGCAAGCAACATCGTGCAGGGAAGTGGGGGGAAAGTCCAGAGTCGGGCAGCTGATTAGAGCCATGCAGCATATCTGATCACTTACCCCTCTCAAATAACACGAATTCAGGATGTTTATGTGACATTTCCGTAATTACCTAAGAGAGATTTGTGAACGATAGCTATTTTGCAGTGCGATGCTGTGGAGCAGCTGCCATGGCTTCCAAATCATCAAACGTTTGACAACGTGTCTCCTGGCTGCATTGATGTATGATGGTCTCAAGAATAACCAATAGGCATCATGCTTCATTGCACTATTCTGCTCTTCAATGCTTAAAAGAATATCGATGTATAGTAAGGAGCAAAATGAAACAATATTTCACCCAAAGTCTTTCTCTGCCTGTCTTTCTCTGTCTCTCTGTCTCTCTCCCTCCCTCCCTCTCTCTCTCTCTCTCTCTCTCTCTCTCTCTCTCTCTCTCTCTCTCTCACTCTCTCTCCTTCCTCTTGCTCTCCCATATATAGGTTCAGCCTAGCACCTCGGCAGGTCGGAAATTCCTCCATTGAATCTCATGCCATCCACTTGACCTACGGCCCACCACTCTCATTTATCTAAATGTGTACCACCAACTCTGCCTTTTCTAACCGCCCACCCACTCCTGCACAGTCTCTCCGACCTCCTCAAAGTCTACAAGGATATAATGGGCTAAGCTTTGTAGGCTGACATCTTTTCCCCAAGGTCACGCAGAATGCCTATTCCATTCATAACCTCAGGTTATGAGAAAAAAACGTCACATTGTGTAGAATAAGTTTCGATGGACGTTATATATGAGGGGGCCAGCAGAAAGGATGGGTCATGAGCCCTCACACGGGCCACCTTTTCAACATGCCCCTCACATATGTATGTTTCAGTTCTTTCTTCTCTATTGAATGTGCTGGAATTTCTGTCCACGTTTCCCTTACCATTAGGTCTCTGTGGAATTAGAAATAGAAGCTTAAGAAATGGAATTGCCGTCTCCTGCTTCCTCAGGCCGTACATTGTGGGTGGATCAAAGGGGCGTTCAGTGCCTTCTTTAGTGCCTCACCAAGAAACCTTCCCTCTGAGGGTAGTACTAGGTTGAGTCCACCATGAGTTGGACATAAATCCTGAACCACAGGCCTACATCTGATTCTGTAGAGTGCTGAGCTTGATAATCATAATTAATAGAGCATTTTAGAGAGCAATTCCTACCACTAAGGGAGTGGTCATTATTTATCAACAAGCTCGGCGACCGTCAAATTTTTTTGCACTCCCCCGTGACAGAGGCGCGGAGAATTTTTGCACCCCTCTTTGTTCTATAGTAGCGCACCTGCTTTTTTGCTAAAAAGAGGGTAAATTTTTTTAGCCCCCCCTCAAAAGGGGTCCAAATTTTTTAGCCCCCCCCTCGGGAGGGGTCTGAATTTTTTACGCCCCCCCTCAAACCCACCACCCCCCTTGTTGATAAATAATGACCACTCCCTAAAATCACCTAAGAACAGCGAGAGAGCTTGGCATACATATAACAACTACAAATTCGAGTGTTCAACTAAATTATGTGTCCGACTCTGGGTGAGTCTACCCCACGCTATTTCTACCCCACTGTGCCCTAACATATCCCATGCCCACATCCACTCACCTCCCACCTTGTATCGATCAGAGGTGAGGTACTGGTATTCTGACCTCTATTGTGGTAGGTCGGTAGTCCTGTGCAGGAAATAGTGTGAAGTCTTGCGGTGAAAGTGAAGACTGAAGTAAAAAGTAAAGTACACGGGTAAGGATGTGGAAAACGTGGAATGATGCGTTGCTATGAGTACATGAATTGTCCATATATATTTAGTTTTGACCCCCCCCCCCAACACCAGTGTGAAGGTCTATAGCCCCACCCCCCTGGCAATGAATGATTGTCCCTAAGGTCCATGTTTTCTGTCGGCATGATGCATCATTTCAATTACTCCTGTTGGAGTGGATCAATACTGTAGCCCTGCCCATTATGATGCACGGATCCAGCTCACCTGGCGGCTTAATTGGACTGCATTCATGTATAACGTATGCCAAAAGGCACTATAAGACCCTTAAATGGCTAATAACATGCACTACCTTTCTCAGAATCTGACTGACCCATGCCCCCTGAGGGGGAGATAGTGTCATCAACAGTACCACTTCTGCATCTGTATAGATTAAGGGCCTGTATAGAAATATGAGGTCTACAGCCTACTTATGGCAGCCATTTCCTGCTCCAGAGGCCTTAGGTACCTCCAGGGAGTGAGGCTGCCTTATCCCTGGCTAGGGCCACTTCTGCACTGACCCTGCAGGGGCCATATCTCAATACCAACTGATTTACCACACACACACACACATTCATATATAACTACATTTCTTTCATTGGATAAGGCAAGGCAACAGAATGAAGCAATTACACTGTACAACAAATTTTCCCTTTTCAAAAAAAAACAGAGCTAAAACCCACCACTTCCTTTGTATTCCTGCTAGAACTATGTATCATATGGAGCATGCTAAGACCAAACACATAATATTCCATACAACTGGTTCCAACACCCGGAATGATTGATTCCTCAGAGCCACTTTTTGGTGAATTATGATTTGCAGCAGTGTCAAAGCTATTTATATAACCTAGATAAATAACAGGAATGACATAAGAAAGTTGTTGTACAGGTTTGGACTACAATACGTGGGTGAAAATAGTGAAATCATTGCCCTTGGGGGTGATTTTCAGCATATATGGCACCCTATCTCAAAATTGAGAGCCAATAGACATTTTATAACCTCATTTACAGACTCAGCAGCCTCAAAATTAAGTATAATTGATATGTTTGGTCTCTGTTTTTTCCCGACCGTTGTACAGTGTTTTTTTGTGTATGAGGTGTATATCAAATCTTGTTTTGCAGTAAATGAAGATCAAAATACACAGTCAATAATAATCTTGTTAGGTAAAATCATATAAAGTGGTGCATAAAATTATTAATTTTTCAAAGTATTTCTCTTCTGACACTAAAAGTATATCACTAGAAATAGACCCATACAAGACGATCTGTACATACTGGAGTATTGGGCAAACTGGGTTTTGATAGCCAGGGTGCTCTATCTGGCCCCTAACTAACTCAGGGTTAGAGATGCCTCAACCCAACATGAACCATTATGGTAAACCCAAATCCTGATACCTCCTTACCAGTTGATGTAGCACCCATCAGCCTCCGTAGCCTGTGTCTATTAGTCACTGAGTTAGGAGAAGTCGACCCTGACCACAGAAGTGGAAAACATGGTGCCTTATTCAATTTGGAAGGTGACCTTTAATGGAATTGCAATGGAAAAGCACAAAAATGTATGAAACTGGTGAGAGATAAAAGAAGAAGAAATGCAAATTTATACAAATTCAATTTTACACATTGTGACAAGTCTATTATTTTACTAACATGCCATAAAAGCTGGAATGGGGTTAATTGGGAAAATGGCTATATCACATACATTTTTCTTTTGCGTCTCATAATTGTATTGCTCTCCTCGGGGGTTAGCATCTCCATTGAATAACTTTGTTATAGACCAGTTAAATGACAGTATACACCAGATTGTACAGTATTCAGGTTCAGAGCACTCTATATGCGTCATCAACAAGAGGGCCTTATGTTCATCTTGTCCCAAAACCCAACATACTACAGAGGTCATTCATTAGCTGCTGAGAACCAGGCCAAACACACAGTGGCCCACACAGTAAATCTAATGTTGTACAAATGCTAATGTCACCACATGAAGACAATTGCCATAGTTTTATTCATAATTTTCATTTATTCTAAATAAAATGAACATTAAGATGATTTATCTTTGCAGTTGGTGGATCAAACTAATTTTAAGTGTAACATAAATAGTCATCACTTTTGTCGCCAAGCATTTTTATCAATTAGGCAATATGATATTTTATCTTCCACTCAGACAATGCTGCTGGCTATGGGAATGGATGGGGTTTGCTTATTTTGCGGCTGTCGTTATAATTTTCCAGGAATTACCTTCAGTAATTGGGTTAACTGTGGTTTTTAAAATGCCATCAAATTGTGGAGGTTGCTCACATATTTGGATAACTAGTAGGAGTCAGTCAATATGGAGGTAGCCTACTGAAGGATGAGGCGGGTGTGTTTAAGGATAATTTTTAATCTTGAAACATGGCTCCAAAAGCTTTTCTTGACAACCCCATTCAATCAATTAACTTTCGTTCATTTTTTTCTTCCAAAACCTCACTCACACAGCGAATGTATGACAACCTATGAATAAAAATAAAAATGACTGAAATTAGTATTACATCATTATTCAGGTACAAATTGGTTCCCATCTAAAGTCTCATTACTTATCATTGGGCTGAATGCAGTGGAAGCATAAATAGATTAGTTGTGGTTTGATGTGACATCTCTGTATGCCTAACCACTCCTGGTGGGTTAATTTCAAAACTTATATTGTGTTTCTCCTTTTTCTTTCAGTGCCTGTGGGTGTTAACGGTTTCCCTGCCCGTCATCTTTGTCAATGCTCCTACCACCATACACAAACCTGGGGCCATATGGTTCGGCCAGCCAACTGATGTCGTGGGAGCTGTGCTATCCTGTACAGGTAGGTACCTTTTTCATGTTTGTGTGTGTGTGTTGTGTGTGTGTTTTACTTTTTTGTTGTTTACTTACACAATAGTATTGGGAAAGTGGAAATTGATTCGAGCTAGCACGGAGTAGTACATGTATAGGGCAAGCCAATATTGACTCATGCCATCACTTATAGGAAAAGTGTACATTGACTCAGGCTGAGACTAAGTAGTATGGGAAAAGTGTACATTGACTCAGGCGGCATTGAGTAGTTTAGGGAAAGTGGACATTGACTCAGGCGGCACTGAGTAGTGCAAAAGTGGACATTGCCTCAGGCAGCACTGAGAAGCATAGAGAAAGTGTACATTGATTCAGGCTAGCAATGAGTAGTATAGGCAAAGTGGACATTGATTCGGTCTAGCACAGAGTAGTGCAGCAAAAGTGCACATTGACTCAGGCAGCATTGAGAAGTACAGGGAAAGTGGACATTGATTCGGGCTAGCACTAAGTAGTATAGGGAAAGTGGACATTGAGTCAGGCAGCACTGAGTAATTACCATAGGGAAAGTGTGCATTGACTCAGGCAGCACTGAGTAGTACAGAGAGGTGTACATTGACTTAGGCTGGTACTGAGCAGTATAGCAAAAGTGTAAATTGACTCAAGCTGGCACTAAGTAGTATGGGGAAATTGATGATTGCCTCAGGATAGCACTGAGAAGTCTAGGTAAGTTGTACATTGGTTTGGGCTAGCACTGAGTAGTATTGAGAAAGTGGGCATTAGCTCAGGGTAGAACTCAGGGAAATAGTACATTACCTCAAGATGGTACTGAATGGTATAGGCAAAGTGGACATAAACTGAGGCTGCCACTGAGTATCAAAGGGAAAGTACGGCAGTCAGTGCTTGTTGCCTTATGGCAACCAGAGAGAGTTGTTACACTCCTAAAGCATGATACAATGTACCAACTCACTCTTTTACCTTTATTTATTTCCTACTATTCTCAGCAGAGGAGGAAAGCAAAGGTCACAAGACACTGACATTGTCTGCACTTTGTTAGAGTAAACTGATACGCCAGGCACAACCCTCTCTGGGGGCATATTCTGTGACCCTCAAGTCCCTTAGTGTTTCAGAGCTCCCTGAAATACAAAATGTGAACCCTGCATACCGTCCTGTAGGGTATCCCTTCATGCACCTTGTGACCCTTGGTTGACATTCTCCTTCCTCTTCCGGGTCAGCATGAGTTGAACATCAGGGGAAGAAGAATACAAAGGGAACCACAGCTACCTAAGGGCCGCATAGTGATTAAATACACTATGCCCTTTTGTCACTATGATGAATGAAGGCCTCGGTGAGTAGCTCGCCAGTTTAACAGTCATGCATGAAGGGGTTGATACACCCCTAAAGGCTTGGTATGGTGCAGTAATGACTGCAACATGACAGCAAATGGATGAGAAATGTGAGCATTACAGAGTCCTTAAGAAAATAAACTCTTCAAATATGCATGTAAGAGGATGAAGGGGACTAGAGATTAGGAAAAGAAACGGAATGGGTTCTTTTGTTACTTCATGTCTAAGAAACGGAATGGGTTCTTTGGTTCCTTCATGCCATTAGAGATCTTTCTTTCGACCTGCTTTGGAATGAATATATATATATATATATATATATATATATATATATATATATATATAAATATATATATATATATATATATATATATATAGACCTCTCTAATGGGTTTGCTAATGGATTCAGTTTTGATGATATTGCATTCTAGATAGTTAAATCCGTGTGAATTACTTTTTCAAAATGTTCTAATCTTAATCTTACCTCTTATACTTTAATCTAATTTCTTATAAACCATGCGATTTTATCAAAGTCATATTTCTAATATGTAACCCATCCTTACAAAATGGTACGGAAGTCGCACATACAAAATGTTTAGTTAATATTGGCATATTCATTTACAGCTCATCAAGAGCTTTCATTTGGTATATAACACTTGCATATTTGAACCAGGTGGTCCTCTAAGGATCTTCCGTCAGTAAATTTAGTCGGATGAATTAAAAATCGATTAAACTGAGATAATTGACATTTTAAACATGTAATAATTTATGAATCCTATATAATTCCCATGTAATTCTATATAACCAAGAAAACTATAGCTATGTCTTCTAGGCATTTGGGGCTTAAATTCAGTTTAGTAGGCAAGGATTCTGAAAGATATCTACCCATAGGTTAGAAAAATGCTAAAATATCAATTTTAAAAAATGTGATATTTTTGACACTATACCACTTGAGAATGGGTCACATATGGTAACAAATACATTACATAGACATGGTTATGTTGAATTATATCCCACATATCCTTTTCATACCCATCAGGTTTGGTGCTAGAGACGACAGCTGACCTACAGAAATTTGTCTTCAGAAGTGAACCTGCCAATCAAACCCATTGGTGCAACACAGGTAATTTATATGCCCCACATAGATCATAACTGAATTTTCAGAAATGATATGTAAACAAAGGTAGAGTCCTGTGTTCATCTATTGCTAAGAACCCCGATAATTGATACCTTAACCCTTTAAGGGTCGCTGATTCAGGAGTGCATCATGCCCATTGGTCATCATGATGCACCAATGAAGTGCTGGGGAATCTGCTCACCAGCACTTCATTGGAGCATCATGTTGACCTTCTGGCTGTTTGTTAACATCATAGGGCTGGCATGATGCATGAATGAAGCCCTGATGAGTTACTCCCGAGGGCTGAATTCATGCATCATTACGACCGATGGGCATCAGCGGCCCTTAAAGGGTTAAGTGCTGATAGGAATAAAGGCTTCATTGATTTGTTCCTTTTGCCGACTCCCATTTTCTACTATTTGGTTGCAGGTTTGTGGCGGTGGTCCCGACATCCAAACTACCTTGGTGAGATGTTGTACTGGTGGGGCATGTTTTTCCTAGCGGCCACCACACTAACAGGTGCTCAGTGGACAGCCCTCCTGTCTCCCATCTTCACCTGTGTCATCATATTCTTTATCAGTGGTATACCCCTAGCAGAGAGAACAGCTGATGGTAGATATAAAGGGTAAGGATTAGTGTCTGAATATTGAACCGTT
Source organism: Acholoe squamosa (assembly GCA_949317995.1). Classification (NCBI taxonomy): domain Eukaryota; kingdom Metazoa; phylum Annelida; class Polychaeta; order Phyllodocida; family Polynoidae; genus Acholoe; species Acholoe squamosa. The sequence goes on from OX439038.1 coordinate 70,041,601, forward strand.
AACCCTTTATAGGGCTACATAGCATGGTAATTGCTTTCAATTCATTTAAAGCCCCATAATAAGAAATTCATAAGTTCACGGAGTATCCCATAGTGCATCAATTGGTGCAAGAATCCAAGAAAATCATACTTGAACCTACTATATTTTAAACACTTCTCTTTTCTCTTTTTCTTCAAATAAACAGTAAAAACATTGATCAACATGGGTAACAATTATCAAGTTTCTGTCTTATAAATGATTCTTTCTCTTTGTTCTCTCAAATATAGGATAGCAGGATACACAATATACAAGAGGACTACTAGCATCCTGTTCCCGTTTCCCCCCTCCCTATACAGGAGACTTCCACACCGTGTCCGGTGTTGCCTGTGTCTGGATGTCCCGTGTTACAACTTTATTATGGAGGACGAGGAGGACAAGGACAATGATGAGGCACCCACACCTGTATAGACACTGGAATAATTAACTTAAAGCTCTTCTCTTGTAGCTAAACTGTATACATTTTGGTATGCATTGGGTGGCTTAATGGTACTTTTGGGCAGTATTCCCTGTACATTTTAGTATGAAATACCCCCAAGCCACCTCAAAAGATCTCCGACCTGCCTCCAAAATTGTGCAGCGGACTTGAAGAAACTACTAAGGCATTTGGTAGTGCCACTGAAGAAACCTGGTGAAAACTCAAGAGTGACTACAGACTTAACAACAGGACAGTGTCGTCCATCACTACTAAGGAACATAGTGATGACAGAGCAGTACTTAGTGGGTACTGGCCTCTAGTGTAACAAAAGACATTGGGTTCATTGGAGGACTAGTCACTGGAGCCATCTGACGAGCCATCTGATGAGACACCTCTCCAGGCACTAACCTGTCTTGTGAGAGGTGAGAGGGTATCTTCAGTGAGACTGGTGAATTCTAGTGCGGCCTCATAGTAACCTCTGACTAGACAACTCTCGATTGACTTGTGACCTGTGGTATTGACATTGGCCTCTAGTGTGACTAGGATAGAGGCATCTGGAGGGTTTCAAAATGATAGTTATTGATATCATTTTGAAATGCCCTGCTGGTGTAACAAGGGACCTTGGCTGTAATAACTGAACTCTGGTTCCACTGGTTATCTCTATCTCACTGGTACCTTCAAAACCCAGACTAATATAGGCTTAAGGCAGTATAAAGCTCACCTTGGTCGAACTCCACGTTTTATGAACTTGAAATCCTGTTAAAGTAGTCTAAACCACCTATACCAGGAGGACATTTGCCAATAATGTTATTTAATGTTAAGACATTGATCCCTATAATATGGATTAGGATGTTTTGAAAAATGAGGGTGGTGTGTGGGACAACACCCATTGACTTATCTTGTATGATAGCCTGGGATTGCAGGTGAAGATCTGACCATTGAAGATTGTCCACTGCTCCAGTGGACATTCTTTGATAAGCTGCAATTCATATGTAATGGTTTACTTTGCAGAAAATGAACACCCCTTTACCGTCGTGAACATAAAGAAATATACGGACACCCTGTAAATTTGTGTGCTTCTAATGTGTGTGTCAGAGGGCAATTCTTAACAATGCTAATCAAAACTGTTAGAAAATGCCTCCCAGAGGTGGACTGCATGTAAAGTGAAAAAATGGTTAATCCTGTCCAGGCAAACCTGTCTCAAACAAGGACTGTATACAAAATTGCTAGTTCCAAGCAACTTATTTGTCTATGCATTGTATCCTGTAATTGTACAACTGAATGTACTCATCTACAAGATACATTATGGAAAGTCCACAAATAGTAGAGTTTAACTGATTATCATATATGGCTTTGTCTAAGCGCAGTCAAATATATAGAACAAAGTCAGTAATTATGATAAGCCAAACATGATTTTTCAAAAATGGAAAAAGGTATAAACAGTTTTGCATTATGTAAGCAAAGTGAAATGTATAGAATTTTGCATTCAGGAAGGTGAAATAGTTTAATATTTAATAGACAATGTACATTCATGAAGAATATTGAAGCTTGAAGTAATAATGCTGAATGTACAGGACTGATGCAGCAATAACATCAAGGAGAATAACATAAATATCCATCATTCATTATAGATTCTTAAGGCAGAGTGTCTGCATATAGAATACTGATATTCTGTGCTATTCCAACATGGAAGTACATATTTGACCTGGTTTTGAATGGTGATAAAGAGTCTAGCCGTTGTAAGCTTTGATATGGTTGTGCTTACAAAATTTTGTATCACTCTTCTAATCTGTCTTATTAATGGCAATAATATAATTGTAGAACTATATTCAAATGGTGCTTTGTTGTATTCAGTCCCACAATATGAATGTACAGATTGCAGACATTTACCTCTTGTCAAATTCTATACAATAAAAAAGAATCATGGAGATAGCCTCCTGAAATTAATCTCTTATTTTCAATAAATTATAGAACCCGCTTTTGGACACCCATGATGGTATGAGAGGTGATTCAAAAGGAAATAACATGTAAATAACAAACAATTGGCACCATGAGGACAGTGTGGCCCATCTCTTGATTTAGACATCTGTGCACAACATGAGAGATGTGAAATGGACGGAGTCTCATATTGCTACCTCATCAGGGGCCCAGTAGTGCATTTATGCTCCGTTTAGTCGCCAGAGGCTAGTGTGTACAAAGGACATGCATAACACCTCAATGAAAGATGAATACAACAAAAAATATCAGTATAGACTCGTTCAATAATGCACACCTTTTTCATTGTAGTATCTAAAATCCAAATCCAAACTACCCTTTTTAGAACCACATGATTCACCAAAGTTCATGAACTTTACTTGCCATGACACAAACATGCAGCACCAGCAAGTGTTGTGTCTGTACATCGTGTTGATATATTTTGGCAGAGCCGGCATGCCTGCAATTATACATCATGATACACCGTTATGGTACATTGAAGAAGGATGTGGCCCTTAAAGGTTTTATTGTATACCTTGATTCCCACTCATGTAAGACAGAACAATGCATGTGTTGCTGTTTTGTATCTATTGACAAACCAGTCTACCTGTATGAATCATAATGATCCTGTTCTTCATATAAATCAATAATAATACCTTTGGCAGCCATAGCTCCTTCTGAATTGACACATCAATATCTACATGTACATGTCATGGAGTATACAGTTTTCAAGGATCTATGTTTTCATGAGACATGGTAGTAAGGAAAATATTAAATCAAACAATAAAGATATATACCTTGGTTGTAAACCTTTTTACGTTTTGCAAAAATTTAACCTCCATCTCACATTCTAAGAGGGGGTATTCAAGCTGGCTTAACCCTTTTGTGCCCAGAATTATTTTGAGGAAGCTGATTTATTCAACACATTTGACATAGTAGCGGCTTTTATCTATATCATGTCCACATTTAAGTATTTATTCATATGGTAACCAAGAGGGCAGTTATATAGCTTTCAGAAAATGTAATATGAAGCATATGTTTGAGTTTTATATGAGTCACTAGGGAATGATTATGGTGCTTGAAGTTGAAATTGGCTGATTTGGATGAACATGCCCAGAAGTTTTTACTTTTTTTATTTTTTATATATTTTGGTGGGGAATAGGCTATTCAACTCATAAAGCATTATTTTAACATTTCAAAGAATGCCATATTGATTGAAATTGAACAACAATACATATCATAATGGGATTCCTTGGAGAAAATCACATGGAAATTATTTTGTCAATATTTTTGGTATATTTATCAATATTTTTGTGGATTTAGTGAATTTTCTGTATTTCCCCCATATTCTCATGGCCAGAGCGCGCACTTTTCATGTATTTTAAGCCTATCTTCAATCCATTATTTTCTGCAATACCATTTATCAATAATTATATATCTAATGCACCATAATATATTTGGTATCGTTGGAAAGCTCTTGACATTATGAAAGTTTTGATATCAGAATTATCTTAATCTGGTTAATATTAAACCCATGGTGGTATGTAGAACATAGATACATGCTTAAGAGCGCACTTTTGCTAATCTGGGCACGTAAGGGTTAATTATCAAGTGTGAGGGAGCTGTACAAAGATTAATAAAAGGACATTGCAGCAGAAGACCACTATAGACTTAACCCAGCTGCTGTTACAATTACTTGTAGAGACTACACTGTGCACTTTCCCTGACCTGGCCCCTCTCACCCCACCTCAGTGCACACTGGTCTGTCCAAATTGATAGTATTACAGAAATCAGTGAGGTTTAAGTGATTCAATACCTTCACCTGTCACCTCAGACTAAAATCCATTAGAACAAGCTGCCCCTGGCCAGAAATAAACCTGGAATTGAAGCAGAATGAAGGGGAATCTGACGCAGGAAATGCTGAATGGATGCATGTAGCAATTTTAAAGTGAGGGAAGTGTTCATATATGGAGTTATCAGGATGCTTTCCCAAAGGGTATCAAGTATCCAGAAGCATTCAAATGAAGAAATATGTCTGATGTATGTCGTAGGGGGAGAGGGTAGATCGTTCAGGGTGTTGTGTTTTTTTTACGAGAAAACCAGCATTAATATCACAGGCCTGTGATATTGTGATCTCACATCGACGAAAATAGATTCGGGGAGGAAAAAAAGAAGCCAATAGATATGTTCCTGAGGTGTTCTGTGAATTAAACTGTTGCTCTGAAATCACAGAAGGTGTGCCCCTACACTTCAGATTTTCATTTTTCCCCAATTTTTTTTTGGGTCATATTCTTTTTGGCTCAATGAGTTCTTGATGTTATATATGGGTTTTAGTAGTCCAATATCAATATTCTGGCCTTTAGGGGGTTGATCATACCTAAAATTGACCCCTTTCAGCTTGGAAAATCAATAAAATCGACATAATTATTTCATCATTTTTTTTGTAGAATGAGGACTAGATATGTGTCTGTCCACTTTTATTATGTAACTCATAGAGTCTTGTGATAAAATAGAAGCAAAAATTATGTTCCTGGTCAGATTTTTTCTATTCTTCTGGAGCATTTTACTTTTTGTAAAGTGGACTGTCCGGACTATAATTTGGTCATTTGGCCTCTACCCATTAAATACCTAAAAGTGAAATGGGTTCATTTATGCCTTAAAAGATTTGCTACATGTTGGGGGTAAAGTATGTTGAAAATAAAATTTTATTTCCTCCATAAACTTCACTGTGAGGGGGCAATAAGTGATTTTCCTTGAAAATCCCCCTTTTTCCTTGTCCGGGCGAAAAATCATGTTCCTTCCCCTCCTGTGTAGGATTAACACATTTAACTATCCTAACTAAGTTAGTTATTTACCCCCTACATATACCTAAGTGCCCAATGTATAGGACAATGGATTACTCTCCATCCTTTGCAGTAGCAGAGATGGGAAGTGCTATTTTGTCCGGGCGAAATCGTGTCCGGGCGAGTGACCATTGAATAACATGCCATGTTGAGGGGTTGATTTCCTACAGAAATTAAAATTTTGTCTTAATGAAAATAACAGCTCCAGACCATTTAGACCTGTAGATTACAGAAATCACATTGTTATGTATGTCAGATGTGTCTTTTACATCATAAAATGAGTGTACTTATAATAAATGTTTGTAGAGATTCTTGGCATGTCGGGGCGAATGACATTTGCGTAATATGCCATGTTGAGGGCTTGATTTTCTACAGAAACATTTGTCATATTACCATGACAATCTCAGATCTTGACCATTTTGACCTGTATATCATGAAAACAACATGTTTCTTTATGTCAGATGTGACCTTATTATCATAAAATGAGAATACTTTTAACGGTTTTTTATCATGATTCTGCCTACATTTCTTGTGCTCACACAAAATTCAATATTCCTGCCCCACCTCTGCACAATAGGGATATTGAAATATCCTAACTAGGCCAGTTATTTACCCCCTATGTATACCTTAGTACTCAATGTATGGGATAATTGATTGCTGCTAAACCTTTGCAGTATCAGGGATGGGAAGTGTTTTTTGGCCCAGGTGAAATCGTGTCTGGGCAAGTAACCATTCAGTAACATGCCATGTTGAGGGTTTGGTTTCCCACAGAAATAATCATTTTATCTTATTGAAAATCACAGATCTGGACCATCTTGAGCAGTAGATAATGGAATTCACATTGTTATCTATGTCAGCTGATTCCTTGCTATCATAAAATGAGCCTACTTTTAATGGATTTTGATCACAATTCTGAACATAATGTCCAGGTGAGTGATGAACTACAAGGTATTTTGAACAGAAATTACAGATTTTTTTCCCCATCAAAACTATATACCACCTGAAAGTACATGCCGTGGGCATTGTATTCCATATAATCAATAGTTCCTACCATAGTCTGTTCAGCTTTTATATAGAACAGAAAGAAATGAATATCTTAGAATCTGAGATTTACTTGAATTCCAGGCTAGGCCCTATATATAGGAAAATGCCCTGAGGGCAAGGCAAAAAGCCCATTATGTCTGACTACAATACTCCAAACCCAACCATTAGACCCAGTACTACAAGCAAAAACATAATTAATAACAGTGACCAGAAGCATATCATAGGTCATTTTGAATCAATAAAGGGAAAATACCCTGAATGGTCACTCGGGAGGACATCGTTTCCAGGTAGATAGGTTCTGAGCATTGCCATAGCAATGGTTTTCAAATTCAACTCATAATATTTCATGTGCAGTTACCCCAAGACCTATAAACGTTCCACAAAAATTCTTTTTTTGAGATACTACATACTTTTTTCTGCAACCTCTCAAAACTCCACCAAGGCCTATTTGCACACTGTCTATGATTTTTGACCTGTATTATCAATGCTCTTTTGGACAGCAAGCACTTGGCATACATACAGAACTACATTGGTGTATCAGGGAGGTGCCTTCAAGAATAGATCAACTAACCCAAAGAGACAGCAAGTTCAAACATGAAATACTGCAGCACAATGACCTCGGTGGGTGCCAGTAATACAGGGACAGTTCAGGTGACATATTGACAGTAATAGATGGTAGCAGGCCTATTTATCTCTTCCATTTTCTCCATGGCTGGAGCTCATACTCAGACGAGTTGTGACTGATTATCTGCTCTGTTGAGTTGCTTGTCTGGGGGTAAATCTACTTATAGTATCCAAAGGTTACATGAAATTGCAGAATACTAATCCCCCATATGGCTTCCACTAACCAGGTCAAGTATTCTTCTGATATATAATGAGGTCAGTGCCCTGAAAGTTCTATTCAGTGGATTGCAGTTTACTTAAGCTACTCGCTATGGTTGGCTGTAAGAGTGCTTTCATTGAGCATTTTTCCTTATTTCCTTTTAAACTGTTTTCATTCAGGTATCATAATTTAGCCCTGATGCTTATGTCGGAAAGGCGCTGATTTGCAACCTAAAATAGGGTTGTCTATAAGCCTCTACCCTTAGTGTTTATTCTCGTTTGGACTAAAGTCCAAAATTGTTACATATGACAGACAAGGTCATCACAACTGATGCTACCAGAATCTATAGCAATAGATTGTCATTGTAAGCATCCAATCTTTTCACAGTGAATAAGACAGAACACGACAGTTATTACTGTATGCCAAACTGTTTCTATATAACACATTATCTTAAGCCACCAGAGGGGCACCATGTGTCTTCAAAAGGAACATGAAGGATCTTTGTCCTTAGAAAGTTTTGAAACGACTTTGGGTGGACATAATCATGACCTAAGGTTGAGGATTTTGGTTTATCTCACGATTCGGGCCTGGACAGTGCTTTTTTGCTCATAACCCCAGTTCCTTATCCAGCCATAACGCACTCTCAGGCCTTTTGTTCGTCTTCAAGAAGGTGCTAGTTTCAATCTGGACATGTTAATAAAGTATACAAAGTCAACTCAAATCAAGGATTTGAAAAAGTTGTCCGACATACCTGATGTTTACAGACCTCGTTAGCATAGATTTCAATGCTGCCAGGTGGAATTATTAACAGAGAAACATCCTTACATATCCTATATGAACATGCCATGCTTAATTTCTCCATTTTAATTGAAATAAATAAGAATCCAATGATTTTCAATAGCTAACAAACGCACACGGCCATTCTGTAGTGTTCAGCGACCCAAAAGTAGGTCAGGTACATCTGGGCACCTACCCGCTTCGTCAACAAGACGGAATGGCCGTGTACCGGGCCGTGTGCGTTGGATTGGTATGGAAAATCAATGGATTCTTATTTATTTTGAAGAAAATGGAGACAAAATGTATGCGAACACCAACTAGAGATTGTATATTTGGTGGTGCTAGAAGTACAGGACTTGACATGCTTGGATTCTACCCAAAAAGTGTTTGGAAAGATGAGGGTATGGCGGGTGGAGTAAAAACAATGGCTACGCTGGCTTGGCAAACCGTGTGGATCGGATGCACTTACAAAATTTCTTCTCCTACATTAAATACAGGGTTATAAGGTAAGAAATTAATACAAAATGGATGAATACATTAGATAAACGCATTAATCCATGTTATGAGACAGCACTTGTGGGTTTAGGGCTTCGCGGTCGTGGATTAATATTAACCCATAAACCCACGCGTGCTGTCTCATAACATGGATTAAACGCTAAATAGTCAACTGAGGCCTTCAGTGCATTAAAAAAGTGCAGTAGAATACACTTTGTACAACTTATCTAGAGTTGATATCTCTGCCATGTATATGAATGATTCATATAGGACATTGGCCCTGCTAGTTCATTCATAGAATGCAAATTTATCATTCGGTATTGGGCAAGGTTGTTGACCAAATACCAACATAGGCAATGAAGTGATGCATCTTGTCATACAAGTGCGTTGATGACCCAACGCCATTAGACGGTGAACTGTCCTACCACAAGCCTCCTGTTCTATGGCTGAATGGTTCTTGTAGATTATAATAGATAAACAAACAGCAATTGATTTTATCAGTGATGGATATTTGTATTATCACTATATATATAGTAATGCATAACCAGGAATTCGACAAGCCTGATACAGACCTAGGTACGTGTCCTTGAGGTACAGCTTGCGATGCCATACAATGGTGTCAGGCATGACAATAGAACCTTGATACCATCTCAGGGTCACACATCTGTAGTTGCCAAGGTAACCTAGCACAAAGATATGCATTTTTTGTACGTACAGGTACGTACAAAGACAAAGGTTCAAGAGACTGGGGTTTGGTTAAGGGTTATCTCATGAGACAGAGCCAAGTGAGATAACCATACGTTATCTGTGTACTGTTGCATTCATCTAATGTTGTTTTATTGAGACATGTTTGAAATTCCATCTATTTTCAATAAGATAATGATTTAAGCGTATACCATTCTGCCTATTCAGTATGTCTAGGCCCTCCCAAAATTTGCCAAGAATTCATAATAAATTGGACAAGAAGCTAAAATTTTGCATCTCAAATTAGATTAATATAGAAATGGAATAAGAAAAAGACCTGAATTCAACAAAAATTACTTGTTGAATTCAGGTCTTGATGGGCCCCCCCCAATGGAGATTTGCTTCCTACGCCTCTGCTATTGCAATGCTGCAACTGCCCGTGTAAAGCAGGGTAGGTTTATTGCACATGGGCTTCATGTTTAAACCTATGGGGCTGCTCTATGCAACTTGATAGAAAGAGGCTATTCTTGTTTATTTATTTGTGTATTTCAACTTTGTTTGTACAAAATATCTAATTAAACATGAAACATACAAATAGTAAAACCGTGTATGCTACATTATAACAATATAGTTCTCCATAATATAACATGCACATATCTTTCTGCAGTGTCACTCATTTGGCTCACATATACCTGTCTTTCTCTACACCGGTTTACTGTTTCGGAAATGCTCCCCTTTCTTACCTAGGACCTATCCACCTCCTCTACTCTAGGCCCTACCTTATCCCAACCACTTCCCTCCTCCCCAATGTATTGACCCCCTTTTATCCATGCACCCATGCAGGTCAGAAATACCTCCATTGAATGCTATGGCATCCACTTGGCCTACAACCCATAATTCTCATACGTCTATCTCTGTACCATGCTCTCAATGCTTCTCAACCCAACCCCTTCTCTCCATACCCGTCCTCATACCATACACCCACTCATGTGGGCGGTCTCTCTAGCTCCCTCATGATCTACAGTGAGTCAACCCTTAAGTGCAAAATACTTTACTGATACACCCTCTAGGCTAGTTGAAGGAGTAAGTAGACCTACTGGTTACTTATTGGTTCTGTCGGTGTGCACTTTCTCTCCCTTATATAGATATATAAACATTGGCACCACAGCCACTTCCACCCTTCATTGTTCCTCATTTTATATGTGATTTTAGAGTATGATCTCATGCTATGAGATTATTGGGAGAATTTGGCCACATACATGAATTAGAAGGTAGTCATCATTGTGGTAACCAGCAATGTAGGGGTTTGAGGAGATATATGAGGCCTGTATCCTACTTTTGGCAGCCATTTCCCACTCCCTGAGACTCAAGGCACCTCCAGAGAGGGGACTGCCTTATCCTTGACCTGTACCAATTCTATACTGACCCCCATGGGGGTTTGTGTCTCCATACCAACTGATTTACCACACATCTACCCTCATTGCCTATGCATATCTATTGGCAAGCATAAGGAAAGTCACATGTAAGCACTTGAATGGGAGGGGAATTTTCTACATTTAGCCACATGCTGGATAGGCCTATGCCCGTTGGTCATTTTGATGCCTGTGTGTCACTTTGGTGTAGCTTCTTACTATGGCTGTATTCATGGATGGCCCCATTTGGTCTATATATTTATACTCAAACTCGAGGGCAGGGGGGGCTGAATTAGACAGGTCGATCTTAATAAGTTACTCACCCAGGTAGGTGACAATCTTTTGAGAATTGATTCCTATGCAGTTTTTCCCAAGGAATACAAATCTGCCAGGGGACATCACAAATGTTGCATATTAAGGTCCCTAATTAGGATATTCTAATTAGGTATCAGACTGTACCTTCAAATATGGGTGAAGATCAAGATTGCATTGTCATATATATTATTTTAACCTAGGCCTAAGTAGCATCATTTACACAAAAAAATGAAAATATTGGCATATTGGCACCATTAGCCTATCAGACATTGGGAATTCCTAATGGGAAAAAGTCTGAATCGCTTTGAGAGACCCAGCAGGTCTTTTGAGAGACCCAGCAGGTCTTTGCCGTCAATCCTACTAATGAGGCCAATTCAGATTGACCAATATGGCAGCCATTTTTAAAAATGGCCAACACTGAAGTATTCAAAACTTCAAAACACTGCTTCTAATCAACTTAGAAACACACTTTTAAAGGTACATACAACCTGGCATTTATACTGATCCCTTATGTTCTCAATGTTCTACATTGTGCTACCATTATGGCTGTACCAGCATTTACATGACACTTATGTTCGTCTTGTCCCAAAACCTAACATCTTACAATGGGAAACTTAGGTCATTTATTGGCTGCTGGGAACCAGGCCAAACACACTACAAATCTGATGTTGTTCTAATGCTAATGTCACCACAGGAAGTTGAAGGTTGTCATAGTTTTCGTTCATAATTTTGATTCATCCCCAGTAACATGAACATTAAGATGATTTATCTTTGCCGTTGGTGGATCAAACCAATTTTAGGTATAACACAAATAGTCATCACTTTTGTCGCCAAGAAACAATTAGGTAATATGATATTTCATCTTCCACTCACACAATGCTGCTGGTTATGGTAATAGATAGGCTTTGCTTATTTTGAGACTGTCGTTGTAATTTTCCAGGAAATTACCTTCAGTAATTGGGTTGACTGTGGTTTTTAAAATGACATCAAATTGTTGATAACTAGTAGGAGTCAGTCAATATGGAGGTAGCCTACTGAAGGATGCAGCGGGTGTGTTTAAGGATAAATTTTAATCTTGAAACACAACTCCAAAGGCTTTCCCTGTCAACCTCATTCAATCAGTTAACTTTCGTTCACTTTTTTCTAATGCGATAATCACAGAGCAAATGTCTGACATCCTGTGAATAATAATGAAAGTAATTGAAATTATTATTACATCATTATTCAGGTACATATTATTTGTTATCTAAAATATATATTTCATTACTGATAGCAGGTTGAATCTGAAGTGTAAAAAGGTCTGATCTATAAAGGCAGTAAAACATTTCCTTGAAATTCCTTTCCAATTTCCAATGATGCCACTGGTTCCAAAATGCTACTTTTGCTTTTGGGTTTATTTTTTCCTATTCATTTTTTTGTTTTGTTTTTGTTTTATTTTGTTTATTTTTGTTTTGTTTTATTTATTCACACATTTTCTCTTATGTCTTTTGGTTAGAAATAGCCCCCTGCAAAATTAATCAGGGTAGCAAAGAAGTGAATTTTGACCATGAATGGCAGCAAGTAGCATAAGTAAACATTACTTCGGGGTGGTATTGAGTAGTATGGGGCAAACGCACATTGGCCCAGACTGGCCCTCAGTAGTATAAGGAGTCACGTTGACATTGACTCAGGCTGACTCTGAGTAATACAGGGAAAGTGAGCAAAATGTCTCCAAATACCAATTAAACAATTACAGAGGTATCTTTTCAATTTCTGTTGTAGGGTAAGTTATCAGTTTTTCAAAATCATGATGGAGGAAACTAAATGAGTGGATATTGTCTGTTTTGTGACCTGGACAAAATTACATTTCCAGTTCTTTCCAAAGTGAGACCAACTTCAACTGAGCCCTATTTCTTATTTAAGGCACATAGCTGACTTTATATCTCTCATGAGTGAGGATAATAGCTATTTGGTGGTAAGGCATTTATAAGCTTGTGAAGATTCTACAAAATATGTGATGTAAAAAACCAAATTCTGAGGAAAGATGTCTGTGTCATCAAGGGGTTGAAATTTGCCTGTTTGGTTTCATAGATATAAGACACATTCGTCTGAAAACTGAGGACAATCTCTTGTGTCTTTTCTTTTCCTTTTCTGAGTAAAAGCTAGATAATCATCACATAAATGTGAAGATACTGAAAGTGAAAGATGAACAGCCATACATATATTGAATATCATAGTCTGGTAATCAACCATGGGTAATTTACTTGTATAGAATGAAACTAGCTTTACTGTGTGATACCATTCTTGACTATGTTTTAATCATGGACATTTCTCTTAGTTTCTGCCCATCTTTTGCTTCAAGATGGATGAATCCCATTTCTTAAAGGACATTCTTTCACCTGGTCTCCACATTGTTTTTCTGATTACCCTGAACCAACTACAAAGTAGAAGCCATTGCATACCAAATCCTCAGATGATATCTAGTGTGTTAGAATATGTGATTTACGAGTTAGCTGTAATCCTGGCACAGGGGTCCAGTGTCTCAGTGATTTTAGGAGGAAGGTGGGGGAGCTGGAGAGGAGGGGATAGGGGAGGGGTAGGGAGGGTGAGGACACTCAGTGGCCATTGCATGATAAGATGTACATAAATAACCACCATGTTCGTGTAAACCATTTTAATCCCCAGAATAATACCTCAAAATTAGCCACACTCCGTATCTAGTGTCTTATTTATGTAATCTGTATACATATACAGGCAGTGATTGGGTGACCAATGGGCCATGCCCAGCGGGGGGTGAGTGGATGTGTCAAGGGTTTACTCCCAGGGGTGCTGGTTGCCCCTTGGGCTGTGTGGGTTGTGTTTATGTGTATATTAATGTGGTCTCACTTGTGTAGTTATTATCAGCTCGCTCCACTGATCTCACGTATTGGGAAGACTAACTCTAGTGGTATGATGTTGGCCTAGCCCATTCTTTTAACCAACACCAAGACGCCGATACAAGTCACCATTTATTGTTCACTCGTTATTCACAGTTACAGTTGTTAGGTGATTCCACTCAGTTCTGTATAGCTTCAACGACATCAGTCTATTCACACAAGCAGTTCATGTTCTAACAATCCAGTGCTTCTAGAGAGGTATAGGTGCCATAGAGATCCTGCCTAATCCGTTCTTACATTGGCTAAGTGTAATACTAGATACTAAACAGCTTCATCCTCATCTACTCCAGGAGTATGTGTTGCTTCCTCAACCGCTCTCACAATACTAACTCCTCACCTGTCTCTCACTAACCCACTACACCTCCCAGACGCCATGTACTTGGCTTACACGTATCTCTTCCCCCTACAGAATCCTCCTGACCAGATCTCGTCGACTCCATCGCCGTCTGCAGCATTCCACAGCTACCATAAACTCTAGCTACCATAAACCCTACACAGGACTCCTATAGCACTCTCTCATATAGCATACAATAAATACATACATAACACAGCATACAATAAATACATACATAAGTGTACCCTGTTATACCCGTTCATTATAATTATTGGTTATTGATGACAAAACACCCTCCTTCTGGTCAGAGACACTATTACACTGAGTCCCTGTGCTAGGATTCCTTCACCACAGTCAGCAACTCGAAACTCACAATATTTGTGCTATGGCATGATATTGTCTAAGGGAATCGCTTTAAAAGTGGCACACTATAATGTCATCTACTGAACCAGCAGCACATTTTATATGCTTTAATATCTAAGTTGGAGCTAATACAGGAGGGGTCTTTTGAAAGGGGTGTTCTGGACACTAAATTGATCCACACTTCTTAAGCAATTGAGTTACAGTTGCAAGAAAAATGTATTTTTATGTCAGGTCTGGCTTCCCATAGGTCTGTCTCTTCATCATAGCAGGTGAAGTAAGCAAACGTCATAGCTTACATACCTTTTTCCAAGAGTGTTCTGAGTTTCTTCCAGTTTCTTCCATTACCTTAAGGAAGAAACCTGGAAGAAACTGGACAAAATAAGTTTCTTCCATGTTTCTCTCACTGTCCCAAATACCTTTCTTCCAGGAAGAAACCCAGCCCTGAATAGGGAAAGTGTACATTGAGTCGGGCAGCACTGAGTAGTAAAGTGAAAGTGTACATTGAATCAGGTTGCACTGAGTAGTACAGGGAAAGGGGCGCCGATTGCACAACCAGTGTATAGTACAATGAAAGTGGGCATCCTCTCAGGCTGACACTGAGGAGTACTCGCATGTATAGAGCAATTGTAGATTCCTCAGAAAGGCACTGAGTAGTATAGGAAAAGTATACATTGTCTGAGGTAGTCTTGATACTATACACAGAGAGAAGAACACTGATCGCTTTGACGCATACTGCACAGGTAATAATTTGTCTCCCACATGACATGTATGAAGGCATGTCAAATGAGGTTGACCCTCTCATATTTGGTTCGTCAACTCAATTTGACATGCGTAATGAAGACACGTCACATATTTCTGATCCATTCACCTGAGTGCTTTGTAATACTGTGAGACAATTATGTAAGGGTCAAGAGCAGTCAATAACTATGTACCAATGGTTCAATCAAGGGAGGCCTATAATAGAAGGCAGGGGATACCATAGTCCCACAGGCCTGCAACACTAAGGCACTTTTTCCTATCTACAGAACTCCTACTTGACTGAGGACCTCTATGCAGTCCATAAGACAAGGGCATGGAGGTGCATGGCAATGCCATATGTCTCCCTGTACTGTAGATACTGAGATTATAGATTGTGGGTTAGAATACAGTACTTTGGTATTTTCACTGACCCACATATAAGGTGTCTAACCACTCCAGTTGGAGTATTCAGGATGGTGGGTGTCTATTTTGACATTCAATAACAAATGCAGACTTAACAATGAAATAGAATTCACTACCATTCATTGATGGTATTTACAGACCTTAGTGATCTATTCTTCATGAAAACAAAATGACACAGATACATCAAATGTCTCAAGTGTTGGTAGCACTTCTTGGTAGTGATTAGTCCTGGTACCAACATGGTTGTTTGCTCCATCTAGTGGAATATCCTAGAACAATTATGTATGTCAAACCATCACATGTCAAGTGCCTTCGACATGGCCGTGACCCTAGTCAACTCACAGATGACATGGCATTTTAAGGCATGTCAAATCATATGAGGATTACTGTGTGCTACAGTTGTCATGGTGACATATGTGCACATGTCCCAATGACATGTGCTCTCTGTGTCAAATCAAGTTGACATGGGTATACATGTCATTTTGTCAGGAAGACTTTTTTCAGTGTATTATTTGTTTATAACAAATTCTTTTGCTGGTTCCAGGTTCTTTATTATAAGGGGATTTCACTGCATAGGGAAATCATAGATTTCCTAAGTATGGCACTGAGTCATATGGGGAAAGTGTGCATTGACTCAATAGTATAGAGAAAATAGTGGTGATCAACTCAGGCTAGCACTCAGTAATATAGTAGTTTCAGGATGAAACTTGGTTGTATAGGAAAATAGGACATTTACTTAGGCTGGCACTGAGTATCAAAGGGAAAGTTAAGATTTCCTTAGGATGGTACTCAGTGTGTGATGCCTTATGGCGACCAGAGAGACTATTCTCAGTGGAGGAGGGAGGCAATGGTCGCAAGACACTGACATTGTCTGCACTTTGTTAGAGTAAACTGATACACCAGTCACAACCCTCTTTGGGGGCACATTTTGTGACCCTCAATTCCCCTAGTGTGTCAGAGCTCCCTGAAATACAAAATGTGAACCCTACATACTGTCCTGTAGGCTATCCCTTCATGCACCTTGTGACCCTTGGTTGACATTCTGCTTCGGGGTACGTTTAATATAAAAGGAAGAGGAATACAATGGGAGCTTTAACTACTTAAGGGCCACATAGTGATTAAATAAACTATGCCCCTTTGTAACTATGATGCACGAATGCCTTGGTGAGTAATATTCATGTGGTTGATACATGCCTAAAGGCTTGTTATGAGGATAACATAGTCCTTAAGAAAATAAACGCTTCAAATATGCATTGAATTACCTTTCAAAATGTTCTAATCTTAACCTTACCACTTATACTTTAATCTAATCTCTGATAAACTATGCGACTTTGTTTAAGTCATATTTCTAATATGACAATAAATACATTAACTAGACATGGTTATTTTCAATTCGATCCCACATGTCCTTTTTATACCCATCAGGCTTGGAGCTAGAGACGACAGCTGACCTACAGAAATTTGTCTTCAGAAGTGAACCTGCCAATCAAACCCATTGGTGTACTGAATTTTCAGAAAGGATATGTCAATGAAGGTAGAGTCATGTGCTCATCATCTATAGCTAAGTACCCCGATAATTGATACCTGATTATTGATAATTGAAGTGCTGATAGTTATAAAGGCTTCATTGATTTGTTCCCTTTTGCCAACTCACATTTTCTACTATTTTGGTTGCAGGTTTGTTGCGGTGGTCCCGACATCCAAACTACCTTGGTGAGATGTTGTACTGGTGGAGCATGTTTTTCCTGGCGGCCACCACACTAACAGGTGCTCAGTGGACAGCTCTCCTGTCCCCCATCTTCACATTTGTCATCATATTCTTTATCAGCAGGGGCGTGGAAAGTAGTTTCAGAGTGGGTGGGACCAGGGGGGTTTTCTGCAATTTTTGACCTCCCTTTGCTTGACCTTTTAGTTTTGACCTTTTGAGGAGTTGGCCAAAAGTGGGGGGGGGACATGTCCCCCCTGTCCCCCCTGCTTTCCACGCCCATGATCAGCGGTATATCCCTAGCAGAGAGAACAGCTGATGGTAGATATAAAGGGTAAGGATTGGTGTCTGAATATTGAACCGTTAACCTAGCTTCCCACGGCGCCGCTCTATGGCTTGCGCTTCACTGCTGCCATAACACTTTCAAAGGGTAGGATTTCCCCCCCCCTGCGAAAGCATCTGCTGGGAGAGTGAGCATAGAAACTCCGCTTGGCGAATGATAGAAAGGCCTACGCTATTGCGTGTTACGTCATCAGATCCACACCTTCAGATCAGAAGGGGGGTCGGGACAATGTATCCCAACATTTTTTACCCACTTTTGGTGAGGTGACCAACTTCCGTCTATATGAGCCTACGAAGTCTAGACCCCTAAATTCGACAGGGTGACAAATCACTGACATGGCCATTTCTTAAATTTGACATGTGACATGGAGGTTAGTGACAAGGACATGGAGGGGTAAAAAGTTAGTGACATGAGACATGGCCTTATTTTAAAATTGACATGTGTCGCGAGCCAATCAGAAAATTTGTAGCTTCTGCGTCAGCGCACCAATGAACGACGCGCTGACTCAGTGACGTGCCGTCCTTGGATGCCGAGCGAGATGGACGGGGTAGGGGTCTACCGTTAACCCTTTATAGGGCTACATAGCATGGTAATTGCTTTTAATTTAAAGCCCCATAATTAGAATTCATAAGTTCACTGAGTATCCCATATAGTGCATCAATTGGTGTAAGATTCCAAGAAAATCATACTTGAACCTACTAGATTTTAAGCACTCTTCTTTTCTTTTTTTTCAAATAAACAGTAAAAACATAGATCAACATGGGTAACAATTATCAAGTTTCTGCCTTATAAATGATTCTTTCTCTTTGTTCTCTCAAATATAGGATAGCGGATACACAATATACAAGAGGACTATGTGCATCCTGTTCCCATTTCCTTCCTCCTTGTACAGGAGACTTCCACACCGTCTCCGGTTCTGCCTGTGTCTGGATGTCCCGTGTTACGATTTTATCATGGAAGGCGAGGAGGACAAGGATAATGATCAGGCATCCACACCTGTATAGACACTGGAATTATGAACTTAAAGCTCTTCTCTTGTAGATAAACTGTATACATTTTGGTATGCCATTGGGTGGCCCAATGGTACTCTAGTATTCTGTGCATTCTAGTATGAAATACCACTAAGCCACCTCAAAAGACCTCCGACTGCCTCCAAAATCACGCGGTGGACTTTAATAAACTACTAAGGCATTTGGTGGTGCCACTGAAGAAAACTGCGTGAAAACTCAAGAGTGACTGCAGACTTAACCACAGGACAGTGTAGGCCATCACTACTAAGCAACATAGTGATGGCAGAGCAGTATTTAGTGTGTGGTGGCTGGCCTCTAGTGACATTGGGTTCATAGGAGGACAAGTAACTGAAGCCATCTGTTGAGCTATCTCTAGTGTGACTAGACACCTCTCCAGGCACTAACCTCTCTTGTGAGAGGTAAAAGGGAATTTTCAGTGAGACCGGTGAATTCTAGTGGGGCTTCATAGTAATCTCTGACTAGAGGCCTCTAGATTGACATGTGACCTGTGGTGTAGACATTGGCCTCAATTGTGACTAGACTAGAGGCATCTGGAGGGCGTTTCAAAATGATATCAAAAGCTATCATTTTGAAACACCCTGCTGGTGAAACAGGGTACCTTGGAAGTAACAACTGAACTCTGGTTCCACTGGTTAGCTCTATGTCACTGGTACCTTCAAAACCCAGAATAATATAGACTAAAGGCAGTATAAAGCTCACCTTGGTCGTTCCACATTGTAAGAACTTAAATCCTGGAAATGTAGTATAAACCACCTATACCAGTGGGAAATTTCTCAATAATAAGACATCAACCCCCTATAATATGGATTGGAATGTTTTGGTCACAAATCATAGAAAGTGTGCATATGGGGCCTTACATGTCATTCGCCCAGACATGTGCCCAGAATCATGAAAAATAATTCTCATAAGTATGCTTCTTTTATGATAGCAAGGACACATCTGACATAAATGATAATGTGATTTTCTTAATCTACAGGTCAAAATAGTCTGGACCTGAGATTTTCATGGAGGTATGATGATTGTTTCTGTAGGAAATGAAGCCCCCAACATGGCTTGTAACTTAGGCCCCTAAATGTCATTCGCCCAGACACAATTTCGCCCAGACAATTTTGGGCCCATTTTACCCCCTGGAGCCCAAAATATTCATATGGGACCATCAAAACCCATATGTAACACAAAGATCTCATCCAGCCTGACACTTTGAGCCAAAAAAATAGAGGGGGAAACTAAAATTCAAAGAGTAGGGGCTGGAATACCTCCAAATTCGTCATATGCAAACCTTCTATGATTTTCGACCTTTTGAAAAATGGAGGCGGAGCAATTTGCAATGCATTTGTAATGGTTTACCTTGCACAAAATGTACAACTCTTTACTGTCGCGAGCATAATGAAATATACGGACACCCTGTAAATTTGCCTGCTTCTCATGTGTGTATAGCAGGGCAATTCTTAACAATGCTAATTAACACTGTTAGGAAATGTCTCCCAGAGGTGGACTGCGTGTAAAGTGAAAATGTGTCCAGGCAGACCTGCCTCAAACAAGGACTCTATACAAAAGTGCTAGCTCCAAGCAAATCATTTGTATATGCATTGTATGCTGTAATTGTACAACTGAATGTACTCATCTACAACATACATTATGGAAAATCCACAAATAGTGGAGTTTAACTGATTATCATATATGGCTTTGTCTAAGCAAAGTGAAATGTATAGAATTTTGCATTCAGGAATGGTAAAATAATTGTTTCCCCACATAATAGACAATGTACATTCATGAAGAATATTGAAGAATGAAGTAGCAATGCAGAATGTATAGGACTGATGCAGCATCATTCATTATAGATTCTTAAGGAAGGGTGTCTGTATAGAGGATACTGATGTTCTGTGCTCTACCAACATGGAAGTTTAGCTGTTGTAGGCTTTGATATGGTTGTGCTAACCTAATTTGGTACCACTCTTCTAATCTGTCTCAATATTTAATTAATGGCAATAATATCCCAATCAGCAATGTAGGCTTAGGCATGCTTGGTCCAATATAATATAATAACAATGGCCCAATGTATCCTTGCTACCTGGGATAATTGTAGAACTATATTCAAATAGTGCTTTGTTGTATTCAGTCCCACAATATAAATGTACAGGTTGCAGACATTTACCTCTTGTCAGGTTCTATACAATAAAAAAAGAATCATGGAGATAGCCCCCTAAAATTAATCTCTTATTTTCAATAGATTATAGAATCAGCTTTTGGTCTTCCATGATGGTATGAGAGAGATAATTCAAAAGGAAATAAGATGTAAATAATGAACAATTGGCACCAGGAGGACAGTGGGGCCAATCTCTTGATTTAGACATTTGTGTACAAGATGAGAGATGTGAAACGGACGGAGTTTCTCATATTGCTAACTCTTTTGGGGCCTAGTAATGCATTTATGCACCAAGTCCACTTGATATCATTGCGCATGAATACGGTCATGGTACATCTACTCATCATGGCTACCTCCATTCTTGACACCAACTACTCGGAAGTTTGGTGAAATAGCATGATGCATGAATGCAGCATTGACAGGTTACATAACAACAGTGCATTCATGCATCATACCTCCAAGGCACGATAACACATATTAAAGCATCTTTTGGGCCTAAAATGTCTAGATACGATTGGGATGGTAGTGTGAGATTGGGGTACAATGGTTTGTTGCTAAGTACATTGTCTTTATCATGTTGGTGAGATAGACCAATCCTCCTGGGTATGTACAAAGGTCAATAGCCATAGCTCTGGATGGCCAGGCCTGGGTGAGAACAGCCTGGTCACAAAGTAGATCTACTGCTGTGAGAAAATTGGTATGGAATATATGAAGTGAAGCTTGTCCCGTAAAGCTATTGACCCTATACTGCAATACCCTAAGGAATTGACACAGATGGTGCAGGGGTATGCAGCAACCTATGATTTAACCTTATAGTTATAGTGCATTGCTCTCAAGTGTGGGCATTAACCCCTAGGTGCCCAAGCGTGCTTTAAAGCGCGATTTTGGGTTTAATGGGGCTTAAATATATGTATATTGAAGGAAACTATCATCTAGGTACTTCTACTGGTTCAATCTGCAAAGTTAGACCCTCTAAAGAACGACCATGACCTCCCCATCACAATACAACCATCCGTTTTTCTCTATCACACCATTATACCTAACACAGGGAGTCAAAATTTGAAAATGATTAATTAGAGGGCCACCCTCCAGGGGGCTAAGACCAGACATGACACAATTATTACGTTAGATCATATACAGCCAATGTCCCATACTCCCATTAGATTTACTAAAAGAAATGTTCTTATCCATAGTGATAATCCATGCAGCACATTATGTCTCCTGAGTGGTAATACACATATATATGCAGAATTGAATGAGGCCTCAGAATTACAGGTATTATAGATGGGGGGAGTCTATATAGTACACAAGAGAGACCAAATGCTACCAATTACAACAAATGGAATGTTTTGGTAACTATGGTTACCAAACATGACCAATAAATTTCATGTCTTTAACTGAAAGTCTTCACTGAGTAATGAGTATTCAGGAAATGCTATACAGAGCCAATATCAAAAGATAAGATCGAAATAACACATGGGCTTATCAACTAAGTAATATAATTGTGAAATAATGTAAAATCTTCAAATAATTCTGGGCACCAAAAGGTTAAGCATGAAGGCAGGCCTGGAGGCCATTTCTTAGTGCACTATGATCACACACAACTCTAAGACTTGAAATCTTGATTCCTTTCCTATGGGAATTTGGTACGAAGCAAGTTAAGAAATAACCTCCTGACTAGCAGCAATTCAGGGCTGCATCAATGCATCAGGCTTATCCTTTTGCCCAGTGGTATGATTTGTAAATGAATCAAAATCTCATCCTCATCCATCTTTAAAACTTTAACTCTCAACTTGAGAATTGGTCTTAGTAGTATATACATGCAAAGTCAGCGCAATGGATTAGCTACTAACTAGGTCATGACCTACTGGTAGACCGGAAGTGACCTAGTTTCAGCCAATCAGAGGGCTGGATTTGACAGGAAGTGACATCATAAGGTCATGACCTAGTTTTTTCGACCAATCAGAGAGCTGGATTCCATTTGACCTAGTGACCTGACCTAGTTGCATAAATTAAGAGAATTGCACAATACCTAGGGTTGACCTACTTGCAAACCGGAAGTGACCTACTAACCTACTTGCAAAAACGTATGACCTACGTATGAAGGTGTATTGTGCAATCCTTGAAAGAAATTACACAATAACCATGACTCATGTTCTGATGCAATGTTCCTATGGATTTATGCAATACTTATGACTCATTATTTTGATATGAGATTAAATGCAACAAAGACACAACTAGTTTTTTTAATTCAATCTTTTTATTGTTTCTTCCTATCAGAGTACATGCTAGGTATGAATCATTATAATCAGATATGCTTGCAAGCAGAGTACATGGATATCATATGGAAAATGAATTCTTGTTACAGTACCAACTGCACCCGGTCTTAGCTGGAGTAGGACTTTGACTACGGTCCTCTAAGGCCTGCATTCTCTCCATTAAATCCTTCAGGGCCTTTCTTCCTATGTCATTCTCCTCCAGGGCTACCACTTTGTCCATTAACTCGGTCATAATCATGAGAATCTTGTCTATCACTTCCGCCATGCTCTGAAGCCTGTCTATCATGTCCAATTCACGTTTAACTTTCCCTTTCACCAAAAGATTGCTCACGTCTGCTTTAACTGCTACTTCTTCTGGACTCATCTCAATTCATTGCCTCTTCTTCTCTCTTTTCCTCAGCAAGGGCCTTACTATTTTGTCCATTAAGTTGAAGAGGACCTGAGAAAACCTTTTGACAGTGTGGTGTGGGTCCTTGGTCCGACATGTCTGTATGTGGAAGTTAATGCAGTGGGCTCCACACGTTTTAGCGTAAAAGTTTTGTACTTGTTTTCTGCTGAACGACCCGTGACCATCTGATGACTTCTGCATGAACCTCTGGTGATATATAGCTAATGGAGGTAAGCCATAGGGATCAAAGTAGAACACATAACCGTCATGAAAAACGTAAAATGCCACCCAGTGCTGACCAGGTTTAGAGCTTGGATCTGTGTTACTGACGAAACATGTAAAGGGAATTGGTTTTTTCGGACATTGATTACTGGCAAAAGTTCCCAGGTAGAAACGCCTTGTGTGTGGATGGTTTCCCAGTGCACCTGTTATGTCTGAAGTTCTCATTTTTTTTCTCAGTTCATGTGGTAGTCTGTGACAGGAAGACAGTCAGCCGTCAGTTGGATGTTGTTGTCATAGAAGGAACACAAGACGGCAGATATGGCATGAGTAGTCGGGGCGGCAAACCTGAGGGAAATGCCCAGCTTTCCTTGCTTGATGAGATTTATACGACTGTCTTCAGGTGCTCTGTCTGGGGTGAGGTCGAAAACAAAGAAGGAATACCCATCTTTAAAATCTTCCAAAGTTATGCCACAGTCTTGCCCCAAAGCCGACAGCCCACTGTCTATGAACATTTGACTGTAGGCTCTGATGCAGTTGCCTGTTTCGAAGTCGGTCTTCAACTCAAACTTTTGAGTCTTAGTCCCAGCAGCTGCTGTTTCCTTTATCATACACAAGACTATCCTGGTGGGGATCTGAGTAGTGTCAGGTTGAGTCCAACTGTAGTCTTGTGAGCCGCCGTCCAAAGTGTGTTTAGTCACTTTACACCTGGCTATGTGATAGTTGAAAGGGCCCCAATGTGGATTCCTGACACTGCTGACGTGAGTTTTTACCACCTCGTCGTCGACACATTTTTGATTTTGACCCAGTAGTTTTGATCGGCTGCTTGCATCATGTAGTAATTGGGCTGATTTTTTTCGAATATGAACTTGATTTCACAGTTCGGAGGCAGCACCTTGCACTGTTTAATTAAATCCAGGTGCGGCTTCATTACTAAGGCATGTTTGTTGCGGGCACTGAACTCTGCTCTCCGTGCCGTCCATCCTGCATTGTCGCCCGCTCTGACTTCCATGTGACCACAGGTGTCTTTCATGTACTTTTGACACCCTTTCAGCCGAGTCTCTTTGTCTTCTTTGTTGCAACAAATTGTGTCCAAAATGTAGGCCTTGAGACCATAGTCTTCATTGTTGCCAGTGACTTTCTCCCCATTTATCAGCAACTGACAGGAAGCAAAGAGAGCGTGTGCCAAGTTGTTGACTGGAGCAGCTTCTATGCCGACGGCAAGGTGAGTTGTTCCGTCTGCCGCCACGGCTTCCAGTTCCATGTACAACTCAGTTTCTGAGAGGTCTGTGTACAGGTTGCTTGGTTCGAAGGTGAAGTCAAATGTTTCAGTGTGTGGAGTGAGGGCATTGTTGGTAGTTTTGGTTATTTTTTGACACTTTAATATGTCCTTTTGAGTGACAGGTAAGGCGTGTAGGTCTAGTTCACCTACTGCACATACCTGGCCCTTGGGATGAAGGAGACTCATGACTAGAACAAGGTCCTTCCTCTATCTTGTCCTCTACCTCTGCCGCGTTGTCCCTTACGTCCTCCGCGCTTGCCGGTTGCTCGTCGTTTGACTGGAGGAGGTCCAGATGTACCTCTTATGTATCCTTGAGCAGAAGAAGCAGCCCTTTTGAGTAAGTTCTTGCCTGTTGCTTTACTTCTCCTAACTACACTTTTCTTGAAACCTTTTCCTGATACCACGTCGGACAAGACTCCAGCTCCTGTAGTAAGCAAGGCTTTGCCTGCAGATTTGGCAGCTGAGCGTCCTATTTTACTTAAGAGGGGAACAGCTCCTCTGAGTAAACCACCTATTAATGAGCCAAGTCCTCTTTGTCTGCCCCTGCCACCGTACGCTGGTAAAGCACCGTTCCCAAACTGTGATTTTCTGTAGTATTCAGCGTACTGACCCCTAGGGGCCAGGTAGGGAGGTCTTCCGTAGTAGTGAAGCATGGTCAAATACCCCTATCCTTGAAGAGGTCTGAAGGCAAGTACCACCGACACTGATCCGCTTTCAAATGGTATCAGTTCCCCAGTCTTGTCTCTTAAGTATATCCCTATCTGTCTGAAGGTGGTTTTAGTGACTGGCAGGTATATCAAGTTCTGAAAACTTATGGTTTGCATGTCACTGTTGTAGCGATTTATGTTGATTTGCCTCAGAAGGGGTGCTTTAGAATCACCCACAAGACTGTGCTTGACTATGTCAGAGTACACGAAAGCACATCGACTTTTGTACTGAAGGTCTACCACGTAGGGGCTTTGTGTTTTTCCACTTAGGAAAACACTTCAGTCGAAACCTAATTGTTTCCCTAAGTTTTCTGGGAGTTGCATAACCACACCAGGAGGCAAGGAAACTACACTTTTCATTGTATATCTGTTGTAGTGAAACACGGTGGCTTTGTTGTTTTTCCTGTAGTTTCTTAGTTTTCTTACCAACATGCTCTGTAGTTTATTTATGGTCCTGTTCAAGTATCCTATCAACTCTGAGTTGCTTTCCAGGTTCACACCTTCTAAGGCAAACATATTGTAGGTACTTCCTTCCTTGAAATAATACTTAGAGAGGTATCTGCTAATTTCTTTGAAGCGTGTATATATTTTCACAGCCTGTAACTGACTGGGAGACAGAGGAGAAACATGAGCAGAGTCTGTGAAGACGGCATTTTCTTCAAAAAAAGAAACAGACCTTTTTCCCCTCTCATCCATAGACATCACTTCAGCCACAGCTGACGATATTTCCCTCTTCTCTCTGCCTGCCGTGTCACGCTCCCCCTTATCCTCCTCCTCTTCCTTCACCTCCTTTTCTGGCGTGGGTTGGTTAGGAGTGAATCCTCCAGATGGCGTCTCAATCGCAGCAGCAGGAGTTGGTGGACTTTCACTTTCAGGACCAGCAGGAGGAATGGTTTCAGTCGGTCCCACAGGGTCGACATGACTTAGGTTTTTTGTTATTTTTACTCCTCTCTTCAAAGCAGATTGGGCTGATAGATTCGATGTAGAGCTTGAAGCTCTACTGAAGACACTATGGGCTCCTGGTTTTCACTAATTCTCTTTTGCGTTTGTTTAATAAAGCTACTACAGTGCGGAGGTTGTTTGTCAGGTCGTTTTCTCCCTCTGCCAAGAGAATGGGTTCTTCTTTGACGTTGTACCACGTGGTAGGACAGGTTATTTCTTGAAGAGCACACTCTAACTGAGTAGGAGAGTTAATGTATTCTGCCAAAATTGTGTTGTAACTAGTTAAAGTGTTGTCAGGAAACATGTTCATAGACGAGTTACTAGGTAAAGTTAAGGTAAACGCCATTTGTCTATGTTCTTGACAGGTTCCCAAGAGTTAAACTTGTCTCCATAACCCTTCCACTTGATCAAGGCTTCTCTTTTCTTGCCTTTTCCTCTGTATTTTACCATTTTTTCTATGTTGTAGCATCTTCCATGACGGACTTGCACCTTCTGAACTTCAGGTTCGTAGAAGCTTCCTTTTATCTCTTCTCCAAGGAGATCTTTGAGGTGGTACCCTTTGGGCGAAATATCGTCGACCGTGTATATTTCCTCAGTCCAGTTAGGTTTGTACCCTCTGTTAAATGTTTTCTTTGTTTTCAACATTCGCACTTGATTTTTTCTCTTCAACTGAAGGACAGGAACTTTTTTCTTTTGAGGTTGATCGTACAACCTGTAAAACAAGACTTCTGAGTTGTCTTTATTTATGTCTGAAGGGGCAGCTCCTAAGGTTTTGTGGTAAGTTAGATTGTAGGACTTAACCAAGTCGGGCAGCAAGTGAACCCATTTGTAGTTATTGAAATGAGAGAAACATCTCCACATTTTTCCTTGTAAAGTAGAGTTGAACCTTTCGGCTAAGGCACACTTCACGTCGTCGTTCTCTCCTGTGAAAAAATTGATGTTTTGATCTTCACAGTATTTTTTGAAAATTTTGTTGACGAACTCTTTGCCCTTGTCAGTTTGAATTTGTTGAGGTTTTCTTTCTTTGCTCATTTTTTTGAAAGGCTCTGTGACGTCATCAGCTCTCTTACTTTTCACAGGTTTTCCAAAACCATACCTTGAAAACACGTCTATTCCTGCTAGAATGTACTGGTATCCTTTGTTTTCCTTTGAAAATTCTCGCATGTCTATGAGATCAAGTTGCCACTGTTTGTCTATGCCCCATGTTTGTGTTTTTCTTCTAGGAAATCTTCTCTTGTAAGGTTTGTGTCTGGTGTAAGCGTCTACATCTTCCAAAGCTTGTTCTATGTTTTTTTTCTTTGTTTTCTTGAAGTGATGACGTTGAAGTTTAGATACACTGGTAAAACTTCCAGGTTGTTCAGGATCTGTGTAAAACCTGAGGACATCTTTCTTCAAAGCCTTGTGCGCCATATAAACTTACGTCCAGTTCCTTTTTGACTTACTTTCCTCTTCTTGATAGGGGAAGCTCTCTTTAAGGGACTGGCAGCAAAAGAAGCACTGTGCCCTGCAAAAGCCGACTTGTTTTTGACAAATTTTAAGGTGGGGTTCAACCTTTTAACTGCTCTTATGAAGACCTGGCTTCCTTTAGGTTGGTCCTTTTTCAAAGACTTTGGTCTGCCAGCAAAAGCTAACAAATCTGTTATGTCAGTTCCAGGCACACGTTCCCCGTTGACATATATATTTCTCCGTCTCTGTTCCAATTCAATATTTGACTTCCGTGACGAGATAATTCTCTGTAGAGATTTTTAACAGTCGTTCTGTAAGTTGCGGGTATTCTTTCTTTTATGTCGGCGTCCATACCCACTGTGTTTGTCTCTTGCACGAGGTCCAGGACCTTCCCCCCCTTTGAATTCGTCTAAACTCTCTCCGTCTGAATCTTCAGGAAGTTGTGGATCGTCTCTAGTCTCTGTGAAAGTGTCGTCATCGTCGTCGCCGTCGTCGGTGTCTTCTAAAGAATTGTTCACACCCCTAGCTGCTGCTGCTGCAGGTCCTTGTCCTACTGCTCGACCAGGATAGGGACCTTCCCTACGTTGTCCTAAGGCCTTGGCTTTTTTAGTTAAAATTCCCGACTTTATCATAAGTTGATTGTACTGTCTTAACTTTTCCTTCAGTTTTAGGTTAGGAGAGTTAAGCACCTCGTGTGCTTTACTTTGAAGGTGGTTTAGGACTTGAACCAGGCTGGAATCAGGAGTTAAACCTTCTCTTAAAAGTTGAGTGCTGTAGTACTGGTCTTCAACACTAGGTCCAGGCTGGGGAGGAGAGGTAGGAGCAACAAAAGAAGGGCTTTTTTCTCGGGGAACAAGATCCGCCCTTACGAGGGCCATCCTTGAATAAGACATGATTCTTATCGACGTGCTCCTATGAGACCTGTTATCAGGGGTAAGGCTAGACCCAAAATGGTTCCCAAAAATCCACCCTTTTGCTCAAAGGTTTTCCTCTTCTGCTTTACGGTAGCCTTGTGCCTTGTGACTGACTTCAGTTCTTTCTTGTAGGGTGATAAACGTTTAACTGCGTCTGACTCGTTACGCAACAGGTTTTTGTTCATCACGTTGACACAAATTTGACTCATCAACCTAATGACCTCATCGCTGAGACCTTTAATAATGTGGGAACACTCTGCCAAGGAACACTTGAATATGTGTGTCAACAAGTGGTAATGTTTCCTTATAATTTTAAATTTCCTCCAGAAGCAGATCTTTTGGTCACCATTCTATCTTTTTCTTTTCGAAGCTGAAGCTTGAGGAATGAAAACCAAGGTATTCCAAGGAGTTGTTATGCTGTTCCTTACCCTGAGCTCGTTAGGTGTGCTCTGCTTAAAGTCCAATAGGATGTATGAATGTTTCTCTTTGGTTTCTGAGTTATATACCTCCGTCAAAAAGGATTTCTGTCCTGGAAAGGCCTGTTTGCTGATGTGTCCTATTTGACTCATGTCTCTAGGGTTTTTAAAAACAACTAGGTAGTGTGCATTTAAGCTCAAGGTTCTGAAGGCAGGATTGTTAAAAAACAAGTTTTGAGTAATAAAAATTACACTTAAACTGCGATGGTGAGAGCCCACAGTGAAAAGTTTCATTATGGTGGGAACGTACTCGGGATCCATGAGATCGTCTATTATGACCAGTCCATGTTTAGTGACATCTCTTTTATCCTCAAACAAAAAGTCTTCTGAACGAAGACCTTTGTTGAACTTAACCCCCAACTTTACCATTTCGTCGAATCCATCTTGCCATTGACTGTAGCAGTAGTATATGTCGTGTATTTTTGGAGTTACAAGCTCGTCTACACCTTTAATCAACTTGAAAACAAGTTGACTTTTTCCACAAGAAGTAGGTCCAGCTATGATCATTGTGAAGGGGCTTGGTAGACGTGGGTCAAAAATTATCTCCTTTTCCTTGTGATCCATGTTGGACGAAATCTTAAACCAAAGTGACCAAAGGAGCGACCTCATCCTCTTTTAAGTCAGTAGAACCCTCGTTCAAACCTTCCACGTAAAGAGCTACGTCATAAAGTCCCATGTTGTTCAAACTGGCTATAAGACAGCTTGGATGAGATATTTCTCTATGTTTCCAAACCATTAGGACTTCGAAAACAGGATTTGTGACACCTTTTTTCCCTGGAACAGGGGTGGATATGACGTCAAGTTCGTGGTCGGTCAATCCCAGTTGAGTTCCCAGTTTCCTCCAGTCAAGCATTCTTAACTTGTCTGCCAGGTTTACGAACAAAGTATCAACTTTCCACTGTTCTGGAGGTATTGCGCTATAAGACTTTAGGTTATCTTATCTGCTTCATTACAAGGTGTAATTATTATCAGCGCCTTATAGGGGAAGTAGCTCTGGTAGAGTACTAATGCACCTACTCAATAACCATAAGTCTGTATTACAGGTTACCATTTATTGAACATTCCATTTCCAGATGACATCCAATCCTTATTTACGTTGAGGGTTATTGGTATTCACTTTAACCCTTCACATATATGTACAGTTATTCGCATGACTCCTTATATGATTGTGGGTGTGTGTGTGTGTGTGAGACCTCTGCCCGCGATCACCAAGGCTTAAGTAACAGCTTTATCTAACACTCGTAATCCTACATAGTGCTAGTGATAATACACCTGGTGCACTCTCCTATTGGATTAACTCCGCGAGTACATCGCCCAGTTGCCGACCCTCTAGCTTCGTGTGTTATCTTACTCCAATGATGATATCCTTCTTTATCGTCCTTTATATATTAAGCGTTTAATGTATGTTATGGGTACGCACGAGTGGGTTTATGGGTTAATAATCCACGAGCCCGAAGGGCGAGTGGATTAT
Source organism: Acholoe squamosa (assembly GCA_949317995.1). Lineage (NCBI taxonomy): Eukaryota > Metazoa > Annelida > Polychaeta > Phyllodocida > Polynoidae > Acholoe > Acholoe squamosa. The sequence goes on from OX439038.1 coordinate 70,072,544, forward strand.
TAACCCATAAACCCACGAGTGCGTACCCATAACATGCATTAAAGCGTTTATCGAACATATTTCTCCATTTTGTATTAATTTCTTACCTTATAACCCAATAATTAATCCAGGAGAAGACATTTTGTAAGTGCATCCTATCCGCACGGTTTGCCAAGCCAGCGTAGCCATTGTTTTTACTCCACCCGTCAGACCCTTGTCTTTCCAACAAATTTTCGGGTATAATCCAAGGATGTCAAGCCCTGTTATTCTAACACCGCCAAATATACGATCTCTAGTTGGTGTTCGCCTTCATTTTGTCTCCATTTTCTTCGAAATTAATAAGAATCCATTGATTTTCCATACCGATCCAACGCACACGGCCCGCTACACGGCCATTGCTTCTTGTTGACATAGCGGGGAGGTGCCCGGATGTAAAAACTAGGTCAGGCACGCGTCGAGCAAGGAATGGCCGGACGGGGCGGGTCCCGACTCGTATTGATGTGGAAAATCAATGGATTCTTATTTATTTCGAACAAAATGGAGGAATTTGGCATGGCATGTTCATATAGGATATCTAACAATGTTTTCCTGTGAATAACTCCACCAGGCTCCATTGAAATCTATGCTAACGAGGTCTGCAAACATCAGGTATGTGGGAAAAATTTTTCAAATGCTGGATATAGATTCATTTCTACCACCGGTCGGCTTGGTATAGTGGACAGCGAGCTCGCCTCCTGCCCCAGCGGCCGGGGATCGATTCCCCGTTGAACCTAAACGGTTTTAACAGGAAATGTATGGAGGAGTTGACTTTGTATACTTCTCCAATTTATTAACATGTCCGGATTGAAAGCAGCAGCCTCTTGAAGACGAAGAAAAGGTCTGAGAGTGCGTTATGGCTGGATAACGCACTGGGGTTATGAGCAAAAAAGCACTCCTGAGGCTCAGATAGTTAGATAAATATATATATCTCTGTCCCTTTACTAGTTCACTATTCCCCTGTTAGGGACCCCCTATGTCTTTGATAATACTTTGGCCCAGTTTGTTACCTTGGGCCGCTTATGTTGGTATTTTCATGTATATTATTATATTAGCTGTAAGGGGCCTTCTGTTCTATCTTTTGGATAAGCTCCCTGGTCGGTCGGTGTAGGTGGGAGGGTGCATGGTATATCTTGTTTACATGACTCTTCCAATCTTTACCCATCTCTTTTTACCTTGCAGGTGTGGTTCTCCCCGGTCGTCTTCCATCTCTATGTTAACCCTTCATGGATCATGCTAACCCTTTATGGATTATAGTCTACACCTATGTACATTATTACTTCTGACACTCACTATTTATCACAACTACTCTTATGTGCCCTTGCACAGTGCAGGGGGGGTCCATTAAAACAACTTGTTGTTTTATGTCTTGTATATATGTATACAAATACAGACACTCATATACAAGTATCTACATTTTGCTTTTAAGCTCTTACTGGTAACCTTCTTGCTTTTGGCCGTTTATGTATATATATATATATATTATATTTACTTATTTACATGACCTAGATTTCTTTTACTAGGTCTTTTCTTTCTATTTTCTTGTTTCTATGGGTTATTAACCTTTTTGTTTTTAGATACCCGGGTTCGAGACCCCCTTGGACCTACGGCCTCACTACCTGGCCCCGGTTGGCATCCTTTTACTTACTGACATAACCCATTCCATCAGCGATATACATTGTAAGCCCGTTGTATCGCCTACATTGGCTAACAACAATGAAGTAACACCTTTTTGTGTACCCTGACATTCCGAACCGTACCCATACAGCCTGCAGGAACGCCCCGCCGACCATAATGTGGGTTGCCCATCTTATGGACGTGTTAAACCCTTTTATCATAAATGCAATGTGTATATCACAGCCTGATGTTGCCCAACTTATACTGATCAATGGACAACAATGTTACTGCCAATACCGTAACACAGTTCCATGGGACAACGTATATCAACACTACATTAGTCTAACAGTGCCCCATACTCCTTTGCAGCAATATACATGCATTAATATATATATACATATATATGACCAGTTCGTTACACAATGGCAAGTCTCAAAGTTCAGGTTCATCTTGCCGCCAATATATTTACATCGTTCAGTGAATTGTACTGACGGTGCCCACGGTATCCTTGGCACTTCTTTCAGCACCACCATCCTAATACTGGCCTTACCCCATATATATATACCAATAGTTACACATGTTATCATGCCCTATGCGCTGGCAGTGCTCGCCGTATCCTTAGCACCCCAACCAGCATTTGTGTCACACCGGTCACAACACTACTCCGCCGGTCCCACTAACTCAGTATAAGTTTCTCCATCATTTCCGGCACAAACCTCCGGCAATGGCCGCAACTGCACGGGCGATGTCACCCTTGTTGGTTGTCTGCCCATCTGCTGTACTGCCCTTGAATGTTCTGCAGCCGTATCTAGAGAGTGTACCATGATGGCATTAGCTCCTATGGCCGACCACCCTGCTGCTGATAAGGCCGGTATATCGTGCGGTACCACGGAGGCCAACCCCCCAGAGTATCTTAGCAGCCTGGCTATGACCACTCCATTCAATTTGTCCAGCTCCCTGGCTGTAGTCCTGGATACCTTAACCGCATCGGGCAGTCCCACTGGTATAGCCAACTCCCCCGATGCTCTCTCTGTTGAATACAATGTCCTGCCCCACAATATCTGGGCCATGTGCCCCTTGCACGTAATGGATATCCCTACCTCTTTAATGAGCGGCTCCCCCATAGGTCTCTGAAATACATGATCGACCGGCACACTACATGATCCCAAGTGTACCACTTCATTCACAGCATCGGATGACAGTTCCAAATATATCCCATCGGGCAGCCTCTTTCTTTTTAGCTGCCTCACCTTTCTTATTAAGTATATTGCCAGTATTATCAGTACCACCACTATTATAGCTAGTCCTGTAATGGTGGAGTCTGATGCATTGTCCACTGGCGTGCATTCTTTTCTTTTATCCCCTGGCAAACTATCCCATAGCTCTTCCGCCCGGGATTTTCTAAACAAGGCAACCACCCCCGATGCAATGGCCTGTTTCTTCGCGCATCCCAGGTACAACAATAATGCCAAAAGAAGCAGACCTGCCGCCACTCCTGCATATCCTCCTATAGATAACGTGGTTAATGATTCCAACTGTACCTGTCCCAGTCCGTCCTCAAAAGTAAGAAGGCCACTGTCCAGCCCGTCCTCCAACAATGCCATCTTTACTTTGACAGTAGAATTTAATTTGGATGCTTTCTGTTCCATTGCCATCCTAACACTGGGTGGCAGGGGATCTCGCTTCAGTGTCGCCACCTCCCTACGATTTATCATCGCTGCCACCCACTCGTGTCCCAGTTTTCCCATTTTTAGTAGCTCGTTAGAAGAGAAATGTACCTCTGTTTTCAACACCTTCTTGGCACACCCTTTTAAACTGTACGGCATCCACGATCCCGCCGTGAGAAAGGCACAATCGCACGCTACTTCGATTACACTACAGTGATGGATTGTTATTATCTGCGGAGGCTGCGACCCGCACAACAATTGTCCTTCTATTTCCGGCCCCACTATCAGAACCTTATTGTCTCCCATTGCCATAGCCATTGATGGAAATGTGGGTCTTACCACATATTGAATATTACAAAGAAGTTGTATGGCTATCTGATCATTTCGTATGAGAGCCGCCACACATGACTGTTCACTTACTTTTCGCATATGCGGGACATCTGGACAAATTGCCACTGTATCCCCTATGCACCTGGACCACGTCACCACGGGTGTAGCGATATAATAACTTCCGGTCCTCCAAATGGCAATTTCATTTGGCAAGTCTGCTATGATATTCCCGTCTGCTTTCTTATCCTTGATGCGCACCGGCACCGGGAATACCACTACCTGGTAGACACTGAAAATGTGCTCCCCACTAACCACTGGTATGTTCAGCTTGAGGTATATACGTCCTTCACTTCGATAGCATTGTACTATTGTATTCTCATAATAATAGTCCGGGTCCATAAACGCCACGGAGTACCTAGGGTAGTTTTTGCTTAGATACATTGCCGCCTGTCGGACCATCTTTTGAATGTCCTTAGGGGATATGAGCCGGGGTGACACTTTGTGCTTAATTGCCTCCCTTATTTTCCCCGCCAATTCTGCTATCCTTTGTATTTCATTCATGGAGTGTAACACATACCCTAGTTTTGTCCTGAGCATAGCATTGACATGCCCCTGAAATATTGATAGATCATATATAGCCGCGGTGTTCTGATTCACTCTGTGCCCCATAAAGGTCCGGAAGTCAACATCTCCTTTTGTGTTTCAAACAAAACCTGCCTCTGCTTCAGTGCCTTGTCCAATTCCCGCTGTATTGTCTTGAAATTGTTATCCCCTTTCGTAGCCAGTTCTTGCAGCATCTTATAAATCTTCCTCTGGGTACCTTTCATAATATTTATGTGTTCACCAACAGCCTCCACATCACTTGCCCGAGCTATCCCAAACACATGATAGGTAAAATCTGAGAAAACATTAAGAATCGGTATTCCAGCCCTCTTAACTCTGTCAGTATCATTCTTCTCAGGTATAAGTTCCAACGTGTCTCGAACTATGGATTGGTGTACCTTAATCATCTCGTCATTGGCCGGGTTCAGCCATTCCTCATTTAACTTAATGATGTCGCACAGTCTGGTGTATATTACTGAAAAATTTGTCACGATATTTATACCCCTCACTGTTTTTACACACTCGTTGTACATGCTAGTGTCCTCTGGGGGCTCTGCTTTCTGATTCAACTCGAGCATAAATTCCTGTGATACATGATCAGAATCAGCAATACTGATTATCCTCCCGGGCTTCATGACAACCCCTAAATCAACCCGGTCCTTAATACCAAAATCCATATCTGCAGCCCCTGGACACTGCAGTATGAAAAACCACATAATGGCCAGAATGATATCCAACTCACCACTATGCCTATGGCCATTCGGCCACACCCTCAGTCTGCTCGCCATATCTTGTCCCTCTGACGTTTCACTCACCCTCTGCTACCCGTTTTTTTTTTTATTCGGGCATCTATCTCCAAGACAGTAATCCATCCATTAGCTAGTTTCTGGTACTGTTAACACCAATCTTAGGTCCTCTCCACTTTCCACATTATCATTTCAGCCGTTACTTATGTTACATGTTCAGCCTTTCGCTGTTAAGCGATTCCCGTCGTCAATTCACTATCCATTTATACACCTTTTTATACACCTTATACAGAGGTCATTTAGATAAGACGTCCCATTCCAGTTCTTATTCGCAGTAGGGAAACACTTTGTTCAGAGTGTCTGTAAAACTTGAACATGTCGGACTACGTTATACTCGCCTCCGCTGGTAGGGTGATTGGTTATGCCACTGACAATCTACCCGTTGGTCAGTTTTATCTATTCGTGCCTCAAGACCAGGGTTCACCCTGTTATAATCAATCGCATACTATCCCTTGCACCATCGTCCATGTGGGGCCCCTCAACTCAGTACGGCCTAGTCTGAGTACCGTCCAAACAGCACTCATCCAGCACTGTGGGTACACCGCCAATACTGCCGTCAAGGTTCGAATTTCGAGCGGCGATCCTGACGCCGTTAACCTCAGGGTACCTGGAACCCTATCTACCACACAATCCCACGGCAGTGGCTTATACCTAACGTCCAGTTTGTCGAACACCACCATCACCTATAGCACTACCCCAAGGATATCCTCGGGGTTTGCGACCTCATCATCCCGGTCGTCCCCTCTTCACGCTGCCGTAGGCGCCGCCATTACGCATATACCAACTTCACACACTGCTACTATCACCCAGTTCAGCGGGACATCCGGACCTTCCACCTGCAACCCAGGTGTGTTCCCACAGGTGTCCCGTGCCTTTGCACAGCCCGGCACCTCATACGGCGTTCCTTCCTTCCCATTAATTGGACTCACTACTGTCCACATGGCCCGTCCGGCATTGGTCTCTGCCCAATCACCTCTGCCTACCACCGTGTATCGCACTGACCATACAACGTCCCCAGTCGCCGGCGGAAGTCGTCAATACTCCTTGTCACCTGTCTCATTCCCAGCTCTGCGGGCTGCCCAAGTCTCATCGCCGGCCTCTACATCCCCCACTGCATCCACTCTTGCGCCTGGAGGACCCCTTCTCGACGTCATGGGCGGCTATTCTCCTTCATCATCACCTTATGATCAAGCGCCCAGCATGGACATGGACACTCTAGACATGGAATTCTCCCCTTCTCATAATGTAGACTTCGATCTATGCAACTACCTGCTGTCCTCCCGTGAGTATTACGTCATCATAACCGTAGTACTCCTGGGTATCCCATGCTCGTATCTCATTAAGTAACGTGCCGACCTTGGCCCAATTATCTTTTTATTTCTAACGTTCCGTCTCATTGATCTGTTCTTAGGAACCATCTGCTGAACAGGATGTTGCTGCACACACTGTAGCAAATTTCCCATATTACCATTCCTTCTGCACTAACGTTTTGAATATGGGCATGGGGGCGTCTCCCTCATAATACTTATCATATACGGTGCTGTAGCCTGTGTGGCCACATAAGTATACACATCCAATCCTTGTCTTTCAGCCTCAGCTACCCAAGTCTCCACACAATGAATGCACACGCATTGATTGGTAAGTCCTATTAACGCCCCACTATAAACATTCTTAGTAACTGGTATGATCAAACATTGCGGTCCCTGTGTTGATCTAATCCTATATGTTTGAAAATGAATGCCATAACCTCCCGCATTAACAATGTCTTGGGGTATTTCATTTTGTGATATCACAGGCATGTATACAATACTAAAGTCTGCAGTTATAGTTACATATTGGAAATACTGCGCTTCCACTACCCTAACATACCCAGTGTGATTTATTGGCATGGATTGATCCACCGGCGGTGGCTGCTGATAATCTCTAACAACTCCCCCAGCTGCGGCCGACATAAACTGGTTCAAAAAGGGGTAAGCTCCAACAGCTGGTTCCTTGTTCTTAATAGTTGGTTCCAGTGCTGCTTGCGCCTTCCTTTTCCTAAGTGGTTCCAGTATGCTATGCATTGTTAACAGCTGCTTTCTGAATCCGTGCGACAATCACAAAATATTTGTCCTCTTTCAGTACCGCTATTCCGCTGGTTGATTCCCCATTAACCTTTAACTCCCATTGCACGTCATTACTGGTAGGGTTAACTTGCATCTTTACCACAGCACCACTGTTATATGTCTCTGTTCCTTCTTTCACTAGCTGTGTTCTTAAAGAGCTATCGGCAGGCATCTCTTTAACTCTTGGTGGTAAGTAACTGTGAAAGAGTCTCCAGTAACTCCTCGTATAATGGTAGTGGTGCGCCTCCCAATAAAATGTCATATAGCACTGATATATTCCCCAGTACCAATCACTCATACGATGTTCATCATCCAACTGTTACTTTCATAGTGGCACTATGGTAGGTTCTGTTTACCATTTATACTTATGATATGTCATACCCTCACACATGTTCATGATGGTAGCGTCCAGGTCCATGCCCTACCTGTCGGACACCCTCCTATTTATACAGGTAGTCAGATGTGTATTCCTGTACTGCCTATAGATGCCATGCTGGTATTTGGATTCTACCTATGACTTTCCTGGCCCCATTTCTGGACACTACCAATTCCATCCCATTATTCACAAGTCGCACACTCCTTCGTTGCAGATCGGCCACCACTCGACTTAATAACCTTCTTAATCGTGCCGTAACCTGCCCTCCTTCTCATATAGCGTGCCACAGCCTCTTTCTTGTGTTTATAACTGAGAAAATGTTGCCTCAGTCTACTTCCATTTGCAAATCCCACTTCACATATTCCACAGTGCTTGGGTAGTTCTCTATGCCCCTCTTCTTCATGCTTGTGAAAAGCTTGCTTGGTGGGAAATATCACCCCACACAATCTACATACCATCATAACATTTACCTCATCGGCACCCTTTGTTCCCAGCACTGCTAGGCTGTCATTGTCCATTTCCTCTTGTCCCGTATATAACCTACCTATCCGAGTCTGCGTAGCTTTACTTGACATTGACCTCTCATGCCCAATCTCCTCAGTCTGGCATTCTTTATTTGTCATGGAAGGCTGCCATCGTGCATACATTCTCAGATCCAATGGTTGTATTTCCATGTTCTGCTCCGTCCAACTCATATCCATGGAACTCCCATCATTTTGTGTCATATAGTAATCCATTCTTTAGTACTGTGTTCAATAGTAGCTGCCGTAAGTACAGTTTCGTTCTGCCACTGGCACTTCTTCCGCCGTGCAGTTTTCCTAGAATCTCTCCCACGTACTCCCTCATACCAATGGGAGACCCTACTATTGCTCCTACTATATACCACACCTTGCCCTCAATTTGGGACATGTACATCCCCTAGCGTTAATCGTCACTATTATACTTCTTATGTTTATCTTGCTCCTTTTTATCCCTAATTAATCTCCTGGCAATCAGCCTCTGTTCTCTGTCGTAATCCTTCTTTTCCTTAGCCTTATTCTTTTCACTTTCCATTTTGGCCCTACTTTCCTTGAATTCTCGCATTTTGGCCGCTTTAGTGATTTTCAATCCTTCCCTTTTCTCCGAGCCTTCTCTCTCATCATCTTCTAGAGTCTGCCCACTAGGTTTTTTACTACTCCATTTATGTAATTTATCCCTTTCTTTGGACAATTCCTTCAGTCTTTTATCCTCCAAAGCCTGAGCCTCCTGAAAATTGGGCTTCATTCTCAGGCCTTTTAATACACCTTGATCGGCCCTTTTTAGTTTGCCCTCTTTCCTAAATTCATCCTGTAAACCCGATGGACCATTTACCACCGTCTTTCCATATACTGGTTTCCCATGTTTTTCCCATTTTTTTGTTGTTTGTTTTCCCACAGCCGTACGAGGGCAGGCTATGGCCTCTTCAGCCTGTTCCCTCCTTCCGTTATAAACGGGATCTACTACCTTGGGAAAGACACTCTGGTCTCCCGAGCCTGCCTGTGTCATAACGGCACCATGGGCTCCATTTAATTTATCATCTTCATGCTGTGCTATGCAGCTCTGCTGTAGGATAGAGGGGTTAGGGACATCCTGGTCAGTCGGAGGATGGGTATTTCCCATCACTTGACCCTGGCTGGAAGCATTGCCTAGGTTGCCTCGGGCCCCCAATCGCCCGTCTTCATCAGATTCAGTTGATTGGCTGTCCCCCTCTACCTCTCGGCTGGGGAATCCATCCGTACTATTCTCCTGTCGTCCGGTATATTCAACCTCTGCCTTGTCACTATCCTCTGTACTACTAGTACTTTCACCGCCATCATCATCAACACTCTCGTCACTGCTACTGTTACCATAATTAGTACCAAGGTCACCGTCTTTTCTCCTTTCCATCTCCTTGTTTCTTTGTACAATTTCCTTGTCTTTTCTACCCTGCATGGCTGGACTCCATGGCTCGTATGCCCTTTTTAATTTATTAATGTTCACCAAGTGTGGGATAACTCGCCCATCTAAAATGTTCCTGAGCTCGACCAGATTATCCATTACTACCCGTTCAATCCTATATGGTCCTTTGTATCTATTAGCAAACTTAGATGTGCTGTTTGATGCACACCCCGGGTCGTAGTAGTACACCCATTCTCCTTCCTCGAATTGTATAGGCCGGGCATTTTGATCCATTCTTTTCCTAATTACTTCCTCATATTTCAATGTATTTTCCTTTGCCATTGACTCCATGACTTCAATCCTCTGTTTTGTCCTTAGAAACCACTCATGGTCGTCGCCGGCATTTGGCATGGGCCTATCCTTCACCATCCCCACCGGTATGGGGTCTCTCCCAAACATCAAGGTGTATGGTGAGAACCCTGTTCTGCTACTAACATGATATCTCACACTCCATAGTGCCACTGGCACCAAATCCGGCCATGTTTCGTGGTCCTCAGTAATGTAACATGCTATTGTATCTTCTATTGTACGGTGCAGGCGCTCTACCCTACCATTTGAGGTTGGATTTCTCATGCTTGTAAATCGTTGTTTACTCATCAACCTGGCTGTTACCTCCCTAAACATTGCTCCTATAAAGCTGGCACCCCTATCTGACATGAGCACTTCAACTCTACCATACCTACACACTATTTCTTGTAGGAAAACGGCCGCCGCCGTCGTGGCCTTACAGTCCCGAGTACAAAACGCCTCCGGCCATCCTGTAAGCATGTCAATAAATGTCATTATGTATTGTTCCCCGTTCTTGGCTTTCCTCAAGGGTCCTACAAAGTCCGTCTGCACCACCTGCCATGGGAATTCGGGCCGTTCCCATGATTTGGCCATTGCTTTATAGTGCGGCCCCCTTTTTCTGAGCGCGCACCTCTCGCAGGCCCGTACATAGTTAGTTATGTCCACAAACATGTTTTTCCAATAATACTTTTCTAGCAACATGTCATTCATAGCTGATGCCCCTACGTGGCCTCCACAAAACATGTCGTTGTGCATCATATACAGGACTTTCTCCACCAACGTCGGTGGGACCATAACGCGCCCGTACAGTTTCACCGGTCCTCTATAATTCCTCTCTTTCCTCTGCCTATTGAATTTGCACAGCAGCCCGTTATCATTTACTCCCATAAGCTCTGAACTATACAGTATGGTTCTGGCTTGTTCCCTACTTTCGGGGAGAATATTCTTTTCTAGGAACCTCAAAATGGGGCCCAACTCCAGGTCATTTTCCTGTTCCCTTCTGATGTCCACTTCATCTAATTCGTCCTCCTGTATCTCATGCAACACTAGTTCACAAGTTCTAGCAGTATTACCTGTTGTGTATATTTTACCTTCCTTATCCTCATTCAGGTCATGAACCAGCAGTTCACATCCAACATCAGGTTCAAACTCGCCAGTTTCATTGTCTGGCTCCAGCTGTCCCCTTTTTAATGGAACTCGTGATAAATAATCCGGGAGATGATGGCCATTTCCTGGATGGTACTCAATCTTAAAATCAAAAGGTGTTAATGCAAGACCCCATCTCCTCAACCTTTGAGATGGCGCCTTATGCGCATTTTGCAATAGCGGCACCAATGGCTGATGGTCCGTCATAATTGTGATTTTCCCTGAATGCAACATGTCCTCATGATGCTTAAGCACTTTTATGATTGCCAACCCTTCTTTTTCAGTAACTGTATAATTTCTTTCTGCTTTATTGAGCATATATCCATAATAGGTCACCGGTCGTAATTGCGTGCCTACCATGTGGCATATTGCAGCCCCTATAGCTGTCCCACTAGCGTCGGCCATTATATAGAAATGACCTCCTATTTGTGGATGAATTAATAGGGGGGGCGATGTCAATTTCTCCTGAATCACCTTGAAGGCATTCTCACACTCCTCAGTCCATTCCCATGCAGTGTCATTTTTCAATAGATTATTCAGCGGCACAGCATACACAGCGAACCCAGCTATGAAATTTCTGTAATGATTACATAGCCCCAGAAACGACCGTACCTGCGTCTTATTGCCTGGTCTACCGAACTCCTGTATTTTATCAGTGATAGCCGGCTGTGTAGTTAGTCCTTCAGCTGTCACTACATGTCCCAGAAACTGTATTTTATCCCTACACCATTCACACTTCTTTGGCTTAATCGTCAGCCCTGCTTTAATAAATGCCTTAAGCACCTTATCAACATTGAGAATGTGTGATTGTATATCTGGGTCAAAGACCACTACGTTGTCTAAATATGCCATGCAATATTCCGGGATTAACCCTTCCAGAGCCATTGACATTATTCGTGTAAATTGCCACCCGCTGTTCTTCATACCAAATGGTATTCTCCTACATGCCACACACCTGAACTTGACTCAAACGCCGTGTAATGCTTGCTACTTTCATCCATATCGCACTGATGGTATCCACTTAGCAAATCCATACATGAGAACACTGTAGGTTTCCTGTATGCCATGTACATAAATAGGCTCCTCGCGGTTGGCATAGGGTACGAATCACTTTCCGTTATCATGTTCAACACCCTATAGTCTGTGCATAATCTGGTCTTACCATCCTTTTTCTTGACCAACACCAATGGACTCCTATACACACTTGTGCTAGGTTCAATAATTCCTAATTCCAACATTTCACGTATTTGCCTATTGATCTCTCTCATTTTTATCGGCGAACACCTGTATGGTTTTACCTTGCATGGCCCTTTTTCTGTATTTACTTTAAGCTTCATCGGGGCATATGTACAATGCCCCAATTCCGACATGTCAAATGCAAACGCGTCGCAGTTGTTAGCCAGCATCTCTTTAAATCGTGCCTCCTCATCCTTAGATATACATGTATCACCCAATGACAGCATTCTTATCCTATTTTTCTTTTTATCCCTGGCACTCTGGATGTCTGCCTTCTTTCTCAGGGTCTCAACCTGGACATTAATGTTGCATACTGTAGCCAGCCTTCTGTTCTGTACACTTCCCGTCCTAGATGTTACCATATCATCCGGTATCCCTTCCTTTTGAATGTCTAAAATATCACACACTTTTAGTGTATCTAACTTAGGTGCTTCTATTATTTCTGCATATCCCAAGACATCAAATCTACTGACAAACACTACACTGTCGGTCCAATTGCCTACCTTAGTCCACCAGTTCTTTCCGACGAAGTTCAAACTCTGTTCCAATGCGACCATTGTCAGGTTTGAAGGCTCGACTTCTACCACATCCCATGGGTCCTTACTCAACTGTTCCCATGGTTCCAACCTAATTATTTCCTCAGTCCATGGTTCCAATCTGATATCCTCTATTGCTGACACCGGGCATCCCGTAAATAGCTCTATTACACTATTCTTCATTCTAATATCAGCCCGTACATCCAGAAGTAAATCCCTGCCTAATATGACCTTATACAGCAATTCCGGCACCACATTAAAATTATAATATACAACTGCTCCTCCCATAATGACCTTTACCCTGATGTTTTCTATAATTCGTGTCTCATTGTTGTTTCCAAATCGTACTGTCTGCTTCATTCCGGCAGTTGACTCCCATACATCATCGTCTGTCAACTTATCTCTGACCTCCTTGGCCATGAAGCACTCTGAAGCCCCTGTATCAACGAGTCCTTGTATCTCCTCTCCTCCAATTACTACCGATACCACCATTGCTTGTTTTGAATGAGTATTTGTTTTAGGTCCGTTCGCCTGTATGATATTGAGTTCTATCGGCGAGCCGGACCAGTCCACGAGTTTCCCTGGTTCCTATCTCTGTTGTACCCAACTCTACCTTTACTCCATGCCTCCCGTGCTCCTACATCCTTCAACTAATAGCAGGCGTGTGTGCTATGGCCCTGCCTATTATGTATTAGGCAGAAAGCTCTGCCTGGGGGAACTGTTTCTTTTCCTTCCTTTAACGCTTCCATTTCTGATCCATCCATTTTGGCCAGCCTAGTATATTCCTCCTTTCTTCTATCATTCAAGTCGAACGGCCGAAATCCCCCTTGTTGCATCCTATTGTTCCCCTGTTGGTTGTAACTACCCCCTTGTCTCTGGGGCTCGTTTCTCCCCATCCAATTTCCTGCGCCTCTCTGGGGAGGCCCCTGAGCCTCTTGTCCTCTCTGGTCCTCATACCTTCTTCTATTGTCGTATCTCCTCTCATCATTATACCTCCCGGGCCTTCCATATCCTCTGCCATTACCCCCAGTCCTATCATTATAGACCCGGCCCTCCGGTGGTCTGTTATTCATTTGATCTCTCCTGCCTAAATTATATCCATCCATTGCCATATTTTCTGCAATTGACCTGATATTGTCCTTCCAATATTGTGCCTCCTCATTGGCATCTTTATTTACCCTTCCTACCATTCCAGGGGTCCCGTTCTCAATCACCGCTGTTGTTGGCTGACTTACTCTAGGCTGCTGTCCTTCTAAATAGAGCGCCTGATCCAATGCAGACTTGATGTCAGTGTGGGCTGTCCTCATCAGTTCTCCTTGAATATACGGCAGGGTCCCTGTTAAGAACGTTCCCAACAGTGTATCATCATCATGCCCTTCTTTCTTTTGTTTCATAATTTCAATATAAAATTCCATGACCGTCTGCCCTGTTTTCTGTTTAAGTTGGGACACATCTTTCAGTTTCTGCCACTTCGGCCTTTTGTCCTCGAAGGCTCCCTTCAAGGCTTCCTCAATTAAGGCTACAGTATCCTTCTCACCATCGGGGAGAGCTTCAATCAAATCATATGCTCCTCCTCTAAGGTGCATTTTTATTACATCCAAAAATGCATCGGGTTCATAACCATAGATGACCCTGAGTGATTCCATTTCGTTGAGGAACCTCTCATAGCATTCCCCTTTGGCCCCGGAGAATGTGGGGAACTTAATATTAGGATTAGCAGGCATATCTGTATGTCTTAAGTCACCTGGTGGTTGAAAATCATAGAAGGTTTGCATATGACGAAATTTGGAGGTATTCCAGCCCCTACTCTTCGAATTTTAGTTTCCCCCTCTATTTCTTTGGCTCAAAGTGTCAGGCTGGATGAGATCTTCATGTTACATAGGGGTTTTGATGGTCCCATATGCATATTTTGGGCTCCAAGGGGGTAAAATGTGCCCAAAATAACCAAAATTGTCTGGGCGAAATTGTGTCTGGGAGAATGACATTTGAATTACAAGCCATGTTGAGGGCTTAATTTCCTACAGAAACAATCTTCATACCTCCATGAAAATCGCAGGTCCAGACTATTTTGACCTGTAGATTAAGAAAATTACATTATCATTTATGTCAGATGTGTCCTTGCTATTGTAAAAAAAGCATACTTATAAGAATTCTTTTTCTGGGCATATGTCTGGGCGAATGACATGTAAGGCCCCATATGCACACTTTCTATGATTTCTGACCTGGTACGTTCTCACCGTCGTCGTCTGATGGATCAGAAAAACTACTCCTATTGCCCGTTTGTAAGCTCTGTTTTGATCCAGTGTCACCTTCACTCTCAGTCAATTGCTCCTCAGGTGTCCTTGGTCTAACTGGTCTGTTATTAATACCTTCTATTTCTCCCAACGACCGCTGCGCATCCTCATATCTTCTAACCAACTCGTTATTCTGTTCTCTTATCTGCCTATAATATTCTTCCTCACTATCTGTATCTCCCACCTGGGCCGCGCCGGGTAACGCGGGCTCCCTGCTTATAGGCTCATCATCAGCTATCGCTTCTGCCCGTATTTTATCAACATCTGATTCACTCACTATCTCAAAATCGTCTTCCCAAATATCTTGTTTCTTTTGTTTTGGTTTCTTTCGTGACCTTGGTTTGTCGAAAGTTAGCTTCCTAGCAGCTGCTTCCAATATTTTCTCGCTAGAAGGTACCCTGGAGGCGGGTGTGAATACAGCGCTCGAGGCGTGTCCGAACGCCCCCTCCACCGAGGTAGCAGGGGTGTTCGTCTAAAACCTCTGATCGCCGCTCAACCTGTCTTCCTCCCGGGTGGCAGTGCTGACCTGGGTATAATCCTTCCCACACTGCCTACGTGTGGCTTCTCCTGCTTTTTCTGCTGGATTAGCCCCTGTCGGTGTGGGGTGACCCCCAGGTGGGGCCTCTCCTCCTGGTGGCCCCCACTAGCGTCCTTTTCAGCTTGTCCGGATATAGGGCCCTTCCGGCAGCCTGAAGTACCCCCAACAGGGTCCGGAGCACCCCCGCTTAATGCTCCAGTACACACACCTGCTGGGCTTTCTGGAGGTGGCCCTGTTCTACCATAGCTGTACTGCTTACCGTCCCAGTCTAACTGGATCTGCTCCGCAGGTCCTGCAGATCTTAGGGCCCTTCTTTCTATATTAGGATACCCACTTGTCTTACTGTTCTGGCCTAGCTCTGCTTCAGGTGGTGCCAATTGATTGTCTCCAGTATCACCTGGCGAAATGCCCTGCGAGCTTGGTAATGTCCCTCCGTAATCCACAGTACTCTCACACACACTTATATCATCACCATGGCTCTCCTGTATCTCACTTAATACTTTTGGTGCACTAGTGTCCGGGAACGGGCATCCTGACATTTATACATCAAATGTAGTGCCCCTCGAGTTGATCACCATCTGCGCTATAAGACTTTAGGTTATCTTATCTGCTTCATTACAAGGTGTAATTATTATCAGCGCCTTATAGGGGAAGTAGCTCTGGTAGAGTACTAATGCACCTACTCAATAACCATAAGTCTGTATTACAGGTTACCATTTATTGAACATTCCATTTCCAGATGACATCCAATCCTTATTTACATTGACTCCTGTTGAGGGTTATTGGTATTCACTTTAACCCTTCACATATATGTACAGTTATTCGCATGACTCCTTATATGATTGTGGGTGTGTGTGTGTGTGAGACCTCTGCCCGCGATCACCAAGGCTTAAGTAACAGCTTTATCTAACACTCGTAATCCTACATAGTGCTAGTGATAATACACCTGGTGCACTCTCCTATTGGATTAACTCCGCGAGTACATCGCCCAGTTGCCGACCCTCTAGCTTCGTGTGTTATCTTACTCCAATGATGATATCCTTCTTTATTGTCCTTTATATATATATATATCTCTGTCCCTTTACTAGTTCACTATTCCCCTGTTAGGGACCCCCTATGTCTTTGATAATACTTTGGCCCAGTTTGTTACCTTGGGCCGCTTATGTTGGTATTTTCATGTATATTATTATATTAGCTGTAAGGGGCCTTCTGTTCTATCTTTTGGATAAGCTCCCTGGTCGGTCGGTGTAGGTGGGAGGGTGCATAGTATATCTTGTTTACATGACTCTTCCAACCTTTACCCATCTCTTTTTACCTTGCAGGTGTGGTTCTCCCCGGTCGTCTTCCATCTCTATGTTAACCCTTCATGGATCATGCTAACCCTTTATGGATTATAGTCTACACCTATGTACATTATTACTTCTGACACTCACTATTTATCACAACTACTCTTATGTGCCCTTGCACAGTATTTCACAATGGTCCACTACGTTGTAATATCCCATGTACCATCTACAATAATCAGTGAGATTGTAACGACCTATGTCACTTAATGCATGTCTTAAAACCATCCACTTGCAACGCACGTTCTTTCTGCTCCATGAAATAAGCATTTCTCTCCCCATAGAACGAAGAGATGGTGTTTTTTCCATGTAATCCATTAAACTTAGTCTGAGTCCTAAGTAAACCCCTAATCGAGGGTAGTCTTTTTCCGATATTTTTTCACTGATCTTGAATAACAACTCGTCCGAAAGGTGAAACTCCATAGCAGCCAAAAAAAAGGTGTCCAGGAAGTAAGGTAGGCAGGTAGGTAGGTAGGTAGGTTATGACAGGCTAGAAAGCATACAGTAAACTTATATAGGGTAGGGTAGGGTAGGGTAGGTGGGTGGGTAGTTTAGGTGGGTGGGTGGGTTAGGTGGGTTATTTGGGCGGCCAGCCCGGGCCAACAAGCCCCAAACCCCCCATACTTGAGGGGTGCCCCCACCCCCCACCCCATAGTTTTTAAGCCCACCCCAACCCATCCCTACCCTACCCTACCCTACCCTACCCTACCCTACCCCTACCCTATATTATCCTACCCTATTCTACCCTATCCTATATATCTCTTCCATTACCTTCCCCCTCTTTAGGTCAGCCTGTTACATCGTTCTTCATTCGTTTAAATTTGTTATGATGTTGAGTGTAAAGCGAGCTGATTGTAGTGAAAACAGTGAGTAAGGGAGATAAGCTGGGTGCACCACATAGCCAGATAAAACCACACTTTTTGTTTCTCCTCTACACTGAAACGATCCAGGGACGATGATGGGATGTGAAATATGGGGCAGGAGGAAAACAAAGTTTTGGTTTCTAAGCACTCAGCTAGAAGGTCCAAAATAGACATGAAGAAATCAAGACGCTGGTTAAGTTGGCGGGGATTTTCTTTGGCGTGATGCTCTTCTGCCGCTTTCAATGCTTCCAAATGGAAGGGGTTTTTCAGTGGGCCCTTTCCCTTTCTTCCATGCTTCAGGGCATAACCCAAGGTTTCCACCGCTGAAAATTTTGACAAGTTATGACTCAAAACCATTTTCCTCAAGGTTTTTCTGTCTTTGGATGTAAAACTAGATTCAACTGAAGAAAAAACTAAGTATAATTTTTTCCGGTGAAGAACAGATTCTTTCAAGTATTTGCACACGTACCTGAAACAGATTGAAGAGCAACATATAATTTCCTTTCTTTCCCTGACATACGTCAGAACTTGAGTGTCGTCGGGGTGACGTTGTTCTAATACACGCTGCAGGGAGTAACGCGACATGGTAGGGCGAAGGTTGATGTGTCAAATAATGATGGTTTAGTCCCCATT
Source organism: Acholoe squamosa (assembly GCA_949317995.1). Lineage (NCBI taxonomy): Eukaryota > Metazoa > Annelida > Polychaeta > Phyllodocida > Polynoidae > Acholoe > Acholoe squamosa. The sequence continues at coordinate 70,090,896 of OX439038.1, forward strand.
TAACCTTTATAGGAAACCTGTCAGTCTTTCCTTATCGCACTTTCCTGAAATGATTTATTGCTCAAGGACCAAACAAACGTCAGGGTCAGTGCCTAAGCGTTTTGAAAAGAGGGGAAAACATGTGGAAGGGTGGGTTTAGCCCAGGGGGCCTTACCCGGAGGATCATCGTTTATTTCTGTTCATTTTTATTGGGAGGACCAAAAATGAGATACGGGGTAGGCTGTTACCCCCATGGTAATTGTGTCCAATCTCTGTCCTAAATCCTCTTTCATAAAAAACTTTTGAACCTAGAGAGTGTGTAATTTTGTCTGGGTGAAGTAAAGTGGCTTTAATTAAAGCCTTCACCATAGTAGAATCGATGACAACTGAATTACCCGGGCCTCCCCCCAAAGGTTGATCCCTGAGAAAAAAGCGTTTTTGTCTGTCTGAGATGAATTTTTTTGAACTTCCAGAGGAAATGGAATGCCTCGACATCAAGTGTACCATGGCACCATGTCCCAAAAGAACACCTGAAAAAAAACTTTCCCCATTTTCTGAGATAAGTTTTTTCACAGAGGGCCCACTAGGAACCAATGCAGTGGTTTGGTTGTGCAAGAAGCATTGTTTGAAGTTACAGTTAGGAGGGATGTAAAGATCCCTGTTTAAATTTTCAGGACAGAATTTCCACACAGCCCACACCTTACCTTCTTCTACGCCCCTCCTGATGTCTGAAATAAACACCTCCTGACGCCTTTTGTGACCTACGGTCAAAGACAAAGGCAAAGGACAAAAGTTAGCCATGTCTGCTTGAGAGAAGCTCGTTCTCATAAATGACGAATGGTCTGCGTTAATCACAAAACGGTTACAACAAGATTCGTCTTACACGCCTCCCCCTGAACGTTGACTGAGCGTTATCACGTTTTTTTTATTTGAGTTTAGCTTTTTACTTTTTTCCAAAACAACGCTGTCTAAGCGTAAAACATACTTTGAATGGAAAAGCACAGTTATCTACGACTCATGGATGTGGTTGTACGTTATCTGAACGACAAGGGAACGTCCCAGGATCGTATCAGGATAGTTACTATAAAGAAGGCTTGAGCTGCTCGATCTTCATCAAACCTTTTCTGATGTTTGTCTGCTGTTCGCCGTCCTGCTCCTGCACCTTCCAGCCCTGCCACCCTTTCATCTTCAAGGAGAACAATGCCTGGTCGCATGAAGACGGGACTTAGTGTCAGGAGAGCAGGAGCTAAAAAACTGGCTCCACTGACTTTTCCCACATCTAAACAGACAGTGGAAAAGACGTCGGGCATCGCCCCTCCTCCTACCTCTCCAGCCTCAGCTGATAAACCACCTGCAACTCCTGCTCGGCTTCCAACTGAAGTGCCTGATGCAGGAGAACAGGAAGCCGCTTTTGCAGCTATTCATGGTGAAATCACTGATTTGCTGGATCGCGTCCAGGATCGCACTTCTCAGGAAGATGGCGACGGCGATTTTGACATCAGGGAATTCATCAATCCCCCGGCACCTTTGAACTACCAACCCCCCACTGAAGCACCTACGTCTGCCTCTTACTCGCCAGTAACTCCGGAGGAACCTTCTCCCCAGGTCAGTCCAATAGAGGTCATAGACCTCACATCGTCATCACCGGCAGTCAACCCCATTGAAGTGGTGGATTTAACACAAGGGACACCTTCACCTGCTCACCGAGGGGGGTATTCACAGGTAGAGGTCATAGATCTGACTGGCCCTTCTCCCCAATACTCTCTCCCGGTTCCGGTAGAGGAGCTCCTTAAAACCCCGCCGGAGAAAAGAACCTGTCCCGGTGAGAGAGAAGGGGAGCCTAAGAAGAAAAGACAGAAACGCGCCTACAACAAGAAAACCCCTGTCTCTGCCCCTGCTTCAGTTTCCTCAGCGACTTCATCCTATGGTGCCGAGCCAATTGGTTCTGCCCCAGGTGTTCCTTCTTCTAAAGACAAGTCACACAGGCAAAAGTTTGGGGAGGGCACTGCCCCCAGTTCTTCCAGCAAGCTTGTGGGCTTCAGGTCAGTGCCTTTGGTGGCAAAGAAATGGCCTGCTCGATTTGGTTTCCAAGAGAAGTCACCTGCCCCCGACCAAGTTTTTTTAAACGCCTGCATAGAAATATACAGGGAACCTAGCATCAGGGGAGTATGCTTGAGGACGTACCTGGAGAAACCTTACGAGCGGTGCTTAAACCTAGAGGCGCGTGAGTTCAGGAACTTAGTGGACCAGATAGAATGCATCCTTGGAAAGTACAAGGAGTTACACCGCCTAGCTGCCCTTGGAGAGAGGAAGGTGGACAATCTTTTGTTGTCCTTGAACCAAGACTGCACCGACCCCAGTGGAGGACGGGCTATGATTTTGGTGAACTTGTACAAGGGAACTCCTAAAGTTCATATAGGAACAACCAGCTACGTGGAGGAGATGAACGCCTCGGTGTCTTCCAGCTACAGGATGCCCCCCTCAGCCACACACTGTGGACACACTGTGTCCCCCTTCATTCTGGAGGACATTAAATCACGAGTTGGTCCGTTCCTAGATGAGACGACCGATTTCTACTCTGGGTAAGTGGTCAAGTTTGTATAGTGTCTGGTCAACAGCTCCTTGTTCAGTGCTTTCATTCTGGAGGACATTCTGGAGGACATTAAATCACAAGTTGGTCCGTTCCTAGATGAGACGACCGATTTCTACTCTGGGTAAGTGGTCAACTTTGTATAGTGTCTGGTCAACAGCTCCTTGTTCAGTGCTTTCACATTATCATGTATATCAGCTGATTCATAGTTAGATTTAAATGTACTCCATGTTCAGTCGACATAGCCCAGCGTAGGTTTAAGTTCTAAATGTACTCCATGTATAGTTAGGTCAGGTTTAGTTATAAGTTGTATATTCAATATAAAGTGAAACTAGAAAAAGAAACCTCAAAAAAAATGCCTCCCAAAAAGGTAAAACAACTTTACACCGTCAACTGTCCAATGTGTAACACCCCTAGACCTCCACGTTTGGTTACTGTAGAAAACAGTATAAAAACTCTATGTAACTCAGATTCTTGTAAGAGAGAAACTTTTTCCGACAGCTTAGAACTTCCAAAAGAAATAGAAATAAATTCTTTGCATAAAAGCAGTTACCGTGACAACTTCAAGTCCATAGCTTCAGGTTTGGCTGTGCTTGGTAAGCTTCAGTCCATTTTCAACGTCAGAATGACAAGTTTTAACAAAGACTTGGGAGCCAAACAGGTAATAGAAGCTCTTACCTCTATTCATAGAAATCAAATTATGGCTTACAAAGTGGCTGTCTCTTTTGGAAGGTTGTTGTCTTCCTCTAAGGAGGAAGAAGAAGAGAAAGTAATGTACTTCCATGCTTCTGCCAACAATTCGTCTTTGTTCTATGACAGTGAAAGTCATAGAGACCCTTACATTTTCATAAGGGACGACAAAGACTTTGCAGAGTGTTTAGATTTAATTGAAAACAACATTAAAGAAGACACTCAAAGACCCTCTACTAAATGGAGTGTAATAGGCAACGTGAACGCCAACATTACCCTCATAAGGGCTACGGGAGGAGAATATCTCTTAGGTAAAATGAAAACTGTTCCACCAGGTTTAAGGCAAACAGGAATGCAACACTTTCACAGAGACCCTAAAACCAAAAGGGGATACAAGGACAACTTGTGTTTCTTCAGATGTCTGTCTTTCTTCCTGTATGGATCGTTAGAAAAAACTCAAGAGCTTTTCCTTGAAGCCTATCCAGGGGTGAACAAGGAGACTTTTGAGGGCGTTGACATAAAAGATTTAGACAGGTTAGAAAATATGTTTGAAGTTAACATAAGAATTTTTTACCTTCCCTCTTTTGGTAAAAAAAAGGGGCGACCTAAAATTATAAGGTCAAACATGTGTTCATCCAAAAAAATAATGAACTTGAACTTACACAGGAACCATGTAAGTTTAATAACTAACATGGGACTGTATGGTAAAATGTACCCCTGTGAAAAGTGTCATAAAGTTTTCACTGGGAATAGTTTGTCCACCTGAGAAAAAAATATATCCCTATAAAATTGTTTTTGACTTTGAAAGCTACTTCGTCCAACCTGAAAATTCGTCCCCAGAAAATGCTAACACTGTGATAGAAAAAACTCACATACCCCTTTCTGCCAGTGTAGCTTCTGATTTTCCTGGGCATACAGAACCAGTGTGTTTTGTCAGAAATTCCAACAGGGACGACGATCCTTTGGTAAAAAATGTGTTGGAACACATAAACAACTTGGGGCAGTTGATAGGAGAACAGGTGAAAGAGAATTTTAGAGATGTTTTTGACAAACTAGACTCTTTAGAAGAAAAACAAAAGGAATTTGAACATAAAGCTAGCAAAGTTTTTCCAGCGAAGAACAAAAAAAAATCCAAAAAAAATCTCCCATGTTCTTGAAGTGAAGGAAAAACTTCTTACCTACATAGAAAGAGTCCCTGTCCTAGGTTTCAACTCTGGAAAGTATGACATTAATTTGATAAAAAAGGAATTTCATTCTTTTTTTATAGACACAGACAAGACAGAAATGAAAACCATAAAAAAATGCAACAAGTACATAGCAGTGTACACAGACCATCTTCTTTTCCTTGACATGTTCAACTATTTGGCACCAGGTTATTCCTACGCAAACTACCTGAAAGCCTTTCTTAAAGGGAAAGCTGAAAAAAGGGTTTTTTCCCTACGAGTGGATGGACAACATAAGAAAACTGAACAACAAAGCTCTTCCTCCACGCCACTGCTTCTACAGTTCTTTGTCAGGTGGTGGAATAAGCAAAGAAGATTATCTTGAATGTAAAAAGGTCTGGACAGAAAACAAAATGAAAACTATGAAGGACTACTTGATATATTACAACAACCTGGACGTTAAACCCTTTGTTTTAGCCATAAACGAGCACACAAAATTTTTTATAGACCGTGGGGTAGACATGTTCAAAGACGGTTTAACTTTGCCAGGTCTGACCTTGAAGTTTCTTTTCAACAACACTGCACCTAATGCCACACCTTACATTCTTTTTGGTGAGAAAGAAAAGGATGTTCACTCCTTGCTCAGACGCAACTTAGTAGGGGGTCCCTCTATTATATTTCACAGACATCACAAAAGTGGAGAAACAAGAATAAGACAAAAAAAATACGGGCCACAAAGCAAAGTATGCAGACACATAGTAGGGGTAGATGCTAACAGCTTGTACCTTAAGTGCATGGTGGGCTGTGTGGGTTGTGTTTATGTGTATATTAATGTGGTCTCACTTGTGTAGTTATTATCAGCTCGCTCCACTGATCTCAGGTATTGGGAAGACTAACTTTAGTGGTATGATGTTGGCCTAGCCCATTCTTTTAACCAACACCAAGACGCCGATACAAGTCACCATTTATTGTTCACTCGTTATTCACAGTTACAGTTGTTAGATGATTCCACTCAGTTCTATATAGCTTCAACGACATCAGTCTATTCACACAAGCAGTTCATGTTCTAACAATCCAGTGCTTCTAGAGAGGTATAGGTGCCATAGAGATCCTGCTTAATCCGTTCTTACATTGGCAAATTAATACTAGATACTAAACAGCTTCATCCTCGTCTACTCCAGGAGTATGTGTTGCTTCCTCAACCGCTCTCACAATACTAACTCCTCACCTGTCTCTCACTAACCCATTACACCTCCCAGACGCCATGTACTTGGCTTACACATATCTTTTCCCCCTACAGAATCCTCCTGACCAGATCTCGTCGACTCCATCGCCGTCTGCAGCATTCCACAGCTACCATAAACTCTAGCTACCATAAACCCTACACAGGACTCCTATAGCACTCTCTCATATAGCATACAATAAATACATACATAACACAGCATACAATAAATACATACATAAGTGTACCCTGTTATACCCGTTCATTATAATTATTGGTTATTGATGACAAAACAGGTGCGGGCACTCCCCTCTTGTGACGCGAGTCACACCAATTGTCAAGCATAAGTTATGTATTGTTTTGTCACTAATACCTGAGGTAATCATCATTATACTTCCCTTATCATATTACACATTTCAATATGCATTTATGTACATACATATACACCACACTTATATAATACCATGCATTATTACTATATGTATTTTCCACACTGCATTGATAACTTATTCTTAGCGCAAACTTGTCCTCTAACATATACTTTATTATTACAATTCTCTCATTCCTTAATTCTCAATTTATTTTTCTTTCCTTTGTTATTTATTTCATTCATTCACTCGCCTTTACTAAGCACTTTGTCCCATTCTATGTTTATATATTCTTTTTACTATCCTTACCCGGGCGTCGACACCATTTACACCCAATCAGGCCAATAAATCTCCTTACATCTGTCAACCCCTTGTTCCAAAAGGTTCCCCTCTATCTACCCTTTGCCCCAAGCATCACTCTAAAACACACTCTAACACGTCTTGGGTTACACCTAGCAACCTCCTACTGAACTCACGCGTGCACAGCTTGTCAACGAATTTATACCTCAGAAAAATTTTTTTACTTGCCACATTACGTCGTAGTTAGTGTCTCATTAGTCGGCGTACATTCAAATTACGATTTTCTCTTGACTATATTATCCCACTAATAATACATACTGGCACTATTTCCCAGATATTATAGCAATTTTATCTGTACATCGTCTTTGTATCGTCTACTCCATCTTTTCGTCTCACGCCAGCTGCACGATATCTTTCTCCCCCCCTCTTGTCCTGACACACTCTATGTCAAGTCTCTACCATGATGGCGTTTCTTTCATCACTTTCAGTCTTATTCATTCAGGTCCACGTACACCGACTTCGCAGAGCCACATTCACCGATTCTTTATGACCCTTGTTTACTGAGTATGAGACAGCCGTAGCCCCATATGTTTCTCTAGGTACTTCTGGTAACTGTCTTGATCTTCTTAACTGAGCGATCGCTCTGGCATGTCCCGTGTCAGATAACTGATGAGTATTAATCTCTCTGTTCCTTATTGGTGTCCAGCCCGCCGCTGATATCATAGGTATCTCAAGTGGTACACCTGTCGCCAGGCCCCCACTATACCTGATCAATCTTGTCATCACCGTAAATCTATAATCACCGTTCAGTATCCCTGCTAATTTCTTTGACACCTTCACAGTGGTTGGCAATGGCAATGGCACTGCGTTTTCCGCCGTTGCCATCTCAGTGGAATATAACACTCGACCCCACTGAACTGTAGCTATGTACTTTGGGCACGAGTAACTTATTGCTATATCTCTAATAAGAGCCTGTTCTGCTGGCCTCTGAAATACCTGGTCTAAAGGCATTAGACTCTCCCCCAATGGTATTATTTCCGTAATTTCTTTAGTTGCCACCTGTAGATACAGTCCATCCACTGGTTGAAGCCTCTTCAGTTGTCGCACTTTCCTCACCAGCAACACTACTACTATTATCAGTACTATCAATATCAATGATAATATAGCTATCGTTGTTTTGTGTTCTGGATCTTCCTCCACATAATCACCTCCGACATCTTCACCGTACTTTTCATAGTCCCAAGTTTCTAGACTCCTTATTCTCATAGGCATTCTTGCTAATATGTGTGCCATTAATAGTCTCTTTAAACAAAAGTATTGCACCACCATCATGGTCACAATAACCACCCCTGCAATCATCACTGGTGAATAATCCCATAATGATTCAGTGACAAAATGGCCTCCACCACTCATGCCATCCAGATCGGGCAATGCTGATCCGTCTTCCATTGCACTCACCAAATTCTTAAGATTGACAGCTGCTGGTGACTGTTGTATTCTAGCTCTGTGTTTCATTTTGGTCTTCACTAACTTTGGCAACACTTCATCCTGCAGTACCTCTACAGTTTCACCATTTAGTACGGCCTTTATCTATGTTAATTTCTTAACACTATTCATTTGTAGTAAGTCATTATTTACAAAAGTCACATTAGTTTCCATGTTCACATGACCACACCCTGCCAAGCTGTAAGGCATCCACGCCCCGGCAGTCATAAACGCGCAGTCACACCCAATGTTCAGTATGGCGTAATGATGCATGTTCACCTTAACAGGTGGGCTTGATTGACACATTAATTGACCTTGTATGTCGGGTCCCGATACTAAAGTACGTCCCTTACCCAATGCTATCGCGAATGAAGGAAAGCTTGGTTGGACTATGTAGCTGATCTCACATGTTTCCGCTATGGCCGTCTTGTCATTTCGTATCAATGCCACCATGCATCCTCGTTCAGCTATCTTCCTCATGTGTGGTATATCTGGACAGACTGCTATTGAGTTGCCATGGCAACGCGCCCAATTCACCACCGGCTCCGATATATAATATCGCCCATTCTTAGATATGGCTACTTCTGATGGTAAACCTTCTATTCTCGTCCCGTCAGCTTCTTTGTTGGCCAGACGTACTGGCACCGGGAACACCTTTACCGAGTACACACAGTATATGTGTTCCTCTGACACCACAGGAATCCGTATCTGCATCTTCACACGACCTTGGTGCTGATATACTCGTACCACACTATTATCATAGTAATATTCAGGATCAGTAAAAGCGATCCTAAATCGCGGGTATGTAGCCTTCAAATATACTTCAGTGTTGACTATAGCTTCCTTCAAATCTTCTCTAGTGACCAATTTTGATGATAGTTTTCTTCGTGATGCCAATCTTACCTCAGCTGCCATATCCTTTATCTCAATGAGTTCATTTAATAAGTGTATAATATACCCCCACTTGACCCTCGTCAACAGGCTTTCATGGTTGTATATAATGGATAATTCATATAATGCCACACTGTGCATAGTTTGAGTTCTTTCCAGCAACTTCCGTCTCTTTAATGATACCTTGGCCATTTCATACAACTGTAATTGTCTATCCGCCAACTCTCCCACTTCTGCCATGACTTCCTCCAAGCCATTGCTAGCACTTGTTGCCAATGTTTTAATAACATCACGCATCTTATAATTCGATGTCTTCAGTAGTTGAATATCTTTCTCATTCCTGGCTACATCATCAGCTCTCCCAGTGCCAAAAATATAGTACGACAACTCTCCTATAATATTCAGACCTGGTATACCGGCTCTCTTAGATCTTTTGACTTTTTGTTGTTCAGGTATGTTTTCCATCAGCTTTTCCACTTCCTCTTCTCTGGCTTGTATCAGTTTTCTAATAATTTGATTCAACCATTCCTCTTTCTGTTTGATATTGTCACAGGTATTTTCAAATAGTAATGTTCTGTTGTGATGTTGAATATCACACATAACCTGCATATTTTTCACACATTGCTCATAAATACTTTCCATTTCCGGTTCTGGTAACCTATCTGGTATCCCTAACACAAACACTTGCGACACATGATTGTGCTCAGCCATAGAAATGCGTCTGCCAGGTTGCAAAATGACACCCAATTCGGCTCTCTCTAAAGTCTCGAAAGTGTGCCTTCCAGCATCAACCACACCCCACAAGGAACGTAAGACACATAGTATAGTTAGCCACGCCATTTTCTTCTTATTATGGCTTCTGGTTACAGTTCGAGTTTGGTTACTACGGCTCCTAACTGATCGCTCCTGGAAGTTTTTATTGGTCTTGAACACTTAATAAGCCCTATCGTGTCAGATAGTTCACCAGTTCATGACCTTTTTACCCCTCCTTGTATATATTTTCCCGTCAACCTGAACATGTGCGCCTTCCCTTCCTGTCTATCTGTACGTCGTTTCCATCTGATAACACCAATTTATTGGATTGGAGTCTTTGTTTCAGCGACTCCTCCTAATGTGCCCTCAATTTTTTTTTTACTATAGTTTTCACTATATTTTGTTTTTCTTTTTATTTCAATTCCCCATCCCCTTGGTTAGATACCTAGAATTAAATTCTCAGTCGATGCTTGACTTCCCTCTCGTTCGCACTGCAAAATGGCTAGCTACTCCAGCGTTTCCATCAATGGCGCATTAGTCTATCTCCCGGTGGATCGTCTCCAGCCCGGCTTTACCTATGTCGTTGGCTGTAGAGACCTGTCATCTGTTGACACTAATGTCGTTTCGTGCATGTTAATATGTACTGGACCGCGAGGTGCTACATTGCCTTCACATACTCTCATCCGAGATCATCTACGCTTGGCATGTCATATGACTGATATGACATTGCGAGTCATTCACTTGGATGGGATGCCTGATCCCAGCTACCGCTTGCAGTCAATTGTCGCTGTTCCGCCTATTCCTGCGCCTGTCTATCGTCCTGCTTATGTCAACATCACACCTCCTTCTGTCAACTTGACCACTCCTTTCGTGCCACCCTGGAATCCCACACAGATGTCGCCCCTGGGTGCGCGTCCCGTCTACAGCGCCATTGTGCCCGTTACCTCTACCTCAAGCTCGGCGCCCACCTTCACTTCTGATGTAGTAACGACTTCCTCTGCAGCCCTTCCTCTACTTGTGGATACCTCCTACCAGTATCCTCTTCCGGCCGCCTTCGCTGTTCCTTCAACTCCTCGTCCACTACCACCTCAACATCACTCTTCATATGTGGACTACAGCGTGCTTTCTCACACTCCTGCTGCTTCCGGTGTTTCGTCCTCTCATCACGCACTATTGCTAGCCACCACTACACCACTGACGTCCAGAACGACTCTATCTTCCAATCCCATTTATTCCACCGCGACTTCTCACCACTTCTCCACCAGCACCACTACTTCCGGTTCACTTCCGACTACTTCTTCACTATTAATGCCTCAACTTCCCATCCGGACCACTCCAGCTGCAGAAGCCCGTGTCACATCGGCTCCTAGGTTTTCGCCTTCCAGCTTGCATACGCCCGCGCTGGTCCTGACCTCCTCTACTTCCGGTCAGCTTATCTCGTCTTCCTCCACTTCAATCTCGGCAGCTTCACTTCCACTACTTCCAGTGATGTCGCCCTCTTTCTGGACTACTCTGGCTTTCTCACCTGAACGTCCGCCCTTTTCACCTTTAACCTGTCACTCCAGCACCATGGCCTCTTCCTCACGGCTATCTCACAGTTCATCGATAATCATATCCCTCCTAACGTCTTCATCTGCTACCAGTGCGCGACATCATCCATACCAGCCTCCTGCCATACCACAAACCTCCCAGTCTTCTAATCCTGGAGGTCCTGTCCTTCCTACCTTGAATTCTCCAGCTTCTACCCTCACGCAGAAGTAAGTATATTTCCCTAGTGATTCATACCTTGATTCCTAGAGACGCTCACTTAGTTCTTGTAATAAGATACTATACACATATTTTCTTTTAATTTTAAAATATATGCATAAGCTGACTCTATAAAGTCGCTGAACTCCTCTGATTTGTGAGTCGTGGCGATCACATTCACAGTCCCAGGTATATAACTGATCTCATTAACACACCTATATGGCTGAATTTTATGTGTCCTAGTACCTTCTTAAAAAAAGAATTTCACTCACAGTTTTTGAATATATCTACAGCTATAGACACTGTATTTCATTTCTCAGAGTCTGGGTTTCTTCAATAATTAAACAATTATAGGCTCTGGTTCTTTAACAGAATGCCTTACTTCTGGACAAATATATCCTTTAAACTTAGGTCTCTTAATTATGGACCTTGTTACTGGAGTCATTCTATATGTGGCGCGACTGTGGTCCTGCTGGTTCCGACTAGTGTTTCCATTCTCCCTTAGACAACTTATAAGGTGCCCCATAGTGGTTGCCTCCTGTATGTGATGCACTTCTCTCTCTTTTCTCATATACCTGCTTTATTTACTATCTTCAGTTCTTCTCCCACTTCATCTGCTGATGATGATGCCTCTACTCCTACTAGTCCTTAAGACCTTCACTTCAGGTATGTATTTCTAATATATTTTATATTGAATGCATCCTAAATGGATCCGACCCATTACAATTTTCTACAAACAAGCTAAGTCTTATCCATAGAGTAGGGTGTATCTGAGACTTAATATCTCTACCCTCTCTACAGTGGGCGATGACTCCTTTCCTTCAGTATATTATAACTGATCTCCATTAATTCATCTCAACCGCTATGAACCTTCCGTTGTCTATGATCCAGGCTTTTCCACTAGAACTCATGTTTATAGTCTATCTAAACTGTTGACTATGTTATACTGCTGTTGTTATGTCCGCGTAGCATGCTAGTTGTTCTGTCTTGTTAAACTTTTGAGTGCAGTCTGTGTCTATCGCTCTCCGATGTCTGTATAGCTGGGGTTCCACTCCTACACTGCCAACATCCTTGCCTGCCATTGCATCTTATCTCTTTCTTTACCTGCGCATGTCTGCTCTCTCACCCCCCCCTTTTTCACCTGTAGCTAGGCTATATATATGCATGTTTCAGCATCCAACGCTCCCCCCCCTTTTTTTGCACGTGTTCATTCTCCCGCTGACTCTGTTTCTGCGTCATCATTCCCGCACGATCTTTTCTGTCTCTTTCTTCCTATACCCCATTCTTTCCACACATCTGGGGTTGTAAATACTGCCATGGTTATTTGTTGTATTTTCCATGCAGTATTTTTACTTTCCTCAGGTAATTTTCTGACCCAAGTTTTCACTTCACCTTTCATGCCCCACAATAATAATGCCACATATTCCATTTCCCCTAGATCATATATTTTCTTAATTAGGTCCATGTCGTAGAAATATTCTTCTATCTTTTCTCCTGGTGCTCCTCTAAATGTAGGTGGCGTTATATTAATACCTGCCATTTTGTACATTTCTTTGACCAACCACAACGTTCCCCTAACAGGTATTGTATTCTGCATCCGTACAGACCGTCTTTTCTCCCTATCAAATCGTATTCTTACTAATTATATTTCTCGAGGTTTCTCAGTTGCATCCTCCTCCTCCAGGGTCGTCTCACTGTTCATAGCCCTGGATGTTAATACTCCCTGGGTAATGTGCTTTCCCTTTTGCTTTAGTTTAAACATTTCCCAAGTTTCATCTCTTTGTCTACACTGCCTGCATCATTTCCCTCTACTAGTCTTGCGATGCATCCTACACTTTCTCGAGAAAAAGAATGCATTAGTCACACTCCCTACTCCATATTTAAAGTGATGTTTGTTTACTTGTTCCCTCAAATACCTTGGCAATCTCGCGATGTCCAATTTTAATTTTGATATTTTCTGCATCACTATGTCCTGTAGCGTCGCCCCATTGTATCTAAATATCTTTGGCAATGAATATCCAAATCCATATATGGCATCCAGCGCGTCTTCTACCTGTTGTCCTCTATATCTTCCTGCCTTCACTATAGATGGTGCTCTCTTCCCTGTATCCTTACTTGTGGACATTATATGAGATGCCTTATCCCATGCACCTGTTCCAGGTGTTTGGCCGCTCCTGCCGCTGTTGCTGTCGTTCTGCCGCAAATGTGACAGAGCCTTGATGTTATCTGCCGTCTACTGTAATACTCCTCTATCAATATATCGTCCAACTTTACTGACGTGTCCAGCACAAATTCGTCATCTTTACTATAAAATATAGTTGGTTCGGTCTGTGTTGCTGTTTCGTTGGTCTGGACCTCTCTCTTAATTCTACCACCGGTGCTTTGTAGAGTGGCGTCTAACAGCCAGCTCCATTCATTTGGTCCCACAGTGATATCACGTATATCGTCCCATATATTCCCCTGTCTGTTTACCAGGACCTCGGCTTAAGCTGCTTCCACCACCTGTATTCGCTCTTGCGTTGAGCTTGGCTGGCCTGACGTTGAAGTCGCACCAAATCCTTGATCTTTTGTTTCTGTTGTTGTTGAACTTGCTGCAGACACTGTGCTCCCTTCATTGTAAGTGCTATGGCAATAGTTGTCTTGAATCATCCACGTATTATAGTATTGTTGATATTGCTGTTCTCCAACACTATCATACCAGCTATCTGCCATCCGTCCATCAACACTTGCTGTTGGCTGTGAGGTCTTATCTCGTCCCTCGTTGTGCGCGCACTGCCACATCCTGATGCGTCTCCTCCTGCATATACCTGTTGCATTGCCCCCCCCCTCTTTTCCTACCTTGCCCTACTTTTCCCCTTTCTTTGTGTATCGTCCTCCTTTTCGTCTACCTTCATGAGTCAGCTTGACCTGCTCCTCCGGGCGGCCCCTCCCCCTTCGGCACCTGCATCACCCCCCCATCCCCTCATAGCAACACACGTCCATACTACAGGATTATCGCCCACCCTGTAGTATCCCGTCTAAGCTCACCCTACTCTCCATCGCTGGACGAGCTGAGCTCCTCTCTGCCCCTCCTGTGATGCTTAAAAATCGGTCCCTTTGGAATGATGTGTTCACTACTAGATTCCTCACTCATAATGGCCCCCGCAGCCAATTGCTCCTTCCTATCTCTGTGTCTCCTCCTTCTCTCAGCTCTATCCTCTCTTTCTTTTCTTCTCCGTCTTCTCTCTATCTCTTCTTTCTCTCTCTCTTCCTCCAACTGCCTCTTCACCTCAACATTCCTCACTCTACCCTTCTTTTTCTCTTCATTATCCTGTTTCCGGTCATTTTCGACCCTACCAATGTCACTATCCTGTAACCCTTTCTTTTTACACCAATTATCGATCACAGCTTCCTGTCTGTGCTTCTTCCGGCTAGCTTGCCGCACTATTCGATTTGTCTCATTGTCAGTTTCCTGTATGGGCGCGCGCGGTCCAGCTCCGGCCACCCCTCTCTCTATCTCATGCGCACTTTTGTCGTCCTCTGACGTTTTCAATTCGTCATCTCTATCAGTGCCCGCTAGCGCCTTATCCTCCAGACCAGATGAAGGATGTTCTGCCTCTGTCACCCCTTTAGGGTCCTCACGTTCTATGTCCTCCTTTTCCACCTCTGATTCCACTTCCGGTTTATCCACTTCCACCGTCCTCTCATCTTTGGCTACCCCTTTGTCATTTTCATTCTCCCCTTTGTATGCTCTCTTTAATTTATTCACATTTACTAAGTGAGGTATCTCCTTGCCTGTTTTCACTGCTCTCAGCCTCACCCTGTTATCTCCCACTACTTCTATTATCCTATGTGGCCCTGTGTACTTGCCAGCAAACTTTGATGTATTATTCACCGCGCATTTCAGATCATAGTAATATACCCACTCCCCTTCTATAAAAGACACAGGCCGCGCCCGTCCATCCAGTCTGTGTCTGAGCTGCTCCTCATACCTAGCAGTATAAGCATTGGCCGCCTCCTGCAATAACTGTATGCTATGATTGGTCCTTATAAACCAATCCCTCTCAGATGGCACTTTAGGCATTGGCCTCTCTTCAGCAAAAGACATGGCCACCGGATCCCTCCCAAACTGCAATGTGTATGGTGAAAACCCCGGCCTCATACTAATGTTGGAGCGCACCGTCCATAATGCAATAGGTAACAGCTCTGGCCAGTGTTCATGGTCCTCGGTCACATAGCATCCTATCGTGTCCTCTAATGATTTA
Organism: Acholoe squamosa; assembly: GCA_949317995.1. Taxonomy (NCBI): domain Eukaryota; kingdom Metazoa; phylum Annelida; class Polychaeta; order Phyllodocida; family Polynoidae; genus Acholoe; species Acholoe squamosa. The sequence continues at coordinate 70,106,327 of OX439038.1, forward strand.
TGCAATCTTTCAACCCTGGCATTTCCGGTCGGATTTGTAGATGATGTAAACCTCTGTTTGGTGGATAGCCTAGCCGTAACCTCACGAAAAACCTGACCCATATATGTGGACCCTCTGTCGCTGCACAGCACTTCCACCTTGCCGTACCTACACACAATCTCCCGTAGAAACACCCCAGCTGCCGTGTGCGGAGTCGTGTCTTTAGTGCAAAATGCCTCCGGCCATCCTGTCAGAAGATCTATGAAGGTCATGATATATTTATAACCCTCCTTGGACCTACGTAACGGCCCAACAAAATCCGTCTGTATCACTTGCCACGGATAATCCGGTGTATCCCATAACCTTGCCTTAGCCCTAAAGTGAGGTGTTCTTTTTCTCAACGCGCACCTTTCACATAGCCTCACATACCTGGCTATGTCCACCATCATATTCTTCCAATAAAACCGAGCCTGTATTTTTGTATTCAGGGACAATGTTGCCACATGTCCATCGCACATATCATCATGCATAAGATAGAGCACTCTGCTCACCATAGCCTTAGATACCACTATTCTTGGGTTTAAGTCTGCTATAGGTCCACCTCTTTTCCTAGCTGGTTTTATATACTTGCATAATAATCCATCCTTCATACCCATGAAATCAGCATTATGTAAAATCCCTCGCGCCTTTTCCTCATCCACCGGCAATTCATCTCCCGCCAAATATCTCATCATCCCCCTGCAGAATCCATCCTTCCACTGTTCCCGAATGAAGGTTTCCCTATCCAATTCCTCCCCCTCAAGTTCCATCATGAGTAACTCACAGCCCACCTCAGGCTCAAACTCCCCCGACTCCTCGCCAGGTGTATCCTGTCCCACTGCCAATGGCACTCTGGATATAAAATCCGGCAGGTAGTGAGTAGCTCCTGGCTCATACTTGATTTCATAGTCAAAGTCAGTCATAGCTAATCCCCATCTAGTCAGTCTCTTGGATGGAGCCTTACTGGCTTGTTGAAGCAAAGGTATTAATGGTTGATGATCCGTAATTATCGTGATCTTGGCTCCCGTAAACATATCCTCAAATTTCTTCAATACTCGTATAACAGCTAGCCCTTCCTTCTCTGTTATAGTGTAGTTTCTTTCAGCCTTGGTAAATGTATACCCATAATATGTCACCGGTCTTAGCAATCCGTCCCTCTTCACACAGATGGCCGCTCCACACGCGCCATCCGAAGCATCCGTTAGAATATAAAAGTGACCCCCGATCTCTGGATGTACCAATAGTGGTGTGCTTGCTAATGCTGTTTGTATTTTCTTAAATGACACCTCTCATTCATCCGTCCACTTAAAAGGCACCTTGATCTTTAACAAATTATTCAGAGGCATCGACAAAACAGCATAGTTAGGAATAAAACTCCTGTAATAATTACAAAGCCCCAGAAAGGATCTAGTTGTATGTTCATTATAAGGTCTTCCAAACTCTTGTACCTTTCTGATCACTTTAGACTGTGTCTGAACTCCTTCTGCATTAATAATGTGTCCCAAAAACTTAATTTCTGCTTTACCCCACTCACACTTTTCCGGCTTGACTGTTAAACCTGCTCTGCCCAAAGCTGCCAATACCCTGCCTACATTAGTAATGTGGCTGTTCACATCCGGGTCAAAAATAATGATATCGTCTAGGTAGGCCAGACAAGTACGTGGTATTAAGCCTCCTAGCGCTAATGACATAATCTTGGTAAACTGCCATGGGCTCTGTTTCATACCAAACGGCATCCTCGTCCATTGCCAGTCATGATGTAATGATGTAAGTCGCACTGATGATACCCACTGAGCAAATCCATTGCCGTAAAGATTATGTGTTCTGCAGACTCCCCTAGACGACTGCCAATCCCCTCACCTGTACCGATTGGTGTATTACAGACTGGCCGATCCTGATCAGCTCGCACACCTTCACCTCGACCCACCAAATCCTTGTCACTCAACTTCCTTCCGTCTTCAACAATCACCACGAAACCGGAGGGCAATAATGGTGCAATCCCCCCTTGCAAATCACCTAATTGCTGACCATTATTTTCCAATCCCTGTTCCAGTGTCCCTTGTCTGACGTCCTCGTCTCGTCCTGATGCCACCACTCCCTCAGATGCCCCGTCTAATGGATTGTTCTCCCGAGGTGCGTCCCCCTCATTCTCATGACTATCCTTTGTTCCACTCTCATCCACCCTTTCGTCCCCATCTATTGGCTCAATCAACCCCAATGACGTTGCTATTGCTTCAAAGTCCAAATCCACATCTTCAATATCCACCACATCCCCTTCAGATGCGCGTCTGACTCGTCCCTGGTCTGCTGGACCCTCAAACTCAAGGCACCTAGGAGTAGCCTTGCTAAAATTAATACTGGAGCTCCTAGTAATGGGCGTCAAAAAATACTTATAATTCACTAATCTGTCTCCTGTCGTCCACCCCGTGCAGAGATTTTCAGGCCGTCCCCCTGTATCGGCACTTACTGTGTGCTCCTGAACCGCCGCCTGTTGCCCATTACTAGAAATATCAGCCCTGGTCTCCGACTCTGCCGCAGATGACTGATGCTCGTTCTCCACTCCCAATACTGAGAATGGTTCAGAGGTATTGCCCACTACCACCGACTCTGCTGGTTCAGAATCAGCCGCCGTAGACAATTGTAGGCTAGACGTCCCCCCAGACTTGGGATCCCTTTGAGACGATGCCCACTCCTCCCCTGACCGAGCCACAGGGAATCCAATCTCTCTAGACACCTCCTCTCCAGGTAATAGCACCACTTGTGACCTGGGTCCTAATTGTACATGCACATGTGTGTGATCCGATCTAAGAGTGACACGTGATTGATCAGTTCCCGCCTCACTCACTCCGGATCTTCCACCCTGTCCCTCTGCTACACCACTATGTGCTACTGCCACATCCCCAGGCAATGTGCGCGCCGCAGGTATGATAGTATAGACTTCCACACCCTCACTACTGTTAGTGTGTGGCGATGCCGCTGAGTCACATCCAGCGTCTGAGCTGCTCATCAGTACAATGATAAGCCCAACCACTAATTCTCCACCATCTGGGCTGTGTGGGTTGTGTTTATGTGTATATTAATGTGGTCTCACTTGTGTAGTTATTATCAGCTCGCTCCACTGATCTCACGTATTGGGAAGACTAACTCTAGTGGTATGATGTTGGCCTAGCCCATTCTTTTAACCAACACCAAGACGCCGATGCAAGCCACCATTTATTGTTCACTCGTTATTCACAGTTACAGTTGTTAGATGATTCCACTCAGTTCTATATAGCTTCAACGACATCAGTCTATTCACACAAGCAGTTCATGTTCTAACAATCCAGTGCTTCTAGAGAGGTATAGGTGCCATAGAGAACCTGCTTAATCCATTCTTACATTGGCTAAGTGTAATACTAGATACTAAACAGCTTCATCCTCGTCTACTCCAGGAGTATGTGTTGCTTCCTCAACCGCTCTCACAATACTAACTCCTCACCTGTCTCTCACTAACCCATTACACCTCCCAGACGCCATGTACTTGGCTTACACGTATCTTTTCCCCCTACAGAATCCTCCTGACCAGATCTCGTCGACTCCATCGCCGTCTGCAGCATTCCACAGCTACCATAAACTCTAGCTACCATAAACCCTACACAGGACTCCTATAGCACTCTCTCATATAGCATACAATAAATACATACATAACACAGCATACAATAAATACATACATAAGTGTACCCTGTTATACCCGTTCATTATAATTATTGGTTATTGATGACAAAACAATGGGTGAAGAACACTGCACAGGTTATTATGTGGTGCGCAGGAAAGAAAATGATTTTCAAGCTGTCTGCAGTCAACAGATTAGCTACTCAGCCACAGAATGGTTGCGATACAAAACTGTGACAGACAAAGTGAAAATATTACACCAATACAACTACGGGGAAGTTGTATTGGGTTCAAGGAAAATAAAAGTGGACGGCTATGATCCAGCTTCAAAAAAAGTATACCAGTTTCACGGGTGCTACTGGCACGGTCACATATGTCACCTCACTAAATAGGTTTTGAAAGACCCCAATGGAAAGGCATGGTTAGAAGAAAAAACCAAAATACGATTTTGACTACCCTATATCTTCAGTCGTTGGGTTACCAAGTAGAGGAAAAGTATGAGTGTATGTGGATGAAAGAAAAAACTGAAAGCTCGTGCAGAAAAACAAAAAGTGAATGGGAAATTAAAAGACCATCGTGCCAAGGCAGAAAAAGTCAGGATGAAATACTGAGAGGGGTTTCAAGAGGAACAACTTTTGGACTTATCCAGGTAGACATAGAAACACCTGAATCTTTGAAAGAAAAATTCAGTGAAATGACACCTATATTCAAAAACTGTTTAGTAGGAAAAAAATGACGTAGGTGAACATATGAAACGTTACTTGGAAGCAGCAGGTAAGCTGAAACAACCACAACGCCAACTTATAGGCAGCTACCACGCAGAGGGAATTTTGTTGGGAACTCCTCTCTTGAAGTGGTACCTGGAGAAAGGTTTGGTAGTTACGACAGTACACCTTCTGATAGAATACACACCAGAACAGACTTTTTTACCCTTCATGGACGAAGTGACCAAAGCTAGGAGGAAGGGTGATGAAAACATAGACTGTAAGATTCTGTCAGATCTGTACAAACTTTTGGGAAATGGTTCATACGGGAAAACCATATGCAACAAACAAAACTTTGTTCAAACAAAGTATCTTCACCCCTCTAAGGCAAGACGTTTGGCCATGCACTGGTCAGTGCAAGATGTGCAAGACATAAGTGACAACACGGTAGAACTTTCCTGTTTGCCCACCTCCATCACCTACGACCTCCCAGTTCAAATAGGTTTCATGGTATACCAATATGCCAAACTTAAAATGTTGGCTTTCTATTACGACTTTCTCCTTGAATACATAGATGAGAAAGATTTTGAAATGTGTGAAATGGACACTGACAGTTTTTACTTTGCTTTAAGTGCAGAGAACATAGAAGACGTAATTATTCCTGAGAAATGTGAAGCTTTCTTCAGAGAATGTCACAAATGGTTGCCCTCTGAATCATGTGACAACAGTCACCACAGAGAGACCTATGTTCAGACCAAAGTTTTGGGTGAGCTGTGGCTGCCTCAACCATGCTGTAAGAGCCGTCTGGCATTTGACAAGAGAACCCCCGGGTTGTTCAAAGTGGAGTGGGAAGGTGATGAAATGACTGCCTTGAACTCCAAATGTTACATAGGCACAGGCGTGAATGTGCCCGTTAAAATGAGTTGCAAAGGTGTAATTCAAAAACAAAACCCCCTAACCACTGACAAGTACAAAGAAGTACTGGACAGTGAAAATGTTGTCACGGTAGTCAACAAAGGATTTAGAGTAGTTAACCACAGCGTTACCACTTACTCTCAAAGGAAACAAGGTCTAACCTATCAGTACATAAAGAGACAAGTATGTGAAGACGGTGTAAGCACCCTACCCCTTTCTATATAAAAAATGGTTTCTTTTTCTAGTTTCACTTCCAGTTGTACATTTTGTTGAAAGAAAAATTTTTAATCAAATTGTTCAAATGAACATTTTTCTTCATAGAAAACAGTGTTAAAATGAAAAATGTTCATTTAAACAATTGTTCAAACAAACATTTGTTCAAATGAACATTTTTCCCCATAGAAAACAGTGTTAAAATGAAAAATGTTCATTTGAACGATTGTTCAAACGAACAATTGTTCAAATGAACATTTTTCCCCATAGAAATCAGTGTTAAACTGGAAAATGTTCATTTGAACAATTGTTCAAACGAACATTTGTTCAAATGAACATTTTTCCCCATAGAAAACAGTGTTAAACTGGAAAATGTTCATTTGAACAATTGTTCAAACAAACATTTGTTCAAATGAACATTTTTTCCCATAGAAAACAGTGTTAAACTGGAAAATATTTTTTGTTCAAATGAACATTTTTCAAATAAACAACAAAGGTAAAAAAATGTGTACTGTATCATGAAAAAAACTGACAAAAGTAAAAAAAAAGAAGTGAACTGTATCACCCAAAAAAAATCAAAAAAACTTTTCACAAAAGTGAACGCTGTACATGTTCACCACAAAAAATAAAAAAATCCGGCGCTAAAGAAATTAAGTTGGAACAGAAAAAAGTGGTACCAGATTTCTTCACTCATAGCGTCACGTTCACCAGATTATCAGTATCTGGTTAGATTTAAGCGACCATTTAACATGGAAAGTTTAGAAGCTATGCTTGTGGAGCAAACCACAGAAACTCCACCTTATGACTATTACATGCGTCCAGTTTTACAAAGTGTTGCTTCATATAATCAAGCTTCTTCTATAACACCTGACAATGATATAAGTTCTGTAGCATGTGGATGTTCAGAGAATTTCTTTTGGGAAATAATACCTGCAGAAAACATTGGTTATTTTAGAGGAGCTGACCCAGACACTGTTGACCACTGTATAACTAGTGTTAAAATGTACAAATATTTCTCTTCAGCTTTTTGGGACGCCTACAGAAACTGCATGTACTATTGTCGAGTGAAAAAAGTTAACTTGATATTGCATGATTGGTGTATAGGAGTATATCAATTGCACACTGAACCTGGTTGCCCAAGACACTACACAAGGTACACTTTAGGAAGTGTAAGAAAGTTTGCTGTTACTCTCCAAGAGTTAGAATGTAATCCCATAGTAGGAGTGTTTTGTCAGTGTAACTGTAAACTGGAAGTATCTGCTATTGCTAAAACTTTTTGTTTCACATGTCTGCAGGTCTCACTGGAACTTCACGCCTTAAGTATACCTGGAGTGAGAAATCATTTCTCCTTCGAGGTAAACTTTAAGGATGGTTTTTTATCTGGTCTTTTACCTGGACCCAAAAACAGTCAAACTTACTTCCTGGCCCAGGCTTTGTTCGAGCATGCTATATCTATCATAGCCAAACTTAACAGTTATTGTTTCCACAACACATGGAAAACTAGTCTCACTGGTCAAAGCTGGTATCAAGCAAGTAAATTCACACACAACAAATGTTTCTGTAGTATATGTGCACGCCCCGGAAATGGAAAATCTGTCTTCATCTGTAAATATTGTGTCTTATAAAAATATAATCTGTTATGTGAAATGGATGAGTTGTGTTTTATTTTAATGCATGAAATGAAGAGAGATAACAAAATGAGTCATAAGTATTGCGTAAATCCATAGAAATATTGCATCAGAACATTGTGTAAATTCTTACAAGCATTGCGCAATACACCCTCATACGTAGGGCATACGTTTTTGCAAGTAGGTTAGTAGGTCACTTCCGGTTTGCAAGTAGGTCAACCCTAGGTATTGCGCAATTCTCTTAATTTATGCAACTAGGTCAGGTCACTAGGTCAAACGGAATCCAGCTCTCTGATTGGTCGAAAAAACCTTATGACGTCACTTCCTGTCAAATCCAGCCCTCTGATTGGCTAAAATTAGGTCACTTCCGGTCTACCAGTAGGTCATGACCTAGTTAGTAGCTGAAGCATTGCGCTGACTTTGCATGTATATACTACTGGTCTTCATGAATTGTTATTATGTACCGGTTGTGCTGTACTGCAATGGACCTTGCGAATCAGGGAATAACCTAACTCTAATGAATCCATTGTGCTGTTAATTGTGATTACGTTAACAGCGGGAGATGAACGGTTCTACAACTGCCCTTACAATGTGGAAAATAAAATAACACCTCAATGAAAGATGAATACAACAAGAAATATCAGCATAGGCTGTTCAATATTGCTTTTCCTAACACACACTTTTTCCTTAGAACTGCTAAAATGTAAAACCAAGTCTAACTAAGACTTTACTTGTCATGACACAGAGTCGGCATGGCTGCATTTACACATCATAATACACAGACATCTTGCATTAAAGCAGGATGTGGCTCTTAAATTTTTAATTTCATACCTTGGTTCTCATCTGAGGCAGAACAATGATTCATGTGTTGCTGTTTTGTATGTATTGGCAAACGAGTCTACCTGTAGGAATCATAATGATCCTCTTCTTCATATAAATCAATGATTATACCTTTGGCAGCCATAGCTCCTTCTGTATTGACACATCAATATCTACAGGAACATGTCTCAGAGTATGCACTACTTTAAATGAGTTATGTTTTTATGAGATATGGCAATAAGGAGAATATTAAATCAAACAATAAAGATGTATACCTTGGTTGTTAAACCTTTTTTAACTGGACACTTCAGAAGCAAGGACAGGTCAGAAGCAGACATCTCGGAAGCAGGGACAGGTCGGAAGCAGACATCTCAGAAGCAAATAACTTTTCTAAATAATTGTTTTAACAATTTTAAAACATATTTTTGCCATTCCATGATTCTACGGTGTAGGAACAGTATCACTAGGGTTATTGTTTTTCAAATTCCATTAGAGGAGAGGGATATTATCATGGTTCCTTTTGCACCCAAACTGTCCTTGCTTCCGAGATGTACCAATTCTTGCTTCCGAGATGTCTGCTTCTGACCTGTCCTTGGTTCCAAGGTGTCCAGTATTCTTTGCTGGGGGCGGGGTATTTAAGCTGGCTTAAATATCTAGTGTGAGGGAGCTGTACAAAGATTGTTATAAGAAGATTCCGGTGGAAGACCACTACAGACTCAACCCAGCTGCTGTTACATTTACTTGTAGAGGCAACATTGTGCACTTCCCCTGGCCTGGCCCCTCTCACCCCATCTCACTGCACACTGCTCTGTCCAAATCGATAGTATTACAGAAATCAGTGAGGTTTAAGTGATTCAATACCACCACCTGTCACCTCAGACTAAAATCCATTTAGAACAAGCAGCCCCTGGCCGGAAATAAACCTGGAATTGAAGCAGAGTGAAGGGAAATCTGATGCAGAAAATGATGAATGGATGCATGTAGAGGGAGGGAAGTGTTCATTATGGAGTTATCAGGATGCTATCCCAAAGCTTATCAAGTATCCAGAAGCATTCAAATGAAGAAATAATATTATGTCTGGTGTGTGTCGTACAGGGTGAGGGTAGATCGATTAGGGTGTCATTTTTACATGAAAACTTGCATTAATATCACAGGCCTGCAATATTATAAGTTCACATCGACGAAAATAGATTCGAGGAGGAAAAAAAGAAGCCAACAGAAAAGGTAGAAAAGGAGGGGTATATTCTATCTTTAATTGAATTCTCTTTCCGACAGCAAGCATTTGGTGCAAATACAGAACTACATTGGTGTATCAGGCTGATGCCTTCAAGAATAGATCAACTAACCCCAAAGAGACAGCAAGTTTAAACATGAAATACTGCAGCACAATGACCTTGGTGGGTGCCAGTAATACAGGGACAGTTCAGGGGATATATTAAAAGTAATAGATGATAGCAGGCCTCTTTATTTCTTTCATTTTCTCCATGGCTGGATCTCATACTCAGATGAGTCACTTATTATCTGCTCTGTTGAGTTGCTCATCTGGGGGTAAATCTACTTATAGTATCCAAAGGTTACACAAAATTGCAGAATACTAATCCCCTATATGGCTTCCACCAACCAGGTTGAGTATTTTTGTGATATAATGAGGTCAGTGCCCTGAAAGTTCTAGTCAGTGGATTGCAGTTTACTTGGGCTACTCGCTATGGTCGGCTGTAAGAGTGTTTTATTGAGTATTTTTCCTCATTTCCTTTTAAATTGTTTTCATTCAGGCATTATAATTTGTCCCTGGTGCTTATGCCAGAAAGGCACTGATTTGCAACCTTAAATAGGGCATGTCTATAAGCTTCTACCTTTAGTGTTTATTCTCATTCGGACTAAGGTGCACATACAACAGCCAATATACAAACTGCAAATTTTGCAAAGCTTTGTAGATATCAGTGAAAGAACCTCCACTACTAACATGGTGCCCTACGTAGAGCAACCCATTGTATCCCTATAGATTAGGAATCTGTGTAGATACATGAGGTCTATACGCTCTTTATGACAGCTGTTTCCCAGTCCCTAAGACCTTAGGTGCCTCCAGTGAGATGGGAATAGCCTTATCCTGACCAGAACCACTCTTATACTGACCTCCTGGGAGCAGAGTCTCAATAGCCATATATTTGTTACTTTCCTTCTACATAGCTATTCATTCATTGGCAAAAATTGAGTTTCACCTGGAGGCACCTTTCTACACTACTAAGCAATAGTTTAGTAAAACGCAATACATGAGGTGGATATCTGCAGTTATAACATGACTTCTGTGATTTTGGGTGCTTTTTCTGGATATTCCCATTCTGATACCTGTCGATATTGCAGGTCCTAGGAGTGCTGATATGCTGGATATTGGCACTCCTAGGAGTGCTGATATCCAGGATATCAGCACTCCTTACATGTCCTAACATGTCATATGTTACATGTTAAAACCTACGAAATTTTCATTGCCAGGGTAGGGGTCAAACCTGCACTCCACTGATCCCAAATCTAACTCCCTATGCATTGCACCACAGGGACTGATGAGAAATGCTTGGTTAGAACCAGGTCTCTATAAGTCATTGATATGATACAAAGCCCGGGGAGGGTACTCACATATAAGTACTACACAAAGTGTGAAAATACCCTGAAGTCTTGGTTGTGACCCCCCAGCTTTGTTGCTGCTGCTCCCATAACGGCAACAACTGCGGGACACATTCAAACCAAACCAAGCCAGTAGCGACCCCAGCAACTCTCACATGCGCAAGGTTAGAATAGCATTATAATTATAGAGGACTGCTGGACGCGTTCAAACTAAGCCAAGCCGGGCGCCGAGGTGTGTGAACCGATGGTCTAGTGGGTAGCGCATTACGCTCAGCTTCTACAAGTAGGCGGGATGAGTCACGATCGGGGCATACATTTTTTTTTGCAGTATGTAAACATACTATGGCAGGCTTTGAGTCCCCGGCCCGGGGGACGGAAACGATTTTTGTTTTCACCTTGTATTTATTGATATTCTAGTGATTATTTATTGATACGATATCCAATGATACACTGAATTTGGTTCCCGTTAGCCATTCATTACTCTCTTATTAGAGAACTGCTACCCTACTGGTTCCATCCTGAAGGTCATTTCTTAATCTACTACGACTAGGCCCTTCAAGTCATACCAGAAATGCCATAGGGATACCACATGAATTTGCAGTTGAAGGGCGAGGTGCAATCGTATGAAATGGCCTCCTGATCCTGTAGTCAGCCATTTACAGCCTTACACAGCCACAGGCAATGACCATTTGGTGGAGCCCCGCTAGCAATGTGGGAGAGAGAACAGCAATAAATGCAAGCCTTCGTTGCATGACATCTATTGACCTCACTGCAGGATGCTGACACATGAAGTTCCGCAGTCTCTGTATTCAAGTGCAACACTGGAAATCGATGGAAATTCCAAAATCGTTACATATGAGAGACAAGCTCATCACAACTGATGCTACCAGAATCTATAGCAATAGATTGTTATTGTAAGTGTCCAATCTTGTCACAGTGAATAAGACTGGACACAACAGTATATTATTGTATGCCAAACTGTTTCTATATAACAACATTGAACATAATTGTAAATTGTGATATAATGTGAAAAGAACAGAAATAATACAGGTCTCGCCCCCCTCAGGGCAAAAGACTTAATAACCAACCACTACTGGCATCTAGCGGATCGACACTGAACTCCTACACATAATTATGTATATAATGTGACACACAAATTTCCAGGTACAACACCAGGCTTGGTTTTATTCCTGCCCATCCTTAACCCTTTAATTCAGAAACTCTTTATTTTAAAACCTTTAACAGTTCTGATAAATTCAGGGACTTTCTTTACTTACTTATTATAAAACGCTTGCTTCCTGTTCACCTGTTAACATGTACCATGTCTATAACTAGTTCACGAACCAACTCATAAGGTTTAAATCTACTCATCATTCTACTGCATAAAATGCTCAGGTTTGAAACCTATTCTTTGTATATAAACTCCAATTTATAAGAACTTCTTTGTGTCCTTAGATCATTATCTTAAGCCACCAGATGGACACCATGTGCCTTTAAAAGGGACTTGAAGGACCTTTTTGCCTTAGAAAGTTTGAAGCAACTGTGGGTGACCATAACCATGACCTAAGGTTGAGGATTTTGGTATAGTCAACTGAGGCCTCCAGTGCATTAATTAAAAAGAAAGTGCAGTAGAATACACTTTGTGGTCCTTAACCCTTATTTGCCCAAGCGCGTTTTTTTGCTTTAAATACATGTATTTATATGCATATAGAAGGTAGATATCATCTAGACACTTCTACTGGTCCAATCTGTAAAGTTATACCCTCTCTAGAAGGGCCATAACCTCACAATTCCAATGAGACCATCCATGTTGCTCTATCTTTGTTATTTATTAGAACAGTGAGTCAAAACATGAAATTTGGTTGTTAGATATGTGGCCCATTACAGTGTCAGCCTTCCAGAGAGTAAGAGCCTGGCATTGTGCCAAACTACTATTCTTTGGTTATATCACACCAGAATAAGAAGTTATCCTTTGTTCTATGTTATTCATTGATAGAAATCATTCATATCCATGAAAATACCTTTTTATGATTTGCTACAAAAACAATCTATTTCCATGGTAGTAGGAACAAATTTTGCTTAGTATAGTTATAACTGTAGAATAACAATATGTAGATATTCAGCAGATTGACACAAATACTGCCAAATAATAACAAAATAGAATGTTTAGTTGCTATAGCAACCAAACTGGACCCGAGGCCAGACCTGATATCTTATCTGAACTGAAATTCTAAATTAAAGTCATTTAGGAATGTGATAAGAGGCCAATATCAAGAAAGAAGATCGAAATAGAATATGGTACTTAACTACAGTGATATACCTATGACATAAATAGAAAATTGTCAAATAGTTCTGGGCACCAAAAGGTTAAAGGTTAAAGAGTGCTACACATACAAATTATGTGTACTGTCGACTATATCTTCAGCCCTATGAACACAAATCATCTGCCTCTGGCGTCGGGATCAGTGCCATAGCGATAGCATTGCAAATTAGATCAGTGCCTCATGCTGGAAGCACCTCATTGCAGCGAGCCTCATTTTCAGATAATGAGGTTATCACATCACAGGCAGCAATAATCATACTTTAAGCTCTAATAGAACTAGAAACAATTAAAGGGCTAATGATACTGTCCCTACGCCGTCCATCCGTGAATGATGGCCATCAGTTGCCCGTGAATCAGTGTTTTTTTTGTGTTTACATCTCTGAGATCAGGTGCTTCTAGCATGAGGCACTGATCTCATTTGCAATGCTAGCGCTATGGCACTGATCCCGACACCAGGGGCAGGTGACAATGTGTTCAAAGGGGACATATCTTACCTGTTTGTTCTGCCATAGTCAACAAAGAGTGGGAGAGGGTAAATCTAGGCCTACCTACAAAGAGGGGAGTCCTCATGATAACTATCTCTGAGATAAAGTGTTAACATCCAGGACAGAGGCATACACTGTTAACAAGGTTCTTTGTTTTACCCTTCACATCAAGATACATGATGAGGGACGCCAATCAATGAGCAAGAACAGACAAAGCAACATGGTGCTTGACTGTACCAAACTCATTCCGACTTGCAGACTTATTATTCTTGTCATTTGCTGCATAGATAAAATGCTTAATGAATACAATGCAAATACATGGTAGTGGCTTATCAAGATAGCTAGCTGTTTGTATGATAATATTTTGGCCGTCATACAAAGTAAAGGGGTATTACAGCAGATATATACTGTTACAGCCATAACAGTAGCACATAAAACAAAGTTAATAGCCTACCTTTGACTCTCATGTGGTTAGACAATTTTGAGAGAATTAGAAGCATGGGATCGGCATATGCAATAGTTATTTGGGTTGTACAAAGTGTCAAAGAGCCACTAAATTCGGTCCAGTTAACCATTTATGCCTACCCCCCCCCCCCGCTCAGGGATTTATGCCGTAGTGAGTGACAAAATGATGTCTGGGAGAGATTTTGGTATTTTGGCTTATTTTGTGGAAATGGAACTCAATGTCTCTTGGACCCTACCTACTTCTTTATACAATTTATCTAGAGTTGATATCCTTGCCATGTATGAATGATTCATATAGGACATTAGCCCTGCTAGTTCATTCAGAGAATGCAGATTTATCATCCGGTATTGGACAAAGTTGATGACCAAATACCGACTTAGGCAATGAAGAGATGCATCTTGTCATAGAAGTGTGTTTTAAGGTTTTAAGGTTTTTATTCGGTCTAATAATACAATACAACCAATGAAGAGAGTAAGGTATTAAACCTAGCCTGGGTGCTTTGCCCTACTTAGGCTAGGACCCCAGACTACACCCAAAGTGCCTTATTTAACAACAGTGTGTATGGCGAGAGTACACCAAATTTTCAACCGATACAAAAATAGATACCAATATTTGATGTCCACATAATGATGAAATGATATGAAAAACGGTGAAAGGTCTAGTAAGATGAGTAAGCCTCACAGGTGTAGCAAGCCATGTTTTACCATGGCTCACTACATGAAACATTCATTTTATTGTTCTATGATTCTTGTTGATGACTTGACGCCATTAGACGGTGAACTGTCTTACCACAAGCATCCCTATGATCTATGGCTGAATGATTTTTGTAGATTATAATAAATGAATAAACAGCATTGTTTTTATCAACAACGGATATTTGTATTATCACTATATATATAGTAATGCATAACCAGGAATTTGACAAGCCTGACACAGACCTAGGTAGGTGTCCTTGAAGTACAGCTTCCAATGCCATAGAATGGTGTGAGGCATGACAATGGAACCTTGATACCATCTCAGGGTCACACATCTGTAGTTGCCATGGTAACCTAGCACAGAAATATACGTTTTTTGGTACATACAGGTATGTACAGAGAGAGATGAAGGTTCAAGTGACTTGGATTTGGCTAAGAATTATCTCACGAGACAGTAGGTCATGACCTAGTTAGTAGCTGTTCCTATGCCCTGATTTTGCATGTATACTACTATCAGTAAGACCAATTCTCGTGTACTGTTGCATTCATCTCATGTTGTTTTACTGAGACATGTTTAAAATCCATTTATTTTCAATAAGAAAATGATTCATTCTGATTGGTTAAACTGGGTCAAGTGGGGTCACTTCCGTTCTGCCAGTAGGTCATGACCTAGTTAGTAGCTGTTCCTATGCGCTGAATTTGCATGTATATATACTACTATCAGTAAGACCAATTCTTGTGTACTGTTACATTCATCTCATGTTGTTTTACTGAGACATGTTTAAAATCCATCTAATCGTATATCATTCTGCCTATTCAGGGGTGTAGGAAAGGGGGGGCCTGGGTCCCCTCAATCATAAAGGATCGGGGGCCTGAGTATGTCTAGGCCCTGTCAACGGACGGTTACATGTGGTTATACACGGAGTCCAGGGAAGTTCATTTGATCCTTTTATTGCATAGCTGACATGAGTGTTTCATAAAGGTGGTAAAAATGATAACACTCGCCAAGATCTAAGCTCTGCCTCCGATCCTATAGCTCAACCTGTCGTAGGTTCGAGGTATAGGTGTAAGGTGTAAGTTGGGAGAGATGATCTTAGAATAGATAGATTGGGAGCTGCTCAAGCTACCTTTTATACTAAGGGCTTGAGCAGCTCACAGTGTTGTGAAATGTTCTGTACATGTGGCTCAATAGAATAGTGACACATGTCATAAGGAGAGAGTGCCACCTGTGGGTAGATTATGTTAATGAGGATTGAGAGGAGATTGTGAAATATCCTCTCATTCCAAATATGGCACCACAGGTGGATCGCACTTCCTCCAGTTGGACTGAGTAGATAAGGTTGGAATGTTATTACATCCTTGTACCTTATGTCACAGAGTCTAATGGAGGAAGTGTGTTTGTGATGACTAAAGGATCCTGGTTCCTGTTGAGGAATACAGGAGATTATTGAGTGTGGATCATGGGCAGAGTTTAGGCTTTATATGGCGAAGAATTTAGTAAATATGAAAAATAATAATAATACCCAGAATGGTCCATTGACAAATCCCCACATTCCTACTCGTCTCTGCACGAGTGTAAAGGGAGAAAAATAAGTAGAAAAGATGAAGCTTTGCCAAGTCCATTGACAATAATGGGTATTATGATACAAATACTGGGTTTTGTGAAAAACCTGATGGCTTTGACATTATATGCAGTATAAAAAAAGGGGTTCCTTTATGGAATTACAAAAATAAAGTTTTGTGTGGATCAAGTGACTTAATGTATATATACAGGTTTTAAATACCGGGATATGTACAATGCTTAAAATATATATGTACCGGTATGTTATCGTGGGAAAATGAAAATTTTTCTGATTTGATAACATGTTGGATTTATACACTAATACGCAATGAAATATATCCAGATGAAAATTAACCAAGTTTGGTGATTCTTAGTATTGTGGGCTCAACAATCAACACAAGTGTGATGAGTTTTTGGCTCCACATTACCAAGGCTCATAATTGAAGTTGTGTAGGATCTGCTACACAGTCGGGTATAAGGTATAAGTCAAGGTGGTATTCAGTGTTACTGGTGACTAGAAACATGGTAACTTTCATGAAAATATACAAAAATGGGATGTATTGATCCTAGTGAGGGAGAAACAGGAACAAGGTAGCCACTTGGGCCTGCGCGAATACGCCGGCCTATTTATTAACAATTTAAACAAACAAGAAAGAAAGAAAATAAAATAAACAGACAGAGCTGAGGTGAACTGAATGTCTGTGCCTGCCTGTGCAGGTGAGTGGAGTGACTGGGCTGAACTGACTGGGCCTGCCTGTGCAGGTGAGTGGAGTGCAGGTGAGAGGTGTGTGACAGGTAGGGCACTGGGTCACACAGGTGGGAGGCCCCCTAGGTACCAATACCCCGAACAGGGTTTGACCGCTGTTCGATACCATTGATCCTAGCGCGGGAGAAACAGGAACAAGGTAGCCACTTGGGCCTGCGCGAATACGGCGGCAACTCCCAAACTAGGAGTAATTGTTCATAATTGTAGATTGGTACTGAGGCACTTAGACACAATCAAGTCCGTGTCCACGCGGAGGTGATAAGGTTTTGTGAGATAGATAAGGGCAGCCATACTGTTCCAGTTCCCCGCTTGACGGATGTCCTCCAGGGTGAGCCCAAGGCTATACATATAGAGTGCCCCTGCCCGTCTTAGGGAGTGCATGCCCGTCCTCTGTGGGTTCATGCCTGCTGAGATCATAAGTTTTTTGAGGTACCCCAACAGCATAGGGTAGGTTACCGGGATGAGGCGATTCCCTTTGGGTACTACAAAGGCTGGGGACATGGCATCGGAGGAAGGAAATTCCTCAAGGTGATCCCGTACAAGGGAGGCTGCACAAAGGGGTGAACCTCGACTAAAAGTTATGGGTATTTTGTGGATTGTCTGACCATATTGCACTTTCTTAGATGAGGAGATACTCAGATCTATGCCCCACGGTGTGAGACCTATCGCTCCACGTCGAAGATAATGGCCCACTGGGTTTGATGCTGAATCAGGGACAATATTTGATTTTCGTAGAAGGGCCCGAAATGATACCGCTATACAAGTCCATAGGACCCTCTCCTCCACCCGATCCCAGTTAACACAGTTTGATAACAATAATAAGTCCCGAAGAGTGAAAGACGGGCGAGTCGGTTCCGGGTCACCAAGCCTACGGCGTATACCCGCTAGGGTGGCGATCAACTCGAACTCTGATCTAACATTTTTAATGTCGTAACCGGAATAATTGTTCAGAGATATCACTGCACTGATATAGTTCTGGATTGATCTATATTTCAGATCTGGAACCAAACTGACTGCGTAGCGACACATAAGGGTTGTGTCTGTGGGTACTGCCGGGCATCGAATTGATGCACAGAACTTGATATATTTGCGCCACTGAGATGCTTTAGTCTTCCAGGTACTTGGCGCCCACGCCTGACTGCGAAGCTCCGCTGCGAGGTAGTCCAGTTCCCAGATTCGCTGACGGGCCTCTGCAACACAAAAAGACCAGTAACTCGTTGATGAGGGTAGCTCTGGAGAGAGTATCCGCTACCAGGTTGTCCTTGCCCGGTAGATACACTCCCACCAGATGGCAGTTGAACATCACTGTCAGCCAAAATATTGAGCGGAGGAGGTGCATTGAGGCTGAATTTCCGCTTTTACCAGTGTTTATAGCCGCCACCACTTGCGTATTGTCCGTGACGCATTCTACCTGGTGGTCCACCCACATGTGGCCCCATCTAGTGAGGGCCTCCAGAATAGGGTACAGTTCTCTAACATTAATATTACAGGGTACATCATGGACCGGTTTGGGGACACAGTGGTTGTGGCGGTCTCCCTTCATCTCGAAGTCCTCCTGCCATCTACCGCACAACCAATCCACGTCGGAGTAAGCACCGAAACCAGTACCAGATGCATCAGTGCACACCATAGAAGTATTAACTGGAGGCTGGATTATTTTCGCTGTGCCGTTGAACCAAGCGGCGAAGTCTCCCCACAAGGCTAGATCTAGGTGAAAGGACTTGGACAATGTGATGTACCTTTTCTTGGGTGTGAAACAACTTAACATTGCGATAACGCGATGAGAGAAAGTGCGACCACCCCGAACCAAAGTCGCGCAATGTGCGAGAACTCCGCACAATTTTTGAAGTTGTTTTTTTGTCGTCCTGCGACGACCACTGAAAAAATCCAACTCCATCTGTAGCTTGCGCAATTTGTCTGCAGGTAGTCTCAGTTGCATATTTACTGAATCAATTTCCACTCCCAGATAAGTCTGAATCTGACTGGGGGAGCGCACTTTATTGTAGGAAATGTAGAAACCTAAGGAGCGCAGTGTCTTGTGGAGGAATAGCTGAGCTTCCCGACAGGCTTCAAAGCTGTCCGCCATAACCAACATGTCGTCTAAGTAATTGACACAGAAAATACCGTGTGCCATGAGGTACCGCGCTACTGAGTCTGTAATACTGTTGAACACGTACGGTGCAACGCGGGTACCGAAAGACAAGAAGTTGTCGTGAATAAACTTGGACTCCCAAGACAGGCCCTGCCTAGCTCTGTCGCACTCCCGGACCATGATTGAGCGGTAAGCTGCCGTAATGTCAGTCACTGCCATGTACGAGCCGGGTTTTAACTGGTCCGATACAGTATCTACAGATTTGTAACTAAATGACTTGAAAGTTTGACTCATATGGCAGTTGATTGAGCACGAGTCGGGACGGCTAGAGTCGGCCTGGTGCCTCCTGATGGTTTTTTAACTGCGCCTAAAGTGTGAATGCACTGAGGCTGGACACTCACTTCCGTTAGCTTCCCCGAGGCTAACTCCTCCGAGATGATGTCACTGATGTCCTGGTAGCCTGTAACTGTGGCTGAGTCATAGTTTTTACACCAGTAACCTTCTATATGCACACCTGGGTCCATCAGTTTAAACCTGTGGCAGATACCATCTAGGAGGAAGTGGGCGTTATGATCCCAAATGCCTTTGCCGTATACCTGACTATGGCCCCCTGAAAGCATGTTCCTCCAGCCTGCTAAGTTCATTTGAGATTTGACCCCACATAGAAAGTGAGGTGAATTAATGTCCCATAAAGGAGCATAGTCTGTGTACATCTGAAGAAATTCATTTAAATTACTACAACAACAAATGTCATCAAAGGTTAAAGGAAAGAGACCACTAAGTTTCATATCATAAGTGCTATTACAGCTGAACTCCGGGACAGTCTTAATTTGTCATGCCTGACTTTGGTTACCACCCTGATTGGCTGACTGGTAGTTGCGGTCTAGACTACAATTTTTTCCCTTGTGGGAACCCCTGCAGTGTTTGCAAATGTGTTTGCGGGGGCATTCGTCATTAGAACAGGCAGTGAAATTCCAATTAATACATACATCCGTATATTCCTATTTCTTATCTTCGTACCGGGTCCCCCTACCACGGTTGCGTCTACGGTTACCCTGATTTGCTGTAGGAAATGGTTTCGGGTCATGAACACAGGACATGTGTTCCGCACTGAGACAGGCTTGAATGGATATTTCGTCCCCCGCGACGAAGAATGGGATTTTTTGTTTGAGGACCCTGGTAACTACCTTGTAATCATATTTGGTCAACTGTTTGGCTGAGAAGGAACCCCCCTGCGCCTTCAGTTTCACAAAATAAACAGACAGAGCTGAGGTGAACTGAATGTCTGTGCCTGCCTGTGCAGGTGAGTGGAGTGACTGGGCTGAACTGACTGGGCCTGCCTGTGCAGGTGAGTGGAGTGCAGGTGAAAGGTGTGTGACAGGTAGGGCACTGGGTCACACAGGTGGGAGGCCCTCTAGGTACCAATACCCCGAACAGGGTATGACCGCTGTTCGATACCATACAACCTGTTAATTATGGATAACTAATTTGACTAAAACTCATAAATACATGTCATAGTTGAGCTTGAAAAACAGTGGTAAAGGTGATGAATTTTATAGCACCTAGAGAGGCAAGCCAGAAGGGTATTTTTGGTGTGTCTCTCATAAAATTCATCAAAAATCATAAATTAACGTCACAATTGTGTCTCAGCGATTTGGATTTAAAATATGGTTATACAAAAATTCGTTTTGAAAAAGTGTCTATTTGTGTTTTTTGAAGTGTCAATTTGGGTATATACTGCTGGGAAATAGGTTCTGATGTTCCTTATGGTGATATTGTCATTTGTGGCCTGAAAAATTCCATGGCGAGGAAGCTATTGGGTTATAAGTTGCCATGTTGTTTTGGTTTTGGTTGTTTCTGGACTTGATGGTACTGGTCCTTTCTCCTTGGGTTTGGCTTCTGGCACTGAAGGAAACGATGCTGTGTTGGTGGTAGGCCTGTTGAGGAAACAACAGGAAGAGGAGACAATTCATCGACCTATAGTTTGTCTGTTATGGGTTGCAGACAGGCCACGGTCAATACAGAAAAAGGACGTGAGATCAATATCATTTTGTCAACATACAAAACCTAAGTACAGAGCTCAATTGGTTCATTTGGCTTAGCGCGGGTCCTGTATCCAGGGACGATATGGTTAGTTCATCTAAATTCCACCAGGTGGTGGTAGCGAGCTGGGGCTGCACCGTAATGGCAAAAAATCAGATAAGTTATGGGGATTAATACAGGTGTGACCTGCTCAGGTCGACTCCTACCTGTCTCAAATATCCTGAAAAGAACTCTGTTGATGCTGATTGGAGGGAGATTTAAATTTTTGGGCCGAAATGGGGGGGGCGAGAAAAAAATTTTGATCCGGGCTGCTATAAAAGGGGGGTGCGTGATGTCATAATGTTACATAACCATGGAGGTCTATGAGGTCGACATCGTCCTGCCTAACGGCACAGTC
Source organism: Acholoe squamosa (assembly GCA_949317995.1). Lineage (NCBI taxonomy): Eukaryota > Metazoa > Annelida > Polychaeta > Phyllodocida > Polynoidae > Acholoe > Acholoe squamosa. The sequence continues at coordinate 70,127,722 of OX439038.1, forward strand.
CTCCATGTCGTTATCACCATGACGGGTGGATTGTGAGTATATTTTGATTTACAAAAAGGTGATATCTGAATTTTTGACAATTTTTATATTCAAGACGTGGACTATTTTGGTCTAATCCGCTTTTGGATTGTATTTCAGCATCACACAGATCCAGTGGATCATCATCCCTCCGGGTGGGATGATTAATGGCTACTAAGGTAAGTTTGATCTGAACAAGTCAAAGTGTGAACATGTGCTAATGTTGTTGTTGTTGTCGGGATGCCACGTGCGGGTGTCACGTGACTGATGGTAGTCATGGTGACGGCCGTGACGTCCGTCAGTTTCGGTAATTAAAACGAAACCAAGATGGCGCCGTGTTGCCGCATATGGCGCGAAAGTTGTCGGACCAGACGCTGCAGCCGGTGCCAATACTGATGAACATTAGTGTAGGCCGATCTATTGTGTTAGTTAGGCTTAGCTGTGACTATGATGTTGTTTAGCTTATTATGTTTGATGATGGCTGTGTATGGATGTGCTTTGGGCGTCTTGCGGAGGTTGGGGGGTTCTGTGCGGGGGGGTGGGGTGGGCGGGGGTAAAGGGTAGGCTAGATGGGGGGGGGGATCCCCACATAAGCGTCTTTGCGGCGTATGTGTAAGGGCTACCTGCCATCCCCACATAAGTGTGATGGTATCTTCCAAACGCTACTGACATTTGGGTATAACCTTGGGACGGTCCTAAGTTATATGAATGTGGGGGTGGCCGGTAGTTTAGTGAGGTGGGACGGTAGTTTCCATCATGAACCGAAGCCGGCCATGTTGGAATGGTGAGTTGAAAATTTACCTACCATAGACTATGTATGTGGCCCTCTCAGCCAGGTTGAGTTTAAACATATATAGATAGTTGGGGTGCTGGGCTTCTTGGGGGTCAGCGGAGCCAACTTAGTGGGCTCGATTTGCTTTGCCGCCGGTTGAGCCCGAGCTTTCTATCTGGTATGCTCTCCTGGATCGGGGGACGATGCCGTGGCTAGATTCGCTGAGCATTCACTATCACAGCGTGGGGACACCTGTTCTATAAATAGAGTGGGTGATTCCCCCGTTGTTATGGTTACGGGTATACTGACAAAACGGTTTGTTTTGATTTTGTCAGTGCACATGTACTCTACTGCAATAGTGATCCATACAAATTTTGATTTGGGGGGGAAATAGGGCTTGGGTGGTTGAGTGGGGGGGGGCTTGGTTTTGTGTGAGAGAAAAAGGTGGGGTGCGAGTAATTCGGGAATTTTGGGTTGGAAAAATGAAAAATTTTATACAAAATTTTTGGGGGGTCTGTTGTTTGGGGTGTGTTGCTAATAGGACACTGGTAGGCATAATTTCTAAAGTAGACTAGCTTGTTTTTAGATTGACGGTTGCCAAACAGATCCATGGCCTTGCTCCTATTTGCCATGTGGGCCTAGAAGGCTATGGATGGTCCACCCTGGGTTGAATCCATATGACTTTGGTGCCTTAAGGCTTAAAAATTAGTATTAAATAAATGGGTAATCTGAGGTAGGATGGGTTGTGTGTGGGGTGGGTGGGGTGGGTGGGGTGTTGCCAAAAGGTTGATAAGTAAGATCTAAAGTGGTCAGGTCGTCGTAGAAAGGTCATGAAGTGGACTGCGAATTCAACTATCACATTTTACAAAGCACTCTGGCGCACACTACCATTGGCATGTAATGGGTATCTGGGTCACATGATGGCAAATCCATCATTGTCATGCTAGAACGATTGATGACGCTACTAATGGACACATAAGACAAAACCTACCTGGGCTGGTTGCATGGCAGCCTCGGCATTTGGCCCTGTGGTCTCCGGATACTTGCTCCATATGGTGACTGGGTTTAGTAAGTTTGGTATATTGTTTGGGAAGTGGGAAAGATGGGGGTAGAGTGAGGCTTATAAGCACTTCATGAGGTTGGCTAATTCCTCATTACATGCCTCCCGATGAGGTATGTCTCACCCATATATGGCACGAGGCCTAGCTATTGTTTGGTTTGCACATATAACAGGGCTTATATGCAAATTTAAGGGGCACCCAGGCCTAGGTGCAGATGATCATTGAATGATCTGAATATTGTAGTATGACTAGGAGGGTAATGGCTGTGGCGCTGAGATTAGTCAGCTTACCAGGGGTGCACTTGTTCCTGTTGTGTTAACACAGCAGGGAACCGTGCTGAGTTATTAGATTAAGTGTCTCACCAAACATTCCAGTACCAATGGCACACAGAGGTATAAACACGGATCAGGATGCAAGAGAGCTGCTCTCCTACAGTAGGCCGTCATTTGGTAATACCTTAGGGTATAGAGGAGCCCTGAGCTTGTAACAAACCGGCGCATGCATGCCCCAATTTAATGGGACACAAACCGAGCGTACGCTGTGACTGTGGGTAATTTATGTGGCGTGCCAACCAGATCATCCAGTTTACGGCTGCCTGAGCCTTCAGAAAATTAAATAAAATTTTTGGCAATGTCACCCACTTAGTTGTGGTACTAAGGTTTTGATATTTTGGAGGGGATAATTGGAGTTTGTGGAAAAATAAAACATAAAAAAAAGGTGAATTTGGTGGTTCTAATGAGTACTCTCCATTGAAATAATATATTGGAAATGGAGAGGGAACATCTAATACACGAAGAAAATTTGCCTGTAGTGTCTGGGTGGTTCTATGTATGTCTGTTTCAAGGGTGGTAAGAAGGTTACTAGGGTGGGTTTGTTAAGAATAATATATTGGGGTGTAGGGCTGGGGTGGGGGCGGGGGGGTGTTGGGGTAGAGGGGGGGGTCTATACTCTGACTATAGACATTGTAGGATGTTTTTGGAGGAAAAGGGGTCTTATCAGCCAGTAACACTATGAGTCTAAGGTTCCTAACATATTTCAAAATGTGTGCTTGCTATTCTATCAACCATTTCTGGTTGAGAAAAACAAGGAGGCTCCAGAATCAACGAGAGCTCTATACAAGTGGTTGTCCATGTTAACAGATACTGCACTCTTTCTGTATCAACGAAAATGGCCTTACCTTGCCGTCCATATTGACCAGACTTGCTTTTAGGCTCCAGAATTGAGGTATCCTGGCTGTGCTCCTCATCGTCAGTGCAAGAGTCCTGGAGGTGTGGGAGTCAATTGAGAGTTAACTTCTGCTTCAGTAGTAGGAACAGGAGTAGTAGTGGGCGGTCGTGTGGTCGGGTCCTGTAGGGTGGGGGTCGGGGACTATAGGTGCTGTAGTTCCGTTCCCTGAATCCTAATTATTGTGACTGTTCCTGGGGCTGTCGCTGTCGGCGTCAGATTGTGGCGCTGTATAGCTCCTACCAGGGGTGGTGTTCCTTGGTGTGTCGGGTGGGTATAGCTGGGTCATTTTGAAGGCGTCAGGTGAGGAAGTTTGCCTCTGGAAGTGGTGTGTAGTATCACTTGTGGATTGGTTGGGCGCGTCTAGCCCAGGTGATGTAAAGGTGCGTTGTTCTGAAGCTGGCTCCTTAGGTGATGTCTCACTATTGCTCATGTTTAATGAGAGGTTGGTAGTGGGATATTCTTGGAGGGTTCATCCACCATTGTGTCAACGGACGGTTACATGTGGTGAAGTGAATATACACGGAGTCCAGGGAAGTTCATTTGATCCTTTTATTGCATAGCTGACATGAGTGTTTCATAAAGGTGGTAACAATGATAACACTCGCCAAGATCTAAGCTCTGCCTCCGATCCTATAGCTCAACCTGTCGTAGGTTCGAGGAGATTGTGAAATATCCTCTCATTCCAAATATGGCACCACAGGTGGATCGCACTTCCTCCAGTTGGACTGAGTAGATAAGGTTGGAATGTTATTACATCCTTGTACCTTATGTCACTGAGTCTAATGGAGGAAGTGTGTTTGTGATGACTAAAGGATCCTGGTTCCTGTTGAGGAATACAGGAGATTATTGAGTGTGGATCATGGGCAGAGCTTAGGCTTTATATGGCGAAGAATTTAGTAAATATGAAAAATAGTAATAATACCGAGAATGGTCCATTGACAGCCCCCTCAAAATTTGCCAAGAATTCATAATAAATTGGACAAGAAGCTAAAGTTTTGCATCTCAAATTAGATTAATATAGTAATGGAATAAGAAAAACAAAAATTACTTTTCTGTACAAATTTGCTTCCTACGCCTCTGACTATTGGAATGCTGCAACTGTCCGTGTAAAACAGGGTAGGGTTATTGCACAGGGCTGTGCAATATGGAGTTTCATGTTTAAACCTATGGGGTTGCTGTATGCAACTTGATAAAGAGGTGTCTTAAGGTGATGCTTGTTTATTTATTTGTGTGTTTCAACTTTGTTTGTATAAATACCTAATTAAAAATGATGCACACAAATAGTAAAACAGTGTATGCCACATTATAACTCCCATATATGACCTAGAACCTATAGGGCACCACATCCTTTAGGCCCTACCTTTCCCCAACCACTGCCTTTGACCCCCCTTGTACCCATGCACCCATGCAGGTCAGAAATGCTTCCATTGAATGCTATGTCATCCATTTGACCTACGACCACCATTCCCATACATCTTCCACTGTGCCACGCCCTCAATGCTTCATAACCCACCCCCTTCCCTCTGTACCCCCTCCACATACCATACACCCACTGGTCTGCTCAGTCTCTCTAGCTCACTTATGATCTACAGTAAATCAACCCTTTAAGTGCCTAATAATTTAATGATTCACCCTCGGCCAGTGCTTCATTTATCTATCAACCGACCCTGGTCAGCCGATACACTTCTTCAGCATGAGAGGTCTAACCAGGGTAGATTTATTTACCTTGGGTCTATCAACTTAAAATAGAATATCAAAAACAGTAAAAAGGGAATCAAAGGTCAAGGACAGTCAGTAGTATAGTATGTATCGGAACGGGACTATAGCTAATCTAAGGATATTACTCACTGGGCATGCAGCCAATTAGAGGCCTCCATTTGGTCATGTGACCTCTGACATCACTGGACCCCCGTGGTACATGCCCATAATGGTCATGTGACCTTGACTTGACCTCATTTGCATAATAGGCCATGCCTCCATTTGGTCATGTGACCTGTGATGTCACTGGACTACACGTGGTGCATACCCATATATGGTCATGTGACCTCGAGCTTGACCTAATTAGGGGATTACCCTGATCACGTGTCCCTCATTTTGCATAATAGACCATGCCCCCTTGACCTATTTAGGGGAATAGGACTATAGCTAACTACAGGATGCAGCCAATCAGAGGCCTCCATTTGGTCACGTGACCTGTGGTTACATGCCCATATATGGTCATGTGACCTTGAGCTGGACCTAATTAGTGGTGTGCATGCCCATATATGGTCATGTGCTCCATTCGGTCACGTTACCTGGTGGTGAGTTCCTTATTTGGAAAAAAGACCACACCCCCCTTTGGTCACATGACCTATACCTTGCGCGTGGTGAGCTCCCTATTTGGAAAATAGTTTACACCCCCTTAGCCAATTAGAGGGCTTCATTTGTGACCCAATTATGTGAATGGGGGTAGGTTAACCCTTTTTGTATGTAAACAACACATGATTTAACTACGTGTTGTTGTTTTTTTGGGGTAAAAAAAAAGGAGAAAAATTGTTTGGGGTGGGGAGGGGAGGGGGGCCCTTGGGGTGGGGGGCCCTTGGCGTGGGGGGCCCCTTTAAAATAGGGGGGAAAAAAGTTTGTTTTTTTATAAGGCAAGCTAAAAGCTTGCCCCCCCCAAAAAAAGTGAGTAAACCCACGGGGTGGGTTCACTGATATTGAAAAAAAAATTTTTTGGTTATTTTCATGTGTTTTTTTTTACTTACTTTTAAATTAAAAAGTACAAATATTTGTCAAATGGGAAATTGACCAGGTTTATAAACGGGTAAAATTGTATTTGAGGTAGGCTTACAATTGATAGTCTTGAAAAATCATGATAGAAACATGTCTAAAAATCCAATATCTTTCCGCTATTACTCCTCATGTTATTATTCTAGGGCTTTAAATGGTTTGCATAAACATGGTGGTTATTTATTTTTACATCTTTATCATGCAGTGACCAGGAGTATTTTTTCCCTTTTACCCCTGTTCCTAGTTTTTCCTGTCCAGCTCCCCATTTTTCTCCCAAAAACACTCAAACACTGACCCTGTACCAGGATTACACTCAAAAATCAGGTATTGAAATGAATGGTAAGGTGCGGGACTGGTAACCAAGGACGCTTTGATTAATTCATTGATAACACACCAGATGGCTGTACCGAGCTGGCGCTGTGCCGTGATGGCGAGATCGATATGTCAATTATGGGTTTTAAATTAGACTAGCTGCTCAGGTATGCTTTTGCCTGTAGCTCACATCATTTTAAGACTTTGGAATATTGATGTGGATGCTAATGATCATTGGGGACTGGGACGATTTTGGAATTTTGAGTAAAAGGAAAAGAAAATTGAAAAATGTGTCAGAAATTTTGGATGCGACGCTCGGCCTGGGGTACTATAAAAGCGACTGCTGGCAGAGGTTATATAACATGCAGAGGTTATAAGATTAGCTGTAGGAAATCGATCATCTCAAAAACAGTACAAGTAGGTGATGGAGATGTTAAAACCCCACAAAGCAGAAAAATGCTGACTTTTGTAAAGTGACAAACAGAAGACGTGTGTGTCAAGAAGAGGTAAAGTAGGAGAAACCATGATCCAAAGTGATTCCCTTTTTTAAAAAATATCGGGGAAATAACATATAGGGAGGGGTAAACTACAACTTATGAAATTACCAGCTTCACACATATCCATGTTCATGTGGTTCATCTCAATGTAATGTGAGAAGGATCTGGACATGGTTATGTAAGTTGGTAGCGACTGTACCAGTGTATACCCTGTGGAGTAGACCTTACTTATATCAAAACAAATCGGGAATTCCTCTGTTCTATAAATAGAGTAAATGCTTTTCCCCTGTTTGATGGGTATGGGTATAGTGACGTGTAGCTTGTTTTGATTCTGGCAGTGCACAGGCACTTTCCTCTTGTAGTAGTAACCTATGGGTACACTTAGTATCAAGCCACCCTTAGAAATATTTTTGTTTCCTGTCCAGAGGTCTGGTGGATTTTTTTTTGTGAGAATGAGAAAAAATTTTCCTGAGTTTTAAAAATTGTTATGTCCATCAGCATAAGAATCTAGATTTCCAATCACTAAATCTTAGAACATGATGGCGATTTCAGACCATCCCCGCTTGCAATGTTCATCACAATTAAAAAGTATTTTCCTAAAAAAAAAATTCCCTACCTTCCTCATGGGTCTGAAAAATCCCATCCTCTGGACAGGAAACAAACATATTTTTAAGGGTAGCCTCATGGGTCCCTTGTGGGCATTATGTAGTGTATCTAATAGATTATTGAGGTCTAGTTGTATTGTCTCATGGGATTAAATTTAGAAGGAGCTTACCTTCCAGTAGTTTAGTGAGTCCAGTAGGGTGTCTAAATCATTTTTTGTAAATTTATGAGCGTCTTAATCTGTGAGTACTGGTATTGAACAATTCTCCTCCACAATTGTAGATAATATTACTGGAACACACACTTTAGTACCCAGTACCCCTATCTACGCCAGGATTAGATTTAACATTACCTGGCTACTCACAAGCAGCCACACAACCCAGACTATTCCTATTCTTATTGATGTTCAATGTATCAGGTACTTCCACAGTTACTTGGTTCAAACACATTGAGAAGATAAGGAACATATAAAAAAAAAACATCTTATTAGAGCGAACAAAACTAATATTATATAGACCACTACATAAACAGAACCTTTGAAGGAAAAGTTGTGAAGCTAGAGCTCCCTGACGGTGAACTGTACCAAGTTGGTAAGGGAGAGTAATGTTGGTACAATAGGTATACACTCATAAATAGCGACTCCTCCACGTTAAAATTCTGGATCCACCATTCACTGTCAATATTACGTTATAGTATATTTACTATAACGTACCTCACAATGTCATATATCTGTACACACCATCCAGTGACTGTTAGTGTAGCAGGTAAGATTTCTACAATGTACAGGTAGAGAAAAAGTGCAAAGTATTGTCACTTCCTTCATATAAACATCGATCGTGATCTGAACTACAATGGGTGACTCATGATAAAATCCATGGTACTGTGATGTGTGTAACAAAACCATCTCATGTATAGAATGTAACAACGCTGCTGCTGCTGCTCTTACTACTAGATACTACTGTCACTGGTGTTATACTTACTGCTGCTGCTGCACATGCACATGCTCTTGCTGTACATGCACATGCTGGTGCTGCCGCTGCACTTGCTCCTACCAGTGCACATGCTCCTGCTTCTGCTGCCCCTGCTGCTGCTGATGCTGTCGAGGAGACAGCGGATGTAATCTACCCTTCCAAGAAAAATCAGTGCTCTTTATATAGTTGAGAGAAAGATGTAATCCCGTTTTTCACCTGGATCTTTTCACCCCTGGATTAATCAACATGAAAAAGAGAAAAATGCTTTTTGGAATAAGTGTATCAGGGGCGTGGGAAGCAGTTTCAGAGTGGGTGGGACCAGGTGGGTTTTCTGAAATTTTTGACCTCTCTTTGCTTGACCTTTTAGTTTTGACCTTTTGAGGAGTTGGCTAAAAGTGGGGGGGACATGCCCCCCCTGTCCCCCCGGCTTTCCACGCCCATGGTGATAATTACCTTAATGTGACTTACATGTATGAGAGGATTATGGAACGTTAGGAGATTAAGGTGTTCAAAGACTGTATACAAAAACTACAGTGGGTGCTTAACAACAAAGAAAAAATATAATCTTGTAAGAGAAAAGTCAAAGTGCTTTAATTGGATTACTCACTACCAAAGGTGTGGGGTACACAGCAGAAATGGTGGACACGTACCCACCTTCCCCGCCTGCCTACTTACCTACCTACCTACCTTCCATAGTACCTCGCATATAAGACACACCCCCAATTTGAGGAAATGGTATAAAGTGGAAAATACCTATAGTTTTCACTTCCAGGAAAAAATACCTCAGAGTGCATATGGTCGATAGGCACCACTTGTCATCATTTGACCGTTTTGCCTTCTATGCTTAATAAATCATTCAAAATGGAACCTATATGTTTTATTATCATTTATTCTGATAGCCCTTGGTTGGAGCTACATGGGGAACCCTGGTTTTACATGTATCTGAGGTATATTTTGGGAGTCAGGGGCTTAAAACTAGCCAAAAAGGCTCGTTTTTTAACGAGAAAACGAGAGAATATCTACCTTTGTACGTACCTGCCTTTGTACATGTCTACCTTTGTAACTACAAACATACACGTGTGGTAAGCAGATTAAGTCTAACAAATCAGTTAATAAGTTAATCCCCCTTTCTACTCCACCTCTTGTCACCAACCTGGGGTGTGGGTTACCTTCTATGTCTGTTGTGATTGGGAAAAAGTAAACTCAGATCTTTTCTTTTAAATCCTCATGCAGTGCATGGTGGGTGACTATGGAATCAAATCTTTTAAGCCTTTTATCTTTTCCCTCTGGGACCAACCACACTTAATGAACTAAGAAATCCATGCCTACATCAAACGGCAGGTGAAAAACAAAATAGACAGATACCCTACCGAGCAAAGACGATTAAGTCTTTTGATCAATTTAAAACCACAGTTAAGAGGCTTATCTCGGACGGGTACATAAGGAAGAGTAAAATTTTGTTCCCTCACACTTCCTTTGCTACCTTCATCATGGAAACAACGAGCACTCTACAGACTATGTTTTCTGGAGAGAAGCCAATGTCTTCGCAGACGCAAAAGGATCACTTCTTGCAGAATTAACCTGGTCCTACGTGGAGACAAATGTTGACGGCGCTGTGGTTCCCGGGGTGCCCGGCCAAACGTCGGTTCAGGGGGCAAAGTCCCCGATCAAGAATATATACCAGAACTCACCAAAATTCGAATAACATTCAGATGAGATCATCTGAAACTTATAGAAACTTATTATTCAGATGAAATCTCATCTGAAAACAGTCAGAAGTGTCTGACAGCATGGTCCCACCACGTCCCTGACGAACTGAGGTGGCTTGAATGTTTGTCGCCAGTGTGACGTCATTCTACTTCCAGCCAGGTTAAAATCCCAAGAAGAGACCCAGATGCTTCGCAGACAGATTGATAGGAGTATATCAATTTCACGATCAGAAAACCTGACCTCTCATCAAAGACGGTTAGTATTTTTTGGGGGGCAAGCTTTATGCTTGCCTTAGTCAGTATTGAGGTTTTATCATGGATTAATCCTGCAACCTCATTTTAAAATAACTACATCTTTAAATACAGGTAATAATTTTTGGTTGTGAAGTGTCTTAAGGCACTAAATTTTTTTTTATTTAAAAAAATAAGACGTAATTCCGCCACAGGGTGCTGGGTGGTGTTGCAACGACAATGCACATTTAACATACATGTATGAATTAAACACCTTTTTCTGTAGATTAGTGGATGAGGGTGAGTATATAAGATCATGCCGGGTAATTTTATAAACGGAGACAGGCCACAGCATAAATCAGCAATAGTGAGTACCCTGCTGGCGACCGACTATTACGGCAGCTATTACGGTATGCTAAAGGTAGTCGGCCCCCTGGCGACTTTACCCGACATGTTGGTGAGCTGAGATGCAAGCACGACACCTGCCTCACTCTTTTCTCCCAAAACTAATATTAAACCATCCCCATATCCTTCAATCTGGCATGTGCAGTGGTGGCACTGAGCAAATACTGGGGAAAAAGATTCTCATCTACTTTAACCACTTGCTTGCTTCACCCTCTTTCATCCAACATCATCACCACACTTATCCTTTTTTAAAAACCCACCTCTGGTCTCTCATACAAAAAGGGGTTACATAACCGGGGTAATCCCCTAATTAGGTATTACAAAGAAAAGTATCACAGTCATATATACCCATTATACTTTACTTTTTCACCACAAATTAAAACCCTCCCAAAAAAAATTTTAATATCAGTGAACCCGCCCCTTTTTTAAGGGGTGGGTTTACTCAATTTTTTTTTTGGGCAAGCTTTTAGCTTTTAGCTTCCCCCCTATTTCAAAGGGGCCCCTCCCCACCCCAAGGCCCCCCACCCCACCCTACCGTAAGGGGCCCCCCACCCCAATGGCCCCCCTTCCCTCCCCACCCCAAAAAATTGTTCTCCTTTTTTTTACCCAAAAATAAAAACAAACCACGTAATTAAATCATGTGTTGTTTACATACAAAAAGGGTTAACCAACCCCTATTTACATAATCGGGTCACAAATGAAGCCCTCTTATTGGCTAAGGGGGTGTAAACTATTTTCCAAATAGGGAGCTCACCATGCGCGGGGTGTAGGTCATGTGACCAAAGGGGGGCGTGGCCTATTTTCCAAATAAGGAACTCACCACCAGGTAACGTGACCGAATGGAGCACATGACTATATATATGGGCATGTAACCACAGGTCACGTGACCAAATGGAGGCCTCTGATTGGCTGCATCCTGTAGTTAGCTATAGTCCTGTTCCCCTAAATAGGTCAAGGGGGCATGGTCTATTATGCAAAATGAGGGTCACATGATCGGGGTAATCCCCTAATTAGGTTGAGCTCAAGGTCACATGACCATATATGGGTATGCACCACGGGTGGTCCAGTGACATCACAGGTCACATGACCAAATGGAGGTGTGGCCTATTATGCAAATGAGGTCAAGTCAAGGTCACATGACCATATATGGGCATGAACCACGGGGGGTCCAGTGATGTCACAGGTCATGTGACCAAATGGAGGCCTCTGATTGGCTGCATGCCCAGTGAGTAATATCCTTAGATTAGCTATAGTCCCTTTCAGATACATACTATACTACTACAGTCTACTGGGTAGTGCAGAAATAAGACTAGTTGAAGGAGTTAGTAGACTTACATTATTGGTTCTTTGGTGTGGGCAGTCTGTCGCTTATATATATGGATGTAACAGTGGCATAACAGCAACTTCCCTATTTTTTCCTCTTTATTTCCTTCCTATTCATTAGGTGTATGATCTCATGCTATGGGATTATTGGGAGAATTTGGCCACATACATGAATTAGAAGGGTACCGTGGCAACCAACCATGACCCCCAAGATGGCTGCATACAGCCAGGGTTAGTGTGATAGGTGTTGGAGGTGCCTCACCCCTGACCTGAATCATTCCTTTAGTAAGCCCCCTGGGGTTGACACCTTCATAACACTTGATGTGCCAGCCATCACCCCTCATAGCCTACACTGACCAGTTGAATGAGAAAAGCTGTATCCAATTTGGAAGGTGATCTCCAATGCTATCCTATTCCTAGTCCATGCCCATATATGGTCATGTGACCATGACTTGACCTCATTTGCATGTAGGCCACGCCCCCTTGACCTAATTAGGGGTTAGTGACCACCTCTCAGCCAATCAGAGGACGGCATTCTGGTTACCATGATAACATGACCTAATTAGGAGATTAGTGTGATCATGTGACCCCTTATTTGTAAACAACACGTGGCCTAGCCACATGGTCCCTTATTTGTAAACAATGGGGTGGGGCTAATTATGCAAATGAGATATATAATATAAATAAATAAAATTTATATGATGCTGTAGTAGTTTTGGGTTCTCAGAGTTGATAGTCTGTAGAGCGGTTGGTGTTTCCATGATGAAGGTGGCAGAGAAAGTGTGAGGGAACAAAATTTTACTTTCCCTTATGTACCCGTTCAAGATAAGTCTCTTAACTATGGTTTTAAATAGATCAAAGACTTAAAAGAGATTTAATCCCATTTTCACAGAGACCCTCGCTTAGTAGGGTATCTGTCTGTTTTTGATTTTCACCTACCGTTTGCTGTAGGCATGGATCCCTTAGACCATTAAGTGTGGTTGGTCTCAGAGGGAAAAGATAAAAGACTTAAATGGTCTTATCCCATAGTCACAGAGATTCTCCTCAGTAGGGTGTCTGTTTGTTTGATTTTCACCTGCCGGGTTGGGGGCCCAAAGTATTAAGTTATTTTAATATTAGTGAACCCGTCCCTTGGGTGGGTTCACGTATAAGCCATATATTTTACGATAAAGCACTGCTGTGTTTTTTGCAAGCCACCAAAGTGAGGGGTGTGTCTTATACATGAGGATTTTGTACTTTAGAGTAGTACTAAACTGCTAAAAAACATGCTTGTACGTGACACTAGACCATACAACTAATATTAAAAACAAATGCTGGTGGATGAGTGGTAAAGAAGTTGTGTTGATTTTTGCCTATACCTCTGGATATCAATAGTTGTGTTGATTTTTGCCTGTATAATTATTTGGATATCATTAGGTTTATATATAGGGATGAAGGAAATGTAAAAATACTGACATGTCACCGAGCTTAATTCTCTGGGAAAGGGCTGTAATGAAGAAAGGCCTATTGGAGTCAATGGGAAAATTTCTGACCTCATTTTTTGCCAAAATATCATTCATGTTCTCATACAATATCTTGAGGATGGAACTTTGCCTGCACCAAAAGCACAAGCAAATAGAATCGTCAACCAAGGCCAGACATACACCTTGGTAAATGGTACATTAGTCCATATATGCCCCATAAATTGGAGGAAAACCAATACTGTACCACTTCAAATTGTTATACCACAGCAATGGGTAACAAGTACACTACAGTATTTTCCATGACTCACCGACTGGTGGCCATCTTGGCTTAAGTAGGATGATGTCAGCACTCCGACCTAGGGTATTTTGGAAAGCTATGCTAGCAGACACAACCAAATATGTTTCCTTCTGCCACACTTGCCTCACAGCAAAAAGGCAAGTACACTCACACAAAACACCAATGACGGTGAGAGATTACATGGATTCACCAATGAAGTTCTTGAATCTCGATGCAGTGGGACCACTTCCCACAACTGCCAGGGGAAACAAACATATACAAGTCTGCATAGATTATGCTACCAGGTATGCAACAGATTGGGCTACTACTGACTTAAAAGCTGAAACAACAGCAGCAGAGTTCTACAAGAATATGATTTGCCATCATGGAACGCCAGCCACTCTTCAAACAGACAATGGAACATGTTAAACAGGTGCAAAGTTCACAAAGCTAACTAAACACCTCAAGATCAAGCATAAATTCTCATCTCCTTTCAGGCCCCAAAACAATGGCCTCGTGGAGAGATTCAATGCTAGCATCGGCACAGCCCTCAGAGCATTCTGCTCAAAGCATCAAAACAATTAGGACTCATTTATTGAACCCATAATCTTTGCATTAACTCTTCTTCTACCAAACACGCATTTTTGCGAGTTTATGCTCCTTTACCGGACGCGCATTTTTGCGAGTTACTCGCCGATTTTTGGCCGATTTTTCCCGATTTTTGAGCCTCTCTAACTTCCTCAAAACTCAGCCCAATCCCATGATTTTTGTGGGCTGTGCTCTATGTTATATTATCTCTCGGTAATCCAAAGCACTGGCTTCTATATCGATTTCCCTTTAGATGACAGAGATGTCAGTATAGATAAGTTTTACTTTTTCTCTACTATACTTTGAGCAATATTAAGGGGGGAAATGTGGAAAAAAATGAAAGGAATCATTATTTTTTGGGTAAAAATTGTCTTAGGGCAGTTTTTCACAAGGAAAAAGATGGGAACAAAATTGAGACCATATTTTGATGCATTATGTGAGAAATCTTGGTTTCCATAGCAACATACAGCCTAGAAATCACAACATTTGTTACTTTTGTTTACTTTTGGTTGCCATGGCAACCAAAAAGAACGTTTCCTCTAAAAATCTTTCTGATGATAAAATGTGATAAATAGTTTAATTATCCTACCCATGCAATTTATTTTATTATGCTAGTGACTTTTTTACTGAAATATGTCAATTTGAAAATCGATAATATTACATAGTTTCAATATTAGCAAGCCATAATAATCTGCTCATAACTCTGCAATGAGGGCACATATTGGTTATTAGGTGTTCCTTACCATTTGATCATTATGTCCTGTTCAGTTTGGCATAAATTCACTTTTCCTTGGAATATCTACAAAATGCTTTCAGTTCCTGAAAGCTTATTTCATTGTCCTCATGTATAATTTCATTTCTAATTCATCTTCAAAAAAACTGGTTTGGGGGTAATAATATTTATGGGGAATCTGGTAGAAGAAGAGTTAAACAACACTGAATCCCAAACAACAGGATTCACCCCTTTCTTCCTACGCCATTGAAGAAACCCAGCCATCCCAATGGACTTAGGGTTGGGAATACAGGATGACATATCCACTGTTGCAGACCATGTAGCTAACATGATAACAAATCAAGATACCTCTAGAAGGAAAGCTATACAAAGGGTCGCCAAGCTACAGAAGGAGAGGAAGGATAGATATGATAAGAAACTTACACCACAGGAAATGAAGGTCACCGACATGGTGTACCTCAACATACCAAGAATCCTGACCAACTCAGAGTGTAAGAAACTTCAACCCCTTTTTATGGGACCATATGTTGTAGTAAATAGACCTAATTTGACAAATGCCAAACATAAAAACATGGACACCAATCTACTGGTGGCCAGACCTGTACACATAGACAGAGTGAAAAAGGTTGTAGCTGTCAGGAACAATGAATTTGCACACAGGCTTATTCCACATGAAGCTAAATACTACAACAAAATTGTAAGAAACAAAAATGATATCACCCTCACAAGGGAAACGACAGGTATAGGCCCTATTAAGTCTAGACCTGCACAGCACATGTTAGGAAAAACATCTAAATGTGGTGCAGTTTCAAGAAATTAGAAACATATTGAGATACCTAAGAAGATAAGATTTTCAAAATTTATTACAAATTCTTTTCAACCACACATAAGCATGTGTGACTGAATTTAGATTATTTATATATATATATATATATATATATATATATATATATATATATATATATATATATATACAAAGCCATAAAGAATACATCAGAGGAGTCACCAGATTGCAAACCACAACTGAGTTCTTAGCAGTATCTTACAACGAATCATTATTCATTGAATTGGACTCAGCCGATATGCAGGCATGTGATGGTACTACAGTAAAAGTATGCAGAGATGTAAATGGTAGAATTTATAAGCACAGGCCCACATGCCCTGTTGCCATTTTTACTAACCAGGCTCAACAGATTAAGGAACACTGCAAGTTTACAGTTTCACCACTGCATGAGCACATCAAGGTGAGATCAGACATCTCACACCTGACACACACCTCCACTGTCAATGAATTTTATTGTAGGGGTATGGTATTTACACTTTACGTTCACGTGGCCGGTCTGAGTTTCGCGGGCTTTTCCCCTATATAAGGCTGGTTCTACCCCCATGTTCTCCAGTAGTGGTTTTACCCACTGCTCAACCAGGTCGTTACCCGAAAGGGTAACCGAATGCCCTAGTAGCATGTAGTCCTCTGAGGCTGTGATCGTATGTAACATAAGCTATGAAATAAAAGCTCGGTTGCCTACCCGGAAACTTTCTCTCTCTTCGTTATGATTTAATCTAACTTAACGAGACGAACCACTACATTATCAAAGTATTAAAAATTGTTTTGGAAAAAAAAATACACAGCCACTTGTTGATGTATAATATGAAAATCTATGGTATTCTCACAAATTCTTGATGATTAATACGCGCATGCACGCACAAATTGTACAAAGTAATTTAGAAATTGTACAAAACTAAAGTAATATACATGAATGCAAGGTAGATAACTCAAGCAGTTCTTGTACCACATTTTAGCACTTGTATACTACACCAAGGTTTACTTAAGGAAACACACTTTAGGTAACCATGAAATTGTGAAAAATGAAATGTGTAAAATGTAGAAGATGTATAAAAAAAATCTTATACACACAAAAAAAAAGAATATATTCAAAATGACTTGCGAAAAGGTATTAAAATGTAAGTAATTACTTAAGATACTGACCAAATAATCTTCTTACAGGAATGTGTACTCCACGAAATGCTAGGGAAAAGTCAATTAAAGCAGCAGCCCACTGTCGAAATTGCCAATTAATAAACCCATATAGCAAAATTCCAGAGTAACTCAGAGACAAACAAGCCTATTGTACATAAAGTACCCCGTTTTTCCGGTCCTCGGAAAAATTTGTCTCCCAAAATTGTATTTTGCGTACCTAGATTGTACCTTTTTTACCCAATTACACGCTAAATTCTATGTTTGCACACTACATTGTACATTTGTACCCAATTGCACGCTAAATTGTATGTTTGCACACTAAATTGTACATTTGTACCCAATTACATGCTAAATTGTATTTTTGCACACTAAATTGTACATTTCTACCCAATAACATGCTAAATTGTATGTTTGCACACTAAATTGTACATTTGTACTCAATTACACACTAGGTTGTATGTTTACACACAAGATTGTACATTTGTGCCCAACTGCACGCAAAAATTGTATGTTTACACACCAGATTGTATGTTTGTACCCAATTACACACTAGATTTGTGACACGATCTGCGTAAATGGGGCTTAGTGCAGGGGGTTCTAAGACCCCTTCTCCCAGTACATGTCACATTTGTGTTTTTGCACACCAGATTGTACGTTTGTACCCAATTGCACGCAAAAATTGTATGTTTTTACCCGATTGTATGCCAATTTGTATTTTTGTTCACTATTTTGTATTTTGTGCGTCAAGTTGTACGTTTGTACCCCAATTTTGCACATTTTTCACACAATCGTACACTAATTTGCATTTTTGTACCCCAAAAATTCGAACATGTATAGGCAGATACACCAATTCATAGAAAAAATAAGGCAACTTCAAGCCATGTTGTAAGTCAAGCATACTTAGGTCTGTTTGGCATCAAAACCAGAAAGTTACAATTCATGGTTAAATACCTAGAATTAAGGAAATGTATTTTTACCCAAATCAAAAAAAAAAAAAAAGGATGTTGTACATACTGACAAGCTCTACCACAAAATTTGTACTTGAAGCACTCCCAATTACTTCAAATCCTCTTACATACAGTATGATATTAGACATAAGGTAAAAATATATTGTACATTCCCTCTGCGAAATGACGGAGTTTCGCTTCTTTTCATGGGAGGGGGAGTATTCTATCATATACCATTTTATTATGCCATAAATTGTAACATATGATTGTATTAATGCATGAATATATGAGGCATTAATACATATAACTCAGTTCAGTGGAGCGTTCATGCTTGTATTGTGGTGGTCGCGAGTCGTCCTCGAGGAACCTTCGACCATGTTGATGGTCCTCGTGGGCAACGTCGAGAGCACCTCTCTTACCTGACACCTGGGGGCGCTGGAGTCCAGCGCCACGTCACCACATGGTCACGTGGCCCTGGACTCTGGCGTATATAAGGCCGTTTCGCGGCCTTCCTCAGGGTCAGTCCAGTCGTGACGGACCATCGTGAGCGATGGTTGGCAGCTGCCCGACTACCATGTCCTAATACTTCTCTGTGCTGTTGCACAAGGAAGGTACATGTTACTTGTTGAAATAGAGACTAGAAGGCTGTGCTAGTCGTCTAGTGTCAAGATTGTTTATTAGGTTGAACACTACCACCTGTGAACTGCCATCGAGAACGGCTGATGCCTATGTGTTGTTGACAATAAAGTTTTAACTGGAACTTGACTAGTTGTTCTTCATTGTCTATCGAAAGATTCTATTAACATCGAGGGGTAGAACACTACACTGGTGCCGTGACCAGTTGTTAACTTTAGTCCACATAGGTACTGGGAGCTTAAGTTTAACATGCAGGGCCACTTGGATGAAGGTGATGACCCCGATCACCAACATCAAGGGGCTACAGGTCCATTAGTGGATATAAACGATCCACTAATTAGTGGTGGTTTGACCCACTCACTGATTACAGGTCCATCGACTGACCCGCTGGGCCTGTATCAAAGGAGTCGATTACTCAATTGGCGAGTATCGACTCAACTCTCTCCGGCTGCTGAGAATTTCCTTAGGACACAGAGTTTGTTCTATGTGGAAAGGACAGCATTGCCAGTGGGAACTCCAATAGGCCTTGGTAGTTGGTCTTTCGAGGGTCCTTCTGCCGTTTCTATACCTGGGAGTGTAGAAAGCGGCAGGGGACCAAACGAAGAGTTGTTGCGTGAGCAAAAAAACACCAATTACGACAAGGTCGTCATCAGTTGGATACTCTCACGAGTAACACCGCGAAAGCTCAGGAGGAGAGTGTAGAAATAGAGCTGAGAGTGGAACAGCTTAGGCAGCAAGCGTTGGAGACTTCAAACAAAACTCAAATCGCTAATCGGGAACTTGAAGATCTTCAAGGGAAGATCAAACTCTCGGGCGAGAAAGAGTCTTTGCTTGCTACGAAGTCTGAGATTTAGCGTAGTCGATTGACAGCTGCAGAATGTCAATCACTGAAAGCGAAGATCGAAGGCCTTACAACAAGCCGCCGAGAATGTGTCGAGGAAGCTCGAAATGATTTTCGGGATGCCCAACATGAGCAGACGTCCCTCAAACATAAGTTGAAAATACAGGAAGTAGAGAAGACTATGTTGGAGGAACGACTGCAAGAGTTAAAGCATGAGCTGAGTCAAAAATAAGCGGAGCATTCTGAAGAAGTAGCTGGTCACCTAAATGCTTATGAAAAGCAGGTCAAGAAGCTAGAACAGGAACGAGAATCATTACTCTGTCAGATGCAAGCTGACGAGGATGCTCGAACCAGGGATGAGGCAAAAATGCATCGCCGCTGTGAGGAGCGTATCGTGCATGCAGATAAGGCTGAATATCAGATTTTGAAGTAACGGAAAGCAAGGCATGAAGCTGAGCTTAAAGCCATACAATCTGAGACCTTAGTAGCTCAATCTCTGAAGGATCAGAAAGATTCGAGTACTTTGGAAGTCATGCGTGGAGAAAACGATAAACTCCGACAAGAGATAACGTCTTGTAGAGAGGCGGACGAAGCTGGGGTTAATCAAGAAGTTTGTGATGAACTCGCACTTGAAGAACGTCTACAGGAGCAAACAGACGAGAAAGTGTGTGCCGCTAGACCTCAGGAGAAGCAACGAAGTAGTGAATGCAGCACTGCTAGGGTTGCTACCTCAGGAGATCTAGCCGAGAACCCCGACTACAGGGAGTGGCTTAACCGTGCCATGATGGAAGCTAAGCAACTCTTTGCCCTAAGCGAGCAACGAGATCTCTCGAAAGCGGAATGTAACTGACTGGAATTCCTAGTATCGGAATTGAGACAGGCGGAACGTTCAAAACAACGGTCGGAAATCGATCGAATGGGGCCATCCATAATATCTCGAGAGTAGAATCAAGATCACTTTGAACCCAACCAGTTCCTTTGATGCCGCGCGCTGATGGTCTGAGTGATGTAATCGAACAGTTTCCGACTCCCATCGCTCCACAACAACATGTTGACCCTCCTAAGTACAAAGATATCAGGTTCGAGGCTTCACGAATGAGTGATTCTGGATCTGGTAATACTTGGGGGCTGAATCATAGTCGTGCAGACACCTCATGGGGATGGACCATCAGAGAGGTACGACATTTGCTCTGGATCAGGTCAGAAGATCAAGCAGAATGTTTGAGAATACCTCTATCGGGCACAAACCGGCTCGAACTAGGTCAGTCAAGTGTCCCGCATTTACATGGAAGGATGATTGGCTCCGTTGGTACCATGGATTCAATCATGTCCGTCGAGTAAATGTATGGACCTCGAGTATGGCATTAGCTCAACTCCTCATGTTACTCCAGAATGGCCTCGCAGCTGATACTGTGTGGCTATGGGAGGAACATGGTGACGGGACCCTCGAAGGGCTGGTAGACATGGTAACTGAAGCCATGACCTCAAGCCTGCAGAAAGCATTAGAGCTTATGGCTTTGCTCTAAGAAGACTTGCTGGCAATGCCTACCCAGGTGTGGACTTCTCGGTTGAATGGCTAATAACCAAAGTCAACCAGTTGTTCATAGGAGGATTATATGACACTGATTTGCAACAAGACGTGTTATCAGAATGGCGCACATACATGTCTCTCAAGGACATCATGGACTTGGCAGATGAGTTGTTGAGAAAACGACAACTACTGCTCAAGTTGGTGACTCCTACTTCGACAAACGCTATGTAGGCATTGGCCGACAGTGGTTTAGTCGATGGGGAACAGGGTGATGTGTCCTCATACTTGAAGCCCGTAGCTGGGAATAAGGGTAAGAGATACCAGAAACTAGCAGGCAAATCGAAGGTGTCGAATAAGACCTACAAACCCAAGGTACAGGAACAAACCTTCTTGTTGAGTCAATTACAGAATTTACTCAAGGCAATCGAGGGGGGGAATGTTCCTGCTACTAACTCGGGGAAGCTGAGTACCCCTCCGTCCGACGCCAAGTGTTGAAATTGTAAGAAGCAGGGGCATTTTGCACGAACATTCCCCGAGCCTATTAAAGGTCTACCACTTGACGCGAGGCGGGCGGCTCGACGTGGCAATCGAGCCGCCCTACCATCGAAAAGCCAAGGTATCAGCACCTCTGGTATTTCCGATCAAATTACAGTAGATTCTAAGGAACTAGGTAAGGTCCCGGTAGGGCCGTCCAAGCCCTCTACCACAGTGGCACCGGCTGATCCCTGGTCGGGTTCCAATGATGTCGGTGTAGAAAAAGCCTCAATGGCCAAAGAACAGGGCGCTGGCAGCCGGAACTCTGAGGTCGAGGGTTCGACTGAATTGAAAGTGAAAGTCGACGCTGGGAGAGTAGCCCTGGTGCGGCAGCTGGCCAGAGTCTGCGCAACAGAGCTTCCCTCAGATGATCCCTGTCTCTCTTTCCTAAGGGAGAAGGGGATCGATCTGAGTACTGACGTGGGATTGAAAATGCAGGAACCGCCCCTTTGTCGGGGAAAACGATGGTACCTGTCCGCTGAGATTTGAGGATGTTCTTTAGACTTCCTTATAGATACTGGTGCCAGCCACACCATTATCTCTTGGGAACTCGCGAGAGCGTTAGTGGTGCCGTCAGATAATCTCTACGAGGGAATAACGGCATGCACTGCGTCTGGAACCGAAATGCAGACTTATGGTCGATTGGTTCTACCTCTGAAGGTCGAATCGAGCTACTATGTGTTTAGCCCTATATCAGCCGATGTGGCCGACGACGGTATTCTGGGGCTGGACTTTGCGGCAATGTATGGCGAGGTCGGGTCAATTGGTCATGACAGAGCCGAAAGAGGAGCACCATCAGTGTAAACTGAAAAGAATAAAAAAAAAAGAATGTCGATTGCCTCAGTAGCGCAGACCACTAGGAAACCAGCTAGACATCGGTGCGATGTCTTAGTGAAATCCAAGGGTCTGGAACGAGATCGACAGGGCATAGTCGAACCCGATCTGAAAACACTGAGAGGTTTTAGGTTGGTTGGTGAGGCTGTCCTGAATTTCAAAGAAGCTGAAGGAATGATGGGAAGGTGGCTGGCGCATCTCGAAAATTCGGTCTCGAAAATTCAAAGATCGAACATCGAAGTGGTGCCAAACATCTGAATGCCGATGGCCTCAGTCATATCCCTGTGCCACTGTGCCAAAGGTCAGATTGCACAGACTGTGGCAGTCACAACCCTGTTTTGGCAGATGTAGGTAGTCTAGTAGACAGTAGGGTGGGTGTTGCATTTTGGTCTCTCGATGAACTCATTGCTGCTCAGAAAGCGGACGCTGACATCAGGCGAGTTGCTGAATGGCTAGTTAAGGGGGCTAAACCCACTAGGCCTGAGGTATCAGTCGAGAGCGCCGAGGTACGGAAATTAATAGGGCAATGGCCCCTCTTAACTTTCCTTGAAGGCTTGCTTTGTTGCTGGAAGGTCGAGGCGGGTCATGCAAGGCGCACTATCCAAGTAGTAGTACCACACCGACTGAGGGGTGAGGTACTCTCCTTTTGCCATGGACATCGAACAGAGGCACATTTTGGTCGTAAACGAACTCTCGAGAAGGTGAAAAGGATATATTACTGGTCTGGAATGGGAAAGGACATAGGTCGTTGGGTTCGACATTGTCCTACCTGTTGCTTGGTGAAACCACGGGGAGGGTATGGGTAAATCTCCTTTGCACCAAGAGCTGTTTGGGGTGAGGTTCGGGAGGATAGCTATGGATATCATCTCGGGCTTCGCACCCACACCAAACAAGAATACTTGCATGTTAGTAATCCAGGATTACTTCACCAAGTATGTCCGTGCTATTCCCTTACCAAATCACACGGCAGAGACCTGTGCAGATGACCTTTGGCATCCCATTGCTCCTGCATTCCGACCA
Organism: Acholoe squamosa; assembly: GCA_949317995.1. Lineage (NCBI taxonomy): Eukaryota > Metazoa > Annelida > Polychaeta > Phyllodocida > Polynoidae > Acholoe > Acholoe squamosa. The sequence goes on from OX439038.1 coordinate 70,151,002, forward strand.
AGGTCGAGAATTCGAGTCTCGTCTCTTCTCTGAAATGTGTGAATATTTGACAATTGTAAAACAGAGAACCAATCCATACAGGCCACAGAGTGATGGTCAGGTGGAAAGGTTCAATAGAACATTGATTCAGAGTCTGACTATGTTGGTTGACAAACATATGGACGACTGGGACGAACAGGCTAAATATGTTGTATCGGCATATAACAGCTCTGAACATAGTTCTACTGGGTGCAGTCCAAATATGATGGTATTCGGGGAAGAAATTCTCATGCCGGCTGATGTAATTTTCGGCTCAATTGAAAACCCACTCATGGGCCCCTGTTCCGTTACTTTCGTGGAACAACTTAAAGATCATTTGAGAGAAAGTTATAGCATGGTGAGAGAGAATTTAGGTAAATCCGCTAAACGCCAGAAGGTCGGGTATGACTATGGGCTGAAGCAGAGAAGGTACTCAGTTGGGGAACAGGTGGTGAGGTACCACACCCCCCAAGCAGCTATGAAGCTAGCCCCCAACTAGGATGGGCCGTTCGTAGTAGATTCTGTCCTCTCTGAGTCGACATTATTACTTCGATCGTCTCGTGGTCGGTTGCAAAAGAGTAATGTTGATAGAGTACACCGGTGGTTGGGCATAGAACTATCACAAACTGTCGAGCTGTTGCAACCACAGCTTGAAGATGATTCACCTTCTCCTGAGACCACGAAAAGGGTTAAGTCTGTTTCTGAACAGGTCGAAATAGAGATCGTAAGGTCGCGACCTTGAGTTCAGTCTAAAAAACAAACTAAACAGGGTAATCGAAAACGGCAGGATGAAGCTCGAAAGCTGAGCGAGGTGGAGGTGTTGGACGCTATTAAACCATCAAAGCGACGCCATGGTAGACCGGCTCGTCGAGATAAGTCGAAAGTGTCTAAACCACCTTTGAAGGGACATCGAAAGCTCAACCCCCCTCGAAGGTGCAAATGACTGAACAAACTTCACATCAAAGGGACGGTCGACAAGTGTCGAAGATGAAACAAAACCTAGAGCAAACACTCTGGGCCCTTCATCCACGCCGCCACAAGTGATGAGAGGTCGACACCGACAGAAACGCGCTAACAACCCGGCCGGCATGGCTACATCAGAAGACGGTGAGTCGGAAGGGGGTAAGAGGAACCCGCCTTGAGACTCAACACTTGTTCCTACAGATAGGGTTAAAATCAGGAAAAGTCCTAGATTAAACCCAAATCAGTAATCGATGGATCGCATAATACTAAACAGCAGATGTACCAACCTGTATTTAATGAGGTATTAAATAATAGGTGCCGTTCTTGGGTAAATCTCTCTGTGGACGTGAAGCCGAAAAAAAATTACACAACGAGAAGTCAGACGATTGTCTCTTAATTTGAGACATTTTGAGACTAGAAATATGCGAAATTGATACTCTTTGTTTAATTAGGCTGTGTGGATGGGTTCCCAGTTTAAGCTGATGGATTCTACCTGATAGGAAAATCCATATTGGAACCAATTTTATTCCCGGTGGTCTGGTAAGACAGAGGTGTCCTTAGTAACTATGTTAATAGTGTCAAAGCCCCATAGCCTGCATAGAATAACGGCATATGCAAACAATGCGACTGGAGAACCAGAGCGTAACGGTGTGAGGAGAGTGAGTCGTTCAAGTTTTGGAACATTACCTTATTTGGTCATGGCGTGATGTGCTGTAAGCCTATGGGGGCACTCCCCTCAGTCACATGCGCCGTTCCTCCAATCAGAGACAAGCGCCTCAGGGATAAAAGGCTGTGTCGCATGCCCCGGAGGTCACATTTGGGCCCTGCTCGTGAGAGTAGGACGTAGAGAAGCTGGACTAAGCCTAGCTTAGGTCAGCAATGCTCTTCTATGTGGGAACTTCCTACCTGAGAGTAGGAGGTTTCCCTCGAAATCGTCTCGAGGAACACGACCTGCCTGAGCGCAGGTTCGTGTTCTCTCGAAAAATCATCTTCGACCCTTCGGACCGCCTGAGTGCGGTTGGAATTACCTCGGAGATTTCACGGATGGAGATGGACTTTCGTCTGACCGACGTCCGCACGCGACTCAATAACTTTGAGTCTCATGCTTAATATGATATCACCAAGAGGGATGCTATCATAGAAAGCGGGGAGGAAAAGGACCGCAAATTCTTTAGGGCATTCGGGGTCCAACTCTCGGAATGGATGAAGGACAAACACCATGATGTCAGGACCTTGAAGCCTGTCCTCACTGAGCCCTCTCGTGAAGCACAGAGGTACTTAGTCAAGGGCAGAGCCGTCCCTGACGTCAGGACGCTGGCAGCCCAGGCTAATCCTCTGAGAGAGCTATCTCCGAGGATAAACATTCTGAGCTCTGCTATGACCATGTTGGGTCGAGAGCAGGCGGTGCAGGATAAGCCTGACACTCCTGGACAGTCTCTCGGTGCTTCTGTCTATCAGCCAGCACCCGCGCCTTCCTCGTAGGCTCCCTTAGTCGACCTTTTGGGAGCCCCTGAGTCTGCTCCACCGGCTGTACAAAGGTTGTTGTCGCCGAAAATCCACCCGGATCTCAAAGGCATCAAACCTTTGCCTGCAGCAGGAGCAGCCGTCTGCCCGGACCAGTCGGCGTCCACCAGTGCAGCAGAACCTGCAGAGGTGGAGCAGCTGATGGAGGTAGACGGGGATGTAAATGTCACCAGTCACTCTCAAGAGGCTCCCTCCGACCAGGGAGACCAGCACGATCATGATGACCGAGAGAGTGATGCTGGCAACAAGAGCGACTCTGCAGACTCGACAGTCCTCAACTTAGATGCTGAGGGGGAGCCCGAGATGCACCCGAGACCTCTAAAGAGGCTTGGGGGAAGACGATGGACCGCGAGGCCCCATTGCCCGAGTTGCCCACATTTTCCGGCCAGCTCGCCGACAGTGCATCACACCACGATGATCGCACTGACGGGGAGCAGGCAAAAATCAACGCTGCTACTGGGTCCATCTCCGAGGGACAGTAGTATGATACTATCTGTCTCTCCCCTAAGCTTGGACCGCTGACATCGAACTGAGTCTTCAATGTCAGCATGGAACCCCCAGGAACTCGTTCCTGGACGACGGTGTACCCTCCACCAGTGAGGGTACCTTTGCTGTCTCCGGACCTCCCTGCGAAGCTGTGTGGACCCGACGCCACATTGGTTCTAGGAACCCGGTGGTGCCACACATCCTCGGCCTCACGGTCGAAGGACCACCATAGTTGTTCTACACACTACCGTAATCTCCCGCGTAGAAGACGTGCTGCGCATATAAGATGCACCCCAAACTTAGCACATGCATTTTCGCATATAAGACGCACCTCTTAGGTACCAATTTTGTAAATTCAGTACATTTCTATAGTAAAATTACCCCTCGTATAAGACGCACCCCAAATTTCAATACATCCTGTAAGACTCCCCAGCATTTTGTTTGGCGTAGAGGACGCGTCTTATACGCGGGACATTACAGTATGGATGGGCTTCCTACACTGGAAGGAGCTTCTCAACGAGACAGGGAGGAAACGACATGACCCTGGTTACCATACCGGGTCGTGCCTCCCTCGGATCGACCAGGAAGCGGTCGTGAAGCAGTGTAGATGACACTGGTCTGCAATGTTGGATGGAGCAGCACCCCTGAGTAAATTGTGATAATTTTTTTTCTACAGTACAGTAGACTAAGTCGTCGGGTACAGTACATTTATTATTACTTTTTATTTAGACTGATCCGGGATCTCTGAATTTTTCTCAGAGACCTCGTTTCAGTCTAGTGGGGGTGGTGTGGTTGTCGCGAGTCGTCCTCGAGGAACCTTCGACCATGTCGATGGTCCTCGTGGGCGACGTCGAGAGCACCTCTCTTACCTGGGGGCGCTGGAGTCCAGCGCCATGTCACCACATGGTCACGTGGCCCTCCTCAGGGTCAGTCCAGTTGTGACGGACCATAATGAGCGATGGTTGGCGGCTGCCCGACTACCATGTCCTAATACTTCTCTGTGCTGTTGCACAGGGAAGGTACATGTTACTTGTTGAAATAAACACTAGAAGGCTGTGCTAGTCGTCTAGTGTCGAGATTGTTTAGTAGGTTGAACACTACTTCCTGTGAACTGCCATCGAGAACGGCTGATGCGTTGTTGACAATAAAGTTTTAACTGGAACCTGACTAGTTGTTCTTTGTTGTCTATCGAAAGATTCGATTAACATTGAGGGGTAGAACGCTACAGTATATATAATTATCTGATGGTCAAAGCAAACGGTCCCATGGTCCACTGACCATGAACAATGATGTATATAATGTTTAGAGGGACTGCAAACGACCGTCACGGGAGACCGCCGTCACGGATGCATGAGCACCAAGCACTGAACAATAGGTTACATGAGGGACGGCAACATGACCTTCTGGCAGCTCTAGAGCCGCCCCACGGCCGCCCAGCTCAAATATGAAAGCAGTTATGTACTTGCTCATACAAGACAGACAGAATGAGCCCAAGATGGATGCTTAACTCTCATTATTAAGGAAGTTATGCAACCGAGACGGTTTTAAAGTCTGAATGTGCCACAGACAAACGAGCACAAGTTACGTGCCCAGGCGGCAAGGCGTGAAGAACTGACATATTCCTCTCCGTGCATGCACAATTTAAAAGAACTAGACACATAAACAGTGGAGTTATGAGGGTCTGAACATGCCAAAGCGAACAGGACAATGGGGGACGCCACTGGGCTTATAGGGGCCCTTTGTGCCTCCTCCTCATCATCATCATCATCATTATTACACAGGTGGAGTGGAACATTATTTTATACCCATTATTATATTCACTGTGTGTGGAAATTACCTGTATATTAACATTTGTATTACTCATACATAACATGTTCTGCCTAAGCTGAATAAACCAGTTATAACTAATAAGAGCTTGATATTCTTACTCTCTATAACCACTAGTCATATGATATTCTCATATGACAATTTGATCATGCACATATTCCTAGTATGACACAAGCTTAGTCCAATTTTAACTTCTAATTAGGCAGTGTTGTGCATTCACATGGAAAGTATTAATAGTTATTATAGGATGCCCACCTTACGGTGGACCCTAAGTCCACACAGGGATGTTCCCTGCATGGAGAGGGAAAGGCCTTCCCCAGGCCTGGAGTCCGATTGTACTAACCACTGCTTTTAATTCATACCTTCATCTTGTATGAAGTCCCTTGGCTGAAAGCTAGTCATTCCCAGTTAGTGCTTTTCAGAGCTACCAATAGTTGTGCCTGGTCTACTCTCTAAATCTAGACCATCCTACACAGACACCTGTAGGTTACATCCTTTTCTATTACAGCTTCACTCAGAATGTCTGTCTACAACATCCTACACAGACACCTATAGGTTACATCCCATTCTATAACAGCTTCATTCAGTATGTCCGTCTACAACATCCTACACAGACACCTGTAGGTTACATCCTATTCTATAACAGCTTCACTCAGTATGTCTGTCTACAACATCCTACACAGACATCTATAGGTTACACCCCATTCTATGACAGCTTCACTCATCTACAGCATCCTACACAAACATTGGCCACTTTGTATGTGTGTTTTCATCATCATATTTCAAATGAAAAAAAATACATTGCTGCCACGGGGGTCAAAAGCAACATGACTTTGGAGGGACCAGAGCACCTTGGGCGGAGCATGTTGGCAATTCTAAGCATTTTGAATGTGTTAGAAGGTTTGGGTGCATGCCCTCAAGTAAAATGTTGAAAATTCAGACATATTCTGCTATTTTCTAAAGGTCAATTTGTGAATGTATAACCAAGTTCAGTGCATGTCTGGAATCGTGTTTCAACCCTGGCAATGGAATGGTTCCCCAGTAGTTTTTAAGGTACTGAAGAGGTGTGCGGTGGTTCAAAAATTCAGTGGGAAATGTAGAATTTTTCTCTATCAAATGAAAGCATTGACCTTGCATTCAGATGATAGCTATCCGGATAGCCGTGGTGCAGCCTGTCCACCCTGGAGGAGGACCAGAAGTCGATCAGCAGCAAAGGACAACAGCAGGTGAGGTGGTGATTCTGTCTGTCCCCCTCCCCAAACTTCTTAACATAGGGCCTACAGGTGAAAACCCAGGAATCTTTCATCCCCCCTCCCCAAAAAGATTATATTTGTTTCTGGCCTGAATCTTTGGAAGTAAATTTTTTCAACAATAATTTTGAAACAGCTCAGGATTAAGGAAATATATGAGAGGGTCTATGTTAGGCCTAGTTCCGCAGATAACTAGCTATAGGTAGTGTCGAATGGGCGTGGGACCTGAATGTCCCATAATGGAATCTATAATATCAAACACTTTGTCTTTTAATATGTCACACAGGTATCTCCATTCTGATCCTGGTATACACCATCATCCACACTCCGTTCTTTCTGATGTGCACTGTGGCTGCCTTCTCTCCCTCAGCCTTAGACTGGTATCGCCCAACAGCCATCATAATGGCCTTTGGAAACCTCACCAATCCTTTGGTGTATGCATTCAGGTCCAAACGCTTCAGAGAGGCATTTCTCAAGTTCTGCCGGGGCTGCATGAGATCAAATCAAGTGGCACCACACAGATAGAGATTATAATGAATTGCCCCCAGCCAGGCAATTGACAGTTACAAGTAAAATACTTTTTATTCAGTTACTGAGAAATAATATCACTCCCTTCTCAGTTCTTCTGTACAATCAACAGTCATTCGCAACAAGTCTGCATGTTTTATCACAGACACAAAGCAACAAATACAACCCTCGGCAAAATCTGCAGTCAACATTTTGCCCAGAAGTGGCCTATTTTTACATTTTGACAAGATACTGTACATGTTATAAGCAAGATCATTTGAAAGGGGCATGATGGCATTGATAAACTTACTGCAAAAGTCAAAAACCAGAATAAAAATAAAATCTAAAACACTCTTTAATGCTTTACATTTAAAACTTCAAAAACAAAAAGCAACTCAAGTAATGGTCAAATACGCTGCACCCAAGCTATAAAAGTTGAAATGCTGCAGTTTTTAGGTTTTATTCTTCTTTTTTTACTTTTATTTCATCCTCCATCCTGAAGTTTTTATTTTGGGTGCCCGTAACCCAAACAATAAAAAAAGTGTGACCTTACAGTTCATAATGATTCTTCGTAAACAAGCAATTTGCATTATATTTCCGGTTGCACACATTCTGCACTTCAGCACATCATTCCCAGACCTAAGTGGTCGAGAAACTCACAGGTTCATGCATTTTATAACAGTATTTCAGTTCAATATTGTTGATAGTGGTTCAATAAGAATGCTCTGATGTAAACTGTTTTGTATATTTATCACTTACAGTTGCCAATCTTTAACTTATAACCATGAGTCACTCTAGGATCTACACTTGAACAAGTGAATGATGTGTACTTTCCAATATCTCCTTTGAAATGGTACAGAAGCAGTAGATTAATAGCAGACTGGTCATAGCGGTGGCACCCCACCCAGTGGGTGAAAAAGTTTTTGGGTCGCCGACAATGTAACACTGTGCCTGCTTGTATACACCCCTTAGTGAATGCACAACGTGCAAACCATTCGATAAACCCGCTGAACATCTCCTTAGAGTTTACAAGAGCAATGAAGCCCCCACCATACATAGGTGTTGTCTGGACCATTGATATGTTGGAGGCGATGTAGTCGTACATGCCGAGGTGGGTGTAGCAGAAGTTGGATGGAAATCCAGTCAGTGGCAATGCCACTCCAGATTTACCAGCTGTCAATGCTAGCATCCCAATGATCTCCTTGCAATGGAAACGTATGGATGCATCAATCCAAATAATTGCATCATAATCCTTGAGCAGATCCTGAAAACAAATGATGCAGTATTGTTTAAATGTACAGGCAAGTGTTCACATTTGATATGTACACTTTTACTCAATTTTATCGATTTGAGGTCCTGATTGATTACAGTGATTTGAAATAAAATTATTATCCATCATCTGGACAACAAAACTTGATCTCTCTTCAAGTATGTGAATGTCTGTATCGTAGATTATATTATGGCGGCTAAAAATATCCCCTTTTTGTGGCTCAAACCTGAGAGGGTACAATATTATACATATTATTACATTGATATTTGTACTTACCAATATCACAAATGCCTTCCATGCATAATTATGTAGATTGCGAATGTGTCGTGGATACAGAGAGTAATTGAATTTACGATATTTAAGATTACACCATGATTTAATCTGAAAAGGAATAAAATATGATATCTATAAGTAATGGACCAGTATCAAAATATCTACAGTGTACCGCAGCTGCATGGGTACAGGATCCAACCACACAAATTCTTTTTTACAAAATATGTTAGAAGGTCATATGAAGTATATAGGGAGTTAAAAGGTTAAGGTATAACATACTATAAGCATTACGTATCAGATTTACAATAATCATTACCAAAATAAACACAAAAAAAAAGAAAAAAAAATACTGATGAAATAGTATTTACACAATTCAATTCAAACTACATCTAACACCTTCTGTTTAAACATGTGTTCAATCAATAACTAAAACACATTCAAAATTAAGAAGTCTCACCTCATTTGCCTGTTCATTGGTTAGACCCAGGTCATAGAATACAATTTTCTTGCCATGATTCTGTGTTTGGTGTGCGGCAACTGCATCCTTCATTTCCATGAAGTGAGATTTGTCACAGCCTGTCACCATAACAGCCTTCTCGAGAGCTTCCCGGCTCGGTTTATCAATGCTACGGGCCTTAACTATCTCCAATGCTCTCTCAGTTTCTCCTGACACTGGCATTGGTTTTTGTGTACCATTATGTCTTACATTTCTCTAAAAAAAAGAGAAAAAAAAGATAATATATAAATAGGTCTAGGTATAGTAATCATGAAATAATCAGAGAACTAGATATATCTCGCTACCCTGTAAAAACCCTCAAAAACAGTCGATGTCAAACTGTTAAAATCTCTAAGGCCAAAACAAAATGTTTCATGTGTGTGTGTGGGGGGTGGGATTTTGTATAGAAATGTATGGGCAGTTCTTTGATCTAAAGGTAAGAACATGGACAACAATGAGAAATGTGAAAAATGTGCAAAAGATATGCCTAATAAAGCTATTGAATGTATGCCAAAAGATATAGATGAAAAATTTATAAAAATGCACAAAAATTGTTAGGATTTTTAAAAAATATATATATAGGGTCGGTCCTGTTTTGCTAGGGTCGGTCGGTTGACTGAGAGAGGTGGAGTATTTTCTGCACTCCCTCTTATTTAAACTAAAATATAGGCTACTACGTGAGGCTTTCTACTGAAAAAAAAAGTGACTCCCCCTCCCTCATTCTGGAGGGGTCGAATTGTATTTGCCCTTCCCCAAATCCATCCCCCTATGATATTAATAACGCAAAAAAAGGAAAGGGTTTGGGCACTCACAAACTCAAAGCAGTTATAGAGGAGAGAAGCGGGACTTACATCAGTCAGGATTGGGGTTGGTGGTGCAAATTTCATCAGTTTTGTCATATAAACACAGATCATTCCTATCAGTACAAGGCTGACCACTCTAGAACATACCTGAAATCATCAAACAGTGGTCCATTGAACAATGGAGCATAAACACCTAGTATCAATTATATAAATGACCAATGTAAAGGTATACATCATGCTCTGTGTGGAGAATGGTAGTGGAACCCTAAATCTTAATCATTTCCCAATGCTTAAGGTATGGTGCTAAGCTATATTAGGGTGGAAATGGTCTTTACTTTAATCAAAATTAATGAGTATAAAAAAGAAATGTTATGATTTTATAGCTGAGCCCCTTGACTGATCCCAGTTCTGCTTAAGGGTGCACACTGATGGTGGATAATGCCAAAGAGCAGTAACAGTACAATAAGTACTTAAATAAACTAAAAGAAAAATAGGTGGATACTTAAATTCTTTGGCCACGGCATCGTTCTACTAGGCTTTTGAGGTTACTGAAATGACAAAACAATAATTCCTTTGTAATCTCTTTCAATGTAATAATATCGGCTTGGAAATCTTGATAAATAGTCATGCCATTTCTCCTACACCATAAAACATGACTTGTACTCTACTATATCTGGGCCTCTCTGTAGCATGATATGGACTTCCATATGGTCATGCATGCTTGATACTAAGGCAACATTGTCCACATCGTTATATAGGGCTGAACAATAGTACTGATATTATAAATCAATATGATAAACGATAGCGGCTGAGTATATTCCCCTGGGGAACCCCTGAATTTACCATTGTTCAGCATTGTGCACCTTCAGGTATGGCTCAAGCCAAACAGCCACGTTATGCCCAATAAAATTACTTGCGTTTGCCTTCTTTATTAAGAGAGAATGGTGTATGGGGTCAAAAGGCCTGCAAGAAGTCGATATAAAAAGTGCCCAGCCCTTGCCTTTTTCATAGTATGTGTATAGATTGGTGAAACCAAGCACTGCAGCCGCTGTACCCCTACATAATCTAAAACTAGTTAAGTGTATGACACTTTTAGGTATGAACAACAGCCTGGCGTCATAACAGTGAGGCGTAACAGTAATGTCATGATGATGTTTTCACACCTTATTACACTTCACCTTTTGCCACTAGGTTAAGGCTTTCATTCATTCTGAGACAGGCACTTGTCCAACAAATTTTATGTCTTAGAACAGTCTTGCAGATAATTCTCTTTATTTTTCTCCCCTTTATTTTTAGAGGGGGGGTCAGGTTATGAAATACCTAATAGATGAAACTAAAGGCTTACCTTTCCCATCAAACCCGATTGACACTTTGTGGACTGTACCCTCCTCTTAACTCAACCATACGATTATGGAATTCTACAGATATCTTTTCTTCATTTTTTAGAGGGGGGAGTGAAGAAAGGTTTCCAACAAAGCTAAATATTTCTACCACAGGAAATCATGCTCTATTGATAGAGTACTTTGGTAATGAAAGGCCTCTTGATTAAAGAATACAAACTGTCTTGTCATTATAAAGTAATAAACATTCATAGTTTTAAAGAAAAAGAAACCCACGAAACTCTTTGTCAGTACATGGCATGAGTACAAGGCAATATGGACAGTTTACAGGATACCCCCCCTTCACACTCTCAGTTTTCGGCAAGTCAACTATAGTGTAGAAGTGTCAGTATCAACTGAAACTAGGTCTGAGCTTTTGACCAAAATGGAAAGCACTGTTAGGAACTCCATTATTTTCTGATAGTGATGGTTAGTGGTTTATCTAAAGTATATTAAAAGAAAGATATTAGAAAATGTATGAAAGAAGTTTTGATATTGGGCTTCGGGGCGCAGGCCATGCATGTTTCTGAGTTTTGATAGAGGAAACCGAGTTGCACAAGCTCAGAAGTCATAATAGAGAAAACTGTAAGAGAACTGGAGGATCTTGCTAAAAGATAACGAGAATGAATCTGCAATTTTTTTCAGGAAGAACTAATAGAAACGCGCATGGCCTTGCTATTTCCCATAGTATCGACAACAAATTGACAATAAAATGCATAGAAAAAAACACTTTTTGAGTTATAAAAACGTGCATTTTTCATCTAAACGGGATAGTGAAAAATCCTTTGGCAATACAGGAATGCATATGTTTTATTTTGTGATTCTCATGTCCTTTCTGGCAAGACACTCCAAGGCACTTAACCTATCTGGGACATGCTGCTGCTGCTAGTGCAGTAAGACCCAGAAGGGGGAGTGTGAGTGCTGCTGTAATTAATAGTGCCTCATCCTCCCTCAGGGGGAGCTAGTGTGTCTGGCTACAGTTCTGGATACACAGAGACACACTACAGCCTACAGGCAATATAGTGCAGGGGCAGGTGTCAGGATTTAGGGTTCAAGTTCAAGATCAAGTTCAAAAATATTTATTTGCTCAATAATATTTCATAGTACAGCACAGATGTGGCTCTGCCTCACCAGTTTGATGCAAATATGTTCGGGGAGGTTTCTGACCGGGGAGGTTTCTGACCAAGGTTTCTGACCAGGAAAAAGATGGCTAATTGTGCCACAAATATAAGGGGTGGCAAGAAATTAGTCAATCTAAAATAAAGTCAGGATAGGATCAATCCTATATTGACTGAAAAATACATACCTTTCTGTGATTGAATTCAAACTATCAGGTCAGAGAACTTCTAGAAGAAGTGGCTTCCCCTTAAAACAAAGAAGAGAGGGCAAATAAGTAAGGAAAAACAGTAGGGATAGAAAGATGCACATTCAAGGAAAAGGGAGGGGAGGCTGAAGATCAAGATAAGTTGCACAATAGCACTGTATTCTTCATCAAGACATTGATCAGAAACGTCCCCAGTCAGAAACCTTCATTATGTGAAGCTTTCTGACCAGAAAAGAGACGGTTACAGCCAGGATAGGATAAATCCTATTTTAACTGAAAAAACTATGCCTTTCTGTGATGGAATTCAAACTACAGGTCAATAGATGTTTTTATAACTGCCAGTCAGAAACATCCCCGGTCAAAAACCTCTTTGGAAGAGGAGGAAGTCAAGAAAATCTTCCTTCTCAGTTTTTCCTGAGTCTGGAAAGGAACAAAAAGCACAGGGAAGGGTGCCCTGGACCATAAGGAACATGGGGGAAGTGAAAAAACAGTACCTTTCTGTGACCAATTTCAAACTGGAGGCTAAATTAACTCTGTAACTGCCGGTCAGAAACCTCGGTCAGAAACCTCAGTCAGAAATGGTCAGAAACATGATTGCATCACATTGGTGAGACTGAGTCATGTCAGGATTGTCAATCAATATTATAAAAAAAAAACATTATAATGTGATGATTTTCATTCATGAATCTTTTTTTTTTTTTATATATATATATATAAGTATTTGAGTTTAAACATGAGGAGAAAGGCTGTCGCTTAATATAATAATTAATTTTAGGTGTTCGGGTTCAACATGGGCTTTTGGTGTGGCTGAAAGTGGGCTGCCCACTTTGATTATGTGGCGCCACCTGAGATAGATATTATAGAAAATGTAATTTTTCTTCATTATCTAAAATTTTGAACACTGAAAATGTGCTGCTAGCCCCCAGGTGGTAGCTCCTCCCCCTCCACAGTTGCAAGAAGACCAAACATACTGTATTACTCTCTCCATCTCCATAATACAGTAGAATCATCAATTTGAACTTAGTTGGCCAAGGCATGTCAACCTGACCTAGTCCAATAACATGCTGGCCTTCAAGTTTATAATTACTCCCAGTGGGAAACATGCTTCAATACTTAGTATATACTAATTACTACAGCAATGGTGTAGTCATATAACTTTGCACATTTCAAATGTATTTTAGAAGTAGATTAAAACTCTGAGAAATTCTGTGTAGTGTAACAATTCATATGATTCAGTAGCCTATTTTTGTTATATCATACTGAAGTAAATCAACCCTGAATTGGGGAGAAAACTGTACATAAGATATAGTGGGGTCATCTAGTGGCAAAGTTCAGAACTCTCAGCTGAGTATGCCTTATGCAAAACCACCCTCAGCCCAATATAGACAATTATCTTTGAGACTGATCTATGCTTAATTCAGGGTACCCATTCTGAAACCAATCTGTGCCCAAAGTGTTTGCCCCTTTTGAGGACAATGGCATCAAAATTATGCTGGCAACATTAATCAATTATGAGTGGGCTGAAGTTCCTTTAAAACCATAATCAGGCCCCTGTTTTTCCTTATGTTAAAATGTATTAAAATTATACAAAATAATATCAGATAGGGACAATACATACGGACACATACGGACCTCCGTATGTCACATATGGACGTCCGTATGTAACATACGGACCTCCGTAAGTCACATACGGACGTCCATATGTCACTTTTAGGATACCACCTGGTAACCCCCCCCCCCCGTATGTCATTTTCCCACATAGGGCGGTCCATATGTAACATACGGAAGTCCGTATGTGTCCGTAAGATAGGGAAAAACAGGGCCCAGGGATAATACTAGCCATTTTCCAAATCACCAATGGTATCACTTCAAAATTTACCAAATGCCTCATAATTATAAAGGTTGTTGGACTGTTCTGAAGGTTTGGAAAATTCCAAGGAAGGTTATTCCTAATCGTTCTACCAAAGCCATAAACAAACTCTAGGTTTGTCTTACACACAAGATCATTATGTAGGAGCTATAGAACCTTTCTTTGAGAAAATGGTTTCCCACTCAATTTCATATTGCCTTTTATTTTCCTGCATTTGGCAAATTCTCACATAGGCCTACCCAGTCTTTTCCACACAGTGCCTTTCCCCTTTTTTGACATTTTTCAAAATAAGAACGCAGTCCTATGAAATCTCGCAACTCTCCATTTTCTAACCAGGAAGGTAAGATGTTTCCTCTAACCCAATTGATAGTGGGATATTCCAATTGCACTTGTCGCAATATATATATATGTAATATGTAATATATAATAGAAATCAGGATTAAAGTCATATTGTCCTTTTTTCTCAACTAAGGGCATTGGCTGACAACTCTCCTATTTGAATGTATATTGAATTTAGCTGAATATAATTGTGACCCATCAAGGTAAAACACCCCTCCGCGGGGGATTTTTAATTCCCCATTTGGCCACCAGGGGGCATTGGAGGGGCATAATTACTCTAAAATCATTATAAAAATATGTTGAGCTAAATTTTGATGTAGAATTCAATGGTCTCATTTAAAATGCACCATTTTCAGTAGCAATGGCCCATATTTGGATGGTAAAATGAACATTTTTCATGAAAAATCAACCTATATGCCTGTTCCTGGTTGTCATGGAAACCATTCCAATAATGAAAATTTGCAGATAGCCAATTTTTGTAGATATTCACCAAAAACCTAAAACTGAAAACAGAAATAGTTCAAAATCTATGATAAAAATCATCATATTGTTCTGTATTTTTTATGAAAAAGGCTGATTTATTGTGATTTTAGACATTATTATGATTGATAATGTATTTAGAGCTTAATTCTCGATTTCATATATGAATAATGACTTATGTTCAAGGAGGGGTTCTGACATAACTACTGGGAATATTTAAGCCAATGATGTCTCATTTTAAAGATCTTGAGATGAACTTCCTGCAGAGGGGTGCTTTTGCTTGCCTGGTCACTATTTGCAAAAAGTGGTTTGCCTTATCAAAACTGAATTTGGCTAATCAAAACATGAACAAGTTCACCTAATTGGGTAATAGAATTCAGGTCCTAGCATTATCCCATCATGACTGATTCAGAATGGCATTGGATTGAACTTGATTCCGGGGAAACCATTGCAAAAGCTGCTGATGCTAAGGAACCAGGGTGACTAGAAACAGGTTATTTGAAATAACAGAGCCTGTGACAATGGCATCAACTAGATAGGAGTGGGATATCTATCATTTGGGGGATCTATAGGTCTTCTCATAAGGTGTCTCTGTCTTTATTGTAAGAAGACTGGACTGTTACTGTTGGGAAAATATAGCAAATGGTTGTTGCTATATGATTTTGCTGTGCATCTGATAGATCTAGGGCACTTGGGTAAACAAACCAATATGTAAGGTCGACAATATAGATCCTATATGACCCTCTACTAATAGAACTTTGACCCTTATGGCTTGCCTCCATTAACTATATATCACGAGAGGTTCATGAAAAAGTTGCCAGACGGTAATGGGACATTCAACAGACAACAAGTACAAAACTTCTATGCTAAAACGTGTGGAGCTCACTGCATTAACTTTCTCATAGAAACATGTCGCACCGAAAACCCACACCACACAATGGAAACATTTTCTCAGCTACCGTTCACTTTACTGGACAAGATTGTAAGCCTGGGGTTGAGGTGACGAGACAAGAAGAGGCTATGGAAGTTAAAATGAGTCCAGAAGAGTTGGAAGTGTAAACAGACATAAGTAACCTGTTGGTAAGGAGAAAAGTGAAATGTGAATTGGACATGATAGACGGACTTCAAGGCACAGCAGAAGTGATAGACAAAGTTCTGTCCATGATGGGAGAGTTAATGGACAAAGTAGTTGCCCTCAAGGAAAGTAGCATAGGAAGAACTGCCCTGAAGGATTTAATGGATAGAATGCGAGCATTAGAGGATCTTAGCCAAAGTCCACCTCCAGCTAAGACTGGGTGCAGTTGGTACTGCAACAAGAATTTGTTTTCCATATATAACCATGTACTCGGCTTTTAAGCACCATGTAATGAAAAATACCACTCTCACCATGTACTCTACTTGAACTGTCAATAAAACTCAATAGACTTTAAAGTAACGTGTTGGGTCTTTTAAC
This sequence comes from Acholoe squamosa, assembly GCA_949317995.1. Taxonomy (NCBI): domain Eukaryota; kingdom Metazoa; phylum Annelida; class Polychaeta; order Phyllodocida; family Polynoidae; genus Acholoe; species Acholoe squamosa. Next base: position 70,167,264 of record OX439038.1, read on the forward strand.
ATTTCCCATTTATGTCAAGGTGAATATCGTAGTTCCATAGAGAAAGCACTGAACCCCCGTATTGCACCCCTGCGTAAAATAACCCGTGGGAAATCTGCACGATGATGTCATAGGTCCACCGCGCATGCGCAGCCTTTTTGAAACGTAAACATCCAAGATGGCGGCGGTCATGATTTCGCTATGACGATGGGTAAATAAGAGTTAATTATGGATTATATTGATAAAATATCGATTAGTTATCAACCCAAACACCTTGACATAAATATTTCTTCACTCGTGTGTCCTGCCCGCTCTGCACTCGGCCTACCGGCCTTGTGCGGAATGGGCAGGACATGCTCATGAAGAAACGGTCAGCTCAAACTGGTCATCGTTCACCTTTACCATTGTATTGCGTAAATCCTTAGTAATATTTCATCAGCAATTGCGCAATACCCATTTGTTATTTCGAATTGGGTATTGTGCAATTTCATAAACCATTGCACAATACCTGTTCATACGTAGGTCTTATGTTCCTGGGGTCATTTCCAGTGTGTAAGTAGGTCAAACTCAAGGATTGCACAATAATTGTAATATGAGTAACTTTATGTCCAGGACAATAGAATAGTGTTGAGAAATTCCAAGGGACAGGTATGTGCTGTAGGGGAACTAGACCTACATGCCTTACCTGTCACTCAAAAGGACATCATCAAAAGTCAGGTCGTTACCAAAACTACCAACAATGCACTTACTCCACACATTTGACTTCACCTTCGAAGCAACCAACTTGTACACAGACCTGTCTGAAATCGAGTGGTACCTGGAACTGGAAGCTCTGGGAACCAATGGAACTACTCACCTGACCTATGACATAGAAGCAGCACCAGTTAACAACTTGGCGCATGCTCTTTGCCTCCTGTCAACTGCTCATCAATGGGGAGAAGGTCACCGGCAACAATGAAGACTATGCGCTCAAGGCACACATTTTGGACACTCTGTGTTAAAACAAAGAAGACAAAGAAACTCGCCTGAAAGGTTGTCAAAAGAACATGAAATACACCAGTGGGCACCAGGAAGTCCAAGGGGATAACAATGCAGGAGGGACGGCTCGAAGAAGAGGGTTTTCCTCTCGCAACAAGCATTCCTTAGTGATAAGACCGCACCTGGATCTGATTAAGCAGTGCAAGGTGTTTCCTCCTCACTGTGAGATTAAGTTCATCTTCGAAAAAACCAGCCCAACTTCTACATGATGCAAGCAGCCAATCAAAACTTCTGGATCAAAATCACAAAAGCTGAAATGTCCCTTCTCCAGAAGAGTGTCGACAACAAGGTGGCTGAAACTCATGCTTTAAGTGTGTGAAGCCCTGATATGGGTCCAATTAACTATCATATAGCAAGGTGTAAAGTCACAAAGCACACCCTGGACGGTGGTTCACAAGAACGGACACTACTCAAATCCCAACAAGAATAGTCCTGTGTATGATTAAGGAAACAGCAGCTGCTGGGACTAAGACAGAAAATCGCTTCAACTGCAAACACTTCAACGTGAAGGAAATTTGCGTAAGGTACGACAACCAAAAGTTTGAATGGAAGATCAACTTTAAAACCGGCAAATGTGTGAGAGACCATAGTCAAATGTACAGAGACAGCGGACTTTTGGCTCTGGGTCAAGACTGTGGAATAAATTTGTTTTCCATATATAACCATGTACTCGGCTTTTAAGCACCATGTAATGAAAAATACCACTCTCACCATGTGCTCTACTTGAATTGTCAATAAAACACGATAGACTTTAAAGGAACATGTTGGGTTTTTTAACATTTCCCATGTATTGCGTAAATCCTTAATAATATTTCATCAGCAATTGCGCAATACCCATTTGTTATTTCGTCATGGGTATTGTGCAATTTCATAAACCATTGCACAATACCTGTTCATACGTAGGTCTTATGTTCCTGGGGTCATTTCTGGTTTGTAAGTAGGTCAAACTCAAGGATTGCACAATAATTGTAATATGAGTAACTAGGTCAAAACGTAGTCATAACGTATAATGCAGCTCTCTGATTGGTCGAAAAAACTAGGTTATGACCTTGTTACATCACTTCCTGTAAAATCCCGGCCTCTGATTGGTTAAAACTGGGTCAAATGGGGTCACTTTCATTCTGCCAGTAGGTCATGACCTAGTTAGTAGCTGTTCCTATGTGCTGAGTTTGCATGTACATACTACTATCAGTAAGACCAATTCTCGTGTACTGTTACATTCATCTCATGTTGTTTTACTGAGACATTTTTAAAATCCATCTAATCGTATATCATTCTGCCTATTTAGGGGTGTAGGAAAGGGGGGTCTGGGGGGCCTGGGTCCCCTCAGTTATAAAGGATCAGGGGCCTCAGTATGTCTAGGTCCCCTCAAAATTTGTCAAGAATTCATAATAAATTGGACAAGAAGCTAAGTTTTGCATCTCAAATTAGATTAATTAACCCATTGAGGGTTAGCATCGACTATAGTCAACACCATGGTAGGCCTAGCATCGACTATAGTTGACACCATGGTAGGCCTAGCGTTGACTATAGTCAAGGCCATTATATAGCATTTGTATATGAATTAAAAAAAAGGCTTGTCCTCTAAAAACTATATTTTTTTTCAGAGGCCGTCTGATCTCACAAATAAGACACTATCCCTCAACTAATGCTCATTTGAGGGATAGTGTCACCTATCTTGACACTGTCCCTCAAAAGTGGCATTAAAGCACAAATGACATTAAATCACAAATGGCATCATCCCACAAACAAGACACTATCTCACAAATGAGACATTATCCCACAAATGGTGACCATTTTAGGGATAGTGTCACCTGTCATAACAGAATCCCTCAAAACAGGCATTAACTTACAAATGACATTAAACCCCAAATGACATTAACCCACAAGTGAGACAATATGAAATAAATGATATATTCAATAGGCCTAAAGATCTCTGGGCTAGAGGGGGCAAGTATTAAATCACAAATGACATTAACCCACAAAAAAAGTTCTCACAAATCCCACAAAAGAGGCATTATCTCTAAAATGGTTCATTTCAGGGATAGTGGCATATGTAGAGACATTATCTGACAAAATCACAAATAACACTAACAAACAAGAAGGTCAGTTTCATTTGTAATTTAATTAATGGATGGTGTCCCTACATATGCCACTACCCCTCAAGTGGTACTAGTGTCTAGTGAGATGGCAGAGGAAGCCTGACTACTGTGTGGTCCAGGCTATTGGAGCCATTTTTGAAAACTCCAGTATTTTGCTGGCATCAACTTGCTACATATGGAAAGATAAGCAAAGATAGAAAAAGACACAATGTGGCACAATGAGTGGATCCCTCACTATATTTCAAGCTCACACCGCATAGCCAATACCAAACTGTAGTTTAAGTCCTGCCTAGTAGTTTGATTGCAAACTAAAGAGGTACCTGTTGGAATGGCAATAACCCATTTGTGTCGTTAAATCAAATCATCAGTATCTTAATATTATTTGTGCCTTAATACAATATTTGAGGGATAGTGTCTTGACAGGTACTGTTTGAGGGATAGTGTTTTGTTTGTGAGATAGTGTCTTGTTTGTGGGTTAATGTCATCTGTGATTTAGTGTCATTTGTGCTTTAATGCCACTTTTTAGGGATAGTGTCCTGACATGTGACACTATCCCTCAAAAAGGCACTTTTTGAGGGATACTGCCTGTTTGTGAGATAGTGTCCCGACACTGTCCCCATGGCCAGGGTAACTGATTTTGCTCTGCCCTTAAAGGGTTAATACAGAAATGTAATAAGAAAAATACCTGAATTCAACAAAAATTACTTTTCTATACAAATTCTATGTAGGTTTACATAGGTGTCATCATGCTTAAGCTGACAGTTTAAGGTGAATGTGATGAATGGGCCCCCAATGGAGATTTGCTTCCTATGCCTCTGACTATTGGAATGCTGCAACTGCCCATGTAAAACAGGGCTGTGCAATATGGGGCTTCATGTTCTGTATGCAACTTGATAAAGAGGTGTCTTAAGTTGATGCTTGTTTATTTATTTGTGTGTTTCAACTTTGTTTGTATAAATACCTCATTAAAAATAATACACACATGTAGTAAAACAGTGTATGCCACATTATAACAGTAACTCCATGATAATAACATGCCCGTATCTTTCTGTAGTATCACCCATTTGGCCGATTTACCTGTCTTTCTCTATGCCGGTTTTACTGTTTTGGAAATGCTCCCATTTATGACCTAGGACCTATAGTGCACCACATCCTTTAGGCCGTACCTTTCCCCAACCACTGCCTTCCACCCCCAACATGTTGACCCCCTTGTACCCATGCACCCATGCAGGTCAGAAATGCCTCCATTGAATGCTATGTCATCCATTTGACCTACGACCCACCATTCCCATATATCTTCCACTGTGCCACGCCCTCAATGCTTCATAACCCACCCCCTTCCCTCTGTACCCCCTCCACATACTATACCCTCTCTTGTCTGCACAGTCTCTCTAGCTCACTGACCCTGGCCGGCTGATACACTTCTTCAGCATGAGAGGTCTAATCAGGGTAGATTTATTTACCTTGGTTCTATCAACTTAAAATAGAATATCAAAAACAGTAAAAAAAGAATTAAAGGTGAAGGACAGTCTACTGGGTAGTGCAGAAATAAGACTAGTTGAAGGAGTTAGTAGACTTACATTATTGGTTCTTTGGTGTGAGCAGTCTGTCACTTATATATATATATGGATGTAACAGTGGCATCACAGCAACTTCCCTATTTTTTCCTCCTTTACTCTTTACTCCTTTTTATGGAGTTGCAATGAAATATTCATACCAATAGGTATTAGGTGAATGAGCTCATGCTATGGCCTTATTGGGAGAATTTCGCCACATACATGAATTAGAAGTGCACTGTGGAAACCAGCCATGACCCCCAAGATCGCTGCATAGACTGAAGCACCCATCATATTATATTAGGGTTTACAGAGATATATGAGGCCTGTACCCTACTTTTGGCAGCCATTTCCTGCCCCCTGAGACTACCTTATTCTTGACCGGTACCAATTGTATAGTGACCCCCATGGGGGTTTTCTGTCTCCATACCAACTGATTTACCACACATCTACCCTCATTGTCCATGTCTTTCTATCAGCAAGCATAAGGAAAGTCACATGTAAGCACTTGAACTAATGAGAGGGCAGGGCAGAATGGTCTGGTTTAGCTACATGAAGGATATACCTATGTCCTTTGGTCATTTTGGTGCTTGAGCGTCACTCTGGTGACAAGGAGCTTAGATACAGTAGGAGGGGTCACTGAGAGTATAGTCTATGGGTAGACTGTGACAGGCCACCCCCCTCTACCCCCCTCCCTTGAAACTAAGCTACCTTGTGTCTTCAGTGTATACTTCTATAGAGGATTAGGTGGATTATGAAGTTGCGGTATTCCTTTATCAGGGTGATACCAAAGGGGAAGAAGGAACCACCTAAACCAAAAAATCCTGCTGAATCCAGGATTTGTGATCATGATTCTCAGAAGTTGACTAAAAGTACCCAAAAATGAGGTTTGATGATGAAAATATTTCAAAATGTACAAAAGTAATATTGATATGATTAGAAGTCTTTTTAGATAGAAGCTAATCTAAGGATATTACTCACTGGGCATGCAGCCAATCAGAGGCCTCCATTTGGTCACATGACCCGTTACCATGGCAACATGACCTACTTAGGGGATTAGCGATCACCACTCAGCCAATCAGAGGCCAGCATTCTGGTAACCATGGTAACATGACCTAATTAGGGGATTAGTGCGGTCACGTGACGCCTTGTTTGTAAACAACAACACGTGGTGTAGCCACGTGGTGTAGTCACGTGGTCCCTTGTTTGTAAACAAAGGGGCGTGGCTAATTATGTAAATGAGATATATCTAATGCAATTTTTTTTTTAATTCTATTTTATCAAAAATATAAATACAAGTATATACATTCATCTTTAATCATAATCCAGACTGTACATAGTGTAATCTTTGTATACGGTTTTCATGCAAACGTTCTTTCGAAATGAAGGAATGGTGTGAGTCATACCCCCTGTCCACAATTCATCTAAATTATAATAGAAATCCGCTGAAGTATAATACCAAGTATGCCATTCAGTTTGTGTGGACATGGCTTCTCAGTAGAGCGTTCTGTATATTTTCAAAATGAAACTCTCTACAGAGCACACGATCTAAACACTCTTGACAGAAGGTATTGAATATTCTCTAAGAGTTATGACAACACATATCCCGTAAAAAGTCTGAGTTTTCCTTGTATACCGTCTTTTGATGAGAGGACAAGTTTTCTGATTGTGAAATTGATATAGTCCTATCAATCTGTCTGTGAAGACATCGGTCCCTCTCCAGAAAACATCTTTGAAACACTCTTTCAACGAATTGAATGTCCGATTAGAAATGATTCCTTTATGAACATTTTGTTTTAACAATGGTGCTTTAAAGAACAGCACATCTGTTGCATTGATTATTTCCCATGTGTAAAAGGGTTCGCAAGTGCACATATTATCCTTTTAACAATGAACCAGTAGGTGAGCTAGTACCTTGAACGTTAGAGGTTCCAGCCAGAAGAGTTATATCCATGGGCGACGGAGTGGTAATAATGTGCGATCTTGTACAGCATCCAAGATATTTTTTACCCGCCTCAGCATCTTTAGCCAGAGCTGCGATGTCTATGGATTTAGGTGTGAGCAGCAGCAGCAGCATCATCATCAGCAGCAGCAGCACCACCACCACCACCAGCAGCGTCCAACCATCCATAGGGATCGAAATAAAATTCGTTGTTAGCGTCACCTGTGAACAGATCTCAAAGGATCTCAATATCCGTGGGGGAATATGGTGACGGTGTAGTAGTCGGTAGAGAGGTCGGTGTTTCCATGATGAAGGTGGCAGAGAAAGTGTGAGGGACCAAAATTTCACTTTCCCTTATGTAACCGTCCAAGAAAAGCCTCTCAACTGTGGTTTTAAATCATTCAAAGACTTAAAAGAGATTTAATCCCATTTTCACAGAGACTTACCACACATCCACCCTTGTAGTCACAGACAGAGTGGCAGACATGCACCCTGGGGTATGTTCCTGTGATGCATAGACAGGTAGGTAGGTAGGGGCCAAAGTACCTCGGATATTAGGCCAGGTGCGACCCTCTCAAGGGTGTACCTTATAGGTAGGGGTTACTACTGAAATGTCCAAAAAAAAAAGAAATAAATAAATAAAGCTTGCAGATACACTTTATAGCATTCCCTCAAGTTGGGGGTGTTCCTTATATGTGAGGTACTACGGTAGGTAGGTAGGCGGGGAGGTGTGCACGTGTTCACCATTTTTTGGCGCCACGCGCGCTGCTGCTGCTGTTGCGCACCCCACACCTCGGCTAGTGAGTGATCCAATTAAAACACTTTGACTTCTCTGTTACAAGATTATATTTTCCCCCTACTGTTAACCACCCCCTGTAGTTTTTGTATACAGACTTTGAACGTCTTAATCTCCTAACGAGCCATAATCCCCTTATATGTGTAAGTCGCATTAAGGTAATTATCACAGTTGTTAAACCTATGTATCCCACCTGATACCCTTGTTCCAAAAGCATTTTGTCCCCTTGATGCGGGGTGAAAGGATCCAGGTGAAAACGAGATTAGATGATTCTCTCAACTATATAAGGAGCCCTGATTTTTCTTGGAAGGGCAGAACACGGCCGCTGTCTCTTTTGACACCACCACCACCACTGCTTCTACCACTGCTGCTTGCTGCTTGCTGCCACCTCCACCGTCACTGTAGATACCTGTTTACCACCTACACTCTAGGAGATAATTCCGTCACTCTCTTTATTATTTTCTATTTGAGCTTTTATTTTATTTTCACTCTTTTTTTTAAGTATTCCACTCAAGATGGAGCGAGGTTTTAAAAAAACGATTAGGGAAACCCCATCTATTTTCTTATCTCAACATAGAGATCGGCACATATTTCAGTCTCATGTCTCTTTTAAGGCAATAAATAATTTAATGAAAAGCAAAGGAATTTAGGAATTTAGTTGCAGTGCCAGTATCAGCAGCAGTAGTACCAAAAGTAATAGTAGTGATAGAAATAGTGAAAGCGGTAGGAGCAGAAGAAGAAGAAATACCACCAGGGAAAGGAGTAGTAGTAGTAGTAGAAGAAGTAGCTACTCTTCTTCGGCAGCTGTAGCAGCAGTAGCAGCAGTAGTAGCTGCAGTAGAAGCAGTAGAAGCAGCAGCAGTTGCAACTGCAAAAGAAGTAGAAGAAGTAGTAAAAAAAGAAAAAATAGAGGTATGGCCGAAAGCTGTCTTTAAAGAAAGGAATTTACTCCATTACTGTTTGATAACCACCCTGAGTGCACCCACTCGTTTGGCATTTCATGAAAATAAAGAGTGTTCAAATATGGTGAGAATAAGCACTATGAAAAGATTCGACGAGGACATTGGTTATTTGGGGGTAACCGCCGCTCCCACTCGGTGGGTGTGGGTGGTGGTCGACGTGAACACGATCTGGAATCGTTTCGAAGGAGTCACCTGTTATCCGGCCTATTACAATGAGGCCGAATTGAAGAAGAAGGGGACGTTCTACTTTTAAGATTACATTCCAGTTTGTGTTTGTTGCCACTGTGCTGTTACCCCTGATACCTTTTTGGATACAGTTAGAGGAAAAAAGATTGCCCCCCTTTATTTTTTTATTTTTTTGAATAAATGCTTTTATGGATATATGACATGTCAATTTGAGTGAAAATAAAATGTATTGCATAAGAGAAAAAAAAATATGAGAGACAGTGATGTTATCGGGTGTCGTGAAACGTAACAAGATAGAATAAAACTCGCTACGACTCTTTCCTGACGACCACTCGTCATCGAGCCTTCAACTGAGGAACACCACGACCATATTAGTAGAAGTCACCACCACTTCTTTTACTTCTACTACTACTACTATTACTACTACGACCCCATAAGGACCGCTGAAAAATGTCGAGTGGTAAAATCACAACCTTCACCGAAATAGATTTTGATCCCCAACTACAAGGACCCTTCAGTTGCATCATCAGTGGTCCGTCTGGTTGTGGAAAATCACGCTTGGTGAATTGATTTCTGAGCGACATTAGCAATTTGGTCACACTGTCGGTGGAAAAGGTCTTTTACCATTACGGCGAGTGGCAGCCACTCTTTGAAAAAATGCAAAAAGACTACGGAGTGGAATTCAGAGAAGGTCTTCCCAGCAAAGAAGACATAGCGGGAGAAGAAAAAGAAGAAGAATCAACCATGCCTCGACCACACACTCTGCTGATATTGGACGATCTGATGAGCAGTTCCAACCAGGAAGTGGTAGACGAAATCTTCACCAAATATTCCCATCACTGGAACATGAGCGTCATATATATCACTCAGAACCTATTCCAGAAATCACCCGAATTTCGAACTATGAGTCTGAACGCTCACTACATGATCATTTTTAAGAACCCTCGCGACATGGGACAAATAGGCGCTCTGTCTCGTCAGGTGTTTCCCTCCAAGGCAGCGTCCCTCTCTAGTATATTTACCCATGAACTCAAGCGTCCTCACTCATACCTGCTTCTGGACTTCAAGCAGACAACACCGTACGACCTGAGAATACGCTCCTCCCTGACGTCCATAGACAATCATATCGTGTTCGTTCCGCTAGACAAAAAGAGAAAGAGAAAGTAATGGCTACTCATCAACTCAGAAGACATTACGGCACCCTTAAACACTTGGCAAAGTGTTCGCCGGAGGATTGTGAGCATTTAATAGGCTCTGGAAGCGACGATTTGATCATGACATTGAGCGAAATCTGTCAGAATTTACTGGAGGGAAACATTCCACTCACCGAGAACCAACTGGAAAGTCTTCGAGAATCTGCTGATGTGTTGAGGACGGTGAGCAAAAAAGCTACCACCATCAAAAGAAAGAGAAACGTCTTGGTTCAAAAGGGTGGTTTCCTCATTCGGGCTCTGATCGGTCTGGCCTCCTGCTGCTGCTGATGAGCGTGAAAACAAGAACCCGTCCTCTTTCCCACTGCCGTATCCCCACCCTCCACTATGGCTTATTACTACAGACAGGCAGAACAAGGTCTTCATCCCACCGCCGCATTACACCAGGTGCTACTGTTTATCTACAGGGACTTGGACCTAGTGTGGAACGACCCCACTTTGAAATCGCGTGAAAAAATGCTGAAATACAAGAGGTTGTTGAATAGGTTATAATTCTTTCTCGCAAATCCAAACAACCACACGATTGCTGCATCCGCTCTCGTACCACCACCGACCTCCCGAACTTCCCTCCTTGAGGTGTTGCTCAAACAAGTTCCACAGAGGAAACGCAACGCCACCACCAAGCTGTTTAAGAAACTGCAAAAAGCTGAGGAAGACAACGATGACTACTACTACGAGGACGCCACTCCCCTCTTCAGCGCCACCACCTCCCGTCGTAAGGATGTTGACTACAATGATGACGATGTTTACAAAACTCAGACTTCCAGCAGGAGATCACCTGCTACACCTCGCCCTTCCTCCGTCAGGAGGAGTAATCAAAGCAAAAAAAAAGAAAGGACGCAGTCGCCAAGTGTACTCCGACTCCGACTCACCGAGATGGCAAGGACTAAGAAACTGACCAAGAAGGAAAAAGAAAAGAGACGAGTGGTGGCTAAGTACACCGACGCCAAAGCACCCTCTAGTTTCACCAGCGTCACCAAACTCCAGAAACACCATTTCCGCGGTCGAAACTTGGCTTTCATCTGAGACGCCTTGGGATCTCTGGACGCCTATACTAAACATAAACCCATCCGGAGAAAATTCGCAAGGAACAAGATGATAACCGGGGGAAGCGATCAACAGTGGCAGTTAGATCTGATGGACATGCAAACTTTAGCGTCTCACAACGACGGGTTCCGGTACGTGGTCACGGCCGTCGACATTTTCTCCAGGTACGAGTGGGCGGCTCCCATCAAATCCACAGGCGGCACAGCTGTCACCAAGGCGTTCGAGGAAATGACTGTCGAGAGACATCCGCGCTTCTTTCAAACAGACAAGACCTTCCAAGATCACCTCAAGATGAAAGAAATAGAGTTTTTTACCAGCGAAAACAACAACATCAAAGCTAGTCTAGTGGAGCGTATGAATCGAAGTCTGAAGGAGAAGCTGTGGCGCTATTTCACACACAAGCGCACATATCGCTACCTAGACGTACTGGACAAGGTGGTGTCTTCTTACAATCGCACTTAGCACAAGACGTTGAAAATGTCGCCTGCTGACGTCAGCGTGGAAAACAGCGAGACTGTTTTCTACAGATACAACCTCCCTACTAAGAAACAAATCGAGGAAATATGGAAAAAGACGCACCCTGGACGTTCCGACACCAACGTCATCATTCCAGGCAACAGAGTGAGAATGTTGAGGGCTAAAGGTCCCTTTGACAAAGGTTACGAGGGAAACTGGAAGGAGGAAGTGTTCAACGTCGCTAAAATGTTGGGTAGCAGAGGGTTCGAGCTGAAAGACGACGCCAGGGAGGAGATAAAGGGGGTGTTTTATCCCGAGGAGGTTCAGAAGGTCTCCAAGAGTCGTTACGGCAAGACTTACCTGATAGACAAGGTGCTGCGCTACAAGACCGTCAAGGGCAAACGCTTAGCTTTCGTGCATTGGCTAGGTTACGGCGACAAGTTCAACAAGTGGATTCCTGTCAAGAAAATCTCGTAGGACAACTATGAACATCACCCTGCCTAGCAACAGTTCTATGGAGTATTTCCCTCAGAACACGCTGACCTCTTTTCGAACCCACTTCGACTCACCCCTCCTTCTATCAGAGGACCACAATGCGGCTCTCAGCGAAATCATCCTCCCGACAGAATGGAGCAACGTGCGAGACGACAACTTGATCATGATCGTTCCTCTGTGCACAAAGAACTTGCTGGCTGAGGCGAAAAGAGTTTTCAACGAGAAAAAAACCTTCAAGAAAAAACCCGAGGTGGAGTGGAAGACGGTGGACAGAGTGATCAACCTGCAGAAGATCATCAAAAGCGTTAATCCTCTGACTAGGACAGAGGAGAACTTTGTCGATGAAATGACACCGGAGCTGCTAGAAAAAGAGTTGGAGGCGAAGATATTGAAACCTGGAAAGAAGTCAAAGCATGTCACGTTGACACACGAAAACTCGGCCCTGTACAAGCAATACCTGACCATGTCCAACAAAGTGTCACCACCCCAAATGCTTTGTGGCCATCCAAAAAATCACAGGTCTTCCACCTTTGACCTGATGTTTAGCTTATGAAATGGAGAAAAAAATAAGATGGGTCCGCATAAACATAGCCAGACTAGATTTCGCGCAAATTGCCATGTTAACCAGGTTGATGATTTTTGCATGGTGTGGCCTGATCAGCGCATGAATACACATCGGGATCCCTTCACCCCATAAACTTCCACTGAATTTATGTTTGGAACAAAAAATATTCTGGGACTATTGAAACACTCCTACTCATACTTCTGATACCAAATAACAATGGGTTTGGCCCCTCTTTCCCTTCTCTTGGGGCCAAATTCCTCAAAATAAATAAGTTCAGAAGGGACTATTTGGCCAGTAAACCCGGAAGTGGTCCGATTTAGGGTGGTGACACCACAAGAGGCGAAAAATGAGGAGTATGGCACACACCATGGTTCAAGACATGGAGAGGAGAACATGCGTGCGAACGTTGCTGCCGAACATATTCCCCGTGCCACCCATTTTCGCGGGAAACATCGTTCAGTTCATCGAGCCCTTGAACATGCTCCTGACAGATAATTTAAGAGGTCAGAACTTTTTGTAAAATTCGAAGGCCGTCTTCTTGTACGACTCGCTGACAAGATGCGTCACCATCAACGTGCCCCGACACACTGCAGTGATCATCACTGAACATCTGGCGCTCATTCTAGAATTCGAGGTGAAGACTCATCTTGTGACGACGACCACCAGCGTCTAAATCATGGACCCCTTCGGAGATGTGTATTCTGTGTATATTTACAGCGAAGCCATTCAAGACAGACGAGTGGGCATCATGCACGTCCCTCTGTTACGCTGCGTCGCAGTCGACAGAGGCAGACGGCGGAAAGGGGGAATGCAAGCTATCAGTTTTCCACATTTGGATTATTTTCCTTTGAAGTCCAAAAGTTGGACAAGATCGGCATCTACTTAAGAGACAGAACCGGCCAATCCATACTATTCATGAGAGGAGAGGTGATGGTGACACTTCATCTGAGGCCCATCGAACATTAAAGGTGCAAACATGATACATAAACAAGCGCCGTACTTTTCATCGAAGGGTACCACCGGACAAGGGTACAGCAATTACTACAACGCTCAATGCGGTACCGGAATCAACGTGTACAGCGGACGACCTTTCCAGAACAGTCACGGTTCCGGTGACGCCCTCTTAGGTCTCATGCGCTCGGCCACACCCCTTTTGAAGACGGTGGGGAAAACACTGTTCCGCACTGGCGTGGGTGTGGCCAAGGATATGATGGAGGGAGGTACTTTCAAGAACAGCGTGAAGAACAGAGGAGTAGGTGCTCTGAAGAGTCTGGCGGGTAAAGTGATCTCTCCGGGGAAAAAACGCCCAAGAAGGCGGGGGGCAAACGTCGGAGGCGAGCTCCTCAAACGAGAAACGGGTCTTGCAAGAGACGGCAGGGGGACATTTTCGATCCCTAGGGAGGCAACCTATTAAAGAATAGGACTAGAGGTCACCGGCGTCAGTCTACCACCGAAGTTAAGAGGGAGCACAATGGCTTACGTACACGAAAACAGCAGCGAATGCGCGCTCTCTGAGCTTGACCTGCACCCCGTAGCGCCAACTCAAACTACTATCCTAAAGTCAACCTTTGTCAGGCTAGAAACGAAAAACTTTTTGGGAGACGGGAGCAACGTCAATTTCACCATCAGTAAGTCCCAAGACTACAAGGACCTGAACGAAAATTACCTTCATCTGGAATGCGAGATGGTAAACCGAACGGCAACGCACTGGATGACACCGACGTAGTGGCTCCGGTGAACAACTTGGCTCACTCACTCTTCAAGGATGTCCAAGTCTCCATCGGAGGCTTCAGAGCTTACCTGGAAGGTTTACTCAACTACGACAGAGGCGTCAAGAAGAACATCATGAGCATCCAAGGTTGGCACCAAGACAGGGCTAGTCACTTCGACGCCTTGACCAACGACAACCCAGGGTTCAAGGCTTGCCAGAAACTCATCTCCAACGGACGCTTTTCGCTGATGTCGAGACTCCAATTTGACCTAGCTCATCAACCAAAGTTCATAGCTGGAGAGACGGAAATCAACCTCACTCTGCCCCCGGTTTCTATCTGATGAGTGCAGGCACCACTGCATACAAACTCAAGATCAACAAAGCTAAGCTCTATGTGCGTCGAGTGGTTGTAGCTGATTCTGTGATGGAAACGCACAAAAAGGCAGTGATAGAATAGTCCTTGATGATTTGTTTCCTAGACCATGACACCTTCAACGGAAATTACGTCAAGAAACGGGGATGTATGAGGGTTCACGCTCCTGCGACATTTCCTACGACGATTTCCTGAACGGTTACACACTGTTCCCCCTGGATTTAACTCCGGACAGATCGCACAACGGGTGTAGAGTGAACCTAATAAAGGCGGGTCAGCTGAGAGTGGAGCTCAGTTTTGGCTCGGCGCTGATGGAGACCACAACGGTACTGCTCTACTTGGTGTACGACAACGTCGTCGAGCTGACTAGAGATCGACATCCCATTACAGACTACCACATGAACTGAAGAGAAGGAAAAAAAGTGCATGAACACACTTGAAATAGACAAAGTGTTGAAGGATAACATTCACACAAAACACCATTTCCTAGGTGTTTTCTCTTGTGACACTATCCCCGAGCACCCTATCAAGAACACTTGTTTCGTAAGTAACACGGATCCTCAGCATTTACCAGGTCAACATTGGGTGGCGTTTTACGTGTCGCGGACAGGAGAAGTGTACTACTTTGATTCATTCGGCTTACCTCCGCTAAGCGGAGAGTTCTTAGCTTTCCTGAAACTTTCTGCTCTGTTCAAGTAGCAAAGAAACCACGTTCAACTCCAAGACACTACTGCTAACACCTGTGGCCCTCATTGCGTCCATTTCCTGATTAAAGCATGTCGAACGAGAAACCCCAAGAAATGCGTCATGAGAATGAGCAAAAACCTAAAACTGAGCGACCGGTCGGTGAGTCAGAGGCTCGCGATGATGATGATGTGAAGAATTCTGAAAAAAAGGAAACGGGATGATGCAAGTGTCTACAATTCATGCAGACAAAGGTCTTATATCTGGCCGAAATAGTGTTAGATTTATCCAAACTAGTCTAAGAGAGAGTCAGTGACTGTGAAACTAGCAAAGTGAGAATGCTGCCCTCTGATTGGCGGAGAGGTGGTCGCTTATCCCCTAAGTAGGTCATGTTGCCATGGCAATGGGTCACGTGACCAAATGGCCTCTGATTGGCTGCATGCCCAGTGAGTAATATCCTTAGATTAGCTATAGTCCCGTTCCGATACATACTATACTACTGATAGATAAATATAATCCAGAGTTTGTACCTCGGTGTACACGTCCAAATGTCTGCCTATCTCTCAATCTGACAAAGACTCTAACTGTGCATCGCTCTCCCTATCCCACATACTGCCTATCTCTTAGTCTACCTATCACTCATACTGCCTATCTCTTAAATCCAAAGCATCTTGAGCAATGTAAGGTATATCCCAAAAGGCCTAAATACTAAAGCTTACTCCTTACCTAATCTCCTCTGTGATCATTTTTCCATAGTTTACCTATCCTCAATCAGCCTACCATTCATTTTACCTATCCCTCATGGTGACTATCCCTCACACCCTCATGTTTAAACTGCATTGTTCATCTGTTTAATTAAGCCTCAATGGTTAGCAGTGCATTGCTTATCATTATCTTCTATTTTGATCTTACCTATCCTTTATAATACCTATCATAAAGCGTACCTATCCCTCATTGTGCCTATCCCCCAACTGTGCACATCCCTCATGATTGACTTGCATATCAGTCCCTAGCACCTATGTTTTCTTTCTTTTGCATGTGCTTATCTCACAAGGTACTGTCTGTGCCTGTACCTCAAAATGCTTATTGCTCATACTACATTATTATCCCCCTTGCTTCCTATCCATTTGAATACCGGTATCTATGCTTCATGCTCTCCATATGGCTTTCTTAACTATCCCAGCTCACTCAATCTAGCCAGCTCTGTCTCTATATATCTCCGATTGTGTTCAATTCCTTCCATCTATCTCCAGGTCTATGCCTTGTGATATATACCTATCCCCCATTGTGCCTATCCTCCATTCTACATATCACTCATGTTTGCTATGCATATCCCTGAAATACAATGGTGGTGTATGTTTCTTAACCCTTTCGTGCCCAGAATTATTTTGAGGAGGCTGATTTATTCAGCAAACTTAGCATATCAAAGGCCATTACCCATATTATGTCCAGGCTAAGGTACTGTTTCAAATTGTAACAAATAGAGCAGTAAGATAGCTTTCAGAAAATGAAGTATGAAGCATAGGTTAGAGTATTATATGAGACAGCAGGGCATGATGATGGCACAAGAAGTTGACAAAGGGCTGATTTGGATGAAAGTACCCAGAAAATGTTTTTTTCTTACATTTTGGTAAGGAATAGGCTATTTTCAATTCAAAAAGCATTATTTTGACATTTCAAAGAAGGCCATATTGATGGAAATTGAAGAAAATATTATGTATAATAATTGAATTCCTTGGAAAAAATCACATCATCAATAGTTCATCAATATTTTTGGTGTCTTTCTCAATATTCCTATGTAATTTTCGTCAAATTTTCTGCATTTCCTCTTTATTCCCCAGACAAGAGTGCACACTTTTCATGTAATTTAAGCCTATGTTCATTACATCATTTTCTGCAATAGAACCTATTGATAATTATATACCTAATGCACCATAACAAATTTGGTATCATTGGAAAGCCCTTGACATTACTAGATTTCTGGTGTTTAAATTATATCAATCTGATTAATATTAAACCCATGGTAGTCTGCTGAACATATAGACATGCTTAAGAGCGCACTTTTGCTATTCTGGGCACGTAAGGGATAAGACATATGCTTAAAGTTAGTTAGAAAGAACAAAAGGTGAGAGGTATAAAGAGAGCTGTTTAGGCAGACCAGTGGATATGTACACCATGAAGAACAGACAGACTGAGGCATAGGTAAACTAAATGATATGCAGCATAAATGATAGGTAGATGTATGATTATGGTAGACTGTGGAGCCAGTACCTTGGGTGATAGGTTGACTATGGAATGGTCATCATAATAAAGTTTGTTTGTGACATAGTAGGTTAAGAGAAATGAGAGGTCTTTTGGTGCCCAGAACTATTTGACTAGTTTCTATTTATTTCATAGGTATATCACTGTTGTTAAGTACCATACACTATTCCGATCTTCTCTCTTTATATTGGCCTCTTATCACATTTCTGAATGCCTTTAATTTAGAATTTTAGTTCAGATGAGATATCAGGTCTGGCCTCAGGTCCAGTTTGGTTGCCAAAGCAAATAAACATTCTATTTTGTTATCATTTGGCAGTATTTGTGTCAATCTGCTCAATATCTCCATATTGCTATACTATAGTTATAACTATACTAACCAAAGATTGTTCCTACTACCATGGAAGTAAATAGTTTCGGTAGCAAATCATGAAAGGTATTTTTATGGATATGAAAGAATTCTATCAGTGAATAACATAAAACAAAGGATAACTTTGTATTCTTGTGTGATATAACCAAGTAATAGTAGTTTGGTTCCCTGCCAGTCTCTTGCTCTCTGGAAGGGTGACACTCTAATGGGCCACATATCTAACAACCAAATTTCAAGTTGTGACTCTCTGTTCGGAGAATAATTAAGATAGAGCAATATGGATGGTCTCATTGTAAATACATGTATTTAAAGCCAAAAACCGCGCTTTAAAGCGCGCTTGGGCACCTAGGGGTTAAGAGAAAGACAGCTATATAAAGAACATGAGGGATAGATATTCAAAAGGATGGGTACCAAGAGGGATTGGTAGTATGAGCAATAAGCAGTTTGAGGGATAGGCACAGACAGTACCGTGTAAGTTCAGCAAACATAATAGAAAGAAAGCATGGTGCTAGGGACCAATATGCAAGTCAAATATGAGGGATGTGCACAGTTGGGGGATAGGCTCAATGAGGGATAGGTAGACTTTATGAAGGATAGGTAAGATCAAAACAGTAGACATGATAAGCAATGTACTGTTAACCATTGATGCTGAAATATACAGATGAACAATGCAGCTTAAACATAGGGTCTGAGGGATAGTCACCATGAGGGATAGGTAAAATGAATGATAGGCAGATTGAGGATAGGTAGACTAAAGGTAAGAAGGAACAGATAAGCAAAAGTAAGGTCAGAGGTAAGCATGAGAACCCAAGCATTTTAAGAGATAATCAGATTTAACTCTATATTAGATTGAAGAGATAGGCGGGACGAGTGATAGTTACACTAATTGGTATGCTGTATGTGGGATATGCAGAGCAATTTACCGACACAGTACTTGTCAGATTAAGAGATAGTCATCATTTGTGTATGTGGGTTGAGGTACTAGCTTTGATTGAGATGTTGTATCTTTAAAGATTTCCAATCATTTTCAATATCACTTTAGTACATTTTTAAAATATTTCCCCCATCAAACCTCAATTTTAGGTACGTTTGGTCAAAGTCTGAGATTTAGCAGGATTTTTTAGTTTAGATGGTCCCTTCGCTTCATTTGATATCTCTCCCATAAACATATGGTAGAGGCACCCATTGCGAACGCTCCTGACCACACAGGAGGTGGCCATATTTGGTGCTCAGATTTTGTAAAAGTGTTGAATTCTACTTTCCATTTCACCAGTTGGTACATGATACTTTACCCTCAAAATCCCTGAAGAGGTTTTGACGAAACTCTCCAATACATATGAATAAATGGGCTGTACATATTTAGTCTCCAAAACATCAAATTGCACCTCAAGTCAGACAGCTCATGCCAGAGGTGACGATAGAGTCAGACACTATGTTATCTAATTGATACAGACACAATGGGTCACTGTATCTGAAATAAGCTATAAAGGCACATAACATATAACACTAATGAATCCAGGCTAATACAATACTCTTCTCCAGGATACTCTCAGATGTTTAATTTTGCATACTTATAACAGGTCAGTCTCCAGGCCCTGATGAGCATGACTTCTATGGGCAGACTGAGTAATGATTAGGTTTAGGTGTTAGATAGTAGGTAAACCAAACACAGATTAACTATTCAGATCTGGGAGTACAGGTATATTATGAAGGATTCTGTTTGTAATTAAATGTTCATTATATAAGTATTGAAATTATGATATAATTGTGTCCCAGGTGGGGTGTAATTGATGTCCGACTGTAGGTTTAATCTGGAGGTCATAGACGAATAACTCCCATACTGTAACATGAGGGATGTATTCAGGTTTGTCAAGTCACATTATTAGCAAAAATGTGTATATTGCCATTGACATGTATAGAAATCCTGTAAGCATGGAGGTTAAGACATGATAAATTGACAAATCACAAACCAAGATCTCTATTCACTGACCATTCTTCATCCTCAGAATATAACAAAAACACCCTAGGTTTGTGCAGTTGTGAAACCATGTATTACAGATGTTTCACATGTTATTTCCCATTTGTTAGAGAGTATGATACATGAGTTTCCATGTCTAATTCAAATGATAGCTAAATTGAAAGTAGCCTAGTTTCATGGGGGGGGGGTAGAGGGGGGTTGAGCTTCACTATAGGACTGTATGGAGTAACCTATCCTATACTGTACCATCCTTGCTGGTGAGTTACTTGCCCTGGCTGTACTCATGTATCAGGATGCATTTATACTCAAACCCGATGGCAGTGGGGCTGAATGTATGTTTAACAAGCCATCCTCCCTCGATTTCTCGTTCATTGGCTGATATGACAAAACTATGAATAATAATTATAATCATAAAGACAAAGGGTGAAAGAGTCTAAAACAATGCATTATCGGAGGGAGGAGCTGAACTTAAAGTCTCTGAGGACATCAAATAAGCTTAGAGAGGGCAGGAATGCCATTTTTCTCAGCATGATCCAAGAAGCCTGGAGAGTGAATAATCAGTGCCGCATTTAGGTAACATATGTCAACCCTGTGGGGTCAGCATGAGGTGCCAGTGCAATGCTGGTGAATTACTCACCATTGTAGCATTGAAGCATCCTGAGGGCAATAGAATATGAACCCATAGGCAGAATTGGGTCTTTTAAGGGTTAGTGTTAGAGGTGTTGGAGGTGGCTCACCCCTGACCTGAATCATTCCTATAGTAAGCCCCCTGGGGATAACACCTCCATAACACCTGATGTGCCAGCCATCACCCCTCATAGCCTACATTGCTCACCCACTGTGGAAAAGCCACCTCTGACCAGTGGAATGAGAAATGCTGTATCCAATTTGGAAGGTGATCTCTAATGCTATCCTATTCCCCACAGACACAGGTATGAGAAAGACAGAAAAACTGCCAAAACAGACAAGTGTGACATAAGAAACAGCAATGCAAGACAAACATCACATAGACTGGACAGTCTATTTATTCTGCAGCTCATAACAGGCTGAGACGGTATCATACAAATGGTCTTATCACATGCACATGTATCTGCGGAGAGTCTTATTTCACTGAAGACCCAGGAGCCATTCACAGTATAATGCCACACCTCAAGTAAAACATTATTCCTACTTTATGGACCTACCACTGCCTCCCTACATGCAGATGGTCTATAAGACTTTAACTGGTTCATCTTAACAGGCTGGCATCTTGTCAATAAAGTCAGCCGCTTGTTTCAATAAAGGCCTATTAGACCTACGGGGAGAGGGGTGCTGCCCAGGGATCTCGGTTGGGGCACTCATTTCCATAAAAGGCTTTAATATCATATTGAGGACCTTCCGGGCATTTTGGTGGGAGGGGGTCCTCTAAATATTAGACACTCAAGTACCAAAATACAGTGTGGGTCATTAAGAATGTTTAAACTTTGAGAACGGGGAATTGGCTTCAACCCCCGACCATCCCTCTGGAGAACGCCTTCAGTAGCTGCGCTTTTCCTGTCCAAGTGGGTCTATAGGATCGAAAGAGCATAAATATAACTTTACTGGTCACTATTTCTGCTACTCTAACCAGTGGACGCAGAAAATTGAATCAATGTTGTAAACTGGGGGTTAACCCGTGAATTCAACTTTAAACAAACTCAATTGTCAATATAAATCCAGTAGTCTTGTGCCCACTGGGTATGGTGTTGCAGGCAGCTATTTACATCCTTATATGGCCTCAGGCAATGACCATTGGTGGAGCCCTGCTAGCAATGTGGGGCAGCAAACAGTGATAAATCCATGCCTTCTTGGTAGACCGTCCATTGACCCTGGCTGCAGTCTGCTGCCACATGGACTTTAGCTGACTGTGAGTCCAAGTAGTGCTGATATCCCACAGGCACAGACTTAGCCCCGTTAAGGTCAACATTATGTCTGCAGGTTCAGGTTCATTAAATGACATGATGCATTAATTTAGCACTGGCAAGTAACTCACCACTGGTACTGAAATAGCCAGTCATGCCGACCATTTCGGGAGTGTCTCAAGCCTATGTACACAGCCAGCATGATGCAGGTATTGAACACAATGTCATGTCTGCAATTCATTCATATCATGTATCATGACGACCAAAATGCATAGACACATTTCTACTAAAAAAAGGGAAATGTTTAATGATCTGATGTGGTTTTAGACTCACCGTTTAGTGCAAAATAGGTGAGTGTTTTCTTCAATCAGTAGACAAGAAACGAGAAGAACTGGGGGAGTTTCGCAACAACTCTGCACACGATTTAATCAGAGGAATAGACTCACTACACTACCCGTAAATCATTAACCTATACTAGGTTGTCTGTAAATCAAATGTGATCATCAATATCCTGTTATGAAGACAAGAAAGTATGTTAAACAGTTTAATTATGTAGGAGCAGGAATGTGATTGACATTCAATTTGTATAAAACCGAAATCCAAGTTTTGGCCTTCTGTGATTGGACAGAGAGTCTAGTAAAGAGCTCACCCTATTTCAGGAGGTGCATTATGGTTGTGAAATATGGGGTCTATCACATATAGACTGCAAATCTGTGACTAGTCTAAGGCGCACCTGGGCCCTGTTGTGTGAAATTTTGGCGTGTTCTTGGTACCTCACCTACAAATCACACCCAGAGTTGAAGTCACTCACATACCAGTGTTGCCATTATCTTAGGCTAGGCACCATTTCTTCATCTGGCTCTGGCCAATGATAACAGCTGTCAAGATCGGTTGAAAAATATCCTGCTAGGTGCCTATAAGGCACATCTAATACCATGTTCCTTGCATGAGAGCTGCATCTATTACACAAGGATTTACTTACACAGCTGAATGGAGAATCAGCCCATAAGTTTCCTTTTAAAGAATTTTTCAAGATTTGTTTTTGATAACACAAACGTTTCAGAGGTTACATCAACAAATTGACGGATAAAATCAATTTGAGGCATTACACAAAACCTGCTCGTGATTGTCCTTTGGCATTCTTATCAAATGAATGATGTTATATTTCATTTTTCATGCCAATCTGCTGCTGCCTATGGGTATGGATTGGAATTGGTTGCTTGAGGAATGGCGCAATACTTCTCCAGGAATTACCTTCAGTAATTGGGATGTATGTGGTTTTTGTAATGCCATCAAGTTGAAGTCGCTAACATATTTGAATAATTAATAGGAATCAGTCAATATGGAGATGATTAACTGGAGAATGTAAAGGGATCTAATCTCTCTCATAGACGTCCAATAGTTTAGCTTGAATGTCACATTCTGTATAGCTTAGGATCTTTCTTGAAGGACTTTGAATTCTCATATAATTTTCTTCTTCAGGAAAAGCTGAAATGAGATTCTGTCATTTGAACTTCGTGAGTACACACTGGGTAGTGTTATTATGACCATACACAATTCTAATATCGTCTTGACGTAAAGAAGTGCGTGAGGCTTATATTAGATTTGTCATAAATGGTTGTCAGAGATAGATGTAGGCATGGAAGGCATTTCTCAAGATGGCACGACTAGACTCTTTCATATTGTGGTGGCATCCCTCACTTTAATGTCATCTAGTAGTCACCAATGATTACACTGGTATGACTGCCCTGCTAAACCCCATGTAACTACTACATTAAGAGCTGATCGTAATATCTGATAAGAAAGTTCTTTCCCTGGTAGGGTATTTTTATGTTTTAATAGAGTGAAGCTGTAGGTTGATGCTCTCGTATTGAATTATTAAAATCTTAATTATGAATATATATCCGAGATTTTCACATACATGACATGTACAGTTCAATGATATAAGGTATAAGGACGTATACATTTGTGGGTATGTATAAATTGGCAGGACAACATACCTGCGTGAATCCCAAGGGTTTTTGTTCATATGAATCATTGATTAGTTATAGAAGACATGAATAAAGCCAGTGGAACGTGTATATATATATATATATATATATATATATATATATATATATATATATATATATATATATATATATACATCAATAGTCACAGGTACACGGAGAATATAACGTACTCTTAGTACCAATAAAATTGTGTTTGGTGAAATGAAATACTAAAACAATCAGGGAAATATGAAAGAGATAGGACTGAAAACATAGATGTTTTAGATACACGTATATTCTCTTTATTTCTTTGTTTGGTCACCACTTTGGGGTCTGCATGGCGTATTATCAATGCATCCTTTACCTCAGGCCATATGCTATGTTATTGACGATCTCTCAAAGAGAGAGCATGATGCACCAATGCACCACTAGCGAGGCACACACTCGCACTTCTTTGGTGCATCATGGTGACAAAGCAACATGAAAACACCATATGCGGTCCTTAAAGAATTGTATATATGCCTAACAATCAAATTGTATGAGAAAAGGTCTTCAACCTATTTGATAGTCAGATAGGACCTTGCCTGAACTATGGTTGTGAAATATGGGGTCTAAATAAAAGGAATAAGGTGGAAAAATTAGAATCTATTCACTTAAGGTATCTAAAAATCCAATGAGAAATCCGAGCAGTCAGATACTGGGAAAGAATTGTCAATCTACAGGAATCTCACATATTACGTAAATGCTATAGGACATTAAACATGCTCGAAGCTGACGGTCAGACTAACTGGTGTAAAAACATCAAATATTTGTTAAATTCACTGAGTGAAAGGTATGCTCAGCTCAGGGCTAATCAAACACTATACATCCACTTGTGAAGATCCAAAAGCTATTACTGCTATAACTGAACAAATTAATAGAAAGTTCTGAGTACAAGTTATGAATGAAATAAGATCAGCTGGTGAAGGGAAAAAACTGAGAACATACAAATTATTTAAATCCGAGTTTAGGCTTGAGCAATATTTATTCTGTATACCCAACCAAAAACACTGTACTGCATTAGCTCGCTTCAGACTTAGTTCCCATAACCTGGGTCTCGAAACAGGCAGGCATAGTCGGCCTCCAAAACCTGTGTGTGACCGGATTTGTTTAAATACTGCTCCAGTGGTGTCGTAGATGATGAGGTACATCTTCTTACCCAATGTGACTTCCATAGTCTAACCAGACAAACGCTGACTAGAGTCATAGATGAAAAAATTCCGATTTACCAGGATATGTGCAATCTAGATAAATTTATCACAGTTATGAGAGAGAATGATACTGAGATTATCAAAGCTCTTGCCAAGTATGTGAACACTACGTTCAGGCAGAGGCAACATCTACAAGTCTAAGATTGTGTATACAGGTTATCTCACCATGTATGATATGTATGTATGATCTCTATGTTATATCATTGTCTATATGTGGATCAACACGGTAAAAGGTACGCCCATGAGGGTGGGCATACCTTTTATCGTGTTGATCCACATATGTTTGATCCATATGTTACATCATTGTTAATGAATGTGACCCAGTTGTGAATATGTATGCCATACTGCTATGAAGAGGGAAAACGGGGTTGAATGTATGTGTGTGTGAATGTGAGAGAGAAAGAGAATGCTGTAGCTGTGTAGAAATTTGATTTAGCCTTAGATGTAGAGTAGTGGACATTTACATGACTGTAACACATATACTTTCTGTATGACACATAGCTCAGCAATGACCTCTTTTTGTTGTCAAAAAAAGATATTGTTATTTTATTATTAATAGTAATATGAGGATAGCCATATATCTATGGTTCTAGATGAGACCGTAGTGCATTGTATATGAACAATATGAATATCGAATTAGACTTGGAAATCACTGAAGAATGCCTGAAGAATAGTGGTGTTCAGTAGGGACAATTGAATTTACAGAGATCATATGTCATTGGGACATGTGCACATATGTCACCATGACAACTGTAGCACACAGTAATCCTCATATGATTTGACATGCCTTAAAATGCCACATCATCTGTGAGTTGACTAGGGTCACGGCCATGTCGAAGGCACTTGACATGTGATGGTTTGACATACATAATTGTTCTAGGATGTGGGTCAGTGAAAATACCAAAAGATTGTATACTAACCCACAGTCTGCCGGGAGGCGTGGCGCAGTCGGCAGTGCATCCGCTCACAGGCCGTAAGGTCGTGAGTTTGGTTCCCGGCCAGATCGGGGCACATTGGTGGCTCCAAACTTCGCCGTAAGGTGTCATTTGAGTTCCCCCTGCCCTGGCTAGGCTGCAGTGCTGGAAAGTCTCTCAGCAGTCATGGCAGACAAATGACTTAAAACAGGCCTGTCCATCTGTCACTATGCCTATGTAGTGACGGTAAATCTGTAGGGGCGTGCTTTCTACCTTCCCATAGATTCGGTCACCATCATCCCCCCTCCCCATTAGACTAGGGTCCAGGCACAACGCCACAAGGGTATTCTCACTTCGGTGTGGATACAAGCCGCAGGACCTCTCACCCTTGAGTGTCGTCCATAAGGAAGGCACGAGGTGAGATAAAATTCAAACAACAACTCAAGGTCTATAATCTCAGTATCTTCATTACATGGGGACAGATGGCATTGCCATGCACCTCCATGCCCTTGTCTTATGGACTGCATAGAGGTCCTCATTCAAGTAGAAGTTCTGTAGATAGGAAAAAGGGCCTTAGTGTTGCAGCCCTGTGGGACTATGATATCCCTTGCCTTCTATTATAGGCCCACCTTGATTGAACCATTGGTACATAGCTATTGACTGCTCTTGACCCTTACATAATTGTCTCACATTATTACCTACCACTCAGGTGAATGGATCAGAAATATGTGATGTGTCTTCATTACACATGTCAAGTGGAGTTGATGAACCAAATATGAGAGTGTCAACCTCATTCGACATGCCTTCATACATGTCATGTGGGAGACAAATTGTGACCTGTGCAGTATGCATCAAAGCGATCAGTGTTCTTCTCTCTGTATACATGGAGATGGATGCATAGTTCTATTGACTTATCAACTTTGAAACATCAATGACTAAAACAATGACGTCAGCAATGTTCAGAAACGAAAACATGAGTAGGAATCTTACCCCGGCAATATTCATAGCAAATAAAGAGGAGAGGGTGAGTCGGAAATTACAGTCTTGAATTACTGGATACGTTTCCATATTTGACAAGTATCTTTGGGAAACCAAAAAAATATCTGAAGCTCAGACTTGAATCAGCATTAAGTGTTGGACCCTCAAGTGATACAACTTTACAAGTTTGCCCCAAATATATATATTTTTTTGTAATAAACAAGACAATAGAGGCAGACCGCACAACTTACAGAATAACAGACCGGGAGCTCCATCTTCTCTCAATCGATCTTAGGGAGTTTGTCCACCCACTTATTTGTATTGAAAGGGATGTAACTATATACCCCCCCCCCCCAACACACACTCACACTCGCTCTTATAAATTGTCACAAGGTGTTAATGCACTGTCCTTGGGTCGGGGTAATGAATGAATGTAAATTATGGCTAGTTAATAACTAGTGCTACATTCATGTTGAATGCCAACCGTGCAGAGACAATGATATTCCAAAAGACGCTGCACTAGTACATCATTCATCTAGAATGTTTGATTCGTAATAAGGCTTGGTAGGGGTACCCATTACCCATTATCTTATTTATAAGAAATCACAAGTGTGCCTTAATTAAGATGACCTATAAAGGAGACCCTAACAAAGGACTACACATTGAAAATATATAAGACTTTAGTAAAAAATCACCTGACAAGTGTCTCTATATGTATACCTTACCTCAGTTTTACATAAGGATACATCAGTACTTGTACAAGTCATTCTTATTATGTTATATGTTTGTTTTTGTTTTTTGCTGTTTATTGTCCGTCCCAACTGACAACCTCGTGTGTCTACATGAGATGTGTCAATAAACATAGTAAAAAATATATGTGGGAATATGTGGGAGTGGTGCGGGTATAATACCATTTCTGCAGTCATGGCTACTGGACTTAAACTTGCAAACTCCTGAGTACTTGCTCACAATTATTAACTAGCTCTATAATATAACGATATGTTGGCATGATAGACAAATTAGTCAATGTCAGATTGACAGCGACATTTGATAAATCTTTATGTATATATTCAATCTTATTGAAAGCTGTAAGTTGATGTGCCATCCTTCAAAAATGTACATGTGGATTTTGGTTTGGTATGATCACATCTATAGCTGTAGGCTCTAAGCCACTGTTCTACATTCTGACCTTGCACCATACCGCCTTCATCCCCATTTGGCCCTAGTTGGGGGTGTGCCTTTCTTGCACCTTTCTTTATGGCAGGTGACGCCTGAGGCATTGATTAGATAGCGCTGGTAGGCAGGGTATATTGCGTGAGGGCACGGTGTAAGGCTTTGTGATTGACCCTGGTAGGATTGGTTTAATAGTTCTTAATTATGTAGGTGTCATAGTGTGTCAGTAGGCAGATAGCGCCTCCTGCCTGAAATAGAACTGCTACTGCTTATAACCCTCAAAGAACTGCATAACGTATTAATGCGTTTTGTTCTTTACCAATCTAAAGTCTAAAGATCATTTAAAATCAAAGACTTTAAATCAGGGGTAGACACTAACATTTTTAGCCATGGGCCACCCGGGCCCGTAGCTACAGAATCCTACAGGCCCACACCAACATCTGTGGGCCCAGAATGTATATATCACTTTTATTTTTAAAAAATCATAACTTTTCCCCATTGAATCACATAATGACACAAATAAAATGACTATTTTCCTCGTGATTTTCTCTTTCCAACGATATATAACATGCCTGTAGTGACTTAACCAATACTCTTGGAATCTTTCTCAATAATTCCTGTGGGGCACCCGGGCCCATAGGAAGGCAATTCTTCAGAAAACTGTGGGCCCAGAACCAGAATTGTGGGCCATTGGCTCCAGGGCCAGCGTTAGTGTCTACCCTGAACTTTAAATATCGGTTTTGATTCACTTCTAATGGGTTGGCATGTTGCATGAATGCATCAACTCACCAGGTTACATTCATAAGTCATATAACAGCAAATGGGAACTGACTTTCAACGCGGCCATGTAAGACTTAATGTTAAGGTCAGAACCCCTGTCTATTCTGCCTTTAGGCCAAGGCTACTACATTGCATGGGTTGAGGTAGGGGCGCTTTAGAATTTGTTCATAAAGTAAAATAAGGTCAAGACTGATAGGATTGAAAATGGTGAGATACAATCTAATTATCTAAATGGTTTCAGCTTTGAAAGAGTTAGCGCTTCACGTAACTGTGGTCCATTATGTAAGGTTTGATATTTTGTATCATGACCCCATCAAAGCTTTATATAAGTTAATATCTATAGCAACATTTGTATAGAACACTCACCTAAGTCAGTGAAATTGTCCCCCAGTGGCCTGAACAGGGGACATCTTCCATCCCTCGAGATTTGCTTAGATATTAATTCAGATTAATTAAGATTTTAATGTGATATGGAATGGTTTGTTAACGGTCGTCGTATAAGGTCCTTATTCATGGGTGTTTTGGTCTATTTAGGGGTGGATGAGCACCTGTTTCTTCCATTTGGGTATTTTTTGCATCAATGACTGATAACAAATTGTGAAAATGTATCAGAAATTGCAGCATAGGACGTCGTTTAAACAGTTTTCCAACGATAATGGTAGAGCTATTCATCCTCCTTTCCTGAAATCAAAATATCGACTCCCTATTGCTAGGATTATCGTTTTCTCAATTTTTTTCTTTAACCAAGGGATGTTTTTTTGTTCGGGGGATTTGTATTTTTTATGAGGATACAAAATTTGCCTAGGGCAATGTTTACACCTTGGTAGTGTACAACCCATAAGCCTGGGCCTGATGAGTGCCCCCCCCCCTCCCCATGCCTACCAACACCTCCCATCCTGGGTCTTTATATTCTAACTGCCTATTTCCGAGCAGCTAATCGCGTGCAGTGCTCCATGCCGTGAGCTGCTCCCAGTTCAGGACGGATGCACGGAAATGAAAGCCATTTCCGATGAGTTGTTTCGTACTTGTCGATAAGTTGGGATTTAAACTGTAACTTCCGGTGCACTGGGACAGAGGTTAAATATTGAACAAAATGTGTTTTTCTTTCTAATACTGTATTTATAGAGCCCCAAGAATGAGTAGCTAATATAAATCAGCACAATTAAAATTATATCAGACTAATTAAACGAATCGAATACATGTAACATATGGCATAGAGAAAGAAGGTGTTCTATAGCTCCCAATATTGCTCTACAGGATCGCCTATAATATATACATTGTATTTGAGAGTTTTCAAATCGTAGTGGTTACGAGCTACATAGTGTGTTGTGATGTGTCCCACAGTGACAATAAACGTTAAAAACCTCAAGCGGAAGCCATAGAAAAAAAAACAATAAATGGAACCATCACCCACTCACAATCGGCACAACTATCAGCTATTGATCCCGTTTCAATTACAGGTTATTCTGAATCACCTTAAAGGGCTGATTTCTGAAAATAATATATATATATATATAAATATATATATATATATATATATATATATATATATATATATATATATATATATATATATATATATATATATCCCATACCCCGTCCCATACACCCATACATATCCTGGCAGTACCCCCTGGAAGTCTGTCCCTAAGGGATGGCACTTGCCGTCCGAAAATATACTATTCATAATGGCATTTGAACAATTCAATTCATGTGCCCTGGGGACATTATTTAATTGGGGCGTATAACTATAAGTGATATTCGGGTTTTAAAATCTATTGATCGCATGCAATCAATATGGGGCTTGGTTTAATAGTGATTACCCCGTTGTTAGTGATCAATGTCATCCTTTGGGAATAAAGTGGGAAATTAAGTCATTTTTTTACTTGTTCATAATGGTATCGCCCGTGGCGGGATCCAAAGGGTAGTGCACAAAGTGGTTTACGCTCAGTGTGTGTGTGTGTGTGTGTGTGTGTGTGTGTGTGTGTGTGTGTGTGTGTGTGTGTGTGTGTGTGTGTGTGTGTGTGTGTGTGTGTGTGTGTGTGTGTGTGTGTGTGTGTGTGTGTGTGTGTGTGTGTGTGTGTGTGTGTGTGTGTGTGTGTGTGTGTGTGTGTGTGTGTGTGTGTGTGTGTGTGTGTGTGTGTGTGTGTGTGTGTGTGTGTGTGTGTGTGTGTGTGTGTGTGTGTGTGTGTGTGTGTGTGCGTGTGTGGCTAGCTGCATACTGCACCAGCTTGGCGCAGACTGAGCTTGGCGCTAAAATTACTACGAGGCGCCACCTAGTGAGTAAATGTAGAACCTACAGATCTCGTGCAAAGTCTCGGAGCAGATGGGCAGAAACAATCATGGCGGCCGCAAGCGAAAGGAAGCTGAAGGAAGGCGAAGAACACGTCGCAAATGCTGAAAAATGGTATATTTCCGCCAAATCAATTAATCCATAACAGTCCAAGTCTATACAAGGGTCAAAAAGTAGCATTGTTATCGATATCTTTGCACGTATACGTACAATAGAGCAATACTTACGATGGCAAACCCAACCAAAGTCCAAACTACGTTCACTTCAGTCTTCACTTTATTACTAAGTTATTCATTCATCATGTTATTCAACTTAGGGAGTGGTCATTATTTATCAACAGGGGGGGGTGGTGGGTTTTCGAGCGGACGTGTGGAAATTTTTTATGCCCCCCCCTTCTCGACGACAGTGAAAATTTTTTTAGCCCCCCCCCCGCGCCGGAGGCGCGGAGAGTTTTCGCGCCCCTCTTTGATCTATAGTAGCGCGCTGGCTTTTTTGCTAAGAAGAGGGTGAATTTTTTAAGCCCCCCCCTCGACGACAGTCAAAATTTTTTTAGCCCCCCCCCCTCGGGAGGGGTCTGGAAATTTTACGCCCCCCCCTCAAACCCATCACCCCCCCCCCTGTTGATATATAATGACCACTCCCTTATTGTTGGGCAGTGACATCATGATGTGATGGGGGGGGGGCAATAAAAAAATGTTTATACAGGTAGCTTAAAATATCAATACTGTATGGCCTGCGTGAGAGGGAAATGTCCTGCGTTAGAGGATATAATTTAATTTATTTTTATTTCACAACCTCTAGTCTACTAGAGGTTCTTGTCAGACTAGTAGAGGCAAAGGAAAGTTATACCGTATGTTACAAGGTGCACAATAGGTGCAAAATTGAAGTTATGATCACAAAATACAGTACTGGTACGTGAGATTCTTTTTAGCACCACAAACCAATATATATAAAGGGTAAAGTATGGAAAAATGAGTTTCATATGATACTGGTAATGAAACAATGGCTTTCTTGCATTTTGTTCTTCTCTTGACCCTCTTCAGAGACTGGTAGGTTCCAGAGAACTTGCACATAACAATGTCACAAAAAAATGGCTAGGTTTGTTAGGCAGCCAGATCTTATGCACTGAAGTCAATATAGATTAATGCAATTGAAAAGGACCTCAAGATTGATAAAATCAAAATGGATCTCAATATTAGGTTACCCTCATACTGCCCCATTGTGATTGTACCACATTAATGTTGATGACAACAATTTGGCCAAAAAAAATGCTTGTTTCAGGTAACCCGACCCTACCTAGCAAAACAGGACCGACCCTTAAATAATTTTAAATTGTTTCATCAATTTTGGAGAAATTGCACACTTTCTTTTTTACTTTACCGGGTATTGATTACATTTTTGGGCATGTTCATTTTACTTCATTCATATAAATTGGCAATTTCTCTCACAGTCTGAAGACAGGGCTCTTCAAGTGGAAAGCCGACGTTGATGGGGCTGTTATGGAACTTCAAAAAGCTGGTATGTATTGCTCTGATCTTATCATATATTAGTTTAAGGCTTCAGCTTCTCTTGATGCTAGACTACACCAGTCAACAGCTGATGTTTCCTCACTCAGTAACATTGATATTCTAAAATTCATCCAGCATCTCTCTACTTACCCTAAACTTAAGTCTCTTTAATGGTATTGCAGAAAAGAAAAAGAAGACTAGCGATTTGACTTCATACCACATATTGACCACGGTCCCTCTCTCTGTTTCAGCTGTTGCATTCAAAGTAGGAAAACACTGGGACAAGTCCATCCATGCCTATCTGCGAACTGCAGACATACAGAAAGAATGTGGATCGTATCCTTACTGAGATATTGTGATGTACCTGTATCATCTTGTAAACAACCCCAAAAAATTGCAATAGCTATCATGTGTTCATAATGGGAAATGGAATCAATGGATAACTCATGATGCGTGTGTGTTAGTGAAGGATAATGACACGAGGCCGTAGGCCGAGTGTTATTAGCCTTTGCTAACACACACAAGTCATGAGTTATCCATTGACTACTTATTTTATACCACGAAACCAATAAATAATCAATATTATACCAATAAATTCAAGTTGAAAACAAAAATTATTCCCCCTCCCCGGGACTCGATGCCAGCCATTGTGTGTACACGATCGGTACATACACCTCCTCGCCCGGCAGCGGACAGCGACAGCGCACACGGTGAAAAAAGATGCGTCCGGGCCGGGATTTGAACCGTGTACCTCACGCGGCTGAGCGCTAACCGCTAGACCACCGCGCCTTCTCCGTTCACTGCGTCTCGCGGTTATGTTTGTGTATAAAACACCTCGCCCGACAGCGACAGCGCAGACGGCTTTGTATCATATCGAGACATGGTTCGAACCGAGCATTTCTCGTCAGTCCTTGTGGCGCAGTGCATAAGGAGTTGGATTTGGGATGTGAGACTGCAGGTTCGATCCCTACCCTGGCCTGGAAAATTTCGTCGGTTTTAACATGTAACATATGACATGGGAGGACATGAGAGGCGTGCTGTTATCCTGGATAACAGCATGCCTTACATGGATAACAGCACGCCTTACATGGATAACAGCACGCCTTACAAAATTGATGCTAAAGTATACAGGGTGTGCAATATCGACAGATATGTGTATGGGAATAGCCACGAAAAAGCACTGTGTACCCCAGAAATCGTGGTATAAACCAGGGTAATTCCTTTTCAATTTAGAAATGTATCCGGTACTTTCCGTAAAAGTTAATTTATCATGCATTTCTGTTTGATTTAGTCTAGTACCGGTATTGAAAGTTCCTTAACTCAGTTCTTAGATGGTTTCATGCGGGCAAGTGAGTATCTATAGTTTTTCTTTGAACCATAACTTTGATACAGACAATGAAATATCATGACATTACATTGGAGAGGCAATTGATCTATGCCTTTTTGACCCCCTTCAAATACTTGAGAAACATGCCTCTGATCAGAGATGTCTATTGGCAGAGGTTTCTCAAATTTAGACTTTAGTGCAGTTTCATAAGTTGAGAAATCGTTCCACTTGTGAAGTGTTCAAGGGCCCTAAAATTTTCAGAGGTTGGACTAACACCCAACTGACACCTCTGCCCTGATTGTATCAATAATTCAAGTACTGTGCATACATGTATTGTCTATCACAAATATGTATGACATATACGGTAGATCATCTCGTTATGTACACCCATATGGAATCAACCTACCGGTAACATTCTCCACTGCACATATATTATCCAGGTCCCTGGAGTCTGCGGGGATGATTCACAAGGACCAGAAGCGGGAAGACCACGCAGCTGACCTGATAGAGAAGGCTAGTGTCCTCTACCTTCAGAACGGAACCCCAGAAACGGCTGCCCTGGCACTGGAACGTGCTGCAAAGTAAGCACTTATAGGTACATGGGTGGGATATCGATAGAACTGTACTGGTAGTCTACCATGGTACCTCGCATATAAGGCGCATCTTGCATACAAGATGCACTCTGACTTTAAGGAAATGATATAAGACACACCTGAGACTAACGGATAACCCGCCTATAGGGCGCATCCCGTTTTTGGGAAGGTTCTATACAGTGCAGTAAACATGCGTTTCACACAGACAATGATGATGAGTGTAATGATATGATAGCATGTGTCCATGTCATAAGTTTGTACTGGTAACTGCAGCTCCATAATTGAGTAAAGACATATTTTATGACAAGATGGATAGTCTCCGTTAATTTTATATATATATATATATATATATATATATATATATATATATATATATATATATATATATATATATATATATATATATATATAAAATTAACGGAGACTATCGATCTTGTCATTATATATATATATATATATATATATAATATATGTGTGTGTGTGTGTGTGTGTATATGTATATATATGTAATTGTTGACATCATTGTTTTAACAGGATAATTGAGAATAAGAATTTCCAACGGGCGGTCCAACTTTACATGAGAGCCTGTGATGTTTATGAGGTATGTGATAACAAATGTTGTACTGATATTGTCTTCAACAAATACATGTATGCATCTCTATTTGATATCTTTAATGTGTTACATCTTGATAAACTGTTGATTCAAATATAAAAATCATATTCCCCGCACCTGATTTTTAGGAATCAGAACTTTATTTTTATTTGAAAATTTATATGTCTATGGATCCCGCCCACCTCATTTTCTGGGATTTTCATATATATTTTTTTTTGATCAAGCAAAATATATATGATTGATCTTTAAGGCACAGTAAGGGCAGACCCCTCATTGGATAGGTATAACTATGCAGATTTGCCAATCACTGTTGCCCATATATGATATTCAACCAACCGTGGTTCACATAGGAACATAGTATCTACTGAAGCCTGCAAAAAAAAAAAATCGCCCTCTCCATGTATTTGATGTTCAGGATCCACACACAATATTTAATTTCTAGAAAATAAAAATAAAAATTCCGTCCTCCCGCACCATATTTTCAAAATGAAAATCCATAGACCAACTAATTTATTTGGTGTGGCCTTAAGTACAGTTTAGTTTATATTGTAAAAAGAAAGTTATATGGTTTCTTAAAATTGATTTATTTGTACCGTTAGTTTTTGATACATTTATACAATGAGAAATCCATTGTAGGGGGAGGACAATGAACGGCAGTGTGCAGAAATGTCGGGGAAGGCCGCTCGTCTCTTAATGAAACACAGACAGTGAGTTCTCAATTTTACATCCAGTAGTGGACAGTAGTCTTATACCATACAAGTTACGTGTGTCCTTTTCATGCCTAATTGGTATTTATAAATATACATGTACTACTCCATCTTTAAAGAAAAAGGTCCCGGTGTAGCATTGAATAAGTTCCGGGTAGAAATAAGTTCCGGGGGTAGTGTTCTGCATGCATGGGCAATACTAGGGTAATTTTAACAGTAGTTTCATCTCATACATGTAAATATCACATATTAAGCCAAAATAGATTACAATTCAATTATCTTTTGTGACACAACTAGTTCATGCTATCGAAGGGCCTACAGGTAGAGTGGAAATTTGTTGTGGGGTAGTGGTCTGCATGTACGAGCAGTTCTATGACAGTTTTAACATTAGGTTTATCCTATACACGTATATTGCACATATTAGGCCAAAATAAATTATAATTTTATGATATTTTATGACACAACTAGTTCATAATGCCGAAGGGCCTACAGATGATAGGCCCACTAGTCCCGTCAGTATGATGAACTAGTTATGTCATAAAATATCACTGGATTTTAATCTATTTCACTTCGGTACATATCTTATGCATCTATAGAGTGGATTTAATGTTAAAATTGTCATAGCATTGCTAATAGGTGCAGAACACAACCCTGGAACTTATTTCTACCCGGAACTTTTTTAATGCTACACCGGCTACCTAGATAAAACCAGACAGTAAATTTGCACTTTACACATTATATTCTGTCAGGCTTGATGATGCGGCGAAGGCGCTGAAGCAGGAGATGGACTTCTACGCACAGACAGACAACAACGGGCTGCTTCCTAAGCTGGTCATGGGACTTGCGCTCATTCATCTACACCGCGGGGACTCTGTCGCTGCCGAACAAGCTTTCAGGGGATGTCTTTCGTGAGTCTTTGTGTATACATTGAAATTGTTAAGAGTTTTCTAAAAATGAAATACATACACTGTAATATTAAGTCTATTCCCACAATTAGAGCATTCAACTACCATGTCTTTTTTTTTTTGTATAAGAATGGTTTATTTAGGGGATTGCAGAACCCTCATTGTTTTTGATGTTCGTATATATCTATAGATACCCTGGGGTGGCCGATACTGAGGAGGCTTCATTAGTACAGACAATGCTACAGGCCTATGATGACGGTGACGACACGACAACCTATGAATGTATTCACAACCCACTCTTCAAATACATGGAGAATGAGGTTAGAGTAATGCCTTAACTCTCGCTCTTATTACAGTAATTGCTATCACAGATCTGTTTGAGTTAGCCTAGAGGAGTAGCAGATCCATCTATCTTAAATTCCCACATATAAATGACACTCGCGTATAAGCCAGTATAGCACTCGTGTATGGGATTAAAAACCTGCGTATATGCCGCACATGGACTCAGGAATTACTCTATTAATGGTGGGAGGCATCAGCTTCATAATGGCAGGAGTTTATGGTATTCTGTCAAGAATCAGGCTCTCAAAAGCTAGAGTTTACATTGTAATTATGTAATCTATAAATGTACATGTATTATTGTCACAGTTCACCAAACTGGCGCGTGATCTCCGTGTGCCGGGTGGTGGCGGTGGTGGAGGTGCTCAGTCTCCCGATGGAGACGATGATGAATATGGCGCTGGTCTCTTGTAAATCCAAGACTACACACCACAGCACATTGACAATCCAGACTGTTGAGGCATCCTTATCACAAGTGAATAATGGGCATGTGGAATAGAAGCCTGAAGGTTGTTGTCTCTGTAACGTCACGGAATTAGTCTGTTAAAATCGACCGTAGAATAGAATGCTTTGTCTCTACATAAAGGGATCACTGTTTCTTAAGAGCATAGTTGAAAACCTGTGTATCTGAGCTGCATCCCAGACCAAGTTTATCGGGAGAACTTCTACGTATTGTTACCACTACATCTTTTGTTGACTTGTTCAGTGTGTGATGTAGCCAAAAGTCACTGAGACGGCAATAGAAAAAAATACAGGTAAAAACACTCCACGCTGTAATGTAATTTAATTTATAGGATGCTCTCAACATTTTATTACACACCAATTGTATGCTGCCAATTCACTTATTTTCTTTGAAGTTTATCTCTAAAGGCCGCAAAATAAGTACTGTGCGGTCCTTAAAGGGCTTTTATTTGTATGTGGTAGAATGTCTGTGGATGGAATAATGCAATTAAGTCTGTATTTATTTGTACATATAAAGCTGTGAATGTAGAAATAACTGAATCAAAGTTCTGATGATTATGATTCATCATGTTGCCTGTTTGTGTTATAAAATAACTTGGTATGCTTTGTATTCTGATCACGTATACATAGTGCATTTATTTAGCACATTAAGCAGAACGTATGGAACCTTAGTGTTACACTAGTGTAGTTCTATTGAAAAGAGAATAAATTGTAGATTTTTGCAATTTATCCCCAATATGTAACTAAAATTAAGCAATGCATTGTCTTCACATTATGAATACTCAAGAAGAATCAGATAAATTAAATCACTTTAAATTAATAGCATAGCTTGTTAAATCAGAAATCGAATTTTAAGATTATTGAAGACTTACCTGTAAGTTGAGGTATAATCAGGATTATACCGAGGGAACCTGGAATTCATGTAATCACGTGACCCGAATATCCTCCTCTCGTGGATTCTTGGAAACGCTGAAGGTTCCCGAGGGATAATAATCAGTGTTGTGATAGTGGTCATCGCAGATTCCTAAAAAATACGGTATCACTTTGGTTTGACCAGCCAAATAGATTTCTCTCTGAGGTGTACATTTGTAATCACATGTAAAGTGTATGTTTTAGTGTAGAGATATTTGTAGATAATGTAAAATTTACATAGAGGCTTCAGAAATGCAGCTTATTGATGGACATCGCCTCAATAGAAGAGATTTAATCGATAATACACAATACGATCTTCCACCATTAGTTGGCCTTCGAGCCCTGCATGCTGCAGTTGTTAACTGTCATTTATTAGCATATCATGCCGGAAGGTATCTTGTCCCCGTGGGGTCAGTCAGGGTTGACTAAACCCAACATTCACTGCTTAGCCCCACACCCCCTTTATTTCAGAGAAAATATGAAAGAGCTTTTTTTTTTGCGATTATTACTTCAGCCATTGTCCCCATGAATTATGAAATTTCTCGATTTTAACCAATATCTTGCAGAGGAAAGGTTGGGACAGTTCAGGAGTTTGTGGGGTATGAGGTTATTAATGTAAATTGGTCAACATTACCCTGAGATAACATTCCTGATATTTAGGGATTTCCTAATACATGTACTGAGTGTAAGTAAAAAGTGTATTCGCCATATGAGGCAACACTTTGTATATAGAGAATAATATTAATAAATAAATAATGAAATAAATGGAAAGATTATTGCGTTTTACTTACTTTACTTTTGTTAACGGTTTCCAGTAATCTGTTGGACAATATTTAAAAGTTGATAGTGTCAGAGATGTTGGCGATATGGTTTATATCAATTACATTAAACACATTATCTCATGATAAAAATGTTGAAATACTGAGGGCCCATAAACTTTGCATTAGGCATCTGGTGATAGAGCAATAAGACTGCGCATGCGATAACCGTCAGAAAGACCCCCCCCCCCTCCAACTCGTGATCCTTTGCCTATATATCAACTTAAATTAAAGAACAGTTCATGTAACGGTACTATATTTTATTTAGAGTATATAGCAGTATAAAATAATGTTTTCCAATAGCTTAAGTCGTCCATACTGGAGGAGACTCCTTAGAATAAAAGGACTAAAGTCCAGGGACCATCTTATTAGTATCACAGATTTTAATCTTAACAATTGCATGTAAATGGTAGGGATTTCAATTGTTCGTGCCCTATTTGCGACATCTAATAACATCAGTTTAGCTTTTGGTAGTTAGCTTCAGTTGAAATATTGCGAAACAAGTGTCTGCTTCTATGAATTAAAAGCATAATCTACAATAAATCGAATTAGTTCCATTACATTTGACACATGATTAGAATTTCTCGTTTGAAAATTGCTATAATCTATCAAGTATTTACACAATTGAAAATGCGTATACCTCTGATAATATATGAATCATGATTGGTAATATTCCATTATGGCATATTTCTTGTATGGTAAATGTGTCACTTATATGTCTATCTACATTCCAACTATCACATTAAATGCAAAAACTTAAAATATGTATATACAAAACTGTTCTTTTTTCTGTGTGCATGTTAATTATCAACATATGACGCTTTTCAAGCGTTCAGCAGATAAGGTTGTGTGGCTTTGGCAAATGGCAATCACAGTGTAGATCATTTTGTTTCATATTGAACAATTAAAAATGTTTCAAAAAGGAGGTCATAAAATCTTTTTTGGCATAGGTCAGTTGCCAACTACCGTAAACTCCCGCGTATAAGACGCGTCCTCTATGCCAAACAAATGCCTTGTGCGTCTTATAGGATGTACTGAAATTGGGGGTGCGTCTTATACGAGGGGTAATTTTACTATAGAAATGTACTGAATTTACAAAATTGAGCCCTAAGAGGTGCGTCTTATACGTGGAAATGCTTCTGCTGAGTTTGGGGTGCGTCCTATACGCGCAGCGCGTCTTCTACGCGGGAGAATACGGTACATGACTTTGGCTAGGTTCTTAGGTGGAGATCTGCTGGATGACGTGTTCCAAGGGTGTGCGACCAGCGCGTATCTGCTCCAGTATCTGTCCCTCGGTCTGCCCGAGCCACTGGTCATACGTCAACCTCCCACGGCGCTGTAACTCCTGCTCCTGCCTCCTCACCACTGAGCGGATCAGGTGTTTGTTCG
Source organism: Acholoe squamosa (assembly GCA_949317995.1). Lineage (NCBI taxonomy): Eukaryota > Metazoa > Annelida > Polychaeta > Phyllodocida > Polynoidae > Acholoe > Acholoe squamosa. Next base: position 70,207,805 of record OX439038.1, read on the forward strand.
CTGCAGCCACCGTCTGGCTTGTCGTGGGAGGGGCCTGCTTTTTAGGGTTTGCGGCGGCTTTACTAGGGGCGGGAGGAGCACCCAGTGGAGCATCAACCTTCTTTGTCTCCTTATCAGCAAGCCACTGCTCATAGGATTTGTCTTGGAAGTCCTGCTGTCTTTTCCTGTAATCAAGTGGAAGATATTTGGTGTTCGTAAACCATTATACATGTATACATAGTCAGGCACAAAAATGGAAAGCAAAAAATAGGTAGTATGACATCCCCTAAAGAATATAATTTTGAAACGTCCAGGATTATCAGATAACTCTCTTTAATCGTGTTCACCTTCTTTTATTCTACCAGTTAGCTTTAGGGATTAAATATCATAACATAGATTTGATAATATTCTTTTAATAAAATCAGGGCAGTCCACACTATATTAACATACTTGTCTTCTTCAGCTAGTTTGCGGGCCGCCTCTTGCTGTTTCTCACGATCCACCTTTATCTGTTCTATTGCTTTCTTTCGTGCAAGCCACTCATCGTAGCCCTGAGGGTGCTCAGTCAGTTTACGTCCATATCTTGAACAAAGATATAATGCTGTTCATAGATTATAGATAAATCCCCTGACTCTAGGCTATTCCCACACATTACATATCGGGGGTTTGAAGCCATATGTACAGTGGTAGCTATGCTCTATAAATGTTAAAACCAACGCATATGTTTGAGTATTCTAAGCATTTTAGAGTCCTTCTTACAACATTCTTCATAGAGATACCATATCATGACTTCTGCAGTTGACTTATCAGACTGAGGCTGATTTAAAATATCCTGTGAACACTATCCAATACTTACTGTTTCGCTTTCTTTAGTGCCTTTTTCTTCTTTTGTCTTACTTCTGTGGAAGTCAGGGACTGCTTAGCACTCTGCTGTATACGAGGCAAACTATCTCCACTGCGTCCTGTCAGGTGGTAAAGTACAGTAGATCCGTCATGTGATAAGCAAGCAGGGATGGGAGGAAAACCATGAGAGAAATGAATGTAATGCCATGTACTGGTATATAAGAATAATGATAGAGATTGATATACACTGATGAAATACTCTTTGTAGCGGTCTTGTGGAGCAGTCACATGATACTTGCTTTAACACTTTATGACTTGGGCTTCTCTAAATTTAATCTAAAATTTATTATAAAAGTCACTCAAACACATCAAGTTGATTTCATACCTTTTCCTCGCCGACTGTCATCTGAGCTACTATCATCCTCATCATCCTCATCAGAGCTAGCTATGGTCGATTTAGAATCCAAGTCGTCATCATCAGTCTTAGAGCTCTTGGCTGAACCACCTCCTCTCCGGGGTGCATTGAAGCCGGTACCCTGGAACTCGCCCGGTGGTAGGATCTGGGTGTAGTAGATCTGTGCATGATTACCCTTCAGCCAAACAGGGTTAATTGAGTCATTGAACTGGTGGGCAAATAGTTCCCGAATCTCCTGGGGCTTCATGTGCTTAGCTCGCTGCTGCCAGCGGAAGAGGAAGAGATGGCGCTCACAGTCCTTGTGGTCAAATCGGCATGCCGCTGCCAGTGCATTTTCTCCACCCTTATCGACCGCATCAATGTCCCCACCATTCTCCAGCAGCAGGTCCACCATGTGGCCATGGCCCTGGGCAGCAGCGACATGTAGGGGGGTGTGCCCCAGGGAGGTACGACCATTCACATTGGCACCTGAAAGTAACATCAAATTTAAGGATGATATTTTTATAAGCATCTTTTGATCTAGCACTTCCAGAATGTGGAGCAAGGTATTTAATGCATTACCTACAGAACTGATATAATTTTAATCCTACATGATAGACTTTTTCTTTATATGGAGTTATTTTAATAGGAGTATCACATTTTACCTGCATCGAGTAGCTTCTTGCAGAGTCTCATGTGCCCGCGGTGTGCTGCTATGTAAAGGGCGATGAAAGCACGGTCTGCAATCCATTCCCTCTTCATTTGAGGCATCATGTACTCAGAAGTTGGGGTACGGTAGTCAGTATCTGCCGTCACTCCTAGTTTGAATACCTGTAAAATTTATCATAATTTCTTTTCATCGTGATAGAAGAGAAAAAATTGTGTAGAGTGTATCAACAGATTATTTGCATGTTTATATAATGTGCTCTCGAGAAAATATCCGCCACTCAGAAAATTGAACTTTGACGAAATTTCTTCAAATCATACAAATGATAATGTACCCATTCAATGTCGTTAGTTGCCACAGCCTCCACCAAGGTACTCCACATGTTCCAAACCGTCATATTCAGGACACCTCCAGGGACGATGTCACTAGATCTTACATCAGCACTATCAATTAAATCACCTAAAAGATAAAAGAAATTATCTCAAGTTGAATACGAGAGCCCCATAGGCTTAACCAAGAAACTCTGTATCACACCCCACAGTGTGATAACCCTTCCCCGTATCACACTCCCTGGGAAAACATCCAAAACGGTCAAATAACTGATGATAAAATCATTTCTAATGCCAAATAAATCAAATTTTGAACATATCTGACTAAATTAACTTGAGATAAATACAAAGGAGCACTTGAATTGGTCAGCACTGAGGGTTATCACACTTGGCTTCGCCTCGTGTGATAACCCTCAGTGCTGACCAATTCTCGTGCACCTTTGTCTATATATTTTTTGTCAAATAACCGTAATGACACTTAATAACTTGTCAGTTGTAATTACTAGTTCACAGGGTCCGATTCACCAATCTGGTAAATTCTGGCTGAGTCAAACAATAAAACAATAAAATGTGATACCTCTGACAGTGACAGGGCTCTGAAGGGGAATATGGGTCAATTTGACACCTTACCTTCATCTAGATAGTATAGACGCTGCATGTTAACTGGAATGCCAGTAGCATACTCTGCAAGACTCTTCAGTTCAGAAATCTTCATGTCATTGTGAATCTTCTTCAATGGGAATACTTCCTTGGATGAGAGTATTTTTATCTGAATACTGAAGTAACGGTCCTTCATGGCTGCAGTGTTCAGCCTTGCTGGCCGGCTGTTCCCTTTACTCCTTTCAGACATTTTATTTTGTTTTTCAGATAATCCTACAAACGAAGAGTGAAAATAAAAAGTATTACAGAGGTCGAAACTAATTTTTCTGTGATAGGCCACCATTTTGACAAATTTATAAGTCCTCACCTTTCTTTGTGAGTCTAAAATACACTATACTAGTCTATACTAATTTTAGCTAGCGCATAGGTAGCTGTAGTATCGCCCAAATCAATACATTTGACAGTTGAAATCCATAAGCAACCCCCCCCCCCCACTGGGAAGCCAAGAAGGAATTTGGATTTTGTTGACGATCCTTCTTTGTCCCAGAAAAAAAGGGTGACGCCCCCCCTTTACTTACGGTACCTTAAACCCTAATGTGACACAAGATGTGCACCGCTTAAAACTAAGCCTTAAGCAGAAAACAAACATAGCATGTCGCGTGCACGCAGAGGGCAGTAACCATGCCAACGTACGTGTCAGAAAATCCCTACCAGGCATTATCTGATGCATGCACGTGTGGGTCCAAGCGTCAGGAAACGCGCTTTGTTTGTTTTCCGCTTTAGACTAAGGGAGTGATCATTTATTAACAAAGCGGGGTGAGGTGTGTGTGTGTGGCTGGTGTGTTTGCGAGCAGACGCCCAAGAAAAATTTGACGATCCCCCTTTTTTAACCCCCCCCCCATAGCCTAGGAACCGAAAATTGTGTGCGAATGTGCCTTTTTGTAGGTATGTCACTAAAAATTGAAAAGCTGTCTGATCGCTTAGCTTTTAGCACAGCCTTTAGAGGCACATGTTAGTAATAATATGCTTTTGGAATTTTTCATTTAAAGTGAAAATTGATGAAGTTATGGTGGTTTTCATGATCGGAAGTGGGCATTTTTTTTGGCATCATTTTAAACTGTACAAAGAAGGTACAAGTGTGACCTTTCCATGATTTTAGTCTGATTTTCAAACTTGCTGTATCATGGAAAAGCTTACATCCCCTGAAAGCCTGGAACTTTGCCATCACAATGCAGTTCATCCCAGGTCATTCTGACCAAAAGAAGTGGAAATATCAATTTTTAAAGATAAAAAGTTAGTAAAATCCGTTAATTTGGGCAGAAATTATTAATTATAAATTTCTGCTGATCCTAGAAAACTATGTGCTCAACGATAGATTTTCTTCATATTTGGCAGAGATGATGCTAAGACCATATACTACCTCTTCTATATGTTTTTGAATGACTTCCTATATTCCTTCATGTATTTGATCAGGGGGTATTGATTACATTGACCTAATTAAGGTGACAATTAATTAACTAATTAGATTGTGAAATAAATCAAACACTGAATTGAAGGAAAATTTCTGTACCTGGGGTACAAATTCTCAGGCAGTTAAACCCTCCAATATTTCCCATGGTTATAAGCTGATCACTGAGACCTGTCCCTGCACAAACCTTCCAAGCCTGGCACAGTTTTCCATGACGCAGTCCAGGCTCATATCAGCCCCAATGCTGACATACCTACTTTTTGACCTACAGTAACATGCAGGGTGTTTTTTTTTTTTTTTTTTTTTTTTTCCCTGAAAACAGGTGAAATTATTTTGACTCCCCAACCAGAGATGTAAAAAAATGCTGACCCCCCCCTCTGTTGTTAAAAAATGATCACTCCCTAAAGTGAAGTACATTTCTACCCAGTCTAAAATCTTGTTCAGTCCAACTGACAGTGATACTGACAGTTTTCAAGCCTCAACTCAAGATTCTGGGCCATTAGTTTAATTTAGTCACACTATACTGGCGAGCCCACTAATTCATAAGTAAGAGGCGCCTAGTTTATTCAACGTCAAACACATTTGGTACACTAATCACACATAAATACCTACTGGCAGTTAAAACAAGAAATATCACTGTCAGGTCATCGTCATTTGTTTACATCATGGAGGCCGCCATCTTGTGTCTAGCAACCTAGCTGGTATTTAACGACTTAGACACCGAACGATGGGTACAAGCAATGCCCATTCAGCAGAGAATCTTGGGATTTTTCTTAATATTCGTTAATTAAGGGTAATAAAATAAAGTATCTACATAAAAAATCTTGGTGTTAATGATGTAGTAAACCACATACTCAATTTAGATCGCTTTTCATGAAATAGAATAAAAATCCACACCGAGCAAATTCACTCCTGACTGCTTCCGGTTTTGGGGGTCGCCACGAGGTCAGTCCAGCTTCCGGTGAGGCTTCCTGTTTACTTCTATATGTAAGGTCAGAGGGTGAACCTGCGTTTGCTGGTTCCCCCAATTTTCTACCTGTGCATGGGCACCCCAGGTGGACAAAGGAGACTGGGGACAAGAGCTGGTTACTGAGGTACCCCTCTTTGATCCTAGGCCCTTCACGGGTGGCAAAGGAGACTGGGGACTAGAGCCTTCACTCCCTCTTACTACTACTATGCCTAGGATTGCCTCTGCTTGGCGACAGTCTCTCACACTCTTCAATCCTTGGTGAAACCGTGGGGGTCGCAGCTCAAGGGTGTTATTTTGCAGTATTTATTCGAATTTTTCTCTTGTTTGGCATCGTATGAGACAATACCAAGATGTTTAACAGTATCATGAGGAGGGCTGCTGCATCGGTGGTAAGTTTAGCAAAGTCAATTTGTCTAAAGCTTTTGGTTTTATACAATTATACATCACACATCCACCCGGCGTTGGCACTGCCACTCAGTGACTCACACTCAGTACTGTAGGCACTTTGATAAAGCCACTGTGGAGGGTGAGAAAAGCTGGCACACTGGGTTGACACTTTCTGCCAGGTGGGAGTGTGGCTGATAATCGCGACCTTGTCGATATCTCCGATTTAGGGTTCTATTAGGGTCTGTTTCTTGTATTTTAATAGTTATCCTTAAAGTATAGATATCAAGCTACCCACCAGCGAAATCTGAGAGAAAAAATTCCAATTATTAAGCGTTTTACAATGACTTTAGTATGAAGGTAATATTGAAGCTTTGAAAAACATATTAACCACTGGAGACACCAAAATACTAATATCAGACACAGTTAAAATGCATAATAAACTAGCAGCATGTATAATTTCATGCATTTATGATTTTGCCCAATGATACTTTTGAGAGGACCAAAATATGAAACAATAGAAAAGAAATGGCTGTCTGTAGAGCCGCCATGTTATGATTTTTTATTAGCATTTTACTACTACTTAGAATCAATTTGTAAATGGAATGAAGATATCAACTGAAAGCTATGATTCTAAATATCATAGAAAACTAAATTCTATTTAGATCTGATCACTAGAACATTACTTTCCATTCCCTTAGATATCAAGTGAAAACACAGAAAATTGCCACCAGTACATGCTGCCACACACTGGGCCCACTGTGCAGCTGAACTCACATCACAGATATTGTAACACCTTTTCTAGCATTACTATAGTAGTACTTGCCTCAATATTTTTGGTACTATTTTCCCTGTATCTCTGTTTCTATACAAGATATAAACAAAATTCCAAAAGATTTAAAAACATCTCAATCAGGGTTCTCCACAGGATGAAAAAGCATACAGGTAACTTCGAACACAAGCGCTGTGTGGATCATAGCGGCAGAACATGGGCATGTCTCATGGGAGAATTTTGAAAAATTATATTATAAATGGACAAAAGATTGGATTCTTTTGGAATTTTAAGATAAAATTTTACTTTTTAAGATAAAATTTTACTTTTTCAGACCTAACTTCTGTTCTAATTGGCTGATTTGCAAAATTCAAAAAAGTATGGAAAGCTTATAGTCTCCTGAAGAGCACACAGGCGGTGCTTTTCAGCTAAAGCACACAGGCGGCACTGAAAAGCACACGGGAACCCCGCCCGTGTACTCCCTATGTGTGGAGAACCCTGTCAATGGCCTCAATCAAATGTGGTCACAGGGATCTTTCTGTATTCAGTTTAATTTTTTTGTTGAAGTGCCTATCAGTAGGTAGACGGAACCATCGCTAAAAGGAGCGATGGCAAGCGGTGGCACTGGTGTTGTGGTGGTGGAACTTTCAGAGTAGTTTCCCAAGCCCCCAATAAAAACTGGGTCCCTAGTCTTATGTGGGGATGGTCTTTGATATCTTAACTCTAAGACCTACCTACTTGTTGTGTATTGTTTTGAAATGTAACATCATATGCCATGCCTTTGCTTTTTGTAACCTGATATCTAGAACTCAGTCAGACATGTTGGTCAAGGTGGCAAGTGCTGGTTCCTGGTCGGTCTGACTGTTGTCTTTGTGGTGGTACAGGTGGGAGGGACACAAGGTCCCTCTGGTGAGTAAAATATGAACTGTAAAGGCCTGCCACCTAGGGACCATCTAGGGACAGGAAGTTCAATCCCAACTTGTTGGATGAGATGTTTTGTTGACATTTGAGACATGTGTGATCAATTCCAACCCACAGGGAGGATATATTGACAATTATAAATTATCACAGTAAGTAGGACAGCTTCATAAAGGTCAAAACAAGACAGGGGTCTACTTTAATTAATGCACACAGGCATCATTTGGCCACAAACTGCCCTCAAACCCATGGGACTTGGTTTCAGTGGACATCAATTGCTGGGCCTCTGAATGAACATGTCTAGGGCCCAGTTAGCTGGGTAACTCAGTAGGCATTGGCAGTACTCGCCAGGTGGTGTGACCAACACTCTACTTTCTTAAGCAGCCATTCCTGCCCGAACTTACACCGAAACCCGCTGGCGCTCTCCGTGCCTAGTGGCCGCTAGCGCTATATGGCACTGATATCACGCTAATTGGATCTGCCAAAAGTGGCTGGAAGTGGCTTGAGCCTCAAACCACCCATTTTGTTCTATTTTTCAAAAGATTTCTCACTGTAACTACTGTTCAGTTGTATTTATAGGTTTTGACAAGAATAAATATTTTAGATACCCAGTAGTAGAAATTTCCGTCATATCCCAATATTTATCAGTTTTTATACACAAAGGTTAGAGACTACAGGTGCTGAAAACAACCCAAAAGCAAGATGGTGGCCAACAGTTCCTCAAGGCCATTCTTGACTGACTTCAAGCAACTGTTACGCTCTTAGATCTTAAAATCAAACAACCATTTCTTGACTAGGGATAGATAACTATCATGAAAGCAGCCTCGTAAGATTAAAATATTGTCTTGACATCTCTAAAGTACCAAACTCGAATGTCAACAAAGGGATTTGTTACGTACGGACGTACGGGGGTCGCGCAGGAGGTGAACACAGCGCCTTCTGAATCCGGGCGCTGTGAGGCACGGACGTAGCCCAAACTTTTCTATCTGGCTATTGTCAACTTTGCCCCCACCCTGGAGGAGAACCTACAAAGATATTTACATGAATCAAAATGCTATGATTGCATACAACACCTCTAGTTTTAGTATCAGGCTAAAATTTTAACAAAAACAAATTATCAATGATATATTTCAGAGGTTCAAAAAGAAAGTTATGCTGAAAAATTGAAAAAGAAAATGAGTGATACTCTCTAACCACTATATAGGTGATGGAAAGTCATTATTTTTCTATATAAATCAGTCTAATGTTCAGTGATTTGTGCATGGCAGTGTTTGTTGGAAAGGAATGTTTAGAGTTTGAGTTTGAAAGCGTTTATTGGCCAACAATATCTTAACATATTGAAGCTTTTACAATTATCAGCCATAGGAAGGGATTGAATCCAGTATAAAAGTGTTACACAGATACAATCGCTTGATATTAAACAGGTGGTTTCCATGAACAGTCACATAACACATAATATTCACATATACTCTAGTTCAGGATAATAACAGTTCAGAGTCATATTAATATAGCACATAAGTACTTTTTGAACTTTTGCAGATTTTCTGCAGACTGAACATGTACCGGTAGATCATCCCAAATGATGTTACCTCTATACAAGGGACTCGATCTATTTAATTCTATTCTAGGTCGATTTACTCTAATTTTTATTCTATCATTGCCCCTAAGAGGTCTTACTGGGGTTATTATATTCTCTGGTTTTTGTATATATTTATACATCATACAGGCAAGTACTACCGTAATCTCCCGCGTAGAAGGCGCATCTTCTACGCCAAACAAAATGCTGCTGGGTCTTATACGCGGGAGGTAAATTGCCTTGAGTTTGGGGTGCGCCTTATACGCGGGTTTTTACAACATCTCATTTGGGAAAATGCGCCGATGACAGCTTGAACTCATAGCGCCAGCACCGCGGCAGACCTGGAGGTGTCAACGCGCTTGGCGGGTTCAAGCCGACCATGTGCCGATGACAGCATAGACTCAACAGGTTGACAATGCGGTGTGGCTTGCCGGGGTGTAGGGAACACGTGGGCCGATGACAGCATCGACTCATAGCGCTAGCGCCGCGGCAGACCGGGAGGTGTCGACGCGCTCGCCGGGGATAAGGCCCACCATACGCCGATGACAGCTTGAACTCATATAGCCAGCAGCGCGGCAGACCAGGAGGTGTCGACGGGCGCTCGGCGGGTTTGACGCCGACCGTGTGCCGGTGACAGCTTGAACTCATATTGCCAGCAGCGCGGCAGACCGGGAGGTGTCGACGGGCGCTCGGCGGGGAATACACCGACCGTGTGCCGGTGACAGCTTGAACTCATATAGCCAGCACCGCGGCAGACCGGGAGGTGTCGACGGGCGCTCGGCGGGGAATACACCGACCGTGTGCCGGTGACAGCTTGAACTCATATAGCCAGCAGCGCGGCAGACCGGGAGGTGTCGACGGGCGCTCGGCGGGTTTGACGCCGACCGTGTGCCGGTGACAGCTTGCACTCATATAGCCAGCAGCGCGGCAGTGGAGTACAGGCGCTCGGCGGGTTTGACGCCGACCGTGTGCCGATGACAGCTTGAACTCATAGCGCCAAGCGCGGCAGCCCGGTCGCTGTATAGATTTGCTCGGCGGGTTTGACGCCGACCGTGTGCCGATGACAGCTTGAACTCATATAGCCAGCACCGCGGCAGACCGGTCGCTGTAGATTTGCTCGCCGTTTTTTTACGCCGACCGTGTGCCGATGACAGCTTGAACTCATATAGGGGGGTGGGGAGGGGGGGGGGCGCCTTCTACGCGAAACAGCCCCCCTGTGAGTTGCGGGGGCGCCTTATACGCGGGTTTTTCCAGAAATCGATCCAGAGGAGGTACGTGCGCCTTCTACGTGAAAAGGCCTTCTCTGAGTTGGGGGTGCGCCTTCTACGGGAGCTGCGCCTTCTACGCGGGAGATTACGGTACTTTCCTTCTAGTTACAAGACTTTTCGCATTGCAAGATAATAATAGGTCAACAACATGTATATCCTGTGGTAGTAGAATCTTTTTACAGGCTCTCAAACAATGATTTTGTATGATATCTAAATGATCTACTAAGGTAGCCGGTCCACTCTCCAATATATAACTACAGTATTCTAACAAAGGAATAATCATCGTCTTATAGATTTTAAGGCTTGTATCTGTATCCAGGTATTTAACAATATTTCTCAGTTGTTTCAATTTGGCAATACCTATTGAGTCCATTTTTTTACAATGTTGTTTAAAATTTAAATCAAAATCGATTATAACACCCAAGTAGTTGAAATGTTCGACACATGCCAATTTTATATTGTTCATGGTAATATTCTATTTAGTAATACATTGCATGATTGCATGGCACCAAAGGACCTTGGTTTTAGTGACATTCATAGTAAGAATATTTTGTCTACACCACTTCTCAATATTATCCACATCACTCTGCATTAATTTACTCATAATCTCAGTATTCCTACCATTCAGTACCAGTGCTACATCATCTGCATACAGAAAGAATTCACAATTGGTTATTACTTCAGTTATACTATTAATATATATGTTGAAAAGCAAAGGGCCCAATACCGTCCCCTGTGCTACCCCACAGTCCAATACTTTCTCATCTGAGGTGATATCATTTGCCAAGGTTACTTGTTTTCTATTGTATAAAAAACATTCCAAACATCTTAGACAATTATTATCACAACCAATACACTGAAGTTTCCTCAACATTATATCTAAATTCATTGTATTAAAAGCCTTTTTTAGATCCAGGAACAAAACAAGGGAGTAATCTCCTCTATTTCTAGCTTCTATTAAGTATTGTATTAACCCAAAAGTTGCATCTACAGTCAATCTGTTAGGTATGAAACCGTATTGTCTATCACTAATTATATTCTTATCAATAATATAATTCATCAACTGGGTGTGTATCAGTTTCTCTGTCAACTTAGAGAATATATTTGTCATCGTTATGGGTCTCCAATTAGATACATCAGATAAATTCCCACTTTTGGGTAATGGGATTATTTGTCCCAATTTCATAATATCTGGCAACACTCCAGTACCAATAGAGTCATTCACCAGATTTTGTAGTAGATACGGTTTGTGACATAGACTTTTTATAACAATACAGGGTATGTCTTTAATACACAAGCTTTTATGTCCTTTTATAGCTTGAGCTATCTTCTTACATTGGTTTAAAGTTACTTCTTCCAGCTTCATAACACTATCATTTATTAATATGTTTTGGATGTATTCCATACCAACTATTTGACTAGCCAGGTCTGCACCTATATCTATATAATAATCGTTTACAAAGTTGGCAGTATATTGATGTTCAATGAGGCCATCCATAAAAATAATTCTGTTTCCGGTGGACCGGGTGGCCTAAAAAAAAGTCACCCGGGCGGCCGCAATCTTTTTTTTTTTTTTTTAATTTTTTTTTTCTACTGGGGAAAGGCCCAGTGCAGACATCAGTGTTATCGGTATACAATAACCCTGTTGACAGATATACACGGGAACTGCTGCCCCACCATGATGCCGTTCATTGATAGAGCCCCACAAGAGCTATCTCTGTGGTTGTTTCGAGTTACAGATAACATTTCCCTGTGTGGTGTACTCACCAGCTATTTGGGGGGAGGGAAAAAAAAAAAAAAAGATTATACCCCGGCCGGGTGAGATGAGGAAAAAAAGTCACCCGGCCGGTCGACCGGAAACAGATTTTCTTTTATGGATGGCCCGACATTTCCACCAGAATCCTTCAAACACATTGTTGATTTAGAACTTTGTCCCTTCCAGACTCCATTCAAGACCTTCCAGAATCGTCTTGGGTCCTTACTAAACCTGGCAAGAAGATTTGTGGTTACGTTTTTCTTTTTAATGACCAGTTTTTTATTGATATTCTTTTGGATCTGTCTGGCTCTAGCTAAGGCTGTGTTTACCACATTTGGTCTACATTTTTTAGCTTTATTAAAAAATCTCTTCTTTACAGTTATCATACGGCGTATGTCTTCATCAAAAAACAAATCATTCTCTCTCACAACACGAGTTTTTACACAGTGATTTATATTTAAGTATCCATTAATATTATTTATTATACATTCATACTTGTCATTTACATTCATGTTGTTCCGTGTCAGGATATCCCAGTCTAAATCATCCATTGCATCCAGAAAGTCTCGTTCAGAGAATTGTCTCATGTCTCTATTACGTAACAGCAAAGCTTTAGGCTTAGTAATTTTTTGTTTCTTTCTTATAACATATATAGGAACGTGATTACCACATAAATTATCAAGAACAATACTGCTAGCTATATCTAGAATTTCTTATATACCCAATACACCAATTTATTAGTAATAGGATGAATTGGTTGTGTTCATCCCATATCAACAATACGTATGTTTTTATGTACCTCGGTCTACATGTTTTATCATGAAAGAGTCTGGTTCAAGTATATGTCAATTCGATAAGTTTTTAGGGACGGTTCAGAATCCCTGTTAGGACCTTCCTTTTTCCAACATTTTTATAGTACTGTTCTATATATCGACCAAACCGAACAAGGTTGACCCTGACATTTTTGCTATGTCCCATCCTGGTCTTCAAATTATGAAAACATCAGAGAATATCTAAAATGAATCAATGATGTGATAGTATAATAATATTTTTCCTAAAAGGAAAACCTTTAAAATCCATTGAGAATTCCATGATTTATGGTCATTTATATGGAAGATGTTAAGTGTGCTTTTTTATCATTTTCTGTAAAAACTCCCTCTGACAGCCTGTACATGATCACCTCTTGTACAAAAACTATTGACACTAGCATGATAAATCCAACTGATTCATAAGAGAAAATGTTAGGCTTCCTTAAAACTGGTAACAGATAGCTGTGGGATTAATTTTTTGTTTTCTTGGATTTGCCCTAGGACCCCCTCCTTGGGCAGATTCAGGGCCATTCTCAGTCAAAAGCCTGTTCCTGGCAGCATTATAAATTGATGAATATGGCTATCAAAAGCATATCAAATCCTACTCAAAACACATTATTCACACTTCTCGCATCCTATAGTAAGGCCAGTCCAAAATAAAAAGTTGGTCTATGGATTTCCCGCACCATATTTTCGGAAATGGAAATTTTATTTTTATTTGAAATTATTTTGTCTATGGATTCCGCCCGCATCATTTTTTTTAATTTTTTTTTCTTGCTAAGTCCTTACAGTGTCGACCAATAAAGGTACAGCAACAGCAGACCACTCATTGGATAGGTAAAGTTTTCCAGATTTGCAAATTTCAGTGTCAGAAGTCAAAATACTACCGGTAGTAGACATAAATTTGAGAAAAGGAACTAAAAAAAACAAAAAAACTCCCTCTTTACATCTTTGACATTGAAAATCTATAGACAAATAAAAAGTTTTAGAAAAATAAAATAAATTTTCGTCCTCCCGCTCCAGTTTTCAAATATGAAAATCCACAGACCAATTATTTTATTTGGTGTGGCCTAATGATAAATTTTGTTTTTGGAATTTTTGGAAAAAAATATTTTTAATCCCCCTGCCATGCCTACACTCAGTCTCAAGAGTCAGACAGTCACACTCACAGTGGCAAAAGGGTGTATTCTCCCTGTCGGTAATGGCTACTGTTTATAGAGGTCGCCACCTCCAATACACAAGAAAATGCCAGGATCTTGCTGCAAACACTGGTCTCGGAAATCCTAAGATTCAGATGAGATCTCTTCTGAAACCATGTCCCAACACTGCCCTGAGGAACTACGGTGACATAAACTTTTGTCTCCAGTGTGACGTCATACAAAATCCCAAACATACGCCCAGATGCCTCACAGTAAATCTGATGGTGATGCTGATGGGCTATTACATAAATAATCATAATACACTGTCAGTCATTGTTGAGCTACACCAGTCTACTCACCACTATCAAGTATAAGTGGTGCCACTGCCATTAGATTTAAAAAGAAAAAATAATGTGAAGGTACCCAAAATCGCTTATTATTGTATCAATTTGCCTTAAACTGAACCAAAATCATGAAAATGAATCATCGCCACCGCTCATCCCGGTTTGAGTAGTGTGGGGAATCCACACCGTCTGCCGCTCCAAAATCACTCTGTATCATATGCATAGGGACCGGTTGGCAGCTCAAGGTTTGATCCATTACTAAACGTCTGGCTTTACTCACAACACTTGTCGCTGCAGTAGTGCTGTGGTGCTTAGGTCTATGGTGCCCTTACCTTGGCTAGGCACTATTTTTCAAAACTTTATTCTTTGGATTTTATCTATTTAGCAATGGACAGAGCTAATAAAAAGAAGTGGATTTGCCTTTTAAATGAAGTCTTTATGTCAATTCAAAGGGAAATTATGACTGGTTAAAGATGTCAAATCAAACTTATAATTCTGCCATAGTTAAGAGTTTAAGTAGGATCCAAATTTGTGATCAAGCAAGTTGAATACAGGAGAATGCAGTTCAGTTATATCACTATTTTTGATGATTTTCTTTTTTGAGATGCAAGTTTTTGCTTTATTACTTGATTGACTAGACATCAATCAAGTATTTACTTCTATCTAAATCTTACCATATTTTGCAGATACAGTGTCTCCATGAGCATTGCAAAGCTGTTACCTTATAGAACAGGGACCCTGTATAAATCTATTGTGCTGACAAGGCATATTAGCAGGGCTACCAGCAAATTATTTACACATGGGAATAGAGTATTGATGTTGTCACACCTCGGGGTAATCCTTAACCCTTTAACAGGCCACCTTCATATATGTACAACCATACAAAGGCCTTATTACCCTAAGGTTTGTATGATGCACTAACACTCGGTGTCCCTTGAGGTACTCAACTAGTTCCACTCTACCCAATCTCAAAATGCCACTACAAGAGTGTAGTTCAGTCCCCACTGCCACTCTTACCCCCCCCCCCAAAAAAAAAAAAAAAAAAACCAAAAAAAAAAAAAAAACTTCCAAACTCCCACGCCTGGCCAGGTGCCTCTCTGGAGGGAACCTTTAAACCTTGCACATATGCATCACTGACTTTTAGCCCTTTAAGAAAAGGATCACTTACACACTCTTATTATCTGATTGTCTAGACATCAATTTCTAACATTGCAGCCCTGGTGAGTTATGGCCATAATACATGATAGTCAATCATACTTGTGCCTGTGGCACAGCCTCAGACATTTTATTATGGATATTGATGCATATTATCTCTGTAAAATAATTCAAAATTGTTTATTTAGATTTAAATTTCCCCCCATCTTAGCGTTTGATGAGAATTGTGGGGTCCTTTCTGAAAGATTTGACCAGTCATAATTTCCCTTTAAATTGTGATAAAGACTTCTTTTTATCATACCTATACATTGTAAAACAGATAGAATGCATAGGAAAAAGTATTGGAAAACAGGGAACTCCCTTACATTGGGAAGCTGGAGCAAGTCTCTGAGTGAACCACACATCACAATTTTGGGGCTGACTGTCAAACATCCAGGGGCACTTTAAAAAAAAAAAAATCTAAACATTTTCTAGACCGTTTTTAACCATAGAACGCATTCCTTTTTATGTGTTATGCCATCTTCATATCATAGAATTTTTTTAAAATTTTGGTTCAGCTCAAGTGTGGAGAATGGGAATGTTCTCTATACCTGATCTTAAATTGAAAATATGCATCCAATAGATCTCTTCAACCCCTTTAAAATGTTACCTTGGTTGTCCTGATACTCCTATGAATAGCTTCAAAATCAATTTGGAAAGACAAGTGAGGTTACAGCTGTGCATGATCACAATTTTCACACCTGCACTGGCAGAACCGCTCACCGCAGATAGATCAGTGCCTACCTTGGGGTCCTGTTCCATGGCCAAGAATATGGCAATATGGCCATGGCCTTTCTATGACTATGTAGACATATATGGCCGAAAGATGATCAAATGAAAAGATATCAAGCCAATTTTGTCATTTATATTGTTATGATTGAGGATTTTCCCTTTTAATAGATAGTCAAGAACGGCATTTTCTTTGCTCTGAAGCATCAGAGACGTTGCCAAACATCTTGACTTTTTGGCCCAGGGTATCCCCTGGGCTATTGGAGCCGGGTTTTCAGTCAGATCCACAAATTTGTAATCACCAACTTTAGGGTGTAATCATTCAGTGATATACTGTTAGCTTACACATTTTTCAAAACCCAAAGGAAAGTTTCAAATCTCATCTATCAGACAACATTTTGTCCTTTATGGTGAGTGATGTCTTTCTCTATGAAAAAAGCTGCTGTACTTACGTCATGTTTTTGGGAGCTAGCCTGACTATAAGTTCTTTAACCATTGGGTCTATGGGTCAGATAGATTTTGGCGATGAAATTAGCACATGGAGTCCTATGGGTAATCACCAAGTGAGACACTTTTTTTTCAGCAGGCAATGTTTACAGTGTCCAAGCTATACACATAACACATTGGGGACTGAGCGATAAACTAAGCATGCTAAGGATAAAGTTTTCTGTGGGGGCTAGGTGTCCAGGGGGCCATGTTTCCAGGGGCTAGGTCTCCAGAGGACCAGGTGTCCGGGGGCCAAGTGTCCAGGGGCCAGGTGTCCAGGGGCCAGGTGTCCGGGGGGCCAGCACACCAGGGGGCCAGCGGTCCAAGGGGTTTAGTAAGAGAAGATTATGCCAGACTGGTGTCAGTACATGTAATTGTATAGATAATAGTCTCTATTTGTAAGTAATTAGTCAATATTTCGCAAGTGCTGATTCCTGTGACCCTACAGGGTTGATAGAGGGTTTTATGGTACCTACCCTGAGCCTTCTGTGCTTCAATGCACAACGCCCAATTTTTATATTGGGGGGGGTAGTAGACCCTGGGCCATATGTGATATATATCACACGTTAAATCTTTAATCATGCATCAGTGAATATTGCGCATTCCACACAACTCGCTCTGTTGGCATACCAGCAGCCATAAATTTGCGTTACCCGTCACCCCTGGTTAATATGACCACCTCTACGCTACGACTTTTTTGTTCTGATTTTGTTCCATGAATCAATCCCCATATTAAAATACATACCGTAATCTCCCGCGTATAAGGCGAAGCCCGCGTATAAGGTGCACCTACAGACCACCCTGGGCCCTCCTGGGACCCCTTATGTTCTTTTATGACCAAGGGGGCATGTAAGATATCAAAAGAAAGGTCTTGGTGCCCCCCTTGTGGATCCAATGAGAACTAAAACCCCCCGTATAAGACGCGCCTTATACGCGGGAGATTACGGTACAGTCAAATTGTATCTATATATATCCAGCAGTTGTGTGTCAGCACAGAACTACATGTTTGTGATATGTTCGTCTGAGGTGTCAGATTGTACACACACACAAAAAAATCCTTTTCTCTGGATAGACCTATGATCTAGCACACTTCAGTAAAGTTGGGATAGCCAATGCTGCTTCTCATGCGATGGTCAATCGAATGTGTAAAACACCTATTGAGATCTCCAAGCCGAGGAACATGGATCGGTACTTTCTAATGCACAGATAATATTATGTCAGAAATCCCACTTTCCCTCTATCTCTCCTATTCTTTTATTTTGTTTTACTTTCTTGTTGACCATAGTGGTATATTGCTGATATTCTTTGTATGTGCAACAAAACTTCAAACTCTGTATACCGGGTACTTAAAATAAAAGTATGCTCTGTCAGTAGCCTGTGGAGCAGAGGTTACTGAGAATGATGTTCAGTTTAAGGGGTTTCGAGCTCACTTGGTACTATACCGAGGTTGTGTTGTCTTGAACTTTCTTAAGACGATGTGAGTGGCCTTCCCTCTCCTGCCAGAGCTACCTTGTTATTGTGGCAACTGTGGCCGTATCCAACCGCCATGGGTTTGTCTCATGGCAACCATTGTAAAAGTTTACGCGGTTGCTAAGTCACAGGGGGAAGTGGGTATATTTATAACCTGGGGCCTATCCCCATCATTGATTTGGGGATCCCCATACTTTGATGAGGGCTGTGACTCCAAGGTTTCGATCTGTGGATCTCATCAGGCTCTTAACTGGCGTACAAGGCTTGTGACTGTTGTCACTATTTGATCCAAAAATTATTTTAAATTAATGGCTGAAATCAATCACCAAATAAATTTCATACAAGGGGATTTTTTATTTTATTGAGACAGAAATGGTGTAGCAGATTGATTGTCAATTTGGTACAACTGTGGACCCTAGTGTGTAGAGAAATGGAATTTCCATATTTCTATATGAGTTCATATATTCACCACCCCCCGTATCGGTAACAATGTGTTTTTAGGAAGAGGTCTGGGATTTAGGGGGGATTTATTTTGGGACCAGATGTTTAGAAGATGGGTGCATCTACTAGGTTCATACCATATGGGACTTGGGTGCGCAGTTTGCTTATCCATTCCCTTTCTATCCGGTTTCTCCATTGTGTTGTCTTGAAACTCAAATAGAAATTGAATTCGGTTAATCAGCACCAAACGTTTGGATAATCCATAGGAATTGTTTGCCGTCTGAAAATATCACTCTGTGCTGCAGTCAGTGGGTATTGATGGAGTTGTTCTGTTTTGTTTCAGTCACACCAGGTGCGCAGTCTACACAGGACGACCGGCACGCAGAGTGATAAGCTCTTTGTGGTAAGAATCTAACAATAATATGCCTAATGAAGGCTCATTGAACTCCACAGTCAACCTGATTCAATAAGCTTTATGATAAAGTGTACCATTAGGCCTACAAAAAATTGTTGTGTTCGGGTAGTGGGTTCGAAGAAAATTAGGGTAAGTAGGTAGGAATTTTTTTTTAGGCCAGCTGTAAATTTTCGCGCCTATGTGACGGGAATTTGATGCGCAAGATCTTGAAAAAACCTTTCATGTTTCGCTAAGTGCCAAAACATCAGATCTTCCCCCGAAATGCCCATAAAAACTTAGTGTAGGGCCAAAAAATTAGGGTAGGTTACCTGAACACAACAATTTTTTTTAGGCCTTATTTAACCTCGATCATGATATTTGAATGGCCGGTAATATTTGGATTTTATCAGTAAGGCATAGTTCTCTTGCTTATAACGACCCGGATGATTCAGATTAAAAATATAGATTTTGTATGATAATGATGTATTCAACCATTGCAGCACAGAGACTCAGCAGAAAACAACCCAGAAACACCTTTTGAGTTCACACCTGAAAACCTCAAGGTAAATAAAGCTTTTAACACAACTAGAATTGCTTCGTAGTACTCTAGATTAACACTGACGTCCTCAAACAAAACATTTCAATTTAGTTCTGAAAAGTTCTAAACTAAAACCATTGTGTCATTGATGTGAGGCTGTCTATTCACTTTATTATATTACTCAATATTTTGTTGTTCATGCAGAGAGCAGAGGTCATCATTGGTAACTACCCTGAGGGACACGAGAGAGCAGCAGTGATGCCTCTTCTAGACATTGCCCAGCGTCAAAATGACAGTATGTACTCGTTTTAAAACTCATCTAGAGCATTAGAAAACAAGAGCATAACAACCCTTTTATATCCGGCAGTTTCTGAAACCTAGTTTCCATTGATGGGAATAGAAGTTGCGTCATTCTTTTACTTTTCCATCATCTCCACCAATTCTGGGTGCACCTTATACACGAGGGGCGCCGTATACATGGGGCATTACAGTAGATACTTAAATGAATGTTGTGGTTTGTAACTTGTAGATTGGCTGCCCATCTCAGCCATGAACTACGTGGCGGATATGCTGAAGATGCCCAAGATGCGTGTGTATGAGGTGGCCACATTCTACACTATGTACAACAGGTAACCGTCTCTCTGCCCTCATATATAACAATGACAGTGTATTAGAGTGTGTTTTTAAACACTTGTCGTCTACTTTGATACGACGCGGAACCCAGCATTAGCACTTGCCGCTATGTATAACGCAATGAAGACATCATTGCACAATAGTCCATATGTACGCAATGGGCTTATGTAAGCCCTGTTAGTTAAGAGAGAACAATATTGTGACATGCAACAACTAGGTGAACACCAAGGTTAAATGATTGTGCTTGTACTGATTTTCAATTTCCTTTTGAATTGCAGGGAGCCAGTAGGAAAACACTTTATCCAGATCTGCACAACTAGCCCCTGCATGTTGGGCGGTATCGGCAGCGACAGGATTCTCGAAGCCATCAAGAAGAAGCTTGGTAAGAATTAATACCAAATGCTTTCATTGATATAAACTAGATTCTCTCACAAGGGTTCCTTGTCATCTTATTTCG
Source organism: Acholoe squamosa (assembly GCA_949317995.1). Taxonomy (NCBI): domain Eukaryota; kingdom Metazoa; phylum Annelida; class Polychaeta; order Phyllodocida; family Polynoidae; genus Acholoe; species Acholoe squamosa. Next base: position 70,228,363 of record OX439038.1, read on the forward strand.
ATGTTTGTTCAAAGCAATGGAAAATTATATAATCAGAGATGCCAATTTTGTACTCTCCTATATTGTGGTATATAGGATTTAAAAGAACGGTAAATTTGTCTATTTGTAGGTATCAACTGTGGTGAAACTACACCTGATAAGCTGTTCACCCTTATTGAAGTGGAGTGCCTTGGGGCCTGCGTAAACGCTCCAATGGTACAGATCAACGACAACTACTATGTGCGTACTTGTATATCCTTCACAAAGTTCATTTAAGTCTCATATATATGTGTATATATATATATATATATATATATATATATATATATATATATATATATATATATATATATATTTTTTTTTTTTTTATAAGTTTATTGCTAATGGGGGGGGGGGAGAAAAGGAAGAAATAAATCAAAGAGCGTTTAAAAAATAGAAGAATTCAGATAAGCAACAATTACGTACACTCCTATGCAGCCAGGGGAAACGGATTGCCTGACTAATTCTGGGTATACAACTTGCAATCTAAAATATTGCAGTCATAAAACATACGTGGTATTGCCTGGTAGTTTAAAATTTGCAGTGAAAATTAGTCTTACAAATAAGTCATGATTGAGGATATCACTTGCCATAAATTTACAGGAGGACTTAACAGAGAAGGACATCGAGGAGATTCTGGATGACCTAAAGGCTGGACGTACGCCGAAGGCTGGGCCAAGGTATTCAAAAATTGAACCCCCTATCCCCAGATTTAGCTTTAGTGATGCGTTGGGATAGTATGTAATCTCCAGCCGAGTGCTCTCTGAGCTGTCATTGGTATTGCAAATTGTTTAGATCTTCCCAATGTGCCAAAATACATTTGGACTGAACTGGCAAACCTTAGGGAATTGTTGGTCGATCAATCCAATGAAAAAGCTAAAAAAAAAAAAAAAAGAATAGACAGCCTAAGGCCACTCCAAAAAAAAACTTGTTTCTTATCACCATTCCATGGAAAAAGTGACAAGGGAGGATTTTAATATACATTTTTGCCGAAGCAGCTCATTAGGGCCTGATATCTATGCATCGCGGACGTAGCGTGTATGAAAAAACTGCATTATAATAGGAAAGTTTTCATTGATATTTCAAAAGTGTTAGGATGTCTATTATTCAGTCAGCTGCATTCCCTGGACCATAAGCTTTCATTTGATACCCAATTTGACTACTTTTCTTCATTTTTTAGTAGATTTTCCTCAGGAAATTCTTAAAAAAAAAAATTAAAAAAATCAAATGGCGATTTTTCTGACGAGGGCGGTGATGAGAAACAAGATTTTTTTTGGAGTGGCCTAAAGACACTACTTTGCATTGATTTGCTATTACTAATCATACCGTTGTGGATTTGCCCAAGTTCAAGACTGGCAGTTCAAGAATCAGTAGAGATTAATCAAAGGACATAAAATTACAACTGATGAAATGAAATAGTCGCCTCAGTGCAACCAGTTTGTAACTGCATCTGGGTCCACAGGATAACAGGTACCTCTGTGAGGCCCCTCACAAATATATTTTTTAGGCGCCATCTTTTACCTTGTTGACAAAGATGCAGTTTCACCCTTGTTGCACTGAGGAAACGAAATGAATATCAACCAGACGATAGCATAATTGCATTGTTAAGAATTTCCACAAAATATTTAGTGTTTGCTTTTTTTTTCCAGGAGCGGTCGTTTCTCAGCAGAGCCCGCCGGAGGCCTGACCACGCTGACGGAACCCCCAAAAGGTCCTGGATTTGGTGTTCGCCCTGATCTATAAACTAGATTCTCAGATTGCAGATGTGTGTAGATATCTTAATAAAATTAAATGTACATTGTAACTATCCTGAATGAATGGTCAATATTAAAAATGTGAATAATAACGATCAGTGTTTCTTGTGATTTGATTAAAAAACATTTATTCAAACAATCCTTTGGCACATACAAGCACTCATTTACAGTTGTTCATTATATGGAGACGTTAATATTTCAAGTCGTTCTGGCCACGTCTTTCAGTGTAATGGAGGTTATAATTTCTATGTGAACAAAATGGTGAGATTCAGCCTAACCACATATTAAACAATCTTTGCAAGCAAAGTTACATTACATTTCATTTGATGAGCACATTTTAAATGACGGGTAGAGCACCTCAACTACCGTAATCTCCCGCGTAGAAGACGCGCTGTGCGTCTAAGACGCACCCCAAACTTAGCACATGCATTTTCGCGTATAAGACGCACATTTTAATGCTGAAATTTGTAAGATTAGTACATTTCTATACAAAAATTACCCCTCGTATAAGACGCACCCCCAACTTGAGAGAAAGGTAAAATCGTTAAGGCTAGGGCACAGCCCTAAGATACCTATGGTCAACTGTGTTCTATGTGCTATGCTAAACTATGCTATAACTAAATGCTGACAAATAGTGAGTAATTACTGACATTATTGACTAATTGCTGAGAAATGTTGCATCAATGCATCATGCCATTCATAAAGGGTTAACTGTGTATCAATGCATCATGCCACCCATAAAGGGTTAAAGTGCATCAATGCATCATGCCATTCATAAAGGGTTAAAGTGCATCAATGCATCATGTTATCCATGAAGGGTTAAATGTGCATCAATGCTTTGTAACATCCATAAAGGGTTAGCTGTGCATCAATGCATCATGCTATCCATAAAGGGTTAACTGTGCATCAATGCTACATGCCATTCATAAAGGCTTAAAGTGAATCAATGCATCATGCCATTTATAAAGGGTTAAATTTGCATCAATGCATCATGCTATCCATAAAGGGTTAACTGTGCATCAATGCATCATGCTATCCATAAAGGGTTAAATGTGCATCAATGCATCATGCCATTCATAAAGGGTTAAACGTGCATCAACGCATCATGCCATTCATAAAGGGTTAACTGTGTATCAATGCATCATGCCATTCATAAAGGGTTAAATGTGCATCAATGCATCATGCTATCCATAAAGGGTTAACTGTGCATCAATGCATCATGTTATCCATAAAGGGTTAATTATGCATCAATGCATCATGACATTCATAAAGGGTTAAATGTGCGTTAATGCATCATGCCATTCATAAAGGGTTAAATGTGCATCAATGCATCATGCCATTCATAAAGGGTTAAATGTGCATTAATGCATCATGCCATTTATTAAGGGTTAAATGTGCATCAATGCATCATGCTATCCATAAAGGGTTAACTGTGCATCAATGCATCATGTTATCCATAAAGGGTTAACTGTACATCAATGCATCATGCTATCCATAAAGGGTTAACTGTGCATTAATGCTACAGTGAGTGAGTAATAGATGTTTAACGCCATTTCGACAGCTAAGGTCATATTCATGGCGAGAACTACATTACACAATTTCACAGGGGAATGTGTCAGTGCCCGCGCATATGTGCACCACACACATCCCGAGGGGATAGGAAAGAGAAGAAATAGACCCTTTTAAGTGGGCTAGGGAGGCCCGCATTAATGCTACATGCCATTCATAAAGGCTTAAAGTGAATCAATGCATCATGCCTTTCATAAAGGCTAAAGTGAATCAATGCATCATGCCATTCATAAAGGGTTTAATGTGCATCAATGCATCATGCTATCCATAAAGGCTTAAAGTGAATCAATGCATCATGCCATTCATAAAGGGTTAAATGTGCATCAATGCATCATGCCATTCATAAAGGGTTAACTGTGTATCAATGCATCATGCCATCCATAAAGGGTTAAAGTGCATCAATGCATCATAAGGAAGTATGTGCGGCCCCTGGACAGCCTGCTAATCCTGTAAGGATCACAGGGTGAATCAATGCATCATAAACCCTATGCACTGCCCTATGTATACCCCTATAGAAACAGACACCAGTGCATTAAAGGGTTAAAATTGGTTTTCACGGCTATATCCAGGGTGAGTAGATTGGCTATGGGACTGCATATAACATTCTTTTTTCTTTATTAACTGGCCCCTCTATAATCCTATCATTACAAAAGTGGTGTATGTGCCCATAGCAAAGGCTGTGGTGGTGGCAAGACTACAGTAGAACGTCTACTTTACACCAGGGAACTTGGTATATTCCAATATCCTATGGGCATCCTATGCCCATAGGATAATAAGACTCCCCAGCATTTTGTTTGGCGTAGAGGACGCGTCTTATATGCGGGAGTTTACGGTACATGCAATGGGAGATATGGAGCGACCCAAGACTCCAATGAATTTCAGGGGCAATGACTTATACCTAGATACTGGGCGTTTCCTGCGACATGTGAAGTGGCAAAGGATAATCTAATGTTTTACTATCAACTTCCAATACAATTCAATTCATTTTTTTCTTCGAATTCACCTCACGATTGAGCAAAAGGTCCCGCTCTTTAAATTCAGAAAACAGTTTTACCAAGTTGGTAATAAAAATAGCACCAAGTGACAGCAGAAAGCACATGGGAGAACAATATCACACATTGTTGACGTATCGGATAAAATGCTTCCTGCCAGGTTCCCTCTTCATGGTCGATGTGTAATTATCTCGGCAAAGCATTAACTTGGTCAGCCTTGAAGAGATTATGACACCAAAACAAAAGTTTGGGGCATCTGTCATTAAGATTGAGTACACACGAAAATAAATATAACACTATCAAAATGCATATCAAGTTTTCTCTAGTTTAACAAAGAGCATGCCAAATAAATAATTACAGAAGAAATACATTATTAATTAGTGTTCCATAAAAAGTCACCACCACAGTGACAGTTCACAGGAACATTAACGTTTAAAGAACCTCATGACGCCTAAAGCTTTACTCATGAAACACCAATGCAGTTCTGGTGACTTAACCAGCCAGTGAGGTTCCGACCTCTCATAGGTGAAGCAACCCCATAGGGTCTACACAAGACAACAGGGCAAAATATGTTGAGGCAGTCTATACGACCCTTAAGGAATTTTACATGCTAACCAAAATAACTATCAAACCTACATAACACTCAGCCCTTAACGACGTGACAGTTACCTAAGATGCTGTAGCACTGTTTGACAGCCTCCTGGCAGTTATTATACTCTCTATATGGCAGTACCAGAACCCTGTCCATCACTTCTATGTGACTTAACAGGGCTGGCAAAGCCTCCCTCACTTCCCCCTTAAGGAGTTTCTCAAAGGCCTGCTGATAGGCCTTGGAGGATGTCTCCATGTCTAGTTTGTTCTTCGCTACTGTCTGCATGTCGGAGCAGCTGGGGCACGGAGCTGGGTCTGGTGAAGTCCTTGGTAGCGGCTTTAGGCACGCGGTAGACTTGAAGATGGGTGCCTGATGTTCTATGTGAGGATAAAGTGGCCAGTTTTGTGTGCAGGCAATACACGCACACTTGAAGTAGTACTGCGGGCCAAGTTTCTGATGACGCTCTGCACGACTCTGCATGGCATATACAGCACCATAGTTGTCAGATACCTGCAAATAGAGGAATGAATTATAACTATGGAGGTAAAGGATGTTGATTGCACATATTGTAATATCATCATGTTTCTCTTCGTGTTTATTCAGTATCAGGTGGATATCATTATATTAATGATAAAATACTTATTTTTTGGTATTTCTCCCAAGAACCATTATATAAATGAGTACCAGCTCAAACCTGTGGGATAATCAAAAATAAATTGCCTATGGCTAGTCTGTTCATTTCAGACATACATGAAATCACACAGTAAAATATGTACCTCCTCTCCCTTCTTGATGGTTTTGATTGCTCGTACGACACAGTGTCCACCATAGAAGTTCCTATTCACAGTAGGATCACACGAATGGTTGAAGAGACTGAGTGTGGCATAAATCCCAGCACCGATCTCCAGTGGCAAGGAGGAGGCGACCGAGCTCTTCTGAAGCTCTAATTCAGCTATCTCATGAGCATTGCATGGAAGTAATTGTAGATGGCTGAGGATAAGTCCCCCAATGTACGTCATGGCATCAGAGATTACGTCATCTTCCTTTAGGTTAGCGAAGAATCCTGACCGCTTCAGGCACTTAGTTAGGAAGACGGCCATGGCTGAGCGGCGGAAAAGGTCATGAACTGGCCGGTCCATGTCGTGAGTGACAAGATGGATGATAGTATTGTAGTCATCAGCGATATACTGACCATCAGCGTTACAACCTCCCAGCTCCTTATTTTTTACCACTTCTTCACTTGGGTTGGATTTATGATACTTCAGCAGGAAGTCTAAGCCTGAAACTGTGACCGTCCTCAGAGCTAAATGACCAAATTTGCCTACGCCTGATCGATGAATGATGTCCAGGACCTCGCACTCATGTTTATGGTAGGCCTCCCAGGAAAGGTCCCTACAAGCTGTGCTGCAATATCGGGCAATAGGGCATAGATGACAGACTATTGGAGCAATACATCGTTTAAAGCAGTGGTGACAATGGTTGCTATACTGGTCAGGCAGAAGTACCGATGCATACGGCTTCTCAACTAATATAACCTCCCCTGGTTTAATGTCTCGGTCTGCGAGAAGAAAGCGGCCTTGGTTTTGAGTATAGGCCACCTTGCACACAGAAGTCAAGCTAGGGTAGGTCATATTAGCGCTCTCTGATACTTCTGGTAGCTTCTTAATGTCATTCTTCTCACCCACTTCATCATTTTTCAAGCACTCCCTTCCTATACATTCATCAATATTCTTCTGAATATCCTTTAGAAATGTGCTTTTTTTCTTGTTGTCGAGCTTCGCTTTACCTAGAAGTATCTTAGCTGCTTCAAATGCCACCTTTGCAGCATTTTCTGATTTCAAAGCCTGGTGACATTTCCCCTTGCGGTCATAGAGTTTGTATTGAAGCTCTTCGCTATAGCCAGCTTGTATAGCTTTATCAATGTCCCTCACACAATCATGGTACTCCTTCAGGTAGAAGAGTGCTGCTGATCGATTAGAGTAGCCCAGTGCTAGATTGTTCTTTCCGCTTGTGTCATTACAGTAATCAGGCGAATAAGCCACACTGTCATTATAAAAGGACAGGGCTTCCTCATATTGGCCATTCTTGAAGAATTTATTCCCTTCATTTCTCAGATGTTGAGCTGTTGGTGATGATTTTACCACTTTTGCTATAGCATCCAGTTGAAAAACTTTATCTATATCATCTAGTTTTTGGACATATTGCACTCTTTCAAGATCTGTCGTCAGACGCACAAATTCTCCAGAGAGGGCTTTCAGTTTTCCACTTTTCTGTAAGCTAGCAGACAGCAGCTCGAAGTCATTGTAGAACAATTCCTCTTCTTTAGACAACTCCTCCATCTCCTGAAATTAAAACAGATGAAAAAGAGATGTGTAACTGGAAAGCCAAACCGTGATTTATAAACCTTTCAACGGAAATCTCAGTTGATACTGGATATGTTTGTCTTTCGCATAAGTTAATCACCGGTACGGTAATAAAGCCATCCTCGATCTTGCCACTTTCGTAGCTCTATCCTACTCCTGTTCTCCTCTCGTAGTCAGTACCGTTACACAGACGATGCTCAGTCGATCTTCGATCTAGTATGGCATTCGCTGTATAGTGTATTGTCGTATCGGCCATTATTCATGAAAAGAACACCGGTATACATATTACGTGAAGCCCTATTTTGGATATGGGATGGTCAGTGGTAGAAATTTAGAGGGGTAGCGCTTGGTCAGTGTGAGATTTGTACATCATTATCAAAGATTGTGACATCCTTTTTTCAAATACCAGTATGTGTTGGTTCTAACCATATTAAATACACATCCAACAACAAGTTGACACAAGTTGCACAACCCATATTACCGGTACCGTACTAGAAAAAAAGTGCAATGCCAATGGGCCCCGATGCAATAGGGAGGGAAAGATCTGTCACCATACACCTCTATTTGTGTTTAAAGCATATAAAAAAGGAAGGGACAGGCAGACATGGACCACGCACCTCACCCTAATCCCTATACAACTGTCAGTGTCACTGTTGGAGAGTAGACTGGGTATCGTCTCAATATTGGCAAATTGAGAATGAGATCACTCAATAGTAAAACATGGAGTAGCCATAGTAAAGAAATCTGTTTTTTCAATCCTTTTCCACATTAATGTGTTTCCTCCTAGCTTTCCGTACTATAATATCTTATGTCAAGTATCTAGTAACACTCATTTTCCATGATTATCAATTACAACCTGCTTGGAGCTTGAGAGTTCTCAGTGGTAGTCAGAGTTTTGGGAAGTTAAAGTAGGTGAGCTATCATAAAAAAATCACTATCAAATCTATGGCTATGCAAATGTGCTCACCTCTAATTTTGCCCCATTCGGCATACCATGAACTATTAAATGCAGGCAAAAAGGATTTGCAGAAACCTCTTTGCTTATATGTGAGCCACGGTTTCACTCCATAAATCCCTATGGAGTGATCAGTGGTGCTGTCCCCTGACAGCCACTTATAGGCTCAAGGGGTGATCATGGCTAAGTCGTGCGGCCAGCTTGAGTACTTACATCAGTGTCAGTGCTCAAGATCCTGAGTAGTTACACATTGTGTACCCCTTCCAAACACCCTGACGGTTCTCATCTTCCAGCTAATCTATTCCATATACACTAGATGGCGGGACAAGTCCTATGCAACCTAATACAGTAAAATTCATTTACAACGAATCCTGTTTCAACGAATTTTCGTTGATTATAACAAACAAATCACACTGTCCCAAATCACATTTAATCACTCCCATATATTTCTATAGAAAAAGGATCCCCTTACAACAAACTTTACATGCCCTGAAATCGTTTACAATGAATTTTTCTTGACAACATACGATAATTGTGTAAGTGCTCAAGATGTAAGCGCTCAAGATCAAGATGCTATTTCATAACAAGAGAGCGTTTATTTTAAAACAGTTGAGTCGAGAGTATGTCTTGGAGAGACAGAAAGGAAACGAGGCAAGGGTACAGAGCCTAGGCTAGATGACTTGCCCATGACTTTCCCACTATGTCATTAAGGACACATTTAGCTGCTTGATTGTCTTCCCCCCCCTCCCAACACAACTACCAGCACAGCTCTCAGTATTGAGGCATGCCTGAGTACCCCCTACCCGACCAGGTGACCCCGACCAGGTGACCCCGACCAGGTGACCCCGACCAGGTGACCCCGACCAGGTGACCCCGACCAGGTGACCCCGACCAGGTGACCCCGACCAGGTGACCCCGACCAGGTGACCCCGACCAGGTGACCCCGACCAGGTGACCCCGACCAGGTGACCCCGACCAGGTGACCCCGACCAGGTGACCCCGACCAGGTGACCCCGACCAGGTGACCCCGACCAGGTGACCCCGACCAGGTGACCCCGACCAGGTGACCCCGACCAGGTGACCCCGACCAGGTGACCCCGACCAGGTGACCCCGACCAGGTGACCCCGACCAGGTGACCCCGACCAGGTGACCCCGACCAGGTGACCCCGACCAGGTGACCCCGACCAGGTGACCCCGACCAGGTGACCCCGACCAGGTGACCCCGACCAGGTGACCCCGACCAGGTGACCCCGACCAGGTGACCCCGACCAGGTGACCCCGACCAGGTGACCCCGACCAGGTGACCCCGACCAGGTGACCCCGACCAGGTGACCCCGACCAGGTGACCCCGACCAGGTGACCCCGACAGTCCCACAGTCCCACAGTCCCACAGTCCCACAGTCCCACAGTCCCACAGTCCCACAGTCCCACAGTCCCACAGTCCCACAGTCCCACAGTCCCACAGTCCCACAGTCCCACAGTCCCACAGTCCCACAGTCCCACAGTCCCACAGTCCCACAGTCCCACAGTCCCACAGTCCCACAGTCCCACAGTCCCACAGTCCCACAGTCCCACAGTCCCACAGTCCCACAGTCCCACAGTCCCACAGTCCCACAGTCCCACAGTCCCACAGTCCCACAGTCCCACAGTCCCACAGTCCCACAGTCCCACAGTCCCACAGTCCCACAGTCCCACAGTCCCACAGTCCCACAGTCCCACAGTCCCACAGTCCCACAGTCCCACAGTCCCACAGTCCCACAGTCCCACAGTCCCACAGTCCCACAGTCCCACAGTCCCACAGTCCCACAGTCCCACAGTCCCACAGTCCCACAGTCCCACAGTCCCACAGTCCCACAGTCCCACAGTCCCACAGTCCCACAGTTCCATCCATCCATCCATCCATCCATCCATCCATCCATCCATCCATCCATCCATCCATCCATCCATCCATCCATCCATCCATCCATCCATCCATCCATCCATCCATCCATCCATCCATCCATCCATCCATCCATCCATCCATCCATCCATCCATCCATCCATCCATCCATCCATCCATCCATCCATCCATCCATCCATCCATCCATCCATCCATCCATCCATCCATCCATCCATCCATCCATCCATCCATCCATCCATCCATCCATCCATCCATCCATCCATCCATCCATCCATCCATCCATCCATCCATCCATCCATCCATCCATCCATCCATCCATCCATCCATCCATCCATCCATCCATCCATCCATCCATCCATCCATCCATCCATCCATCCATCCATCCATCCATCCATCCATCCATCCATCCATCCATCCATCCATCCATCCATCCATCCATCCATCCATCCATCCATCCATCCATCCATCCATCCATCCATCCATCCATCCATCCATCCATCCATCCATCCATCCATCCATCCATCCATCCATCCATCCATCCATCCATCCATCCATCCATCCATCCATCCATCCATCCATCCATCCATCCATCCATCCATCCATCCATCCATCCATCCATCCATCCATCCATCCATCCATCCATCCATCCATCCATCCATCCATCCACAGTCATTGTTGATCCTACAATTAACATCACAGACAGTGTAGCCAAGGTGATGTGACCTTGTTACAATTACTTGTTACATTTCCTTCCTTTCCCATGGGAAATGATTGGAAGCCAATTCTCTTAAAGGGCCCAGCTATCTCACTACTGATACTTACCATAGAGAAGCCTATTAGGCTCCTCTATGTACTCACCTAGATTCACCTCCAATGCAAGACTAATGTTTTGTCTATGAGAGAATCTTGGAATTAAACCTATCAATAAACCAAATTGGAAGGCCTTCAAAATCAACTATATCAAAAGATATTTGCCCAGATAACCATGGCACGCACTGCCCCAAAAGATATTTGCCCAGATAACCATGGCACGCACTGCCCCCATACCTACTCTATGCCCTCCTTTTCTAAAAAATCTGAAATCTGTCTATAAGTGGGGTTAAAGACAGTTTGATTACCCTTTTATTTAGGGTAAAAAGAGCCCTAAATCCCATGCATTTCTCCATAGGAATAAAAACCAACAGTAATTACCATGTCACAGCCATCAAAGTACACCTTAAATGTAAATTCTATTACATGGATAGCTTTGTCTTGCTTTTTGTCTTACTATATGACTAATTTTTGGGGGTTCAGTTGTAACAGAAATAGGGCTAAATGACAGGTTTTGATGGTCTATGCAAATTCTTGGAATCTAAATATAAGAAAAGCATACCCCATGAAATGTTTTTTTCATCATTCATCAAAAGATTTTCATGTAAATAGAAATATGACTCATGGGGTCTTTGAAGGGTGTGATAGGGCATATGCTGTGTAATGGAATAGTCTTTTGGTGGTGCATGTAATCTGCTAGAGGTGAAAATAGCAATTGAAACTTGGTAATCATAAGAAACTCGGCTAAGGGCTAGTAGACAAGAGGTCAGAAAGGTGGTGTCAAAAGCCCTTGCCTCGTTTAATAATGGAAGTAAAGTACCCCGGTACCGAGTATATGCAGCATTGTAAGTCCTCAAGATGTGATGTAAGGGAGTATTCAACAGGGGGCATTGGTGAAATTCTGCTAGCGTGCGGTGAAAAATTTTCCCACCCCCCCTCCAAGGGGTCTGAAATTTTTCCGTCCCCCCTTTTATTCTTTAGTGGTGTGCTGGCTTTTTCACTCAAAAGGGGCAAAAAATTTTTTGTCCCACCCAAACCCCCCCCCCCATTTTTAAAAAATGACCACTCCCTAAGTGCTCAAGATGTAAATCACTAAATGCACAAGATGAAGATGCTATTTCAATGTAAGTACTCAAGGTGTAAGTTTTGAAGATGTAAGTGCTCAAGAGACAGTCGAAGAGTTGAAAAAAAAATTGGGGACGGGGCAAAACCATAGTCTTGCCACAAAAAATGACGTAAAAATGTCTGCCCCCCCCCCGAGGGGTCTGAAATTTTCCGTCTCCCCTTTTATTATTTAGTGGCATGTGAGCTTTTTCGCTCAAGAGGCGAAATTTTTTTTTCCCCCTAAGGCTAAGAGGAGTCTGAAATTTTTTTATCCCCACCCCTAAGAGGGGTCTGAAATTGTTTTGTCCCCCCCCCTGTTGTTAAAAATTGACCACTCACTTAATGAAGACAGGAGGCACACTCCCCACTTGGCATAAAAACGATATTTTTACGTTAAGGCCACACCAAAAAATTAAGTTGGTCTACGGATCGCCCTCTCCATATTTTTGGAAATACACTTTTTTTTTCTTTGAAAAAAATCTTGTCTACAGATTTCGCTCACTTCAGTTTCTACAAGTTTTCTCTTTGTGATGTTTGGCAAAAATTTAAAAAAAAAAAAAATTTGCTCGCTCACCTCACTTTCCCACCAAGGAATCCATTGGACGCCAAAAAATTCTTAAAAAAAAAAAAAAATCGTTTTCATTGGTTTTGCTTTTGGTTATTTGGTTGAAAATTGGTTGAAAAAAACGAAAACGTTTTTTGCCAAGTGGGTCGTAATTCCCTGTGTGGGCGGCTCATATCAGGCTCTGTGGGAGTGTAGTGTGGGTATTCCACATCGTCTGCCGTTCCAAGATCACTCTGTACGGTGTGGGATACTTACATTGGCAAATATTCAGTCCTGCGGGAGCACTCTCCGTGCACCTCTCATGCATTCAATCCTTCATCAATCCTTCTAAAAATTCAGATATACATACATCCAACCCTCCTTTAGCTTCGCTGAAAGTTTGGGGATCCTATGATTATTCTAAAATAGGAAAAATTGAAATTTATTAACCCAGGCCGAATTGTGCATGGGCAGGATGCAGCACCAGTAGCTAAAAGGTCTCAAAATAGAGAGGAGCCGGTTCCTAAGACCTAACATCATATGCCTAGGGATCGGTGGGCAGGTCTATGGAAGTGTTGACGGGAGGGTGAGTGTGCTGCACTGGCAGAATAAAATCATTGTCATTGACATTGTCAGGAAGGGAGGAGGACCGTCACGGCGTCAGGGGAATGGGAGTGGTAGGACTCACTTGAGTACTTACGAATCTTGAGCACTTACAACCTTGTATGTACTCAAGTTGGCCGCACGGCACGACTTAGCCATGATCACCCCATTTGCCACTTTATATATTGTGACTTACAGAGGATAGTTGGGGAGTGGCCCCCCTCCCCCACCGACCGAGCACCGCTCGCGGAGGCTGAGCGGCGAAGTGCACGACCTTTCAACATCAGTTTATAGAGCTTAATCAATGTTTATAGCCAACTACTACAGATACTTTGTCCGCTATGATTCTGCCATTATCTCTCAATCACTTTTGAGGGTTATTGTCAATACAAACTTACTTATTTTCCTCTAGAAGAAACTTTTCTTGCTGCTTCTTGGCTTTTTTCGCTGCACCGGAAATATACATAAAATGGTAGAAGTTTGGAGTGCAACCCGATGCAACGCCGCTGGTTTTCCCCGTGCAACCATGTTGAATTGGTTCAAAGGGTACAGGTAGGCGGGTACCATTTGTTTTTGCAGACATCTCAGCTCTTCAGGCAAATTTGCCAATTTTGCTTTCTATTTTCACCCAGGTGAAGTACAGACATGGAGAAAGGAACCGCCGTCTTTCTGGACGTAAGTATAAATTTACTATAAAACCCTAGTCTGGCGTAGACCTAGGCTAGTGGTAGTCACTAGACCTTTCTTGGTTGTGTCACTTAGTCTTAGGCCGAAATACCTGCCTGCTCACAGAGTTCCCTCAGAGTGTCTACGGAGTAGTGTCACTGTGCAGTGTGTGAGTGTGTCTTCAGTTCACTCCAGACTTACTACACTTAGGCCCCAAGTTAGGGAGTGATCATTTTTTAAAAACGGGGGGGGGCATGGTTGGTTTGAGGGGGGGTTCAGAATTGTTTCAACCCCTTGACCAGGGGGGTCAGAATTTTTTTGCCCCCTTGACTCAACTTCGGAACGGCGGCTTGACTATATAGGGGGGGGGGGGGGTCAAAATAATTTCACCTGTTTTCAGCGAAAAAGCCTGCATGTTACTAAAGGTGAAAAGGGCCAGGGATGTAAGTCTTCAGGATTTATCAGGATTTCCTGATTTCTGAAATTTTTTAATGACATTTATTTTCCTTACATGAGTGGTAAGGAGGGCTATTTGGGAAAAATAGAGGGCTTTTATATCAAGTAAATGTATGGCTTCCTGATTTTTGCCTATTCCTGACTTACATCCCTGAAAGGGCGTGTTCGCCTGCGAAGGGTGTGTTCGCCCGCAAAGGGCGTGTTCACCCTCAATTTTCGCCTCCCGAGGGGGTCGAAAAAATTTTGGCCCATCAAGAGGGGGGGGCCGAGCTTTATACCTTAGCCTTAGGCTGAAATACCTGCCTGCTTACAGGCAGAATCCAACATGTAGTATACAAGTCTAGACTAGTGGCACAAACACATGGCTAATTCCTATTCTGAACTAAGTACTCCCTGTCAGTTCCATGGAAATCGTCCCTCCTATTCACACTGAAGCACGAGATATATCCAAAAATTCTGAACCCCCCTCAAACCAACCAGCCCCCCCCCCCCCCCGTTGTTAAAAAAATGATCACTCCCTTAGATATCACTACCTCAATGGCCTCCATCGTCGACATGCTCGGGGTGGTACCACCCTAAATATGCGGTGCGATCCAAAAAAATCCACTATCGCTGACGCTTGACAAACTATTTCAAATACTTAAAATTTCCTCAGAACTAAGCCAAATATACCAGATTGTAGCTTTTGAAATGGCAAAAATCAAACACTAGGTCTGTCATAACAAAGTGCAATCAGATTTTTCGCAAATCGCCATGGAAACCACCGATGTGATTTTGTGGTCTGCCACCTGAGTCGCTACACATCTATCATAGGTCCCTTTGGTTTGCAGTAAATGATCTAAATTATTTTCATTCTTTTCCAATCTTTTTTTAAAAATATTCTCCAAGCCTCCAAGATAATATTAGTGCCAATATATACACAGACAGCCTGTTTAGAACCCATTTTATAGTCCTAGAAATGAAAAATTGACTGTATATAGTGCAGGACTTTCACATTCTACCCGGAAGTGACCTGATTTAGGGTGGTACCAGCGCCTGGGGCGCTGCTCGCACGAAAAGAAGTGGCGCTGTCGTATCCCGAAAGTCGAGCATCCCAGAAGTTGGCCGAAATTTTCAAAATTTTCATATTTCTACGGCGTAGGGACAGTATCATTAGGGTTGTTGTCCTTTCAAATTCTATAAGAAGAGAGGGATGTTATCATGGTTTTTATGTTTTCAAAATATTATTTATTTTCATTGATGTTTGTGGCCCATGAGCGATAATAGGCTTAAAACATGGATTGCACATGCGCAGCCAACTTCTGGGATGTGCCAACTTCTGGGATACGACAGCGCCACCATGTGCCAAAAGCATTGCAACTCCTAGTGTTGTAACTCTGTGCTTGTCACACAACTTCTATCATTTTCTAATTCCCTGGGTCACTTTTGCTGGTTGCTGGCAGATAGAGTGTGAGTGGCCAACTACAGGAACATCCAACGTCAAAGCCGATGACTTCCGGGGTAGCCGTTTTGGATAAGTAGTGCAACCACCTCGGGGTGCCACCTGGTGTAAGCCTCCATTTGAAACATAGGACTAACCAACCAAGAATAGTGTAGTCTCTTTGGCACTAGGTGGCTACACCTGGCTTCAAGATGGCCAACAATGTTTTGCAGTAAGGGAGGGAGATTTGAAAATCACCTGGATTATTAATTATCACAAGTATTTAAAGTGCTTTGTGTATGGTAAATCTTTGGATATACATTGAGGGAAGTGTTGATGGAAACATTGGACTTGACAGTAAGTACTTCTGTGAGAACTGGGCACTCAGCCAATCTGGCAGAGTAGATAGACTACCAACAGACACCTTTGGATCCTGCCTGTAAGCAGGCAGGTATTTCGGCCTATCCAGACTTCACTCTGACTCTGATTTTGACTCTGACTTAGTGACTAGTGTCTGAGTAGTGACAGTGACAAATTGATTCAGTCTCAACTAGATTCACTCACCCACACTCTCATTTACTCTTTTCTTAATAGAGTCTTATTATCCAATTAGATCTTCACGTGCTAAGGGGACCGCAGACAGGGGCCATCCATAAATGATGTTATGAAAATTTGATCATTTTTGACCCCCCCCCCCTCCCCCTCGTCATGTTTTTGGCCAATTTTAGAATGCTGAAGGAATGCTGAAGGTATGCCGAACCTGACCCTCACCCCTCCAGCATGACGTTAATTGTTGATGGCCCCCAGGCCCGTATCGATCAGCCGATCCTGACGATCGGGAGCGTCTGTGCATAATTATTTATGTCCAATTGAGTCTGACAACATCAAACACATTTCCGTCTGCGGTCAACTTTAAAAGGACCGCAGTCACTCTTCAGCTGCCTTTAATAGGGAGTGGTTATTATTCATTAACGATTGGTGGGGGGATAAAAAACTTTTGACCATCCCTGAGGCTGAGGAGCAGTTGCAAGAACTTTAACCCCTCTTGAGTGGGGAGGGGTTTGTAAAAGGTTAGATCCAAAAGGGGCATGAGAAATGTCCATGCCTCTGGTGCAGGGGGGGAGGGCACAAGAAATGTTGACCGCTGTCCACAGCCTCGTATAAGCCGCACCCCCAGCTTTAGAGGGAGCTATTAGCCACATCTGTTGCTTGAAAATTGTAGGTTTACTACAGTTCTATAGTGTCAAATACCCTCCTATAAGCCACACTCCTTCTTTTGACTGATCTTATAAGCCTAACTTTGATATGGGCTCTGGTACTAGCCGGTACTAGCTGTGGCTTATACGAGAGAATCTGGTAGTAGCCTATGGTATTATTCCATAGGTACCGTAGATCTATAGTATAGAAATGTCACTTAGAAAAAAATATGGTTAAATGTGATCACAAAAACGAGTGTGTCACGTCCAACATTCGCCCTTTTTGAGATCTTGTGTGCAAGATACTTTCTCGCCTCCTCGGGCACGGAAAAAAGTTGACTCCCGGATTCAATCTCCCCGCAAAGTTGTGGGCTCTCATATAGGGATGTATGGATGAGGGATCTGCAGGTAGAGTGCACTAGACTGAAGCTTAGACCATGAATTCCTCTCTTATTTTATTGAAATTTTAACAAAACTGGACATATTTAAAAGATGGATGCCTTATCTAGGATATATAAACTGGAGAAAGCATACTTTGAGCTGATAATCGAGCTACAGACGCTGAAATTAGACTTGGCAAAGTGGAGTGAATTTGGGGAATTCCCAAGAAATAGCCGTGTGTACAGGGATCACAAAACAGCGTAATGGCAACATGCCACATATGAATCCCACCTTAAAACCAACTGCATGGGTGAATATTTCTTTGAAACCTACCATTTCTGTAATGTGTTACCCAAGTGAGATAGAAATAATCACTAGGGGACAGAGGCGTAGGAAGCAAATCTTCATTGGGGGGGGAGGGCCCAGCCGGGTCCCAGTTTGAACACTTTGAATTATCGGCTCGAGCGCGATGATGCCTATACATACCCATAATAGAATTTAATAGAAAAGTATTTTTAGTGAATTTTAGATCTGATTTGAGGCTCAGGGCTCCATTTTCCCTATCCCTTTAACATATTAATCTAATTTGGGATGGAATGTTTTAGCTGCTTTTCCATTTCATTATGACTTCTTGGTAAATTTCGGGGGGGGGGGCCAGACATAATCAGGCCCCCCTCCTTTATGATTGGGGGGGGGGGGCTGTCCCCCCTTTTCCTACGCCCCTGGGGGAATATGACATAGAACCATGTAAAAGCTGCATAGTGTTTGGTCATCATGGTTCTGTTCAAGCAAGTTGTATATTCCAAGTGACTTGTTCAAATCTATAGATTTTAATTCCAGAGAAACAAAATAATGTGAAAGACTATCAAGTTTAGGGACTGTAGCCAATCTACTTACAAGCCTAACAAGGCTACCAGTACATGCAGGGATCATGTCCGGCGGCGACTCTCTAGGTTTACAGCCTCAAGGTTTTCATAGTGCACCAACTACGCTACAGAGTTGAATGGGTGCATCATGATGATTATGAATTTTGAGGCTTTATTTGGTCCTCAAAGGTTCGAGCACCAATTATGCTGGCTGTTCCTCTGATTAAATTAGTGGAATATGTTACACATAGCAAAGAATGGAATTTGATTATTTCCGTAGTAAGAACCATCTCCAACACCAGTCTTGATTTATATACAGATAACTGCAAGTATTTCTCAATTAATTATCTTGAAATTCATCATTACAACCCGGTGTATATTTATTGTAGGTATTCCGTAGAGCAGACAAGAATGGTGGGTATTATTTCCCTTTAGTTAGCAATGGCAAAGCCTGTCTCAAATATTTGGTCATTTAAATTTACCGGCTAAAAGTATTTGCATGTACGAAGATGAGACTAAATTGAATATACCTAATATCATGATGTATCAAATACTAGAGTATTATTACATATGAAAGATAATACCCGATATGACGAGAGATGTGACCAGACACTTGGAAATAAATAAAAGAAGGCATATTTAGTTTTTCAACTGGTACCTAGTTTCATACATTCATGGCTTCTG
Organism: Acholoe squamosa; assembly: GCA_949317995.1. Lineage (NCBI taxonomy): Eukaryota > Metazoa > Annelida > Polychaeta > Phyllodocida > Polynoidae > Acholoe > Acholoe squamosa. Next base: position 70,247,237 of record OX439038.1, read on the forward strand.
ATTAGAGAATTATGTGAATTTGCAGATGACGGGGCCTTGTCGTGGGCAGAATTCAAGTCATTCTTTGCGGACGGAGTTCTGAGTGAGAGTGAATTGCGCAATCTTTTCACAGAGATTGACACCCACAATACCAAGTAAGAATCTTCCCACAATTAATACTCACGGGTTCCTTCTGCGTATACATGGTTACTGTGGGAAAATCCATGTGATAAAAATCTCAATAGCCATTAGATTGCTCACAAGTATTGAATTTGAACCATTGCATACCTCCATGCACACGACACTACACATCGTTTAAGATGTGAATAAAAAACACGGAATATTTGGTCAGTAATTGTTACTTGATTGACTAGACGTCAATCAAGTATTTACATCTATCTAAACCTTACCATATTTTGCTGATACAGTGTCTCCATGAGTATTGCAAAGCTGTTACCTTATAGGACAAGGACTCTGTATAAATCTTTTGTGCTGACAAGGCATATTAAAAGGACTACCAGCAGATTATTTACACATGGGAATAGAGTATTGATGTTGTCACACCTCTGGGTAATCCTTAACCCTTTAAGAGGCCTACCTAATGTACAACCACACAAAGGCCTTATTACCCTAAGCCTGAGGTAGGTATGATGCACTAACACTCTGTGTCCCTTGAGGTACTCAACTAGTTCTGCTCTAGCCAATCTCAAAACACCACTACAAGAGTGTTGTTCCCACTGCCACTCTTACTGGCACTCTCAGACTCAGTCTGCCATAGACAGAGATACCCTGTCCTGGGGCTCCTGCCGTACAGAGTGATCTTGAGCAAACTACCATGCCTGCCCAGGCGCCTCTCTGAAGGGAACCTTTAAACCTTGCACACATGCATCACTGACTTTTAGCCCTTTAAAAACAGGATCACTTACACACTCTTATTATCTGATTGACTAGACATTAATGTCTAACATTGCAGCCCTTGTGAGTTATGGCCATAGTACATGATAGTCAATCATACTTGTGCCTGTGGCACAGCTTAGACATTTTATAACGATGGCATTCTATTTTTTCTCATAGATAGAATGTTTAGTAGTTTTTCTTTTTTTTCGGTATTCGATCCATAGTGTGTATGTACATCAGACATATGCCTAGTCTGTGTCTAATATTTGAGACTTATTGATTGCCAAAGCCACAAAGTCTTTGGTTCTATTTATTGTCAGATATATGGCCAAAATTTGGACGTGTTGTTTTTAGACCACATATTTGAAAAATGTGTTGAAGATATAGTAATCATATGTCTTGTACCTTATATACAGTAACATTGACACAGGGGAGCTGTGCACATACTTCTCGCAGCACCTGGGTGCCTTCAAAGATGTCCTCCGTGCAGTCGAAGACCTAAATAACGCTGTCAGCAATGCGCTACAAAAGTCAGCTGAGGTAATTTTGTTTTTGAATGACTTATTAAAAGATGTTTGCCACAAATTAAAGCAGTTATCATCATGGCCGCTTAAGATGTGTTTTTTTTTATAACATAATGAAACTTTTTCCTTTCTACTTATTTGCCCAGTCCTACCCGTCCTCGCCATTCATCGAGCAGTTTCTGAGTCGTTTCCTGCTGCGTGAACTGTCAACTCAGTTACACGCCCTGCAGCGCCCGGTTGATGTAGCCTCCGATACACTTGATGAACAGGCCCTGGTAGCCAAGTAAGAATATTCTTCTCTTATCATCCATTTTGGTTACATGTGTAATCTCATAGGTAGGGGATAAGATTCTAGGTATGGGTAACAGTAAAAGACCAGTTATATATTTTTTCTACACCACTTTTCTTCCATGGTTCTATGTTGTGTCACCAGAAACTTCCCATGTTTTGATAAGACACAGTAGATATTAAGTATATATGATTTCAGTTTTCCATATGCCAATTACTACAGATTTACACCCATTTTTCTCATTGTCAGCTGAGGTAACGTGTCTTTACTTTTGGATTAAATGTCTAATATTCACGAAGTAATTAGTGTATTGATTCCCCCCCCCCCCTTTTTTTTTTTATTACAACTTTTATGAGCTGTGTACATTGTGACAGAAACAGCGGAAAGTCATTCTTGTCGAATTTGATTTGTAGTCATTAACCCTTTGAGGGCAGAGCAAAATTGGTTACCCTGGTCATGGGGACGGTCTCTGAAAAAAGTATAGTTCCTAGAGGACGAGCCTATTTTCAATTCCTATACAAATCCTATATAATGAGGATTGACTAAAGTCGACGCTAGACCTACCACGGTGTCGACTATAGTCGACGCTAGGCCTGTCATAGTGTCGACTATAGTCGATGCTAGCCCTCAATGGGTTAATCGCATCTACCGTAATCTCCCGCGTATAAGGCGCGTCTTATACGCGAGGTTTTAGTTCTCACTGGATCCACAAGGGGGAGATCAAGACCTTCATTTTGATATATTACACTTCCCCTAAGTAATAATATTACATAGGAGGCTCCAGGAGGTTCCATGTAGCTGTAGCTACATGTAGCTTTTTGAATTTTGAAAATCCATTTAGTAGAACAAAAGTTATGAATTTTTTAATTTTTTGAGCATATTCTTAAACTCTAGGTGCGTCTTATACGCGAGGTGCGCCTTATACGCGAGAGATTACGGTAGTTCAGCACTTGTAACACTTAGATTTAGTTCAGTTTAACTTTAATCATGTTGTAGTTATGTATAGGTGATAACCATGTACAGTGTTATAATTTGTAATAGAAAAAAATGTATTGTCAGTCATTAGCATAGACGAAGAGCACGTACAATGTATTACCCTCCAGCCCTGCCCATTTTTCTTTGTAAAACTAGAGTATCCTATTTATAATTTTATTTATTAAAACTCAGTGTGCTCTTAGACCATTAAGATTCGTATACATTACTATGATGGTTTTGTATGCCATTTGTCATCATGATGCAGGAATGCAACTCTGGTGTGGAACTCGCTAGTTTTGCATTCAAACACCATACACAAGAGAACGGACACCACGATGCATCAATGTAGTGCTGGTGGGTGACAATTTATGCATTGATGCATCATGATGATATGGGCAACGAGGCATCATGTGGTCCTTATTGCTGTGGGATCAAATACAATTTTGGAATCAAATGACCAAGAATTCATACATTGAGATTTTTATCAAATATAGACTTAATGTAACAGGTTGGGTGATGATTTTTTCAGTGACCCTGATAATTCCCCCGAGGTGTAAGTAAGATATGATTTTAGGGAACATTTTCTCCTCAATCTCAACAATGTGCATTGAAAGCTTTACTATCAGGAAATCTATCTCTATCTCACTGTCTTGAAAAGTTCTACATTTATCCTTACGCATATTAATATTTCTCCGTGGTATAATGTAGATTTTTCCCAGACCTTTTTTTTTGCATGTTACACACAATCTCTACACCACTAACTTACTGCATGCAACTAATAATTTATTATAATTTGTTTGTGTGATCCCATTTAATAGTGAGAAAAGAATTAAAAGTTCTCATAATATGGTCTGCCCACGCTATTCACTGAGTGTGCTCAGGTCCCTTGACAAATGGAGGGTGGGGAGGGTGATGTTTCTTTCACACGAACTATCCTTCCCCCTCACCCCATTCCTGAGAGACAAAATAAAAAGTTCTATTTTATGGTGAATATAGTGGTCAGATTTCCTCTTGAACTCTGAATAGCTATTTGCATTATGGTGTGACAGTAGAGTAAATCTAACATCTAGAGTAGCAACACTCATATGCAACTCATCAGTTTTGATTCTGTATCAATTTGTTCCTCGTGTTCCTTTGCAAACTGCCGGTAGTCCAAAACCTACAGTAGCTCACTGACAAGCACGTGCTACTGTGTTTCCACCCACCATCCCCACATGTAATTCCATTACTGTCGCCTTTAAATGTCCTATGGCAGATCTATGCTTGTAGTATATTTTAGATAGACAAAATTTGATTTTAAAGTAGTTATACATAAATGAAGTCTAACCCTAATCTATGGCAAAGAACAGTGTATATATACAAAATGTACTTTTAGAACTACCGTAATCTCCCGCGTATAAGACGCAGTGCATGTATAAGACGCACCCCTAACTTGCCAATGGCTGTTTCGCGTATGAGACGCACCCTCTTCAGGCTGAATTTTGTAACATTAGTACATTTCTATGGTAAAAATACCCCATGTATAAGATGCACCCCAAACTCAAGGCAATTTACCTCCCGCATATAAGACCCAGCAGCATTTTGTTTGGCGTATAAGACGTGTCTTATACACGGGAGATTATGGTAGAAGTATTTTATAAATGCATGTGTATCGCCACATTAGGAAATGGTCATTCTTTGGCGCACTGCCAGTAGAGAGCACGTCCTTACGTCTAATTTCCACTACCGGTATTCATTTGTATGATTTATGTATGCATAACAGAGCAAGCACTCCACAGTTACTCAGCTGCTAGATCCTAATACATTGAGTTCGACAGTAAGCGAATAGTATTGTCACCTTCGGAATATGTGATCATATTTTTATTGCACCAGTCAGAATGAATCAAAGTGTACCATTTTGAAACTAAGTTGGATTACCCCGTAGAACAAAAATCCCCCATAGTTAGGTAGTGAATCAATAAAAGAAAAGTTCAATCAAATAAATCTTGATGGACTCTTTCCCCCACATATTTTAACAGGTTTCTGAAACACATTAACAATACCAGCTAATATATACAAAATATATGTACTTGTGGCTCTTTATGGCTGTCTTTGGAAAACATAGAAAAGAAGAAATCAGGGGTCATTGAAACGAAAACACTTGTTAAATTTTGATCCAAATAAAAGTAAGGGGAAAAGGATACCACAAATTGTATGCTGACTACCGTAATCTCCCGCGTATAAGGCGCGTCTTATACGCGAATCAGATCGTGACAGGGTCTTATACGCGGGAGGGTAATTGCCTTGAGTTGGGGGTGCGCCTTATACGCGGGGTACCTCCACTTTCCAAACCTGAAACATGTACACAGGGTCATGTATTTTCTTTAACCAAAGAAAAGGTGTAGTCTATACCATGGTGCTCTAAATACCCTTAAACTGCTGAATAAAACATGCCATTCTGCTCACCATAAAAGTGTTTGGAAATATGTGTACACCCCACTCACTGAGAGCTTTGTTAATTACACTATTGACCTTTTAATCATCCGTACTGGTGTGTAGTGATGTCTGATTAGATTCACATGGTACTTTGTGTAGTGAATAATAAGTAGATAATGTTGACTCTGTAGGAGCGGGGAGCCACAAGCGGCCCATGACGAGCCCGTGTACCGGCGGTCTGTGTCATCCGACGCGGGCGGCGCAGCATCTGGGGTTGTCGCTGGCCGCTTTGGGCGCAGAGCACGTCGTCATCAAGGAGATATAGGACTAGCCTGGCCTATGGATGGAGGTAAGCCTTGTTAGATTCAAGCACACATAATGTTTTAATGTACCATCATCATGATGCATGAATAGCTCCGATGAGTAGTTACCAGGGCTACATTCATGGTGCCACTACAGGGTCGATGCACTCACCAAGTGTCGGCATGATACACCAGCACTGCGCTACCATGGCCGGGGCCCAGAAGAAGCAGTTCCTGTTGTCGTTCATGTTGAGAGGGGCCCAGGCCCAGAAGAGATCCGGTTCCATTATTACTTGCTGTGGTTGGCACTATGGGGGCGCCTTTTTTGTGATACATAACTCTATTAAAGTTAATGCTAATGGTGACACCTCCCCTGTAGGGCTTACCTAGCCCACTTAAAAGGATCTATTTCTCCTCTTTCCTATCCCTGCTTCTTTAAGCCATAATTCCGGCCATAAATGGATCAAAACTGTAAGGGTTCAGTATAAGGAGCCATGTAGTTTCAAAATAAGATGAAGATTTTTCCTAAAGACTGTTTCATTTCAAAATTTTGGTGGGTTGTTCTCTAATATATGTCCTTGTCCCTAACAGGTAACCTGGGCAAGCAGGTTGACCGCCTACAGCGTCTGTTGGACCGTATGGAGACAAAAGTAAGCCTGCATTTTTTACCTATTTCCCTCTGGACAAATGCATGTAAAGCTTTTTTTTAGATGATCATGACAAATTAGTCCATGTGTGTAGTCCTACATTCAAAGCCTGTACACAGGTGGTTGTGGAGGGTCCATCTCGTGGGGAAATAGACCCCTATATATCCTCAGTTCCTATGCATACTGGTATATAGAAGTAATGTTGAGGCACAATCGTCATTAGTATCCAAACTAGTCAGTTCTTGCTTTGTGACCAGAAGAGTAAAATGAGTCAGTGTATTGTAGAAACTAAAACAAAGAGAACACACATAGTTTCTTCTTCCTTCTACACAGGAGACAAATATTTCACAATTCCTGATATTTTACTCATCTTGAGCCAATTGAATTTAACCCTGTAGGTTAGCCTGGACGGAGGTGTGGAGGAGACCGTAGACATCACGGATGAGAAAATGGTAACGCTTTTTCACATTTCGAATTCTTATTACCTTAACTAAAACAATAATAAAACATCGTAAATAGCCCGAATCATTTTAAAACTTGAATATTTTTTAACTTTCTTTTGTAATATTCTAGACATTTTTTTTATTGTATTCCAGTTCCTTATTGTACATTCGCGCATGAAAGTGGACTCTGATAAAGTTAAGGCCTTCAAAAGCAGTCTCAGAAACTACATTGAGTCGACCAATGAAAATGCATCCTGTCTCCAGTAAGTATTCAATAAATTTAACCTGCGATTGAATTAGTTTTTCACTTAGGCTGAGTACTCAGGATAGCATACTTACATATTGTTTGTGTGTGAAACTGCTTTGGTGCACACCTTGTAGCACATACCCACGTTTAACACCACCGGGTGCCATAAATTCCAGCGTGCGTATAAGCTGCATACATGTATGCAGCTTAAAAAAGCGGCAATTTACAGAAGTGGCATTGTGTTTCATGTCACATATATGGTAAAACCCAATGTATGCGCTCCTGATAAGAGACCAAATCCGAAATCTCCTGAGACTTACGGAATATTCTGAATCTCGAGATGGTGCCATCCAGAATTTTTTTGCTACTGTACTAAATTTTGGTAGGGACATATATGTGGATGTGGATTTTACCTGAGTGCGATGATTGTGTGTCTTGCAAGTTATCCCTCTAATGATAACACAAACTTTATTTTACAGTTTGTGCATCCGCTCGTATCATGGCACCGATCTATTCAGGACCTATGAGATCTGGGACTCAGAAGAGGCATGGAAAAGGTAAGCTGTGCAAAATTGATAAAACTTCTTTTTTTGACAATCTGTTTTAGAATACTTGTTTTACCTCTACTGGGGAATTAATGTCAGTGAGCAATGCAAGTGAGTCCACTTCTTGAAAATGACTTGTACACTCATGCATTGCACACTAATACTCATCTTTCTCACTAATACAGTCACGTGGGACAGGAGGGTTACCGGTCGTTCCAACATGGTAAGGTAGACCTTCTAGAGACACCAGAACAAGTCAACACCATGAAGATACCTGGTAAGTTTACATGTATCAGTTACACATGTACTAAAGCAAATAGTTGTAAATCTCATGGTTGTATAAGCCACTCCCACCTGTAAAAAGACCCGGTAACCTCATATAAGCCGCACCAGAGGGAAGCGTGTGGATCATACACAGGGTTTTTCAGTACTCAAACAAAGACCAGTGAGATAACGCTAATGTTCAGTGTTATTCCACTGATGTTCCATAGGTATTTAACTGTAGATTCTCGGGAAATCTCTTCTCTTTTATTTTTTTTTTTTTTGGGGGGGGGGTAAAGATTATTTTATGCTAACATTTTACATAAACCTTAGACATAGACCTTTTAATCCTCACACTATTTGTTTCTCCCTTTGCAGCTTCATGGTGGAGACGTGACGAATAAACCTAAATGATCAGAAAGGAATATCTAAGCGTAAAATGCACACATTACATATTCTATCTTAGATTTTAAGTTCTTAATTCAAATTTCACAAAACAACAGTTGTTTTCATTGCAGTCTTTTTCTGACAAAAAAACTACCGTAAACTCCCGCGTAGAAGACGCGCTGCGCGTATAAGACGCACCCCAAACTCAGCACATGCATTTTCGCGTATAAGACGCACATTTTAAGGCTGAAATTTGTAAGATTAGTACATTTCTATAGAAAAATTACCCCTCGTATAAGACGCACCCCAAACTTGAAAAAATCCTATAAGACCCCCCAGGCATTTGTTTGGCCTAGAGGATGCGTCTTATACGCGGGAGTTTACGGTATATACCGTAATCTCCCGCCTATAAGCCGCGTCTTATACGAGGGGTTTTAGTTATCCCCATATCCGCAAGGGGGACACCAAGACCCTACTTTTGATATGTTACACTTCCCCTAAGTCCTAATAGGATACAATGTGGGCCAGAGGGGTCTGGGGGACCCAAGGTGCACATAGTTTTTGAATTTTTAAAATCCATTCAGTAGAACAAAAGATATGAATTTTTAATTTTTTTGGTAATATTTTCAAACTCTAGGTGCGCCTTATACGCGGGCTGCACCTTATACGCGGGAGATTACGGTATGGAGGGAAAGATAAGCTAAATATAGAATTTAGGAAATAAATGGCATGGGTTTAGATGATGGAAGTCAGAGGAAAATGCTAAAAACCAGTGCGGTAGTGTTATGGTGCAAGATTTAGATGCAAATATGGACACATTTGGCGTATAGGCCTATTGGACCTAGGGTATTTATTTACGACATTATATTCCCAATACAACAAAAGGTCACAAAACCATTTATTTCAGAATATAGGGTGATTCGAGTTCCTAAAGTGGATAATATGAGTTCTGTTGTTTCGGGATAAAGAACCCAAAAATTGACAGCAGACCGGACATACCTTGACAACGAGTTGACACAAAAGTAAATCCTCCATTTTTGAAGCTTATGTACCAAATCTGACGACATGCTTTGGACATAACATCGTTGAAACCTTATTCTGCCTCCCTGTCGACTAGATTCCTTGATATTATGACTGTATTTAATATAAAAAAATAATAAACTTTCGAAGCGAGCGACTGCCTGTGCGTCTTCGCCATTCTGTCAACACTACAGGTGCCACCATCTGATGTATAAAGAATGGATTAGGCTATAGACTGGGACAGCTCTGTCTCAACGTATTCACGGTAGTAGGCCTACGAGAATGGGAGTTGCACCAGGTCACCAGCTTAACCATATGTTAACATGAAACCAAGATGGCGGAGGGCCGTCTCGTCGACTCGCAATAGAAAACAATGGATTCTATCACTTTTAAAGGTAAATACGTAGAATTAATGGTGAAAACCATGTTATAAACGCAATATGTAATGGTTAGACTTGAACTCGTTGGCTTCATGGGTTTGATAAAAGCATTCGCCTCTGGCTCATGTTTTTATCACCTGAGTTCAAGTCTAACCATTATGTATTACATTCCTATCATAAATCTTCATGTGTTATGGAACCTAGTGATTTTGTTATACATTTGTAGATTGATAAATCAAGTATTTGTTGTAAGAGCATTTTCCCAGTATATCAAGTAGAAACTCGCATTTAATACTCTCATCTTCTTGCTCATGGTAGTGTTGTAGGCCCACAATGTATGTTACTATATACAGGGTAAAATATTTGCAGCATGATAAAGGCTTTTTTGTATACTTAGAAATAAATCTATAAGTTTATATGAGTTGTAGATAAGAAAATGACAGCAGTAGTGTCACCATCTCTGTATTTCTGGTGAACTTAAAACTGCGTATTATCACTGTAAAATATCTATAAGGACTGTAGGGTAGACTTCTATGACTCAGACATGTATATTGGCTATAATTATTTGTAATGCGTGTTCAATGATTTTTGTGTAACCTCTAAACATGATTGTACCCGCCCAGTGTAGTCCTACAACAAGATTCTTTCATATCTGTTCTTTTGAGACTTCACATATATTTTGATGTATCACTTATTTCTAAGTTTGATACTGAGAAGGGGTAATTCATTTTTAGTCTTATACAGTCTATGCATTCTTTCCAAATACACTGCATTCTCTTGTGTGCTATGATAAGTTAGAAAGAGCATGTGAAAACTAGAAATACTTGATGGCAGCGCTGTGGGGCCTTTATGCAACGAAATTGCCTTTACGCAGCAAAATAGTATCATTTTGCTGCATAAAGGCTCATGCTTGGCCTTTATGCAACAAAAACGACATTACACAGCAAAATGTCTTTATGCAACAAAATCCTTTATGCCACAAAAGCAACTTGCCATTATGCAACAAACCTAAAGGGTGGATTTGTGTCCTTGCCTTTATGTAACAACACCTATATATAATGGCTGCGAGTAACAAATAAGGCTTGCCTTTAAACAACAAAACCTATACAGTGGTCTTAGTGCTACAAGCTCCCCCTGAATATGACCTTAGCTGTCGAAATGGCGTTAAACATCTATTACTCACTTATTGCTACAGGAACATCTTGTCTTTCTGCAACAAAACCTATATAGTGGCCCTGAGTACTAAACAAGGCTACAGAAATACCTTGCCTTTACGCAACAAAACCTATATAGTGGTCTTATTGATACAGGAACATCTTGCCTTTATGCAACAAAACCTATTCAATGGTCTTATTGCTAAAGGAACATCTTGCCTTTATGCAACAAAACCTATATAGTGGTCTTATTGATACAGGAACATCTTGCCTTTATGCAACAAAACCTATACAGTGGTCTTATTGATACAGGAACATCTTGCCTTTATGCAACAAAACCTATATATTGGTCTGATGCACCAAACAAAGCTAAGTGAACACCTTGCCTTTACACAACAAAACCTATACAGTGGTCTTATTGATACAGGAACATCTTGCCTTTACACAACAAAACCTATATATTGGTCTTATTGGTACAGGGATACCTTGCCTTTACGCAACAAAACCTAAAGAGTGGACCTATGTCCTTGCCTTTATGCAACAAAACCTATATATAATGGCTGCGAGTACCAAATAAGGCTACAGGAATACCTTGCCTTTACACAACAAAACCTATATAGTGGTCTTATTGCTACAGGAACATGCCTTTATGCAACAAAACCTATATAGTGCCCCTGAGTACTAAACAAGGCTACAGGAATACCGTGCCTTTACGCAACAAAACCTATATATTGGTCTTATTGCTACAGGAACATCTTGCCTTTACGCAACAAAACCTATAGGGTGGACTTATGTCCTTGCCTTTATGTAACAAAACCTATATATGTCAGATTTCGCCATTTAGTTCTGCACCACTTTCAGGAGACAAGGTGATAATCAACACAGAATTGGGTTGTCCCATCCTTTTTCTTCACTTTGACCACAGGGGAGGCCCAGGGACTCATTGATTCTTCAATCACCCCACCATCTTGTCCACCTCCACTCCGACCATCTCACGTCTGTGCGGTGCCAACCGTTAGGGGGGTTGTTTAATCGGTGCATGAGTGCCTGTGTCGATCCGGTGTTTCGCCAGGGTAGAGTGGCCCTTATCCTCCTTACACACTTAAAAAGCCCCCAAATGCCTCCTAAGGAGTTCAGCCAGCTCTCTCTGCTGTTGTGTAAAGGCAAGATGTTCCTGTAACAATAAGACCACTGTATAGGTTTTCTTGTGTAAAGGCAATGTATTCCTGTAGCCTTAATCGCGCCCACTATATAGGATTTGTTGCATAAAGGCAAGGACATAAGTCTGCCCTATAGGTTTTGTTGCGTAAAGGCAAGTTTCTTTTGTGGCATAAAGGCTTTTGTTGCATAAAGGCTTTTTGCTGCATAACACCATTTTTGTTCCGTAAAGGTCCCGCACGAGCCTGTATGCAGCAAAATGATACTATTTTGTTGCGTAAAGGCATTTTTGTTGCGTAAAGGCCCCACAAGACCTTCCAACCTCCTCATTGTGGCTAAGCAGTAAACGCTACCTGGGATGTGGTAAAAGGTAAATAAAAAACTCTACACACTTGACTTACCAATATCTCCAAAATACTGTAGAACCGAAATAAATAAGTGTTTCTGATGTAATAGTACGGTACCTTTCATACAGTGCAAGATGGTCTATTGAAAAATGTACTTGAAATGTATTAACCTCCAAAATATTGCAGTGGTACTACATGTAACTATGTTGGTTGTTTCCTGGAAATAGTTGCGATGGTTCTACTGTAGATGCATGCATTCACCAGGTCCACTTATACTATATATATATATATATATATATATATATATATATATATATATATATATATATATATATATATATATATATAATATCAGTGATGCCACTTTTTGCATATAAGCTACACTTTTATCATTAGGTTCAGCCGGGGTGAAAATACAAGTCTTGCATGGGGAGGGAGATTTTTTGCCACACCTGCATGAAAATCAAATGGAATGACGCCTACTTAAGATGGGAGTGGGTATTGCTATATAGGATAGAGTAGATCATAGCTGTGTGATAGAATGTTGCTTAGATTCTGCTGGTGTCAAACTTTTAATGAAACTGGAAGTTATGTGTAGCAGAAGTTGAATAATTGTATTTATGTATCGACATGATTGTATTGTGTATCTTGACTTGTAGATAGACTCCAGTTCATAGGTACAATATATCGCTTCAGTGAAAACTTGACTGATTTGAAAGCATTGACGTGAAGAGCGTGCACAGAAAAACAACCTCACTCATTTGAATTTTGTTATTCATCATACTATATGCAAATTCAACTTATGTTATTGCATGAGTCAGAGGAACCTCATGACAAGACAAACCACAAAAAAAGTACTTTTTCACTTGGTAACAAATAATTTGTATCAATTTCATTTTTTCAGCATATTCATAAATTATGCGATATTCACATATGAAACTTGAATGTGTGCTCATAAGAATGCATATTCCTCATAGAGCACTGTCAGACCAATTGAAACATTATGTTTTGAGTACTATATCAACTGTTTGAGGGTCATAATGTAGTTTTGATGCATGAATCCAACAGCCTTGGCGAGTATCTCGCCAGTTGGGTATTCAAATGTCATACTGATACACACCAACAGTAAGTGTGATACACCAATGCAGCACAGACGAGTTTCTCGCGAACGCTTAATTGGAGCATCATGGCGGCGAAGGAACATGAAACTTGAGGCCCTTGAAGGGTTATTAGACTCCTGTGTGAATCCAGTTTTAGATTATTTAGAATATGTAAAGTTTTATACTTCTGTTGTTTCTGCCACTTTACAAACAGAAAAAATATTTGATATTCAACGGTTTGGAGACTATTGTTTAGCCTTACTCCTATTTCTCTCATTATGAAATGTTGTGCCACTGACATTGTCTTTCAATAAACTTGTATTTTCTATGCATTCATTACTGGAATCGTGTTATGTTCATGTTAGAAAAATTACTATTTCCTTCTCTCCCTTTGTCCCCTTCGCTCCCCAAACCCATCTATGCAAGGGGATCTAGAATATAGCATTCCAGTTTCCAACAGGGGAATTAGTCTTTTTGCACTGTGTTGTCAGTATTGTCATACCTGAAGTCATCATTTTGATCACCTAAAAGTAGTATATAGGGGTAAACTCAGCGCATAGCTACAGCTACTGAAATCTGTTAGACCTACTTTCGAACTGGAAGTGACCTAGTTTTGAAGGCAGGACATTTGAAATCTCGTACTTTCATTGGTGAGAGAGTTTCATGAGCTCTGATTGGCTGAGAGATGGTCTAGTTTAAAAGGCAGGAAATTTGAAATTTTGCAATTGAAGGCGTGAGAGACGATTGCCATGGCAACAACAAAACAAACAAATGTGTTGTTGCCATGGAACAATGATGTGACCTTGACCTTGACAACGTCATTTTGACCTGACACCTAGCGGATATTATTGAAACTTTTTTAGCTTAGCCTAGTAGAGCCCTCTTGTGGTTGAGAAAAAACTAGTGGCGCCCTGACACCTAGTGGGATATTATTGGAACTGCTCATAGTTGGGTTTGGTGGAGCCCTCTTGTGGTTAGAAAATTAGTGATGACTTTATGCCTGACACCTAGTGACTCTTATTGGAACCACTTATAGCTGGGTTTAGTGAAGCCCCCTTGTGGTTAGGAAGTAACATGTAATATCCATGTAACTTTTAGAGGTAGGGGAAAGTATAACCTAGTTTTTTTAGCGCTGATTGCTTGTTGGATGCTTTATACATGATCTAATTTTTAAGTTTTGATTGGTTGTTGTCATTGGTGTAACACTAATGGAATTTTAGGGGAGACATGATATTGATGCAATTTAACCGTTACGACAAGAAATGAAATGTGTAATTAACTCAACACAACACAGCGCGGGTCTTTTTTTTCACTTGTATTTCATTTTTTATTTTACAGATAACCTTGACATACAAATGTGCTTTTACCATTAGCAGGTTTTGTACTTCTGTGACAGAAAGAGCTGTTTGCAGTCAGTGATTTTGCTCTTGTCCAATGCATCGACTTTAAGACTTTATTCCAGGTATTAAAATAACACATGCCACTGATTCTAGCTATGTTTGCAATAGCAGGTTTAATCAATGCCTAAGTCAGAAAGTAGGCGGAGTTGTTTTCACTGAAGCTAAAAACCCTGAAAGGTAACCTTCCTTGAAATTTAGCTTGAATGAAAAATGACTTTTTACCTCAACAAAGTTTAAAGCTGAAAGTTTCAAGGTGCATTGTAGACAGATGAAACACATGGTTTTACATATTTTGTCAACGTTTAGATTATGTTTACAGAAGTCAATGCAAATGACAAAAGTATCCCAAAAAGCCCAGTAAAGGACTTATACGTACTAACGCTAGTTAAACAGTGGTCAACAGTGTCTGGTTCAGTCCCTCTGAAATATTGAATGTTGACTACAGGAATTGCTTCCCAGAAAAAAGTTTTCTACACATTCGCATAACACACTAGATACATTATTTGCTTGGATTAATTACGGAAGGTTTACAGTATGTTGCACTTGAAATTCAAAAGGATGGTTAGACATGAAGCCTGCTTAGCTAAAACACTACCAAACTCTTGTCTGATGAACTGAACTGTATCACACAATCACTTTTCTTTTTGTTTCTTGCACCTAGTTTTTATTTGGGATTCACACACACACACACATACACTGTATACACATGACAGAATTTTACACAGGATACATAATAGAACACAACCTTAATGTCATCTTTTAGTAAAATTTTACTGATTTACACAATTACTTTTTCTTTTTGGTTACTTTTTTGATTTTCACACAGTATACACATGACAGAATACAAGCTTGAACTATGTAATTTTTACTTTTCACTTTTTTCCTTTTCCCTTTTTTTTCCTTTTTACTTTTTTTCACACAGGATACACGATAGAACAGTCTTTTACACACTATACACATGACAGAATACAACATTAAACTATGTAATTTTTTACTTCTACTTTTTACTTATTTACTTTTTCCACACAGGATAGTACATGATAGAACACAACATTAACCTAAATTTTTACAAAAAAATGTTTATACACAAGAACGGCTTGCTTTACCTTTGAATCACTTTTCAAAGTGGTAAATCTGACATTGTAAACGCTTTTTGTATCATATTTCTAAACCAGCTATAGATTTTAAAAAGTTTGCCATCATAAGTTTCCTTTTTTTTCTATTTTCTCAGACACAAAAGGTGAATTTTGTCTTTTTTCAGGTGCAAAAAGTAAATTTTGTCATTTTTCATCGCACATGCTACACTATAGTTTCAATGCATTAAGATGATACACTATAACGCTTGTAACACATGAGCAGCAGTTGTTGAACTGGTACATATACAACACTACAATGCTATTAAATACAATTGATTTTGACACTAGAGGAGCTGATTACCAGATTTTTAAAAAAAAAAGCAAAAGAATTGTTGACCATTGACCTTTGTTCACTGGTAGAAACTCTTGTAGTCTTGTTCCAGAAGTGGACCCACACATGTTTGAAGGGTTTCCAGCACTTGAGGCATGTTGGTGTGTCCACAGTGTGAGGGACAGATGGGGTGGCGTATGGCAGAGGACACAGAAAGGTCCATTTCATTTATGTAGGACTGAGTGCCAATGTGGATTTTACCTGCACCCTTGTAAAGATTCACTAGAACCGAAATAGGGCATGAACAAGACGCATCAGTGGGGGTGTCTAAATCCTCTACGAGATAAGAAATGGCCGGCGCTTCCTGGTAGGCTTGGAGTAAAATATCTTGGTAGTGATTTAGGAGAGATGGGCATTTGCTGATGAGGCATTTGACCTGGGGAGGTGAAAGGTTAATACACCTTTCAAAGAGTCTATCTATGTAGGAGTGAATGGCCAATCCTTTCACCGTGGACTTCTTGTACACCTCTATGCGTGCATTCTTCGGGGTTGAAAATTTGGTTAGGAGCGGGTGTAATATTTTTCTCGCTCACTTTTTCCACAGGCCATTTCTTGGAAGTTAATTCGAGGCTCTCAATTCCACCTACAGACTTAAGGTGTAGCGGTCCTGGCACCGGTGGTGGTGGTGCTGCTGCTGCTCCTGCTGCTGCTTTAGAGGTTCTCTGCCTTTTCGTTTTTTCCACTGCAGTTTAATGGGTGGAAGCTTCTTAGCTCTCATTTTCAGACTGTGGAAATGGTGATTGTGGTGTAGTGAAGCTGTGGTAGGCGCGGTTGCAGCAACAGTGGTCGCAGTCAAAGTGCTTGTGTGATGATCAGTGAGCTGCTCACCACTCCTTATAAACCCTGCTGCCCCCTCCCTGTTTTGTTTATGTTAGACCACCCGCCAAGTTGCCACCGTGTGCAGTGCGTTGAGCAGCTGCTTTTTTCCTCCCACCCCTTTTCCCAGTATGTATTATCCCCTTTTCACCCTCCCCCCACTTAAACTGACCACAGAGTGAGCACTGTGAGCATTGACGGTGCAAGGGTCACTCACAAGGGTCACTCACTGCTCAACTGATCATGACTCCTGCTTCACTACCTCTGAGCTTATCCACTTCTCACAAAAGAGAAGGGGAGGTTTTTATTTCAGACATAAGGGGTGGAGTAGAACAAGGTAAGCTGTTTCAACTGTGGTGGTATTGTCCTGAACATCATCCTTTAGACGCATTTATTCCTCCCAATTTAAATTTTAGAGAGTGTTTCCTTCAAGACAACACAGCAATTTTGATAAAGAACGACAAACACTCCTTTTGTCCATCCATAAAAAAATTGATCACAAAAAGTAAAAATTGGCAGGTAGCAGGGATTGAGCTTACTCACAATGTTGTAATGCACATTATGAGATGTCACGCCATACCCTGTGCGTCCTCATTCTCTTTCACGCGTGAAAGGCAGGAAATTTTCTAAAAGAAAGTCTAAAGGGTGGAAATTCAGTTTTTATTGATCCCACTTTGGTAGAAGGGTTGATAAAAACAACCCTATTTCAGACAGACAAAATTACATTATCTCCACTTGTCCCAAACAGAATTATTTACGAAAGGGTGTTCAGAACTGAAATTGGCCACTCCTCACTAGGCTGTTGTCATATAGTGAGGGTGGTAAACCATATATCCGATGAAGATTGCAAAGTTGTCACAGCTTATCCCTTTAACCATTTTACCCCTTAATGAAGAAAAAAAAAGACAAAAAAGCCTCTTGGTTTTTTTTTTACCTGTTGGTAAAAAAACCCATCAAATTAACAAAGAATAGGTTTTTAAAATTTTTGTTTAAAAAAAGCGAGTTTAGCAGCACAGTTTTTCAAATAAAATCTCATAGGTTTCTAAACAGTAAGTTTCCACATCCTCCATGGCTTTTTTTTTTAAAAAAAAGAAAGAAAAATGACCATTTGCCACATCACTGTAAAGTACTTTTCCACAGGTTAACATTTACATCTTTTTGCTCATCATTTTCGAAAAAGAAAATGTTCTTGTCACTAAACATCATTTTACATGGCACACAATTAAAAAATGTTGCCATTCACCATGCTGAAAACTAGTAGTTTACACCCCACCCTGTTTGCATGCTGCACCACTGCCATTACCATCTGTCCGCCAGGATCAAAAGACAAGTGTGGATTTCATCCTTACCTCCAGTCCCACTCATCATAACATTTTCCCCACCACAACCCCCCCCCCCCACACACACACACAACAACAACAACCACTGCACACTGGTCCATGCTTGTATAATAAACGATTGTTTTTATGTTTGAGGTAACATGAAGGGTGGTAAAAGTAGGCATGAGCCTGACCAGATATGACACAGAATGTGCTGGATTGGATTGGCTTTCACTCTCTTTACCATACCATTAAAAATATAAACCCCTGCATTTTACATATCGCTGTGTACAAATTAGCAGTTTACACACTGTTTACATGTTACAAGCTGTTCACAACCATCTGTGCTACATGAGTAGCTCCAAAAGATCAAAAGGCAGCAGCAGCACACCCAATGGTACCTGTGTTCCAATATAAAAAGCCAGTCGTTGGATTTAACATCCATCCTACCTTTAGTCCTACTCAATCATTTTTCACCACAACCTCTTTGTAATGTTAAGTCTATGGTGCGCTGCATATTTTGCCCCTACGTTTACTCTATGGTGCTCCGTATATACCAACTTTATGGCTTTGGCTCCATGCTGCATGCCATGGTTATGGTAAGACTATTAAAAAAAATAATAGTTTCACCATGTATGCATGCTGCACCACAGGCATTGACACTTTTTTTTCTGCTCCAGGAACAATAAAAATGACAGGTGTTGGATTTTTTTTTATTTTTACCAAGCTACAAGCATGAAAAAAAATACTTGTGCTCCAGGATTAAAAGGCAAAGGCTTTTACCTTCTCCCCTACACCTCCAATCCCACTCATCATAACATTCTCTGTCATTGACGCCTGTGCTCCAGGATAAAAAAAAGAAAAAAGACAGGTGTAAGATTTGCCCATGAAGAATGGTCAGCTATTACCTCCTCCCGGCTTGCTCGTCATTTTTAATGTGTTCAAACTTATGAATAACAACATGTTTGCATAATAAACGATTCCATGTATTTATAAACTGAAAAAGAAAAATATCTGGCCAGTCACACCTATGTCACATGCTTCACGATCATATTGCGTTTTACCTCCCGGTTCGTTTATCATAACATTCTCCATGAATGAACCTATCAACATGTTCCAATTGCCTTTTACATGATACACCCTGCCATGGCATGAATGCCATATGTTTTAGGATCAAAGGGGAAAACCTCCAGTCCCACTCATCATAACATTCTCCCACCACAACTCGCCAGCATCAAGCACTGGAGACTGCTCGCTACTTGTATAATAATAAACAAATTTTGCTTTCAGGTGTAAGGATCAAAAGAAAAGGCAACAAAGTTTACCCCCTCCCCTACACCATAACATTCTCCCCATTCAAGGGTACACAAATAAATGACCCTATGAACATGTTCCAATTAACCTTTTACATGCTGCACCCTACCATGAGACAAGCACCCGTCATCATAACATTTTCCCCACCACCACCACCGCCTCCGCAGCCTCGGGCAGTGTCTGGACGTGTTGAAATAATGGTTGACCACCAGAACCTGGCGAGGTCGACAAAGCGCCTTACTAATGGTTTTCTCAGTGGGAGTCTTATAGCTGTGGTCAGTGGTTTCAAGCAAATGACCCTTCTGACACTTTGCCACCCTTCCTTCAGGGTTGCTAAATGAAATGTGGGAAAGGGGAAACCACACACTCCAGGTCTAAAGTTTTATAGTCTATAATGACACTTTCAAAAGGGAAGAGGATGGCCTCCTCCAGGGTACACTTGTAGGTGTAAAAATCTCCCACTAATAAACATGTTAGTCACACGCAGTCAGGGGGCCCACCTTTAGATAAGAATCTAATTGATCTGAAATGTGTATTCACTCTCCCAGCTGATGTTAAATCACTCTCTATGTAAAGCATCTGCTGGGAAAACTAGCTCACCGCCTGGGTGACGATGGCGAGTCAAATAAAGGGATGCGACCAGCCCGTAGTGTGTGGAGGGTTGGGGAGGGCGAGCCTGCCGACGACGCCACTCTCATCACCACCACCACCACCCCATTGCTGCTCACTGGTTCGTGGTTAAATAACAAACAATTTTCTTTTGATGTTCAAGCTAGAGTAAAGGAGGGGGATAAAAAAATTAGGTAGGGTAGGTAGGTGTAAAAGGGGTAGGGTGGGGTGGGGTAGGGGTTAAGTATGGGGTGGGGGGGCACCCCTTAAGTAATAGGGGGGAAAAACCATCCCATGTGCGCGTATGTATACCACACGTGCACACCCCCTACCCCTACCCAACTTTACCCTATATAACCCCTACCCTACCTCTACCTACCCACTCACTCTACATGAGCATTAGAAGCAACTCCTCAAAAGGTCAAAACTAAAAGGTCAAGCAAAGGGAGGTCAAAAATTGCAGAAAACCCTCCTGGTCCCCTCCACTCTGAAACTGCTTCCCACACCTCTTCTCTACCTACCTACCTACCTACCTACCACCACAGTGATGGCAAAATCAAAATATCCTACAGATTGCTCATTGTTTAAAATCGGTGAAATAAATAAGAGACGAATATTTGAAGGAGCTAACACCCACTTTAGGAATTCACATGGACCAAACTAGAAGGTATTGGGAAAGCAATGAAAGTGCAGGAATGGAAGGACTGAAGGACTGAGGAGGCGAAGATTGAACAACATACTGAACATGACACCAGGAGCGCCACCTGTGGGGACATCTGTCACCAACGACGGTAAGCCCTGAGTCACCAATTGAAGGGAGAAGTGAAGTGAGAGAACATTTAGTGACCTTGATGAGCTTTTCAGTGCGAGGCGTGAGAGAGAGAGAGAGAGAGAGAGAGAGAGAGATGCACTAGGTCTTTCCTGATATCAGGCCTGCCTCTCACGTCGGTGGTGAACCGACACACAGTGACAGAGCCTGAAGCAAATGTGCGCCCATGACGGCACAGGCAGCGACAGCTGACAGCTTATGTCTCTAGACACTCCTAAGGAGGATCGTAAGGCGCCAGTGGGACAGGTACAAGGCGCATGCGTAAGAGGTTGAATGGGTTCTAAACTGCAGCCCATACCAGATGGGGTAAGGACCTCCTCGATATCCGTTAGGGTGAAGCGTGTTTATATACACCTTGTCTATGTAAAACGCACAACTAAGGTGTGCAATGACGAAGTGTAAAAATAAAAAGCGAATAATCTAAACCATCTGTTGTGTTTTGTCAAATTTATTCTATTACTACAAATTTAAAGAGTTGTGATTTTCATTTTGAAACCGAAAATAGGGTCTGTGAGGCACTTTTTTCTTAAAATAACAAAAGTAGCGACGCTATTTTGCTTAGGCGTTCAGCGTCTCTAACGAGGCCACCTGGTGTTAAGCAGATGCACTCATGTTGTTTGCACACAGACGGCGGTGGCAGCGACGGCAACAGTTTACAGCTCGCTGAGTTGCTACATCATTGTTCCAGTGAAAATTTCTTGTGCCCCATTGCAAAACGCAATTTACACAAGGTTAGAGTGCAATTCACAAACAGCACTGCACAAATTTGAGAAAAGGTGGTAAGCCCATCGCTACTAGTTTTGTTTTTAACCACAAAAGGGGTTCACTAAGTCCTGCAATAAGCAGTTCCAACAATATCCACTAGGTTTTTTTTTACCGCAAAAAAGCACAGCCAGCTAAAAGCAAAAGTTCCAATAATATCCGCTAGGTGTCAGGGTGCCACTAGTTTTTTAACAACAAGGGGCTCCAGTAGGCTTAGCTAAAAGCAGTTTCAATAATATCCACTAGATGTCAGGTCAAAACAGCATTGTTATGACAACAACACATTTGTTTATGTTTTGTTGTTGGCATGGCAACCGTCTCTCATGCCTTCCAATGCAAAATTTCAAATTTCCCACCTTCAAAACAGCGTTGTTATGACAACAACACATTTGTTTATGTTTTGTTGTTGGCATGGAAACCGTCTCTCATGCCTTCCAATGCAAAATTTCAAATTTCCCGCCTTCAAAACTAGACCAGCTTTCAGCCAATCAGAGCTCAAGAAACTATGTCATGACGTCACTTCCGGTCTCTCAACCAATCAGAGCTCAAGATTTCAAATTTCCCGCCTTCAAAACTAGGTCACTTCCGGTTCATAAGTAGGTCAAATGGATTTCAGTAGCTGTTCCTATGTGCTGAGGTTGCCCCTATATACTACTCCTAAAGTTGTAGTTTTAGATATTGTCAATCTGAGGACCTAAAGTCGTCACCACTGACGAGTTTCCAATCTTCCAGGTTTTCAGTGTGATTTTATTGACAACCAACAAATTACAGAAGCATTTGTAATTGCATTTACAATAAATACCTTTGGTATGAATTTAAATTTTAACATTGGCAAGTCATATTCTGCGACATTATAACTTGACCAGGGAAAATAATCATTTTGGTCAGATAATTTCAATGCAAGATTATTGTTGCAACCATGTTTTTATAGCCACCCATGAAAAAAGATTATCACCATTCCTGAGAAGTAAGCCATTGTTCGTTTTGGTTCTGCTTCCATTCGAAATTATTCTAAATGAATCTGATTTGATTATGAATGAAATATTAAGCATACCTGAAGAACTATTTGGGCATAATAATTCAAATCTAGGAAAAGTTCTTTTGATTAAGGCTTGCCCATATATGCGTTTAACGGTGACAAGCACAGCACCGTTCAAGCGGTTACCATGGGAATGATGGCATCAACAAGATGCCCTCAGAAGTATTGTGATACGTGTAGCTTATCATAGTATTTTAGGTAGGAGACTATGAATCCTGGGCAACGGGAATTTGTTGGGAGTGGGTGCTATAGCTAACTAGAATTGGCTTACCTTCTTACCATATTTTCATTTTCTTGTTACGAGGTAGGCCTATGTATCTGTGGTAGTTAAACTCCGAAATCTCAACAGATAACAATGCAACAAAATATAAGAAGCAAAACACAGACCTGCATAATCCCCCCTCCCTAGATCCCTGTGGGCCCTTGGTTCATATAGATGCATCAGCACACACAAAGACATAACTAACTACAGTATATCCTAACTGCCATACACGGTTGGTTGCCTATGACCTGGTATATAGGGCGTGTATTGTCGTGTACTGTAGGGACTGGCTGATATGGTTGGCTGACCATCATTTCTACACTTGTAACTGAAACAGGGTGGGGTTCTCCACACCCTTACATACATACTTATACACATAGAGCTTGTACTACAAGTTACAGGTGTCCTTAGCCAGGTCTACCTGTCTCAATAAGGGATCTAATTACCAGTGTATTGCTGACAGAAAGGTAAGTTTTCACTTCTGTTTCTAATACATACTATAACTGTCCTACTTTTAGCATTACATTCCCCGACAACAGACAGGAATAGGTGACCTCCTGAATTAGGAGTGATATTAAGACGTCCTTCGTATCTTACTGCACCTATTTTATGATTCACATTTCATGTCATACCAGAATCATAGGCCACATCCCTTGTCGCATTATATAATGTTCTTAATAGTCTATGAGTTGATCTGAGGTATATTTGGACTACGTGCACATAATGTAAATATAATGGAAGCTATGAAATTGTCTACAATCCTACATATTGCAATTATGCTCCAGTCTTTCATGACTTATACACAGGGATCTGATTCTAAGATGGCTGCCTAGAGGCCATCTAGCCCTTCGCAACTCATGCATAATACAGACTCCACCCTTTTTACATGTAGGCTTAGCAAATCTTGTACATATGTAGCTCATATAAAGGAAGGTGTAATATTGTCTTAATCATCTATATCACACATTCATATTCTCTGTATATAGACCAATGTGTTATAAAAAAAACTGCATTATATGGAATCACCCCTTTGGCACTCTGATTTATATCATACATAATAAAGACAATATAAGAAGAGTAACCACATATGTGGCTTTGTGAACTGCCACACACAGAATAAAGGAGCTTTTACTTTGCATGGCCTAAAGTGCCTTACATACATAGTGCATACAGGGCATATTGATGGGCATGCCCACTTTAGTCAACATAGAGAAATGACCTTTTCTTGGGATTAAATCAGCTTGGGGATCGCCATGACAAGTCATGGTACACATTCGATCAGGGTCAATACTGATGATTTGAGGGGTATGACATACATCATCTGTGGCAAATCAAATGGCCACCCTCAATATCTTTATTTCTTTATTGATAACACAGTTCTAGAATTTGATAACAGGTTTTCTAACTTCGATAACATGGGTTTCTAACTTTGATGGTTTACTGAGTTTTTTCTAAGATACTGCCATCACACTCTGATACTTCGATACATACCTCTCCCCTTCTTCTTTTTAACCTAACACATAGTAGGTGCGCCTAGGCCAGAAAAGAAAATACTGTGGGCAGACATGTTGGATTCTCTGATTTAACAGTAGAAATATGAAAAAAAAAACATAAGAAATGTGAAGCACATGTTAAAGATATGAATGACTGTTATGATCTGTATGTATACCAATAGAACAGAAACTAGATAAACTCCACGAAAAATTGATGAAAAAAATTATAAAAATCGTGGGTAAAATGCCTAAAAGTTGCCAAAAAATGTCAAAAATTCCCAAAATAAAAAAAAAATAACTCCAGGGTCGGCCCTGTTTTGTTAGGGTCGGTCGGGTTACTGGAAACAAACCTTTTTCTTAGGCCCTACGTATTGGTTGTAATCTATTATTTTGCTGTAATCTGTAAACTCCTGTATCAAAACATGAGTCTATTGGACACTTTGATATCACAGTTTTCAAAGTTATTATCGCAGTTGGTAACTTCGATATCAAAATAAATAACTCTGTTATCAAAGTTGTATCAGAGTTAAGGTGGGTCGCTACCATTGAAGTTGGACCTGCTGCGAAGGTACCCCCGCATAAAGGGTATTTTCAACAAAATGAGACACTTTTTGGTATATGCATACTTATGTAATCTCTGAATGTCCTCAAGAATTTTCGGACAATTTCACTAAAAAAATACTGCATTTTATGACGATTTGAAATTTTGACTTATTTGCATCATGATTTTTTCCGACAATTCTCTGATATTTTTGTCCCTTATGATTATAACCCTCACATTACCTATACAATGCTTTAAAAGTGATAGTACTCTCACAATGACCAAGGGCATTATAGAGAAACAATTTTATGTTAAGTTTCATGCATTTTATCCATCAGGCAGTGCTTTGAATATGGCATTTTGTAAATTTATCTGATACTTTTTTATTTCAAATGACCAACACTTCAAAATTATGCACGGGACCCCATATCAAAATTTATTTCATTTAAAGGCAAATAATCTGAAGAATCTTTTGGAGAATTTTAAGAAAAAATGGTTGAAAATAGGAACTCTAAGAGCTTTTCTTGTAAAATAATAGGGACTTTGTGGCACTCTTTACCAAAACATGGGGTTTCATATCTCTATGTTTGGTAGACATGACGGAAAAATATTGAATCTGAGACAATTATTTCTAATTTCCACGGTAAAAAAACAAACTTTTATTTTTCAAAATTCTATATTAAAAAAAGTAGCACAGGACCCCTTACTTTTCTTTTCATTTTCTGATTCTAAATGATCTTAGGTACAAGTGAAAACAAAATTACGAAAATCTAGGGATTTTGATTCAATGGCCGCGACCCACCTTAAAACATTGATATCACAAATAAAAACTTGGAAATCAAAAATAAAATCTAAAAACTAGAAACAATTAACGTGATTTAATGTGGAATGTTTAAGATATTTTGAAAGTTTTTGATTCAATTATGAATACGACAGTGGTAAAAGGTGTAACAAATAGCTAGAGTGTTAAAGTATAACACATTTCAATTTGATGATGCTTCATCCCAATGGAATTTTCATCATTTGTTTTACTCTGTGCCTGTTTAAAACAATGTAAGTCAAAATCATAATTTCCTCCTGTCTCTGTTAAAACAGTCAGGATGTTCACGGACTACAACGACCGTGACCCGGGCTACCCAGACAACCGAGCTTTGTAAGTATTAACATGTGCATGTATACTATTCACAAGTGAGGTAAATGCAGAGACAGACAGACAGACGGACAGAGACAGACAGACAGACAGAGACAGACAGCCCGACGGAAAGACAGACAGACAAACAGACAGACAGAGGGAGAGGTGCAGAGAGACAGAGACAGACATAAAGAAAGGATTCTTTAAAGAGAAAAAAAGGACAGAAAGAAAGAAAGAAAGTTTTGAATATTCGGTAAATTGTATAGAAATGTGTACAATAGAAATTTAAACAAAACAGATGATACAAAGAGACAGAAGATGAAGAGAAAAGAAAGATAAGAGAAGAATGGGTTAAAGAGACATGGAGTAAAGTGAAGATCAGATGTCTTGGTCCATTCTCCAAAAAACTGTTACCAGTAAATCTGTCCTCTATAATTATGTCAATTGGCTCATGATCTGTCTCTTCCAGGGCTGCCCACAAGCTAATGGCCCTACAGGAATACCGGCACAATGCTGAACTGGACTCCAGTGATGACGAAAGCTATGATGGCTCCCAGAATGGCTCCCTGGAAAACATCTATGATGAGATAGCGCAACTCCAGATGGTTGTGGCCCAGCAGAGGGCTGCCCCGCCACCCCCTCCATCAAGACCCCAAATCCACTACCCTCAAGGAGGTGGTGATGTCATACTGCCATCAATTACGAGCTCTGGTTCTGCTGGTGACCATGATCAAATCATTGTCCTCAAGAATCTCCCCAAGGCCAATGATGCTGATAATGGTCCATTTATTGATGGCCTGGTCATAAAAGAGGACGTCAATGTGGAATATGATGCCATTGGCGCCCCTTATGTCGTCCAAAGACCAGCCAAGCCGAAAACAGCTCGTATCCTTAATGTCCCTAATCCTAATGAGGGACAGGGGTTGGATGCGTCCCAGGTGCATGCTGAGGTGCCATTAGGTAGGGAGCACACCTTGCAGATTGATAATCTGTGCCCCCAGCATGGTCTTGTGCAGCAGCACTGCGGGGTGCAGCAGGTTAGTATGAGAGTGAACATTGGTTTTGTATTTTTTTTTCAAAAAAAAACTTTTACTGCAGCATGTCATTGTATTTAACACTTCCTTAAGCAGGTTACTTGTCATCCGAGGCACGCACTTAAAATAATTTATGTTACTATTAAGGAAAGAGATTTGGAGTTACTTTGATGGGGCTTTCTGTTTTCAAATGAGAATACTTATTCTATTTGATAGATGTTTGTTTACGCAATTGAAATTGGCCACATGCGCTTTTTTAATCCATAGAAATGTCCACATTGAGCTAAATGGATGTCACAATGACAACCATCGTCTGCATTGCTTAACCCATCAAAACATTTTGTATGGCTGCAACTACAGGTGCAGTGAAAATTTTTACGTCAGCCTGGGCCTTTTTCTGTTTTGAAAACGAAGATTCTGTATAATCTTTAGATGTCTCAAGATGATAAACGAATTTGTTGGATCTTTAGAGAATATATCTTTGTAAATGGATTCCCGTTTGACACTCTCTAGAGAATTCTAAATGGAGAACTGGATTATACAAAACATAAATGAAATATAAAAGATTATCTAAAATAATCTTGAACCTCAAATAATCTTTAAGTTTTCTTTGAGAACTTTTGTGCAACGAATGTTGTGCCAAATTGTATATAATTGATGGAGATATACCCCTGTGATGTCATAAAAAGAAGGGAAATCCCTGGTCATGTGATCTTTGTAGGATTATCTTTTAGAATTCTCTAGAGTTTATAACGATTATTCTTTTTCAATATGCATTAGAAAATAAATTACAGTAAAGAATAGTTTACTTCAAATTTACAATGGCTTAAAATTATAGAGAGTGTATTAAGATTAAGAGGCATAATTAAGGTCTAGTCCCTTGTTCATGTGTACATATAATGTATAGTCAGGATTGTACATTTTAGTATTGGTATACGGCATGGTGACAATATATAGCAGTTGTAAAGTTACTCTATAAGGAGTGAGGTTCACAGATTCATAAAAGAATTCTCACTGAAAGATAGGTGTATGTTATTTTTTTCATGTAATATATAATGATGACAAGTGATATTGTTGCATAAGGCATACATGAGATTAACTTCAAAAGTATAATTTTTTTATTGTATATTTTATCGCTTGAAACATGTTACATGACCCGTCAAGATTATCTAGAACCATCTCATGATTATGACTTGGTTATTATGGTTCTCAGGGAAATATAACAATTGTAGTGAGTTTAAACCCATACACAAATAAAATGGTTTCAATCGTTTTACACCATGCATCAACTTTAAACTTCCTAAAGTTAATTCATACAAGATTTCAAGCAAAAATATTGAATATCAACAATTTTGCTGAATTTGGTGTGACCTTTTTAGGTTGGACCAAATCCCCCTTAAGAAAAGGATTTTACCACCAAAAGTATTTTAAGATAATCTTTACCTGTAATGGAATCCAATGATTATCTTGAAAGCTGCTTTAGAAAAAGCCAAAATTTGATGATGTTTCGAATTTTTGGAGCTAAAGGATAGAATATCATATTCTCTTGAAAACCGCTAGAGAAACACAAAATGTAAACGAATTGCTTTATAATTCCCGTTTCCAATACAGAAAAAGGCCCCTGGAGGAATTTTGGCAACCAGAGAGAGAAATATCATCTGTAAATCGGAAAATTACCCCTTTAATTTCTATAAAGGTGTTTCGAACGCCCACAATTCATATAAACAATAGAAAATGTAAATCAAAGATAACTTTCATCAGCCCGATGTAAAACATTCTAACACAAACATTTTAAAACTGAGTGAAGGCTTTTGCATTACATCAATACTTTAGATACATTTGAAGACACAGCGTAAATTGATACTTTCTTCTTTTGTGAACTTCGAACCGCTGTGAACTGGGTTGAGAGTGCACATGCCTTTACTGACGTGTTTACTATACGCTACATAATAAAACTGATACTGATATCTTTCTGCGTTTCTCACAGATGCCAGTCCCTGTATGTCAGGCTCACGGCCCCGGAGGTGGTCATCACGTGGTACAGCCTCGTCAGGTGGTCGTCACGAAGAGGAGAGTCAAGAAGCCTAAAACCCTCTTTGAGAAGCTCATCAGTGGTTAAATGTTAAACCTTTGAGGACATTATGCAGCCCTGGGGCTTCTTGTCACGACTAAAAAATAGACACTTTTGCGACTGTGTAAGATCTGCATGACAAGGATTGGCTGTAGGTTTTGGTGAGTTACACGCCAGGGCTGCATTAAAAGCATCATGTTGATTAATGGCATAGTGCATTAAAACACTACGCAGCACTTGGGAGATCATTATCAATATCAGTTGAAGTACGTCATAAATATTGTTTTTTTTTTCTAAGGATCTTGCAGGGAGGCGTGCCTCATTCTCTCAGAGGAAGCGTTATTTTGTACATTATGAATTGATTAACCTGTAGGCACAGCAGGTATTTTATTCATTTAGAGGATATGGACTTTGATTTAATGATTAATATGGAGAGCCTATATTTGAAATATTTTGTTAACAATGTTCAATGAAAAATATGGTAAAAACCATCAGGGCATAGATTTGAGTTTCATTCCGACGGGAATACAGTCAGCTCTCGATAGCCATATCGACATTTGACTGTGTAGCTGGCAGGGAATAGAGTTAGTAGAATTCACATCTTTGTAAGAAGTGGAATATGTGATAGTAAATAAAAACGCTTATAGATATAGAACTATTGTTTTAAAAACAAGAGGGATGATGTGAACATCGTAATTGTAGAAGATAATCACTGGTATATAAAATTATAACGTTTTCTTAATGGTATACATGTACATGTATATGCGGGTATAGGGACGTCATATCCATAGTTGATGTATATCAAAACTCTCGTAACACAATAACAGGGACAGTAACGTTTTTTTTAAATTAAACAATTTCTGGCAAACTTGGGAACCAAATAAAAACGCTTTTCTGCAATATATATATATATATATATATATATATATATATATATATATATATATATATATATATATATATATATATATATACAAGGGGGGGCCTTACAGTCAGTCGTCAGTCGTTTCTGAAACCTCCCCAGCCGGGAGGGTGATGTGGGCATGGGCAGTGGGGCTCTGAACATATGGGTCATAGAAAATAAGAGAGGAATTTCTCAAAATCACAAAATCATTGAAAGATTAGATTGAAAATGAACAGAAAAATCAAAAATAAATCAGGAGTTTTTAAACCTTAGGACATGTAGAAAAAATACAGCCAATTGAGTAAAAGAAATAACTCCTTTATGAAAGATAGAGAGATTTGTAAACCAGGGGTCAGAAGTAGGAGGCCTCAATTGGACCCTTATCTTATCTCTTATCCCTGATCTTCTCAAAACTTCTCCTGACTGACCACTGACTGCTTAAAGTCTAATTTCGGTAGTAATATACATTAACGTATCAGATTCCCTTATTTCGGACATGAGACGTTAACAGGATATGGTAATTATAAGCATACACTGATTTGTTAAACTGTGACACTTTTTAGTGTAACCTGGTCTAGTATAATTTAAAGCATGGTTACCTTCTTCAGAACAATCAGTGTTAAAAAAAGGAATAGTTTATTTTAGTTTCTAAATGTATATGTGGTTTGTCAAGCAAGGGAAATTAACAAGGTACTTTAAAGCACCATATATAAGCTCTGGGATCATTTGTAAGCAAAACTGTTTATAGTTTCTAAGGTGATTCTATCCATAATTCATTACAATACAAGTCTTTTAACACACTACACAAATCTTGTGATATACTCTTACGGTGGAGGGCTACTGAATTGTGCCATGTACTTGTAAGGCTTACTAACCATAAGCCAGCTAGCTATCATTTTCAATAAATATAATGTAGTGACAAAACACCTTTGAGGGTGTCGCCTTTTATTTGACATATAGACAGCAGCGTATACAATTTGCCCTTTGTCACTTTCCTAAGTTTATATTATTCACACTACTGAGCTATAGAGCTAGGCCTATCTATAAGGCACATTTCCCTCTCTTAAACACTTTTCCATACAGTAAAGATGTGATATATCTACAGCATTCTCATTAAGATTTAGATTTTCAAGTCAGTCATTCTTGTGTCTCCTGTGTATTTCCCTTTCCCTTCCTACGACTCCTTAGGTAGCCGATGACGTTGATACCTGTGTAGGTAGGGCTGATGGGAACGTAACGTGACCAGTGTCTATGAAGTAGCCATAACGTCACGATATGAATATTGTAACATTTAGCAGCTTCCCCTTTCTGTAAGGGCCAGCCCGTAGTGTGTAAAGGGTTGGGGAGGGCGAGCCTGCCGCCGCCATCGTCACCACCTCCACCACCACCACCACCACCACCGCCACCACCGCCACCACTGTGATGGCACACACCCCATTGCTGCTCACTGGTCCATGGTTGAATAACAAATGATTTTCTTTTGATGTTCAAGCTAGATTAAAGGAGGCAGAGAAAAAAGAATTAGGTAGGGTAGGTAGGTCAGTGTGACAGGGGTAGGGTAGGGGCAGGGTAGGATGGGGTAGGGGTAAAGTATGGGGTGGGGGGGGGACCCCTTAAGTAATAGGGGGGAAAAACCGCCCCCCCCCCGCATGCATATGTATAACACACGCACAACCACTACCCTTACCCTACTTTACCCTATTATATAACCCCTACCCTACCTCTACCTAGCCACTTACTCTACCTACCTACCTACCTACCACCACAGCAATGGCAAAAACAAAATATCCTACACAATTGTCACTGTTTACGATCAGTGAAATGATTGAAGATGAAAATTTAAAGGAGCTAACACCCACTTTAGGAATTCACATGGACGCGCTACACTATCTTACAAGTGAAGACAGTCCCCCCAAGCATTACGGAAGGCTCATGCTGTGGAAATACTTGCACACAACGCACCCTTTCAAATATGAAAAACTAAGTTCTGCTTTAGAAAACAGTGGTCTAGGTAGAAAATTTTACGATTTCGACTTAGTGGTGAACACCAGAGAGAAAAAGGATTTCAACAGTGTGACAGCCGCTCGCATAGGACCACACTGGAAGGTATAGGGAATGCAACTTTCATTGACTGATGCGGAACTTGCTGCTTTGACCACACCCATCTCAAAACTAGCTGATGGTCGTAAACCTTTTGAAGTGTTGAGGATATGAAAATACAAAAAAATATTGCCACCATTTGTTTTAGTGGACTTCCTACGTGGACTCAACTTAAAAAAGGCAAGTTGTTACGCGGAGGAATCATTGGAAGCAGTGGAAAAGGCTGCGCACGAAAAAAGAATGGTGGATGTCATAGTCGATTTGTTTTAAAAAAATACTGTCACTGCTGCTGCTGCTGCTACTGCTGCCGCTGGTTGAAAAGGGTAAAAGAGGAGGTCAAGCGTTACCTATTTGTTTTTGAGTGCAGGAATGGAAGGACTGAAGGACTGAGGAGACGAAGATGGAACAACATACTGAACACGACACCAGGAGCGCCACCTGTGGGGACATCCATCACCAATGACGGTAAGCCATGAGTTAACAAGTGAAGGGAGAAGTGAAGCAAGAGAACACTTAGTGACCTTGATGAGCTTTTCATTGCGAGGCATGAGAGAAAGAGACAAAGAGATGCACTGGGTCTTTCCTGATATCAGGCCTGCCTCTCACGTCGGCGGTGAACCGACACACAGTGACAGAGCCTGGAGCAAATGTGCACTCGTGAGGGCACAAGCAGCGACAGCTGACAGCTTATGTCTTTAGACAATCCTAAGGAGGATCGTGAAACAGAGGTAGAATGGGTACTAATATGCAGCCCGTAACAGATGGGGTACGGACATCCTTGATATCCGTTGGGTGAAGCGTGTTTATATAACCCTTGTCTATGTAGAACACACAACTAAGGTGTCCAATGACAAAGTGTAAAAATAAAAAGCGAATAATCTAAACCACCTGTTAGTTTTGTCAAATTTATTCTATTGGTACAAATTTCATTTTGAAACCGAAAACAGGGTCTGTGAGGCGCTTTTTTTCAGTTTTTTCTTTAAAAAAACAAAAGTAGCGACACTAACACGGCCACCTGGGAAAAAGCAAACGCACTCATGTTGTGCAAACGCACTCATGTTGTTTGCGCACAGGCGGCGGCAGCGGTGGCAACAGTTTACAGCACGCTGAGTTACTACGTCGTTGTTCCAGTGCCAAAATCCTTGCACTGCATTGCAAAATGGTGAAATTCATTACTCTGCCACCGATTTACACAAGGTTAGAGCGTAATTCACAAAAGCAATGCTAAAATTCGA
Organism: Acholoe squamosa; assembly: GCA_949317995.1. NCBI lineage: Eukaryota > Metazoa > Annelida > Polychaeta > Phyllodocida > Polynoidae > Acholoe > Acholoe squamosa. The sequence goes on from OX439038.1 coordinate 70,280,634, forward strand.
GAAAAGGTGGTAAGACTGTCGCTACAAGTTTTGTTTTAGACCACAAAAAGGGTTGACTAAGTCAAGCTATAAGCAGTTCCAATGATATCCACTAGGTGTCAGGTGTGAAGAAAACACTAGACTTTTTTTACCACAAAAAAAAGCGCAGGCAGCTAAAAGCAGTTCCAATAATATCCGCTAGGTGTCAGGGCGCTCCACTAAACGCAGGTACAAGTAGTTCCAATAATTTCCACTAGGTGTCAGGTCAAAAAATGGCGTTGTCAAGGTCAAGGTTGCCACGACAACAACACATTTGTTTATATTTTGTTGTTGTCATGGCAACCGTCTCTCACGCTTTCAAGGCTAGCATGCGACATCAAGAGGTCCACGTAGCCACATGGTACAGCTTATCTAGTCACGTGATCTAGCATTAATCTCGATCCAGATAAGTAAGGCCGTACAAACCATGATTACATACTCTAAACTCTAATAGAACTAGAAACAATTAAAGGGCTAAGGATACTGTCCCTACGCCGTAGAACTACTTTTGCCAAAACTACAGTAAAACTTGGTTACTACGAGGTACCTGGGACATGAGCTATTACCTCGTTATAATGAAGTGCTCGTTGTAATAAAGTTAAGGATGTGTGGGCAATCTGCACCCCACTCTCACCTAGCTGACCATAGACTATGATGGCACAGATGCACGGGAGATCTGACAGGTGTTGGGGGGGGGGTGTTGGCACATCTATTCCGACCTAGCGGGATAAACTATTGACCAATCAGAAAATTCCTTTTATTCAGTGCAGACCTTTTAGGGTGCATTATGTAGCAACTGGTCTTCATCATGCTGGCTGTTATCAGTCCTTGTCTCTCAGGGTACCAGATTCAGCCCGGGTCACCCCACCAAAAATACCGCTAACCAGGAACAGCTGCCCTCCCTCTCACCTGGCTGGCCATCAAGATATGGGAGATCTGAGAGGTGTCAGGGGATGTGATAGGGCATCCAAAACGGCCTCCCCTCTCACCTGTATGGCCATAGAGGCATGGGAGGTTTGAGAGGTGTTAGGGGGTGTGTTGGGACATCTATAGTCGCCCTCCTTCTCACCTCGCTGCAATAGAGGTACGGGAGATCTGAGAGGTATCAGGAGGTGTGATAGGGCATCCACAGCCACCCTCCCTCTTAACTGGCTGGCCATGGAGGTGTTAGGGGGTGTGTTAGGGTCCTCTGTAAAGAGCGGCAGACTGGTAAAGGGGTGTTAGGGCCTGTGTCAGGACTTCTCCCCCACCCCCTGGTCCCATGTAAAGGGTAGGCAGTAGTAGCTCCTTACACAATTACCTCGTTCTAACCCAGTATAGATCTCAAAGTTCCTCTGTCTAATGAAGTTCTGTGACTATAGAAATATATGAAAAGTTATAGGGCATCTCAAATATGCTCGTTATAAGCAAGTGCTCGTTATATCCATGCTCTTAGTAGCCAAGTTTTACTGTATTAGTTTATAAAAATTGGATCGAGGCTATTTGCTCTGACAGTGACGCTCGCGAGTCTGCACTATGAGGACTTCTTTAGAATCACGATTTGCGCGCTTTCAATTGCAAAATTTCAAATTTCCCGCCTTTTAAACTAGACTATCTCTCAGCCAATCAGAGCTGAAGAAACTAGGTCATGATGTCACTTCCGTTCTCTCAACCAAACAAAGCTCGAGATTTCAAATTTCCCGCCTTCAAAACTAGGTCACTTCCTGTTCGTAAGTAGGTCAAATCAATTTCAGTAGCTGTTCCTATGTGCTGAGTTTACCCCTTTATACTACTACCACCTATACTACAGCTGCGAGTTAGAAAATACAATAACCCATATCCAACTACTCCCGTAAAAAATGGCACTAGGCCTACCAGTAAACTGTGCATACCTGTACTGTTTGTGTTATCTCCCCAAATGCCTGCCCATGAAACATCACTCTAGATCCTCAAAGCCATTGCCATCGAGTATTTATATTGAAGGACATTTATTAAAATCATTTATTATTTTTTTCTAGCTAGGAGGAATCTTTGGTATTGTTACTATTTTCTATATCATTAATATCTTAATCAATATTAACATATCAATACCGTAACCACCTGGGTAGTCGGTTATGTAAGAAGCCCTTATCGAGGCAGTGTCTTTTTTTTTTATCGAATTTGCTCAATATCCTACCTATAGGGCGTAGACAGTACAAGAGGATACTGAACGTATAATTCATTTAAATATCTATTCAAATTATATTTATATCTCTATACAACCCTACGTCCATGATATGATCCAGAGATTATGCTTTAATAGTGGAGCGAATCAAATGAGTATCATGTAGATGATTTTGATTTGTACAAAATAAAAAAAAAATCTGTCCAGAGCTTGATGCAGTTTGGTACGGAGCCCCTAATAGGAGTAGTATATATATAGGTCTTCTTTGGATATTTCTAAAAAAATATCCAAAGAAGACCTATATTTTTTGAATATCCAGAAAATACCTATTATTTTGGATAATAGGATTATTTTGGAAATAGTAAAGGAGGATTGAAGGAGGATTGAAGGAGGAGGATTGAGAGATACATTCAATTTCAGATCAGCTCTCTAAGGAATGACGTTACTGAAACAGGAGGACTATTATGTATGGTGCTTCAACCAACTGATGGGAGCATACACGCATCAACCAACAATGGGAGCATCAGCCGTTCTAAGTTAACAAGCTCGCACGAATAGTCGTGATTTTGTTCACACTGAAGCTAGTACCTGGAGCTACAGGCGTGGAGGTTCGTGACATGAGGGCTAGACCTCTTCAATTAACCCCAGACATTGCGTTCCTTATATACTCCACCTCAGCAGTGAAATCATAAATGTGGTGTTACACCTTTAAGTCTATGAACAAATAGACATTCAGTTTAAGAGGATATAGATTTTTTTCAACAGTTTGAGTGATTTAGGGACAGAGTTTTTTCTCCTTTATTTTTTTGTTATGTTTCATTGATATCAGCAAAGAACATTTGCTGAGTTATTAGAGGAATTTACAGCGTTAGTTTACAATTGAAACGATAGATTTTCATTTTCATTGGATTTAAAGCAATTCTTGTATTACGATGATAAATAAAATATGTGATGTACAGATCATTTGACACTTTGATTGAAGTATTATGCTGTCTATAAGTGAAAATAAAAATGAAGTGAAACAAGTTGTTTGGATATAATACATTTTATTATAATAATGTAATAGAACAGAGTTAAGTATTATTATAAAATCATATCATTAGGACATATGTGTTTCTTTACGCCATTGTTCATATATTTTGCTGTGTCTTAATTGGAAACATATTTTCGAATAAGGAGTATCTTTGAGTTTGTTAGATTCTTTTAATGTAATATTATATATTTTTTCCAACACAAGTTGTGCAATCGGATCTCCACAATTTATTTTATATTCTTTTTCACCAAAATTTAAAAAAAGGATATGAATTTGTCCTCTGTAATCATTGTCTATGATTCCTGCCTTAACATTTGTATACTTAAACCTATGCCCACTTAATGGTGCTATACGTGCAAAATACCCAGTAGGGACAGCAACTTTGATGCCTGTTTCAATTAAACATTTTTCTTTGGCTGGTTGATGATTCAATGTTATTCATTATAGTTTCGTTGTCAGCCATTTTTTTGACGCAATGAATTATGTTGCTACGTTATGTTGTCATAGCTACACTTAGTAACGAGTGTTTACTCGATTTGTAGCGCATACCTTAGCAACCGGGTTACACAGAGAGTGGATACCAAAGACGATCTAAATCATAAATTTCTGCTGGTATTGATTCATTTATATGTCTCCAGCCGGGAAAATAAAGAATTAAGTCATCATTTATGAACAGATTGGCAGAGAATGAGTAACATATGTGTTCTAGTATACTTTGAAATTGACTTCTGAAAGTGATTGTTTGATCTAAAAATAGTATATTCGCAGATTTCAATGACTGGATAAAATTTTTATATTCTTTAGACTTAAGTACTGTAGTAGTTTCATTGATACGACTATTTCCATGGAATATTATTGAAATCTTGCTGTATCTTGAATTATCTCGGGTTTGCCATTTAACTCCAAAGTGATCTGTGTAATACATGACATTGATTAATTTTTTTAACTTCTAATTTTTATTATCGTTTTTTCTATTTCTTTTTACATTTTCATGATTTTTCATTTCTTTTTCACATTTTCTCATGAAAGAATTTTACGTATCAGGTTATCTTTTTATCAACAGTTTCCGACCTCACAACTCTAATGTGTTTATGGTATTCCAACAACCCCCAAGATCGTTATTATGCATGGATGTAGCTCCTGAGAACAAGGTTTACACTCATGCATCATGACAACTTTACATAATCTCTTTTGGTAAAGCAATGATCTCTAAGCTGTTACATAAACTCCAACTCTTAAACTTATAGCAGCGACTAACAGTAACTGCTGACACATGCAGACAATAACCTTACCCTAGCCCCTACACTTTTCTCAACAAAAGGGGTTTTCACCTGTGGTTCCTAGCTTAAAAAGTACATCATCTTTAGAAATTTCAGATTTAGTCATTTATTTTAAAAGTATCCAAATTAAAAAATCCCACATCTCCCAACCCTTATTTTAAGATTTTGAAAGCAGGTGATATTCTCTATAGCTGAAAAGTATAGGGTTTAAGGTATCACATAATTATATGAAAAATCTGTTACCCTTTAATTACCCCATATAGTTACTGGCTAGAGGGTTTTACATCTCTGAAAACTTTTCATGCCATAGACTTACTGGATCAGTTTCTGATTTTCAAATAACTGACCGTACATATATCAAAACCTTTCATTCAGCAATAAACAAGTTAGTCCTGACCAACAATTTGGTATAAATGCCAGAAATATCATTATCACTTGTTCTAAAATAGTAACACCACCACCCCAGAGTCAACTCCTCTATGTTCAGAAAAATATGAACAGGAACAAATAGGAGGGAACCACCCAAGTAAGCCACATCTTACACCAAGTATAATAATGCATTATGGCATTGCTTAGGTGAAAAAGGTACATATTTATTTACATAAAAAACTGGGTAGATAGCCAGTAGACTATAACCCCACTTTTATTATAAAGTATATTAATAAAATCAATATTCACCACTACACCAATGATATTATACTCATGACCGATGAAAATATATCATTGAATTATCGACTTACGATCTAGAACAGGCAGAGCCGACCGAGCCGGGGTACCATAGACGCGCCAGAGGTATAAACAACCCAAGTACAATGTCACCAGTCAAAAAGTATAAATGGAGCATTATCATCGGTGGAGTGATGCATATTGATTTATTAATAGGTTAAACATTAAGAAAACTGGTAGGATTTACAACAGCAGCAGCAGCAGCAGGAACAGCATACAGCTATTTAAATCTACATTTCACATATTATGGTATACTTGCTACAGTCTCTAGATCTCAGATCTCGTCCTGAACGTCTAAGTTAACAGAGATGTAAAAACACACCAAGTCATACAAGTATAAATACCGTGCGATCACAATTTACATTCTACTTTTGGTATCTTCCCCACCCCTCAGTCCCCTCTTACGAGTAAAGATACTGTGAACAGAGTTTATGTTCTACTTTTTACATATCATACATTCCCCTAACCTGCCCTCCCTCCCTTAATTTAGTAGAAATCCTCCATTAATTTCTTCCAGTAGGATATCTGTACCTCTGCCTGAGAAAAGAACTTGCTCCGGGGCAATTGACATTTTTTACATATAATGAATCGTATGAGTATATATACTGTTAACACAGTTTATGTTCTACCTTTTTACCTTCCCTCTCTCATCCCTTAATCTAGTAACCCCTCACAGGCCAGACACTCCTCGTTTTTCCAACACAGATGACTGTCAAAGAATTCCTCCATTAATTTCTTCCAGTAGCATATCTGTTCCTCTGCAAGAGAAACCACTTCCTCCAGGCCTCGGATTTTCTGCTGAAGCTGTTCTGGGGTTGTGGTGCTACTCTGGGGGGTTGTGCTGTTCTCCGGGTTAGTACTGTTAGAGCTGGCGCCTGGTTCATTGGGGGTGGTGGTACTGCTGAAGTGGGTTTGGAGCTCCCTCTTTAACTTTTTTATGATTTTCTGAAAATAAAAGTCTAATCATTAGAAATCACCTTATAAATGCATGTAAAAATTTTAGACACACACACACACACCCCCACAAATACTACGGTTTATACCTTATCTAACGGATAGATAGGTAGGGGTTTATATAAAAAAGATAAATCCATGTAAATTTTTAAAAAACAGACATGTAAAGTGTCTACTAGAAGTAATATTCCTCTAACTGGTAGGACTTATCAGAGAAAACAAGTGAGGTATGTGTTTTATATCAGAAACTCTGATTACTCACTTCAGCTTTCATTTTTCGCCAATAGCGGGTCTGGAGTGTCGCTCTTATTGATGCCAGGGCCTCAGGGCACCCGACATCCTTGTCCACCTTTTTAAAACAGGAAAAATAAATAAGAAACAAAGACGATACATTACTGAACACCCGACCCCATGGTCAGATAATCCACTAATTTACATTACCGTAATACCTCTTAGTATAAAGAGCCCTTATACTCTTGAAGTTTCGTTCCCCGGATTGACAAGGGCATACCAAGAGTTTTCATTTGATACCAATTTTTGCATAGTAATAAACTGCGAGGTTATGGTAAAGTTTACTTCATAATATAATACCGTTATACCTCATGTATAAGGTGCACCTCGCATATAAGGCTCACCTAGAGCTTTGGCTTGGTCTAAAAATTAAATATTTCATAGCTTCTCTTCTCTTTATAAAAAAGCTATGGGTAGCTAGAGGCTTCCAATACCTCAGGATCCCCTATCCTTCTATATGAGAAAGCATTTACTGAAGACCTGTAGCATTTACTGAAGACCATATGGGTGTAAGATGCGGCAAGTGCACTGTTTAGATCATAATTTTAGACACAGCTATTCTGGGGCTATACCCTGTAGACACTCTTTCAAACTCATGACACAGACGATATTCATGACTCTTTCAAACTCATGACACATACGATATTCATGAGCTCCTCTCGTGTCGACGGTCCACCCGTAATTTAGACAACACCCGGGCACCAGTAGTAAGTCAGATAGAGAAGAATAACTACAACTACCGGTAGGCCTACATCTAGTTACATCTAGCTACATGTAGCTCTGTGTAACCGTAAAGAGTCACTTTGAGAAGAAAAGACTATCATCAAGGGAACAATAGGACAGATGATGAGATATGAAGAACTAATTTGAAATGAAACTAATGAAAAACAAATATGACATCAACTTCACTTTTGTTAGACTAATCCAGGGACTCTAGGTACATCTTGCATGAAACACTGCATAGAAGAAATCTCAATAGGTAACCTCTACATTTCATTGAATATGTGTGACCAGACAAGCAAAAACACCCCTCTGCAGGGAAATTCATCATCAAAGTTCATCTCAAGATCTTTAAAATGAGACATAATTAACTAAAATATTCCTAGTAGTTTTGTCAGAATCTCTCCATGAACATTGGTTGCTATTCATATCAGAAAATGACAGTTAAACTATAAAAATGCATTATTAACCATAATAATCACAAAAAATCAGACTTTTCATAAAAATACCTAAAAGGATAAGGTAAAGGTCGTATGCTCGTGGGGTCTTGGATTTGTTATACCTCGGATACAAAGCACACACACACACACACATTATCGTGCACAGGTGTGTGTGTGTGTTTGTGTGTTGTGTGTGTGTGTGTGTGTACTAGATACACATGGCCTCGTGGGTTGGTCAGGGACCAGCACTCCAACCCCATGTGTGTACAAACACATTATCTGAACATAACCAACCTATGGAAGGCCGGTACAACATGTCGCCACTTGCCAATTGCCATTTGATAGGTATATGTTAACATTTGCCAATTGTAGGTTTGCCAATATCCAAGTCCTAATTATGGTACCCCCCACCACAAACCACCGCTTGAGGCGCACTTTACAGTTCCAGGGAGGGTATGGAGTAGAGACACGCTGGAGGGGAATCAAACCAGTTAAGGTGAGCTATATGCCAGTCATGGTGAAAAAGTCTCATCCACAAAAACAAAGAACTTAACACTTTAAAAACTACTTTCTGTTCAGCCAGTGTTATAAGCATAGGCATCTTGAGAAGTATACCCTCCTGAGGGCCTCAGAGAGTGCCGCCTGGTGGTGAAAACGGCCGTCACAACCCAACTCGGGACTTGGGTATTGACAGTCATGGGTTTATATGGGTTGTCAGTTGTGATTTCCTGATTCAAAGCTTTCAGCTATTATTTAAAGTCTAGGTCTATATAGGCTATATATATATATGTTACCGTATCATGTCAGTTAATTGGCAAATGGCAACTGGGTTACCCTACGAGTCTATTATCTGTATGGCTGGCTAATTAGCAAGTGGCAATTGACATAACATTGTAAATAATTGGCAAATGACAATTGGCAAATGGCTACTAGGCATTTGGATCCTACAACTGACAAGTTTCAACCTGTAAGTGGCAATTGGCGAATGGCAGTTGGCAACTGACAACATGTCGCACCGACCTTCCATACCATCCTGAATTCCTCATCCAATGGAACCGGATATATCATGCAATCAAGTAAAGTATCTGCTGGGAGAGTGGTGGAATGACATCACCACAGTGCGTTGGTCCTCTGACCAACACCGTGAACATTGGTCCACTGTTTCTTATTGGGAACTGCACTAGCGACTATGGACCATTCATCACTTTATTAGATAATTCTGAGGGAGAGCTAGGCGATGAACAGTGAAGTTTAAAAGATAAATAGGGTAGAGTGCAGAATCGGGGTCCTTGCCTTTCTACGTCATAGGGTTAGGGTAAGCGGTAAGGGTAGGTAAAGGGTTCGCTATAGATCCCCAAATGGGAGGGACCCAGATCCTGCACTAGTCCTGATAAATAAAATAAATGAATTACCTCACCTGTGGAGCAGTTGGCGGTGAGTGCTGGTGTGATTGACCTGGTAGGTCAAGCGGCACATCGGGCTGGGGTGGTTGACTCGGGGCGTGGATCGCCTCGATCTTGGGTGCCTGGGGTGGTTGAAGTGGTTGACTCGGGGGGTGGATCGCCTCGGCCTGGGGTGGTTGGGGTGGGAACAGACTCGAGGGGTGATGTGACTGACTAGGTTGGGCCTCGGCCTCCTCCCCATGGCTGGACTCTTTATCCATATTTTACAGAGGTTAGAGATAGATTTCTGCTGCTGCTGCTGACCCTCCTGCTGCTGCTGCTTCTCTGACTCCACCAGTTCAAAGTGTCGGATAAGCACATGCGTCAAGTTTTTATGATAACTGACAGGTGGTGATTGGTCAATGACACCACAATTAACGAAGCCTGATTGGCTAAAGGTCACGCCTCTTCTTTTTGATTCCATATTTGGCAAAAACAATCTCGCATGCATCCGGTGACTCCTTTTAACAGGCTACCAGAGGTTTTATACCTAGTCAAACTAACGGTGGTCTGCTACAGTATAAAAAAGGTATTTGATGGGAATGGGGGAACTGCCGGGAACACTTGTTCTGGTACCTCTTTTTACACCCTTGGCATATAGTTACCAGCGAATATTCTATGTATCAGACAGTTGAAAAGAAAAACGTTTAGGGGTTCAAAATCAGCTATGTAGGGTGTGGGTGGCGTGACATCCTTAGGCATGGGGAGAGACGCAAAAGGGGGATTCACCTAAGACGAAATTGATGTCAGCAGGATGTTTTTCGATCCTTGATACCGTAAAACCTTCTTTATAATGGTTTGCCCATGCTTCTCTCTATCACCTCACTGTATAATTCTAGTGTATATCTACCATGCCTTATAAATTTTAAAACCTTTAGGATATAAACATAACAAGGTTGTCACTTTAGATGAGAATGAAGAGCCGATGCCTCTTAAAATATAAAAAAGATTTGCCATGCAAAGGAGGTGCAGATCCCCCTGCAGTACATCATGGCCATAGGGGCCATAATGCAACACAGGAAGCCAGTATTACAAGGGAAAATGTGCGCCAATCGGAGACTAAAATCTAGTAATTCTATACCTAACATGTTAGTAATGTTTTCACTAACCTTTTAAGGCAAGCTGGCGAGAAAAGCGGTCTTTTTGTTTAAGGGGGTTAGTAGTTTTATCTAAGGGTTAGTAGATTTCTTCACACCAGGTGACAGTGTGGTTTGCATGAGGATTTTTGTAGGAAGTGTCTATCATGGAAAGGCCTACAAATGTGAAATTAATGGCACTTCTAATGACTATTGACTTGATAAAGCCTACACCATTAAACCTGGCATAAGACTTAACAGAATACAACCTATAGGTTTATTATGTTATTTATTGAGCAAGGAAGAAGAATAGAAACACCTTTTCTCTGGATTTTCTCATATTTCTCCATCTACGGCCCCATGAGTCAAACCCAGAACAACTAAGTTCAGGGGTTGCAAATGAAAATGATATGAGGCATTAAACCTGCTTCTCAAATGGAGAGGCTATGTTATGGGTGTCTTAATCGATCTGGAGTTTACACCTATCATTTAAATCAAAATAAAAGAATGGGTATTAATGGTATTGAAATAGTCCATGTAGTTAGAAAAAAATCTAAGGCAAGTTAGGAAGAATGTCCAACTTGCCTGATTTCTCCTAAGGGGTAGGCATAAACTCCCAAGAAAACTTCGGTGGTGTCTTAGAAATTCCAGCAAAATAGGACCTGTTAAAGGATAAATTCTGAACCTAGGAATTTTATCCCCGATTCATATAGGACTAGAGGGGTTTACGGTATAAAAAGGTTCGAAATATAACCTGTTGACCCCAATCTCATCTGGGATAAATTCCCATGTTCTATCTTTCCCACGTCCCGGAGATGTGACGCCACCCAAACGCTACATAGTTTGCCCGACCCGAAAAACATTTTCTTTCAACTGTCTGTGATGTAAAACATTTGCTGGTTGCTATACGTCAAGGGTGTGACTAGAGGTACCAGCGGAAGTGTTCCCCAGGGATTCGCTCCGATTCCGTCAAACACCTCTTTAGGGGATAACAGACCACATCTAGTTTGACCAAGTTTTAACCCCTGGTGGTTTGTGAAGAAGGAGTAATCCCCGGGTCCATATACTCTACACCACCATAGCTAACCTTTTATCCAAAACAGGGTTTAACTCTTCCTTTACCAGAGTATTTCAGATAAATCACACTCGATGGTTATGATTGGTTTCTAACAAGAACATATCTGTTATTTCTAGTACAAAACACTGAAACAAAGTACAGAAATTTGTATTTCCAGTAAAACACAATTTTCATCTGTATTCATAAATAGTTACATATTGGCATAGATACACAGTGGGTACACATTTACAACAGAAAAGTGGTAGTATACCCCACAGTCATAGGGTAAATACTTGAGTTATACCTCTCTACTTTGGGGTAAAACACCTTTCAGAATAGAGGTACTGTTCTATAATAGATGGGGTAAAATGCAATCATGGTGTATAGGGTGTCAGGATATAGTGGTATCACATGGGGTAGAACCAAGGGTGCAGTGTTGCATGCCGAATGACTCACTCAATACTGTTTAAAGCCTACTTAGGGTAAAACTCTCACGAGAGTATTTTGGTCATGGGGTAAAAACCTGTATAGAGCCTGTTGAGGTTCCCGAAACCGTAGGACTTTCTCCCCTCCTTTCACGGAAACGGTTGAGTTATGGTCACATCGTCCACGCATTTCATGTTTATTTACACCCATTATTACAAAATAACAGCATATATCTAGACCCTGCAGCAATTATATATGAATAAATGGTGGTTTCTTTTTTGATATCAATCAGTAATTCATGTACAGGAAGGAAATTATACTACCATGATCATTTAGAGAAGCCATACTCCTCAATCAATAACTAAGTACTCACTTCTAAGCATAAGATGTTTCAGTCATACGGTATACATCATTATAAATGATGTTCGGAGTACGCCTTTTCCTCCTGTAGAACAAGTATCCAAGTACAGCTGGAACAATTAAGATTCCTATGATAACAAAAACACATATAATAGTTAAAATTACACCCACAGGCATACTACCCTGTTCTGAAGGGTTGGTATCGGAGGTGTTAGGTCTCAGAGTAGAATGGTTATCATGTGTAAAAGTCTCAACAGTGGTGTCTGTATGCTCATCGGGCTGTGTAGTACTGACTGTAGATTCACCGCTAGTCACAGGGAGAATGGTGGGGGGTATGGTTGAAGATGTAAATATAGTCATGTCACAGCAATTCATAATCAAAGTAATATTAAGTTGAGTGCATTTACTTGAGAGTCGTGCCCTCTCCCATGAGCACTGAATGTTTATATTACCTGAAATGTGTAATTCACTGAGAGCAGTCCATACATCGAGATCTAGAGTATTCAAAGACCTGATTGATGTATTCTGAATAATGAGTAGACGGGCAACACGGGCTTCTGTTTGGAACAGAGGAAAAAATTCAATGTTAGGCCCATCACATAAGACTACCCTACCATTATCCTAGCATAGGCAGTTATCAGGGATTCCACATGTCTTCACGTTAACCTGGCTGTAACCACTGGTACATAAAATAAATAAAACCCTGAGACGTGTTAGCAGCTCCATTCTGGTCCAGTTACGAGCAATAAACAATACTATGGAATTTTAACCCTTTTATAGGGTACGCAGTATCTCTATTCATAAGATGGTTTATCTTTATTAGGGTATATAATAGGATAGGAGATTACTTATCATTTTTATTACCATATAGTTTAGAACTGACCTCTGTATGACCCTACCATATAGCTCAAGATTATTACATGTACCGTAATCTCCCGCATATAAGGCACATCTTATAGGCCAAACAAAATGCTGCTGGGTCTTATACGTGGGAGGTAAATTGCCTTGAGTTTGGGGTGCGCCTTATAGGGGGGTATCTTTTACTATAGAACAGTACTACATTAACAAAAATCTGCCCTCAGAGGTGCGCCATATACGTTATAACAGACCTCCCTGAGTTGGGGGTGCGCCTTATAGGTGAGGTGCACCTTACATGCGAGAGATTACGGTATATATAATAAACATCATACTCAGACTGAACTCCTACAACCATAATCTAACATATCTTCAGATTTTTGGATGCGGGTGATCATATCGTCTAAAATGATCATGCTGTGAGAATCACTACCAAAACTCTGAATGAAATCCTTAGTTGGTAATCCTTTATGAAATGTTATATTTGCCACCTTTTCTTTAATTTCAACGTACATAGGCTGTTCCACAGTATAGCAGTATAAAATAGAGTTCGGCACATCGTCATCTGCATACATATCTTTAAGATTCAAAAGAAGGTTTCTAATGAAAGTAGTTTTCCCCGACCGTGAAGGTCCTGATATACACATAGCACAAGATCTCTGAGTAGAAACTGATCAGCCTGAATAACTTCGTGATTATTTAGAGAAGCCATACTCCTCAATCAATAACTAAGTACTCACTCTAAGCATAAGATGTTTCAGTCATAAGGTATACATCATTATAAATGGTGTTCGGAGTACGTCTTTTCCTCCTGTAGAACAAGTATCCAAGTACAACCGGGCTAATTAAGATTCCTGTTATAACAAAGACACATCTGAACCCTACAACCATAACCAGTCAGGGCTAGGGCAGGGTCAAATATAATATATGTTCAAGGACGTAGCTATGTTAGATACTATCTATTATATGAAAGCATGTTATAGGTAGTGCTTATATATTGTTCTCACTAGATGCCTATATCTAAGCAGATTTATACCAGTGCTACATCTAAGGATATTACTGTATACATACGTATCTGCTGCGTACATCCAAGATGTCGTATACCTTAGTTATTCGTACATATCTTACGTCATTATACTGTAAAAACAGTTTATTGTAATAATTGTATTCAACGCCTAACTCAGGTACTGATGTTAATCCTTGACCGCTGCATATAATCTATCGAGTGTTTGGCTCACAGAGGTATCGCAATGCTGGTCCACAATGGTGCATACCATCGACATTCCGTACATGAATAAAATCATGTAAATGTATGAATTAATAAAATTTAAGGTGCTCCCAAGTACTTGTATCTCCCCAGCCTGTGTCTTAAGAACTACTGTTGTCTGTGTGACTGGCGTCACTTTAACTTAGAGCGGATATCAGATGAGAACACTCAGTAATTAAACAGTCTGACATAGACTTGATTTAACCCTACACATAACGTATTTTTCTATGTGCTGTATACATAATGTTCACGACAGTCATCAGTTTTACCCCTTTTTATTTTCTTTCTACCCCGTATGATCATTGTAATGCATGTGGTTTTACCCCATATGCTTTAAAGCCGTGTTAAGTGCGTCACACAGTACATCAAAGTGTTCAAAGGTTTCACCCTGTAACCTACACTCCCTACTTCATAACTGGGTATTGTACAGTCTTTTATACCCCAACTACTATACAACAGTACCTTTTAAAGAATAGGGACTTTACCCCTTTTTTCATAAATGAAACATCGCTTTACCCCATTCATGATAGGGTATACACCATATCCCCAAAGGATAACAGGGTGCTCATGCACGTCTACAGTCATGACCTGAGGGTCAAGAGTTGATTTTTTAAGAATGTGTGTAAAAAACAATGCAAAACTGGTATATTTAGTATATATTCAAGGACGTAGCTACGTTAGATACTATCTATTATATGAAAGCATGTTATAGGTAGTGCTTATATATTGTTTTCACTAGATGCCTATATCTAAGCAGATTTATACCAGTGCTACATCTAAGGATATTACTGTATACATACGTATCTACTGTATAACTACACACATATCATATCATATCATATGATGAAGGTTGTTCAGTTACATTCATAGATATACATTTTCCCAAAAATTTAGGGCCATGGCCTACACTACCAGTAACAAGCCTGTGCCGCCTGAGTAGCGTGGAGCGGGACTAGACTACTAAATGCCCTGAGTGCATGAGGTTGAGATCTGGCCGTCATGTTGATTTTTAAGAATGTGTGTAAAAAAAATCTTATAAACTATGGAAAACTGTGCTAGACACCTTAAAACCAGACTGTATCCGGTATATCAGGTGATATCCGATGAAACAATGCAAAACTGGTATATATAATATATGTTCAAGGACGTAGCTATGTTAGATACTATCTATTATATCAAAGCATGTTATAGGTAGTGCTTATATATTGTTTTCACTAGATGCCTATATCTAAGCAGATTTATACCAGTCCTACATCTAAGGATATTACTGTATACATACGTATCTACTGTATAACTACACACATATCATATCATATCATATCATATGATGAAGGTTGTTCAGTTACATTCATAGATATACATTTTCCAAATAATCTAGGGCCATTGATTGATTGATTTGTGTTTTACAGCACTTTAGCGGCACTAAGTGGCTATCCAGTGCTTCACAAGTTGATAATCTAAGAGAGGAATGTGTCAGTGCCCGCGCATAAGTGTACCACACACATCCTGAGGGGAGAGGAAAGAGGAGATATAGACCCTTTTAAGTGGGCTAGGGAAGCCCGAATTTAGGGCCATGGCATGTGGTACAATGTGATTAACTTTTGTACTATAGGCCTTAGAGTGCGGACATACCCAGATTTGGGGGGTGTTGCAGTAAATGATTTAAATAAATTCTTTAATTAAATAGAGTGCACCCCCCTCAACTTACCATAAATTATCAGCCTAAATAACACTCAAATCTATTAATATACACCCTAAGGATTCCTGACCAGTAGGTGTCCACACTCAACTCCTCTCACCCAGGTGTAGGGTCAAATGAGGACAATTTTCACGCTCTAAGTAGCGATTATCATTTTCCAACGTTAAAACCCCATAGGGCAGGCAGGGTCCGGGCAGGGTCAAATGAGGACAATTTTCACGCTCTAAGTAGCGATTATCGTTTTCCAGTGTTAAAACCCCATAGGGGCGCCAGAGACAAGTAACAAGAACTCTACTGAGGGACTTTATTTTCTTGTGGGAACTCCATCTGTTATGACCTTGTTTCCTTATTTGCATCTAATTAAAGTCATTTTTGGCCAGAAAATAATTCCTAAGACTAAACCCACTAAATACCTAACCTTCTGAAATCTTTTCTAAGTCCAACTCAGACAATTTCCAGCACCTAATAAGAAAATAATTTCTAAGACTAAACCCACTGAATACCTAGCCTGCTGACATCTTTTCAAAGTCCAACTTAAACAATTTCCAGCACCTTACCTGCAGAAATCTTTTCTAACTCAAACTGGCACAATATGTCAGCACCTGACCAGAAATTAATTTCTGAAACTAAAACCAGTAAGTACCTAGCCTGCAGAAATGCTTTCTAAGTCAAACTCAGGCAATAATTTCCAGCAACTAACCAGAAAATAATTCCTAAGACTGAACCCACTGAATACCTAGTCTGCTAAAATCTTTTCTAAGTCCAACTTAGACAATTTCCAGCACCTAACCAGGAAATAATTTCTAAAACTAAGACCACTAACTTTTCCAAGTCCAACTCAAAAATGGACTTAGAAAATGTCTCCTCCTAAGTAAACTGAAGCCTTAGCCTGAAGAAACTCACCTCTGTATCTTCAATCCCATGTTGAGACCACAGCAGGATCCAAACTCCTTGCCTCAATGTAAGAACCAAAGCAGAGATTCAAAACTCTTTGTCATATATATGGAACCACAACCACTAGCCATGCCTCTATGCAAATCTCAGCCAATCACAAAAAGATTTCTTTGAGCAGTTTAGGGTCATCCAACTGAATACCTAGCCTGCTGAAATCTTTTCTAAGTCCAACTCAAACAATTTCCAGCACCTAACCAGAAAATAATTCCTGAGACTGAACCCACTAAATACCTAGCCTGAAGAAATTTTTTCAAAGTCCAACGGGCACAATATGTCAGCACCTGACCAGAAAATAATTTCTGAAACTAAAACTAGTAAGTACCTAACCTGCAGAAATCCTTTCTAAGTCCAACTCAGACAATAATTTCCAGCACCTAACCAGAAAATAATTCCTGCTTACAGTGTGAAATGTCTAGAATGTCAACATGATCATTAATCTTTGCTATTTACTCAAAGGGTGGAATGTCTAGAATGACTACCTAGTCATTAATCTTTGTTGTTTACTTGCAGTGTGGAATGTCTGGAATGTCTACACGATCATTAATCATTGCTATTTACTCACAGTGTGGAATGTTTACCTGATCATTAATCTTTGCTGTTTACTTACAATGTGGAATGCCTGGAATGTTTCCGCAGTAGAAACTAGTATTAAATGACTGAAAACTTTTCTAAGACCACTAGTTTGAGACGAACAGAGAATTTCTAAAAGTGAAATCACTTACAGTCAAGTCACAATAATCCAGTATCAATTCCTATGAGATCCTAATTTATAATACTGTATCTGTCCTTGATAATCCAGTCCAACTCAAACAATAATTTCCAGCACCTAACCAAAAAAAAAATGATTTTAAGACTGAATCCACTGAAAACCTAATCTGCTGAAATCTTTTCTAAGTCCAACTCAGACAATTTCCAACACCTAACCAGAAAATAATTCCTAAGACTGAACCCACTGAATACCTAGCCTGCTGACATCTTTTCAAAGTCCAACTCAGACAATTTCCAGCACCTACCCAGGTGGCAAAGGTGGTGTGGCCCTACTGTGGCCCACACTTTATTTGGTGTGGCTTCCAATGTGGGCCACAATGGGCTAACCGATGGGCTGCTGCCAGTTTCTGTCCTCAGTGAGGTGTGTGGGACACACTGGGCTAACCAATATGGGCACAGATCAGTCTCAGAGTGGGTTTGGGTTCAACATGGGTTTTTGGTGTGGCTGAAAGTGGGCTGCCCACTTTGATCACATGGTGCCATCTGGTCAAAATTTATTATTTTAGGGTCAACATGGGTTTTTGGTGTGGCTGAAAGTGGGCTGGTCACTTTGATCAGGTGGTGCCATCTGGGATAGATATTATAGAAAATCTATTTTTTCCTCATTTTCCAAAGTTTTGAACCCTGAAAATGCTCTACTAGCCTCCAGGTGCTAGCCCCTCCCCTTGGCCTCCATAGTTGGAGGGAGACTAAACATACTGTATTACTCTCCCCCATCATCATAATACTGTAGAACCATCAATTCAAACTTAGTTGGCCAAGGCATGTCAACCAGACCTAGTCCAGTAACATTCTAGCCTTCAAGTTCTTAATGCCTCCCAATGGGTAGCATACTTCAATATAAAATGATTACCACATGAATGGTGTAGTCACATTACTAACTGCTGACATCACCTTACTTTGCACATTTCAAATGTATTTTGCCAGTAGATCCAAACTCTGAGAAAATTTGTGTACTGTTATGATTTATATGATTTCTGTTATATCATACTAAAGAAAATCAATACTGACATGGGGAGAAAGCTGTACATCAGACATAGTGGGGTCATCTAGTGTCAAAGTTCAGAACTCCCAGCTCAGTATGCCTTGTGCAAACCCATCCTCAGCCCTGTCTGGGGAATTATCTTTGGAACTGATCTATGCCTGATTCAGGGTGCCCACCTTGAAACCAATCTGTGCCCAAAGTGTTTGCCCGTTTTGAAGCTGCTCTGTGCCCAAATCAGTTAGCCTTATGTGGCCCACACAACTTGCTGAGGACAAAAACTGTCGGGAGACCAACAGTCTTAGTTCAGTTTGCCCTATTAGGGCAACCCAATGTGGCCCTGACTGGAAACCCACCATTTGCCCAACCTAAAACCATGAATAGTATTCTGCCCACTTTGAACCAGCGTATCTGAGCTAAAACTGAATTGGCCCTACGCGGGCTTGCTACATGGGTAACCAGAAAATAATTTCTAAGACTGAACCCACTGAATACCTAATGTACTGAAATCTTTTCTAAGTTCAACTCAGACAATTTCCAGCACCTAACCAAAAAAAAAAATTCCTGCTTACAGTGTGGAATGTTTAGAATGTCAACATGATCATTAATCTTTGCTATTTACTCACAGGGTGGTATGTCTAGAATGTCTACCTAGTCATTAATCTTTGTTCTTTACTTGCAGTGTGGAATGTCTGGAATGTCTACACGATCATTGGTCATTGCTATTTATTCACAGTGTGGAATGCCTGGAATGTCTACCTGATCATTAATCTTTGCTGTTTACTTACAATGTGGAATGTTGGGAATGTTTACACAGTGGAAACTAGTTTTGAATAACTGAAAACTTTTCTAAGACCACAGGTTTGAGACAAAGAGAGAATTTCTAAAAGTGAAATTACTTACAGTCAAGTCACAATAATCCAGTATTAATTCCTATGAGATCAAATTTATAATACTGTATCTGTCCTTGATAATCCAGTCCAACTCAAACAATAATTTCCAGCACCTAACCAAAAAATGATTTAAAGACTGAACCCACTGAATACCTAGTCTGCTGAAATCTTTTCTAAGTCTAACTTGCACAATTTCCAGCACCTAACCAGAAAAGGACTTAGGTAATTTTTAGGAATAAAACCACAGGTTTGGGGAGGTAGGAGAGAGGGATCAAACCTGAGTGACTTGAGAGGATGGTTAGGGGAGGTAAAGGCCGGTAGCAGACTGGTCAAGGGAGAATCGCTGGGAGAGGTAGGAGCTAGCATTAAGCAGCTGAACTGCTTTTCGAAGACCACTGGTTGAGACAAACAGGAAATCACTTACAGTCAAGTCACCATAATCCAGGGTGTAACATTCCAGTAATTCACCTTCCAGCATTAATTCCTATAGGATCAAATTCATAGTACTGTATCTGTCCTTGATAATCCAGTCCAACTCAAACAATTTCTAAGACTGGACTGAACCCATTAAATACCTAATCTGCTGAAATCTTTTCTAAGTCCAACTCAGACAATTTCCAGCACCTAACCAGAAAATAATTTCTAAGACTGAACCCACTTGATACCTAGCCTGCTGAAAACTTTTCTATGTCCAACTCAAAAATGGACTTAGAAAATTTCTCCTAGTGCATTTAGGAGAAGTTTTTTAAGTCCAATCAAAAGATGGACTTGGAACATTTTAAAGACTAACCTTAAGGCACAGTCTCAGCAGTGCACCATGTCCCAATGTAAGATGGTCAGTGATGCTAGCTGTGACTACAGCAGGCCTGCAAACTCCTCGTCTTATATAGGAAGCCCAAAGCCATAAGCTCCGCCCCCTTGGGAATCTCAACCAATCAGCACTCAGATTACAAGGTGATGCTGTTCTGACGGAAAGTTCCAGAAAGTAAACAGTGAAGACTGAGAAAATGAAATCTATGGAATCTTCCTTCTGGAATTTTCCATTTAACCCCAGCCCTGTCTACTCTAAGTACCACCCCCCTGTTATAAGCAGCTGAAAACTTTTCTAAGACCACTGGTTGAGACAAACAGGAAATCACTTACAATCAAGTCACCATAATCCAGTGTGTAACAATCCAGTAATTCACCTTCCAGCATTAATTCCTATAGGATCAAATTCATAGTACTGTATCTGTCCTTGATAATCCAGTCCAACTCAAACAATTTCTAAGACTGGACTGAACCCATTAAATACCTAATCTGCTGAAATCTTTTCTAAGTCCAACTCAGACAATTTCCAGCACCTAACCAGAAAATAATTTCTAAGACTGAACCCACTTGATACCTAGCCTGCTGAAAACTTTTCTATGTCCAACTCAAAAATGGACTTAGAAAATTTCTCCTAGTGCATCTAGGAGAAGTTTTCTAAGTCCAATCAAAAGATGGACTTGGAACATTTTAAAGACTAACCTTAAGGCACAGTCTCAGCAGTGCACCATGTCCCAATGTAAGATGGTCAGTGATGCTAGCTGTGACTACAGCAGGCCTGCAAACTCCTCGTCTTATATAGGAAGCCCAAAGCCATAAGCTCCGCCCCCTTGGGAATCTCAACCAATCAGCACTCAGATTACAAGGTGATGCTGTTCTGACGGAAAGTTCCAGAAAGTAAACAGTGAAGACTGAGAAAATGAAATCTATGGAATCTGATGGAATCTTCCTTTGGCCACTTTCGCGCGACCTAACCCGGTCGACCGGGTGACTTGATCTGATACATCCGGGGTGTAGCTGTGGTGTATGCCCGATGGGTACAGCCGGTCGACCGGGTTAACCGGATCGGGGCACGTGAAAATGCCCCTACTGGAATTTTCCATTTAACCCAGCCCTGTTTACTCTAAGTACCACCCCCTGTTATTTTCTCTAGGTATGCGCGCACGGTGAAAACGATCGTTTCGGCGAAATTCCGCTACTATTGAATCAAAAATGACTTTAATTTGATGCAAACAAGCAAATAAGGCCATAAGAGATGAAGTTCCCATAAGAAAATCAGTAAAATAGCTCATTTTCTCAGTCTTCACTGCATGTTTACTTTCTGGAACCTTCCATTCCACTCGCCGGCTACCAGCTATGGTTCATTTCCTTTAACCCCAGCCCTGTCTACTCTAAGTACCACCTTCTGTGGTATGCTTTAGGTAAGCACGCACGGCTGAAACGATCATTTCGGGGAAATTCCGGCGCTGTCGAGTTAAATATGACTTTAATTCGATGCAAACAATCAAATAAGACCATAACAGATGGAGTTCCCACAAGAAAATCAGTGAAATAGCTCATTTTCTCAGTCTTCACTGCATGTTTACTTTCTGGAACCTTCCATTCCAGTCGCCGGCTACCAGCTATGGTTCATTTCCTTTAACCCCAGCCCTGTCTACTCTAAGTACCACCTTCTGTGGTATGCTTTAGGTAAGCACGCACGGCTGAAACGATCATTTCGGGGAAATTCCGGCGCTGTCGAGTTAAATATGACTTTAATTCGATGCAAACAATCAAATAAGGCCATAACAGATGGAGTTCCCACAAGAAAATCAGTGAAATAGCTCATTTTCTCAGTCTTCACTGCATGTTTACTTTCTGGAACCTTCCATTCCAGTCGCCGGCTACCAGCTATGGTTCATTTCCTTTAACCCCAGCCCTGTCTACTCTAAGTACCACCTTCTGTGGTATGCTTTAGGTAAGCACGCACGGCTGAAACGATCATTTCGGGGAAATTCCGGCGCTGTCGAGTTAAATATGACTTTAATTCGATGCAAACAATCAAATAAGGCCATAACAGATGGAGTTCCCACAAGAAAATCAGTGAAATAGCTCATTTTCTCAGTCTTCACTGCATGTTTACTTTCTGGATCCTTCCATTCCAGTCGCCGGCTACCAGCTATGGTTCATTTCCTTTAACCCCAGCCCTGTCTACTCTAAGTACCACCTTCTGTGGTATGCTTTAGGTACGCACGCACGGCGAAAACGATCGTTTCGGCGAAATTCCGGCGCTGTCGAGTCAAATATGACTTTAATTCGATGCAAACAATCAAATAAGGCCATAACAGATGTAGTTCCCACAAGAAAATCAGTGAAATGCCTCATTTTCTCAGTCTTCACTGTTTACTTTCTGGAACTTTCCGTCAGAACAGCATCACCTTGTAATCTGAGTGCTGATTGGTTGAGATTCCCAAGGGGGCGGAGTTTATGGCTTTGGGCTTCCTATATAAGACGAGGAGTTTGCAGGCCTGCTGTAGTCACAGCTAGCATCACTGACCATCTTACATTGGGACATGGTGCACTGCTGAGACTGTGCCTTAAGGTTAGTCTTTAAAATGTTCCAAGTCCATCTTTTGATTGGACTTAGAAAACTTCTCCTAGATGCACTAGGAGAAATTTTCTAAGTCCATTTTTGAGTTGGACATAGAAAAGTTTTCAGCAGGCTAGGTATCAAGTGGGTTCAGTCTTAGAAATTATTTTCTGGTTAGGTGCTGGAAATTGTCTGAGTTGGACTTAGAAAAGATTTCAGCAGATTAGGTATTTAATGGGTTCAGTCCAGTCTTAGAAATTGTTTGAGTTGGACTGGATTATCAAGGACAGATACAGTACTATGAATTTGATCCTTTAGGAATTAATGCTGGAAGGTGAATTACTGGATTGTTACACACTGGATTATGGTGACTTGATTGTAAGTGATTTCCTGTTTGTCTCAACCAGTGGTCTTAGAAAAGTTTTCAGCTGCTTATAACAGGGGGGTGGTACTTAGAGTAGACAGGGCTGGGGTTAAATGGAAAATTCCAGAAGGAAGATTCCATAGATTTCATTTTCTCAGTCTTCACTGTTTACTTTCTGGAACTTTGCGTCAGAACAGCATCACCTTGTAATCTGAGTGCTGATTGGTTGAGATTCCCAAGGGGGCGGAGCTTATGGCTTTGGGCTTCCTATATAAGACGAGGAGTTTGCAGGCCTGCTGTAGTCACAGCTAGCATCACTGACCATCTTACATTGGGACATGGTGCACTGCTGAGACTGTGCCTTAAGGTTAGTCTTTAAAATGTTCCAAGTCCATCTTTTGATTGGACTTAAAAAACTTCTCCTAAATGCACTAGGAGAAATTTTCTAAGTCCATTTTTGAGTTGGACATAGAAAAGTTTTCAGCAGGCTAGGTATCAAGTGGGTTCAGTCTTAGAAATTATTTTCTGGTTAGGTGCTGGAAATTGTCTGAGTTGGACTTAGAAAAGATTTCAGCAGATTAGGTATTTAATGGGTTCAGTCCAGTCTTAGAAATTGTTTGAGTTGGACTGGATTATCAAGGACAGATACAGTACTATGAATTTGATCCTATAGGAATTAATGCTGGAAGGTGAATTACTGGATTGTTACACACTGGATTATGGTGACTTGATTGTAAGTGATTTCCTGTTTGTCTCAACCAGTGGTCTTAGAAAAGTTTTCAGCTGCTTATAACAGGGGGGTGGTACTTAGAGTAGACAGGGCTGGGGTTAAAGGGGGGCTAGCACGGCGATTTTCAACATGGGTACCTACCAAAGGAACGTGCACAAATCCGCGGGACGCAGCGAAAAATTTGCGACGACCTGATTGGTTGAGGGGTGGTCACATGACTTGCTAACGCGGGTACGTCTTATCCGTGCTAGCCACCCTTTAAATGGAAAATTCCAGAAGGAAGATTCCATAGATTTCATTTTCTCAGTCTTCACTGTTTACTTTCTGGAACTTTCCGTCAGAACAGCATCACCTTGTAATCTGAGTGCTGATTGGTTGAGATTCCCAAGGGGGCGGAGCTTATGGCTTTGGGCTTCCTATATAAGACGAGGAGTTTGCAGGCCTGCTGTAGTCACAGCTAGCATCACTGACCATCTTACATTGGGACATGGTGCACTGCTGAGACTGTGCCTTAAGGTTAGTCTTTAAAATGTTCCAAGTCCATCTTTTGATTGGACTTAGAAAACTTCTCCTAGATGCACTAGGAGAAATTTTCTAAGTCCATTTTTGAGTTGGACATAGAAAAGTTTTCAGCAGGCTAGGTATCAAGTGGGTTCAGTCTTAGAAATTATTTTCTGGTTAGGTGCTGGAAATTGTCTGAGTTGGACTTAGAAAAGATTTCAGCAGATTAGGTATTTAATGGGTTCAGTCCAGTCTTAGAAATTGTTTGAGTTGGACTGGATTATCAAGGACAGATACAGTACTATGAATTTGATCCTTTAGGAATTAATGCTGGAAGGTGAATTACTGGAATGTTACACACTGGATTATGGTGACTTGATTGTAAGTGATTTCCTGTTTGTCTCAACCAGTGGTCTTCGAAAAGCAGTTCAGCTGCTTAATGCTAGCTCCTACCTCTCCCAGCGATTCTCCCTTGACCAGTCTGCTACCGGCCTTTACCTCCCCTAACCATCCTCTCAAGTCACTCAGGTTTGATCCCTCTCTCCTACCTCCCCAAACCTGTGGTTTTATTCCTAAAAATTACCTAAGTCCTTTTCTGGTTAGGTGCTGGAAATTGTGCAAGTTAGACTTAGAAAAGATTTCAGCAGACTAGGTATTCAGTGGGTTCAGTCTTTAAATCATTTTTTGGTTAGGTGCTGGAAATTATTGTTTGAGTTGGACTGGATTATCAAGGACAGATACAGTATTATAAATTTGATCTCATAGGAATTAATACTGGATTATTGTGACTTGACTGTAAGTAATTTCACTTTTAGAAATTGTCTCTTTGTCTCAAACCTGTGGTCTTAGAAAAGTTTTCAGTTATTCAAAACTAGTTTCCACTGTGTAAACATTCCCAACATTCCACATTGTAAGTAAACAGCAAAGATTAATGATCAGGTAGACATTCCAGGCATTCCACACTGTGAATAAATAGCAATGACTAATGATCGTGTAGACATTCCAGACATTCCACACTGCAAGTAAAGAACAAAGATTAATGACTAGGTAGACATTCTAGACATACCACCCTGTGAGTAAATAGCAAAGATTAATGATCATGTTGACATTCTAAACATTCCACACTGTAAGCAGGAATTATTTTTTTTTGGTTAGGTGCTGGAAATTGTCTGAGTTGAACTTAGAAAAGATTTCAGTACATTAGGTATTCAGTGGGTTCAGTCTTAGAAATTATTTTCTGGTTACCCATGTAGCAAGCCCGCGTAGGGCCAATTCAGTTTTAGCTCAGATACGCTGGTTCAAAGTGGGCAGAATACTATTCATGGTTTTAGGTTGGGCAAATGGTGGGTTTCCAGTCAGGGCCACATTGGGTTGCCCTAATAGGGCAAACTGAACTAAGACTGTTGGTCTCCCGACAGTTTTTGTCCTCAGCAAGTTGTGTGGGCCACATAAGGCTAACTGATTTGGGCACAGAGCAGCTTCAAAACGGGCAAACACTTTGGGCACAGATTGGTTTCAAGGTGGGCACCCTGAATCAGGCATAGATCAGTTCCAAAGATAATTCCCCAGACAGGGCTGAAGATGGGTTTGCACAAGGCATACTGAGCTGGGAGTTCTGAACTTTGACACTAGATGACCCCACTATGTCTGATGTACAGCTTTCTCCCCATGTCAGTATTGATTTTCTTTAGTATGATATAACAGAAATCATATAAATCATAACAGTACACAAATTTTCTCAGAGTTTGGATCTACTGGCAAAATACATTTGAAATGTGCAAAGTAAGGTGATGTCAGCAGTTAGTAATGTGACTACACCATTCATGTGGTAATCATTTTATATTGAAGTATGCTACCCATTGGGAGGCACTAAGAACTTGAAGGCTAGCATGTTACTGGACTAGGTCTGGTTGACATGCCTTGGCCAACTAAGTTTGAATTGATGGTTCTACTGTATTATGATGATGGGGGAGAGTAATACAGTATGTTTAGTCTCCCTCCAACTATGGAGGCCAAGGGGAGGGGCTAGCACCTGGAGGCTAGCAGAGCATTTTCAGGGTTCAAAACTTTGGAAAATGAGGAAAAAATAGATTTTCTATAATATCTATCCCAGATGGCACCACCTGATCAAAGTGACCAGCCCACTTTCAGCCACACCAAAAACCCATGTTGACCCTAAAATAATAAATTTTGACCAGATGGCACCATGTGATCAAAGTGGGCAGCCCACTTTCAGCCACACCAAAAACCCATGTTGAACCCAAACCCACTCTGAGACTGATCTGTGCCCATATTGGTTAGCCCAGTGTGTCCCACACACCTCACTGAGGACAGAAACTGGCAGCAGCCCATCGGTTAGCCCATTGTGGCCCACATTGGAAGCCACACCAAATAAAGTGTGGGCCACAGTAGGGCCACACCACCTTTGCCACCTGGGTAGGTGCTGGAAATTGTCTGAGTTGGACTTTGAAAAGATGTCAGCAGGCTAGGTATTCAGTGGGTTCAGTCTTAGGAATTATTTTCTGGTTAGGTGTTGGAAATTGTCTGAGTTGGACTTAGAAAAGATTTCAGCAGATTAGGTATTCAGTGGATTCAGTCTTAAAATCATTTTTTTTTGGTTAGGTGCTGGAAATTATTGTTTGAGTTGGACTGGATTATCAAGGACAGATACAGTATTATAAATTAGGATCTCATAGGAATTGATACTGGATTATTGTGACTTGACTGTAAGTGATTTCACTTTTAGAAATTCTCTGTTCGTCTCAAACTAGTGGTCTTAGAAAAGTTTTCAGTCATTTAATACTAGTTTCTACTGCGGAAACATTCCAGGCATTCCACATTGTAAGTAAACAGCAAAGATTAATGATCAGGTAAACATTCCACACTGTGAGTAAATAGCAATGATTAATAATCGTGTAGACATTCCAGACATTCCACACTGCAAGTAAACAACAAAGATTAATGACTAGGTAGTCATTCTAGACATTCCACCCTTTGAGTAAATAGCAAAGATTAATGATCATGTTGACATTCTAGACATTTCACACTGTAAGCAGGAATTATTTTCTGGTTAGGTGCTGGAAATTATTGTCTGAGTTGGACTTAGAAAGGATTTCTGCAGGTTAGGTACTTACTAGTTTTAGTTTCAGAAATTATTTTCTGGTCAGGTGCTGACATATTGTGCCCGTTGGACTTTGAAAAAATTTCTTCAGGCTAGGTATTTAGTGGGTTCAGTCTCAGGAATTATTTTCTGGTTAGGTGCTGGAAATTGTTTGAGTTGGACTTAGAAAAGATTTCAGCAGGCTAGGTATTCAGTTGGATGACCCTAAACTGCTCAAAGAAATCTTTGTTGTGATTGGCTGAGATTTGCATAGAGGCATGGCTAGTGGTTGTGGTTCCATATATATGACAAAGAGTTTTGAATCTCTGCTTTGGTTCTTACATTGAGGCAAGGAGTTTGGATCCTGCTGTGGTCTCAACATGGGATTGAAGATATAGAGGTGAGTTTCTTCAGGCTAAGGCTTCAGTGGACTTAAGAGGAGACATTTTCTAAGTCCATTTTTGAGTTGGACTTGGAAAAGTTAGTGGTCTTAGTTTTAGAAATTATTTCCTGGTTAGGTGCTGGAAATTGTCTAAGTTGGACTTAGAAAAGATTTTAGCAGACTAGGTATTCAGTGGGTTCAGTCTTAGGAATTATTTTCTGGTTAGTTGCTGGAAATTATTGCCTGAGTTTGACTTAGAAAGCATTTCTGCAGGCTAGGTACTTACTGGTTTTAGTTTCAGAAATTATTTTCTGGTCAGGTGCTGACATATTGTGCCAGTTTGAGTTAGAAAAGATTTCTGCAGGTAAGGTGCTGGAAATTTAAGTTGGACTTTGAAAAGATGTCAGCAGGCTAGGTATTCAATGGGTTTAGTCTTAGAAATTATTTTCTTATTAGGTGCTGGAAATTGTCTGAGTTGGACTTAGAAAAGATTTCAGAAGGTTAGGTATTTAGTGGGTTTAGTCTTAGGAATTATTTTCTGGCCAAAAATAACTTTAATTCGATGCAAATAAGGAAACAAGGTCATAACAGATGGAGTTCCCACAAGAAAATAAAGTCCCTTATTTTCTCAGTCTTCACTGTTTACTTTCTAGAACTTTCCCATAAGAACCACTTCACCTTATTATCTTCCGCCAATTTTCCACTGTTTTCACGATTGAATTATAGGTATTTGAGACAATTGAAACACTCTTGCTTGTTATTTTCTCTGCCAATTAATCATAGGTTTAACAATTTTCTCTGTTATATAGCCCAAATCTGTTGAAAGAACTGTTTTCAGAGAGGACTATTTAGCTCACTGGTTTGATTTTAACATGAAGCTGAGTGCTGATTGGTTGAGATTCGCAAGGGGGAGTTTGCAGGCCTGCTTGCATCACTGAGCGTCTTACATTGGGACATGGTGCACTGCTGAGACTGTGTCTTTAGGTTAGCATTTTAAATGTTCTAAGTCCATGTCAACATTTAACTCATCATATAAGCTTTTTCTTCAATATATCCAATAAAATAATCTTTTCATATAAGCCTTTTCACTTTAAAAAAAAATTAAGTCCAAACAATAAATATACAATGTATTATTTTATTTAGTAAAATAACTTTCATTTAACCGAAAAACAATGTCACACACCACAAACGTAATTATCAATACATCTATATACTGTAATCCAATCATCGACTCACTTGTACAATAGGACAGCATATAGGTGTTGTAAAACTAATAGGGCTTTACTTCTCTTTTAATACAAATTTTTGAAGACCTGGTCACATTTAATCCAAAAATAATCTCATAAGATCAACATTATACTTCTCCAAACCAACATATTATCCAAAAATAATCCCATGAGGTCAACATTATACTTCATTAAGCGCTAACAGACAGTCTCACTACATCGTGAAATATAATTCATCAATAAAGTGCTACTCGTCAGCACCTTAATAGTAAATCGTGCTTACTACACCATATGCAATACTCTACTAAATCAACAGGTGGCAGCACTATTCACAAATTACACAAAGCCACTTATCAGAACTCCTCTATCATATATAAATATAACGTTATGTAAAGGAACATATTGATACAATACAAATCTCTTACACAATAAACTATAACCTATACCAATAAATACATTAGGTAACATTTATTTACTATGTAACATCTCTCAAAACATGTATCAATGTAGCACACCATAATCATAACAGTCATACACAATCATAAAGAAATAGATTCATGCATGTGTCACACTAACATAACTTAAGTCTAGACTAATACTAGCTTAAGTTTGTCTCTCCAATTCTTTCTTGACAAAAATTTTTGAAGGTTTGGTGAAATCCAAACCGACATTCTAAACAAAAAACAATCCCATACTGTTCTTCTACTATACGGCACATGGCTATTGTATTATTGACCAATGGGAAGCATCCCTGGCATTTACTGCGGAGACGGGGGCTGAAGGTGTTAGTCATAGTGCAGTTGGGGTCTAATGGCGGCCTCCATAGCCTAATGTGCTAATGCCCTATATTATAGCATCTCTATAACTGGTAGATGCGATCAATATAGTAAGAGCTTCATTGAAACATAATGTAAACCATTTCATACAAATGAGTCTATATATAAGTCAATGTCGTATGTCATATACTGCTGAAACGGTAGGTGGCAGCACTATACGCAATTCATACAAAGCAGCGTATTAAACTCTGCTGTCCTATATATATATAACATTATAACAAGGAACATAATAATACAATACAAATCTTAACACTCTAAACCAATAACCCAATTCAATAAATAGACCAGGTAACATTTATTTACAACTTTTCATCTCTCTAAAACATGTATCAATGTAGCACACCATAATTATAACAGTAAAACACAGATATAGAAAAATAAATTCATACATTTATCATACTAATATAACTTAAGTCTAGACTAACACTAGCTTAAGTTTTCCCGAAGTCTTTCTTATTAGGGAATTTTTGAAGGTTTGGTGAAATCCAAACCAACATTCTAATCAAAAATAATCCTCTACTATTCATCTCCATTATTAGCAAGTGCGGCTTATAGTCAAAACTGCTATTATCCAAAATAATAGGTATTTTTTGGATATTCAAAAAATATAGGTCTTCTTTGGATATTTTTTTTGGAAATATCCAAAGAAGACCTATATATATACTACTAATAGGACATACCAAAAAGATTTTTTTCATGCAAAAAATATTCCTGCGGGTACTGGAACATTCCTGCGGATACAGGGACATTCCTGCGGATACTGGGACATTCCTGTGGATACTGGGACATTCCTGTGGATACTGGGACATTCCTGTGGATACTGGGACATTCCTGCGGATACTGGGACATTTCTGCGGATACTGGGACATTCCTGCAGACACTGGGACATTCATGCAGATACTAGAACATTCCTGCAGATATAGGAGTATTCCTGCGGGTACAGGAGGATTCCTGCAGGTACAGGAGCATACTACGAAGCTCCTAAAAGGACATACCAAAAGTAATTTTTTCCCCAAAAAAATTATTCTTGCGGATACTGAACAATTCCTGCGGGTACTGAACAATTCTTGCGGATACTGAACAATTCTTGCGTATACTGAACAGTTCCTGCGTATACTGTATAATTCAGTCCCAAATAGGACATACCAAAAAAAAAAAATCCCCAAAAAATTATTCTTGCGGATAACGGAACAATTCTTGCAGATACTGACAATTTTTGCAGGTACAGGAATATTCCTGCGGGTACAAGAACAATTATTGCAGGTACAGAAAATATTCTGGTGGGTGCAGAAAGAATTCTTGTGGATACAGGAATAATCCTGACTGGTACAAGAAAGATTTTATGGCAGGTGATTACATAATTCTCGCACCCACAAGGATAATTCTAGCACCTACAAGAATTCTTCGTGCACCTGTAGTGAGAATGGTAGTGTAACCACAGGAATGTTCCTGTACATGCAAAAATACCCCTGTACCTACAAGAATACCCCTGTACCCGCAGGAATCCCCCAGTACCTGCAGGAATCCCCCAGTACCCGCAGGAATCCCCCAGTACCTGAAGGAATCCTCCAGTACCCCCAGGAATATTTTTTGCATGAAAAAATCTTTTTTTTTGTATGTCCTATTAGGCGCTCTGTAGTACCCTCATAAACTTCATCATAACTTGTTTTATAATGTGCAAAAACTTAAAAGAAATTAGTTGATATAAAACAATTTTAGAAATATGGCCCTATCTTTGCTTCTAATTGGCCAATTTGGAAAATTCTTTCACCATTGGAAAGCTGGGATCAGGTCCTACCCTCAGTATCCGCAAGAATTATTCAGTATCCACAGGAATTATTCAGTATCCGCAGGAATTGTTCAGTATCCGAAAGAATTGTTCAGTATCCGCAAGAATTGTTCAGTACCCGCAAGAATCGTTCAGTACCCGCAAGAATTATTTCTGTACCGCAAGAATTGTTCAGTACCCACAAGAATATTTTTTCTGGTGAAAAAATTATTTTTGGTATGTCCTATTAGGGGCTCCTTAGTACGGCGAATGATGGAACAATAGAAAAGATCACGCCAATATAAGATTGGGAAGATTCCGAAAGGAGGTCAATTTAAAGATTTTATACCATCAATTGCATTTCATGGAAAAGGACTTCATCAAATAATGTCTTATTAGATTTGACATGTGTACAAACCTCCCTCATCCTGGAGTTCCACATCTCAGTGTGTTGAGGGCCAACGTAGGGGGAGGTAGAATTTGTTAGGTTTACAAAGGTATCTGGGCGGAAATCTGGAAGGAAACCATACTTACAATTGCTTGAAAATGTCTGTTTCTAATCACTTACTACAGATAGTGACTTAGTGCATCATGGGTAGCTAACCTGTAGTGTTTAATTTTATGCAGAGATTATTGGGCAGCACTACTCTAGCTATTACAGGTGTGTGGTTAGGGTAAGAAGGTAGGTCTTCATGCCATATTAACTTGTTTGTACTATGTAAGTAATATGATAATTTACTCTGGCAGTACCACTAAAAGTTACATTGATATACATGTATCTTGTAAAAGACTCCACTCCATTATATATTTTATCTAATAGTGGTATCCTATACAATTGACTATTCGAATTCGAGGCACTACTTTCAGGTGTTGACCCAGGGTGCACTGAGTAAAATTGCAGTGAGTACTAAAGAAACAACAATATCTCGAGCTGAGCAGTGCGAAAGGAAACTAATATGCACACTTGACTGGCGGGTGGCGAACTGGAAGGGCGCAGCGGGGCACCCCTTCTGGTTGCCCCGGCACCTGGGCGGACCGGCTACCCGGCCTGGTATGGGGGTTAATCCCCCTGTCCAGTCCGGGTCGGCTCTAGCCGTTCTGTCCCCTGTAGGTCCACGTATGGTGGGCACTGAGGGGTCTAGTGGCCTCCAGCCAGTCTGGTCTGGGGCCCTGTGGACGACCTTTGTGGTTGGACAGCCGGTGGTGACTTGGCACCGGCATGGTGGCGGCAATGGCTGCCATCTTGCTTTTCATGGACCTGGACCTTCCTTCAGTGGTTTTCATCGCTTCACTCTCTACTGGACCATACTTTATCTCATCTCATTTCACTACAACTCCCCTGGTAAGTCAACCTTACTTACTGTCCCACTTAGGGTCTCCTTTATTGGTGCACTCTTTGTGGGAAACTACCTCCAGTTCGGGCTCATGGTGTTGGTGCACGTCGCAGACCTAAGTGTGCGGCGTCCCAGTGTAATCGTTTCCTTGACTAGGTTCAACATGCCCTGGTGTGTGCACTCTAAATGTATGTGTTTATTGCTCTGCATTTATTGGGTACAGACACCTGTGGCACTGTTGCTAACTAAGTTACCTATGTCTTGGTCTCTGGGTGCCGTCTGACCCAGTCTGTGCCGACCCATGAGTGGGGCCCCCACGGTTTGCCCTGGGGGAACCGGGTAGTGGTTTGTAAGGTTGACTGTGTAATACCTTGTACTCACCCTGCTACTTGGCAGGTGCTCTTTTTCACCCCTTACTACTTCGCTTCTTTCTTACTCTCTCCACCTTTCATAAGGGACAAGTCACAGACCCGCTCCCTCCTCTCTCCACCTTTCACAGGTCTTTTATTTTTTTTATGGTGCGATGGTCCACTCCGCAACAGCACCTGTCCCCTGTCAACGCTTCGCGCTTGGGGGGACGAACCTTTTAAAAAAACAACAACTAATATGCGTAAGCCATTTTCTGTGGTCTTTTTCAAACTAGGTCTACATAGAATTGCTAAATGTTATGGTTAGGTAGTTAATATTTTAGAGTGTAAGAAAAAATAATGTTCATAATGAGTTTGAGTTTACAAATGTTTTATTTGAGAAAGAAATCACAGTACATGGGGCGCTTTTCATAATGATTATATTAAAAGGGCATTATGTGTGCCTACCTGTGTATCCCAGACAGTTCCACTTGTCTACTGAGAGGATTGCGTACACAGGAGCAATGATAGCAAAGGCACTCCCTTGTATTATAGGTAACCTGTCAATTCACAAGTTCATAGATTCATCGTCATTCATTTAGATGTTGAATGAAAAAGTAAGAATCTTTAGCACCATTTCGAGAAGTATTGAAGGATGAAAAAAGGTTTTGGGCTGCGTTATATATACTTCATTGCTCTGAGGGTCGCTAAATCTACCCCCATCCCTCTGTTTCTCTGTCTTAGTCTGTCTCTGGCTCTCTCTCTCTCCCTCTCTGTAGTTTCTCTCTCTCTGCCCGCCTGCCTCTGTATCTCTGTCTCTTACTCTACCAGCCTGTCTCTGCCTCTGTCTGTCTGTCTATCTCTGTCTCTCTCTGTCTCTATCTATCTATCTATCTATCCATCTATCTATCTACACAGAAAAAAAATCCAAGTCAGTCAGTCTAACTTAACTTAATCAAAACAGCTAAATGATCTTAGTTACTGCATCTGACTAACATGTGACTAACATTGACTAACTTATGTTAGACTCATTGACTACCCCAAGGTTAGCCACTTTGACTAAGGGACGATGCCACCTTTTCACACCAGGTGGCAGGCTGGTTTACAGGACTTTTGTGGTGGGTGTGTACCACAAATGGTTCTATAAATGTCAAAATTATGGTGATTTAAGATTGCCCTATATGCTAAGGGCTTTCACAAATCAACCTAACATCATGCTTGATTAAAAGTACCAAATAAATTGATGAGTTATCAAAGGAACCAGGTATTGAGATAGATAACACCTATTCTGTGGTAATCTAGATATATACATGTATGCACACTATGGCACCTCAATTAGTGTGGCAAGACCAGGGCTCTGGCTCAGCATTTGCAAAAGAAAAAATAGGGAAGCATTTATCATGATTCCTAAATGATGATATTCTGTTTTACAGGCATGTAAAGCCTAAAGAGGCCTTAGCCATACCTTTTACATAGAGATGTGTGTCAAAATATTAGCAGACATGGTCAAAACCAAATCCTTCCATTAACCCCTTCAACACGATAAAGCAGGATTTGGATGCAAAGTGTAGCGGATATCCAGGGATGAAAGGGTTAAACCTAGCATATGAGATACGCCTCTGGATATACCCTGCCTGTAAGCCTCACTTCCAGTTAAGAATGATACTATAAGCTAAAGTAGGCAACTTAGATGGTCTATAAGCCAGCAGTCAAAATGAGGCAAACCAACAGAAATTGGTCACTTTGACTAACAGTTAGTCGAATTTGGACATTTAGGCACATGCTTTTGACTAACAATTGTTAGAGAGTTATCCATTTTGACTAACATCTGACTAAGATTTTGAAGATTATTTTTTAGTGTATCTATCTATCTATCTATCTATCTATCTATCTATCTATCTATCTATCTATCTATCTATCTATCTGTAACAATAAACGGACTGGGGAATAAATCTACATGTTTTCTAAAGTTAGGATGGCTAGAATTTGGAAGAATTAAGGCTTTGGAAATGATGGAAACGAGTGGATCTAAAATGACAATCTGAATAAATGTGGAATCAAGACAAACAAGTTCAATTACAGTTCAGTAGATAAAAAGCTATCAATATATTACCTGAAATGGTACGGATAAAACACTAGCCACAGGTCTTCACTAGATATACATTTCTAAGCTAAATCTAACTAGGCACACTTACCAAAAACGTAGCTAGAGCTTGGCTCGACAGCTGAAATTTGGAGCAAGCTCTACAAAGGGTCTGGTTCGGTTGGTGCTAAAGTTAAATCTGACTTCAAAATGCCAGCGGCCAATCAAACATCCCGATTTGGTCACGTGATGACACTGGTTTAGAAACAGCAACCAAACTTGATTGTAAATTACATAATTATACAGGAATGACATCAGCTTTATTATACACCGCTGGGTAGCTATAACTTCGATTGATATTGTGGACTAAGATCGTTGGGATTTAAGGACTAAAACAGAGGAAAACTATCTATCTATATATATATATATATATATATATATATATATATATATATATATATATATATATCTATCCATCTATCTATCCGTCCATCCATCCATCTATCTATCTATCTATCCATCCATCTGTCTGTCTTTCTGTCTGTCTTTCTGATTGTCTGTCGGGCTGTCTGTCTATCTGTCTGTCTCATGAACATAACAAATTTCTTAGATTATTACAGCTCTTTACCTTGTTCCTACCCCAGCCTGTAGTAGGGTGGAGAGACCAGCAGTAAACAGCATTGTGTTTAACAGATGTCATCTGATGTGTTTTGGTAACCTCGTCATTCTGTATACACAGGGCAGGGGCCAGGATCACAGGCGGAGAAATCATACCACCCAACATGGTCACATAGTGCTGAAACAATGACGAAATGAGAATATTAAAATCATTTACAATATCGTGAAAGAAATTGTACTATTTCTATGATCAATGTACAAATCTTATAAGATTTTATTATTAGAACTATAATTATAATATTGAGTGTGTGTGTGTGAATATTTACAACTTTCTATCAAACTGGCAGTGGTGGCGGAACTCTGTGGGATCCATCCCACTCACTTTTTTTTAGCTTCTCCTATGTCACTGAGTGAATATAATATCCACTTGGCAAAAAACAAACAAGTGTTTTTCATGTTTGCAAAATTGTTTTTAAGTTATGTTTTTCAACGTCAAACCTAAAATAAAAATATTTTATGGAACATCAAAACGTACCGTTTTTGAGTACATGTTTTGACTCTTTTACGTTAAAAAGGTTTGACAAACTTAGGAACATAATAACAACGATTTTAACGTTAAACAAAGTTTTTATGCCAGGTGGGTAAACTGTTGGCTCACCTGGAAGCCTAAGAAGAGTGTCAGGTACCAGGGTGGGTGGTCCTCCATCCCTATTCTACCCTTGGTCTCCGGGGCCATATCCTCGATCTTTATAGTATCTGGACTTTCCCCGGGATTCCCCAATAGGGTACCCCTCTGGATAAATTGAAAGGTGATTTAAGAGGAATTAAGATACGTTAATTGGGGACAGTATACTGCAATTCAAATAGTAACTTTTTTGATATTTTCAGGGAGATTTATGCAAGCAGTAATGAATCGAAATGACGGACATATGGGAAAGATCGTGGCCTAAGAAAATGAACATTATATATATATACCATCAGATGATTAGGTCAAGTATAATTGACAGAATATCAACAGAAATAATGGTGGATAGTCCTGTGTACGGGTAACATTATTTGTTTGTTTGTTAGATCCTTCACAAATTCGTGCTTATAGGGATTATCTGTTCATATTAGGCATAGATCCTGTGAGTCTATGACACAGCCCATGCATACCCAAGTAGGTCAGCAACGACCATGTGCCAGGATGGGTACATGAGGTTTTAGGGTGCCTCCCAGACCTGTGGACAGCTGTCCTGTGGACAAGTTCCAGTGAAATTAAACTATCCTGTGTATGTTGACAGTCATAGTCCGGGATATTGGGCTGTTATGAAATCGTTTGAGACAAGCAGTTACTAGCAGTAGATTATCAGGGAATGAATTATATAATTGTTCACAATATCACTACTTTGTACCTTTCACTGGTGTTTAACATTTAATGATCCTATATCCTTTAGATAGCTGAAAGACTTACCTGCATTTCCATATCCAAATGAATTTGGTCCAAATTGTCATTTTCTTGCTGCATCTCGGTTGGTGTTATTTGCAAATATGGTCGGGATTGTACATACAGTAACCCTGTTCCCTGTGGGGATGTACGCAACACCCAAGGTCCACAGTGTATTACACTGGCCAGCTGTGGGTGTTCCATCCCTTCACTATACCTAAATTTATAGTGGAGGGACGGAACACCCACAATCTAACCTCAGCTCATATTCTTAGGTGAATCCTTCTCTGACATGGTGGGATACTGGGATAGCTACCCTGGAAACCATGGATCAATAATTAATACATGAAGATAATATTAAAAAGTTTATAAATGTATACAGAAGTAACTATAGTTTTTGGAGCATTTTTTTATTGAAGCATAAGACGTAATAGATTAAGGTCTCAATGGTTTGAGGAAGATAAAACTGTCAAAACGGAATAGTGCTGCCACCTAGTGCAGAATGAGTTTGACATGTGTAATTCTTGTGTTGATATCACCAGATTTTCTCAGGACAAATTCACATGAAGTTCTTGTGCTGTACACATGAATTGTCATGACACCAGATATTCATCAAACTGACACATGTAAAAGTGGTGGCAATCACATGCCTTGTTTCCTGGGTGGCTGGGACTACTTTCACCATACTCCCAGCACTGTGGCGTAGGAATAAAAATCTTGTCAGATATAGGTTACACCTTACCCACAATCCCACCACACCAGTGACGGATTTAGGTCAATCCGAGCTGGCTACCAGTATCATAGTATGGGAACAGAGCCGCTAGAATCTAGAACAGCGGGCGGATGGCCGCGAGATTTTGACAATCTGTCACGAGTATATACCCAGGTAGCACAGAGACATTGTCATAACGTTGGGCAGACATTGGCCCAACCATCGGCTTTACATAGGCTGCCCATCCTGCCTATGTAGGCCCGACGGTGCCAACCAAATGCCAACATAGGGCCAACATTGGCTTTTGGTCGGCAATTATTATCATCGGCAAATGGTCGGCCAACGTTGGGCCAATGTTGGCATTTGGTTGGCAAATGCCACTGGTCGGGCCTACGTAGGCCCGATGGGCAGCCAAAATTGGCCCAACCTTGGCCCGATGTGTCGGGCCAACGTCTGCAAACTTTTGTGTGCTACCTGGGTAACGGTGGCAATTTTTTTGTAAGATAGCCTCTGTAGGTGCACTTGTCACTCTGATTTTTGAGAGGGGGAGATAGGACAATTTTCGTTAAATCTCTGCCCCGGAACCCCCTTTTCATTTTTAATCTATTTTTGGTCTCCATCCTGTCTTCATGAAAGGTCAGATACTATATTTAATCTACGGCTCTCGACAATATTATATCCGACCTTGACCTTCCCATCAGCCAGCTGTTTCAGATTCTACGGCTTCGTATGGGAACACCCACAACTGTCCAGTCGAGGCGTTCGGGCAGCGGTTTTCTAACCATATGCAGTGCATTATGGGTAGGGGTGACCTCGAACGCTAACTACACAACCTTAGCTTGTTCCCTCCACCCCTTTCCACCCCAGCCAGGTCTGGCTAGGTACCAGTCCTTAACTATGCTTGGGAGTGTAGTAAGTTGACTTGGGGATCAACATTGACCCACATGGGGCAGACCAATAGGGGGTGGCCTTACAAACCAGCATTGATCCCTCGGCCGTACTCTGAACGCACCGAGTGTAACAGTCGAGGCGTTCGTGGTATGGCCGAGGGATCAATGCTGGTTTGTAAGGCCACCCCCTATTGGTCTGCCCCATGTGGGTCAATGTTGATCCCTGAGACAATTTACTACCCTCCCAAGCATAGTTAGGGACTGGTACCTAGCCAGACCTGGCTGGGGTGGAAGGGGGAGGAGGGAACAAGCTAAGGTTGTTTAGTTAGCGTTCAAGGTCACCCCTACCCATAATGCACTGCATATGGTTCGAAAACCGCTGCCCGAACGCCTCGACTGTATCTCCAGCGCATGTGGGTCTCTTCTTGGGATTTTGACCTGGCCGGAAGTAGAATGACGCCACACTGGAGACAAACATTCACGCCGCCTCAGTTCCTCAGGGACGTGGTGGGACCATGCTGTCACACACTTCTGACTGTTTTCAGATGAGATCTCATCTGAATAATATTCTTCCATTTAAGTTTCCATAAGTTTCAGATGATCTCATCTGAATGTAATTCAAATTCAGATGAGTTCTGGCATATATCCTTGATCGGGGGCTCTGCCCCCGAACCCCCATTAGGCCGGGCACCCCGGGTAGCGCGGCGGCATCAACATTGCCCGCTCATCGCTTCGGTTTGAGGCTATGAGGTGTCATTGGCGCCCCCATCGGGAAAACGGAGAACCACGTTCTTAGTTTCCGCCCGTCGGCCCAACTTCCATTGTTCCTTTGTCCCGACCAGAGTCAGGTTCGTTTCAAACTCAGGTGCTGTTACCAATTTTATATTACCACACAATTTTATCTGCCAAACACCCTTGTAATATCACCTCAACATTGTGGTCCCCTAAAGACTCTGTTACACACTTCTTCTGGGACTCTACAAAGGAATACAGGACATTATGCCGGTGGCACCACACAATACACGTGGTGCCGCACAAGCCAGGGCGAGTCTCGCCCACACTACTGGAGCTCCCACCATACAAAGACTGCAGGCTGAAATAACAGCCATGGAGATCTCCCTGGGCCTGTCACCCCACTCTAGCGACTTGGATACCTCTGGAAATACATCCATTGGACCGACAGAGCAAACATCAGGCTGCACACCTATGGCCGAGGCGCCGGCACCCGGGACTGTCAACCGCCATAGACGCGCCTCGGCGGTCTCGGTGACATCCACCCATTCGGTTCGCTCGAACCGCTCCCGCCACTCATCTGTAGCAAGCTCAGCGGCGGGACAATATATGGCTTCCTGCGTGGGGGAGCTTGAGCACAGGCTGTCCACATTACAGACTGACGTGGGTAGTATGGCGGGCAGTCTGCGCCAGATCATCGAAGAGAACCGGGCCATCAGACAGCAGAACGCGGAGGACAGGGCAGCTACGACGCGAAGAGAGGGAGCAACGCGAAGCCCTACGCCTTCAACAGATCCCTCAACAACGAGCCGCGTTGGATGAGACCCAGCGCGAAAACCGGCAACGGGAGGAGCAGGAGCTCCGCCGTCAACACGAAGCTGCTATAAAAGAAGCACAGGAAGCTCAGCGCAGGGCCGAAGAGGCCCACCGCGCCCTCCAGGAGGAGCAGCGCGAAAAAGACGCAAAGAAGCAACGCCGCCGCGAAAGGAAGGCAGCACGTCGTGCCGCTCGGGAAGCGGCCGCGCTTGCTGCCCCTATCGACAATGTCTCCATACAGGATGGCGCCGGGCCTTCCTCCACGCACTCCGCCGCCAACAATGTGGAAATCGCCGGTCACGGACCGCCGAGCGATCCACCAACGCCTGCACAACTTCGCGCACAGCCAGGGGCGCGCGACTACATAGAACAACAGTTACAGAGAGAAAGGTACCAGCTCCAACAGAGCGAGGGTAAGATTGATTTCCTCACCAGCATAATCCCCACACGTACAAAGCCAAAGCCATACATGTACATTGAGCGTGGCACATGTTATACCTTAAAACAGAAGCTGGACGTTAAAAATGATCTTTCATCAGTTGAGTATATTGATGCAGCACTTAGGCTAGCACACAACGAGGACAGTGCCTGGTCCCCCGAGGAAAGGCAATTGATCATTAAACATATCACCAATGTGTCTAGGGACTCCATGTGTCGGTATTGGCCTGACGTACGGCGGTGGTCGGATACGGTCTTCGATGCAGTGGAGGCTAAGAAATATAAATGGGATGATAAGCAGGCAATTCATAATGACAGGGTCGAGATTTCTATGACGGGCGGGGGTCGAAAAGCCTCTAACCATGCTGTCTCTGCTCAGGGCTCTGCACATCATGCCAATAACCATACTGCTCACAGCAACAACAACCACTCAAATACGGCAGAACACATATGTACAGACTTCAACTCATTCAGAGGATGTAAGTTTGGTGGCCACCACGGTGATCAGGCTCACAGAAAACTGCACTTCTGTATGTACTGTGCTGGGAAAGGAAAACAGGCGGCTCATAGCATAATGGTGTGTAATCAAAAATTCAGGGACGGATCCCACAGCTCCATGCACTACGGCACTGCACATCCCCCTATGAATATCCACCAACCACCGACAAACCAGCAACCGACACACTGGCAACAACAGAGTCAATCACATCACGGCAATCACCAATGGAATGTCCAGCACCACCCACAAGGCCACGTAAACCACATCAACAATGGCCCCCCTATTCCCCCAAGGCACCACAATTCAGCCCAGGGCCACCATCATCCAAAAAACGCATGGGGGGCGGCTCAGTAGCCACCCTTACAGCTGACAATGCATGTGATGATCGTCTATTGCCGCCACATCTCGCACAGGCTAACAGAGCACACCCATCTAACAAATGCAACGCCCACGTGCACGACTGCATGGCTCAGGTAAACAATAACAATATAGGCCGCGCCTCCTCGGCTCCAAGCACCTACCACGAGCTCGAGCTGGCCCCGCCCCATGCCCATAGCAGCAGTAACCGAGGCCAGGCGGCACGCCCCATTGACGCCACGGCTCACGGCCCACCGCAAGCCCAACATGCATCATTCCAAGATGGCGCTGCACAAGATAAACAACAATCAGCGGGAAAACAGCGGGTGGCACAGGCATTTCATCGACCCACAGTGACCGTGGGCAACCCCCTCTACTCGGAGGGATACAATGGACAATATACACACACCGCTGAGGCTCGTCCTACTCTACATACCGCCCACACTGATACAGGTACGGTCCCAGACTTTCAAAGTATCCGTCTTATGTGTGAGAATAATGTCATCATACCTAATGTTGATATTTCTCCTATGGCCTTCAGCCAGTACAGGCAAAATAATTGGCCATTCCTGACCTACCCAAATGACGACCAACACCTCGCATACATATATAATACAGTCCGCGCCACGGGTCTCCCTAACGCGCTGGCGGCCAGAATACCAGTCCCCACCCGCTTAAACATCGCGCGGTGGGAAGAGCTGCTTGCGAACAAGCCTCACAGGGCAGACTTACTAGACTGTATAAAATATGGGTTCCCGTTGGGGTACATGGGCCCTGTGTCGGATACGACAACAACCCCCAACCACCCCAGTGCTGTGGACCATTCACAGCACGTTGACCAGTTTGTCCATAAGGAGCATGGCCTTGGCGCACT
The DNA here is from genome assembly GCA_949317995.1 of Acholoe squamosa. Lineage (NCBI taxonomy): Eukaryota > Metazoa > Annelida > Polychaeta > Phyllodocida > Polynoidae > Acholoe > Acholoe squamosa. The sequence goes on from OX439038.1 coordinate 70,323,427, forward strand.
CAAGGGTCCATATGACCGCCCTCCATTTGCACCATGGGCCCATGTCTCCCCCCTTATGACTTGCCCCAAAAGGGACACCGAGGCGCGTAGAATTATATCCGACATGACATTCCCAAGGGACTACTCAGTAAATGCCTACATATATAAGAATACTGTAAACGGAGTGTACCGCAACCTCAGCCTCCCAACAGTTCAACAGGCAGTAGACATTATAGCCGAGGTGGGTAGTGGGGCATACATGTCATCTATAGACATCTCTCGGGCATATAAAAACCTGACTTCCTGTCCAGGTGACTGGCCCTTGCTCTGCCTCTCATGGAATTCAAAATACTTCCTAGACATAAGTGTCCCATTTGGAGCAAGGGCCAGCGCGTCTCATATGCAACGTGTCGCCGACACAAAAGTAGAACTGTTGGCTGATAGGGGTATATGCGGACGCATGTACCTCGACGATCTCATAATAATCTCATCTGACTATTCCAGTGCACGAAGGGACTTCGAGGGTGCCCGCCATCTCATCGCCTCACTGGGTCTCCCAGAAGCGGTCGACAAAACACAACCACCAGCCAAGTCAATCCTTTGGCTGGGCGTAATACTTGACGCCCAGGCAATGACGGTCTCCATACCAACGGAAAAACTCCAGGAGGTCAAAGGTAAACTGGCATACTATGCACAAAGACGCTCAATGACAAAAAAGCAACTACAATCTCTCCTTGGGGTCCTCCTCCACGTGGCAAAATGCATTAGAGCAGCCAGGCTGTTTGTGTCCCGTCTACTGGACAGCCTTAGAGCTATGACAGGGGCATACCTGAACGTAAACGCGAGCATGAAAGCAGACATTAAGTGGTTTCAAGAATTTAGCCAACAGTGGAATGGCAAGTCAATGATTACCACTAAAGCACCCCCTCACAAAACTTTGTACGTTGATGCTTCAGGCTCGGGCATAGGAGGCACTGACAGCCCAGCTAGCACAACTTGTGCAATTTACGTCGTTCTTACGTAAAAACTCATGTTATTTACGTAAAAAAGACATTATTCAGAGGAGTAGTGCTAGCAGGGGGCGTGCATGCTTACGTGGTCCAGGTTACTCCAGTTGCCGACCCGGTCAACAATATCACACATCTAGAAGCCATCAACGTGGTTGTTGCCTTACACTCACTCATATCTGCCGAGGACACAGGAAAACACATCTTGGTCAAATGTGACAACATGGCTGCGGTCACCATTCTACAGTCAGGTAAAGGCAACGACCGTATTCTAACAGACATTGCCAGGGCATGCTGGATGCTACAGGCGTTATTTGGCATCACAATAACCTATGACCACATACCTGGAAAGGACAATGATAAGGCAGATGCCCTTAGCAGAGCACACATGGATAGCACTAGTAGGGAAAGGGTTAGTAAAATGCTGTCATGTGATAACGTTACACTGCTGAATGCTACTACATATGCTTTTGGTGTTGTCTCCCCTGTCATTATGTCCAGATACGGCATTCAACTTCTTCCAGAGGAAGGCAGTGGAGCGCCAACAAAAGGCAAGAGCACCGGGTACAGAGCTCAACAGACATTCAGCGGCCGGCCTATACTATCTCTTCATGAGGGACATGAAGCTGGACCCACTCACACCCACGCACCAAGTAATCTGTGCATACATCGAGTTCATGACACAAGCAACAAAGCATCCGGGTACCATCAAAAACAATATATCTCATATAGCACAGCACCTCACACTAGCTGGCATAGACACAACAGTTTTTCAGCACCCCAGGGTGCTAAGAGCCAAACAAGCACTAACCCGGGACAAATCCATACGCAGCAACAAGAAACCGCCAGTGCCCATGACTCTCCTGAGAGCTCTCATCATGGGCCTCCCCGACTCACATACGGGCATAGCGACCAGAGTAGCCATATTGGTAATCTACCATGCAGCCCTCAGGAAGTCGGAAGTGCTACCTCCCAGCGCCCCACGATTCCAAAGTACATCCCACCTCACAAGAGGCGACGTTCGCATCAAGGACAACCAGATGGAGGTGCACATAAAAGCGGGCAAGAACATGCAGACATTCAATCAGAACAAAACTGTAGTCTTATATCAGTCGGAGGACCCACTTACATGCCCCATACTCGCGGTGCAGGAGTTATTAGCAGAGGTTCCCACTGTCAGCCTGACAGATCCATTCATCATGAACAAAGACAGATCCCCCGTCCCCGTGACACTGGTCGAGAACGAATGGCAGCGACAACTAAAAAGGCTCAACCAGCCACAGAAAAAGTTCTCACTCCATTCATTATGCGCGGCAGCCACAACTCAAGCGTATAAGGCAGGCTGCAGAGAGCGTGACATTCAAACATATGGAGGATGGCGATCAGATGTTTATAAGTCATACATACATCAAGACTCACTACAACCAGTAGCAAATGCCATATCAAATGCACTAGCCAGACAATGACTTTGGCTTTTGGCCATAATGTCCACATTAATTCATGTGTACATTTATTTATTATATGGTTGTCATATTATGTTCTCATATTTTATTAATACATTTTCATACAATTGATATTAATATAAAATTTATTCACCAATAAAAATTTTTATTTTCCCAACCCTTGTCTGTGATCCTCTGGCTTTCCATAACTTGGGGTGCGTTAATGGTCCGCTCATCGCTTCGGTTTGAGGCTATGAGGTGTCATTGGCGCCCCCATCGGGAAAGCGGAGAACCACGTTCTTAGTTTCCGCCCGTCGGCCCAACTTCCATTGTTCCTTTGTCCCGACCGGAGTCAGGTTCGTTTCCCACCCACCCACATCCAAAAAATCCATAATTTTATCAGGGTAAAATTACATCATATTCAACATTATTACATTTCATTATTACTACAATTTTAACACTGTTCTTTTAACTCAACATGACTCTAACTGACATGTTGCCATAAGGCCATAATGTCCACATTAATTCATGTGTACATTTATTTATTATATGGTTGTCATATTATGTTCTCATATTTTATTCATACATTATCATACAATTGATATTAATATAAAATTTATTCACCAATAAAAAATTTTATTTTCCCAACCCTTGTCTGTGATCCTCTGGCTTTCCATAACTTGGGGTGCGTTAATGCGTCTCCATGGAGGGCCAGGTCAATTCTGCAAGAAGTGACCCTTTTGCATCTCCAGCGCGGCAAAGCTTCAAGACCAAGCGACATCTTTTGGCTTGCGTTGGAAATTTTCCGATTGACTCGCCAGCTGGCGGCAGGTAATGAAACAAGAAATGATTCCGTCCACCAAAATTTCGTTTACATAGTTGCTGTAATAGTTACAATTCGTCAAATTCACAGCACCAAAAGCGACAATTGTGAATATCATTGAATGTACTATATAGCGCTTTGATAGTTCTTCGAGTTCAAAATGTGTATGATATCTAAAATAGCCTTTATATTTACCCATGCACGGCTTCATGCTCGAGTCCCCAAGACCCATCAAAGTTGAGAAGACCGCCAAGTTCGAACGTGAGCAATGGGATTTTAATCTTTATTTCCCGTCAAGTTTGTCGTATAATTGAATAGTGGGAGACATATGTGGTACATACTTAATGCGAGGATTTTGTTGCATTTCAGAAAGAATGGAAATAGTATCTGATCTTCGAGAAGCTTTGCCAGACGGCAGACACAAGGCCGGGACAGGTGACGTGAATGGATTCGGCTCCTCACAACCTGTTCAAATAGAAATCTGTCAAAATCCTTGTAGGTATGTATTGGTCCCATGTCATAGAATGTAATGATGAATGTTAATTTTATACTACATATAGAGATATATAGCCATAGGTCTAAATCACTTTTACAGCAAAGGCAAATATGCCTGTTTGCTTGGTTTACCAATACTGCAATACTTGCCAATAGTAAAGGGAGTGATCATTTTTTAACAAGGGGGGGGGGGCTGGTGGGTTTGAGGGGGGGTTAGAATTTTTTTAACCCCTTGACTAAACTCTAAATAATTTCAGCTGTTTTCAGCGAAAAAGCCCGCGTGTTACTATAGGTTAAAAGGGCGCGTTCGCACACTATTTTCGCCTCCCGAGGGGGGGGGTTGAAAAAATTCAGACCCGTCTAGAGGGGGGGGCCAGAATTTTTTACGTGCGCCTGCGCGCAAACCCACCAGCCCCCCCCCTTTTGTTAAAAAATGATCACTCCCTAATACCAGTGCATTATTACCAGAAAATTCTACCTAGCCTAGTTTAACTAGGCTAGGTAGAATTAGTAGTTAGCGAAGTCAGCCTTAAACCCGGACTTTCACAGAATTAGACAAATCTAATATCAAGTAAAAGGCCTTAAAAAAATGGAATTAATAGCCTTTTAAATCGAATTGATACACCCACTAGAACCATTTTTATACAACTTTATAAATCAGCAATGTGAAAAAACTCTCTGCTATTCTCCACACTGCATTTATACCCAAATATACAGATAACACCGACAATAAAACATGCAGTTCATCAGGGCATTTTGGCATCATTGTACATAATAACTGATAGATTCTGATTGGTAGGGTCTATCTGATAACCTATTACACCATATTAAAGCTGAATTTCAGGAGATTGACATATCTGAGTGGCATTTAATCAATAGAGATATAAGTATTTTAAAATCTAAGTTGAAATCAGATTATTTGATAATTTATTTTTGTAGATTTTCACAATATGCATCTAGTAGATTGAAAATCTCAGAAAATCGCAGCACTGTACCTCTATGAGCTCAACATATTCTAATTAAATGGATGCTGTAGAATAGCCCTGTATGTTCTGATAGCTTCTGTAAACTATATTTATGTAGGAAAATTGGTCCAAATTTGGATAAGTTTGTAAGACCGCCCTGCTCTTAATAATCACTTGATATAAATCGAAATCCCATCAAAATGAAGGTCTATATGTTGGTAATATGGATATGATGCTGTACAATCCATAACTTTAGAAAGAAAAGCATTATCTATAAATTTTTGCAAGGTGGCTTGCAAGGTGGCTTGACAGAATCTGAAAATTGCTCTACTATCTAAAGGTGTAGACATGATTAGAATAAATAATAAATGGTAAATCTACCTGCCATCAGATAGATTAGACCTTCATCTTTACATACATACCAGCCATATTACATTCTGATCAGTAGAAGCTTAGAAATCATTATTGGCCCAGGGTATCCCCTGGGCTATTGGAGCCGGGTTTTCAGCCAGATCCACAAATTTGTAATCACCAACTTTAGGGTGTAATCATTCAGTGATATACTGTTAGTTTACACATTTTTCAAAAGCCAAAGGAAAGTTTCAAATCTCATCTATCAGACAACATTTTGTCCTTTATGGTGAGTGATGTCTTTCTCTACAAAAAAAGCTGCTGTACTTACGTCATGTTTTTGGGAGCTATACTGACTACAAGTCCTTTAACCATTGGGTCTATGGGTCAGATAGATTTTGGCGATGAAATTAGCACATGGAGTCCTATGGGTAATCACCAAGTGAGACACTTTTTTTCAGCAGGCAATGTTTACAGTGTCCAAGCTATACACATAACACATTGGGGACTGAGCGATAAACTAAGCATGCTAAGGATAAAGTTTTCTGTACAACGCCTATACCCTGGCCTCAGACAAGCTGGTAGGGGTTAAGCACCGAATAAAACACAGAAAGGCGGCAAAACACGAAACACTGCACAGTGGCCCTGACACTTGTCTACCCACTGCCCCTAGCTGTTTTTATGCCTTTTTTACTGCAACCAGATCGTGTTTAGGCCTTGCGTTGATGCCGTGTCTGGCAACTGGCTGCCTACAGCTGCGGAAGGCGTAAACGGAGTTGCAATGTGTGTGTTCAGTCCCAGAACTGGCATTACCTGCATGTTTAACTTGACAATCACTATCTTTGTTAATACTAGGAGTACAAGACAATGCAGTATATCATTTTGACACAGCGTGTGATGGAGATTAAGAGAAGAGAATCATATTTCAGCTTTGAGTAAGATTGAAAAGATAACTGTACAAATAGACTGAAAAAGGGCTTATATAGCAGATTCTCACCTTGGTTCTTTATGATAATGGCCTTACTATGCTAAATATTAATTGCATAGATATTAATTTTGACTTATCAGTGTGGGTAGCTCAACTGAGATACTGAGTGACATATTTCTACTTATACATTGTTGTAGATGGCAAAATCAATTTATTGCATGAAGCCCTGGGCCATATGTGATCTATATCACAAGTTCAATCTTTTTAAAAGGACCTGTTTAGCATAGTGACATACAATGCACGGGTCCCATGGTTTTGGCCGACTTCGCTAGCCTAGTGCTAGTCCTAGGCTAGGCTAGGGCTAGGCCTAGCTTATTTTAATGGGTATTTTGGGGGAAAATGTGATATTTTGGCATTTATCAAGACATGGAAGTTTTGTTTTACGATTTCGTACATCAACTTCGCATCACATAGGTGCGAAAATTTACAGCTGACATAAAAAAAAAATCTTCAAAAAAAAATTCCTACCTACGTAGGCCTACCCTAATTTTTTTCGACCCCGTTATCTGATATCTTTTATAATGCAGCACGGTGCGCAAGACCACCATAAAAGAACATGTTCAGAAGTTCCTGATGCTGCAGCGGCCGTTCTTTGGTGACCAGACAATTACAGAGTTTGAGGATCCATTCCTCCATGAGCATGTGAAGCGGATTTCAGTGGTGGACACAGAATTCTTATGTTTAGATAGCCAGGTATGTTTGGCCAATGCATCATGACATCACTTCTCATATCATGCCTCCCATCTGGATTTATCCAACTTTGATGGTGATAGATAATATTCCTATTTAGAACAAAACAATTAGAAAAATAAACAAAAAAAAACTTGTTGATCTGATTTTGATATTGACATCTTTTAATGTTATTCCAAAGGCCATAGACTTGTCATGTGGCAATGTCCAGCTGAATGTATTCCAACTTCATGATGAGGGTCCTGCTCCCGAGGAGTTAGAAGAGGAGGAACTTGCCGCGGCCAACCACTGGTTGTTACCCACCACCGAGTTTGATGGCATGTGGGAGAATCTCGTCTTTGACAGAGAAATTAAATCTCAGGTGAGATTCTCATAATACAAACTGTAGAACATTGTATATTTGATACCTATCATATACTGAAGGCTGACCTCACCTTTTGGGAGGGTGATATTAACAAGAGATCTCACATTAGTTTATGTAAAAATCTAATAATCTTCCTTTGAAATAAATTACCTTGATTGTAGATATTCTCAGATTAGTATGGGAGTAAATGCGTTTGCTAAAGCTGCTAAGATTATGCATCTTCTTTTAGAGATCTTCAGTTCTTATGTTTGATATCAAATGTGGCTATATTAATACAACGTATCAACGCTCTTTTGTTCCAGTTATTGCAGTATGCGCGAACAACTTTACTATTCTCAGACAGAAAGGTGGACAGTAATATCATCTCATGGAACCGTGTTATTCTCCTCCACGGTAGGCATAGCCATAGTGTCCCATGGTTATGCCTCAAGCACCAAAAAACTTCTAATTTGATTTACCACGTTTTACACCAATTTACCATGTTTATGCAATTTTAGTTCAAATTTACACATTCACAGACATCAAAGTAGATTGTATGTTTTACACTTATAGCATTGCTATTTACAATGCCTTGATATAAGACAAAGAATTGCCATAAGAATTGATAATCTGACCAGTGTTCATTTCCCATCAGGTCCACCAGGAACAGGGAAAACTTCATTGTGCAAGGCGCTGGCCCAGAAACTGACGATAGCGATGTCTGACCGGTACAGTTATGGACAGCTCATTGAGATCAACAGTCACAGCCTCTTCTCGAAGTGGTTCTCTGAGGTAAGGGCCTATGGGCTTTAACCACTAAGGAAAGAATGATGTCTATACACTAGGAAATGGGGGCCTTTATGTCGTAGCTTGTGGAGCACAATTTACACCTTCGCAGTTTTGTAAAGATTCATCTGCCTTGGTCAATCTTGTATTTCGGTAAGATTCGATGAGATCTCGTTCGATTACTTATATAATGTACAGTATTTAGGTCCGTGCTTATATGACGGGGGGGGGGTCTTAGCCTTAAGCCTTGAAGCCAGGGCCTCAGTTGTTGTTTTTTTGTCACCAAGAGCTTGCAGTTACGAGTACTCTATCTTTACCAGGAGCCGCCCACATGAATAGAGCGTATACTGGAAATGTAAATGATGACAATTTAAACTTTACCCACTTGTGTCTCCTACAGAGTGGGAAGCTGGTGATGAAGATGTTCCAGAAGATACAAGAACTGATAGACGACCAGGACGCCCTCATCTGTGTTCTCATTGACGAGGTATGGTTTTACTGAATTATGTCTGTTCTCTAGATAAGCTTCTCTGTTTTAGCTCTTTCAGAGACAAAGTTTTAATAATGATTAAATGCACGATACTCTTCAGATGTTGAAGTAGTCCTTATGACATTAAATAATTTCCACACTTTAATCATATATGTGAATATTACATGATTTATAACCACATGCTATTTTACCTACAGGTGGAGAGTTTGACCGCTGCCCGTAAGGCTGCTATGGGGGGTACAGAGCCATCTGATGCTATCCGTGTTGTGAATGCACTTCTTACACAAATAGACCAAATCAAAAGGTACTATACTACTTTTCCAACACTTATATATATATGTAAATATAGGCAGATATTAAAAGGCCTTTATTAATTTATTGAATAAACTCGTTGATGATATCTTTAATTGCCAGTTTGGCAACACATTGATAGCCTTTCAGTTTCCTCTCGGATAACGTGATGTATTTTATTCAATATATGTATTTCAGTAATCCAAATGTGATGATTCTAACGACGTCCAATATCACAGGCGCTATCGATTTGGCGTTTGTTGATCGAGCTGACATCAAACAGTACATAGGTCTTCCCTCATCCACAGCCATCTACCGCATTTACTTATCCTGTCTTAATGAACTCATGAAGGTATGGGAACTTGTCGCTCACAACTTATTATTTCACTCATCCACTATGAACTGTATGCGACAAGGCAGATTTTGATCCTACCATCATAGCTTGCATATAAGGCGTTGCTTATAGGTGTGTATGAGCTCCGGCTGTGCCTTACAGAATACCCTTTAACTCGGGGTATGCCTTATGGGTGGGGATATAAAAAACATGTTGTTTCTCATCACCAAGGGATGAAAAAAGTGACGACTGAGTACTTTATTTAATTTTGTTTTTGATAAAGTTTTCATCGACAGTTAAAAAGTATGAGAATGGTAGTTATTCATAGCTAGCTGCATTGCTGGGGCCCTAAGCTTTAGTTCAATACCAAACTTGATTACCTTTGTCCGTTTTTGGAACAGGCTAGCACTCACATGGGACGTCGATTGCACACGGAATCGGACAGTCCAACTTCCCATGAGTTGACCTGTGCTATTGTATCAATAAATAGCACTAATAGCACTGACTAACTGCTGATAGATGGGCGATTTATGTTAGTTTACCACAGCCCAGTGCTGCGTCTGGCTGGGTAAACTGCCATAAATCGACCATCTATCAGCAGTTAGTCAGTGATAGACTAATTGCTGATAAATTGTGAGTAAATACCTGTCAGTAATTACTCGCCATTTATCAGCAATTAGTGAATATATATTAGTTATTACTCACTATTTGTCAGTAATTAATCAATATATGTCAGTACTCAGTAACTATATAACTGCGGGCGTAATGCGATACGGCACCTGATCGGCGCGTGTGATAACCCCCCGACATTCCTCATACTCGTGAACCTTTGCATTTATTTCATGTTATTTTCATCTAAATCAGATAAATAGAATCAAATTTACCAGAATTACTCGCCATAGGTATTGTTTACATCGCCATCTTGGAGCTATGACGTTATCAAATGGTCACGTGACCTCGGCGTGTGATATTTTCGCGGGTTATCGCACGGGGGGTGTGCGATACGGCCCTCGAGTGCTAGAGCTATGGGCTGTCAGTATCTCGGGCATATCAACATGAAATAAATGCCAGTACTTAGTACTTGACATATGTAGACTAATTACTAACATATATTGACTAAATACTGATAAAATGTAAGTAACTACTACCATGCATGACTAATTGCTGACAAATAGTGAATAATTACTAACACATATTAACAAATTGCTGACAAATAGTCCATAGATACTGACATATTTTTACAAATACCAGTCAAGGCAGGATGCACAATTGAATCAATGGCTATTTCTCTTATATATTGACTATTTGCTGACAAATTGTGAGTAAATACTGACATGTACTGATAACTGCTGTTTTAGAGTGACTAAGTACTGAGTGAGTGAGTAATAGATGTTTAACGCCATTTCGACAGCTAAGGTCATATTCATGGCGAGAACGATATTACACAATTTCACAGAGGAATGTGTCAGTGCCCGCGCATATGTGCACCACAGACATCCTGAGGGGATGGGAAAGATGAGAAGTAGACCCTTTTAAGTGGGCTAGGGAAGCCCACTAAGTACTGACATATATTGACTAATTGCTGACAAATACTGAGTAATAACTAATATATATTGACTAATTGCTGATAAATGGCGAGTATTTACTGACATATATTGACTAATATCTGACAAATTGTGAGTAGTTACTGACATAGGTAGACTAAGTGTTGTTATGAAATTAGGCGAAATAAAATTTTGGACTGGGATAAACTTTTGTCAAAACCCCAAAGAGATGGTCGATTTATGGCAGTTTACCCAGCCGGACGCAGGACTCATTGACCGTGCGTCCCCGTCTTTAATTGGCTGACGGAGTGGCGTGATCCGTCACCCTCATGCGTACTCGCCATTTGATTGGCTGTTGGTAGTGGCCTGACCCAGTTTCTTCGCGCCAAAAGCCACGTGTTCGCTGGTACCGCTGGTACTGCTGCAGTAGCTGCAGCACCGGCAAAAGCGCATTTTGTTTACAGCGTCCTCGTCTTTAATTGGCTGACGGGAGTGGCATGATCCGTCACCCTGGTGCATACTCAGCATTTGATTGGCTGTTGGTAGTGGCCTGACCCAGTTTTTTCGCGCCAGAAGCCACGTGTTCGCTGGTACTGCTGCAGCACCAACAAAAGTGCTGTTTGTTTACAATGCAGCGATGTGTCTGCGTTTTTGGCCCAAATGTGTTGTTATTTGTAAGAAATCTTGCTTTATTGTCGCAGTACACATGGATTATTACCACAACTCGTCCTTGTTTGCCACATGGTACCGAGAAATTGCAGGAGAACAGGTCTGTATCATTCTTTCATGAATACCCTCAAAACATCGCTGTAGAGGCCAAAATTGCTGGGGAAAGGCCAAAATGGCCTGAAGACAGAGAGACATCGTTGGGCGATAATAGGGTTCTGAGAGAAAAACGATTTTCCAGAGGAGTCCATAGCTGTTTGAATTTTTTTCCTACGACGATTTGTTGAAAAGTTATGGCCATTTTTGTGATGTCATAGCTTTAAAACATTGATAACTTTGTTCCCATTGGTCTTTATCTGAAAATAAAGACCGCCATGACGTTCGCCAGCTCGAGCTACCCTTTATCTATAGGTCACACTATGGGAAACTCCTATTATTAAGGGAGATACGATTTATTTTGTAAACTGCCAGTTCTTGGACCTCTCTGCCAGTGCCTGGACTGGCGTCTGCCCCCGCGTCCCAAAAAACACTTTATTTCGATCCATTCCTTCCTCAAACCTGCCCTTTTTCGCCTGTGACACTTAAAACAGATAGGTTTTGGCAGGAGGTAGGGCGCAGGTGGACCGGCCCAGGCCGTAAAGGCCGCTAGTTAAAAAAATTATTTCGCTTATAAATTCTTTTCTGAAACAAATTTTTTAGGGGGGCATGTTCTTTAGGGGGACGAAACACCCCAGATTGATACCGAACATTCCATATCCGCGCATATTATTTGCATAATTAGCATAATTATCCAGTATCTTCATACTTTTCCATATATATAGATGTGTGTCATTGCTCCCTTATAGAATTCATATGCTTGCAATTATACACTACTGACACCTATTTGGGGTTTTGACAAAAATTTGTCCCAGTCCAAAATTTTATTTTGCTTAATTTCATAACAACACTTAGCCTACCTATGTCAGTAACTACTCACAATTTGTCAGATATTAGTCAATATATGTCAGTAGTTACTCGCCATTTATCAGCAATTAGTCGATATAATCAAATATGTCAGTACTTAGTCACTATATATATATATATATATATATATATATATATATATATATAATTATCAATACATGACACTATTTACTCATAACCTGTCAGCAATTAGTCAATATATAACAGAGAAATAGCCATTGATTCAATTGTGCATCCTGTCTTGACTGGTATTTGTCAAAATATGTCAGTATCTATGGACTATTTGTCAGCAATTAGTTAATATATGTTAGTAATTGTTCACTATTTGTCAGCAATTAGTCAATTCATGGTAGTAGTTACTTACATTTTATCAGTATTTAGTCAATATATGTTAGTAATTGCTCACTATTTGTCAGCAATTAGTCTATATATGTTAGTATTTGCTCACAATTTGTCAGCAATTATTCAATATATATTAGCAATTAGTCACTATTTGTCAGCAAATAGTCAATATATATCAGTATTTACTCACAATTTGTCAGCAATTAGTCAATATATGACAGTATTTACTCACTATTTGTCAGCAATCAGTCAATATATGACAGTACTTAGTCGTTATATAACAACACTTAGTCCATATATGTCAGTAATTACTCAAAATTTGTCAGATATTAGTCAATATATGTCAGTAATTACTCACAATTCGGCAGCAATTAGTCAATATATCAGTATTTACTCACATTTTGTCGGCAATAAGTCAATGTAAATAATGTGTGTTGAACTTACACTGTCTTGTTAAAATGTCAGTGCCTAATCATTATTTGTTGGCAATTAGTCAAAATATATCAGTAATTAGTCACTATTTGTCAGCAAATAGTCATAATATGTCAGTAATAGTCACTGTTTTTCAGCACTTAGTTAAAACATGTCAGTACTTAGTCACTACATGTATTTGTCAGCAATTAGCCAAAATATATCACTACTTAGTCACTATTTGTCAGTAACTAATCAAAATATGTCAGTAGCTCCATACTATCACTGACCACTTGTCAATTGACAGTTGACATTTGACATTGAAGCCTGTTCCTTAGGACTGAGTCCTTCACCTGTGACATTTTAAATGTATTTAAATTCTGACAAAATAAAATATCTCAAATGATGATTTTTCTGATGAGGGCGGTGATGAGAAACAAGTTTTTTTGGAGAGGCCTAAAACAAACTTAAAGCTTCAAAATTCAGTTGCTAGCTGCGCCTTACAACCTTTCCTTCTAATCCGAGTGCGTATTTTTAAGTGTGCCTTGTATGTGAGGTATTACGGTACCTTTAGCTGAAATGGGAACTTTTCCACCAACCTGTCCAGTTTTGTCAAGAAATGACCAACTATGGAGAGCAACAAGATCAGATGGGAATATGTTCTTGGTGTTTTCCTTCATCAAATGATTCACGAATCTTTGTTGAAACCACAGATGCACCTCTTGATATAAATAACTTTGAAGACCACAGAATCTTGTGTCTTGAAAATGATGGCGGTTTCACTGAAATCAACATGATTAGAAAATCCACATCAAAGTTCAAACGAGCTTTGCGTGTACGAAATAGTATCTGAATAGATGATATCAATATCAACAGAGAGAGAGAGAGAGAGCTCCTCTATATATCTTTAAAATCTAATTAGAAAAAAAAAATTCTTCCGCCATACTTGATGGTATGGCGCAATTTTTTATTTTTGTTTTTTGTAAGCGTTGTAAGTATCAAGCCACGTCTTCACCACATATTTTTGATATCTAATTACATTTTAGATACGTAGTGACTTTATTCAGTTAAAGACTAATGTTAATAAAACCATGTGACAGTCCTCCCTCCCCCTAAAGGATCAATTCTAAGTGAATGCAGCCCTGTTGTTGACTCTACTTGCCACGGTGCATTTATGTCCTTTCGTCGTCATGATACATGAATGCAGCCCTGGGGAGTTCCTCGCCAGGGGTGCATTATGCTGGACCCACAGTGTTGATACACTCCCAGAGGATCGCCATGATGCACCTACGACGTTCTGGTGAGCAGACTAGCCAGCACTTCATTGGTGCATTATTTATGGCGACCCATGCGCATGGTACACTATTGCATCATTGGCATTTAAAGGGTTAAAGCCAGCTCTGTGCCCACTATAACTGTCTCTCTCTACCCCCAGACGGGCGTCATCAGTCCCCGCGAGTCACTCTTTGATCTACAAACCCTCGAGTTGATGCGCTTCACAGAGAATGCTGCCACACACCTCAGCCTCAGACTCAAGGAGATAGCCGTGTAAGTAACATCTTAAATATGTCTAAGCCCTTTAGCCTTAAGTCTGCATGATGCCCTTAAGTCAATGTTAACCCACTGTCATGATGCACCAATGCAGCGCTGTAGAGTACTTCACCATAAGTGCATTGATGCATTTATGAAGCGCATTCAGGAATGTATCAAGGACTAAACATTGGCATGATGCATGAATGAAGCAGTACTAATTCATTTACCCTGGCTCTATTCATGCATCAAGGCACATACTAAAATCATATGATGGGGGCGGGGCAAAAGCGAAAGAAAAAATGGGGGTTATCATGTTTATAAGGGACGAGCTCCAAGTTCGTCACCTTTCATTTTGGACATACCAGGGAGGAGAGAGTGAGAGGTGAATCTATAAAAGGCAATATTTCGTCTATATTAAAGACTTCCATTGATCATGTCTTCTATAGTGTAAGACTGGTTTATGCATCAATCATTACCAGCTATTTTATAGTACTACTGGTGCCCACTAGGTGACCTCAGCGTGCTGAACGTGCACCACTATGGTCAGGGATTCGTGTAATATGAAAAGCATTGAGTATATTAGTATGGCTACCTTGGTTGAGGGCAACAAAACAAGGTTTGGGCCCAAGAATCAGGGATGTAAAGATTTCTCCTCTTTAGGAGAATTTGTTTCACCCATCCATTCTTTATATTTCTGTATCTTCATTTGTGTTTTATATTTTGCTTTTGGCTTAACGTTCCTGTTATAGAAGTATAAACCCTAGAGTCCCTTAAGTTATTATCACTAGACATGTAAAGTACACGTAGATGTATACATGATCATGATCCCCTCTGGGGGATCCAGCACACCTGTCAGAGAGTACCCCTATTACCCATTGGTCCACCTAGCCCCTCCCATCACCAACCCCTTGTGATTGCCGCAGCTAGTACATGTACTCCTACCCAGCCAGCCAGCTCCTGGATTTCCTGGAAATTAAGGAAACTCCTAGGCCTTCTCCCATTGCCTAAAACGTTCCTGGAAATCATGGAACAGAGAGGAAGTCAGATTTTGGCCATCTCCACTCTCCAGTCAGGTTGTTAGTGTTGCAATTGTAGGAATGCTATCCCAGTTAAAGGCTGTGCTTGGAGTGAAACTCTTAGGCACGCCAGTTATCGCTTTGTAGAGCTGACACATTCCAGCATCCCCTCATCTCTATTCTACCACTGTATCAGTTTATATTAGGTCCTTCTTATTTTCAGGGAATTTTTGTTTGGCAGTCCAGTTTGAACAGTTTCATAGATTGAAGCTAAACTTTTATTTGTGCTCACAGTAGAGACTGCCTACTGATGATTATAGAACATCAAAAATATTATCACATAATTTGTAGAAGAATTCTAGGGGGGGGGTCTTAATTGGTTAGGGGTCATAGGGGGTTAATGCATATCACACACACACACACACACACACACACACACACACACACACACACACACACACATATATATATATATATATATATATAAATATATATATATATATATATATATATATATATATATATATTCTGGATTTTTTCGAGCGTCTGCTTTCATCCCTTTAAGAATGGAAGATTATCATTCCATGGGATTCACGATTTGGAAGGTGTTGCAAATGCTTCTGCCCATCTCGATTTTAATGACACTACATTGTGTAGCAGGGTTTCCACAGGCCAGGGTAAGTCAGGGAAAATAAAGTGGTCTGGGAAAGTCAGGACATTTTTGTGGTTAAGGTTTCTTTTCAACTGTGTTTAACTCTATAAACCAAGTTTCCTTCTCAAAAACCAGAACTATTTTGCGGTTCATGTAGGACCAAATTCATACACCCTGCCATATCTTAATCATAGCCATGAATGGGTCGTCGCAAGTTAGGTTTCGGATGGGTCAAAATACTGTAGAATTATCAGGGGCACCAGTACCCATGGCGACAACAAATATCAGCACTTATCTATCGGGTAGCAGCCTTAGGAATGGCGGCGTATATCAGACAGTGTGGGAGAAGGGGATACAATAAGCCCGGCCAGCCTCATCTGTATTACATAACACTAAGTTCCTATATCAAACATGGTTTGTATTCGCTAATTGATAATGTCTATAACATATTCCCCCTCGAGGTGTTGACATTAGCGGTTGTGCGTGATATTGCATTTTGTCACTGTGGCATCTAATTGTATCATACCATGTGATTGTGTGCTAGTCCTTTTAGGACCACAAGTTGCTTCAAAGCTTTGGGGTTCTTTGTCATAGCACCAAGAAAGGTGAGTAATAAACCTGCACTGCATTGGGTAGATAGATATTCGGTGCATTTGGTAGGGTGTAAAGCTTAAATGGTTCAAGGTTGGCTTGATGCATGAGAATGAATGTCACCTTGCCAAGTAACTCACCAGGGCTGCATTCATGCAGACCAAAGAGCCACAGTGCTCTAAATACCATGCAGCTTCAAAAGGATACTGTACTTGGGAATATGCAGACCTGAAAGCTGTATTAATTTCCATACTTGTAGAGAGTACATGCTTTTAGCAAGATGTCCCTAAAAGTACCCCACTTGGTGATATAAATGTAGTATTCACATTTACATCAATTGATAACTGCACACATGGTTATCATGCTCATCGTCATACACATATCCTCTCACCCACAAACAATACATGCCACTTAGAGTTACCTATATAAAATACACTACTGATGTCAGTCGCGCTCGATGTAGAGGGTCTTGGTAAAGTTGAATGAGGGAGGGAGGGGGGCTATGTCGGGACCCCAATAAAGATATATAGAACTAACCCCCCCCCATCCACCCCACCCTACTTGTCCCCTGCCACGCCCAATGCAGAACATTAATTGTCTCCTTGTCAAGCACCCAGGTTTCAATGGAAAATACTTTTTTTCACCAAAGTTACTAAGAAAAACCCTTGACAAAGTCAGAGATCTGTCAGTGCCCCAATGCAAACAGGAGGATGCCCCCCCCCCCCCAATGAGTTTACCCCACCCCGTTTTAATGGCACCACCCCTTTGATAAAGGTCTTCTGTCTTAATGACGCACCCTACATTTGGAAAGAAGGTAGAACCCTTATTAACTATATGTTAAACCTCATCATCAGGTATTTAAGGCGTGATGAGTTATCAGCCACAATGAGTAGTGTGTACTCAATATGCCCCTATAGATACATATCACTGGTTCCATGTGTATCATCTAGACAAGTCATAAGTAACTAAGTATGAATGCTAATTTTTATAGAGCAAGTGAAGGATTGAGCGGTCGGACGTTGAGGAAGATTCCTTTCTTGGCACACGCCTTGTATATCACGGTATGAAACTACATCAATTCGGTATCAATGAATAAAATAAACACACATAAAATTAGGACAGTTGCATAGTAAATACCATCTTGATAATCAACTGATTCAGACCTTTCTAGAATATTTGAGAATCAGTTCCTTTTGAAAAAAAGTTGCATCTTTTCAAATATTTGCTACATCTCCTACCTTACTAAAAAAAAAATAAAAATCAGATGGTGAATTCTCTATGTAATTAAAAAAAAATAAATACTTTTTCCACAGAGTCCCACAGTTGACCTACAGACATACCTTAACGCCTTGTCGCGGGCCGTGAAGAAACAATTTGAGGAGCGAGAGGAGCTCAGCAACACATGATAAAGTTCTGTGCATTTACAGAAATGACTTGGTCAATAAACCTCAGTCAAAGCAACAACACCACTGAGCTGTGAACGATAGGAAAAGCTGTTGTGTTTTTGTATAATCATAATAAGTCTGGATGTGACTGATTGCCAATTCCAACAAAGTTTGTGTTAAATAATTCAGTGCTTAAAAGTATTCTATTCTAGGTATATTGTAGTATTTTGGATGGTTGATAATACGTGTATAATGGTTGTGTGTGTGAGCTATTAATGAATTACATTTTTATGGGCAGAAAATTTGAGTGTTCCTTGTTCCTTTGATTATCTGTATAATGTAACAAAATTGTTAAAGAAATGTACCACTGTCATAATCTTTAGAATCCAGTATACAATATGAGTGTATTCAAAAGGTGTATACAAGATCATGGTCATTTGATACCAGTGTAAGATTCAGAGTGAGCCAATGAAATGTGCCACTGTAGAAATGTACTACAGGATTTTTATTTTTGCGGAGGAATACACAACATCACTACACAAGTGCGTAAGATGTGTGATGAAGTGGGATAAAGTTAAGCTTAGTACCGAGGGTATTATGAAATTACATCACTTTTGTTTCCTCTGACAATTAACATCGCCGTTCAAATGTAATCAAATGTTTGCTGACGGCTCTTGTACAGAGTGTTTGTACTGAGTGTTAGAATGTTAATTGATTAATGTGTTGTTATCAAAATGTTATAATTTTCCGGAGATGGATAACATAATTACGCGGGTTCAACACTGTGATACCTATTGTGAATATGTGTAGCATACTGAGAAATATGTTAGAGTACCGTGAATTCTCGGATATCTGGCGTATCAGCTATACGACCCAGCCAAATTTGAGACAAGCCAATGAGGTACAAGATTTGAGGATTTGCCATAAACCCACAAGCCAATACATGTGACATCTTGTGTATAAGCCGGGGCTGACCTTGGGAAGTTGGTTAAACGCTAAGGCTTTCACTGTCATATAATCCGCGGCTTATGTTTGAGAATTATTAGTAGATCCATCAGTGCCAACAATCCCAGATAACAAGTGTTTATCTTCTTGAATGTGCATTCAGGCAAACCCTTTAAGGGCTAGTTATTTTATGTCATGGCTGATACCAACGTCACTATAGATTAGTACTAGAACCACCATATTCAATGGGGGCATTGAATACAATGTGTCCGTATTCAATGGGTCTCCGACATCTTGGATTTTGAACATCTGAGCAAAATAACCCCCTAGGCCATGACATAAATGCAAATGTACACGACCATGGGATATTTTTACATCATATTCCCTGAGGTAGGACTGGCGTATCCAACGAAGCCATTATGTATTATTTCCCGTTATTATACATGAAAATAGCCCTGTTGCCAGAGGGTCGCTGTGATGCAACACTTGCAAGATACTTTAGCAATAAACACGGTTCTGTCTAGAAAAAGGCTACATTTTCAACATGTAATTGCATGATACTTGCTAAAAGTTGTTACCCAATATAGTACACTGATCTGAATATGCTTCTGACATTCATCTAATAAGTTTGATCATGTACTGCCTAATGTTGCTTTAATATTTGCCGTAAAATTCCAAATGTAGGTGATTATGTACCGAGAGATAGTGGACTTGAATTGTTTACTTTGGTTGTCTGTGCTCGATCACAGGGAATTGACGCAGAATGCTATGGATCCTTTCCATGAATTGATGCCTTCAGAAACAATACGAATACCACAATGTTGATAATATCTAACTTAAAATCAGAAATGTTAATAACAAACAATAAAAAGATATGTGTGAACTGAGGAAACAGACATGTTACGCCCTTGATAAATATAATCAAACTTTATGGTAACAAATTATCCTCGAGCAGTGCTCAACTGAAAATAATGATATAATCTATAGGATTATTACCCTGGTAGTGATATTGTATGTACACTGTATAAGGTTAACTTTCACGTGTCCAGACCATACCATGTATGTGCCATTCATTTGTATACATGTTGCATTTAGATCTATGGTCGAATCAAACCAGGTTCTACTAATGTCCTCTGGAATAAATACTGAGATATTTCAATTTACAAGACATCTTGTTTGTTTTTTAACCCCGCCCCCACCTTTACTCGCCCGTCTCTTAGGTACTGGTACCAATTTCTAGCTGCTAAAACAATATTACGTAATGCATTCTGACCATTAGAAATTAATTGCAGACTGAAATTCCAACAGGGATTAGAGATTGAGGAATTTCCTAATTTTCAGTGAATAGCATCTCCGAACCTTATTTCCTAGATAGCAGTAAGCATTGCCAACCATATAGTTGTCTTTTCTGTAGGTGATATCGCATCATACAAGAGATAGAATTAGTCCTGAATGAAGAAGTGCAGCATGCCACCAGTAGCCAGACTGAACTGGGCCTACCCAGACTACACTGGGCAGCATTTTAGAGGCTGCCCAGACGAGATGATCAGCAACGCTACTTTCCTTAATAAAGTCATGCACCTCAGTTTGAGTTATGTGTTATGTGGAATTACCTCATGTTGTTCAAATATTCCTTCCTTTGACTTGATCTTGGTGTGTATAAATCTAAACATTTAAAGGCAACACCGTGTTTTCTCTCACCACCAACTTGATTTTACTTGGTTAAGAGACAGAGAGAGAAGAGAGAGAGAGTCTTTTGTTGTAGTTTTTTTTCTTCTTTTTTTCACTGAAATATCAGCACAACCTGCTGATCAATATTACCACTCTCCAAAGCAGCATGATGCACCGATGCATTGCTGGCGAGAAGAGCTCACAAGCATGCATTGATGCATCATGTCAAGAAAGCATCATGAATGATGACCTTTGGAGGCATCATTTGGAGCTACCTCCTGCGGTACCACTTTGCGCTCGTTGACTTCAATTTGCATGGTTATGGCCCAATATATGTGAATATGGCGTTAAACATTGATTACTTCCTGAAGGCTCGTTGACTAGATAGTGGTGAGACTGGGTTACACTATGTTGGCAGTGTGGTTGCCCGCCTCACATAATTCTGTTATATTATTGGAGGTCAGACACAGGCTACAGACCACACTGCACGGGCAGGAAAGAACTCACAATCCCCTCAAAGTCTGCCAAATGGCTCTGAGATACTAGAGCTATGCATATGGGGCAATAGATTTTAGATGCTTTTTTCATCAGATATTCAGGACAAGGCTAGGATGGGACGTCCTCCTCGCACAATGCAAAAGAAAAACAACGTTTTTCATCAAATAATTTCAAGGCACGGTAAAAGGGAATCACAAAATAGTTTTTACCTTTTTCAAACCATAATAGACCTTAAACTGACTTATTCTATATCTAACCACGCCAATATAAATTTGTTTTTTGGAGAAAATGAACTGATTATACAATTAGTTACAGTTGGTAAAAGAACCTTTCCGGAACTAGTCCCTCTTTTATAACTAACTATCGCTACTTATTGCATTTTATTGAACACTAGACCATTGGGATTAATGGTATGAGATGTCCTTCCTCTGTTCCTTCCTGGTCGTGTACTTTTGCCCGGAAAAACGAAATTCCTTTATAGGGATGAGCACCGAAACGCCGAAGTGTATCTTCCTGGTACTTTCATATGGAAGCGTATGTCGAAGCTAGGTATTTAAGACTATACATTAATCTCTAGTCTGTGGATTATTTGACATCGGAGTGTTCCATAAAAAACGTATAGACTTTATATAGGTACAATGTCAGGGGCGGACTTTAAGGAATCTGAAACTTCTTCCAGTCAGCATACTTCATTATAGATTTGCGTCGTTTGGTAGATCATGATAACAATAAAACACATGGGGGAGGGGAGGAGGCTAGGCGCTCTGAATTCCGGACTCCTACTAAAGGTTGTTAGTCTATTCTTTATTGCTCTGGGGCTTCCCTCAGGAAAAGGGCACACCATTCCCCCTCCCTCAGGTATCAAAGTCCAGGTCGAACTACCGCAAAACCTCGCGTATTAGGTGCACCCTACATACAAGGCACACCTTAAATTCGTAGGGGCCCACCCTCGCATATAACCCACACTTTAAAAAAAAAAACTCTCTTGAGACCCAATAAGAAATTAGCCTTAAGAAGAGAAGGCTTTCGCATGGAATAGGTTCAAGACGTATTACGTGTATGTTTAGCCTCCCCTATACACTGTAAAAAATAGAGTTTAGACTTTTTTCGGAATCTTAAATACAAAAGAGCAACGTTTTCTTTTCAATATCTTTCTAAACATGTTTTAGAAAAAGATGTTGCTTGGCCACGGTAGGCAGTGGGGGTAGGCAGAGTCTCTTCTGTCCCTTTTCCCAATTACATAAATTGTCTCTAGAGATCTGGATCTGCGTCTTATTGGGAAATATTGTGTTTAGTGCTGGGTTTGTGAATGCATGTGAGTTGAAGATCTTTGTTACCCATTCCCACTTTATGGGGGGGGGGTGTTAGTAAGCCATAGTCCACAAGGGGAAAGCTTTGTCGTCCTACTTAGTCTTGTAAGCGCTGTTCTAAAGGCAACAATCATATACGTGTATACTGTTTGTAGTTTCCCTCAGGCACCGTTTGTTTATCACCTTTAATAAATATCACCCAATTATCTCATCATTTTGATGAGTGATCTTAAATTACGGGTGAGGGGCGGGATGTGAAGTTTGAGACTGTTCCCATAACTGTATGACAAAATTTGTCTTCGTGGGGAGTCAAAGGGGTCCATGTATACTTCCCCTTCGCCATTAAATGTTAAATTCAGGGTCTTGCTGTAGTCCTGCAGGTCATCTCTCCTGCCCCCTGTGTCCTTTTCTACTTATCCCGTTACAAAGGCCCACTTACTGTACACAACACCTCTAGAGTGCAAGAATTAACTCTTCAATTGCTGCATTATACGATATGCTCGGTGGTGTCATGATCAATTAATGCATAGGAAAAAAACTGGTATAGACCCTCAGTGGTTGCCTTCATCCATGCATCATGCCAGGACTGGAAGAGTGATACACTCCTAAAGTTCAGCATGATGCACCAATGCAGCGCTGGTGAGCCACTCGCATCAGTGCATCACATGGACGAAGAAACATGTACTTGTAAATGGTGAGAATGTTAGCCACAAGACCCCAACCTTAATTACCTCCTCCAAAAGGGTTCCCAGGCCCTCACATACCTGTGTGTTCAACCCCCACCTGCTAACATCAACATAACACTCACAGGCGCTCCAACAGTACAAAGGAATTCCGAACTTTAATGATAATATTATTTGCAACAATATTACTTATAAGAGTGTTTCAAATCCCCTTGAGGAACCATTGTGTCCGTAAGTACCCAAAGTGGGTTCTGTTGCCCTGGAGGGAATTCCAGCATGTGGACGTGTTATGAGGGGATTGGAGACTCAAATTTTAGCTAAGGCCCAACCCCCATGCTATATGTACTATCCTGCATTAATCGGCTCTGAAAACTGCGAAATACGCGTAGATATCATCTACTTCCTATCAATGGCTTGATGGATTGTAACCTTCTCCAGGGGGAAAAAATCAATAACAAAACAAAAACGCGATTCCACGGCTAATGGTGCAAGAGGGCATCAATATTACTGGGCAATTCATTTTCGATTTTGACATTTCAAATTTGTAGGTAGGAATATATATGTACCCATTGTGCCAGACAAAATAACCACTGTATATAGTTACCCCAGGAAACAGGTGGAACCCATAACTGATGTCTATTATGAGACACATTTATGCTAACATTATCATTGTATATAGCTTCATTTGCCCTCACAAGGTCATTTGCTGGCCGATTCTGAAGTCGACTCTGACATAAACTCTACCCCATTTCTGTGATCTGCACTTTTTACAATCATCTAATGGGTTTAGGCCCTTAGTACCGTTCTGATCAAGTCTTAAGATAGTTGCATGTCTGTGGAAAATAGCAAAATGGTACAATAACTGCTTTAATTGCAGTTCCGGTTGCAGTTTCACATAGAGCAGTAAATATGTTCTAAATGTTAAAGGAAGTGCCTTTCAGGTTTGCAATACTCGGAAACACAAGCCCAAGAAGCTATAATTCAATGAATAGGTCTATAATGTTGACAAAAGAAGAACACATTTTTGTTGTTGATATTTTTATCAGGAAATTCAAGCAAGGTGTCTTATAGACGCAAATAATTATTTGCTGTGTAGACGTTATTAAACATTTTGATAACATTCATCTTTCACATATCTCTTGGACACGTTTGAAACGCTTGTTTTCTGTCAGACTAGATCACTTGGACTTCTGTTTACTCAGCAGAATTTTGGCTGAAGAAACGTAAAAGAAGCGGTATGGACAGACATGGATTTGAAACGGCATTTTAAGTCAATTAAGGGTGATAACTGGGAAGACGGGTTTATTGTAACAAAATGTATACAATTAGGGACGTTCTACTGGCAAAATCTTTGAAACCTCCTTTCTGTTACCAAAGTGGAAACGAGAACCAAAACATAAAACGTGTACGTTTTTCTATTGCTAAATATTTTTTTTTTTCAAAACTTGTTTAGGTGAAACCTGCACGTTTCTTATGTACCCAAAAGGTGTTTCCATACATTCTACTGTAAAACTATTTCGCAATAATATGAAAACATATTAGACCATGCACGTTTCTATCAGTTCTGTCTGAAAAAAAAAAGATTTAACAGGTTCTTCCTCGTCATCTTTTGGCAAGACCCTCCTAGGTTACTACATATACTACCAGTATGTCACCAATATACCTGCTGTAGAGGTAGCTCAATAACTGGTCTGTTGGTCAGGTTTCTCCAGGCAAACAAGCAGACTAATTACCCAAGGCCATGTCCTCCAGTGGGTGAGTGACCAGCCCCAGGATCCATAATAACAAGGGTAATGTTAATCCTGGGTTTGCTCAGGTCAGGCTAGGTTTACTCAAGTTTCTGTTTATACATGGGTAACTAGGCCCTCTTATATGATTAAATTTGAAACCTTTTGGGGATATTAATAGACAGGTCTGTAATATACCCTTATATATTATTATACAAGGAAAAACAGGAGAAACGTGAATGCACATATTCTGAAGTACAGTATGAAGCTGGTGATGGGTTGTGGGTCTAAGAATCTCGTAACAGCCTAAGAGTCGTATGTTACCACTATAGTCTATGTATCTTTGAGTTATTTGCCTGTGCTACTTAAGAATTTTAATTTGAAATGTTTTTATTTGGCTAAGTAATATTTAAAAGTAATTCAAAGGAGGTCGGAGAGTAATACATTTGCAACATATCTCAAGGCAATCTGAATGATATAATACACTAATTAACTTAAGTGTATCATTCATCTTGCTGGCCATTCGTTATTGCAGGCATGGCAAATACAGGGCTAGGTGTATTAATGCAATATGTAGCCGCCGAAGGATTAATCCAAGAAGTTATGAGTAGTAGTGCCAAGAGGTGTAAGACCTTGCAATCTCTATTGGCACATGCCTATATATTGCCAGTACATGGGGACAGAGAAGGAGCAGGGATCTAGATCGCCACTTGTAATCTTTAGAGATTATGATGTAACACTATAAGGGTAGGCCTCTACAGAGCTGCTCAGGTGTGGGTGCTGAGCTGGACTGAGACTGCATGGACGACTCTCACCATTGTGGCCAAAATGAATAAATCATAGTAAACCCTTATTCATTACTCTATAAGATCTCTAGGGGAATGGTTATGAATCAAACAATGAGAGCTGCAAAGACGGTCTTGAAGCAGTGTGTGATATATAATGTAGGCACATCAATATATAAAATACTTTTTTTTGACAAATTTAGGTGATTCCATGAGAATTGATCACATAACTGCTACAGTGTTATCCATTCATACCACATCCAGCAATGCACCATATCCCTACCTAGACCCTTTTGTCTGGACCCTGCCTCTCGCTGTACCTTACTAGTGACCCTAGTAGCTCTCCCTAACAGCAAGGGTTCCCTGGACCACCCAGCCAACGACAAGGTTTCTCTTGTATACCTATCCAAGAAAAGGTTCCTAGCTGATATATCTGACCAATAAGAGTTCCTTAGTACACCTAACCAACCAAAAGGAGTTATTGGTACACCTATCTATCGATCCTTGATGTGCCTGATATGCCCTGCCAGCATCAAAGGGCCCACTGGTACACCCATCCATTAAGGGTTATACCATGCTGACCCAACCAACAGCAGGTGTTCTCTAGTGCACCCAACCAAGAAGAAGAGTTCCTTGGTAAACGCAGATCTATCCCAACAGGGTTTCCCTGATACTCATACCTGGTTCACCTCTTCCCTGACAAGGGGTCCTCTGGTACAGCTATCCAACAACGAGGGCCCTAGGTGCATTAAGACAACAATAAGGATTCTTTGGTACACTCATCCACCCCAGGTCACGATGCTGACATGGGTTCAGTTACAATTATAGCAACCTTGCTCAGTCAGGTACATGAGCAGGAAATTACCTCCACTAACATTCCTAATAGGAATATGGCATGGGAAAACAAGTGGCAGTCTAGGACATAGCTATATGTAGAAGGCAGCTGGCTGCATGAGGCAGAGTTGTCATATATTGAGGAAATTGGTCTTCATGATGCATCACTGTAGTAGCAGTCTCGGACGAGCCCAGACTGTACCATATACAGTCTGGGAGATTTATTATAGATCCATTGACGTTGCAACAGGTTGAATCAGGTGTCAAAAACTTTCCTATGTTGTATCCTGACCCTAACCCTACAACCAAGAGAGTATGCTGTTCCCTTGGCTGCTGGTAAATCGATTGCCTGGCTAGCTCAGTTGGGAGAGCAGAGTTTTCCAAATCCAAGGGTCGTGAGTTCAATCCCAGCCTAAGCCCAAGTTTTGTAGTTGCATTGAGCCTGCTGGTTCTAGTAATGAAGTTGCAACAGGTATGGTCACAGGGGAACAAGCTTCATTCATAAATATCCATTAGCACATAGGGGAATGCACCAATCAGTGAGGCCACTACCTTATGAGAAAATGATCCAGGGTCCTGGATCATTTTAGAGGAGGCATTGCAGTGATTTGATAAGAAATCTTTCAGGCCCACTATAGGGCCTGGAAGATTGAGGCTGTGTAGTAGTGGCAAGTATTAAACTCACTAACGCTTCATTTATACATGATGCCAAGGAATTAGAAGGGATCATAATTATAATGTTTGCTACAACCCTGAAGCATTGTCCATGCAATCCTAACTTGCCAACATTGCATTGGTTCACCAGCCAATAAAGGGATATGAGCATAAAAGCATCATGCCGGCCATAAATGGCAAGAAATAGTGGAGCTCCATGGTAGACAGAGAGCTATGCTAGGGAGAAGTTGGAGGAGGGGGCGCACCACTGTTGTCTCTCCCCTGTTACCTACCACACCAGCATGATCCATTGACTCCAGCACCTACCAATCTATGAATGGCAACGTCCGTGACCACCAGTAACTAACCCACTCCTTTCTCACATCTACCACTGGGTTCTGCTGGTGGTGCTGGAAGTGGTGGTGGTGCTGGTGGTGGGTTAAGGTGCAGGTGGGCTATAGTGGTGGTTCCACTCTAGTGAACCTGGGGTTGTCCCATGTCTACTTCGCCAGTACCCAAACCCACCTTAACCACACTCAAAGTGACCCACCCACCAAACCACCCTCCCACCTACTCACCTTAAAGCAGCCACTCCTGCAGGTAGCAGCTGACCGGTACTGGAAGTGCAGAGTGAGACCTGGTATCACAGACCCACCACCCCCTGGCCTCCTGGTGGCACCCACCATGTACATGCATGATGAGGTGGTCACAGCTCCCTCACCAAGCTGGTAGGACCTGGAGGTGGTGGGGGAGAGGGCTGTGGTGGTGGGGGAGGAGGAGGAGAAGGTAGCAGATCAGGCTTATTACCTTTACTATTAAAGGGGCCTGGAGGAGGCCATCGCCAGGTGGTGGGAGCAGGAGGAGGTCCCTACTATTACTACTACTACAGGAGGGGTTAGGCAGCACACCCTGCAGGAGGAGTTACCTTGACAGGTGCTTATGCCACACCTGTGGTGGTGGGAACCACTCTGAGAGATGTCCCATGGGGGTATGGAGTAACCCCCAATACCCCAGCATTGTTTTCCAACGCCTCCTTCTTACCTGAGGAACTCACCTTTAAGTATCCATACTTCAGAAACTAAGACTAGTTCTGTGGTTAGGAATTAACTGCCACCACTGTGCCAATGAACTTAGGTCACTCGGGATGGATAGATTTACTTCTGGATTTCTTGTATATCTTTCAACATAAGAACTCTACAAATCACCAAACATTGGTCAATTCCTATAAATGGTACCAATTCACACCAGGGCAGAATTTCCTTCACACACATGGGTATTATAATCAAGTTATTGATATGGGATCAGGTCCGATGATTGGGTCAATTCACATGTCGTCAGGACTTTTATCTTTTAGTTAAATCACCGTGCCAATAACCTGGGTAGACACTTAATACGAGAATACATGGATCTATCAATGGATTATTGCATATCCAGGTTCTTTATGTCAACCCATATATAAAGCGACTTGATTTTAGAGGGATAATCACAAGCAATGCCGTTTTTGATACCGTGTAAATATGCTCAAGCTTAAAGTATACAAAACCAGGAATCCGTGCCAAAGAAATACCAATATTTAGGATAACTTGAGCTTGACATTGACATTTTGTGTAACTATACAAATAAAAGAGATTTCACACATGATAATTATATGAACCACCTCATACATGATGTCTTCAATATTGATAATTCCCATGCCTTCAATTGTGTATTTCTTGTATATCTCGGTTCATAACTCAATCGCTAAAGAAAGTTGCAAGTTATCATAGAGATCTTATCAACAGAACTGTGCTACTTATTGGGCCTACACAGCATATAAATGCACTATTGATGGTCCTATAGATTGCGAGATGATAGCAATCCTTACCCTTTTAACAAGATATAGCATTAATAGACACCATCGAGTGCCAACACTTCCACATGCTTACGCCTACCCCATCCCCCTCTGGAGGAGTAGAGGTCCACGGGAGCTAACATAGGATCTGGAGTGATTATGAGGAAGTTGTAGCAGCTGAGCCTCCTTACCGCATCTCGTTAATCTTACACTAATCTATATAAGGAATGCCAAAGATACCTTAAGAACATCACAGGAACCTTCACTTTTACACCATGCTAGTGATTGCTTAGATCTTTTCAGACATCGTCTGTATACATGTTACTGATGATTTAGGTGTGTGTTTCTTTTAGGAGCAACAAGGGTTTTGTTCATGTGCTCAATAATTTTAAATTTTTCAATAGGATCTTCAAGATTTCTCAACTTTCAAGTGCTCTATGATAACTTCAGATTAATGACCAATTTTAAATGCAGGATACACCTTCACAAGTATAGTTTTGCACATAACCGTCCACCAGTGGAAACTATTGGTCTAAATTGGATTTGTGTGTAGGACCATTACCTTAGAGAATGAAGGTCCAGGCAACTGGCACAAAACATGTATATTCAAGTTAAACAGACCCTGGATCTAAATACTGACAGACCCTCAAGTATTCAAATCACCGTCCAAAATAGGATCGTCATCTGATATCTTTCAGGAAATATTATACCCTCTGGTGAGGACAGTCGCACAACAGGATTATACCTGAAACAGGATGGCTATTTATTGCACTGCCAGACCGAACCAGACAGTTCTGACACGTTATTCTCAAGCGGTCATGTCAACTCTATTAACCAGGTAGCATTAGAAAGATAGATGTAGCCATGACCCCAGCATTAAAGGAGCCACGTGTTACCCTCATGAATAACTTAAAGTTACCATGTTGCTTATACTGACTAGATAGCATTTAAAGCTACCCCAACTGTAGCCATGATTAAGTCAGGCATGGAGGATGACTCCTCCTGGTCTGACTCCTCAACTACGACCACGGAGTCAGGCTCTGATACTGACTCCTCGTCCAGGACATCTGAGGACTCCCGACGTGCCACCGGAAGGATAAAGATTAGCCGGAAGTTCCACAATACTAGAAATGTATTGAGGCGGATCCAGAGGAGGAAGATTCCGACCCGGAAGAAACTGTTGGAAGTGATGCAGATGGTAGGTCCAAGCAAATTTCTGTAGGAAACACTACCCTACCTTCAAGATGTCATGTTTTGATAGCTTTTGTATCAAATGAAAAGAATCGGGCATAGTCATTATAATGTGTATCACTATAGAGGAGATCAGCAGCTTCTTCATGTGATGTATCTGATGACGTCATAATTGGGTTAGGTGCATCAGTTTTTGCATTGTCTATGCATTAAGGGTATGACAAAATGTATCACAAATAGAATGATAAATCATACACCACTATGATCTTATATCAGAACCTTCTGTAGAGCTATCTTGTAATATCTCTCAAAGGATATAGAAAGATTGTGCCAGCAAAATGCTACAAACAGTATCTGATTGTAGGCCTGCAGTGCTGTGCAAGCATTACATTGTTGCATTTAGCCCAATTGTGACGTCATCAGATGCATCACATAAAGCCGCTGCCCTCCTCTATAGTGATACATATTTTAATAACTATGCCTGTTTCTTTTTATTTGATACAAAAGCTATCAAAATACGATGTCATGAATGTAGGGTGCTGTTTCGCTTTTTTTATTGGGTATAATATCACTCTATTTTAGAAACTAGACTCAGATTCCATGTGAAAGTTGGCCATGATCTAGTATCAGCACTCGACACATTGCAGTGAAGAGCTGAGGAGACTTCAATTAAGGACGGTAATTGAGTTTCTGACCCCAACCATGGGCAGATTTAGTTACCTTATAGTTGCCTGTATAAGCGCCCCGGGGCTCATAGATTTCAACCTGCCTCTACCCCCGGCGCTTATTCAAGACCGGCGCTTATTCAAGACCATGCGCTTAAATACAGGCCACTACGGTAGAACATTTATACAAAGGTGATCAATACTAATTAAGGACACATTTTCCAACCAGAGTGGGTCAGCCTTTCATGTTTTGACAGTTGAGAATCAAGCAATTTAATGGTACAATATCAATCCTTAAACAATAGATCATTTTTGGGCCTTCTTAATCATACGATACGGAAAGGTTACATAAGCAGAGCTCTAGTCATCTGGTCGGTTCGAATGTGGGCCTATATGAAATGACGGCCTAGTGCAAGTTTTCATATCTTATGAAGGTAGGGGTTCAAATAATATTACATTGTACATTTATAGAATAGCCATGCAATCAGTGCACATACACATATTCCTCATCAAAATAGCCCAGATTTAGTCAGGAAAGCAGGGTGTCACCTGGGGGATAGGATATATGTGGCACTCTGCACTTAAATATAAATTTATAAATTGATTATTTATAAATTGAATATTTATATTTAATTAATCATAATTATTAATGGAAGTTGATTTTATCAGGTAATGCTGATGGTATAAGGAAATGCACTAAAGGTATAAGGAAGTGTACTACGAAGGTAGAGCCAAATCAAACAGCCATCTGCAATATAATGATACTTTTATGTACCGCAGCACGTGCCACATAGGACCGATTGTGCCACATAAAGTAATTCGCCTGGTAATACTAAATTTCATACCAAAATGATGACCATAAAAAACAGTGTTTAGGGATTAGATACTAGTGTTTAGGACTTAAACACATGGTTAAACACTTTTTGTCTCACTTTTCTAAACACTTATTTATGACTAAACATGATTAAATTGGAACACGTTTAACTATGAAATATTTAACCAAGTGTTTAAATCCTAAACACTTAAAAACTTCAGTATTTAGGTGTTTGACAGACAAGTGTTTAAAGGCTAAACACTTAAACACTTCAAGCGTTTTGGTGTTTAAATGTGGGTGTGATATAAGAATATCTGTAAAAAGGGACAATGGATAATAACTTCAGGGATAAAAGTCTTCAGGGAATCCCCTGATTTCAGGGATTTTAAAGTTCCAGGGCCCTATACATTCATATAGAAACCCAGGTTTTTGGGGCGAATATTGGACCATTTCAGGGATTTTCGGGCTCTGTGACTTTCATCCCTGCTAATTGAAACACAAGAAAAAAAGAAAAAGAAAACGGATAAGACTATTTGAATATCAACATCCTATGCCTGTATAATAAAAGGCCATTTTGAAATAGATTCACATAGGATTTAGTGCTATTTGATTGATTTTCAACTAAATTGGCAGTTATCAATATGAGTGTTAGCAATTATTAGGTTGTAGTATGGAATATATCAGTATTTCGCACAAAACATTTTAAGGTCTTCTGAGCACTTAAAACTTTTGCATCATCGTTGGTCTGTGTGATCCCATCACGTTCGAATTGACCCTACATTATGTCATATCATGGTTTTATATCATGGACTTCTCCGACCAATGCCATTGTCATTACGACGACAAAGACGCATAGTGCATTAATGCATTAGAGTCCATAAACCTCTTGACCCTGCTGCTAAAATCTCTTTAAAGATAATAATTTGAGAGCCTATGGTAGCTATTTTACTCCAAGATGCTAGAATATATGAGTAATTCGCCCAGGCGTAACACGCCATAACTATATATGTTCTATGCGCCATACTAAATTAAGCTATGTAATTATTAATACGCATGGTGTATCACTAGAGAGCTATTCTCCATAAATTATCTGTAAAATGAAAACAAAGGCACATGAACCTGGAGGCATAACCTAGTCCTTAAAGGTTTGCAGTGCTATTCCGCTGACCTCTATCATTTCCTACACACCACCTTCCACCCACTCAGGTGTTACATGTCTATATTATAGAGGCCTGTAGGAATATGTTATTGACTTCCACATCAACCATCCATCAGACTCATTCATGCTATGCCAGGATCACTTACTCATTTAACCCTTTAAGGGGCACATGATGCCGCCAAGGTTAAATAGCTTTATAAGGTTGATGCCCTAGAAAACTGCACTGAAAGAAATAGGGTCTTCAAAATCAAGAGCACAAAATAAACGAGCAAAACCTGTCAAATTCAGTAGACCCTTACAGGTTCTCTGCCCATGTTGACAACATCAGGGTCTCTCAATTAAGGGTTGTAAGGTAGCGCCATCTGCCTGAGCCATCTAAATTTGGTAAGATAAAGAGGCTGTGCCAGGACCAACAAGGTAAATTGTACAGGTTTTAACTGGGTTACCTTTGCTACTCGATCGCTAAGGAGACCTTTGTGTGTGTGTGTGTGTGTGTGTGTGTGTGTGTGTGTGTGTGTGTGTGTGTGTGTGTGTGTGTGTGTGTGGTGGACACGTCACCAGCACTGCATGGGTGCATCAGCCACGTTATATTGGCATGATACATTAGTGCAGCACTAGTGAACCACTCACCAGGACTACATTCATGTATCATGACACACAGGGGATGGCTGTATACTTATACATTATAGACTCCTTAAAGGGTTAAGCACTAAGTGGGTTTGGACTAAAATCAGTGGATTGTTGCGCCACGGTAGCAGTGGCAGTGCTAAAGAAAGGAACCCGAATGTATCTAGTAACTGGAATGGCTTCTCAGTACTGACTATACCTGCTCTCAGACAACAATTGGGAGGTAGGAGACATGCATGTGCACCAAGAGGACAATATCACTGACTACATAAGGTTACTATAGTACTGCTTGTAATGTTGCATGGTTAATGGACATATAGGGTTGGACGGCAGATCAAGGTGAACTTGTTGAACCATATACAATGAGAAGAGTAGTGGGCATCCAATAGGCAAAGCATCCGTCATTTTAACCGTAAGATATATGGAGAAAGAACCTAAAAGTACTCTTGACAGTCATCTTTTGTCATTAGATGGCTCCAGTGCCAATATCCACAAATCTAGGGTGAACACAATTAGGGTCACGTCATAATAATCTAGTTAATTGATCGGAAAGGCTCAGTTTTCTGTATCTAGTTATGCAGAATGGTATACAATGGTGGAAATTATGTGTCTGGTGGAGACCTATAATCCTCTATGCTATGTGACCCACAATGATGTCAGGCAGGGGTTCTGTCATTTCCTGTTACCTTACCTACTTTGACTCTTTAAGGGCCACAAGAGTGTATCAAACATTATGATTAGTTCTCGTTTTAGCATGCTTATCGAGTTTCAGAACTGGTTAGAGTTCTAAAAATGGATAAAACTAGTTCCCATAGATCGGGAGAGAGGAACCCCAAATGACAGCAGACCGGACATACCTTGACAATGAGTTGACACCAACTTAAATCCTCCATTTGTAAAGCATATATACCAAATGAGATGCCATGGTTTGGACAGAACATCCTTGAAACATTATTCTAACTCCCTGCCAGATAGATTCCTTGATATTAAGGCTGTATTTAATATAAAAAAAAATGTCTTCACCATTCTGTTAATACTCCAGGTGGCTCCATCTGACATGCTAAGAATGTACTAGCCTTTAGACTGGCACACGCCTGTCCCATTGTATCCTTAGGAGTAGGCCTATGAGAATGGGAGTTGCGCCAGGTCGCCAGCTTAACTATAAGTCAACATGAAACCAAGATGGCGGAGGGCCTTCTCGTCAACTCAACAGAAATCAATGATTTCTATCAATTCTAAAGGTAAATAAATATAATTAATGGTGGAAAATATGCTATAAACGCAATGTGTAATGAATAGACTTGAACTCATGCCCTCATGCCTTTCAGGGGCTTTATATAGGCATGCCGCTTTGCGTCGTGCCTATATCATCCCCTGAAAGGCATTCGTTCAAGTCTATTCATTATATATTACATTCCTATATACCCCGGTTCATACTGATCTCAGATATCTGGAAAATAGATAACTTAATAAGATGGCTCTTTCAATGAAAAAGAAAATGGCAATAAAATTATGCTTGGTTCACTGCTGCTGTGGGCATTTGCACCCTTTACTAATGGAAAACAAGGAAATCAAAGATTTTCTCAGTCCTTTTTAGACAAATTGAATTAGAATTAGTGCTGAAGGGTCATATATCATACACATTTAGACTAGCTTCATTTATAAATCAGTGTTGCCTTAGGGCAAAATGCAGCCCTGAAATAGTAGATTACAGACAAATGCGCCAAGATACACAGAATCCACCTGGTGGCAAAAAACAAAACCTATCAAGGACCCTATCTTAATGTAATTACCCACCCTAAATGGACTATTTTACCTGCACATATTTTTTTTCAGCTTATTTCTGATCACTATAAATACATGAAAGACATTCATAACCTGTTTGTATTCCCATAGGATCCTATAGTTAAGGGGAAATTAATATTTCTGAAAAAAAATCGTAACTTTTTCATTTCAATGGTGACCCCCCCATTTTTCTGTCATCAAAATGTTTGTAAAGATCCTCCTTCTATCCAGAGAGCCTTGTAGAAAAATCAGTAGAGGGGCATTACCTATGAGACATGACACGAAAAAATAGTTTTCCCATTCGTTACTATAGCTAAGGCATTTTACACTTAAATTGTCATACTGTAAAAGTAAGCATGGTGACCTATGACTATATGGGATATATGGGGTAATCAGTAGCAGAACAAAATCTGGGGATATTGTAGCATTTGTCTTTAGTGAATAAGGGAGCATCTATATACATGTACGTTGCTCATTGTTCCTTTAATTACTCACATCTATTATATATCTTGGTGTGTGCATGGAAATGACATGAACCCTCTTTAGTCAGGTAGCCAAGGGGGTATACCTTGCACCAAGGTATGGCAAAGGTTTTTTGATTGATTTTGGACAATTAGGGTATGGCGATTCAGAATCTGCCTGTTGCCGGCCTGGTAACGTTGAGCATTTTTTGTTATTCATGGTTGCTTAGCAACCACTTAAATCAACAAAATAGCATGACAAAGGGGATAAAACATGCACAAATAAAGAAGGTAATCATTCCTACCCCCCCTAAATCCAGGTCAGACATTCTATTTATGGCGATGGCTTGTTGTTAAGAAACTCATGTTTCCTAGCAACAAGGAATTTATCATGTTTTTGCTTAGCAACAGCATGTTTTTGCTTAGCAACAACATGATTTTGCTTAGCAACAGCATTTTTTTGCTTAGCAATCACAATTTAACAGCAACCTTTCAAGTCTTCGAGTGAGTATTTCTACACTTTCTTTTTTTTTATCATGTAATATTTATCACAAAGCCTTCATTTCTGTTAAAATGTTAGGTAAAACAAAAATAGTGTTGGTTCCCTAGCAACATTCTACATTCCTAAAATATTCTAAGAGGCTCTGCTAAAGACATGGTCAATAACAGTCTAATGCACCTTAATGATGTCAATCACTTTGTCTTCCTTATTATCAATTTTGAGACACAAATATATAGTAGCATTTCATCAGTCTTCAATAGGCCTATGGATCAAGTTGAACTGGTTCTAAGACCCCAGTGGTTGCCATGGAAACACTAATATTATGAATATCATGCTAGCAAAGACCATAAAATGTTAAGTATTAATATTCATTGAATTTTGAAAATACGTAACTAAATTAATGCAAAACTAACCAACTCTGCCTGTTCATGCATGTTCATGCTAACTCTGTTTTCTTCATGGCAACAACAAACAGAGTCTGGCAAGAGAATTTCCTTTTCTGTCATGTAATTGTAGCAACAACACTTGCCACAGGTGAGTGAGTGAGTGAGTGAATAATAGATGTTTAACGCCATTTCAACATCTAAGGTCATATTCATGGCGAGAACGACATTACACAATTTCAAAGAGGAATGTGTCGGTGCCTGCGCATATGTGCACCACACACATCCTGAGGGTATAGGAAAGAAGAGATAATTATAGACCCTTTTGAGTGGGCTAGGGAAGCCCGCCTGCCACAGGTAGGTTACATACAAACCAATTAGGTTATATATGACCTTATACACTATAGATCATTTATTGATACAGATTTGGGAAAATAATGTCAGTTATTAGAATAAATAATGCCATTTTTGGTCTAGTGAGTGATATTAGAGGAAAGGAAAGGAATGAGTCAGCACTTTTGCTTGCAAATTATAGGCCTACAGTATATCCCATCTCAAGCCTATCTATTGATAAATCACTACATATCCAATGGAGCATTTAAGCTACTGTCTAAGGCAACTGATTACATTACCTGTTAGGACTATAAACTGGTGACTTTAAGGTGACCTTGGGTGATATTTAAGGTCATTGGTATCAAATGTAACAACAATATTGGTCTGATTTGGATCCTTTTTGAACTGCTATCAGCTATTCATAAAAATCTAATCAAATGGGATGCAAACCTGGCACCTCATTCCATCAATGAGTATACACTCTGGCTGGTATTTGTCACTGCATTGGGATTGTTAAGCTGTATTTCAATGATATGATGGGCTATAGGTAAATATTTAGACGGTGTACTGGAATTACAACAATGCATTATTTTTCCTTGGCCCTTGTATCTTTAATGTCAATTGCTGGTACTTCATATCAGTAATAATTGATGCATCTTATAAAAACCCACACATACATGTAGGGTTCTACCATATTTCTCCGGGAGTGCTTGGATGATATAGGTAGATTTCAGACTCATGTCAAAAATCAAGATCCCAAAAAAATCCTTTTAGAGTAAGACTTCATATGAACTATCAATGACAATGATAGGGGCCTCAAACTTTTTCTATCTTTTAGGTAATATATCCTAAGAATTCTTATGACATTATTTGAACAATATATCAAGCCCCCCTCAAGATCTCTGATTGTTATTTTAGGTATTAAAATGTTGTGTCACTATAGATACCACACCTTTCTTAAATGTCTTTTAATCAAGATATCAGCACTATCATAATTCTGGTACTTAACTCTGTGCATAAATATGCACAATTTAGACCTATTTAAGCCCTTAAGAAAATTGTAATATGGAGTTTTTTGGGTTAATTCAATTCTCTGCAATCCTTCACCAGACACCTCTGCTACAATTTGTGTCCCATTCCCAACCACTTTGTTACTACAAAGTTATTATTCAGTTCTACAATGCATATACCTCAATCTCAAGCACCTATTCTCTCCCCACCATTCTCCAATCCACTCATGACACATCATTTTCTTAATATTATTTGTCCAATAATCGCTCATAGTGATTGTTTGCATATATTCCACCAGGGGGAGTCTACCTCAACTAGTTCAATAC
Source organism: Acholoe squamosa (assembly GCA_949317995.1). Lineage (NCBI taxonomy): Eukaryota > Metazoa > Annelida > Polychaeta > Phyllodocida > Polynoidae > Acholoe > Acholoe squamosa. The sequence goes on from OX439038.1 coordinate 70,361,709, forward strand.
CCACCCACCAGGTGTAGGGGTTCTATCTGTAACTGCTGTGTGTGTATTCAAATCCATTGTTGTCGTCATCCTATACAGTTCACCTTCAGGATGAAGATCCCTGTCATTTTAATGAAAATCTTCCATTTCCAAATACTAATGTTTCATTCCCAACCACTTCTTTTTTAAATACAGCATCATTCAATTATAAAACACATCAAACTCACCCTCAGGCATCTATTCCTCCACCCATCGTCCAATCCACTCATGACATAGCCCACTTTGCATAAAAACGTTACAAAAGCGTTAAAATGTTTTTATTGGTTTCCCTATTGGTTATTTGGTTGAAAATTGGTAAAAAAAAACACGTTTTTTGCCAAGTGGGAGAGTTGTCTCAATATGATGAACAAAATCCCTGTCACTTATATGATCATGACTACTAACCAACCACTTATAATATGTATATAGAGAGTATATACGAATTTAAGATGGTTCCTATGGCTACCATATTTAACAAAAACAAAGCATGCATTGTTATGCACCCACGCCTGCAGTGTCCCCATGTAAAAGGATTCAACCCTTTTCCAATATTGGCTCTTAGCCCTCACTTCCCCTCCTGATCCCAAAAGTTGCATTGAATTGGTGATACAGAGCCTGTACCAATTGGGAACACTAACTGATGAAATGTATTAAGTAACAAAGTGGGCAATATATTCAGTATATAGACATCTGATCTCTCTCAGTTACGCCATTGAAAGGTATTTATACATTTATAAAAAAACGGAGTGTGTCATCTTTATTCAGAAATTGGATGATATTATCATATTGGATGATAGTGTAGGGGCCAGCTCTGGCTGTAAGTCCATGGCGGTAGGCCATCTGCCCCGTTCCGGTTGCACCAGCCCTCAGGGGCTGGTCAGCTGGTATAAGCTGCCCCCCTTGTGTATTATACCGATCCAGATGTAGGTGGAAGGTAGAGAATGTCAGAAGGGGAAGTAGCTCAGCGGTAGAGCTTCCGCCTGCAGGTTGGAGGGTCCCGGGTTCGACTCCCGGTTTCTCCAGGACGTTTTCCGCCGACCTCTACACTGGTGGAGAAACCGAGTTGGTCCTGACCTGTGTGAGGGGGAACTACGAGAACTCGGTACCTGGGCTGGTATGACACGAATGACGATTCAATTTGCTAGTACTGGGGAGACTTGGAAACAGGTGGCGGGTATGCGACTCAGTACTAGTCCCGTGTATCTGGTACCTATAGGGTACTGAACCCTATATTGAATCTGGTAGGGAGGAGTGTAGGGGCCAGCTCTGCCGTAAGGCCAGCAGCTCCGTTTCTGGAGATCCCAGCCCCCAGGGGCTGGCATCCAGTGGTAGCTCCCTCCTACGTGTGTGTCATACCAATCCAGCTGTAGGTGCCTGGAACGGTATAATACAGATACGCTTCAACCCTGGCAGTACTGTGTACTGGTAGGTCAACTGGGAAGTCAGGAGTGCCTCACACTGCTTGATAAAGCCCAATCGATCTGGTTGGGAGGAATGCTTGGTGCTGGTTGGCCATGGTTGAAGCTGGTTGGGAGGAGTGTAGGGGCCAGCTCTGGCTGTAAGTCCATGGCGGTAGGCCATCTGCCCCGTTCCGGTTGCACCAGCCCTCAGGGGCTGGTCAGCTGGTATAAGCTGCCCCCCTTGTGTATTATACCGATCCAGATGTAGGTGGAAGGTAGAGAATGTCAGACGGGGAAGTAGCTCAGCGGTAGAGTTTCCGCCTGCAGGTTGGAGGGTCCTGGGTTCGACTCCCGGTTTCTCCAGGACGTTTTCCGCCGACCTCTACAATATTATCATGAATATACAAATATCTTACTCTATTTAAAAATCTGTTTTAATAGAATCACCATCATGAAAGAGATGTGTATATTCCCTGGATGTAACAGAAGCAGTAAGCTGAGTACTGCATGATTTGAAGGACTGAACAGTACAATCAAGGCTAGTGAAGAAAGAGGAGATGGCCTGCATCTAACAGTACACACTGACCTGACTCAATGTGATGACAAGATCATAAAATACCACAGGGAATGCATGGCAACAACAGCAAATGGAAAAGTAGCAGAGCACAAAGTGAACCACTAAGAACAAGACAGAAGTCAGAACTATGTTATTTCAATTTTCAGTGTCATTGTATATTCTGTGGGGAGGAGTGTAAAGTGAAGGATAAGAAGAACCCATCGAGGTGGAGAGAGTTTAGCCTCTGCAGACCAGCTGAAAGAGCTGGCATGGATGACTTAAAATCTGTGGTCCTACAAATATATGAGCAACGGGGTGATAAGTAGGCTTATGATGTACAACTGAGATTGTTTGGTGCCCCCAGTAATCTGCATGCAGCAGATGCTAGGTTTCATAGGGACTGTTATAAGACATTCATGTGGACAAGGAACATCAAGGCAGCCAAAACACCAGAAAATAGGAAACAGACAATGAATAAGAATGATATTGGGATGGTGATTGAGCTTATGGAGAGGGATCCAACTCATATCTGGACAACTGTGGACTTGCATAACTCATATTCCGGGTTCTGCAAAAGAAAATGAATTGATGAGTCAAAGAGAACTCTTTTCAAAATTGCAGATTCACTTTGGAAATACCCTCATCAAACTTGATATCAGTGGTTGTGCAAGCCTACTTTGCTTTAAAGATCATCTGCCAAAAGACCTTAAGTTAATCAAAGTTGACCATGAGAGTGAGGAAACCCAAATGATCCAAAAACTGAAAAGGAAAATTCACTCTGAGGCCAATGAGATCCCTAAACAGGAGGACTATGACATTGCCCAGTTCTCAAAGTCGAAAACTATAGACAGTACAAGTCCAACTTTGCTAGCATTGATATCTGCGTTGGTTTCCGGGGGGAAGGTAACAAAGATCTCAACTACAATGGCCCAAGCTATACAGGCACAAATAACAAAGTCTTGGAATCAAACAACACTGGGTCTAGCTCTAAAGTTACACCATAGACATGGGTCTAAGGAGCTTGTGACACTATTACATTATTACGGAATCACTGCAACATATGATGAGATCCTTCACTTTAGAACTTCAGCAGTTATTTACACGGGATCTCAACCTCAAACAATCCAAGGTCTTCAGAAAAATCAAGGGCAGCTCTCGTCATGGATTGACAATTATGATCTAAACATTTTCACTCCAAATGGCTGTAGAGGAACACATGCCCTAGTCACAGAAGTCACTCAACAACAATCACTTTGTGTAGATCAGGTTGAAAAGGCAGACAAAGTCAGACCCATTATACCCAGAGTCAGTAAACCCAATATGACCAAAATCAAGGTTGATACCCTGTGTGAAAATGATCTCCAGCATTATCAAGGTGAAAAAAATCCAATGCCTCCAGTAATCCATGACCATGATGGTATACCATTCCATGAGGCAATGAAAAAAATGGATGAGTATAGAGGACTCCAAAGAGGAAACAAGTCATACCTCTTGCATAAACTGGCTAGATATAATGATCCTGGGGATAATGATGATCTTGATCTGTTAGATGGCAATGAAACACTCTGCCATGTAGCTCTACCTAGTGACAGTTCTGATGTTGAACTGTTAAATGGCATAGAAATGCTTAACCATGTACCTCTACCTACTGACAGCCCTGATGTTGACCTTGTAGACGGCAATGAAATGCTTTACCATATAGCATGGCCAAAGGCTGGAACAGTTAAAACCCTTACCAATAACATCACACGAGCAGTAGCAAAAGATCATGAAGTCATAGTTATCTATGATAGGTACAATGAAACCTCCATCAAAACTCAAGAGCGTTTAAGGAACAAACCAGCCAACGATTAAACTCACACAAGAAACCCCATTACCATCCAGAGATACTATCATGAAGAGCACAGCGAACAAGAAGCAACTTATTCACCAGATATGCTTTCAGAACAGTTATCTGAAGGCCACTAGAAAAAACATGAAGAAGCTGACAATATCATTATCAGTTACATGAAGATACTGATTGACCAGCAAAAAAAACATCTTCAAGAGGTATCTGATGACACAGACATATTTGCTCTGCTTGTCTACTTTTGCTGGAAGTGGCAGAGTGCTACCCTCATAACAATGCGCAAGTCAGATGGCAAAATCATCAACATCAATGAAACAGCAAACAAACTTGGTAACAACTCCCTCAAGATCTTGGGGGTGCATGCACTATCAGGATGTGACACAGTTAGCTTCTTTGACTAAGGGAAAGGAGCTGCACTGTCTGCATTTGAAATGCCTGGTGTCAATATAGAAGTACTTGGAGAGCAAGAGGCTACTGAAACTGACGTGTTAAAGGCAGGCAGTCATTTCATTAGTCTCATGTACAAAGTAAAGAAGCCACATAAACCCATGAATGAAGCAAGATATTCAATCTTCATCCACCAGAAGATAACTCAGAAGATTAAATCCCTGCCACCAACAGATCATGCTCTCAAACTTCATATCAAAAGAGCGTATCTGCAGACTATAATATGGAAATCAGCAGAAAAGTTAGCCCCTCCAACTTTGGACATTGAAAACTATGGTTGGGAATTCAAGTCAGGCATACCATGTCTCTGAAGTGTCAGAAGTTGTCCCACCAGAACTAATGAAATCGGTGGCTTACAATTGCAGTGCGAATGAGCCATGTGCAACCAAAAGGTGTGCTTGTACAAATGCAGACCTGCCATGTACAACCTTCTGCAAGTGTCATATGACTGGTAATTGTGCCAATCCACTATCTAACGGACTGGATCACGATGAAAGTACTGACCTAATTGAAGATGATGACATTTAAGAGCATGCCCATTATGTAAGAGGAAATGCATCTTTATATTACTGTTGCCTCCTAGTTCTACTTCTCATTAAAAAAGGCCGAATATATCCCATACTATGCCAGAACATCATGACACTGTACTTTATAGGTGATTATCAAAATTTATAGAAAGTTAGAAAAATAGGTTTCAAGCAGGTATTGCCCATTCATATGTAAACTGATTTTTAACCTTGTTGGTTATACAGTCAGTTAAATTATATTTGGAAATTAGGAACTTTGCATTCTGAACATTGACAAAACAACTCAAACCATAATAAACCACAAAGAAAATATTCCTAAATTCATTCCCAATTATTCTTCACCATGCTATTTAATATGGTAAATCGCCATCTTTATCACATGTACAAATCATTAATGCCCAGATAAAAGAAATATGAACAAGATAACCTTTGTATTGATATACATACAACTTACATGACATCCTTATTGAAGAATTGGTGTAAACTTTCTTTAATAAATTTATGATGTAGTAACATCAGGAATCATAATAACTTAAAGGTACATACATGAAGAATACAGAAAGTATATGCGATATTGTTAATTCACATATCATTACTATTGCTTCATGGTCTATGAACATGAAAAAATGTATAAAACCACAGAATTGTTCTTTCAAATGCATGAAAGGTGGCATTAATTTTTGGTAGCTAAGCAGCAATTTATGGTAACTAAGCAAAAACCTGAATAATCCCTTGTTGCTAGGCAACATGAAAGGGTAGAATATCTGACATGGAATGGGAGGGGGGTAACACATATCACTATTTCATTGCAGTGATATCTATGAACTTATGACATGTGTCCCATAGGTCTACTAAATGTGAATTCATGCCAAATATTACTCTTGTTTATAATGTTTTTGATGTTTTCTGTAGATTGCTATGTGACCTAGTAATAGAATTTCAACTGGCAATATAAAGGGAAATGAATGTGTCATGCACTATTAATATGATAAAATGAAAGAAAGTGTAAAAATACTAACTCAAAGGTTGCTGTTAAATTGTGATTGCTAAGCAAAAACATGCTGTTGCTAAGCAAAATCATGTTGTTGCTAAGCAAAAACATGCTGTTACTAAGCAAAAACATGAAAAATTCCTTGTTGCTAGTGTAGGGGCCGGCATCATTGTGTATATATTAGTGCCGTTCATCCGAGAGACGTGTTCGTGTGGTGCTTGTTCCTTCTATGCTAGCTAGGTGTCGCTTTGCGATACCTCGTTGGTACAAGAGGGGGCAGCACCATGCCTCGCGTCCAGCTCCTACTAAGGAGCCGGACGAGCGGCAGAAGGGGACTGGACATGGTCCAGTCCAGACGCTAATACTTTGTCATCAGAGAGTCTAAATAAAGTCCTACCCGAGAGGTAGGGGTTTCTGGGGCTTTGCCCAACCCGAACTACTCGTGTTGTGTTGGTACATCTAGTGGTAAGCGAGCCAAAGAGCCACCCAACATATAAGTCAATACGAACCATTACACTGGTGCCGTGACCAGTCGGTTCGGGGGTGGTGCGCGGCCACATTGGCCGAAAGCCTCGGGAAACCCGAAGCGGATCCCCCCAGCCCTGGGCTAGAGGGATTCGAAGAGGATGATTACACATCCCAGCATCTGTTGTTAGACTGGAAACCCGGTCAACAACAAATGTTTAATCAGGAGGGTGTACGAAATATTTTTTCTACACCCGACCTTAGGGACAATGCCACCAGAGATGGCATCGTAAAATTGTATCCGGCTACACCCCAGACAGGAGTACCGGATACCGGATTGTTCAGGGGTGTGTTAAGACCCCCAACTTTAGACTTGAGCGATTGGTCCCAAGTTATAACTAGCAGACGCCAGCTAGGTCCTATGGTACCAACAGGCTCGGCTAGCGGCTTGGGTACACCAATTGCACAAAGCCCTATGCAGCGTACTGCAACCCCCCAGGGTTCAGCACCAGGTGGTGGAACCGAAGTAGCCCCACTAATGACATCGTCGGATCATGACAGCGACGATGGTAAAACCAAAAGGGACGCAATAGTCCCAGACGCGAAATCAAAAGATAAGCCTAGTGGTACCGGACCGAAAAGCTCGGAAAGGCATCACCTAGGCCGATCTCTAGACGAAGGCTTGTCTGATTCCATGTTTTACCCTGGAGGCAGTCGCAAGTCTATCTACGGACGTCGGATGGGTCCCGGGTATAAAAATACTCAGGCCTATTTGAAAGCCAAGGAACAGGTAGAGTTACAGGCAAAGAAGCAACATGAACAATTCATGTTAGCCCAATCCAAAATAGAGGAGGAAGCTAAGTCCCGGATCGGAAAATTACGATCCGTTGAGCAGGAGGCGATTCTAAAAGAATCCGACCTCAAATATCGTCTATCCTCCGTATCCCATCGGTTGGAGCGGAAGGAAAGAGACGCACAGGAAAAGGAAAAGAGGCTGGCTGAGTTGGAAATCGAGGAAGCCAATAAACTTAGAGCAATCGACAAGGCTAGAGCCGAGGAGGTTGCTAAGGCTCGGGATGTAAATAAATTACAAACTGAGTTGCACGCAATGGAGGAGAAGCTTAAGAAACTTCAACTCCGGAAGGCTGAGACAGAAGCCAAGATGGTCTCGGAACAAGCCGAGATCAGGAAGGAGACTACTGAATATAACAAGTCTCAGAAAGAGAAGGGTGAAAAGTACCGCCTACTTAAGGATACTTTTAAGCGAGAGGCAATGATCGCCCAAGAAGAAAGAAACCGAGCTGTGGCTGAAAATGAAAAGATTCGATCCGAAATCTTGGCAGAAAACGCACAGCTTAGGGAGGAACAGCGAAACCTGACTACAGACGTAGCCACCCTCACAATAAATAAGTCCGCTATGGAGAGTTATTTACAGGAGCAAGAGCAAACACATGCCCCTCCGGCGAGTAGGGACACAAACCCGAACTCGACGTTCGTGAAACAGGGCGACCCGGTCTCCTGTTCTACACCGAAGAATCCGCAGTATAATCCTTTTGTAAATGATAATGCTTCGCGGAACGTAGATCAAGGGGGTGTTTACATCAGAACCCAGGATAAGCATGGCCGAACTAGTAGAGTCCGGATAAGTGAGGTGCCCATAGTCCACAACCTGGACCCGGACTATACCCCTAGAGAGGCTTCCGACAGTAGTGCGGAGACCAGTGGATTCCACATTCATGTGGATCCTAGTAACGACCCGGGGCTGGGTGCTGGTAATGACAACACCCAACCGAATCCATCAAACGATGGCGGCCAGTCAACGGGAAACCAGCCATCCGACGGCGGATACCAAGGCGCGCAAGGGGGGGGCGCTGCTTCGGGTGCCACAAACTATAATGGTACCTCGGGTACCGGCCCCAACCAGGGTAGTGCGAGTTATACGAACCACAGTGGTACACAGTGGACGTATACGCAACCTCCACCACCGCCTCCACCTGGCAATTCGAGCTTCGGTGGTATAGGGGGCAATCGGACCTTGAATGAAACCAAGGCGATTGAATGGAGCAAACAGCAATGCACTAGATTGATGTATGCTCCCAATTCTGCCCGAAGGGTAGCCGTTATTCCTAAAGAATATGACGGTACTCGACCATGGAAAGAGTGGTTTGAAGATTTCATCGATGTGATGAACTGTAATGGATGGACCCCATACGAGGCCAAGCCACATCTGGTGAGATGTCTGAAAGGCGGGCCGGGTCGCATGGCTGTAGAGCAATGGCGAACCTGGTACGGCCTCGTTGGGAGTTTTGAGCAGTTAGTAGAAACTGCTAGTGGACTGTTATGCAATATGGTCAAGGAAGACCCGATGGTCCGTTTTAAGAAACGCACACAGAAGCCGAATGAAGCTTTCAGAGCATACGGTATGGAACTCCATGCCCTGCTAAGTAAGGCCAGACCCGGTACTGAAAACCAGGACTGGTATATGGACGATTTGATCACTCAATTCGTCAAGGGTCTAAGAGACCGAGATGAACAATTAGCAGCGAGGGATGCCTGGAAGGAGGGCATAACACTACACGGCATATTTAATGGTATAGATATGGCCGTGAAGAAACGAGCTATGTTAGCTGGGGACATACCTAATGCCAGCGGCTTGGTACCCCTGGCATCGGTGACCCAGCAGTCGGAGGTCGATACTCCATCAGACGACTTCGAATTGATTGATATCGAACAGGAAGACGGCACCTTCTGTTCGATGCAATTAAGGAAGAATACTTCAGGTAGGAAGTATATTCCCAGGAAAACTTTCAATAAACAAAGGGACTCTAGACCTTCATCCGAGGTCAAGAGTGACCCGAAGGCTGTCGATAAGGCGGTCAAGTCCATTGTAAGCACTGACAAAGTGAAGACTCAGTCCCCGGACATGACCAAACTTCTGGAAGACATGTGTAAGAAAATTACAGATGCCATCCAAGCCAATCGGCAAAGACCCCGGGTGGATCGCCGAACGGTTAAGTGTTTCAGGTGCCAGCGCATGGGACACTACTCATCTGAATGTACCGCTACTAAGCCGGTAATGGCTGCCTTCTATGAAGCCGAAGACGACGGCGTAGAAAGGGAGAATGCTAGGGATTCCACAGATGTGGAAAACTAGTGGGGGTTGTGTCAACGGCATCTGACATGGCCCCGAGTGGGAACGAATGCCAAAATGCTACCGGGGGTATCCCGGTGGAAGATTTCGAGTCAATTACACCTGGAGGCCGGGTGGCTGAGGGTGCGCACCCCTGCACCTCGGCCGGGGCCAGGGACCCTAGTGTTGATATGTGCAGGGGCAATCATATGGAGGCGAGTGGCCGCACTAGGGGAGAGGAAGGATGGATCAAAGAGTTGATTCGAGTGTGTGGGACACGCCTTCCCCCAAGTCATCCGTGTCTGGAATTCCTGAGAGGACTCGGATTGAATCTTGGTGATTCGGGAGACTTTCACCAGTTTACCAGTAACCCCTCGCCTTTAGGGGGGAGACGGTGGTATGTACCCATATCTGTGGAAGGCCGGGTGGGGGAATTCTTGGTGGATACTGGAGCTAGTCATTCATGTGTGTCCAAAAGATTCTTCGATTCGGTGGCCGGCAGCCATGAGAACCTCAAAACGGGGGTAAATGCTTGCACGGCCGACGGAAGCAGTATGCGTACATTTGGTAGGACGTTTATGCCTATCCATATAGGAGGCAAAGAGTTTGTTCTTTCGCCAACTATAGCAGAGGTTAGTGATGACGGAATCCTCGGATTGGATTTTGCAAGCTTATACGGGGCCGTCTTGGACCCGAGGGACGGTAGTATGGGTATACGGAGCCCGTATGGCTTGCATGTCCAATGCGTATTGAGACAGGTGTCTTCGGTCGCAGCAGTGGTACATACGGTGAAGATCCCACCGGGTACCACTTGCGATGTCCTTTGTGGCGGACCCATGGCTCAGAGGAATGAAACTGGAGTCTACGAACCCGACACGGTGTATTTGTCAAGCATCGGGTTAGACTCAGTGGATACATTAGTGGCTAATGCAGCTTGGTCCGTATTACCCATAACTAACCGAAGTGGTTCAGTGGTTTATTTGAGGCGAGGCGACAGTGTTGGAAGGATGAGTTCGGTAGAACATGTCGCCGAGGCTAAATTTAACAAACCACTAAACCCAGTTAGTCAGCATCCTATGGATGAAGAATTCCAAAAGCTGATTGATCAGTCAGATTTAAAGAATACGGACGATAAGGATTGCCTAGCGAGACTTCTACAAAAGTACGAAGGTGCTTTTGGTAGGGAAGGAGGCCCGGTGGGTAGATCCGATAAGGTGTTGCACACCATAGATGTGGGCAGCGAGAAACCTTTTAAAATCCCGTATCGTAGACTTCCCCTTAAGAAGAAGTTAATCTGTGAAGAGCAAATACAAAAACAGTTGGACCTAGGGGTAATCGTGCCTAGCTCGAGTCCCTGGTCCAGCCCTGTTTGTATGACTACTAAGAAAGACGGTACAATCCGCTTTTGTGTCGACTACCGGAAATTGAACGGTATAACAAAGAAGAACTCGTATCCTTTACCAAGGATAGACGAGACTTTAGATAGCTTGGGCGGGAACCAATGGTTCTGTACCTTGGATTTACAGTCCGGATATTGGCAAATACCAATGCACCCCAAAGACAAGGAGAAGACAGCATTCTCCAGTCATATGGGGCTGTTTGAGTATAATGTCCTACCCTTCGGATTGTGTAACGCCCCCGCTACATTCGAGGCTATGATGGAATCCTTACTGAGTGACCTTTTGTGGAAGAAATGTCTGGTTTACTTGGATGATGTGGTCGTGTTCGGCAAGTCATTCAAGGAATGCCTGGCGAATCTGCAATTAGTCCTCGACCGGATACTATCAAACGGTCTTAAACTTAAACCCAAGAAATGTAATTTGTTTAAGAAAACCATTACATACTTGGGAAGGATCATTACTCCTAACGGGGTAAGTGCGGATCCGGAAAAATTAGAAGCTGTAGAAAATTGGGAAAGACCCACGAGTGCTAAGGAGGTGAGATCATTTTTAGGATTTTGTTCCTATTATCGTGATTTCATACCGAATTACTCTCGTGTCAGCTTCCCCATGCAGTGCTTAGCTCACTGGACCCCGGGTAGGGCACGGGACCCATTCCCATGGACCAGCGAGCAAGAAGAGTCTTTTAATAAAATAAAAGATTTATTTAGGAATACACCCGTGTTGAAATATCCCACTCCCGAGGGACATTTCATCTTAGACACCGATGCGAGCAATGATGCGATTGGGGCAGCTCTCTCTCAGGTCCAAGAGGGAGTCGAAGTGCCAATAGCATTTGCTAGCAACACGTTAAGCAAGACACAGCGAAATTATTGTACCACCAAGCGAGAACTCCTCGCTGTGGTGGTGTATACGAAGAAGTTTAAGCATTTCCTTTGGGGAAGTGACTTTACTTTAAGAACAGACCATTCGTCTCTTAGGTGGCTCCTTAACTTTAAGGACGCCGAGGGGATGATTGGACGTTGGTTAGCTCACCTATCCGAATTCGGATTAGAGCATAAACAAATAGAGCACCGACCCGGTGCTAAACACATCAATGCGGATGCCTTGTCAAGACGGCCTATCCGAAGGTGCCAAAATGCCACATGTGAAGACTGCGGGGCCCACAATGCTGTGGTAGCCGGGTTGGTATTTAATTATACCACCCCCCGTATCTCCTGGGAGGAGGCTGTATGCAGCTATCTCGATTGGTCCCCGGAGACCATCAAGAAGTTTCAACAGTCAGACCCCACCACTGCGCGCATAATGGAATACCTACGGTCAGGCATTAAACCGGCAAGGCCTCTAGTTTCCCTGGAGGATAGGGAAGCGAGGCGGTTGCTGGCTCAATGGGCCGAGCTAGAGATCCGAGACGGCATACTATGTAGGTGGAAGACAACTCCCACCAACGGTAGGCTGTTGCAAATAGTGATACCCACCCCGATGAGGAGGGATATCATGTATTATTGCCATGGCCACCAAACGAGTGGCCATTTCGGTAAGAGAAGGTCGATAGAGCGTCTACAAAGGCGTTACTACTGGCCCGGTATGAGAGGCGACCTGCTCCGGTGGATCGCCACTTGCCCGGATTGTTGTAAAAACAAACCGGGACCCGGCCTGGGTAAGCAACCCTTATCACAGGAATTGTTTGGTGTCAGATTTGCTCGAATAGCGATAGACATCATCAGTGGGATTAAGACGACGCCGCGAGACAATACTTGTATGATGGTCGTAACTGACTATTATACTAAGTACACTCGGGTGTTCCCCCTTCCCAACCACAAAGCCGCCACATGCGCGGAGGCATTTGTGAAAGGCTGGGTGCTGCATTTGGGTGTTCCCCTTATGATGCACAGTGACCAGGGAAGGGAGTTCGAGTCAGAACTTTGGCAGGAAATGTGCCATTACCTAGCCATTTGTAAGACCCGAACAAACCCGTACCGACCACAGTCGGATGGGCAGGTAGAACGCTTCAATAGAACCCTCATACAAGTACTAAAGCCCCTGGTTAATACCCACCAGGATGACTGGGATGAACAGTGCGAGTTTGTAGTACATGCCTACAACAACACTGTCCATTCATCAACTAACTGCACCCCAAACATGCTAGTGTTCGGCGAGGACATCATAATGCCCGCCGACTTAGTGTATGGAGTGGTTGGAATAGACCCGGAGGCGCCCTGCACGGTGCTGTTTGTAGAGTCATTAAGGGACCGGTTCAAACAGGCATACGAGGCCGTTCGGAAAGAACTGCTGAAGAGTGCGAAGTGGCAGAAGGTGGGCTATGACACCAATGCTAAACGAATTCGTTTTAATGTTGGGGACAAAGTACTAAGGTACTACGAGCCGCTGGATAAGCTGAAGCTCGTAACGCCTTGGGAAGGTCCATTTAAAATCGTTCGCGTCATCTCCAAGTCCACGGTGATGATAGAGGACTGCCTGACGGGTAGGAAATGGAAGACAAATGTCGGAAAACTTCGGCCCTGGAAGGGGCGCGAAGAGGCGGAGAGGGAGTTCGGTTACAAACCACCTGTATCTGTCCCTAGCGGACCGAGCGTGGTAGTACCGAGGAAGCGCCCTAGAGGCCGGCCGAGAAAGACGCCGGGAGACGAGGTTATAGTAAAAAAGAAGACGAAGGCCAGGAAACGACCTAATCGTAAGAAATGGAAGAAAGTCTCGCTGAGTGAAGGCATTACGTATGGGAAGGGTCCCGCTCTGACTAAGCGAGATCCAGAAAAGGCCGTACGTAAAGCCGGGAAAAATAAAATGCTAACCGAAGGCGTTAGACGCAGCCCCCGGTTGAGGTCTGCTGTAACCTAACTCAGTACACAACGAGCTGCTGCGTGTTGTCCGCCATAGGCAGGCAACATACGTTCCACGGCCAGAGATGTCGAACGCGCCCTCCCCGGGTGGCTGTATCCCGTGAGTGGCGGTCAGATTAACCGGTACATTCGCTTTGAAGCGTTGTATACACCGCTAAGCTCCAGACGATAGCACTCGGGTAGTAGGCCGCGTCTCACATGTCGAGTCGAATGTTGGTTCGGATCTAGTTCCCTAGGTGGCGCTGCTGGTGTGGCGGGAAAGCGCGGAACTAGGTCACCGGATAGCCATGGCGGGATCTCGCGAGACGAGAGGTCTGACGTCATACTGGTCATAACTAGAGCGGACTCGTGGTGGTTAGACGCCACCCGTTTTTGCTCTAGTTATTTGTCGGCGGTTATACAGCCTGTAGCTGTCGTGTTAGCCTAGCTAACCCCCAAAAGCCTCTCTGTTGGACGAATCCCTCGGGAGGAGTCCAACAAAACTTGCCAATTAATTTTGGAAGTCGAACCCGGTGCCATGGCACAGGGAACGATTGACGCTGCGCGTCAAACAGCCAACATTCCGTTGGAACAAGACGAGGACCCGAAGGTCCCGTCTCGGGTCGAGGAATCTATGGATTCTTCGACAGAGGAGGCCGCCCGGACGCTCACGGCTATGGCCGAGGCAACCGACCGGGAGAGGATGCCACCTCCACCCCCGCCACGCCCGGAGCGCCCGTCTACAACAGACGCTTCGGGTAGCAAAGTGGATGTCCTGGACATTCCAATGTATCCTCCGGGATTCAGGACGCAGATCAGACGTCTAGCACACGTCGATCGCCAGGAAGGTATCGTGTATACCTCCTGGGGCACGTACATCCCTATGCACGCCTCCATGTTCGGATGCGGGCCCATGGCGGTGGAGCAGGGCGTGCCCGAGCCCATACCAGATGAACTTAAAACTATGGTAATGGACTCGTGTAGTGACGAGCTGGCTGACAACATGCCAGTTTCTTGGCTCCGCAACTACCTAAAGTTGGCGGAGAATATGGCGACTAACGAGAATTTAGCTCGAGCCGTCTTGATCTCTGCGGGCATCATCCAGAAGGCCACGGAGTTAAGGGAGTCCGAATCCGACATGGATACAGACTCCACAGTAACCTTGTCGTCGGTGGAAACCGACCGGGTCAAGCGATTGACCCGTAAACCTGCACCCAAGGGTCCTCTCACTGAGAGCGACCTGGAGGCTGAAGATGTCCGCATCGCCGTCGAGAGGTCCACGACCGAGACCGACCCAGCTGCCGACATCCCAGAGGCACCTGGCGAGATCTCGGAAGAGGACATCTCGCGCCAGCAGGCTGCTGTAGAGGCAAAGCGAATCGAGCTTGCCAAGCAGCAGAAGGAGCTCACCGCAGCTCGCCGGGCCCATCGCAAGCAGCAGGCCCAACGAAAAACAGAGATCTCTTCCGACTCTGACTCCCCAGTCAGCGGAAGGAGGAGCCCTCGGATAGGGGACAGGAGCCGACGCGAGTCGGATTCCAGTCCCGAAGTTCCGGCCCAACCGACTAAGGTTGTGCGCCGGAAGAAGAAGAATGGAGCGAAAGCGTCTCCGGCAGAGCCCACGCCCCCCACCAAGCCGAGGGGTAAGGGCAAACCGAAGACGCCCGCTCCCACCACTACAACCACCACGGTAGCCACCTCGGTTACTGCATCTTCTGCAGCCAGCACGTCGGGTGCAAAGACGAAGTCCCCTACCAAGGCTCCGACTGGTACTACCACCTCCAGCCGAGCCGGCCGTAGGGGAGCTGACATATACACGGACAGCGAGGAAAGCGAAAGCGATCCAGAGCTGCCCGAGTCTGCCAAATCTGATTTGGAGTCCGTGACAACGTGGGAAGAAATGACCACGGATGTTCCCAAGGACGACAATCAGAAGTGGATGTGGAAGAATGCAGCCGAGGGGTTCAAGGAACGGACTCCCCGCTGCTTCGCGGACTGTGCTTACGACACAGTCCATTATATGTGTCCGAGCGCCGTCAATAAGGACGGTGACAGCGATGACGAGGAGTGGATGAAGTCCGGCCCCTCGGATACGCCAGTAGGCAAGTTCTACCTGATTTGGATTGACCAGCTCAAGTCCAAATTAGGCTCGATCTACAGCTACGAGGCCCGGACGAAAGTCCAGTGGGCAATGACCCAATGGGGACCAACCGGCAACCGCCGAAGGTGCCCGTTTGAGTCTTGCCAGCTGTCTCTCACGGGTGAGAAGATGTTCGAGACGAAGCCCCGCTTCGCTCGACACATCGTCGAGTTTCATATGCATCACAAGCCTGTGATGATGTGTGTGCTCGGGGACCGCCCGAGTAAACATTGTGATGGCTCGTTCAGCACTCACCGGCGCCGAGACATGGCTCTGCATTTGCAGAAGGCCCATGGCATCGGCCTGGAGAAGACCAGGAAACGAGCCATCAAGTGCTTCAGCGAGCTCCTTGCAAATTGGTCCGCGCTGAGCATCAAGGAAGTGAAAGAGCAGGCATTCGAGACCGGATTCTGCTCGTGGAAGAGCGGCAACTTGCTGACTTACTTCCAGACGAACTCCTCGTCCACAAAATTCGGGATGCCCAGCGAGGTGCACCTGAAGGTGAAAAAGTGGCGAGGAGACGACAAGCGAGAGAAGGCCAAAGCCCGCTCTAAAGGTCCAAACGGAGGCACAGTCACGACTACTGCTTCCAAGAGGACCCGAGCAGACCGGTCCGTGAGCCCTTCGGGTGGCAAGGACCAGCCCAGACCAGCCAACCCAGCTGATCGTCGCGAGTCGGGACAACAGGTCTCGGCTCTGGAGATGCCTGGCAACCAGGCCCGCAGGTCGGGTAGCCAGGCGACCGCATCGGCGACTCCAGCCACCTCCACACCTGCACCCGCGGAACAACGCCCGGGCGAAGCCTCTGGCGGCCAGGATGATGGGGGCGAACTGTTCGCTCCCCCATCCGGGTATTCTACTTGGTGGGCTGGAGAGGGATCCTCCAGCAAACGCCCCACGTACAGTGAGTACGCGGCGAAGTTCCCTTCAATGGGACCGGCTGGACCCGAGTCGCAGGTCCTTACCCCCTTGGGCCGGGCCAAAGCTCGTGGTAGGGGCCGCGGTGGGCTGGAGTCCACCCGAGGCTCCCCGGGTGGTGGCCGAGGCCGAGGAGGCATCACGGTAGAGGGCCCGTCTGCTCCTCCAACAGGCACCCCGCCTGTCACAGTGGAGGCCCCAGCGCCACCACCAGTGATAGTTCCACCGACAGGTCCTCGGGTACCCCTAATGGAACTAATCTCCGGTACCCTGTCAGGTCTTCAGGATCCGAACACGTTCGTCGACCACCGCGATGTCCGAACGGTTCGGATCCAGAATGACCTGATGGAAGAATGGCAGGCATTGCACCGCCAGAAGTCTGTTGACTACTGGCGTGTGATGACTGAAGCCACCGTCAATCTGGTCTACGAGATCCAGAGGCGGGAGGAAGAGAAAATCAGGGAGCTGGAAAGGAAGAAGGTCGAGGAGGCCCTCGAGTCCTGCCGGCGGAAGCAGAAGGAAGCCGAAAAGCTTAAAGAGTTTCACGAAGCTGAAAACTCCAGATATATCCATCGATTTAAGGAGGCTGACCTCAAGTTTTTCCTGGCATTCGGGAAACATCTGGAGGAGTGGGACGGCTTACCGTCGTCTCTCATCTTCGTACCAGAGATACCCCCGGATGCCCCGCCAGCCCCGGCTACTCCACCGGTCCTGGCCACTCCACCGGTCCCGGCTGCTCCGCCGATTCCGGCAGCTCTCTTGCTCCCGCCCCCCACTTGGAAGCGGGCTGTCCCAACTGCCACGGTTGCTGCACCAGCATCCGAGGCAATGGACAGTCCGTCCGCAGTGATGAGGGCCTTGAGCTTGGGGAGCGAGACTCCCAGCGAGGCTTCAGCGGCGCTCTCTACGAGCAGCTGTAGCAGCTCGGCTCCATCTGCCTCAGTGGAGCCGGCTGAGAAGATGGACACAGATCCTGAAGATCTTTGAGTGTCCATCTGTTGGTGTCTCCTTGTACCCGAGGGTAAATGCATTTAGTATGCCAGAGGCACTGTTCCTTACGCTGGACTCCTGATACCTGGATCGTAACCTGCAGCGAGGATGGACGCTAACCCGAACACCCAATGGACTACAACATCTAACCGGGTCTCCATCTTCCCATCTTCATCAGGGCACATCATAACAGCAACGTGGTTTGCCACCACACATATGTCGCCGGGTGGAGCTGCAGAAACCAGTCGTTCCAGGTTCGCCGGAAGTCCGGTATATTGTAAGGGTGATCCTGCTACCCTGGTAGGACACCTATATTTCATATTTTGTATAAATCTATTTTTATATCGTATATTATATTCTTGTAAGTAAAAGTCAAAATTTTTTTCGGGTTATTTACCCCACCTCGGGTCGGTAAAAACATTGTAAAAATTTATCAATATCACCTTACTACACATCGAATATTCTTCGTCGCGTCTCATGTTTAATAATAACACACGTGTAACATTATCACCATAGGTCGATGGTCCATAAGGGGCCACTTCCTATTTTTGTTATTATTTATAAACACTTCGGGTTATATACGATGATGCCTTATTATGTACATATAACTTATAATGCCCCTTAAATGTTCTATATTTAATACGAACTGTGTATATATAGACTTACCTATTTATTTATAACACCACTGTATAAAGTCAACAATAGTTACTTGTTAATTACACACAACCCTAGGTAAAGTCTAGTGGGGGTGGTGTAGGGGCCGGCATCATTGTGTATATATTAGTGCCGTTCATCCGAGAGACGTGTTCGTGTGGTGCTTGTTCCTTCTATGCTAGCTAGGTGTCGCTTTGCGATACCTCGTTGGTACAAGAGGGGGCAGCAACATGCCTCGCGTCCAGCTCCTACTAAGGAGCCGGACGAGCGGCAGAAGGGGACTGGACATGGTCCAGTCCAGACGCTAATACTTTGTCATCAGAGAGTCTAAATAAAGTCCTACCCGAGAGGTAGGGGTTTCTGGGGCTTTGCCCAACCCGAACTACTCGTGTTGTCATGGTACATCTAGTGGTAAGCGAGCCAAAGAGCCACCCAACATATAAGTCAATACGAACCATTACACTAGGAAACATGAGGTTCTTAGCAACAAGCCATCAGCATAAATAGAATGTCTGACCTGGATTTAGGGGGGGGGTAGGAATGATTACCTTCTTTATTTGTGCATGTTTTATCCCCTTTGTTGTGCTATTTTGTTGATTTAAGTGGTTGCTAAGCAACCGTGAATAACAAAAAATGCTCAACTTTACCAGGCCGGCAACAGGCAGATTCTGAATCGCCATACCCTAATTGTCCAAAATCAATCAAAAAACCTTTGCCGTACCTTAGTGCGAGGTTGAGCCATATTTGGGCATCTGGCTACTGGACTACTTAGCCTTGATCAATTTGGGTAGATAATATATGTAGAGACGGTCCCTGCCTTGATGGCGCTATTATTGCCACAATTAGAACGGTCGGATATGTCTGCAATTGTAGGCTGGTCATATAATGCACCTTAATCTTAATTACTAAGCACTCAATTAATGTCCAAAGTGCATTAAACCCCATTGTCCTTTAGTTGCCATGGATGCGTGATCTATCAACTACAATATAGTTTCCAATTCTGTAAATCAGTAAATCAACCTAGAGAGGGTACTCGTTCAGCCATCACACTCACATCATAATCCTTAAAATGTCACAAAGTGCATTGAAACATGTCCAAGTACCATCATTCAGCATGGATATGCAGCCTTGAGGATCCTACTCCATACGTCTGTGATGATGAACCATATGACCCAATGAGTTTGATCCTTCATTCGTCCACCATAACGACCAAGGTTCGCCGTACATAAAAACGCTATGCTGCCCTTTAAGTTCCCCTCATTGCCCTGGGGTGGACCAATCCCTGTTCCACCAGCTCTCATCAAACATCGACAGATAGGTGGCATGTGACGAATAGACAATAGGCAACTACTCCTTTCACCTATTATCGACCACCAGTCAACCATTCAAATAGTAGGAAACTCCCATAGACAGCCAGTAAATTAGAATTTTAAAAGGATACTTACGCCGCATTGTGGTGATGTTCTGTCACAGCCAAATCATTGAAATGAATACAATATCGATTAGGCAATAGTAAACCCCACAACAAAAAGGTGTATTTCTGAGTTCTTCAGTGACACGTTCTACAACTAGAATCATTTGTGGTACTTTATTGGCACCATGAGGCACATTTAAATTACTTCGCACAGCCAAAGGATAATGTACTATGTTTTGAATCATAATCTTAAGTGGCAGTTAAAAATACAGGTTTTTAAGGAATTGCCTTTACACTAGTAATTCTTGAGGTATATTGAAAATGGTTTCTGGACTGGGTAGAAATTTGATCTATGTATAAAGACTGATACACTCCTTTTGATGACGGGTATCTACTTGTAATGGGACTTCCCTTCTCTATAAAGGGGCTTTCCTTCTCTGTTATCTCTGAACGTGTATTGTGTTATCATGCACAGGCATGATTACGTATATATCCATCTATGGGACTGTTGTTTAATGTAGTATTCTCAACATAAATATGGCATTTGCTGTTGAAATATCGTGAAACAATTAGTACTCACTCTAAAATTAAATCTGGCAAGGAAAAGAAGAAGACAGGTCTGGTCACCCAGCTGTTGCTAAGTGGTATGTTTTAACGGAGAGCAGCCATGGGCAAAGTGTCCAGGCATAGGGTACATACACAATCTACATGTACAGAACACACTGAGGCCCTCTTGTGTGATGTGGGAGAGGCATTGCAATTACCGTGACTTAAAGTTGGGTAGTTAAAAAGCTAGTAGAATTAGTGCAAATATTATGGTAATATTGAGGGTTGATTTGGTTATTTCTTAACATACTACGACTGCACCCCACAAAAATTCCTATAGGAATAGCATTGGCATTTGCCGTCGTACATAACCATCCCATGTTAGGCCTTATTGGGGGTTGGAATTGGGTCGATTGATTATGTTGACATGTTGATTACATCCATCTAATATCCCCTAATATAATAATATCCAACCACAGGTAATATTGCCCTATGTAAAGAATGGCTGTAAAAGCCTATCTGCCAACAATATCTATATGGGTAAAACTACGTAACCAATATAAGACTGAGGTTAAAATGGCATCAAAGAGGCCTTTGCAGTTTTGATGATTTACAAACACAATGGTATTGTCATGTTGAAATCCAACTCCGGGCTACATGGACACCTATCGATCTGAATTTAGCATAGTCAGTTAGCTTAGGCGGGTGCTGCATTGAAAGGTAGCAGAGGTTAACCTAATGAAGAAAAAAAAGCGATTTTAGGCAATTTCCCTTTCAGCTGATTTAGTCGTCGAGATGGTGACAAGCAATCAAGGCATGACGTTCAAAAATGGGTTAATTTTAAGGTAGTTTTGAGACTGAGGTAGTCGACCTTTAGACCACGTAGCCTGGAACATTTTGCATCAACCCCTACCGGAAAGAGCAATGTAGAACAAGAGTATAATGTTGTGGGTCAGTTTTAGGGTAAATGAATCAATACTATTGGTCTTCAGTTAAAGATATAGTTTACAAGTGGTTTTATTTTCAAACGCATCCGATTCTTTTCAAGGTGAATTCTAATCTAATATGTGCATGACACAGTGCTGTACATTGTGTGTCAACAAAATTACGCGCAAGTAAAATCCCTTTCACACCACAGTTTTTCACCATACGGCAGTTGGAAGTTCTACAGATCAAAGATTGTGGCACTGTTCATAGCAGATGCATCACGGTCCAATACAGTAATGTGCCTTGCAGTACAGTATTTTTGGAACCTGCATTGTTGGTTTCTAGAGTGCCACATCAGCAGTGAGCAGCTCAGTGTGTGGCCTCAATGAACCTGAGTTTTAGTTGTCCATGGATAGCCAGTGCAGTACGATTAAATACCGTATAGCAAACTGACATGTAGCAAGGTAACATGAGACTGGCGTGAAAAGGCCTTGAATGATGGGGTGATTCTAGGATCTGATCTAAAATGATATGGAATTTAATCTGATCTATCCAGCATAGACATTGAGACCGTATATCTTTTACCTAAGCTTACCTTCTGCAACACACCACACCTCCCCACCTCCCCACACACCCACATGTATACGTTCACATGGGGCGGTTATCTGATTTGAAATTTTAAAGGGGCCCTGGCATGGTAATGCATGCCCGCATTAAAAAAAATCACGTGATCACCCCTTGACCAATCAGGGCATCGCGATTTTTCTGCTGGTTCCCGCGATTTTATGATTGCTGTTTAAATCGGTATCCATGTTGTTAATTTCCCATGCCAGCCCCCCTTTAATATGTCCACACGAGCAGGTGTTTGTAAGTGCACGTTACAGCATAGTCATAATATTAGCGAGGTTTAGCAACCACTGCGTCACCAATGCAACCCAGACGTACAGCATACATACAGCACTGATACGTCTACGTTAAATGAGCTTCGGGTGAAGTACGTCAGGTTTGCTAAACCTCCCTAAGGCATGACCAATAAAACGCTGTAGACCTGTATTCATACCCAGGTGCTGATCGAAGTATCATTTGCATTGGGTTGTACTCCACGGGTAGGAAGGGTTGCATTGAAAACGTCAATACAGTTGTAAAGTTACACCTGAGAGTAGTTGATGATGGAACCACCACACCTACCCACCCCAACCCCCTTGTCACCTATAGGTCCGTCCTAGTAATGGCATGATTCCACCAGATTATTAAAAGCCTTTGTTGGGTAAATATCTATGGCAGAATTCTCTCAATTTGAAGCCCTTAATGGAATCAGGCTGTTAGAGTGGGAGGGTGCCTATTGGGTCAGGGGCTGTTTTGTTAGGGAGATGGGTGGGTGCTGGAAATGGGCGGGGGTAGCTGTTGATTAATGAATCAGTATTTGAATTATTTAATTGCACGGGTGACCGAGCAGAACACCACTCTCAGGCACCATCCGCTTATGGCAGGCCCCTTCTACTCTTTATATCAAATATAAAGGTATTGAAAACAGCAATTCACTTAATACATCTTCTGATCAATGAATGGCTTTGTTATGGAAAAAAAGATTTGCAATTCAAGCCCAAAAGCAGTGGTCCTGCCCTTTATTGAAAGTGTATTTTAAATAGCGAAATTTGTAAGTTAACGGGGTGGCAGCAGATTGATTATTATTATTTCTGGTTTTGCCCTTTACAATGCCAGAAATTAAACATTTCTGGATGCAGAATTCCCTGTGTCTCGTAAAACGGTACATGCTGAATTTGTGTTTATACTGATACATACATTTTCTTTATAAACAAATTATGGTGTTCTGAGATAAATGGGAATTGATTCAAGTCAGTATTGAATTCAAGCTGATAAGCCCAGTGTTTTAGTGTGCTAAAATTATTTCACTAAACGTTATAGAGCCTCACCTCTATAGACAGGTCTCATTTTCTTATATTACCTAGGGAAGCCATTATTTCTGTAGGTATAACTTTAAAGTATTGGCTGTATGAGTGACTAGGAACCTATTGAATGAATACTATTATGTTAATTAATAGACGCCATCTTACTATGGCATTCATTTGAGACACAAAAACTGTTCATTCAATTATCTCAATATCCTCGACGCCTATTTGACACAGGCGCCTATGTGAGATGCCAGGGTTATTTCAAAACAGACTAGCATCACCCTTCTGATTGTGGATCTTTTAGGAAGTGGGGGTAGAACTAGTTGCAATGGTAAAATGTAGCCCAGCCAAAACGATCGCATGGGCCTTAGATGGTAACCCACCGGGCTTTCTGGGGTATTCCAGATGTGGCTGCAAGCTGGTAAATGTCTGGGCTGAGTCAACCTGGCAGCCCAGTCATTTAGCAGCTTGAACGCACGTCTTGCGTAGCCCATAAATCCCAGTGGGTTCCCATTTGGGCCCTGTGTAAAGTTGCTGATGGAGAGTACAGAGGTTTGTGGTAGCGTTCAGCAACTAAGGAGCTTGTGGTGGTGTGAAGTTCTATTCAGGGAGTAATGTATGGGCTAACAGGCTAACAGGCTAACTGGCTTTATTACACGATTTATCAATGAATTATCAATAATTATTCCATGATTTCTGGGATTCTGAGTGCTTTTCCTGGATATTCCCATGCAATATACCTGTCGATATTGCACACCATGAAGGCTGTAGCATGACTTTTGTAAGGTGTGCGGTTATCCAAGGATAACAGGCACCCGGTGCCATTATCCATGGATAACCTGCACACCTTACATGTCCCTACATGTCATATGTTACATGTTAAAACCCACGAAATTTCATGGCCAGGGCAGGGCTTGAACCTGCAGTCTCAGATCCCTAGTCCAACTCCCTATGCATTGCGCCACAGAGACTGACAGGTAGTGGCTGGCTACAACCAGGTCTTGATATGATACAAAGCCCGGGGAGGCGACGGCTGTGGGCTGTCCGCTACCATAACCGCGGGACGCATTCAAACATAGCCAAGCCGAGACAGCCGCCGAAGGAGGAGACGCGGTGGTCTAGTGGTTAGCGCATTGCGCTCAGCCGTCAAAGGTGAGCGGATCGAGTTCCGGTCCAGGCGCAACTTTTTTTCGCCGTGTGCGCTGTAGCTGTCCGCTGCCGGGCGACGAGGTGTATGTACCGATTGGAGACAAGACGGTAAGGGCGCATCTTTTTTTCGCCGTGTGCGTTGTAGCTGTCCGCTGCCTGGCGACGAGGTGTATGTACCGATCGTACACAAACATAACTGCTAGACGCATTCAAAGCAAGCCAAGCCGAGACGGGCGCTGTCGCTGTCCGCTGCCGGGCGCCGAGGTGTATGTACCAATCGTGTACACACACTATGGCTGGCTTCGAGTCCCGGGGAAGGGGAACAATTTTTGTTTTCAACTTGAATTTATTGGTATTCTATTGATTATCTATTGGATTCGTGGAATAAAATAAGTAGTCAATGGATAATTCATGACTTGTG
Source organism: Acholoe squamosa (assembly GCA_949317995.1). Lineage (NCBI taxonomy): Eukaryota > Metazoa > Annelida > Polychaeta > Phyllodocida > Polynoidae > Acholoe > Acholoe squamosa. Next base: position 70,386,404 of record OX439038.1, read on the forward strand.
TAATTATCCTTCACTAACACACACTCGTCATGAATTATCCATTGATTACTTGTTCAATAATCAATAGAATATAAAAAAATACAATTTGAAAAAAAGTCATTCACCTCCCCATGGGACTCGAAGCCTTCCCTAGTGTGTGTAAACACAAGGTTTGAAAGCTTGCACCACGAAAAAGATGAACCAGACCAGGACGCAAATGCCTGTACGTGGGGTTTGCAGCGCGACTTGCTGACCTTTTACACTACACAAACCTCCTTCCCCAGTAGCTGTTGGTTTGCTCATGGTTATGGGAGAGGCAGCCCCAGTCACTGTGTCATCTATAAATCACAATGTCATTCTAACCTTGCACAAGCCAAATGCTGGGGGCGCTGCTAACCAAGCCAAACATATGACATTCTATATATATATATATATATATATATATATATATATATATATATATATATATATATATACACAAACACACACTCTTTCTCATCAGTCCCTGTGGCGCAATGCATAGGGAGCTGGTCCACCGATCAGTAGGATATGGGTTAGACCCCTGCCCTTGGCAATGGAATTCTCATAGACCTTTAACACGTGACATATGACATGTGTCAAATTTGTAAGGCGTGCCTGATATCCATGGATAACAGGCACTGGGTGCCTGATATCCATGGATATCAGGCACACCATACAAAACCATGATGCATGCAATATCGACAGGTATTAGAATGGGAATATCCAGGAAAAGCACTCAGAATAACAGAAATCGTGTAATAATGAGCATTATCACACAGAGAAGTGCAACACTGTGCTAACTGTGTATTCTATCAGTTTGACCAGAATGGAGCTGTGGTAACAGATCTGCAGGTCTCCCCTACGACAGAGCTGTCATGCATTGCAGGTACAGACAATTCAGGTCTGGTAGGCAGATCTTCCGATGGACCCTTTTTTTTTTATCTATTTTCTTTTTGTTAGTGATTGGGTGCCATATTAGGCGCTACTGAACTACCCTGTAGGAGGGTATTTCTAAATATTGCTAATTTATAACTGTTTGAAATACATTCCAGAGTTTATAAATACAGACCAACATCTGCTGACTTCTAAATCCTGTTAAGGTCTATCAGAAAGATACGTGCTCCTTACTGAAATTGCCGTGAATCAGTGCTTCAGCTGTAAGGAATTCCACTAGGTGTCCCATGTAAACACCTGTCATTTGGTCACAAGAACTGCTGTAAATCTTACCGTGGGATTTGGAACGGTTAATGACCCTATGCATTGCAGACTAAAATGGAGGTTATAGATCGCAGCAAACAGAATTGTAAAAAAAAAGAACAATTTAGTCAAACAATCCTCACAGGATTCGAAATGTAAATATTTAATGCAATGACAAATTCTAGTCTTGATTTTTTTATGTTTACCTGAGTGGTAAGGAGACGGTAGTAAATGTATAGGAAAAGGATGACATACATCTGTGCTCTATATCACTAATTATTCCACGATTTCTGGGATACTCAGTGCTTTTTGGTGGCTATTCCCATCCACATATCTGTCGATATTGCACACCCTGTAGGCTGTAACATCAATTTTGTAAGGTGTGCGGTTATCCATGGATAACCCGCACATGCGTGCGGTTATCCATGGATAACCTGCATGCCTCTCATGTCCTTCCATGTCATATGTTACATGTTAAAACCCATGATAGTATTGACCAGGGCTGGGCTCGAACCTGCAGCCTAAGATCCCTAGTCCAACTCCCTATGCAGTGCGCCACAGGGACTGACGAGAAATGCTTGGTTCGAACCATGTCTCGATATGATACAAAGCCGTGTGCGCTGTAGCTGTCCGCTGCCGGGCGACGAGGTGTATTATACACAAACATAACCGCGAGACGCATTCAAAGGAGGAGACGCGGTGGCCTAGCGGTTAGCGCATTGCGCTCCGCCGTTAGAGGTACGTAGATCGAGCCCCGGTTCGGGCGCATCTTTTTTTCGACGTGTGCGCTGTAGCTGTCCGCTCCCGGGTGAGGAGGTCTATTATACACAAACATAACAGTGAGACCCATCTTTTTTCGCCATGTGCGCTGTAGCTGTCCGCTGCCGGGCGACGAGGTGTGTGTACACTATTTTTCGCCGTGTGCCGCTGCCAAGCCTAGCCGAGACGGGGGCTGTCGGCTAGGCTAGGCAAGGGCTAATAACACTCGGCCTACGGCCTCGTGTCATTATCCTTCACTAACACACACTTGTCATGACTTATCCATTGATTACTTGTTCACTGTCCTGATTGGCTATCAATAAAATTAATCACTATTTTAAGTCTTGTTCCTGTCACTACCAGTTAGCAATATTATTATGCTCCTTTAGCTCATACATGAAACAACTTTTATCAATGTTATAGATAGAACTAAACGACCGTGGTGTACGAGGTGGTTGATCCACCACTCGGGAGTCGTCTCCCCCGAGGGCGTTAAAATGTTATAGATAGAACTAAACGACTGTGGTGTACGAGGTGGTCGATCCACCACGAGGGAGTCGTCTCCCCCTCGGGCTAACGCCCTCGGGGGAGACGACTCCCGAGTGGTGGATCGACCACCGAGGACACCAGGGGAGTTTAGTTCTATATTTATTTTATGTTTTTAGAGGTTGAAATAAGGAAAATTCAACAAACTTTAATTGTCGAAGCGATGTTTTCGTCTTCTTGTCGGCCATGACAGTTGTATTCATCCGCGCAGTGATGCACCGCTCGGCCTACGCGCTGGTTTCGTACTTTTTGTACGGGGAATACGATCTAACCATAAATTTACATTTTTTAAGTCTCTAATAACCTGAAATTTCTCTGTTATATCTAAGTATTATAAATTCTAATATGAGGGAGAGTTTTAGTTGACATGGCGTGTCGTGTCGTTACGGGACTATGTTTTTACCGGTAGATGGTACGTGTTCGGGGTTTTCAGTTTCGTAATTTTCTTCGTTTTTTTTATATATAGAATTTAATCGTCTTATCTATGACTTTGATCATACATTTCTCATTTAATTCAAATAAAAGAAACACAAATTCAGTTCATTTTCTTTAACCGAACGTCTTAATCTTTATTTTGGAAACGAGGCCATTAACCCATTTACAACTTGAAAGTGAACATGACAAGATGGCGACGCCCTGTCGCGCACGTGAGACTGTATTTAATCTTCATTCATCGGCGGGATTTTTGGAGACACATTAACATTGGACTGCCTGTTGGAACTTACATTATAATTAACATTCAAATGGATATTTCCTGTTATGTTCGCCCCAGCAAACATGCCGGTAGTCGCAGCAGCAAATCTATCAAAAGAGACCGCTGAGCCCGAAGGACCTTCCCCTGCGTCCCCCCCTCCTCCTCCCGGCTGCAGCACCACGGGGTCGGCCGGTCTCCTCATCGCCATGGCTTTTGTCGATGGTGGAGCTTGGATCATTCCAAACATGGTGGAAGGATTTTCTTCATTGGTGGAGGATGTCAGGATAGAACTCATGGCTCGCTGCTGGGCCCGTGATGCAGTGGAATAATTGTTCAGAGACTGTACATTTTTGTGGCCACTGAGCTGCTGCACGAGGGTTGGAGGTACGTTGCTTTGGATCAGCTTCTCACAGGATGTTTTACGTATGGAGTGATTTGTCTTCTTGCCAGGTATGTTAGCCATTTTACAGCTATCTCTTACAATCTTTCTCATGGTGTTGATCCCCATAGGGACTGCTGCATAACATATTGCATCGGTCATTTTAGCATTATTTTTCACCATCAGGTAGAAGGGGGCTGGGTCTTCCAACATGCTGGCTGGTCGACGCCCTGCAAAAAGTTTGTATAACTGCACTGGACATCTTTCAGGGTGTTTGGTCTCATAGATTTTTGGGGGAAATGGTCTGGGCTGCATACCAATGGATCCATTTCTGGTCTTTGTGCATCTTTCTGTGAACTCTAAATAACAGGTTCCATCAGCCTCAGTTGACATCTCTACGTCTCCCCAAAGCATTTGCTTACTTTCGTGTGACCCTCTTAGTCCAAATCCAACACCCAAAATCCAATATAGGGTATTCTGTAGGGAACGTGGGGTGGAGGTGCCAAATACATCATTTCTCCAAAGTGCTTCAATCTCATTGTCATCCAACGATTCAGCCCTGTTAGGTTTATTTCCAAGACCCTGGCCTTTCAGCTGGATACGTTTAGAGTTCAGTACTCCACGAGACATCTCGAATTCCTTGTCTTTCATTATGTCCCATTGATAATCTGCCTCGCTGAGGTGTCTAAAATTGAAAAAAAATACACACATAGATTAGCCAAAATTTCAGAATTTTTTGCGTATCAGGTACATAACAAATTACAAAAATACACTAAACGACCATGGTGTACGCCTTGGTCAATTTCTTTCTTTGTGGTACATTTTCCATATATTCCTGGCTTGCTCAGGTGATACAAAAAAATTTTATTTACCTTGCTATAGCCCTATGTATAGCAGTCAGTGTATCTGGCTCGTGATCTGTATCATCTGGCTTCTTTTTCTGCAGAATATAATTAGCTATAAACTGGTCCAGTTCTGCTCCCATAATCGATTCTATGGGTCTCTCCTCCATACACACCTCTGACAGCCACCTTTGAAACGCTGTTATAACCTGTAATACAATAAATAAGACACATGAAATAACTTTACACACTTTAAAAATCAATTTCTATACATATTTTCTCTAACCCAATTAAAATACGATATGATGGCGATATTTACATCGTCAATATATTAATTTTGCGATATTTATATCGGCAAACTCGTCAATGCACTTAATATCGCTCACCTGCGTCGTCTTCTTTACAGTGTTTACATTCTTTGATGACTTGATGAAATCTTTTAACTCCACTGCAGTCTTCATTTCAACCATAGGTTTCTTCAACTCCCTTTCCCAGTCTCCAAACTCGTCAGGTTTTGATTGTTTCCTCGTCATTCTAGCCATTGACGAGCACGTAAAATCGTCGTTGTCGTCTGCTGCTTCAAAATAGGCTTGAACAGCGGTATTGACGTCGATTGAACCAAAATCAATGGTGGAAATATCAAAAGAACCTACATCAGGCTTGTCAGATACTTGGGGGGTCGTCATTTCGAGAGTTTCTTCGTCTATTTCCCCAAAAATGCTGTATTGGTGGTCGTCAGTCGCCATTTCAATCCAAATCGGCCAGGAACGCTGCCTATATGCCGTTTGGGACTACTTTTTCCCAGAGCGAGGCTGCAGTGGTGGATCGGCCCGCTGTGGTGGATCGGCACACGTTACGCCACTGGGGGGGGTGCGGATCGGCCGCGCAATGCTATCTCTATGGGAAGAAGTTATTCACATAAAATAATACTATATATGGCACTGTTATAAAGCAACTGTAGGTCGAATCCCACGATGCAATTTCCACAGAAAGGTTTCTGCAATTAAGCAACCTGTTGCAATTTGGTATATCCTTAATTTTGCAATTTGTATATTGTAAGAGGTATAACAGCTGCAGGGAGGTATATAGGCAAGGACACTCTTGCAAATTGGGTGACAAATTATAATCCCAATAATTAGATATTTTGTCCTTGCTTGCGTTTCTGCAATTTAAAGTATAACTGACAGGAGTCAAAATGGAGAGGGGTCACTCCAGATATCTATTAGATTATGAGCTTACAAATCTATAGACTGTTGACATGACACCCGGTGAAATGGGTGTCTATATATTATTGTTAGTCAACTTTAATGGGGTGTATTTGATTTTTTTTTGTCACCATTTAATGAAATATCAATAGTGAGTTTCCTGGCCATGATTACATGAAGTAGCACCCCCAACATAAAAATCTAAAGGCTGGAAAATCACAGCAGTGTGGTCCGAATTGCAGAGATTTTGCAATTTGCAAGAGGCCAACTTGCAGGGTCTTTTGTGTGGTAGATTGCATCGTGGGATTCGATCTTGTAGAAAAAATGGCCAACACTGCCGTCGGTCGGCCGAGATTTTGCTAATCTGATTATTTTGATAATGCAAAGTATAGGAAATAGGTTGGATAAGCAAAAATTCGGCTGACCGATGGCAGTGGAATAGCCGCTTTAGCCTTTGCTATGGTTACAATAATGGTACAAACTGCAGAAAAAGGCATTGTTGATTTTATATTTATAGATAATATTATCATTTTCGTGCTTTGCAGAGCATTAATTCGCTGTGTTAAAGGGAAACTTTCATGACATCATATTTTGATAGCCTTTATATCCAGTAATAAAAATCTGGCATAGTTATTCACAAATATCACTATAGAGAAGAACAGCAGACTTATGTGATGTATCTGATGACGTCATGATTGGGCTAAATGCACCCAATTGATGCTTGTACATCACTGTTAGCTACAATCAGATACTATTTGTAGCATTTTATTGGTACAATTTGTCTATTTCCTTTGAGAGCTATTCCAAGATAACCCTATAGAAGGCTCAGGTATAAGGGCATTATGGTGTGAAATTTATTATTCTAATTATAATAAATTCTGTCATACCCTCCATGCATAAACAATGCAACATCTGGAGGCTATTTCTTAAGGCACTACGACAGCATACAGCCACTACGACTTCAGAACCAAAAGGTTAGTGCCAGTGATCGTAGGTAACCCCTACGCCTGCTAAGTATGATCAGCACTAATGTAGCAATCACATAGCATTTGGTAGGGCAGTCATAGTGCTGCAGGTACTACATGACCAATACAATTGGGCTGTATTGTCACTAATTTAAGGGTTCCCACTACGACTTGAAAGAGTCGTAGTGGGCTGTATTGTCACTAATTTAAGGGTTCCCACTACAACTTGAAAGAGAGCAGTCGTAGCCTGTTAAGAAATGGCCTCCTGATGCATTTAGCCCAATCGTGACGTCATCACATGCATCACATAGACCAGCTGTTCTCCTCTATAGTGTTACATATTTTAATAACTATGCCAGATTATTTCTATTTGATACAATAGCTATCAAAATACGATGTCATGAAAGTAGGGTACTGTTTCCCTTTAATTTTTCCTATGGTGCATGGATGCTGATGAAATTGCCAATGCTGCATCACTACATTTTGCTAACCCTCAGGCATTATTATCAACCCTGAAGGGCTGTTATGATAGATGAATGTCAGGCTGCATATATATACGCAGCATTCATGCATCATGCCAACCAATGGGCACAGTATACAACCAAACTCTTTGTGACCGTCAAAGGATATCACCAGTAGTATAATGATTTATGTCATGGCTGATACGACCGTCACTATAGATTAGTACTAGAACCGCCGTATTCAATGGGGGGCATTGAATACAATGTGTCTGTATTCAATGGGTGTCCGCCATCTTGGATTTTGAACAGATCTGAGCTGTTTTTCTTTATTTAAAGGCAAAATAACCCCCTAGGCCATGACATAAATGCAAATGTCCATTCCAGGGAATAAATTTGCATCGTATTCACCTCGGTGAGGCCTGTCCGCATTCAACTCTGCCTATAAGGCATCGTTGAATACGGACAGCCTCACCTCGGTGAATACGATGCAAATTTATTCCCTGGTCATGGACATTTGCTTATGTATTATGGCATACTTACCCAAGTGCCGTCAGGAAGGAACAGGGAGACAATGAGGGATCACCCATCTAAAACAGTGGTCACTCACCAACTGGAGAATGGGGCCTGGGGCATTGTGATCTTATCCTGATTGTTTGCCTTCAGAAACATGGACATACCAATAACAAGCACCCACCTGCAATATCCCTAAGTGTAACATGGCTTAAAGCTAACACAATCTCCAACGAATACTATCGGCCAAACAAGATACGCTCTGACAATATTATATTTCATCACTGATTTCAAGTATTATTAGTATTTATTGGGTCTGATGCTTTTGGAAACTTGCATTGACATGCCATTCCATAATATCAGACTTTCAAGGAGCGCATATGCATTAGGCCTATCTGTTTGGTTCAAGGGATATAGGATTCGGTTTTGCCCTTTTGTCCCTTTGGAATGTGATAGACCCTACCATTGACTATTTTGCAAATGTGTCTGTCTCTTCACACTGGTTATAACACCACTCTTGTCTATTTTGGAGCAGTGATTGCAATTACAGCAAGGCATTTACATGGGTAAACAATCACATGTCATTTTGGCTTCTTTTTAGTAGATGTGCTGGTTGAGGCTCTCACCAGCTCATCCCCAAGGGATTTAATTCTCCTTTTGCGAAGCATTAGTTTGGCCTTATGGTAAACCATTATTGATTTGGTTTCCAACATGAGGTCCCAATTAGTACTAACAATGTCCTGTAGGGGAATTTGATGGATTGTGTATAACAATGCAATATTTAGAAGGCATTTTCCTGCTCTGAGATCTCCTTTATTCTAAGAAGTTCTTCTCGTGGTCGAGACTCAGCTTGGATGATTGCCTCAATAACTAGGTTTTTCAGGTAGCCTCGTCTCAGAATGTGCTTTTACAGCATTGCAGCGAAAGTATTCTCGTTTGAGCAGATGCATCTCACTCTGAGGAATTGTGGGTAGGGTATAGCCTTCAAGACATGTGTTGGATGTTCTGAAGAGTATGATAAGTAATTGTGACTGTCAGGTTTGCAGTATAGTGTCTACAGTCTTGAAAATATCATCAGCGGAGGTCAAGACGTTAATGTCTAAAAAGTTGATCTCAGTCTTGGAGAGTTCCGCTGTGAGCTTGACTGTCCAGTTATTGAGGTTAGACCCTGCCAAGTTAATCCACTCATAAAGAGTCAGAAACAATGCAGTGTTGGTAATTTGCTCAGCGGTAATGCTTTAGGACATCATGAAAACATGATTGATGACCATGGAGCCTCGAGGCATCCTCCATCCTAGATGTGAAAAGGCCCTATTTTATCCATTGCAGGCTAATGCAAGCTGGCGTGTTTCAACATGGGTCCTTAGTGCAAATTATACCATGGTTATGGCTGATTTGCATATTTTTGCGTTCAAGTTTAATGATGAAAGACGTTCGACGTTCGGTCTGGTGTGTACTGATAGAACTAATCATCTTCTCGGAAACCGAATGGGTAGCGATAGGATTATGGCCATTTTGAGAAAATATAGGCTTCAAATCAACTATAGAACCTCGGGAAGAGTAAAAAGAATGTCTATTCTTTGTTCTGTGAAAACCAGGAGGACTCACATGCTCTATAAATGGTGGAAATTGAAAGTTTTTCTCGGCGGACCGCACGGCTTATTGACAAACAAGAAATCCAACATTGACTTTAGGCACTATAGATACAATGAACTTAGGTGTATAACACCCTCGTTCATTGTATCTGTGCCTAAAGTCAACTCGTGGATCAATAAAGCTTATATATCCTCTAAATATGTACTCCCTTACCTCTGTGTAACTGAAGGATCATTTATTATATTGAATAACTATAGGAAGTGCACATCCGTGAGCTGCAATAAAGGCCTCCCATAGTAGGGTGTTGAGGGATGCTATGTATAAGTCAGGTGGTGCTTGGTTGGGTGTGACTGACCTGCTGCCTCCAGCATCCTTAATCCCAATACCTGATCACACACCTGTGATAGACCAACACCAGTGACATGCTAACCACGCTACTAGTACTATTCTCATGGACATCCGTTTTTACTACCTTTATGGCCATTACATACCCCAGTTGGAGAATGAGCCACCACACACCACATTACCTAAAGAGAGCCCACCCCTACGTATGGGACGCCGCAGGAAGCTGCAGCCACTTCCGGTAGGACTTCTTGCCAAAAGGAGACACTTGTCTTCTGTTTTTGCTGCAAGTGTCAAATGTCGTCTGCTGTCTGAAATTTCTGCTTTTTTCCACCTTGCTGCCGTTATATCCAAGTGGCCATGGCTTATCTTGGTGATTATTAGAATACATAATATTTCATGTCGCCAGTGTCCTTTTCATTATGCCAATTTCACCTCTAAACACAGGCTATAGGGTTCTAAAGCGGCTGTAATTCAATAATTTGCTCTGGGCTGGTAAAAATCAATTTCCACAAACTTACGTTGCAGGAAGCTTAACACTGCCATTTCTGTCCATGAAATAAAGATATCATATTCTGTGTAATAAGCACAGAGACTGTTACGAAGCCATATAATACCTCAAATTTAAGTTCATATTCCCTTGTCAACCTGGTAGCTGACTTAGCGATGCAGCATCGGTGTGTCATGCTGCCCTCGGGCAACACGCTGTCATTAGAGGGTAACGCAATTCTAAGCGGCTCTTTAAAGGTGGTGATGATTCAGGGGTTATCTGGTGTAAATTCCAGGTACTTTTTAACTTAAAACAACAAGTCTAGAAAACGGAAAATTCCATCTGTCTATCATTTGATTTTCTGTCAATGCAACCTGAAGCTAACATTTCCTTGACGCATTACCATTCCCTGCACAACTATTCTATGCACGCTCAATTTCTCTGATGTTTCTGAGAAAAAGCGGGGTGAGCAAGGGACGCTGCAGGAACGTCGAGATGGCTAAATTCTTTTTCCATTGTTTTAAGCTTAACATTTCTTTCAATCCGCCGAATAGAAACACTATATTTTCCTGCTTTTGCAGTGACAGTGATGAATGTATGTAATAGTGTAGTTTGCTTCAAGGCATGGCATCCCCATTTGTTGTCATGATGCACAATGGCAACCCTGGAGTGTATCTCACCAGAGCTTCTCTCAAAATAAATGTATCATACCGACCGTCTGGGATTAAGACACTCCTAATGTATGACATGCAGCACTAGTGAGTTACTCCAACTGCATTGATACAATAAGACCACAAAGAAATATGAACCTTGAGGCATTATGTGAGGCTTAAATTATTTATTTATTTCTTTTCCAATGCTAGCAGCACCACGAAAATATCCTATCACATGTATACATGTACCACTGGTTAAACCCATGTTGAAAAGCTCCCATAACAATGAGCAATGAATAATGCATTGTTGGTTGTGTGCCAGGGATAGGTACAGCATATGTACATATGTATAATGCAGGTATATAGCGTTCAAACTCCTACCTGTAAAGAATACATTTCTTTTAAATTGGTTATACTGAGAGGAAAATGTAGAAAATAGTCTTTCCAAATACAAATAATGTGAGCTGCTCAGTGAGTGCGCACCAGTCGCTTGTGTATGTAGGTAGGCAAGGTCTTCTAAGTAAGCAGCATAAAATATTTGAGGTAAAGCTTTAAATTGAAGATTTAACTTGTCAGCTCTGGCGCAGACTAACTTCAGATGCCCCAGGCACATTGCCCTTCCTGACGAGTCTTGAGTGAGAGGCTCTCAAGTTATCAACACAGGCATAGAAGTTTGTCAACATAAAGAGTCTGTGTCAGGTCTGACAAGTTAAATTTGACAGGTGCCTCATACGCTAACTCATATATATTTCTTTTTCATTCTTGTTTCAACCTCCCCAGCTAGACAGATGAATTGCTTTATGCAAAGGGATTCAATAGGCTGAAACATGCTGGTTCTTATAGTTTAGTTCTTCATGAGTTCTATTTATGAATGTAATATATGATGATTATGCTTGCACTAGTGCCTTGTAGGTACTGATAGAGGTTCGAGGCAGAGCCAAGTACCTCTATCAAGGACCTGAAAGGCACATGTGCAAGCATAATCATCACACATTGCGTTTATATCACGGTCTGCACCTTTATTGCCGTTCATTCTTAAGAATGAACGGCTATAGGAGGGGACCCATTCTTAAATACAAGCTCTCATAGTGGTGCTTCCTCGCTCTCCATGTATAATCCTCTCATAGGTACAGTATTGAGTATGCCTATACCTGGATTAAAACCTGCAAATCAGTCAAGCATAGAAGTGGTGGCAGTGGTGGTGTTGGTGGACCTGTTATTGTAGACCCTGGGGACAGTGGTGGTAGCCCTGGACACCAGGCAGAGCCATGGTATATAGTATATAGAGCCCCCCCCCCCCACCCACCTCTGAATGGTGGTGGTGGCTGTGCTCCTGGGGTGGCCCCATACCTGCCTGGCACCACCTCCCCCAGCACCATGTGGTTCTCTTCTGCTGGTGGTGCGTTTCTCAGCACCACTGACTATTAACCCACTAAAGGCCACCTACATGTGTATTTATGTATACATGTACACATAAGTATGATGCACTTTTTTAGGAGTTTTAAGTGGCATGATGAATTGATGCACATTTAAACCTTTATGGATGGCATGATGCATTGATGCACACTTAGACCTTTATGGATAGCATGATGTATTGATGCACACTTAACCCCTTAGGGATGTATTGATGCACACTTAACCCTTTATAGATGGCATGATGCATTGATGCACACTTAACCCTTTAGGGATAGCATGATACATTGATGCACACTTAACCCCTTAGGGATGTATTGATGCACACTTAACCCTTTATAGATGACATGATGCATTGATGCACACTTAACCTTTAGGGATGTCATGATGCATTGATGCACACTTAACCCTTTATGAATGGCATGATGCATTGATGCACACTTAACCCTTTATAGATGTATTGATGCACACTTAACCCTTTGTAGATTGCATGATGCATCGATGCACTCTTAACCCTTTATGGATGTATTGATGCACACTTAACCCTTTGTAGATTGCATGATGCATTGATGCACACTTAACCTTTAGGGATAGCATGATGCATTGATGCACAATTAAACCTTTATGGGTGGCATGATGCATTGGTGCACACTTAGACCTTTATGGATAGCATGATGCATTGATTCACACTTATCCCTTTATAGATGGCATGATGCATTGATGCACACTTAACCCTTAATGAATGGCATGATGCATTAATGCACAATTAACCCTTTATAGATGTATTGATGCACACTTAACCCTTTGTAGATTGCATGATGCATCGATGCACTCTTAACCCTTTATGGATGTATTGATGCACACTTAACCCTTTGTAGATTGCATGATGCATTGATGCACACTTAACCCTTTATGGATATCATGATGCATTGGTGCACACTTAGACCTTTATGGATAGCATGATGTATTGATGCACACTTAACCCCGTTAGGGATAGCATGATGCATTGATGCACACTTAACCCTTTATAGATGGCATGATGCATTGATGCACACTTAACCCTTTATAGATGGCATGATGCATTGATGCACACTTAACCCTTCATGAATAGCATGATGCATTGATGCACACTTAACCCTTTAGGGATGTATTGATGCACACTTAACCCTTTATAGATGGCATGATGCATTGATGCACACTTAACCCTTCATGAATAGCATGATGCATTGATGCACACTTAACCCTTTAGGGATGTATTGATGCACACTTAACCCTTTATAGATGGCATGATGCATTGATGCACACTTAACCCTTGAGGGATGGCATGATGCATTGATGCACACTTAACCCTTTATAGATTGCATTGATGCACATTTAACCCTTCATGGGTGGCATGATACATTGATTTACACTTAACCCTTTAGGGATGGCATGATGCATTGGTGCACACTTAACCCTTTATGGATGGCATGATGCATTGATGCACAATTAACCCTTTATGGGTGACCTGCTACATTGATGCACACTTTAAGCATTATAATTAACCATGACAAAATAAATCACCACGGCTATGCCGTGCTTAACTGATTTCCTTAATCCATCAAATACACGCCTCCTAGTTGTTTTCCATGTGTGTCGGCCATCTTTGTTTTAGGAAACACAGGGATCCAGCTCATATATTGTCAATTTTAATCTTCAAAAGTTATCAGATGGATGTTAGTGACCATTGGGACACCTCAACTAGCTAATTTTATTGTTCTCCATATATGTCGGCCATCTTTGTTTTAGGAAACACAGGGATCCAAGCCATATATGGTCAACTTCGATCTTCAAAAGTTATCAGATGGATGTTAGTGACCATTGGGACACCTCAAGTACCTAATTTTATTGTTTTCCATGTGTATCGGCCATCTTGGTTTTCGGAAACACAGGGCTCCAGGTCATATGTGGTCAATTTTGATCTTCAAAAGTTATAGATGGATGTTAGTGACCATTGGGACACCTCAACTACCCAATTTTGTTGTTTTCCATGTGTGTCGGCCATCTTTGTTTTAGGAAACACAGGGATCCAGGTCATACATGGTCAATTTTGATCTTAAAAAAAAAGTTATAGATGGATGTTAGTGACCATTGGGACACCTCAACTACCCAATTTTATTGTTTTCCATGTGTGTCGGCCATCTTTGTTTTAGGAAACACAGGGATCCAGGTCATATGTGGTCAATTTTGATCTTCAAAAGTTATCAGATGGATGTTAGTGACCATTGGGAGACCTCAACTACCCAATTTTGTTGTTTTCCATGTGTGTCGGCCATCTTTGTTTTAGGAAACACAGGGATCCAGGTCATACATGTTCAATTTTGATCTTAAAAAAAAAGTTATAGATGGATGTTAGTGACCATTGGGACACCTCAACTACCCAATTTTATTGTTTTCCATGTGTGTCGGCCATCTTTGTTTTAGGAAACACAGGGATCCAGGTCATATGTGGTCAATTTTGATCTTCAAAAGTTATCAGATGGATGTTAGTGACCAGTGAAAGACCTCAACTACCTAATTCTATTTTTTTTCAATATGTGTCAGCCATCTTTGTTTTAGAAAACACAGGGATCCAGGCCATATATGGTCAACTTTGATCTTGAAATGTTATCAGATGGATGTTAGTGACCATTGAAAGACCTCAACTACCTAATTCTATTGTTCTCCATATGTGTCGGCCATCTTTGTTTTAGGAAACACAGGGGTCCAGGTCATATATGGTCAACTTCGATCTTCAAAAGTTATCAGATGGATGTTAGTGACCATTGGAAGACCTCAACTACCTAATTCTTTTGTTTTCCTTGTGTGTCGGCCATCTTGGTTTCAGGATCACAGGGATCCAGGTCATATGTGGTCAATTTTGATCTTCAAAAGTTATGAGATGGATGTTAGTGACCATTGAAAGACCTCAACTACCTAATTCTTTTGTTTTCCTTGTGTGTCGGCCATCTTGGTTTCAGGAATCACAGGGATCCAGGTCATATGTGGTCAATTTTGATCTTCAAAAGTTATCAGATGGATGTTAGTGACCATTGTGACACCACCACCACCAATACCACCACCACACTACTCCCAACCCTCACACACATTCCTTATTTGCATATTTTAATCCAGGCATAGGTTTACTCCATACTATAGCAATGGGACAGGATTTTACATGGAGAGCGAGGAAGCACCACAATCAGAGCATATATTTAAGTATAGGTCCATTCCAAAGGCCATAGAGTTCATATATAATGATCTTTTTTCCTTGGATCATAATAGGAATATGCACGGCATTACAGCATTGCTGTGTTTACTTTCTTGAAAGTATGTTATAGATTAATAAATTGCAAAACACACAACATATGAAGGGCTTTTGTATTCCGTATTAAAATAATATTTGTTCTGAAAATTTTGATCTAAGATCATATTAAAAATGTTGTAAATCAATTCTATACTTCTTAGAACATGATATGAATATGCACGGCATTACAGCTTTGCTGTGTTTACTTTGCCGAAAATATGGGATAAATTTCTAATCCGGGAAACGCACTGCAATTTAACTGCTTTTAGAATTGATATTAAACTCAGAATTGATCGTCAAATTTAAATATGAAACCCTAATATCTTGATCATAGATGACAGATCCTAAATTAAATCCTCTCAATTGCATCCTTAACACGGGCCTCTTGATCATAGATCTTAGATCCTAAATTTTCAATTGAATCCTTAACATAATCTCCTAACCATTGACCCCTTGTGATGCATTAGAATGCATTCTGCATTCACTGACATACAAACATATATACTGGTACCCATGGGGTCCCAAACGTAAGACTCATCTAACCCAGCAGAGCGCCATTGTCCAGCCCCGTGGCCTAATGGATAGCATGAAGCACTTTGGACCAGAAGATCTCTGGTTCTAGTCCAACCCATGAGCAGCTTTTCCTGTATGAACCACTCTGAAAGCTAAACCTGTGCTGCTGGCACATATAAGAATAGTATAGGAAAAGTACACTGTCAATATTCAAGTGGTAATGCACAGTGCCTCTATCCTGTGATAAAAGCTCTCCAGTTTGGTCACATAAAATCGTTCTGAAATGTGATCGGTTGGTGGCTTCCAGTAGTACAATGAGAGGGTAGCTCTATGACTGCTCAGTTTAGTCCCTCTCATCTCAAATACATCTGCAGAGGGCAGTAGTAAGCAGACCCCATTTTTAGATCTTGCATAGTTCAGAAACCATCTCACATTGATGCAGAAGGTGGTGAGAAACACAAGGTCACATTGTGGTGCCTTCTTCAAGGTCTCAAGTTTCCTGAATACAAATTTGTGTGAAGCTAAAATGCACTTGGATACATGGTTTATCTTACCTAAGAGAGACCAAATGGTCCATTTAGTGGCATAGTTGGTAGTCAGCCATTTTGTACACTATCAAGGGTTGAGTGAGTGGGGTCGTCCATGTAGTCCTACCTTGAGTCAGCCCTTTTCCATATTTTTGGTACCAAATTTTAGTCATAGCTATGGTCATTCCAGTGGATTTTAACCTGCTTACCTTGATAGAAAATGGAAAGATGTAGGAGCAGCTATTTTACCTGCCTCGCTGCATGTGGTGAAAATGGCCCCCATAGAGCCCTGCAGTAGTACACCACAGGTCTACCTGGAGGGACGAGACTGAGGGGCATGGTGTATGATTGTAAATCCGTGCCTTATGATTGATTTAAGTGAAACTGATGCCCTGGTGGCATAGGTAATATATAAAGTTACATTTGAGTTTAAACCCCCCTTCTCTATCATTGTTAGAAATGTATCTACACATGAAAATGCCAATAAAAAAGCAATGAGCAGCTGAGATTAGCATGAAAAATCATTTCCTTGCATGGGGGTTAGGTAGGTAAAAGTTTGATATTTTAGCTATAAAAAAGTTAATGCATGTTACTTTGTATCTTGGGTAGTTTAGAAAGGATTTAGGGTTATAAGGGGGCATATCTAAGCCTTCAGAAGTGTTTTTTTTTATGTTTGGACTAAAATTAAATTAAATAGAGTGAATAGGAATGACAAAATGAACTGGGAATGCTGGTGAGTAATGTATAACCCTTCAAACACTTTAGGAATTCCAAGGTTACCATGTATATTAAAGGCATAAAGAACAATCAAAATGCACGATCTAGGCTGCTCTCCTACACTGCTGAGACCTCTGTATAGCCCTGTATGGTGGGGGTGGTGGAGTGGTAGTGTGTGCACAGACCATGACCACTTTCTACCTGCAGTTTGTATGGTGAACTTTTCACAGAAAATGCCTGACCTTCTCTCACATTTCCCTCAATATTTCAAAAACTAGAAAAGATATTGACACAGGGATTGCTGCATTGTCTATCAAATATGTTAGGCTTTCTATTGATGGGTCTTAGTATCGTATGCGATGAATTTTTCTAGTAGGGGGTAAAACCCTTATCCTTTTTCACAAAACTGAAATTTTCTCTTTTCAATAACATGGTTTCTATATGAATACAATATACAAAACTAAAAATTCCGTTATCATTTTATTTGTTTTTATCCTCCCTAGCTACTGATCTAGGACAGCATAATAATCCCATTCTGCTGGTCTAGTGAATAGGGCTGGCAGTTAAGGCTCAAATGACCTTTTTAAGGGCCAGCAGTTAAAGGGTTAAGAGGGTTCTTTGATACTTCCTTGCACATGAAATAATGTGAAATCATTCTAAATTTTCATCTACATATTCATAATGTAACACTTTCAGATGATTCTACATAGGAATCTATGGAGTTGATACCTAGAGATTATGTTCATATAGGTTCATAAATGTGTCTGTGTCCACTGGGAAGTCTTGGAAATCGGGAGTTCAATACTGGTCTGTAGTATCAAATAACCTTGTATAAGCCTCACCGACTTTGGGACCATCCTATAAGCCACAATAAGCCTCTGGCATATGAAAATATTTACTTGTGGTTGACTCATGGTACTGATAATGAAAAATCACACTCCTAAGTGAATGATGTCCAATATTGTCAGTCACACCTTATGTACTTAAGTAGGTCCTTATTGTGATAGTCTCTTAGTAACTCATTTCAGACATCTAGAGTAGTCCTGTTCTTGTAGTGTTTAAGGAGTTTTGTATTGCAGAAAGTAAAATATTTCAATTCATATTTTGGAAATACAGACCACAAGTGAAGAACAATGTATGACCAATATGTGTACTGTATTGACGTAACATGCCCAGGTGTATGGACTGGAGTAGTTTGTTTAGACAGAACAGAATCATAATCAGACCCCTGGGAGAGGGGGGGATCTTGTTCATCAGCATATCCTCATCTCCTGGATGTTGGTTCTAAACCAGTTCCAGTTTCTGGTGACCATTCTTCACTCCATCCTCCTTCTGAGACTGGGTTGTAGCCTGTGCCACAACAGTATTGGGCACAGTCTTAAAGACTTTACTCTGGTTTTTATCGGACCTCACCCCTTGGTTTCCAGCTTCCTGCCCTCTCACACTACCCTTCCTGCTCTCCCTCAATAAATTCAAGGTTTAAGCTTTCAGGTCATTAGGTGCAGTTCCCAAGCCCTGATTGATATCCTTGAACCTTGAACCAAGTGATGGAAGTGATGGTATGGTAGCTATAGCAAAAGGCAAGTTTCCTTTTCATGGTCAGTCAGTTAGAACGAGCTTGGGAGAACAACTGTTAGAATAACCAAGATAAAGAGCTGATGTATCTGAAAAGGGGTCAAGGCTCCTTTGATCCTCATTCAGGTAGTCATGCATGCTCATGATAGTGGTAAGAGGCAAGGGTGACAAACTGGCTGACATTCACATAATTATTTCCTTGATACTTATGAACTCCTTAGGGTGTATGGCGGGGATAGGATAAAAGTGGTCAGATTTTCGCCATATTCCCATCAGAATCCCAAAATTATATGCACACTCCATATAAGCATTAAAAACATGGTGGTCCCAGGCATATTTTGGAGATACAGAGCTTTAAACCTCATATAGGATTATATAGCAATTTGTCAGATTCTTTTTTAACATCCTCAAAACCTAGATTATAAGCATTATCTTTGCAGTAAATGCAATATTGACATATGGTCCCAGGCATATTTTTAATGTTTGGGGCTTTGAAAACGTAGAAATCAGCTTTCAACATACAGTGAGGGGGCAGGTGATTTGAGAAATCAAGCTAGATACATCAGCACAGTCATCATGGAATAGTGGTAGCACATTTGCCTTCATATCAGAAGATACTGGGTTCAATTCCTGCCTGGGGCAGCTTTGGAAGACTTTTTTCAAGCATAGATATTTGTTTGGAAAAGAGTTTTCTAGCTTCCATAAAACGTTTTTCAATGTTTCATTTAACGATTTTCCATGATTCAGAAAGAAAATGTTTCAAAACCATTCTAGTTACTACCATTACACACATGTGTGAGCCAGCAAGCAGAAAGGACAGTTACTGCGGGATTTAGTACCAGATTTAGCCACCAGGGGGCACCACTATGGACTAGAATAGGAAAAATATGACTAAAACTGTTATAGGCTCCTTTTTTTATGGAGAATTCAATGGTTTTTGATAAAACGTTCTATTTTGGGTGGAAAGGTTCTAAATTTGGCATGTAAAAAGAATGTTTTTGGGCCAAAATAGGCATTTTTGTTGATTTCTGTTGCCATGGAAACATGATTTACATTCTAAATAGGAAAATCAATGATTCCATTTGAAGGAACATCCCACAAGGTTTACTATGGCGAAAACAGAATGAAAATACCATTTCTAGATCAAAAGTTATGGGCAAAAGAATAAAAATTTATACGAATTTAGCTAATTAGCATAAATTATGCTAATTAGCTATATATCTCATGACCAATTAGACATAGAGCTTATTAACATTCTTGAAATGGTCACACCTACCCATATCTAGCAAGCCATTCCTCCAAAACTAACAGGAGTATCTTCTCATGCTATGTATCACTGTAAAGCTAATGATTTGAATTTTAAAGTTGACTTTTAGCACAGAGCACCCTTTCTCGTCTACACATGTACTAATAAAATTCAGTAAAGAATACCAATTCAGGGTTTGATCCCCCAGTCTTCCAATTAGGAGTCAAGCAGCTTACAGAGTAACCACAACATCTGCTGGTGTATCATGTCTTAGCAGGCCTCTTCTTTACATACTATATATATGTGTAAAGCCGTGCACAAGGCCGGCATCCATCTTAAGGGGATCAAGCCACATTTGAAAGGGAGAATCTGGATGAGGGAATCTGACCTTAAATACAGGGAAGGGGGAATCCCATGACAAAAGATGAGCATGTAGGGGCGCGGCCCTACATATGGAGATAAAGTCTATCGGGCCTTCTCACAGTGGAACTGATTGAGCAGCACTTTGAGATGGTTAGATAGAAAAGAAGACTTTAATAGAGAAGTTCAGAGAAAATTGGTAAAATAGTTTATAATTAAATGGAGAGCTGATACACCCTGCTTGCTATATGAAGGCGCGAGTATCCTGCAATGTCTATCTACCCGAATGATTCCATGAAGAAAGTCATAATGCCAAACAATATTGCCTTGTAGTAAAGTCTCCCTGGATTTATTATTTGTCTCGTTCATTGTTTGTCTCATCCATTATTTGTCCTGTCTTGTATGTATTTTGATTGGCTCTGTTCTTACTTATCTTGTGCATTGTCCATTTTTCATTTTGATATAAGATATAGCACCTGAAGGGGTTGAAAGGTATGAAGTCATTGATATTTTGCATCATTATAGCTGATACTTGAAACTTGATTTGGAAGAGCAAATGTCTTACATGAAGTGACCTTGATTCTATTCAGGCATTTACAGAGACCACATGTATATCTTACATATGGTAAAGTACCAACCAATGGCGGCTAGGGTGATAAAAAGCAAAGAGAGATGCAATTTTATCCCATAAAACCTGTTTAAGGGAAATTGTCACATTCAAGTCCAAATCATTTGACCTTGACCTTTTCCAAGGTCAAGCAAAGATGACTAACTGATAGCTCCCTAATATATCTGTCTCTTGGTAAGATTTCATGTGCCTGACACTGGCGGTTAACAGGACAATGAGAAATGAATTATATTAGTTGCTATTTTCACCTTATATCTCATGTTTAGGGGAAATCTTCACCTTCAAGGTCAAATCATGTGAACTTGACCTTGCTCAAGGTCAAATAAAGAGCACTCACTGATAGGACCCTAATATATCTTTCTGATAGTAAGATTTCATGTGCCTGCACTAGCGGTTAGCAGGATGATGAGAAATAAGTTGTATGGGTTGCTATTTTCACCTCATATCTCATATCTAAGGAAAATCTTCCCCTTCAAGGTCAAATCATGTGACCTTGACCTTGTTCAAGGTCAAATACCCAACACACACTGATAGGGCCCCCATATATCTGTCTCATGTCAAAATTTCATGAGTCCAGCCCTTATGGTTCTCAAGTTATTGAGATCCAAAGTTTGATAACTGTTATTTTCCAGGAAAATGTTCAATTTAATGAAAAAATTGGTTGCCATGGAAAAGGGCCTATAAATCACACATATTGGTCCAACCCAATGACCCACCTGGTCTAATCTGAAAGCTAATGGTCTCAGCTTTTGTTTGATACCATGTGACCATTGCTACGCTTGGGGTGAGACAAAATTCATTTTTAAGCTGCTTTTTCAATAGTGGCTCCCACACTAAATATTTAAGGAAATCTAATGGAAGGGTTTTATACGCTGTGTCGACATTGAGGCTAAACTTTATCAAGTCTGTCTAATAAATCTTAGAAGTTGTAACTAAGCTTAAATCTTCCTTGATGGCGAAGATCCTGAGAACACAGCTTTCCCCAAGGGGCAAGGGCAGATACACGGCTTAAAATTATAGCCCATTCAATCAAGTTTGGTACACAGCAGCCTGAAGGGCATTTCAAAATGATAAAAATGACTATCATTCTGAAAAGCCTTCCTGCTCAGCCCACTCACTAGAGCAGCATCAAGTTGATATTGTGCTACAATATCAATGCAGGGCTAGAGAGTAGACTTATCAGCACAGCATTATTGCATCATGACGACATGAACTTGGAGGCATCATGCGGATGTTAAGGGCCTTATATACCAAGATGCCCTCAGCCTGGTCAGTGTCATTGTCTCTCCATGATTCTGATAACTGGGGAAATGAGGTATTTTCCTCATCGTACATTCATTAATATTATATTCACTCCACGGAAAACCGATCTCTTATCAAGCATAAACACTACCATTTGATATGAAATAGAGATGTACACCTCCCATCTGCTGTTATACAAAATTATATATGTGATCTTTATCCATATGTGACACTATTTGCAAAAAGAGGTTTTAGAGCAGGACGCAATTATGCTCTCTTTCTCAGTACATGTCAAATATGAAGCCTTGAAGAGGTCTGAAGTCGATCGTAAGGCTGTTAAAACCTCTTGCCTAAATGTTGCAATTAATAGAATGTCATTATCAATATCATAAAAAAAAGATCCAGACACTTCTTGGTGACACTCTCTGAAATATCTGTTGTTTAAAAAGTGTTCACATTTTCACTGACAAAACGGGATCACCAAGCCGATGTATTGCATAGTGGAGTTCGAACTTTATCTCATGTTATACCACGGTTATCACAGATCACAACGATTTTGGGTGCCCAAACTGGATAATATGAGTGCTTTTTAACACAGGATAGAGGCACTGAGAGTTGACACTTGAATAGTGACAGTGTTCTTTTTCTATACTACTTTTATATGTGACAGCATCTGAGGTTTAGCTTTAACAGTGGTTCATACAAGAAAAGCTCAGTATGGATGGGACTAGAACCAGGGATCTTCTGAATCAAAGTGCCTCATACTATCCATTAGGTCACAGGGCTGGACAAAGGAGCTGGGTTGGATGAGTCTTATGTTTGGGACCCTATGGATACATATATATGTTTGTATGTCAGTAAATGCAGAATGCATTCTGATGCATTCTAATGCATCCTAAAGGTGCAGACCGTGGTATAAACGTGTGATGATTATGCTTGCACTAGTGCCTTTTAGGTACTTTTAGGCACTCGGCTCCACCTCATGCCTCTATCAGTACATAAAAGGCACTAGTGCAAGCATAATCATCGTATATTACATTCGTAAATTATTCTAATGGGCGTCATATGATAGGGCACTGCATGGTCCTACAAGTGAGATAAGCCTCCACAGACTCACACCCATGAACCTTTCCCTACTTATTGCACAGAAGGACTAAATAGTATCATAGAGGCGTGTCAGGCTTTTTACTCATCCCAACTGGCACAATCAAGTGTTTCAAGCTGTTTTACTCATGACATTGTCAGACCAATTTCAATAAAAAGGATAGCCTCATTCCTCCAGGACCAATTATATTAGGTTTAAATGCTCTTTGTCTGCCTGGCCGTTAGGGATTGTATCATGTCTCAAAGTGCATGTTCATTTGTGGTTATACAGTCTGTATGGCGAGTTACTCACCAGGGCTGCATCATGCACCATGACGATCAATGGAGACAATGCATTAAAGCAACATGCCATGCTGCCTTTATAAGGGAACTCCTATATTGGCAATGCACATGCAAAACACACATGCGTTTGATTTAGTGACCAATCTATTCTTACTGGTATATAGCCAAGGCTTGGCACTGCACCCACCAAACATTTCCACATTATAAAACAGACAAGAGCATTGGTACTTAGGATAAAGTAATTGATGTGGCCTACATAGTCTAGCTCATAACTCAATCGTTTTTTAACAAGGTTTGCAGCCTGAGTCAAATTGCCTTCAATGCCTCAATTTCCACAAGCGGTCCTAATCATTTGAATTGTGAAGTATAGCTACACGTAAGGCTTAACTAGTCGCAGGTGCTTCAATGCAGCACTTGAATGTGCCACACTGATAAAACAGGCCTGGCATTGTTAGTGAGTACAGACTACGTTTCTATATTCAAGTGACTGTAACTCTCATGACTATACTTGCTATAGTCACTAATTTCTAACTTAACTTAGTCATATACAAAACTGATATAGTCACCATGTAGTCATGCCATGATGCTAAGCATCAAGTACATAGTTTCTGTAACTAATATGGATAGTCAGGATGACTAATATCCATCGAAGATGGCTGCTGTATGCCTTCTCCATGAGGTGGTACCATGAGGTGGTACCATGAGGTGGTATCACACAGTGCGGACCAGAAAATACCAGTGATGTCGACCTTGGATGTAGCATTTGAAATACTTAAAATTGCCTCACAGCTTAGCACAATACACCACAATTTAGCTTTTGAAATGGAGAAAATTATGCAGTAGGTCCAGAATATAAAAGTCAGGTAGGACCTTCTGTAAATTGCCATGACAACCACCACACTGATTTTGAGTAGTGGGACCTGACTGGTGTAGGAATACACTATATGGTCATTTCACCCCCATAACCCTCCACTGTTTTCTTGATATCAATAAAAGCATAACTCTAGACTAAAGAAAAACACTTCCTAATATTTCTCATACCAAATAACCATGGGTTTAATTAAGCCTTTCTCTCTTCATAATATTCCGAATTCCTTGAAATAACAAAATTTCTGAGGAACTATTTGGCCATTCTAACAGAAAGTGGCCGAATTAGGGTGGTACCACCATGATGCCTAGTAGAAACTGAAAATAACTTTTCGTAATAATCACACAATATCATGATGTATAGATGAATTACCTATCCCTTCATTGTCAGACATGATCAATGAACAGGATAGGGTGAAGATTAAGCCTGATTATAAATGTCCTGATGTGTCACTGTCTCCTCTCAGCATCCAACAAACTTGTGCTCTTTGATTTTGTTCACAGAAACCTGTAACATCATCAATCTGTGAGCTCTACACATAGTTAGAATGACTATTCCCATGATTAATATGTGACTAATGCATATAGTCATCTGACTATGGGGGGGGGGGGTCAAAATATGCTGCTATAATCAGCTCTGACTATGGGATTCGTTATCAGTGCAGCAATATGTCTATGGGGTTGATGTAACATTGAAGGATCGCCGTGATGAGTTCTGCATGCCCACTTGGTAAATACTATTGATGCACTGCTGCATCATGCCGACAAATGGACATGAACCTTAAAACATAACATGGCATTTAAATAGCTAGGGCGTGTGTCATATATACTGATACCAGGTCGAATCGTCAATGGATTCAATGAGAATCAGGTTCTGGGTGCAATGTGGATGATAGGTTACAAGTGTTAACATTGCTTTTACAAAGAACCATTCCTGAGGGTCAGTGTTCGGACGCCAAAAACTGGAGTAGTCAGGAATCCACAGTTGCATACACCCTGTTAAGTCCATTGTGCTAACATCCTATACCATATGAGCATGCCATACACTACAACATCAATGGTCCTGCAGGAACTTACAGCACCTCAATGACTGCCTTGTTTGTATGCTATACATGGGCTGCATTGTTACTTTGAATATTTCATGTTGGTCGCTGCCAACTATGTCCAGGTGCCAAAAGCTATGTAGGGGAAAGTTGCCTAATTTGAACCAGCTCCTAAATTGGACCACCCTTGTTTCTCCTAGTGGCAGTAATAGGAACTAGGTTCCAATGCTTCCATTTTTTAGTCAATACCACTAAAGTTCCTAATAACTTCCAAAACTGTAATTTTTCTTTAATTTTATGCACATTTTCTGTGAAAAATGGTTTTTGGAGCCCTTGATCTTATTTGCATCACTGTTTACTTAAGCCCTTCTGGTTGCTAGGCAACACTTCTTTGTTCAAAGTCTTTCAGATTTTTAGATGTCATATTATACTTTTAGACTAAATTTAAATTTGATAAAAACCATTGTCATGTTTTAGAAAACAAACTATCAATGAGAAAGATGAAAAGTTGCCTAAATTAGACCAGCTTGAGTTGTCTAAATTGGACCATAGTTATACTATTGGGTTCAATTTAGTTGCCTAAATTGGACCACTTGGTTGGGGCTAGGTCTAGTTTTCTAAATTGAATCAAAGTGTAACCGTTTTCTTACTCCAGTATGGAGCAAATTCACATGATGTTGATGCAAATAACAAGAGGACATGTGATATAATCTATTAAAATGTTCCCTAGTTTTATAATTTTTTCAATATAATGATAATATAAGGAAATAGAGAACGATAATGCAGATTGGTCCAATTTAGGATACCAACTGGTCCAATTTAAGCAACCATGTGCCTAAATTGGACCATTAGGCTTTGATTTTTAATTGCACACCACGACTAGAGACATTCAAATTCCTAGATTTTTCTGCTATCAGCAGAAAGCTATGAGGTACCCTCACAAAGTGTATAAATTTTACAATCAAATTCATAGAAATAATCACTGGACAGGAAAAGGTTCTTAGGGGGGTCCAAATTAGGCAACTTTCCCCTACAGTAAAGATAATGGCTACTAAAGAACGCTCGAATGGGATCGAGAGAGGGGGGTGAATCCAGCACCTTGGCAGTGTCTCCATACATATGCATGTAGTACATATAATTCATTAACTCCAAAGGCCACAAGATGCCTTAAGGTCCATGTTCCTTTGCGCTCAGTCTACTGGCCAGCATCGTTGATGTTCCCACCTGGCCATAGCGGTGGCATCCTACATGAATGCAATACTCAAGTCCAGTGGCCACATCAACATTGGTTCAATGTTGAATCAACATTTGAATATCAACTATTGATTCAGGGTTGAAATATGTCAAAGTTGACACAACACAATCAAATCAACTATCTAACCATCATTGCTGATTCAACTTTTGAATTTCTATGTTGATTCATCGTTGTTTCAACGTTGTTTGACAACTGCATTCTTGCATCATAATTAACACAATGGATTTAAGTGATCCTTTGGGGAGTTCATTCTAAGGTAAAGCATGAGGAGGAAGTAAGGAGAATTGTCCTTGTATACTTGGGGAGACTAATGTGCATCTCTAAGTGAGCCCCCCCCCCCAATCATAAACAAAATGAATCCATCTCTGACATTATGGTGAAAGACATTGACGATGGGTCCGTGAATGTCACTTGCCCTGGGTGTCTATATAACCATGTATACAAAAGGCTATGCCTGCCTATGGAGGTTTCAAGGTTGATTTAACTCAGAGTGCTAGTGTGCATAATACAAATGCAGCACAGATAGGTTTTCACCAAGACTGCATTAATTGGCCCAGGGTATCCCCTGGGCTATGGAGCCGGGTTTTCAGTCAGATCCACAAATTTGTAATCACCAACTTTAGGGTGTAATCATTCAGTGATATACTGTTAGTTTACACATTTTTCAAAAGCCAAAGGAAAGTTTCAAATCTCATCTATCAGACAACATTTTGTCCTTTATGGTGAGTGATGTCTTTCTCTACGAAAAAAGCTGCTGTACTTACGCCATGTTTTTGGGAGCTATACTGACTACAAGTTCTTTAACCATTGGGTCTATGGGTCAGATAGATTTTGGCGATGAAATTAGCACATGGAGTCCTATGGGTAATCACCAAGTGAGACACTTTTTTTCAGCCGGCAATGTTTACAGTGTCCAAGCTATACACATAACACATTGGGGACTGAGCGATAAACTAAGCATGCTAAGGATAAAGTTTTCTGTGGGGGCTAGGTGTCCAGGGGGCCAGGTTTCCAGGGGGCCAGGTGTCCAGGGGCTAGGTGTCCAGAGGGCCAGGTGTCCAGGGGCCAAGTGTCCAGGGGCCAGGTGTCCGAGGGCCAGGTGTCCGGGGGCCAGCACACCAGGGGGCCAGCAGTCCAAGGGGTTTAGTAAGAGAAGATTATGCCAGACTGGTGTCAGTACATGTATAGATGATAGTCTCTATTTGTAAGTAATTAGTCAATATTTCGCAAATGCTGATTCCTGTGACCCTACAGGGTTGATAGAGGGTTTTATGGTAGTAGACCCTGGGCCATATGTGATATATATCACACGTTAAATCTTTCATTATATATTAGGGCAAATAGATGTTATGAACACTGTTTATAAGTGCCCAAAGGTTAAAAAAAGGGGAGCAGTTCAGTAATTCATTGACGTTCAGGATTTCCCTTTTCATGGAATAAAAGAATGCCAAAGAGAAACAGAGGAAAACGAAGACTGCGAAATAAAGATACACTGTAAAGCAAAAGGGGAAAACAGATGAAGCATGAGGTATGAGGGGAGCAAGGAATACCTATAGGAGGAAAGGGGGTAAAATATCTAGACTGATAGCAGATAGCAGCTCATATAAACTAGTAAATGTCACAGGTATAGCCCTTAGTATGGACACCCAGTGGGACGGCCATTACTTGATCTAGCACGTGGCGAGATAAGCACTGATAAGAGCTAGCATGCATGAAGGGTATCTGTTGTTACATAATGTACCCCAAAGATTCTACAGTGAACACAGGGAATTACTTGATTGGCTTATAATGCATCCCGGGTCAATCCTATACAAAGACAACAGTTCATTACATATACAGTAATACAAGTTCATAGGGTGTGAACTTGAGCACAGGCGAACATTGGTCAATAACTGCTACTGTCCATTGGATGTGGGGGGAGATTCCAATTATTGATGTCAAAAAGGGAAGAGGACAGGAAAACAAGGTTGTCCCTCATCATATGAGATATCATAACTCAGCCCTGCAGTTGGTGCATGAATAACAGTATGCTCCCTGCCATTGCCCTAACCTAGAGTTTCCTTCCGCCCTTTTATCAGGTTCCAGCAAAGCTGAAATCCCACATCGTTGTGGAAAACTGGTCTGGCACCAAATCACACATCACACCAGGGTGTGATTTGGGTATGGCGTGGGATTTGGCATCACCACCAAAATAACTATTTCAAAGATGATTTTGACCAATCTAAGTTATATTCTAATGGGTATAAATCATGGTAATTCTTGAAACAAATAATCTTGCAACAAACTGTGCAATTGGTTATGTATCTGATACACAATAAACAGAGCTTGCATGCTGTGAAAAAACAAATCAGTCATGGCAAGATTTGGGCAACCCTTAAAATAATGCACAGTGTCTTGATGCCAGATGTCCTCTATGCTTTTTGCTAAACAATCTAATGTGTATCAATGATTAAAGCAACATCCCAGTAAGGTACTGACAAAAAAAA
The DNA here is from genome assembly GCA_949317995.1 of Acholoe squamosa. NCBI lineage: Eukaryota > Metazoa > Annelida > Polychaeta > Phyllodocida > Polynoidae > Acholoe > Acholoe squamosa. Next base: position 70,415,626 of record OX439038.1, read on the forward strand.
ACAAAGTGTTTTAATCAGTTATTAATGATGAAAGCCATGTTACAATACACATTCGACAATATAAGACCATACAACATAGCAAACTTTCCTACTAATGTTTTTTCTTACACTGACAGCTTTTCTTGCACTGATGTGGAAAAACGCATCACCCCCTTGTGAAAACAGTATGTAAAACAGCAGGGGTGTGTGATTTCACGTGGGGGTATTATCAAAGTAGTGGCTCAGACCTGTTTATTGTAGTCTTTATGCAACAAACTGTGCAATTGGTTATGTACACAATATACACAATAAACAGAGCTTGCATTCTGTGAAACAACAAATCAGTCATGGCAAGATTTGGGCAACCCTTAAAATAATGCACAGTGTCTTGATGCCAGATGTCACCTGAAATGAATTTAAGGCAAGTTCCTGATTCTAGCAGGTGCAGTTGAAAAATGCAATGCAGATAACAGCTAAAAATGAAACAATTTTGATTGATTACAGATTAGGAAAAAATATGTTTGTGTTTGATAGCACAATCAAGCAATTTAGGTCAAATGTAATGCCCAATGAGAAAATGATTAAAGTAAAAGAGAGATAGTGAGAGAGCACCAGAGAGAGAGAGAGATAGAGATGTAGTAAAGTAGATATATTGTGCCAACTACACGGTAACATGGTGTAACCGTCGGGCCACCCTGTTGACATGACACTAATACCAGGGACAACAACACAAGGAACTTAGAGTTTCTGAAGCTTTATTACTGATTTGAACTTAGATCACTTTGTTCGATAATAGGATGCACACTTATCGATACTATAGAGTAATACCTCCTTATGGAGGTGCGAGAGGTCTTGGCGCCTAAGACACACTCGCCGGACTAGGAACATGTTGTCCCTTATATAGTAGGTCAATTAACATGTGACATCATTAGCATATTGATTGTAATTAGAAATGGCGGGAACCTTACAGGTTACTTGCAGCAAATACTGATCCTCTTACATCACAGGCTTAGCACCTCCGAGAACTCACTGTTCTTCTGGTAGTGGTGCAGGTAACAGGGGTCTGGCCACTCAAGTGGGAACCAATGCACCATCGGAGTTAGAGGAGCTCCGCTGAGAGCAGGAGTCCTGTGAGGCAGTCCCTCAAGTTCAGGTGCTACCGAAGCAGTGGAACCGCTCCAGTTTATACCATGGGGTGACTGGGTACATGTGCCAGTGACCTGGCTACGGACATCCAAGCTCAAAGCACTCATACTGGTGACAGTACTTGAGGCGGATTCTATCGGCCGGGTCTGTGAGGGTTTCACTTTAATGTCATCCAAGACCTTTATAGATTGCTTTTGGCTCTCTAGGTAGGTCTGACGGATAACACTAGCGGCCTCGGTGTCCCACACACCTTGCATGATAGAAGTCACCTTGTTGCACTCCCACATCTTGGCCCTTGATAGAGAGCCGGTAGCGGTAGTGCCACCTGACTTCTTAGTTGATCCAGCGCCAGATGGCTTTGGCTTCAACTTGGGGTCAGGCTTCTTGGCCAAGGTCTTAGCCTTTGGGGGTGGACCAGATGACTTGTCCCTGGCACCAGAAGGCTTTCTGGTGGGCTGCCGGGAGTGCTTAGAACCGACAGCAGCGGGTTCATTGTCCTGCTCCTTTGGTAAGACATTGGACCCGGACTCACCCAACTTCTGTTGGGGTCCATAGCCCGTTGTCTTGCCGATACAGCAGTCCCACTCATGGTCCATAAGTTTGAACCTATTGATCAGGCTGTTAGCTACTTGTCGTTTCTGGAGGTGGCCGCCGCAGATTTCTCCAACTTTGGCCTCCCAACAAGCAGTTACCATACCGAGAGCTCTAGGTAGACGGTGTTGGTGGTAGCCATTCTTCATCAGATGGCATACCACTATCCCTTGACAAGCATTCCGGTGGTATTCACCATCATCTCACAGCCGGCAGGCCGTCCTGCCTTCATCTGCTGGTACACAATAGATGAGGAGGTGGGTTGGGAGGTGGTTCTCACATAGATGCCGGGCAAAGCGAGCCATGCTAGCGCACCTAATTGCAGGTCTAGCACCCGAGCGCTCCTGGCACCTTTGAAAGGGGCAGGGGTCACCTGGGACGTAGTGCCTCAATGAGTAGTTGAGCTTCATCCGAAGCTCATGACCCAGTGTCGCGTTGTTGGAGTCAAGAATCAAGATGAGTTCATCCACATACTAATCTATTGGATGGTCTGTGTCGCTCATCCAGTCTTCGTCGTCCGATCGGGGTCGATCAGTTTAGGCACCCAGTGATGGCCATTCTTGTCTTGTAGACTTTCTGGCGTTACATTCGGCCGGTTGTCTGCTTTGACAGCATCGGCCTCCTGTGCTTTCTTAGCATTTGGAAGGGCTATAACTAGTAGTTATTTCCTCTTCTTCTTCCGCAGGTTCATCGGGTTGGTGCCGAGTTCCTGAAGGGCTTCAGAGTCAGAAGAACGTTTTTTCTTCTTTTTCTTAGGCCTCTTCTTAGATTCAGTGTCGGTAGTCTCAGTAGAGTCGACCTCCATGGCCTCCTCTTTGAGTATTACTGGCTTCGGTACCCTATGCCCGGCAGTGGAGGGGGAGGTGGTGGTGTCGGTATGGTCTGAGGTGTGGTACCCTGGTCGGTAGTGTGCCAATCGGTACCTTCCTCACCATTCGATGCCAACAACCTCTCTTCCTCTGCCGGCATCAAGTTTGCTGCTGAAGCCATGCTGTTCATATCAGAACCCCAGTCAAATCTGCTAGGAGATGTTGACTGTAGAATCGTAAGACAATTCTGAACTCTAATCCCCACTGCGCCTCTATTTATAGGGGGCTATCCGGTGGAACTGGATGGTGTGAACAGCCAATCAGCGCCTCATATCATTGACTCCTTGATACTGCGCAAAATGTTTCATTTGCATCTGTCCATGGTACTGTCAAAATCTATTTGACCCAAGTCAGTTCACCCTGGTACATAATGAAACACACAGCAATATGTGGATCAAACATTCTCATAAAATGCTGAATGCAGGCAGCGCCTGTCCACCCACCCTGGTTCCAATATATATCGCTCCCTGACTGGATATAAGATCTGCAGTTACCGTTAGGTTGTACTTCTCGTTGTGTAATTTTTTATTCCATTCATGGGACCATATGATACCACTATGGGTATCAAAGCATTGTGGTGTACAGCCTTATATAGGAACTGATTTATCACCACTGGCCTAGCCATATCTAGACGGGTGACATAGATTTCTCAAGCTCTGCCTGCTCGATACGAGCCAGTCTGGCCTTCAACCTAGCACCTCGGTCATGAGTTGTAGGTGTGGTTGATACAACAGCCGGGGGTTTGTTTGTTTGTTTTAGCCTTCCTATCACGCCCATCGGCGCCTTGACCTGCTGTGGTGTAGCGGTCGGTGTGGGGTCAGGTATTTATGACTCCTCATTACCGGTCGGTAGGTCAAACTCATCAGCCGGTACCCCATTCCAGGGTTGCAGACGGGCTATATGAGAGTTATATCTCCTACCACGGGTGGATTTTAGACAAACAGTGGTCTCATTGATCACTGCTAAAACTTCCAAAGTTTCAACCCAATCGTAATTGACTTTCTGTAACTTTTGCAGATTGCTCCAAAGTACCAATGTCCCAATGAGTAAGCATCCCGTAACATTCATCTAAGTGCCTTGACAGTACAGGGCTGCGCACCAGCTAACCCTGGGACTCGATACACCATGTTAGTAGCGGGATTTGATCTTTTTTTCCCTTCTTTTTCTTCCAAAATGTGCCGAGATTCTGTGTCTGTGGCAGAAATCCATTATTTCCAGGCAGAGTTCATAAGGAACCACAGCCTGTAAATTTTTCCTTCTACCCGGTCGGGTCCTCCATCGACACAATACATTGTCCTTGATACACAAGTCATCCCATTGAGCTACTAGAGCTCAGGTTTCTTTGTGTTCTATAGACAATGTCGGCCTAGTTGGTTTAGATTCACCATTCTCGATCCAAAGCTTAACTTTGGAAATGATAGGATCTTCCAACAGTTTCCTTCCAAAATCCTGGAGAGTCCAGTTGGGAATAGGCATAGTCACCGATGCAGTTATTGCATTGTGATTTCCACAATCTGTACAGTCTATTCGATGACATTTCCGTACAGGGATGCATGACAAACAGTCAGCACAATCTCCACAATAGAGAAAATGCCAGTACTTCTTCGTGTAGACCACAGCAAGGAGCTCCCTCTTTGTGGTACAATAATTGCGTTGAGCCTTGTTCAAGCTATTGGAGGCAAAGGCTAAAGGTACCTCCTTCCCATCTTGGATTTGTGACAACGCAGCTCCAATGCTTCCATTGGAGGCGTTGGTATCCAAGATGAACTTGCCGTCGGCTTTAGGGTAACTTAGAACTGAGGTTTCTCTAAAGAGACATTTCAGTTCTTTAAATGCACGGATGGCTTCCTGACTCAACTCAACCTTTATCCTCCCCTTTTTTCAGGAGTTATCAACTTCTGTAAAGGAGTCAATACTCGTGAGAAATTGGGGATGAAGTCTCGGAAGTAAGAGCAGAACCTGATAAAAGATCGGATTTCCTTGCTATCGGTTGGTAGGGGCCAATTCTCTACTACTTGGACTTTGGTTGGGTCAGCAGCAATGCCCTGTCCAGATACAATACATCCTAGGTATTCTACTGAGTTCCTAAATAGTTTGCACTTTTAGGCTTCAGTTTCAAACCTTTGGTTTACAATTGATCTAGCAGAGCACAGAGATTATCAAGACACTGTTTTCCATAGACGATGACATCATCCAAATACACTAGGCATTTCTTTCATAGATAATCCCTAGGCATGGATTCCATCATCGCCTCGAATGTTGCCGGGGCATTGCAAAGTCCAAATGGCATGACATTGAACTCTTACAACCCCAACTGTTCAGTTTTCTATAATCGATACAGAAGCGACGTGACCCATCCTTCTTTGTCATTATGACAACAGGGCTGGACCAGGGGCTATCACTGGGAGAGATGATACCTTCTGCCAACATTTTGTTTACCTCCTCTTCCATAGCAGATTTTTTAGCTATGGGCAGACGTCGGTACGGCAGCTTAATAGGCCAGACATGTTGAACCATATCGGTTCGCCCAAGAGGTTCCCCAGGAGCAGCAAAAGCAGTCCCATATGGGGATAACTTATTAATGACCTCCTGATGGTCTTCCTCCTTTAAGTCAGAGTCCATGACTAATGGTATTAAATGCATAGAAAGGCTCGAGGATGGGGGCACTCCTAACGCAGAGACATGCATTTCATTGTCATGTGGCGACTCGTGACTTACAATACGGGCTGAGGTACCGATCTGTACTCCTTTTTGCAACACCACAGTGTCGGTAGTTGGATTACTTATCGGTATCACAGTCCATCGAGGGTAAACAATTACTGTATCAACGCCCTCCAGTCCAAGAGAAGTTAAGGTGGACTGGTCAGGTTCAAATACTGATTGCTGATTCCCCTGAACACCCACACAACTAACCAAGACATCAGATATCTGTCCAGGGCTGAATTTAGTGGTTTACACTACAGAGGCAGTACCGGATTCCACCCGGAGTTCACACTGAATAGTGGGATCAAAAGGTGATTAAATCCTTACTTTCCCGGTGCTGGTATTTACTGTTACTCCATATAGAGCAGCAAAATCCATACCTAGGATGCCATCATCGATGATATCGGCAATGGTGGGACAGATCAAATACATCCTGCCATTAACTAATATCTGCAAAACAGTCTTGCCATATGTTTGCATATTATCTCCGGTAGTCGTTCGAGCCCTTATTCCTTCCTGAGGAATCTCAGACTGTCGACCTAACAGGGACATGAATTGCCTCCCGACTAGTGAGTGAGATGCGCCTGTGTCGAGAAGAAATTCACCTATCTGCCCGAAGACAGACAAACATACATACCAACGTTTACCTCTTAATGGAGTACACTTCTCGGTCAATATTGTTTCAATACCCCGGCTCCTCTGAGCGATCCCTTTTGTTTTCAAAAACTGAAAACATGGATCGTCAGGGGAGATGTCGACGCCAACTATCCGTGTAACAGTGTGGGCCCATGACTCCTTATTACCAGCTCCCATGAGCTCGGTCCCGTCGATAGTGTTCCCTGAAGGTGGATCAGACCCCATTGAAACACTGTCGACCAGGTTAGCAATGACTATTGTCCCGCCATCGATCAGGTTGGCTCGGCTTACTGAGGTTTGGGGGTGATACTATGCCATTAGTATCACCCCGGCCTAGTTTTCCTGAGCAGTTTCCTGGTCAGTTGTGGAATCCTCTTTAGGCACTCGAGCTGTTTTTTTTTCCATGCCTTGCGAGAATTCTTACTAGTATTAGATTTCTTTACCTGCTTCGCTACTAGTTCTTTTACCAAAGTTTCTACTTTGGTATTTGAACTAACATTGAGAGATTTCTGAGGCTGTTTAGCACCTTTTCCCTTCTTTTTGGTGCTGATAGCCGCAACACCAATACCTTCTTCTAGGTTGTCGGTCAGTATAATAGCGGCTACTGTCCCTAGTGTAGGAAACACAGCTTTCTTTGTCTCATAGATGTCTACGAGATCAAACAATTCAGACATACTAATCTCAGGTTGCCATTTATTCTTAAGATATTGTTGACAACCTGGATCTCGTACTCCTTTTATGAATTGTGTGGTGGCCTCCTGAACTATTACTGGTGCATCTGGTTGGCAACCTGTGTATAGTTCAGAAACAAGCTCTTGTATAGCAAACCCAAAGACCCTGGTCCATTCTTTGGGCTTCTGGGTCCGTTTGCACAAGAGGGCCTTCAGGTCCTCCTCACCTACTTTTATGAGAAGGTGGGTGGCGGTTTCAATTAACCCATGTAGGGTACCGTCACCATTCTTCTCAAAAGCTTGGATGACCACTTGGCCAGGCCCCTCCTCTAATGCCTCTTTGAGTGACATTAGCACTTGACGATCGTTGGCTCTATTGGATAAATTAACATTATGCCAATGGGACAGCCATTTACGCCATGGTGGATTACCGGTAAAAGGCTTCACCTTAGATCCTTTGGCTTTGCAGCATCAGGATCTCGGGTGGTACCAAAGTGCACCATTTTACACTGTTCAATTAGTCCTTCCGTGGCCCTCAGTACTACATCTAACCCAGTGGCTAGGATAGACGGGTTATGAGTAATCTACTCCTGTTCTACAGGGGTTAACCCTGTTCGAATCTTAGGAGTTGTGGTACTCTGGGGTGTAGCTGAGATTTATACAAAAATATTATCATACTTAGGGACTGTGTTACTCATTGTTCATTAGGGAATCTTCATTCCCTTTGTTTCCATCAGTTTGGTTACCGACTGATGCATGTACTCCACCCCTTCCTGTTCTCACAGAACTGTTAGAGTCAGTATGTGCATTTGTATTATTGGTAACCTGGCTGAGCAAGATCTGGTGTTATAGATCTACTGCCAATGCACCACTTAAAAGTTCAGTTAAGTCTGTCTGAGTTTTTTTTACCTGTGCAGTTGCCTGCTCATTTGTTTGTAAATGCTCATTCAGCTGAACTTGTGTGCTTGCACCTTCATGTTGCAATTCCTTTAATTGTGAAGATTTAGTAGCAATATGGGTCGAGATTTCAGATAATCGTTAGATTTTTCATGATAATCTGAGTTCAAAGATTTCTTCTTCTTTTCCAACTCAACAACCTTGGTCCATGCTTTCTTCAACTGTTTCAGTTTAACCAGGAGAGCATTTGACCCACCACTGACTCATCTAACGTTAAACCAGAAGGAGCTTCGGTAGGTGTATTACCAAACAAACCAGGACAGACAGGATTTGGCCTGATGTCCGAAAATCGGTCAATCTCGGTATGCACACTTATCGATACTATAGAGTAATACCTTATGACTCTATCTGCCTAAGTATATACAGTAGGTTTTAATAGATATTGAAATAGTATGGAGGTGCGAGAGGTCTTAGTGCCTAAGACACACTCGCCGGACTAGGAACATGTTGTCCCTTATATAATACGGTAATTAACATGTGACATCATTAGCATATTGATTGTAATTAGAAACGGCGGGAACCTTACAGGTAACGTGCGACAAATAGTAATCCTCCTACACCACAGGCTTAGTGCCTAAATGGTGGTTAAACATATGTTACTGGTCGGTACTGATAAGTAACTTTTTATAGCTGTATTACCAGTCAATAAGATATATCGATAGAAACACATGTTAATTTATAGAATGATAAGGCAGCGCGTAAGCTTGCCTGTTACAATGGTTTAAAGTAGACTGCTCAGATCTGCGTTACCTAGTTCTTTGTGTTTTTTTTTGTTGTTATTGATTCTGTTGCTTCCCTTCTCTTTGAAATGGAGATTTTGATTACTGTATGGTATAAAAACCAGATAGCATGGGATGGTGACCTGCATTTTCTCCTGGTCAGTCAGTTAGTCAGTCAGCTGATCATAAACTACCCGTTCTCCATGGTCTGTGTTGATGCATGGTTTCCTTCCCACCTCCAGAGCAGGGCCTGACCCACACTGCCCTGATACAGTCATGTTTTTACCACACCAGGCCCCACATAACTCCCAATCAACACATGATTTATGTCCTTCCAGCTCGGTTATCGCTCTGTTCAGCAGAATAGAAGAAAAATAGCAGAAATCATAATACAAGTCGTAGGCCAAAACATGTGTCTTTTAGGCTATCCAACCCTCGCTAGCATAACAGGGCAGTAGAGGCCGACTCTAGCATTTTTCCTTCAATTTTGAGGAAAATAACAAATTACACTAAACTAAACTGACCTACATTCTCTAGATTTCTGGCCCATCTAACCTAAAATACGCAGTTTTTCGACCTTTGATATGAAAAATTAAGTGTGCCCTGGGTTACAATGTGTAAAGTTGGTCTCAATCATTTTGCATTGAAGCTAACAAAATGAGTCCTTCCATGGAGCTTGCTGTCAGGTTTGCAGCTATTGAGTTTTGTATCCATATAACTTATTCAAAGCCCTCATAAGCAAACTTAGAAAAGGTAAATAGCGCATAAACACTAGAAAATGGCTGTTAGTGCACTTGCCTGTCTGTCAATGTAGTATTCATGACCTTATCCTGGAACAATTATTAAGCTAATAGATCATGGATATTGCAGCCCTAGGGCCGTACACGCTGTATATACCCGAGCCGCATAGCGGCAAGGGTATATACAGCGTGTACGGTCCGTGGGCTGCAATATCCATGACCTAATAGGTTTATACCACGATTTCCTCCATTTTGTATCAATTTCTTACCTGATATCCACAGAATATAGCCACGAGAAGACATTTGTAAAAGCAAGCGATCCGGCCCGTGGCCGCTCTGCGCGAAGCCATTGTTTTTGTTCCTTGCCGACAGATGAACCGCCGTGTTTACACACATATTTCGTATCGAATCCAACCATGACAAGTCTTCAAATTAAAACATACATATCCTTAGACATTCTAGATGATCCCTCCTTACGTATTATGTCCAATATATTCAAAATAAATAAGAATCGATTGATTTTCCAAAACGGTCCGAAATTTTCGGCGTCTTCCTCGTACGACAAGAACTTGACCTATATCCACATCCGGGCCACTGACACACTTTCGCCTACCTCCACTGCGGCCGGGGTTCAATTCTCCTACGAGTTTGGACGATTTTTCACAATGGAAAATGGCTAGACTGACTTTGTATGTCTGCCAAACATTTCCCAAAATCAAGTCCAACTTGACCCCGAAAAAGTATATACCAAAAATTTCAAAAATGCACATGTGTGGTATATGCAGAATAATGCACGGCTAAACTGCATATAAACCCACGGTTATTGTATATTAGGTGTTAGTTGTTATAGAAACCCCCAATAAAGTAAAAAGAAAATCTGACCAATGAGAGGGTGGCGATTAAGATGTGTATTTGGGGCATATTTGGCGAATGGTTCCATAACCAAGATAACAAACGAGATAACAATGAACTGAGATAAGAGGAAATGTTCATAATTCCGTCTTAGATATTTTGAAGGCCATGAGACAGCAGTTATCCTAGGTTTTAATATCAATAGAGACAGTAGCATCACTAGGGAATAAAGTCACTAAGCTATTTATACATTGATGCTTCTCCAGCTCTTTGTTCATGACGTGAAATGTTATGTACATAATAACTGTGTGCACCCATAAATCCATGTATGTATTGTGTGTCACGAATTCTATATCATATAGGTGTGTTTACTCGCGAATATGCCCTTATCAATAAATGTCTGCTAGCCCTATATATCATATAGGGGCATCAATGATTGTGTCTTGTCGCAGACACACAGGTATACTACAGAAGATATGGGGGGGGGGGGGAAGAGAGCATCGACATTCTTAGAGTCACATAAAAAATGTACCCCATACCTGGAGTGTCATCGATACTGCACTAGGTACGGTGGAGGGTCTTTTGATGTGAACAATAATATGAAGAACATAGGGAACAATGGTTATCTCCACAATCCCCAAGCACTGTAGGCTAGATGAGAGCTACCTCACTCCCCCCACCCACGGTGCATTTAGTCATTTAGGCACTACCTGGGGTGTATCAATACATTTTGTCGATTGTCTTCATGCTGCATTAATGCTGCCCTACCAAGTCATAACTGATGCTGAGTCCTCAAGGGCAGGCAACATATAACGATGGATTGCTGATCAGTTTCTCCTCATTACTCTATTGGTTGCCATTGGTGACACATATACATGTTCATACATGGGGATTCAAACATTATGTGACCCCTCAAAGAACGTGATGACTGAACTTGATAGCTGATAGGTGTTCAATGTACGCGTCTTACTGAAAGGGCACAACCATAGTAAGTGTAAGTGTTAGCGAAGCAGTATCAAGTCTGGAATGAGTTTAGGAACCAAAACTCTCCATGTTTGGAACACTGGAGTGGCTAATTTGTGCGTCTGGTAATTGTTTCAAAGGGCAAGTGAAAGAAATAAATGATCAAACTATCAAATTGAAACCCATAGTTTTTAACCCTGAAAGCACTGGGACTATAACTACCTCTAAAATCCCCTTTCCCGCTGTGAATTCAATAATGATGGGGACCAAAGCCTCTGGGCATTCCAACAACCTTGAAAACGTCAATAAACATCATTCTATGCAAGTAACCTGCACATGATTGGGTCTCACGAATTTGACCAAATGAATGCATTACTCTGCAAAATAATCCCATCTCTATGACATAACTGGACATGTAAATCATCAGGTAGTAACTGTTCTAGAGGCCATTTCTTAAGGTTCTACGACTGCATACAGCCACTACCATTTGACAATCTAAAGGTTAGAGCCAGTGTTTGTACGTATAATACCCTATGACTGCCCATTACGACCATCCCTTATGTAGTGATCACATAGTGTTTGGTAGGGCAGTCGTCGTGCTGCAGGAGCTACATGACCAATGCTGTTGGACTGTTATATCACTACAGTAAGGCGCCCAACTACGATTTGAAGGTGAACAGTCGTAGCTTTTTAAGAAATACCCTCCAGAGTTGTTTGTGATGTACACTGAACAGAGTCCAAACCATTAAACAAGAACCTAAATTTATCTTTTAGCTTAGATATCGGCAAGCTTTGCCAGAATCTTAAACTTTACGTTTCAAGGACAGTTTTAGATCCCTAAAGTACAATTAAAGAGTTATATTAGGTGAAGGTGCTTAATGGGAACAGTTCCGTTAGCCACAGGTGTATCTATAGAGTGATAAAAGAGAGAAGAAAGCAGGCTATTGACCAGCTTCGATTACAAGTTGTACCACTGAGGCCTTTGGATCATTTGTCACCTTTTGATGGCTGAGTACTGAAGGGAATCACGCAATGCTGAGGCACCCAACCACCTGTAACGGGGGCAGGAGGTGTGAACTAACTTGTTTTGCCAACCTTTCAATCATGGTCAATATTCTAGCCAGACAAATCCCAATCAAAGTAATATGCAAATTGGTTTGTTTCCAGTTACCCGACCGACCCTAGCAAAACAGGGCCGACCCTGGATTTTTTGTTTGTTTTGGGAATTTTTGCCATTTTTTGGGGGAATTTTTAGGCATTTTCCCTGTAATTTTGATAATTTTCCATCACGTTTTTGTGGAGCTTATCTAGGTCCTCATCTATTGGTATACACTTCATAACAATAATTCATATCTTTTATATGTGCTTCACATTGCTCATGTTTTTCATATTTCTAATGTTAAATCATAGAATCCAACATTTCTGCCAAAACATTTCTATATATCACTTATGTAAACTTATCCCAAACCAGGCATTTCTTTTTAAGTTCCAAAAAGTTTAAAGGTCAGTTCCATTTATCGAAATCAGTTTTGTACAGTTTTCTTTTTTCCCTCAAAGGTTTCCTTAACCTGCGTAAAATTGTCATGAATTCCCCTTATCATATCGTTCTACACGGCCTGTCTTTCTGCGAAGCTGTCTTAGTAGAAATAAGAATAGCTCTCCACTGTGGGAAGTAACAAGAGAGGTTTGAACCAAATCGCCTCACCCTGTGCGTAGCCACCCTCATTAGATCTGTCATTTTTATGGTTCAGTTATTAATTTGATTATCGCACACCAAACAACCAACATCTGGTTATCAAGTTTATAGATTGAGGTCAAATGTCTCCTCTCTTCTTAATCTGAATATCAGCCATCAATTAAAATAGAATTTTGGAAACAAAAGTGCAGTGTAATCAATCATACTTTAAGTATTGGGGTGTGGTCGGTAGGCAGAATGCTTGCCTTGAATATAAACACTGGATCAATGGTTTGACCGGTTAAATATGACCATAACTATGTTATTATGACATGGCAATTGCAATTCATATAGCATGCATCATGCATTTGTGGATTAGGCCAACCCTCCGGGATTGAACCAATCCAAAGAGGATGGATTGTATGGTCCACTGGTGACATTTGGAGTTAAAGTCAGAAATGATCTCAGACAGGGCCAGAATGATAGCCTTTTACGAAAGATGTGCCCGCTCTGAAAAATCATCCTATCGTCAACACATGTAGCACTTTTAAATGACATTTTTGAAGGATTGGTCAAAGAACTGTAACTGCCCTTGTTTATAATTTCAATCCCACATCTCTACTTTTCATTGCTTCATACAAAAGGAACTATTATCAGCTGGGTAATCCCAGAGTCATAACCTACTGGGCTTTGTATGTCACCAGACATGGATCAATATCCATGAATTTAGAAAGACCAGCAATCACTAATACACAAACAAATGACAAAGACCAGAGATCAATAAAAGCAGATCAATAAGGTGTAAATCATTAATGTTAGCACCGCAGTGACTCCGTCAAATGTACAGACCACACCTTACTGCCTTTGTCTGTTATCCATAACACAATGTTTAATTAATGAAAGATTTGGCTTTGAACTGCATTTGTCCAATATGGCACCCTCTTGGAATATCAACCTCATAAGGTTAGCATAAAATGAATGAATATAGGGATAATGTCTAGGCCTGGTGAGCCGGGCTGGTGAGTTACTCACCATTACATTCATTCAGTATGGACACCAAAGGACATAATATCAAAGCACTGTGCCATCGTCCAAGGGCTAGGAATACGGTGAGGTAATAGTTCATGGTATCGATTATGGTGGAAGGAGTGCTCTATAAAATTGAGTTTTTTTCTTTGGTCCCTCAATCGTGCCTCCACAGGTTAACCAAATATATAATTGAGAATAATTATATTTGTTTTAATGTCAAAACTATCTTTGATTCTAGAAATACACAATTACAGTTGCATATGGAAAGGGCTATAGTTGTAATCATTAGCCGTTCAATATTTATAAATGTTGAATAATTACTCCTAATGTCTGCCCAAGGACGAATGTAACCAATATTGCTGATCTCGACCATGTGTATGAAACCGGCACAAGTTAATGATTGACGACTAGGAATCCATTTCGTGGATAACAATCCTCTAATTCTTTCTCTTATTCTTTTTTTATGAAAACGGAGTGAATTCTTTTCCAATGGAGCATACTCTAGGTATATGGAAAAAATGAATGGAAAGATGAATGAACAAATACGCAGATAGGTAAATGAATATATAAATGTATAAATGAATCTATCAATCAACATATAGGTATAACAGATATCCAGACGTCGTTCATTACCAATGCCAATGCCAGGTGCTAGGTGTACAGGAGGCTACCCCACCTGGTGGACCATTTAAACACTACCTGTCAAGTTGATTTTCCTGTGCCTTTGGCCTTTCCACCCGATAAAGTCGTTGATAAGAGAACGCAGGCAATAACACTATTAGACTTACCACGATAAGCTACCCCCAATCAGATCTGTAAGGCTATTACCTTCACTATTTAACAGAGCACCTATGGCATTTAGGGGAGAGTTTCACAAAGAATAAAAGTCTAATGTCGTGCACTATAAGAACGTTTTCAGTTACTATGTGCATAGAATTTTGGAGAACTTTAGACTGGTGATGAAAATAGTCAAGAGATTGGCCAATAGTTCTATGGAATAATCATTTGTGACCCATCAAGGGAGAACAGTCCTCAGCAGGGGATTTTAGTTCCCCATTTGGTCACCAGGGGGCATTGCTCTAAAATCATCCTAAAAATACATTTAGCTAATTTTTTATGCAGAATTCAATGGTCTCATTTAAAATGCTCCATTCACGATAGAAATGGTCCATATTTGGATGGTAAAATGAACATTTATCATGAGAAATCTACCTATATGCATGCCTGCTCCTGGTTGCCATGGCAACCATTCCAATAATCAAAATTTGCAGATTTTTATACCAATTTTAGGGGATACTCACCAAAAACCCAAAACTGAAAACAGAAATGTAAAATTCCTTCAGGATCTAAATCTATGATTAAAACCATAATATTGTTATGTATTTTTTTTTATGAAAAAGGCTGATCTATTGTGTTTTTAGACAATGGTTTATATTGTATTTAGAGCTTAATCATCTATTTCAGATATGAATAATGACCTACGTTCAAGGTGGGGTTCTGGCATAACTAATAGGAATATTTAAGCCAATGATGTCTCATTTAAAGATCTTGAGATGGACTTTGATAGTGAATTTCCCTGCAGAGGGGTGTTTTTGCTTGACTGGTCACGATTTTGACCTTCAATGATATGTAAACTGTTGAATTCATATTGGCACTGCATTTGTTGTAATGTCTATTAATACCAGGTAAATGTCCTTTAGGGTTTATCTAAGTGTACTTTGCCAGCGTTACTCAAATATGAGGTTCGCCTATTTTTGTGTGAAATTTTATGAATTACGAAATCTGAAACGGTCCCCATCGGTTCAGAAGAGAGAGTGTATTCGCTTTCTGTTTTCAGGCTCCCAGCTAGTCCCTCCCGCCTCAGTTGGTCCCTCACACCTAAAGCCGGTAAGGTTTAGGCATTTGTCCGCACCATTGCAACAATGGCAAAGACTTACACCTCTAAATCTTTGCTGAGACTGACAAAGGACGGCCTCGTCTTACGCCATTTTAAGACCACAGGCTCCTTGGTTGGTAATTGCGAGGAGTCCTTTAGTGACCTCCTGTAACTTAAGTGAAGGTGCGATCGGCTATATTTGATTTCTAAGCTGCTGGCAAGACGGCAGCAGAGGTTTCACCTCTAAGACTGGAATTGCAGCTGTTTCCCAAGGGGGTGTCCAGATGATACCTCACCCTTGGGAAATGTTTTAGATATTAGTTGTCAACTACCTCCCTACCAGAATATTTTCAATCGCCTCTGTCACTGGTATGGACTGATTGACCAGTAGGTACATTGATGCAATGCATAGATAGTAACGGCATAAATGACAAATAGAGGTTCACAAGGTGATTCTATCGGGCATTTTCAAAGTAAAACCGCTGCTAAGTAGCGCACACAACTTGTGTCTTGCCTCTATAAACAAACCGTCGGCAACACAGTCAACATGATGGCAAAAATATCCACTGATTCATCAATCTTGTCAATTATGGAAGTCAAATCATTGCAAATTAAAGGTACATGATAGAATATAATGTCTAGATTAATCATAGATACTCATTAACCTCCTGTTGCTATAGTTTTTTTCAATATCGAATTAAATACTTTGATGTCAACTTGCTTTCATGTCGTCTCAATCCAAGTGTCAACATGGGTTCATTTAGCGCGTACTATTCGAACTTCATTATCCACTTCCGGCACCGTAAAATCGTTCAACAATGTGATAACCATGGTATAAGAGTGGCTACTTGAAAGTGGTTCTTTTCTGCTTGCTTTTGAAGTATTCTATTTTTGGAAGAAAAATGGAGAAAATAGTCCTGAGATAATCGCTAAGCACCGAAATAGAAATAATGATTAGCATGCCACAATGTATCTTTTTTTTTGTTGAACCATCCTCCTTGTGCACATCTCATATCTATATATAAAAGAGTAACTGTTTGAATGCCTACCTAATGTAATGGTTTATCAATAGGTTGCACATGCGGGCATCCATTCTACATGCATCTATACAGGTATACGTATAGTAGTGTCGGTATGCATGCAATCATCCTTGTTTATCAGGGAGCCTTAACAAGCCTCCAGGGAAGTCCTATAATACACCTGTGGCCAGGTCACTTGATCTAACAGACCACGGCTACTACTCCAGTAAACTATTACTGCATTTAAATGTCTATTTAACTCCTTAAGGACCACAAGGTAATAATGTAGTATGCCCACTTGTTGCCATTGCTGATGAATGCATCACCCTCGCATGTCTCCTCACCACGTCTACATTCATGCATCATGTCGACCTTTTCAGAAGTGAACCAACCCCAAGAGGTATGGATGAAACAATGCGAAGCAGGTCCACCAGGGTTTCATTCAATGCACCATGAAGACACATTTTAATGGGCATACAGAATTACAGCACGGTGCGACCCTTAAAGGGAGGGAGACCTTAAGAGGCCCAAATTAGCACCTAGAGGCCCCACCCAAGTCCCCCTTCGAATAGAAGTGATCGTGTCGATAGCCCCATAACCAATGTGAGACCATGCTATACTAGGACACCAATACATAAGGAAAAGCAAATCCTGTGTATATAAGTGCTTATATATGCATGACTTCCAACTCAGAAGGACCAAATCCCTGTTCAGTGCCTTCCTAGGTGAAGCCGAGAACAGTCTACTTTTTGCCAGCAGTAACAATCCGAGGCACCTCCGGTCAAGGCTAGACCACGTTTGCTTGAGAGTTACTTTGGAATATTTCCCCAAGATGGGGAGGAGTCATCACCGCAGGGCTGGCCGATTCGTGGGTCGGTTTACAGTAAGTAGTGATTGAAGTGTGTAGGGTGATCAAGTCAATGAGGGGACAGCTTACAGTGTTATATCAATGATGGTGGTGCGAGTTTTTGGTATTTGTGGGCCCCTTGTGCTGCGTAAAGCCCCACTCAAACAAGCCTTAAGACCCCTGGAGCACCTAGTAAGACAATCAGAAATGTTGCTTAATTCTCATATCAGATGCACAGTGCAAAGACAAAGCCCTACTTGTATGTATCATGAAACACAATTAGGCATAATACCTGGGCAAAGCAATTGCGATAAGAACAAAGATCATGCACTTCAACCATATACAATGCATAACAGGTGGAATATGGTCAGTATGTATGGAAAGGATCCTTTCAGTATAAAATCAAATTTGAAACAGAGCACATATCTGTCTTTGCTAACACTCCTAAACATCAACGGTCCAGGGAAGACCATATTTGTTTGAGACTTTCCCCGGAAAACTACCTAAGATGGGGCGTAGTAAAAGCAGGAAAACAGGGCGCTTTATGGCCGTTAATAGAGTGAGTACACAACGACCATTTAATGCCACCTTATATCAACAAGGTCTCCTTGACTGTACGGTCGATTCTCACTTGTTAGTTCAATATTTATTCATAATCCTGAGACATTATCTCATGAAGGTATGGGGAGGCTGAATCAAAGGGTCAGTGTTTCAAAACTTTATGCATAGTTTGTTTATGATGTAAATTTATCTCAGCCCAATGAATTGAGACAACATTCAATGCACTTTCGGTAAATCTTTAGCAAAACCCGCGAGAATTGACCATATGGGCCTGCTATGACTTATAACAACAAGAGTATGGATATGTTTGTATTCTGGCACCATACATGAGGGTATTTGTTATAGGTGATTGCAAGCTGTATGACAATCTATGTAGAAGTCTTTTTGAATGTATTGTAACAGATATGATCACTGATATCTGTTATCGCAAGTGGGTGCATGTTGAATCAATATTTATACAAGCGGTTTCTCAGCCTCAGTCAGCCAGTTTTCAACGTTGATTCTATTAGCCTAGTTTTCTACTATTAGACTGATTAAATCCTCTATCCAACTGAGCACTCATTGGCTTGTAACAAGAAATAGACCCAAAAGCATTACGTTTTATTCCCAAAGAACATTGTAAATGAGGCATCTCACAAACATCTTGCAAGGATTGTCTGTGTTTTCATTAGCGCTAGAAGAGATAATCTTCTGTATAAATTGACTGTGTAGCTCTTTTTCTTTTGTATTTTCTTATGGAAAAAAAAACATTGTTTGTCTCTCTTGTGTGTTACAAGACATTATGAGATTATTCATTATTTGATACTGCCAGCCATTATAATCATTAGTCACACATCAAACACATCGTGAATTAGCCACCGCTCCCCAGCTGATGGTGATATTAACGATATTAGGTGAAGGTACGCTCTCATCTTGGTGAATATGGCCAATAAAGCATATCCTTAAAGTAATACACACTTTCATCAAATGACAACGCAGGAGAGGGGGAATTGCTCTAATAAGCCTGCATTTTATTGCCATTTTACAACACTTAAACCGCCATATATAACTGTGAAACAGTATATATTGGCGCAGTCAGAATCTATTTTCACCAATCACGAGCAACACGACATGGGTGGATCTATAATAGCGGGCTGGTAAAGTCAAAGGCATCAAGACCTTGGACGGTTTGGGACGTTCCATAGCCTTGAGAAGGGAATGGGCAACCTTAACCTTAAACCATTTAATGATCGCTGATGCAGGAGGGCATCATTCCCATTGGTCGTCATGATGCAACAATGGAGTGCTGGTGAGTCTACTCTTCTGCCAGTCCTTAGGCCTGTCATGATGCTTAAAAGTAGTGCTTTCGAGTCACTGGCCAGGGCTGCACTTATGTATCATGAAGACCAATGGACATTGCATCAATGCACTAGCGACACTCAAAGGCCTACACATAGTACTCCAAGTGTATGCTCTTTGGTTGTTACATATAAAAAAATGTAACATGTACTGGGTATAGGGACCTTAATGCACCCTGCGCTAAGTGCCTTTTTCGCAGATCCTGTCACAAATGGATTTAGCAGTGGCGAGTTACTCACCAATGACAAATACATCGTGCTGATCCTACAAGGGACTAGGCTACACGATAGATAAAAAACACACACCATGTGGCCCTATGATAGATAACACAACCTATGTCCCTTAAGGGTTAATGATGTTGCCTGTGTAATCAGGCTTCCCTATTCAGGGACTGATTAATTGTTGTCTTGTTACCAAGGATAACCGAATGATATACCTGACCCCAGCACGCTACTATCAGTTTCCGAGGTGAAAAATGTTGCTTTAGCAGTGATATATCCCGAGACCACATGAGTAACTCACCAGGGTTACATTCATACATCATACCAACATTCCCAAACTGACAGACCCAGCGCTTGATCCTTATAAATGCAGCCCTGGAAAATACCTGACCAGGGTTGCATTCATGTAGCATTATTACACTCTTATAGGGTAGGAATTATGCACTATAGTAATGCAGTGGTGGTGTGTCCATGTAAAACCCAAGTTTGAAAAAGTGTGAACTCCTAACTGAGTAGGCAGTAGCATAAGGTTGTTATATCGATCTATCCATCTTTATATATATATATATATATATATATATATATATATATATATATATATATATAAGTTATCTCGCTACCAGGGAATAATAAACCGGTAATAACGGTAATAATAATGTTGATACATACGGTAATAATAATATATAGTAAGTAGGATAATGAATGATCATATCACAGACACATGAGTTTGGTGGGTTACTGACCTTGGGGCTATCAGCACCATACATGCCTTTATTAAAACAACTATAATAATTAGTTGACAATAAGCATAGTCAGTAAAATGCATAATATAATAACAATAGTATAGTAATAACAATATTAATAACAATAGTACTAACAATAGTAAAATTTAAAATTCCAGGGAAGACCCAGCGTGGTGTTACCTGTACAGGTGAAAACGAGCCAATTGACGGTTAGCTTGAACCCGCCCCCTTTTATACCAGTGGAGTTGTTGACCATGACGTCACACTATGACATCATTGGTATCCTTATGAGCTGAAAGTAGTCCCTAACCGTCCGCAGCTAATTATATAAATATACACGAGTGTATATAGTTCCATAAGTTATCTCGCTACCAGGGAATAATAAACCGGTAATAACGGTAATAATAATGTTGATACATACGGTAATAATAATATATAGTAAGTAGGATAATGAATGATCATATCACAGACACATGAGTTTGGTGGGTTACTGACCTTGGGGCTATCAGCACCATACTTGCCAAAAACACACAAAAACACGCCAAACACATGTGAAAAAACACATATCAATCAGCATTGCAAATGAGATTGACACACTCTATCCAACTCCAACAATTCATCCTTGTAATTATGTAAATATTTAAAAACTCTATACTGAGTCCAGCATCTTTTAATAATGTAGCACCACCGTGCCTTAAGGAATGGGTAGAAACAGGGCCTTCGATACTAGAAAGAATTGATAGAGACTTTAACCTAGAGTTGACATACTGATACTGTAACGGACTACCATTTGATTTAAACAAGTGGTCTCTACTATTCCTACCCATGCACAACTCTTTCAAACCTTGGTAAGGACATAATGGAGAATTAACATCCTTTGATAAATAGATATTAAAAAGATTTTTACCAAGTTGATCAGTCTTAGATGTCCTGATACATATAGACAAATAATCCTGATGAAATTTAATATCACCAACTTTTAAGGAATGTGGAGACTTAACTACATGTCCCACTCGTAGTACACCCCTATAGCATGTCAAAATTGCCATCCAAAACTTCTAGTCTGCCCTGTTAGTTAGATCCAAATTCGATCTCAACCTCAACATGTCTTTTGGAGTTAAAGAATAAATTCCTCTAGTAGAACAGGTGGAAAACCTGTCAATGCCCTCCAGGGTCTTTTTAAACATGAAATTACTACTATAATCAGGATAGCCCTTAATTTTTTGAAAATACCAAACCGCAGACAGGTAATTCCTTACAGACGATGGCTTCATAAAATCTGACAAATACACAGCATAAATAGAACCTTGGGAGGGAGAACAAGGAAAAGTTTGTAAATAAATTTTTTTACGAAATTTTTTATACCTTCTAAGCTGTTGGTTCCTTGTCCTCCTCGTATTTCCAGACACACTCTGGGCTAAAAGTAACCTTTTTCTCTTTAGCAATCTCTCCCACTCTGGAATTAAAGCAACACATATCATTTTCACGGAGAGAATTTATACATTTGCTCGGAATACCCTTGTAAGCAAGTCTAGAAAGTTGGTCGGCCAGGATATTATCTTCCGACCTAATATAAGTTGCATACACCTCCACATTATTGATGAAACAAAGCCAAAAGATTTCCCTTAGCCATTCCATACAGAGTTTGTTTCTAGACCTGCCTGTATTAATCATAGCTAGCACTTGCATATTATCTGTTATACAGTGTATTCTTTTGTTTTTATAACTAGAAATCCAGCGTTTCAAGCCCATCATAACAGGGTACAATTCATATACATTGACGTTTCGATGATGGTTTCTTAGATTGTCAAGGATTGGAGGGTCAGTGAAATGATTTTCCCCAAGATTAAATTTATCAACAGATGTCCAGTCTCCATATAGAAAATCTTTACCCATCCAAGCTCCAAAGCCCTTAAAAGACGAATCCGAGTACATAGATGTATTAACCATATCGTTCAGGATTAAACTTTTACCATTAAAAGTATTACAAAATCCCAACCACCACTGCATGTCTCGTTTTGTACATTCTGAAACCCTAATGTAACCCCTAGGTCTAGCACGAGCGCACAAGTCAAAAATTCTTCTGCTGAACGTCCTCCCACCTTTTACAACCTGGGAACAAAACGACATGAGACCACCAATCCTCTCAAGAACTTTTTTGGTGATATACTTCTTATTCACATTGCTGGACAAAATTCCCCTCATTTTCTCCACTTTATCCTCAGGTAAAGATAACTGGAGTTCAACAGAATTAATCAGAATACCTAAAAATTTGCACTCCTGTGCTGGATCGGTTACCTTTTCTCTGGAGATAACAAAACCCATATATTCCATACATTCTGTTAGTAAATTTCTCTGTCTGAGGCATTCTTCATAAGAACTAGCAATGATTATAAAATCGTCTAGATAATTTACAATCCTTTCTACACCGTAGGATTTTGCCACCTCCACAATAAAATCAGAGATTCTATTTAAAATATAAGGAGCACATTTCAGGCCGAAAGTTAACCTGTTGCTTACATAATAATCCTCGCCATGCCCAAAGTCCCATCTGAAACCTTGCATGGTCGTATGAGGTCCATATACATTTATAGACCTGTAAGCTGACTTTAAGTCCACTACACTCATGAAATTGTTCCTATCCAGCTGAGTAGTAACAGTGCTAATATTATTATAGGAAAATGTAGAACTAGTGGTATCCATGAAATTATTAATGGAAATTTTTTCAGGTATACTGCAGTCTGTTATGGGTCTCAATTTACCATTTGACTTTTCGACACCCCCTAAAGAATGTATACAACGGGGCTTAATCTTTGTCTTTGAGACTAGACCAGCAGAAATTTCTTCTAACAAAATACCACACATTTCATTATAGAATTTTCCCTCGAGGATTGACTTATAATTTCTGCAATCATAAGAAGTATTGCAGTCAGGGTCCACTATCCAGAACCCCTCAACAAAACCTTGCCATAAGAATAGAGCCTCTTTATCATTTACATTAATAACACCTTTCTGGGTTAAGAACGGGGCAACTCTGCAAGGTAAAATCTGGGAATTTTTTCCATTGACATAATGAACACAATCGCACACACCATTTATACAGCTATCATACACTTCGATGCTAGGTAAATTTCCAATAGCGACAGTAAAAAATGGTTTAACCTTGCCCTGTACTGGGCCACCATATGATATATTAATATCATCTTCAACATTTAATTGTAGATTTGCTACAGATTCCACATAAGGACTATAGGCACCTGAGCTCTCACTGATATCATTCAGAGAGACCAAATCTACCCCTCCAGCGTTAACTATACCAACACCCCGAGCTGGAGCAGCGGGTGGAGGCGAACTAGGGTCTACCAAACCTACTATACATGACTTTGACATCGACACACTGTCACACATAGGACCCAGCTCACCCGTAAAATCCTAGTCAGTTTTGATTACCTAAGAGGCAATCGTACGACTTCTCGTTGTGTAATTTTTTATTCACCGTCGGCTTCACGTCCACAGACAGATTTACTCAAGAACGGCACCCGTTATTTTAAAGTCTCATTAAAAACACAGGTTAGTAAAGCTGCTGCTTAGTATTGTGCGAAACATCGATTACTGAGTAGGGTTTAATCTAGGGCTTTTCCTGATTTTAACCTTTACTACAGGAACGAGTGTTGAGCCTCGGGGCGGGTTACTATCACCCCCTCCTAGCCCGCCGTCCTTTGATGTGGCCGGGCCGACCGGGCTATTAACCCGTTTCCGTCGGCGTCTGCCCCCCATCACTTGTGACGGTGTGGATGCAGGAGCCAGAGTGTTTGCTCTGGGTTTCCTTTCATCCTCGACACTCGCTGACCGTTCCTTTGATGAGCCTTGGCGCTTAAGCCTCGCTCGAGTCATAGGTCCGGACTGGAGTGACTGATCTTTCACTTCAATCGAAACGTTTCGATGTGAAGTTTGTTCAGTCGTTCGCACCTTCGAGGGGGGGTCGGGCTTCCGACATCCCTTCAAAGGCTGTTTAGATGTTTTCGACTTATCTCGACGGGCCGGTCGACCACGGCGCCGCTTTGATGGTTTACTGGCATCCAACACCTCCACCTCGCTCAGTTTTCGAGCTTTTTGCTGTCGTTTTCGATGATCCTGCTTAGTTTGTTCTTTAGACTGGACTTCTGGCCGCGACCTTTCGACCTCTATTTCGACCTGTCCAGAAACAGACTTAGCCCTTTTCGTAGCCCTACGAGAAGGTGAATCATCATCAAGTTGTGGTTGCAACAACTCGACAGTTTGTGATAGTTCTACGCCCAACCACCGGCGCACTCTATCAACATTGCTCTTTTGCAACCGTCCGCGGGATGATCGAAGTAATAATGTCGACTCAGAGAGGACAGAATCTACAACGAACGGCCCATCCCAGTTGGGGGCAAGCTTCATAGCTGCCTGGGGGGTGTGGTACCTCACCACCTGTTCACCAACTGAGTATCTTCTCTGCTTTAGCCCATAGTCATACCTGACCTTCTGGCGTTCCGCAGATTTACCTAAGTTTTCCCTTACCATGCTATAACTCTCCCTCAATCGGTCACGAAGTTGTTCCACGAAGGTGACGGAACAAGGGACTTCGAGTGGGTTCTCGATTGAGCCGAAAATCACATCCGCTGGCATGAGAATTTCTTCCCCGAATACCATCATATTTGGACTGCATCCAGTAGAACTGTGCTCAGAGCTGTTATATGCGGACACCACATATTTAGCCTGTTCATCCCAGTCGTCCATATGTTTGTCTACTAACATAGTCAGACTCTGAATCAACGTTCTATTGAACCTTTCCACCTGACCATCACTCTGTGGTCTGTATGGATTGGTTCTCTGTTTTACAATCGTCAAATATTCACACATCTCAGAGAAGAGTCGAGACTCAAACTCTCGACCTTGGTCGGAATGCAGAAGCAACGGGACTCCAAAGGTCAAAACCCATTCGTTCACGAAGGCCTCTGCACAGGTCTCTGCCGTGTGATTTGGTAGGGGAATAGCGCGTACATACTTGGTGAAGTAATCCTGGATTACTAACATGCAAGTATTCTTGTTTGGCGTGGGTGCAAATCCCGAGATGATATCCATAGCTATCCTCCCGAATCTCACCCCGAACAACTCTTGGTGCAGAGGAGACTTACCCATGCCCTCGCCGGGCTTTACCAGGCAACAGGTAGGACAGTGTCGAACCCAACGACCTATGTCCTTTCCCATCCCGGGCCAGTAATATCTCCTTTTCACTTTTTCGAGCGTTCGTTTACGACCAAAATGTGCCGCTGTTCGGTGTCCGTGGCAAAAGGAGAGTACCTCACCCCTCAGTTGGCGTGGTACAACTACTTGAATCGTGCGCCTAGCTCGACCCGCCTCGACTTTCCAGCGACACAACAAGCCTTCACGGAAGGTTAATAGAGGCCATTGCCCTACTAATTTCCGTACCTCGGCGCTCTCGATCGATACATCAGGCCTAGTGGGTTTAGCCCCCTTAACTAGCCATTCAGCAACTCGTTTGATGTCAGCGTCCGCTTTCTGAGCATCAATGAGTTCATCGAGAGACCAAAATGCAACACCCACCCGGCTGTCTACTAAACCACTTACAGCTGCCAAAACAGCATTATGACTGCCGCAGTCTGTGCAATCCGACCTCTGGCATAGCCGCACAGGGATACGACTAAGGCCATCGGCGTTTAGATGCTTGGCCCCACTTCGATGTTCGATCTTAGAGTTTTCGAGACCGAACTCCGAAAGGTGGGCCAGCCACCTACCCATCATTCCCTCAGCCTCTTTGAAATTTAGGAGCCATTTCAAAGACGAATGATCGGTGCGGATAGTGAAGTTACCACCATAAAGGTAGTGCCTAAACTTCCTGGTGTACACGACAACTGCCAACAGTTCCCTTTTGGTAGTGCAGTAGTTTCGTTGTGTTTTACTTAGAGTGTTGCTGGCAAATGAGATCGGGACCTCCATTCCATCCTGCACCTGGGATAGAACAGCCCCGATCGCTGTGTTGCTAGCGTCAGTGTCCAAGATAAAACGACCGTCGGGTGTGGGGAATCGAAGTACAGGTGTCTCCCTGAAACTTCGTTTTAACTTGACAAAAGCATGTTCGGCTTTCTCCGTCCAGGCGAATGCCTCGTAACGACCTCTACTACCTTTAGGTTTTTGGATCACTAAGTCCTGCAAAGGACTCACGAGTTCCGCGAACCCCGGGATGAACTCTCGGTAGTAGGAACAAAAACCAATGAAGGATCGGATTTCCTTCACTGTAGTGGGCCTAGCCCAAGTCATTACATCGCTAATTTTCCCCGGGTTGGCTTCTATACCCTGTTCAGACACGATTCGGCCCAGGTACTCGACTGAAGTCCTAAAAAGTTGACATTTTTTAGGTTTCAACTTCAGTCCCCATGCCCGAATCCTGTTGAAGACTTCTGCCAGATTCGCCATTGCTTCATCCGTCGTTTTGCCGAAGACGATGATATCATCGAGGTAAACCAGGCAACTTTTACCTAGCAAACCTCTCAACATCTCCTCCATCATTCGCTCGAATGTGGCGGGGGCGTTACACAAACCAAACGCCATGCGATCGAACTCGTAGAGCCCCCTCTGGTAGGAAAAAGCGGTTTTCTCGACGTCGTCGGGATTCATCCCGATCTGCCAATATCCAGATTGGAGATCGAGACAACTAAACCACTTGTTTCCTCCTAGGGCATCCAAGGATTCGTCGATGCGCGGGAGGGGGTAAGCATTTTTCTTAGTCACTCCATTCAGACATCGATAATCGACGCAGAATCTCATGGTCCCATCCTTCTTCGTCACCATCTGGACGGGACTGGACCAGGGACTAGTACTTGGCCTAACCACCCCCGTATCCAACATCTCCTTAAGTTGTTCATCCGCCGCAGCCTTCTTGCTGAGCGGAATCCTTCTATAAGGGACTCGGATAGGTTGTGCGTCACCCGTGTCGATGTTATGCAGACATCGATCGGTGCGCCCTAACGGCTCATCTGGGGATTTAAAGACATCCACATGCTTACGTAGTAAGGCGGACAGCTTCAGTCTTTCCTCTGGCTGGGTCAGGTGGGTGTCGCCATACATGTCTAACAGCCAGGTAGGGAGCTCCCCCGTGTGGGTGCTCGCGATTTCTGCCGTCTCGATGTCTGCAGCTTCTTGCTCGAGACGCATCATCACGGATCCTACCTCCGGTGACGAGAGTTCACCGTTTCTGTCAGCATACTGTATAGTACCGACCACCTGGCCTTTCTCCAGGACAATGTCTCATTTCAGTGGATTACAGACGGGAAACACTGTTCGACGAACATTGCTGACAAGGGCAGCCTCACCAACCAACCCAAAACATCTCAGAGTGTTCAGGTCGGGTTCGACTATGCCCTGTCGGTCTCTTTCCAGACCTTCGGATTTTACCAAGACATCGCACCGATGTCTGGCAGGTATCCTAGTGGTCTGTGCTACTGAGGCTATCGATGACACTCTCTTCAGTTTACACTGATGGTGCTCTTCTACCGGCTCGGTCATGACCAATTGACCCGTCCTTGGGTTCAGGATCATACCGTATAATGCCGCGAAGTCGAGCCCCAGAATGCCATCGTCAGCCACATCGGCCACTATTGGGCTAAACACATAGTGGGTCGATGCGACCTTAAGAGGTAGAACCAATCGACCATAGGTCCGCATTTCGGCTCCAGACGCAGTGCACGCCGTTATTCCCTCGTAGAGATTATCTGACGGCACCACTAACGTTTTCGCGAGTTCTCGAGAGACAATGGTGTGGCTGGCACCAGTATCTATCAGGAAGTCCAGAGAACGCCCTCGAATCTCTGCAGACAGGTACCATCGTTTCCCCGACAAGGGGGCGGTTCCTGCTAGCATTCTCAACCCTACGTCAGTACTCAGATCGATCCCCCTCCTCTTCAGAAAAGAGAGACAGGGATCATCTGAGGGAAGCTCTGTTGCGCAGACTCTGGCCAGCTGCCGCATCAGGGCTTCTCTCCCGGCGTCGACTTTCACTTTCGATCCAGTCGAACCCTCGACCTCGGAGTTCGGGCTGCCAGCGCCCTGTTCCTTGGCCATTGAGGCTTTTTCTACACCGACATCTTCGGAACCCGACCGGTGATCAACCGGTGCCGCTGTGGTAAAGGGCTGGGACGGCCCTACCGGGACCTTACCTAGTTCCCTCGAATCTACTGTCGTCTGATCAGGAGTGCCAGAGGTGCTGATACCTTGGCTTTTCGATGGTCGGGCAGCTCGATTGCCACGTCGAGCCGCCCGCTTCAGTTTTCCGTCGCGTCAGGTGGTAGTCCTTTAATCGGCTCGGGGCAAGTTCGTGCGAAATGCCCCTGCTTCTTGCAGTTCCAACACTTGGCGTCGGACGGAGGGGTACTCGGCTTCTCCGAGCTAGTACCAGGGACATCCCCTCCCTCGATAACCCTGAGTAAATTCTTCAATTGACTCAGCGAGAAGGTCTGCTCCTGTACCTTGGGTTTGGAGGCCTTGTTTGGTGTTTT
The DNA here is from genome assembly GCA_949317995.1 of Acholoe squamosa. Classification (NCBI taxonomy): domain Eukaryota; kingdom Metazoa; phylum Annelida; class Polychaeta; order Phyllodocida; family Polynoidae; genus Acholoe; species Acholoe squamosa. Next base: position 70,444,301 of record OX439038.1, read on the forward strand.
CGATTTACCAGCGGATTTCTGACCTTTCTTAGTCTTACTCCCCGCCCCGGGCTTCGAGTATGAGGAGACTTCGCCCTGTCCTTCCTCAACCAAAGCGGCGTCGGCCAACGCCGACAATGCATTTGTCGAGGTAGGATTCACCAACTTCGGCAGGAGTTGTCGTTTCCGCAACAACTCGTCTGCCAAGTCCATGAGATCCTTTAGGGACATGTAAGTGCGCCACTCCCGAAGAACGTCTTGTTGTAAATCAACGTCATACAATCCTCCTATGAACAACTGGTTGACTTTGGTTATGAGCCATTCAACCGAGAAGTCCACACCTGGATAGGCATCGCCGGCAAGACGTCTCAAAGCAAAGCCATAGGCTCTAATGCTTTCGTTCTTGCCTTGGCGTCTCTTCTCCATTGTAACAATGGGGTCTTGAAGGCTAGAAGTCATGGCTTCCGTTACCATGTCGACCAGTCCCTCCAAAGTCCCATCTCCATGCTCCTCCCATAGCCACACAGTATCAGCTGCAGGGCCATTCTGGAGTAATATGAGGAGTTGAGCTAATGCCATACTCGAGGTCCATACATTTACTCGACGGACGTGATTGAATCCGTGGTACCAACGGAGCCAATCGTCCTTCCATGTAAATGGAGGGCACTCGACTGACCTAGTTCGGGCTGGTTCATGCCCGATAGAGGTATTTTCAAACATTCTGCTTGATCTCCTGACCTGATCAAGGGCGAATGTTGTGCCTCTTCTAGGTATTTGATGGTCCATCCCCATGTTTCTCATAGTCGTGTCTGCACGACTGTGATTCATCCCCCAGGGATTACCAGAATCGGCATCACTCAACCGCGAAGCCTCGAATCTGATATCCCTATATTTGGGTGGATCAACATGTTGTTGGGTCGTGATAGGGGTCGAGAACTGCCCAATCACTTCACTTAGACCATCGGTGCGCGGCATTGAAGGAACTGGTTGGGTCCGGCGCGACCTCGAATCCACTTTCGAGATGTCGTCGATTGCTCCCACCATTCTATCTATCTCCGCCTGCTGTTTTGAACGTTCCGCCTGTCTTAATTCCGACACTAGGAATTCCAGGCGGGCATGTTCGGGTTTCGAGAGATCTCGTTGCTCGCTGATGGCAAAGAGTTGCTTGGCCTCCTTCATGGCATGGTCAAGCCACTCTCTGTAGTCAGGGTTTTCGACTAGATCCCCTTGAGTAGCAACTCTAGTAGTGCTGCATTCACTACTTTGTTGCTTATCTCGAAGTCTAGCGGTACGCAATTTCGATTCCGTCTGCTCCTTCAGACATTCTTCAAGTGCGAGTTCATCACGAACTTCTTTATTCACCCTGGCTTCATCAGCCTTTCTGCGAGACAATATCTCTCGTCGGAGCTCATCGATTTCACCACGTATGGCTCCCAAAGTGTCCGAATCCTTCTGATCTTTCAGTGACTGGGCTACTAGGGATTCAGACTTCAAGGAATTAAGCTCGGCCTCATGCCTCGCTTTTTGTTCCATTAAGACCTGATATTCCGCCATTTTGTTTGCGTGTTCGATTCGTTCCTCACAGCGACGACGCATTTCTGCCTCGTCCCTGGCTCGAGCATCCTCGTCAGCTTGCATCTGACAGAGTAACGACTTTCGTTCCTGACGTAGCTGGTTCACCTGCTTTTCATAAGCCGTTAGGTGCTCAGCTACTTCTTCAGTATGCTCGGCTGATTGTTGGTTCAACTTATGCCGCAACTCTTGCAGTTGTTCCTCCAACATAGTCTTTTCTACTTCTTGTAGTTTCAACTTATGTTTAAGGGACGTCTGCTCGTGCTGGGCATCCCGAAAATGGTTTCGAGCTCTCTCGACACATTCTCGGCGGCTTGTAGCAAGGCGATCGATCTTTGCTTTTAGCGATTGACAATCCATTGCTGTCAACCGACTACGCTCGATCTCTGACTTCGTTGCAAGCAAGGACTCCTTTTCGCTAGAGAGCTGCTTGACCTTCTCCTGAAGATCAGTAAGTTCTCTATTTGCGATCTGAGTCTTGTTCGAAGCCTCTAACGCCTGCTGCCTAAGCTGTTCCAATTTCAGCTCTATTTCTGTACTCTTCTCCTGAGCTTTCATGGTGTTACTCGCGAGAGCATCCAACTGTTGGCGACCCTGGCGCAGTTGGCGTTGCTGCTCTTGTAGCAACTCCTCGTTGAGCCCCCTGCCACTGTCAATACTTCCTTGTATCGACACGGGCGAGGGACCCTCGAAGGACCAACTGCCAAGGCCCATTGGAGTTCCCACGGGCGAGGCTGATTTTTCTACATAGGACAAACTCTGTGTCCTCAAGAAGTTCTCAGCCGCCGGAGAGAGTTGAGTCGATACTCGCCAATTGAGTAGCCGGCTCCTTTGATACAGGCCCAACGGGTCAGACGATGGGCCTAATATCAGGGTGTGGTTCAAACCACCACCAATTAGTGGATCATTCATATCCACTAACGGGCCTGTAGTCACTTGATGTTGATGATTGGGGTCATCACCTTCATCCAAGTGACCCTGCATGTCGAACTTAAGCTCGCAGTACCTATGCGGACTAAAGTTAACAACTGGTCACGGCACCAGTGTAGCGTTCTACCCCTCGATGTTATATCGAATCTTTCGATAAACAACGAAGAACAACTATTCAGGTTCCAGTTAAAACTTTATTGTCTAATAACACATAGGCATCAGCCGTTCTCGATCACAGTTACAGGTGGCAGAGTTTGAACTCTGTTGCAGGTTCGACACTAGGCCTTCTAGTGTCTAGAGTTAATATTCCACATGAACCCCCTCTGTGCAGCAGCACAGAGGAGTATTAGAATATGGTAGCCGGGCAGCCGCCGACCATTGCTCACAATGGTCAGTCGGGGCTGGACTGACCCTGAGGAAGGCCGTACAACGGCCTTATATACACCGGAGTCGAGGGCCACGTGACCAAGTGGTGACGTGGCGCTGGACTCCAGCGCCCCCAGGCGTCGGGTAATAGAGGTGCTCTCGACGTCGCCCACGAGGACCACGAAGGTACCTCGAAGACGACGCGGGACCACCACACCGTAGCGTTCTACCCCTCGATGTTATATCGAATCTTTCGATAAACAACGAAGAACAACTATTCAGGTTCCAGTTAAAACTTTATTGTCTAATAACACATAGGCATCAGCCGTTCTCGATCACAGTTACAGGTGGCAGAGTTTGAACTCTGTTGCAGGTTCGACACTAGGCCTTCTAGTGTCTAGAGTTAATATTCCACATGAACCCCCTCTGTGCAGCAGCACAGAGGAGTATTAGAATATGGTAGCCGGGCAGCCGCCGACCATTGCTCACAATGGTCAGTCGGGGCTGGACTGACCCTGAGGAAGGCCGTTGTCTCCAAAGATTGACAGTCTGAGCTCGGCTATGACGATGTTGGGCCGAGAGCAGGTGGTGCAGGACAAGCCTGACACCCCGGGTAGGTCTCTCGGTGCCTCCGTCTACCCGCCAGCAGCCCCGTCTTCCTCCTCGGTTCCCTTGATAACCCTCTCGGGAACCACCGAGCCTACGCCGCCACCGGTCCAGAGAGTGGTGTCACCGAGGATCCATCCGGATCTTCAGGGCATCACCCCCCTGGCCCCGGCGAACGTAGCCGTCTGTCCGGACCCGTCGGCTTCCGCCCAAGCAGTAGAACCTGCCGAGGTGGAACAGTCGATGGATATAGACGGGGACGTCGATGTCGTCGATCATTCTCCAAAGCCTCCCCCTGACCAGGGAGACAAGGACGACCGTGAAGGTCAGGAGAGCGACGACGACGACGGAAGCGACTCAGCAGACTTGGCCGTTCTCCACTCAGATGCTGAGGGGGACTCCCGGGATGCACCCGAGACCTCTAACGAGGCTTGGAGTACGACAATGGACCGTGAGGTCCCATTGCCGGAGTCGCCGACGTTTTCGGGCCAGCTAGCCGCCAGCGCTCCACATGGAGAGGAGCGCACTGACGGAGAGCAGGCCGAAATCGACGCCGCTACAGGGTCCATCTCGGAGGATCAGTAGTATGAAACTACTGCTCCTCCTCGTCAGCCTGGATCGCTGACATCGAACAGAGTCTCGATGTCAGCACGGAACCCCCGGGAACTCGTTCCCGGACGACGGTGTACCCTCCACGAGTGGGGGTACCTTTCCTGTCCCCGGACCTCCCTGCGAAGCTGTGTGGATCCGACGCCACCCTGGTCTTAGGGCCCGGTGGTGCCACACATCCTCGGCCTCACGGTTGAAGGACCATCATAGTAGTATTGTACGCTATCGATGGGCTTCCTACGCTGGAAGGAGCTTCTCAACGAGACAGGGAGGAAACGACACGACCCCGGTTGCCATACCCGGTCGTGCCTCCCTCGGATCGACCAGGAGCAGGTCGTGAAGCAGTGTTTCGACACTGGTCTCCTACGTTGGATGGAGCAACGCCTTATAATTTAACTGTGATAATAATTTTTTTTCTACAGTACAGTAGAAACTATATTTCTATATATTCCTCTACTGTTTCTGTCGACTATGTCGACGGATCCAGTAGTTCATATTATTATCTAATTGTTTAGACTGATCCGGGATCTCTGAATTTTCAGAGACCTCGTTTCAGTCTAGTGGGGGGTGGTGTGGTGGTCCCGCGTCGTCTTCGAGGTACCTTCGTGGTCCTCGTGGGCGACGTCGAGAGCACCTCTATTACCCGACGCCTGGGGGCGCTGGAGTCCAGCGCCACGTCACCACTTGGTCACGTGGCCCTCGACTCCGGTGTATATAAGGCCGTTGTACGGCCTTCCTCAGGGTCAGTCCAGCCCCGACTGACCATTGTGAGCAATGGTCGGCGGCTGCCCGGCTACCATATTCTAATACTCCTCTGTGCTGCTGCACAGAGGGGGTTCATGTGGAATATTAACTCTAGACACTAGAAGGCCTAGTGTCGAACCTGCAACAGAGTTCAAACTCTGCCACCTGTAACTGTGATCGAGAACGGCTGATGCCTATGTGTTATTAGACAATAAAGTTTTAACTGGAACCTGAATAGTTGTTCTTCGTTGTTTATCGAAAGATTCGATATAACATCGAGGGGTAGAACGCTACACTTTAGTCCGCATAGGTACTGCGAGCTTAAGTTCGACATGCAGGGTCACTTGGATGAAGGTGATGACCCCAATCATCAACATCAAGTGACTACAGGCCCGTTAGTGGATATGAATGATCCACTAATTGGTGGTGGTTTGAACCACACCCTGATATTAGGCCCATCGTCTGACCCGTTGGGCCTGTATCAAAGGAGCCGGCTACTCAATTGGCGAGTATCGACTCAACTCTCTCCGGCGGCTGAGAACTTCTTGAGGACACAGAGTTTGTCCTATGTAGAAAAATCAGCCTCGCCCGTGGGAACTCCAATGGGCCTTGGCAGTTGGTCCTTCGAGGGTCCCTCGCCCGTGTCGATACAAGGAAGTATTGACAGTGGCAGGGGGCTCAACGAGGAGTTGCTACAAGAGCAGCAACGCCAACTGCGCCAGGGTCGCCAACAGTTGGATGCTCTCGCGAGTAACACCATGAAAGCTCAGGAGAAGAGTACAGAAATAGAGCTGAAATTGGAACAGCTTAGGCAGCAGGCGTTAGAGGCTTCGAACAAGACTCAGATCGCAAATAGAGAACTTACTGATCTTCAGGAGAAGGTCAAGCAGCTCTCTAGCGAAAAGGAGTCCTTGCTTGCAACGAAGTCAGAGATCGAGCGTAGTCGGTTGACAGCAATGGATTGTCAATCGCTAAAAGCAAAGATCGATCGCCTTGCTACAAGCCGCCGAGAATGTGTCGAGAGAGCTCGAAACGATTTTCGGGATGCCCAGCACGAGCAGACGTCCCTTAAACATAAGTTGAAACTACAAGAAGTAGAAAAGACTATGTTGGAGGAACAACTGCAAGAGTTGCGGCATAAGTTGAACCAACAATCAGCCGAGCATACTGAAGAAGTAGCTGAGCACCTAACGGCTTATGAAAAGCAGGTGAAACAGCTACGTCAGGAACGGGAGTCGTTACTCTGTCAGATGCAAGCTGACGAGGATGCTCGAGCCAGGGACGAGGCAGAAATGCGTCGTCGCTGTGAGGAACGAATCGAACACGCAGACAAAATGGCGGAATATCAGGTCTTAATGGAACAAAAAGCGAGGCATGAGGCCGAGCTTAATTCCTTGAAGTCTGAATCCCTAGTAGCCCAGTCACTGAAAGATCAGAAGGATTCGGACACTTTGGGAGCCATACGTGGTGAAATCGATGAGCTCCGATGAGAGATATTGTCTCGCAGAAAGGCTGATGAAGCCAGGGTGAATAAAGAAGTTCGTGATGAACTCGCACTCGAAGAACGTCTGAAGGAGCAGACGGAATCGAAATTGCGTACCGCTAGACTTCGAGATAAGCAACAAAGTAGTGAATGCAGCACTACTAGAGTTGCTACTCAAGGGGATCTAGTCGAAAACCCTGACTACAGAGAGTGGCTTGACCATGCCATGAAGGAGGCCAAGCAACTCTTTGCCATCAGCGAGCAACGAGATCTCTCGAAACCCGAACATGCCCGCCTGGAATTCCTAGTGTCGGAATTAAGACAGGCGGAACGTTCAAAACAGCAGGCGGAGATAGATAGAATGGTGGGAGCAATCGACGACATCTCGAAAGTGGATTCGAGGTCGCGCCGGACCCAACCAGTTCCTTCAATGCCGCGCACCGATGGTCTAAGTGAAGTGATTGGGCAGTTCTCGACCCCTATCACGACCCAACAACATGTTGATCCACCCAAATATAGGGATATCAGATTCGAGGCTTCGCGGTTGAGTGATGCCGATTCTGGTAATCCCTGGGGGATGAATCACAGTCGTGCAGACACAACTATGAGAAACATGGGGATGGACCATCAAATACCTAGAAGAGGCACAACATTCGCCCTTGATCAGGTCAGGAGATCAAGCAGAATGTTTGAAAATACCTCTATCGGGCATGAACCAGCCCGAACTAGGTCAGTCGAGTGCCCTCCATTTACATGGAAGGACGATTGGCTCCGTTGGTACCACGGATTCAATCACGTCCGTCGAGTAAATGTATGGACCTCGAGTATGGCATTAGCTCAACTCCTCATGTTACTCCAGAATGGCCCTGCAGCTGATACTGTGTGGCTATGGGAGGAGCATGGAGATGGGACTTTGGAGGGACTGGTCGACATGGTAACGGAAGCCATGACTTCTAGCCTTCAAGACCCCATTGTTACAATGGAGAAGAGACGCCAAGGCAAGAACGAAAGCATTAGAGCCTATGGCTTTGCTTTGAGACGTCTTGCCGGCGATGCCTATCCAGGTGTGGACTTCTCGGTTGAATGGCTCATAACCAAAGTCAACCAGTTGTTCATAGGAGGATTGTATGACGTTGATTTACAACAAGACGTTCTTCGGGAGATCTCATGGACTTGGCAGACGAGTTGTTGCGGAAACGACAACTCCTGCCGAAGTTGGTGAATCCTACCTCGACAAATGCATTGTCGGCGTTGGCCGACGCCGCTTTGGTTGAGGAAGGACAGGGCGAAGTCTCCTCATACTCGAAGCCCGGGGCGGGGAGTAAGACTAAGAAAGGTCAGAAATCCGCTGGTAAATCGAAAACACCAAACAAGGCCTCCAAACCCAAGGTACAGGAGCAGACCTTCTCGCTGAGTCAATTGAAGAATTTACTCAGGGTTATCGAGGGAGGGGATGTCCCTGGTACTAGCTCGGAGAAGCCGAGTACCCCTCCGTCCGACGCCAAGTGTTGGAACTGCAAGAAGCAGGGGCATTTCGCACGAACTTGCCCCGAGCCGATTAAAGGACTACCACCTGACGCGACGGAAAACTGAGGCGGGCGGCTCGACGTGGCAATCGAGCTGCCCGACCATCGAAAAGCCAAGGTATCAGCACCTCTGGCACTCCTGATCAGACGACAGTAGATTCGAGGGAACTAGGTAAGGTCCCGGTAGGGCCGTCCCAGCCCTTTACCACAGCGGCACCGGTTGATCACCGGTCGGGTTCCGAAGATGTCGGTGTAGAAAAAGCCTCAATGGCCAAGGAACAGGGCGCTGGCAGCCCGAACTCCGAGGTCGAGGGTTCGACTGGATCGAAAGTGAAAGTCGACGCCGGGAGAGAAGCCCTGATGCGGCAGCTGGCCAGAGTCTGCGCAACAGAGCTTCCCTCAGATGATCCCTGTCTCTCTTTTCTGAAGAGGAGGGGGATCGATCTGAGTACTGACGTAGGGTTGAGAATGCTAGCAGGAACCGCCCCCTTGTCGGGGAAACGATGGTACCTGTCTGCAGAGATTCGAGGGCGTTCTCTGGACTTCCTGATAGATACTGGTGCCAGCCACACCATTGTCTCTCGAGAACTCGCGAAAACGTTAGTGGTGCCGTCAGATAATCTCTACGAGGGAATAACGGCGTGCACTGCGTCTGGAGCCGAAATGCGGACCTATGGTCGATTGGTTCTACCTCTTAAGGTCGCATCGACCCACTATGTGTTTAGCCCAATAGTGGCCGATGTGGCTGACGATGGCATTCTGGGGCTCGACTTCGCGGCATTATACGGTATGATCCTGAACCCAAGGACGGGTCAATTGGTCATGACCGAGCCGGTAGAAGAGCACCATCAGTGTAAACTGAAGAGAGTGTCATCGATAGCCTCAGTAGCACAGACCACTAGGATACCTGCCAGACATCGGTGCGATGTCTTGGTAAAATCCGAAGGTCTGGAAAGAGACCGACAGGGCATAGTCGAACCCGACCTGAACACTCTGAGATGTTTTGGGTTGGTTGGTGAGGCTGCCCTTGTCAGCAATGTTCGTCGAACAGTGTTTCCCGTCTGTAATCCACTGAATCGAGACATTGTCCTGGAGAAAGGCCAGGTGGTCGGTACTATACAGTATGCTGACAGAAACGGTGAACTCTCGTCACCGGAGGTAGGATCCGTGATGATGCGTCTCGAGCAAGAAGCTGCAGACATCGAGACGGCAGAAATCGCGAGCACCCACACGGGGGAGCTCCCTACCTGGCTGTTAGACATGTATGGCGACACCCACCTGACCCAGCCAGAGGAAATACTGAAGCTGTCCGCCTTACTACGTAAGCATGTGGATGTCTTTAAATCCCCAGATGAGCCGTTAGGGCGCACCGATCGATGTCTGCATAACATCGACACGGGTGACGCACAACCTATCCGAGTCCCTTATAGAAGGATTCCGCTCAGCAAGAAGGCTGCGGCGGATGAACAACTTAAGGAGATGTTGGATACGGGGGTGGTTAGGCCAAGTACTAGTCCCTGGTCCAGTCCCGTCCAGATGGTGACGAAGAAGGATGGGACCATGAGATTCTGCGTCGATTATCGATGTCTGAATGGAGTGACTAAGAAAAATGCTTACCCCCTCCCGCGCATCGACGAATCCTTGGATGCCCTAGGAGGAAACAAGTGGTTTAGTTGTCTCGATCTCCAATCTGGATATTGGCAGATCGGGATGAATCCCGACGACGTCGAGAAAACCGCTTTTTCCTACCAGAGGGGGCTCTACGAGTTCGATCGCATGGCGTTTGGTTTGTGTAACGCCCCCGCCACATTCGAGCGAATGATGGAGGAGATGTTGAGAGGTTTGCTAGGTAAAAGTTGCCTGGTTTACCTCGATGATATCATCGTCTTCGGCAAAACGACGGATGAAGCAATGGCGAATCTGGCAGAAGTCTTCAACAGGATTCGGGCATGGGGACTGAAGTTGAAACCTAAAAAATGTCAACTTTTTAGGACTTCAGTCGAGTACCTGGGCCGAATCGTGTCTGAACAGGGTATAGAAGCCAACCCGGGGAAAATTAGCGATGTAATGACTTGGGCTAGGCCCACTACAGTGAAGGAAATCCGATCCTTCATTGGTTTTTGTTCCTACTACCGAGAGTTCATCCCGGGGTTCGCGGAACTCGTGAGTCCTTTGCAGGACTTAGTGATCCAAAAACCTAAAGGTAGTAGAGGTCGTTACGAGGCATTCGCCTGGACGGAGAAAGCCGAACATGCTTTTGTCAAGTTAAAACGAAGTTTCAGGGAGACACCTGTACTTCGATTCCCCACACCCGACGGTCGTTTTATCTTGGACACTGACGCTAGCAACACAGCGATCGGAGCTGTTCTATCCCAGGTGCAGGATGGAATGGAGGTCCCGATCTCATTTGCCAGCAACACTCTAAGTAAAACACAACGAAACTACTGCACTACCAAAAGGGAACTGTTGGCAGTTGTCGTGTACACCAGGAAGTTTAGGCACTACCTTTATGGTGGTAACTTCACTATCCGCACCGATCATTCGTCTTTGAAATGGCTCCTAAATTTCAAAGAGGCTGAGGGAATGATGGGTAGGTGGCTGGCCCACCTTTCGGAGTTCGGTCTCGAAAACTCTAAGATCGAACATCGAAGTGGGGCCAAGCATCTAAACGCCGATGGCCTTAGTCGTATCCCTGTGCGGCTATGCCAGAGGTCGGATTGCACAGACTGCGGCAGTCATAATGCTGTTTTGGCAGCTGTAAGTGGTTTAGTAGACAGCCGGGTGGGTGTTGCATTTTGGTCTCTCGATGAACTCATTGATGCTCAGAAAGCGGACGCTGACATCAAACGAGTTGCTGAATGGCTAGTTAAGGGGGCTAAACCCACTAGGCCTGATGTATCGATCGAGAGCGCCGAGGTACGGAAATTAGTAGGGCAATGGCCTCTATTAACCTTCCGTGAAGGCTTGTTGTGTCGCTGGAAAGTCGAGGCGGGTCGAGCTAGGCGCACGATTCAAGTAGTTGTACCACGCCAACTGAGGGGTGAGGTACTCTCCTTTTGCCACGGACACCGAACAGCGGCACATTTTGGTCGTAAACGAAAGCTCGAAAAAGTGAAAAGGAGATATTACTGGCCCGGGATGGGAAAGGACATAGGTCGTTGGGTTCGACACTGTCCTACCTGTTGCCTGGTAAAGCCCGGCAAGGGCATGGGTAAGTCTCCTCTGCACCAAGAGTTGTTCGGGGTGAGATTCGGGAGGATAGCTATGGATATCATCTCGGGATTTGCACCCACGCCAAACAAGAATACTTGCATGTTAGTAATCCAGGATTACTTCACCAAGTATGTACGCGCTATTCCCCTACCAAATCACACGGCAGAGACCTGTGCAGAGGCCTTCGTGAACGAATGGGTTTTGACCTTTGGAGTCCCGTTGCTTCTGCATTCCGACCAAGGTCGAGAGTTTGAGTCTCGACTCTTCTCTGAGATGTGTGAATATTTGACGATTGTAAAACAGAGAACCAATCCATACAGACCACAGAGTGATGGTCAGGTGGAAAGGTTCAATAGAACGTTGATTCAGAGTCTGACTATGTTAGTAGACAAACATATGGACGACTGGGATGAACAGGCTAAATATGTGGTGTCCGCATATAACAGCTCTGAGCACAGTTCTACTGGATGCAGTCCAAATATGATGGTATTCGGGGAAGAAATTCTCATGCCAGCGGATGTGATTTTCGGCTCAATCGAGAACCCACTCGAAGTCCCTTGTTCCGTCACCTTCGTGGAACAACTTCGTGACCGATTGAGGGAGAGTTATAGCATGGTAAGGGAAAACTTAGGTAAATCTGCGGAACGCCAGAAGGTCGGGTATGACTATGGGCTAAAGCAGAGAAGATACTCAGTTGGTGAACAGGTGGTGAGGTACCACACCCCCCAGGCAGCTATGAAGCTTGCCCCCAACTGGGATGGGCCGTTCGTTGTAGATTCTGTCCTCTCTGAGTCGACATTATTACTTCGATCATCCCGCGGACGGTTGCAAAAGAGCAATGTTGATAGAGTGCGCCGGTGGTTGGGCGTAGAACTATCACAAACTGTCGAGTTGTTGCAACCACAACTTGATGATGATTCACCTTCTCGTAGGGCTACGAAAAGGGCTAAGTCTGTTTCTGGACAGGTCGAAATAGAGGTCGAAAGGTCGCGGCCAGAAGTCCAGTCTAAAGAACAAACTAAGCAGGGTCATCGAAAACGACAGCAAAAAGCTCGAAAACTGAGCGAGGTGGAGGTGTTGGATGCCAGTAAACCATCAAAGCGGCGCCGTGGTCGACCGGCCCGTCGAGATAAGTCGAAAACATCTAAACAGCCTTTGAAGGGATGTCGGAAGCCCGACCCCCCCTCGAAGGTGCGAACGACTGAACAAACTTCACATCGAAACGTTTCGATTGAAGTGAAAGATCAGTCACTCCAGTCCGGACCTATGACTCGAGCGAGTCTTAAGCGCCAAGGCTCATCAAAGGAACGGTCAGCGAGTGTCGAGGATGAAAGGAAACCCAGAGCAAACACTCTGGCTCCTGCATCCACACCGTCACAAGTGATGGGGGGCAGACGCCGACGGAAACGGGTTAATAGCCCGGTCGGCCCGGCCACATCAAAGGACGGCGGGCTAGGAGGGGGTGATAGTAACCCGCCCCGAGGCTCAACACTCGTTCCTGTAAGTAAAGGTTAAAATCAGGAAAAGCCCTAGATTAAACCCTACTCAGTAATCGATGTTTCGCACAATACTAAGCAGCAGCTTTACTAACCTGTGTTTTTAATGAGACTTTAAAATAACGGGTGCCGTTCTTGAGTAAATCTGTCTGTGGACGTGAAGCCGACGGTGAATAAAAAATTACACAACGAGAAGTCGTACGATTGCCTCTTAGTTTGAGACAAACTGACACTGGAAACATGGAAATTTGGAGCCTCTGATTTTATTGACTGTGAGGACGGGTTCCCAGCATAGGCTGGTGGATACTGCCCGAAGGGTAGATCCATATTGGAGCCATTTTTTTAATCCCGGTAGTCTGATGAAGGAGGGGGTGCCCAGATTAATCCATGTTAATAGTGTTGGAACCCATAGACCGCATAGGAAATAACGGCATATGCAAACATTGCGACTGGAGAAGCAGAGCGTGACGGTGAGGGGAGAGTGAGTCGTTCTATTTTTTGAGCAATACCTTATTTGGTCATGGCGTGATGCGCTGTGGACCAATAGGGTTCGCCCTCCTCGGTCACGTAGCCCCTTCCTCCAATCAGAGACGTGCGCCACAGGGATAAAAGGCCGCGTCGCCCACCACGGAGGTCACATCTGCGCCCTTCTCGTGAGAGTCGGACGCAGATAAGCTGGACTAAGCCTAGCTTATTCCAGCTGGTACGCTCCGTCTGGGGACTCCCTACCTGAGTGTAGGAGGTCTCCCCTGCCTAGTGTCGAGGGACACGACCTGTGTGAGCGCAGGTTCGTGTTCTCTCGAGACTCCAGTCTTCGGTCCCTCGAGCCGCCTGAGTGTGGTTCGAGGTACATCGAAGGCACCTTCGCGGCTTCGACCCGCCAGAGTGCGGATCGAAAAACCTCGAAGATCCTCTTCGACGTCTCGTCCCGTCTGAGAACGGTTCGAGACCCGGAGTCTTCTCTCCCTGGTGGAACCCGGCAGTTCAGGAAGAACCATGGGGTCCTCGTCCGACGAGCAGTCAGGGTACAGCTCTTCGGCGAGCCACAAGTCGCAGAAGAAGAAGAAGAAGTCCAAGAGGACCAGACCCGAGCAAGAGCTCGAGTCTACCTCGGCTAAGAGTGCAGCCCTTCTGAAGCAGATCGAGGATGCACAGAAAGCCTTGGCTGAGTCCCAGGAGCGGGAGAAGGAGCTCCGCCGGAAGGCGAAGGAGGCAGCTAAGCAGCAGAAGCGCGACTTGAAGGTCGCAGCTGCTGCCGCCTCGAGAGACTCTTCTCCCGATGAGATGGAGGTCGACGAGCCGTCGACACCTGCTCCATCGAAAAGTGCTACCCCTTCAGGTTCTAAGGGCAAGAAGCCGACTGAATCAAAGGCATCCAAGGGCACCTTGAAGGATTTCAAGATCCCTAGGGTGCCCAAGAAGGAAAGTAGCAAAAAGGAGTCCGCAGCCAAGAAGGCTCCAGCCCGGGAAAGGAGTAGCGAGTCTACTGCTCCACCGGAACCTGGAACCGAGCCGTCGGAGGTCGATGCCGGTGCCGTGGAGAGCACCGTATCCTCACCCCCAGACACGGCCAGGGCTGTCGACGAGTGGAAGCAACTGTCAACGATCACTGCCAAACGACGTGCTGAGTACGTCGATGACAGGCCACTGACAAAGCTTCAGGACTACCGCAAGAATGGTCAAGTGGTACTCCCAAGTCTCGTCGGAAAGGATGGTAGTGACGACGAGGAATGGTATTCGGACGACAGTCATGCCATTGACTGGTATGTCTCGATGATCGAGAATATTACGAATGCCTCAGACTCGTCGGGGGTGTCGCTGCCCGAGCGACAGCGGATTGGGTTCGAATGGCGCATCTTCAATCCAGGGCAGCAGTGTGCTTTCGAGAACTGCACACGTAAGGGGTTTCCCCCTCGCGTATACGCGACTGACGGCAGGTATGCTCGACACTTGGTTGAAGAGCATCGAGCCATCCGTCCGCAGTTCGGTTGTGTTAAGGTGGAAAAGACCATTCCATGTTACCAGGACCCTGATGACCCGACCTCTCCTCCTTTCGTGACCTCACGAAGGGGCTTGATGGCGCGTCATCTCAAGTCGTACAAGCAGCCCCATAAGTACAACGCCGAGGGCGCTATCCAGCTAGTGGAGACACTGGTTGGAAAGTGCGAACGGAATGAGAAGACAGGCGCGCCGACTAGACACTGGATGCGGATGGCCCCCGCACCCCCGTCTACGAAGCGCCTGTATATCAGACCGGAGCTGATGCCCGCTTTCTACGGTGCCTACCCCGAGTTCAGGGTAGAGCAACGGAAGAAGCGGGAGGCCAGTCGTCCTCGGGACCCAGGACCTACAGCCTCTACGAGTGGGAACAAGAGGCCCCACTCTACAGAAGCTGGAAAGTCTGCCGGTTCGACTGAACCCAAGAAGCCTAAGCCGCAGGCTGCTCCCTCGAAGCCCGAAAAGGCATCGAAAGCCGCCCCGGCCCCGGCTCCTAAAAAGTCGAAGACTGCTTCGACCGGTTCAGCCAAACCAAGCACCAGTGGTGCTAAAACTGGAGGCAAGACGGTGGAAACCCGGAGTGGTCGTGATCGACAACCCAAGGTGACCACCAACTCGTCTCCTGTCAAGCCCCCTACAGCGGCAGAGGGCAGCACCCCAGCTGCCACGCCGCGTGTCCACGTGGGAGGCGCGACACTGACCTCGGCAGCAGGAGCTAGCTTCTCCAACGTCGTGACAGGCGCCGACACCCCGACAGCAACCTTGCGTTGGGAGTTGGCACAGCCTGCATACGGCGATGGCGTCGAATGTGGGGTCCCGAAGACGTTCGTGGAACGTTGTAAGGGACTTCTACAGATGACAGGCAGCCCTGCTATCGACAAGTTCTACTGTGGCCTGGTTTGCTACATGAGCTGCATACATGTTTGTATTTGCAGGGATCCCTATTACATCCCTCAGTCCTGTTAAAGGCATAACAAGAATTTGTGGAAGCTTTAAATTTCCCAGAATTTTTCGACTTATTGGAAAAAGCCTTCTGGGCCTGTACAGTACCATCATACGATAAATACCTTAAAATGTCTGAATTTTCAATGACATTGAACGCACAGATACCATTCTCGTTAGCCCTGGATCTTACAGACTTGTCATATGCAGTGAGGGCTGGTACGGTATATATCTTAGTACTAGATTTCTCAACCAAAACTTGCAAGTGTTTCAGCATCCCTTCAATATCAGCGCCCTTTCTATAATACTTTAGAGCGAATTTTAGGTTGACTAGAACAAGCTTCTCAATAGAGTCTATCCTATCCTTCTTTTCTACATAGTTTTCTTGGTCAAACTCACTGATTTTGGTATGACGATGACGACCAGACATAGACGAATCCATTGACGATGAACGTGAGAAGCTGCGGCTGCATTGACGAGCTGTAAATGACAATCTAGACCGATGACGACCCCGTCGAGCGACTTTAATCCACTCGTTCTCGTCTTGCGCTGGCGGAAAGCATGGCGACTGTTGTCTCGTCTCCTTGACCACCGGTCCGCGTCCCTGGCGACGTGACGTCATCTCTTGTTTATCAACATGCGCACGTGGCCTGCCCGAACCGCTCAAAGTACCATACATCCCATCTTTACGGTCCCCTCCGTCAACCACCTCTCGAAGTAGAGACTTGATATCTGCCAACTCGCCTTCCAGCCTCTCTAGCCTGCTGTTCCTCGTCTGGTCAACGACTGGACTGTCCAAATCAAGTGATGTGTTAGACAAATCCAAATAGCTCGTTAATCCTGAATTGGCCGATTCATGCGAAGTTTTCGCCGATTTAGCCGATTTTTTCGCCGATACCTTAGTCTTGGTATTTTTCGTAGACTTCCTACCCATTTTTTGGGTGAAAACTGAGGCCCAAAAGACCTCAAATATCGATTAAAATTTAAAATTCCAGGGAACACCCAGCGTGGTGTTACCTGTACAGGTGAAAACGAGCCAATTGACGGTTAGCTTGAACCCGCCCCCTTTTATACCAGTGGAGTTGTTGACCATGACGTCACACTATGACATCATTGGTATCCTTACGAGCTGAAAGTAGTCCCTAACCGTCCGTGGCTAATTATATAAATATACACGAGTGTATATAGTTCCATATATATATATATATATATATATATATATATATATATACATACTAGAAGTGTGCATAGAGTAGGTGTCGAGTGCACCAAATGCCTACAACATATCCCTGATCGTTACCTGTGGGTAGATGAGCCAGTTAAGGGGGTGTGGATGGGGGGTCCCCCATGTCGATTTTAAAAAAATGGTCATGGCACTTGTCACTTAAATCCCCATGTCACCTCTAAGAGCCTATCATGTCCCATGTCAAATTTAAGAAAGCACCTATGTCATTTCACTTATTGTTTTGCCTCATGTCACTAAGGCCCATGTCACATGTCGATTTAAAGAAATAGCCATGTCACCATGTCGAATTTAGTGGTCCTTACCTATAGTTAAGCATGCTTCAAAATATTTGGGTAGAGTGGGTGAGTCTAGTTTGGTATAGTGTGCAGAGAGAAGGTGAGAAGCTAGGTTAATGCAATGCAACTGGCATGTTACATATAATTATGTGTATATAAACCTAGGCTATGGGTAGAAGTATGGTTATTGCTGAGGACTGGGGTCATAGCGTACATGAGATGGTCAGTGAGGGATAGTTGGAGAAGGGAATGAGGAAGGCTGGGAAAAGATTATGGAAAGAGAAAACAATAAAGGTTAGGAAAGAACTTAAAACCTGATGGTACCAAGACTCCTAGCCCAAGATCGTCATGTCCTGGTATGGCCCAAGGTTGTGGAATGAAGACAATGCCATTTGCCTTAATTGACACATAGCCTCCCTCTAGTGGCCTGGGGTCGAACTGTTGTATGACTAAGTGATATCGTTGGAGGACCCATTAGGAGGGTAGAGCTACCAATAAATGACCAGTGCCACTAGTTTTTCTTACATGTACAGTTGCAATGAATGTCACGGCAAAACATAATATTTGGGTAAGAGAGTACCCTTTCATAGGTTAAAATCCTTTTATCTGCCCATAGGGCAGGTAATACTGCCATGGAAGGAGAATGGCTGTAGGTACATGTCAATTACTGATGTTAAGTGTCGGACAAGAAGCGGAAAACAGGGCTTATTGGCCTTATATAAGATATTGCTCTGTATGCTCTAGTTGCATTATTAGCTGTTTAAGGGATCTAGATATCATACATGAATTTGACCATATATGTATTCCCGCTATCAGATTTGCTGCACGTTATGAGGATTCAGTTGCCATGGAGAGAAAATGGAACAAAAACGTTCTTTTTGGCCATATTGTGCCTCAAGGTTCATTTTCCTATACCATAATGACACACTATTGAAACAATACTGCCCACTAACTTGTCGATACTACTGTCTGTGGTAGATTAACAATGACAAAGGATGGACATTATATTAAACATTGATGTATCACTGATGGGTTGATGCATGAAGAGGAAACCATAAAGTATTCAGAGTGGGTGCAAGGTCAATAGACTGGGAAGAGTTTATTCCTTATGTTAACCATACCACTTAGTAAACCATTGTGTGTCCGATATCAATCAATTTCTTATCATTAAGTTGGAAAGATTTCACATCCATTCCACCAAGGCTAGAATCACTGAGGAAACGTAGACACATTTAGTAGACCATCTGATTGACAATGCGTTTTCTATTCCATTTGGTAAAGGTGTCATCAATGATTATTATGGTTACTATCAATTAGTAAAACCCAAGGACCCAGATATCAGCACTTGAGGCACACAAAGATATTCTGCAATTAAGTCGGTTCCTCCAACGTCCTCGTGCATACCTTTAGTATATAAGTGTTGTGGAGTCTTCAGGCATTCTTCAAGATGATTGAACATCGGAGGTCTTAATTCCTGTATTCTTTAAAATCTATTAAGGAAGGTACAACGTTCCCCCCTATTGAATTGAAGTACAGATAGGTGATAGGTATTAGGGGAATGAGTCACTGCATGTTATAAAGATCCAATAGGCATTTCATTTATACAGGATGATATCAAAAGTATAAGCAAAGAAACAGTGAGTGGCCTTGGAACAAGTCTAACTGTTCTTGCTGACACTGGTCTACCTGATTAAGTGATTTGTTTCTTATTGTCTTGTCACAGTGTCACCCAGGCCAAATGTCACAGTTTCCAAACCGAGGCCTAGTATCTTTCCTCACTCTCCCTACAGGTTTTGTGTGCTGCTTAGTGGCCCCTGGTTACGGTGCCTAGCACTAAAAATGTCCGCCAGCTTTCATACAGTTATGTCTGATTCTTATAGCTACCACTGGACAAAGCAGGCTTATTGAAACAGGTATGCTCGTTTATCGGAGACGGGATAACCAGGTTAATGCATGGATTCCTTCTGCTGCTGATATAGCTAATTTAAATACAACTCTTATCCTGTTTTCCTGATTCTTAGGAATGTATGCATGTCCTATTAGGTTAACCATTTAGACAGTAGAAGGTGGTAGCAAATAAACTAAGGACAATAGCATAGGGATTGGAACAAATGGTCGATTGTCACGAATTTGACCAAAATCCATGCAGGACTGCGAGAAGTGATTTCTTCATTCTCTTAAAAAAGCTGGGGATCAAGAAGATCTTTTTAAATGTTTTGAAAGTTTGTTTAATGCTTTACACTTTACCTTTAGTTATGTGGTCACATTTTGTGAGAATGACATTGCCCCCCCCCCCAATCCCTGGGGAAAGCAGCCTCAATAATCCAGGCCCATACCTAGGGTCTGGACCGGTCTTTACTTGTGACTTTTGATGCTATGAAATTGGCAGCCTTGGATGCCCATTTTCAGCGGAGGGAGGCCAAGGGCCAAGTGAGGGTTCTTGGGCATCCCCTAAGCAATAAACAACTCCCATGTACAATGCTTGATAGAGGGAATTTATTTAGCCAAAATGAGAAACAAAATCATATAATAAAAGGGAATGTTCAACAATTACATCACTGCTAAGGTGGTGGTAGGGGGGGGGGGCTCTTTTGGTACCAGTGGCAAACAGTGACATTGGGGTGGGGGGTCCTAAAACTACCAAAAAAACAGTGACATAATTATTGAACATTCCCTATGATTTTGGTCTATATACTACTGAAAGAAGCTATAGCCCACTAAAAGTCTGATCTATGCATAGGTCTTGTGTATGTGTCACCTACAAGGTAGTGCATGAGATATATTCCATAGGGTCAGAAGGCAATATCATATAGGAGCCAAGGGCAATACTTGTATATGCTACTACCTCCTGCAGGTGTCTTAGCAAAGTCATATATAGGCCCTAGGTATCAGAGTGACATAATAAATTGCCTTTGGTGATGCACTGTGTAGCCCCTTTCATTTGGCTCTTGGAGTATTGTGCACTCAGCTGTGACCGGGCCCTTTACTGCATTCAGGTAGTTAGCAGGGTGGGAGCAGTGGGGGCATGGTGATCAAAAGTACAGGGCTGGCCCAGGCGGTATATTCCAATACCGTCTTGGGGTCAGAGGCTGTGGCCCAAGCCACATTTTATCAAGACCCATGATATTATCACAGGTGTCCCTAGATTCATCGCACTTTTTGGCCAATGGTAGTAGTATAGGGGAAATGGAACCTGGGCTTTAAATCACAGGCAAAAGTCACCACATACACATCTTGATAGGCATTCATGGTGGATGCAGTCCCCTGATTGATAGAAATTCATCTAGGGAACCTTTAAATTGTTTATCCATGCATTCTGAAAGGCAGGGTAAAGCCCCCTCTTCAGCTGGGCATAGGGGTAAAGTGGGTTTACTCCAGATTTTCAGGGGACAAACCCACTTGGCATTAAAAACAACATTTTTTCAACGTCTGCAAAAGGTAAAAAAAAAAAAGCTTTGTTAAAACGTTTCTTCTTACATCAAAAACGTTTTGTACATAAAAAAAAACCTTTGAACGTAATAACACGTTTTTTTACCTTCATTTATCAAACTTTTGTGAAAAAAATTTCAAGTTACATTTTTTACATCAAATTACGTTTCTTAAACCTAAAATCCAAGAAGAACGAGCATTTGAAACTAGAAGTTCAAAATATCAGGAATCAAAAGTTTGTGGAGAAGAATCGAGTTAACTTTGAAAAAAATCTTTTCGGTATCCTGTATTGCTTCATCTTGTTCCTGGAAAGTACTAATTCTTTTTCAATGACGTGCAACAACGGAACCCCGCTTTAAAGAATATGGTGTTAAAATGAAATAAGCATTTATAGAATGTTAAAAACGTTTTTGGAGTACATGTTTTGACGTTTAAAACAATGGTTTGCGAACTTAGTAAGCTAAAAGGAACATGTTCTTAACGTTAAAAAACCTTTCAGGTCAAGGAAGGCCATTTACCTTCAGACCGATGTACAGAGCACATCAATGCTATCACCACAGCTGTGCAAGGGTTGATTTGCACCTGTGCTATGAACGCCCCCCCCCCCAATGCCTACCTGACATTAACTGATAAGCAATATCTGCTATCACCTAAATGGGCCACTGACCCGTCCGGCCATGTAGGCCAGCGTGGCGTCCCTACCTACCTGCTACCTCCCTACCTTCTGGGCCCCGACCTCTTCCCGTGCCACACCAAGCACTGGAGGATCACACAGATCACACGGCAGCAGGTACATCCCACCTCACACCTACCTTCAGATCCCTGCTCCACCTGGCCTGGGACCTATTCACCTGTACTACCACTATCCCTTAACTAACCCCTTACTGAGGGCCCCAACTGGTGAAGTCACCCTGGAGTACCTCAACAAGTCACCCCCAGTGTAGGACCGCCCCTGGAGGTGTGCACACCAGGAGGTGTAGGATCAGGAGCAGGCAGGTAAGGCATGAAGTAGCACTCACGCTAGGCTTGGTTTCAGGCTGTAGGTAGGCCTACTACTCCATGGCGGCAGCAGGAGGTGGTGGTGCCTCTCTAGGCCTTCCTCCTGTGTCTCTTTCATTGTGTCATTACCACTACCTTCATGCATTCAGCAGGCACCGGCCAGATACCAAAATAGACCACCTGGATCAAGCCTTAAGGTGTCCAGTGGTTTGTCTTCTCCAGGCTGAGTGCTTTAAAATCAATGAACAGTCGACTTTGTCATCATGATGCATGGATACAGCCCTGAAAAGTAACTCACCTTTTTTTGCATTATGATGCCACTCCTGCTCAACTTACCAGCGCGGGATGTTAGCCTGGAGGTATCTTGCGACCAACAAAGGGTTAAACTGGTCATGCATGCCCTATGTCCACTCTAGGGGATTGTCCTGGTTAGATGCGATGGAGTAGAAAGGATTTCTTATCACATAATGATTATGTCATAATGTTATCACTGTTGTGAGGGTTGAAGGGTCAAGTATAGTACAACCAGACACTGCAATAACAAATACATCTATATATGTACTGCACTAGCAATTAAGGAAGCTGATCTATGGGATTGTGAACCTAAAAGGCAATTCTTTTGATAATATGGGTGTTTCTAGACTTTTTATAACTAAAATGTAAGGTGTAGGTCACTCTAATGTCATTATAATCTGGGCTATCATTGTCTACTCCGACATTTCTGCTCATCGAACCATGTATAGAGTTCCTATCCTTTCTTCTCCTTACATATAGCAAATATTTATATAAGATTCACTGTAAGACTGTGCATGCCAACTGCACCACGTTGAAATGGTTCTAAAAAAGGTTGATATCAGCTATTCTATAAGGGAGTGGTCATTTTTTAACAACAGGGGGGGGGGGTCGGTGAAATTCTGCGCGTGCATGGCAAAAAATTTTCTGTCCCCCCTCCGAGGGGTCTGAAATTTTTCCATCCCCCTCTTTTATTCTATAGTCGGGCGCGGGATTTTTCGCTGAAAAGGGGTGAAACGTTTTTTGTCCCCTACTAAGAGGGGTCTGAAATTTTTTTGTCCCCCCAAACTGAGCAACCCCCCCCCCCGTTGTTAAAAAATGACCACTCCCTAAAAGAAAGTGTGACTTTTTCATAAACAAAATTGAGTTTAGATCAATTTTTGTAGAAATCATAATTTTGCTTGTCGTGACCACATGTGCTAATCACTTACACCGAGAAATTCACAAGACAATTATCTTTCAAATAATGGGTATTACATGGTATTACATTTGCATTCTCAATACATTTCCCAAGGAAAGTCCAAAAACAACTTCTCTGAAAAAATCACCCTTTCCTGCCACATGGGTCTATAGATAGGACTAAGCTAAACTAACAATGAAAGGTGCACACGCCATGAGACGTCATCATTAGTGCAGACCTGTTGAATCAATGTTCATCAGAAGATGTTAATGACGATTCATCATTAGGCTGATTTCTATATCCATAACTTGGGGTCGACGTCTCCAGGTAGGTGATGGGCCTGGACCATAGTCTGGTAGCTGTCAGGGTGACCTAAACTTCTCCGATATAGATTATTTTCTGCTGATTATTCATGTATAGGGTCTTGGTGAAAATATCCAGGTGGATGTGGAGTTCTCATCCTTTAGCAATTTGAAATAAAAAAGATCAAGATGGCCACCAAAACGCTAATGAAAACTCCCTGGTACTAATCAACTTAGAAACACAAATGAAAAGGCAAAAAGTGTGTTTTTGAGGTCAGGAAATGCATTCCTGCTATTTCTGGGAAGATATCTTGCTTCCATTCTGGATCTTTTAGCTAATTGCTTATCTGATGACCCAAATTTTGGCCAGAAAACATTGATATACTGGATCACCCTAGAACCCTCAGCAATGTTTTTGCAAGCTATGACTTGCTCAAGTCAGTTGTTATTACCAGATATCATAGTATTTACCATTCAGCTTTGATTGATTACAGTAATCGCCAGATATAGACATTACTACTTCTGGCCGTCACTGGCATTCTTGGTCACCCTAGGCCAAAGGTCTTTTCACCATTTTGCACAAAATGTAGCAATGTCTTAGTTGGCCACAGCTTGCTTAAGTCACTTGCTAGCATTTACCTTTCAACTTTTTTTTATACATCTCTAGGTGTAAATCGAAAAATCGACTTGTGACGGGCCTTAGTAGCATGAGGCAAAGCGTAAGTGATATGGCATGGGCGATTTCATAAATTTGACATGGGATATGGCAGGTTCTTAGAGGTGACATGGGACAGGAGGGTTTAAGTTACATGTGACATGAGCATTTTTGCATACGACCTGGGGGCTCCAATCCAGATGGACATGCCAGTGGGTCACTTTGGGCCTTTGGACCAAATGAAGAGGACACTCTTTGGATGCTAATTTATCCCAGTGTTTATCAGGCAATGATGGCAGATATGACATATCATAACGGTGGTACTTCACATCTAGTAACCAGAGGATTGTGGCCAGAAACGAGCCATCCAGCTCACGGTACACTTCTATATTTCACATCCAATACAACAAACAGCCATATTTGATTTTGGTATATGATTCCTACGGATGCCATTCAAACCCCTAACACACCATGCTGATTAGGCATGAGGAGAACCCGCATTGTAATTTCCTACTTTTAATTGCACAGAGAGAATCAAATGGCAGACATAGTTAAAAGCACATATTCAGTAGATTGCTATCCAAGCTGTGTTTGGGATCTCTTTTTACCTCCTCTTAAGTAGTAAAACACATTACACTAATACAAAGAGTTATTCTGGCGTTCTGCATATAAAATGTACAAAACGCACAGTCTGGGTTCAATGGCTGTGTGTTGAGCTGCTCACACTGAACAGTTACCTGGTACTCAGTGGTTGCTGAGCAGCTCTGTGACCTAAGAGCCAGGTGTAAAAAACACACTACCACGAGCAGCTAATACCAGCTTCTTATCCTAACTCTTACACAAAGGTCACAGCCTCACCTTTAGTACCACAGCCACAATCTCCAACAAAGATGCCAGGTGATGACACACAAAGTCTTCAGCCAAGGTCATAGAATGATAATGTATTTATGGTCTGTCACAGTTATTAACTGTTTAAGGACTGGTGGTGCTTCAGGTTTTATGTCAATTCATCGTTATGATGTATCAATGCAGCGCTGGTGAGTAAATTGCCAGCAATGCATTGGTGCATCATGCTGATCCTTCAGGTTGGTATACGGAGGGGGGAAGCAACTCTGTAGGGCATCCTGTCATATTATATGATATGGATGTATCATCTGAGACTCACCCGTCTGAGAAGTGCCTCGGTACCAACCAAAGGCCATAACTATCGCCTTTAGTGCTTGAGTATACGCAGCCGTTAAAGAGCATTGCAGTGAAGTCCATCATGTTCCTCCATATTGACCACATAGAAGTGATCAAATCTATATACGTGACTGATCTTGTCTTACAAGCAGGCCTGTCTCTAAATTCAATTGAAATGTCAATGTGAATCTTGGGTAAACCTGTGTTAGCAGGGGCGTAGGAAAAGGGGGGGGGGTAGGGGGGCCTGTCCCCCCAATAATGAGGAGGTTCCCTATATAAGCCTATATAAAAATATAGCAGGCCCCCCCCGACCGAGACCCCTGCCCCCCCCCCCCCAATAAAAATTTGCTTCCTACGCCCCTGGTTAGCTAGTGTCAGTTTACTGCTACGGTTGTCATTTGCAGCACGGTGATTGTTTCTTGTAACATTGGGTAATCAACTTTATGTATGGATACCTACCAAATTTGTGCAACCCTGTTCCACACTAAGAAGGCTGTGATGAAGTAGCTGAAGTATGTGACACTTTGTGAGAGTTTTATTGATGCCCATTGATTATAAACTACAATTCTACGTGTGTATAAACCAAACGTCAGGAGGCGGAGAGAGTTTTTTTCTCGAAAGATTTGGTATTGAATGTATTCCTATGCCTGCAGAGTGAATGGCCGCAGGACTATAACATTATTGTGGAGCGTTACAGATTTTATGTTGTGTCTATGACCTGATATCAACTTACTGGCTTTTCATTGTAAAGGTCGTATTGCTTCCCTATTATTGTTATCCATGATAACAGATAAATGTCTGGAAAAGAAATCCATTCAATTGGTTATTAAACAGATGCCTTGATGCGATGATCTAACATCGTATCTGGGTGTGCCGAAGTAAATGATAGTTCAGAAGCTCCTACGTCATTGTTCGGAGAAGGAATTGTCATTTACAAATCGATTTTCCACACGATTTGTTTTGAATTCGATATTTTCACTGAACCCTATGTTTTAGCTGTTATCTTGACATAACCGTATTTAAGCAGAGATTGATTTCTTTCCATTTCTATGTCTCCCCCAAAATGACCATGATGTGAAACCATGATATGAATAGTGCATCTACTATGTATATCTTTTGTAGTTAAACATTGAAAGGATAATTTGATTATTATGTTGAGCAGTATCATTTTCCATAATAGGTATGGAGTCCACGACCCACATTTGGGTGGAGTCATGTAAGCATGTCCTAATACCCGGAGTACTAAACATGATAGGCCTTGTTCATTGGGACTGGCAGTGCAATGAGGTGGTATTCAGCCACGCCCTTATTCGTGTATCATGTATTCACTAAAAGCTCTCAGTAATATTAGTAAGGTAACCCGTCAGCAAACTGGCAAAATATGCTATTAGCAGCCATGTACTCGATATTCAGCTCACAAACTTTTTCTGACCTTCTGTTTCCAACAACATTTAACATAAATGTTGATACGAATATGTTCAATCTCCCAGCCCTATGGACCACTCTAGCCCATGAAAAGTTAGTTGAGAAAGGCAGACCCGCCACGAGAATTACAGGCCATTTGCTCTTAGGCCAGCGTCTACCCCTAATCATAACACGATGAACAGCCCTCAATGTCTTTACTCTTTAATGTAGAAAGGAATATTTATAAGTAGCATTTAGACGCTGCCACTGGGGTTACCAATAAATTTAATCGCCAGGATCACCCCCTTCTGACCCATGAAAAGCTATTTCTTGAGAAAGCAGGGCCGGCAAATTACAGCCGATTGACTCTTATGTCAGTGTCTGCCTTGGCAGAGGAATATGAGCAGTTTTCATCAACAAAATCACAATGGTGGCTCTCATGCTCGGGCTCAGTGCTGAGCAAATTTACTCCTCAGCAGAAGGTGATGAACAGATCTCAATGCTGAGTTACTCTTCTCCTCAGCAGAAGGTGATGAACAGATCTCAATGCTGAGTTACTTTACTCCTCAGCAGAAGGTGATGGGCAGATCTCAATGCTGAGTTACTCTACTCCTCAGCAGAAGGTGATGGGCAGATCTCAATGCTGAGTTACTTTACTCCTCAGCAGAAGGTGATGAGCAGATCCAATGCTGAGTTACTCTACTCCTCAGCAGAAGGTGATGAACAGATCTCAATGCTGAGTTACTTTACTCCTCAGCAGAAGGTGATGAACAGATCTCAATGCTGAGTTACTCTACTCCTCAGCAGAAGGTGATGAACAGATCTCAATGCTGAGTTACTCTACTCCTCAGCAGAAGGTGATGGGCAGTTCTAAATACTGAGCAACCTTACTGCTCAGCAGAGCAGAATGAACAGCTCTCAGTACCTGACTCAAAACACTCAAAAAGTATCAAAACTCAAAAAGTATCAAAACACTGGCACAATAATCGTCAATTCGCCAAAGCAGCAACAAATAATTTCCCTCCTATGGATGTTTTTTTGTGACAACAAAACAACAAAGTTTGAGGCATACTGAGGCCATTGTGGGGTCACACAATAACTCTTTAACGCCACACAATCCGATATTGACTGTAATTAGGTAGTTCAGTTATCATACACAGAGAGAACACTGATCACTTTGACGCATACTGCACAGGTCACAATTTGTCTCCCACATGACATGTAGGAAGGCATGTCGAATGAGGTTGACGCTCTCATATTTGGTTTGTCAACTCCACTTGACATGTGTAATGAAGACACGTCACACATTTCTGATCCATTCACCTGAGTGCTAGGTAATACTGTGAGACAATCATGTAAGGGTCAAGAGCAGTCAATGGCTATGTACCAATGGTTCAATCAAGGCAGACCTATAATAGAAGGCAGGGGATATCATAGTCCCAAAGGCCTGCAACACTAAGGCACTTTTTCCTATCTACAGAACTTCTACTTGACTGAGGACCTCTATGCAGTCCATAAGACAAGGGCATGGAGGTGCATGGCAGTGCCATCTGTCTCCATGCAATGGAGATACTGAGATTATAGACTGTGGGTTAGCATAGAATCCTTTGGTATTTTCACTGACCCACACACAAGGTTTCTAGCCTCTCCAGTCGAAGAATTCAGGATTGTGGGTGTCTATTTTATTATTCAATAACAAATGCAAATTTAACAATAAAATAATTCACTACCATTCGTTGATAGTATTTACAGACCTTAGTGATCTATTCTTCATGAAAACAAAATGACACAGATATATACATCAAATGTCTCAAGTGTTGGTAGTGCCTCTTGGTAGTGATTAATCCTGGTACCAAAATGGTTGTTTGCCCCATCTAGTGGAATATCCTAGAACAATTATGTATGTCAAACCATCACATGTCAAGTGCCTTCGACATGGCTGTGACCCTAGTCAACTCATAGATGACATGGCATTTTAAGGATTACTGTGTGCTACAGTTGTCAGGGTGACATATGTGCACATGTCCCAATGACATGTGCTCTATGTGTCAAATCAAGTTGACAGGGGTGTACATGTCACTTTGTCAGGAAGACTTTTTCAGTGTAGATTTAAGCTTTTTGATTATCCTAGATAAACACAAGTGCTTCTGCTATCATTCATAGTGTTTTCAGTCTAACTTTGGGCTTTGCCTCTCCTAATAACTGCTATTTGCAACCGACCTACTTTTTACCTAATCACATATCTTCAATATCACATCTTAGGGCATTGCGGTTTTTTTTTTAAATGACAACTTCACAGTGGCAACTACACAATCATGTGATAGACTTATTTAAGAGTGGTAATAAGTGTAGCAGTACTGCTATATTCTGTAATCCAATAAACTCCTCTCTGTTAGTCTAGCCATCATTAGCCGTTTAGTCAGCTCCTCGTCTCAGCATTCCCAACTCCCTCTAATTAGCTCTAGATAATAATGGCCCCATTTTGTTTGCTGGTACATGCATACCGCTATGTAGCTGACAAACATTGCCTCTTACTGTTTCGTATCATACATGTGAACCGAAAATCGAGAAAAACCGAGGTACAGGGCTTAATAGCTACCAATAAATCCGACATAGAAAAGGCACCACTGACATTAATTGCCCTTAATAGCATGGGAATAGGCCTAGGAGGTTCAGGAAGCGGCAATGTACAGGTACACCGTATGTAGTTAAGTCAGCGAAGATAGACCACGTTTTAGATCAGCATTACAAGTCATTCATGAAAAGGACCGCTGAATTTTTTTTAGGAATTGAGTTAACTTCATGTACATTGCACTGGGCCTGGGTAGGGGATATTATGCTTCCGGACCTTCTTCTGTTTTTGGAAGGTACCATGACTTGGACAAACCTTCCTTACTCCCCTCCCTCCTCATTCAAGGCCGGGGGTCACTCTCTCATGGCAGGTAGCAACTGCCACCAGTCTACTGCGGCCAACACTTTACTTCTTACTGGAAAAACAGGGATGGGCAAAATAACAGAGGAGGAGGGGCTGAATAACAGAGGAGGAGGGGCTGAATAACAGAGGAGGAGGGGCTGAATGACAGAGGAGGAGGGGCTGAATAACAGAAGAGGAGGGGCTGAATATGTCTGGGACCCAACATTTTGCAAAGACCTCATGATAAAACACATGTCAAACCTCAACTCTCATATTTGATGAAACATGCATGTTGGCTGTGCAGGGAATAGAGGATTGAAATTCAAATCAGAACTAAACGTCACTAATGACTGCTTTCCCATGTAAATCAAGTATACTGTAGTTGATATGTAATTCATGATAGAGTAACCCCCTCCCCTGCTTTCCCGCAGACTCATACAGACATCTCTATATTTTCTGTATTACCAAGAAACCAATTACCATCGATTTAAGCTGCAGAGATTTGAATAATTAACAAAGCTTTATAATAGTACAATACAATAGTCTCATTACGGGTTAATTTGCTTGTTCGACCCCTTATGGGCTGTTTGCCGTATAATTATGTTGATTGTTTCCATGTGTTTTATAATGCACCAATGTAGTACTTATAGTGGAAAGTTACTCACCAGTGATGCATTCGAGTATCAAACTCTTCCCCTAGGAATGCATCGCTGACATGCTGAGAGCATGGTGCATACATGCACCTATGGCGAAAAATGATCTAACACAGACTGCCTCCATATGTAGTGATGGCAAAGAGGCACAACTCATTAAAACATAATTTTGTAGTTTAAGAGTTATTGGATCGATTGGATTTAGGTCGCGTGATGAATAAATAACAAGTCCACCAATAAGGAGGGTGTAATTGATGTCCATATAGCCGGGGGTATATTTATGTTATAGATGATGATTAGGCCACCTCTATTGGCTGCAGGAGACTGATGTTATAGTGGTTCGAGTATGTACCACTGTATCATTGAACAATATCAATATATACAGGTGATCGAATGAGAAATTATCATTCTTTTATATCAACAAGCTTATTCAAATTCTATCAATTTGGCACAACTACATGTATTTGTTAGTTGAATCAAGATTGAGGCCAAAATGAATCTGTGCTTTAGGTCACATATATATCTTTTTATAGATCTGGTAGAGTGGAGAAAAGCTGAGGTATATCTTTTGACCTTGGATACCCTTTTTCAAACGTTGCCAGGAGAAAAGTGTCGGATCAGCTCTGACCACTAAATAGGTCGGATTACCCAAAAAGTAACTTTCTTTCTTTGACCTAGCGAGGACATTCCATAGACATTAGTATAAGTTCACCTTTTACCCCTCTCATAAACTTCGTACAAAAACCGAACTCAACAAGACAAGGCAAATTAGGATGGAGAGCTTCATGCACACGCGACCATTTCTCATGACTTTGGGAAACATTTGACATAGGAAATTTACCGTGTTTTACTATCATCTATCAAGCTGTGAAAATAGTATGTGATGTCATAATTACTACTTATCTCTTCCACATTATAGTGATGCCACAGGCTGACGAAACTTGATGATATTGTATATTTATGCTATAAAAGTCTTTGCTATAGAATCGTGAGAATTCCCTTCGTGTATACATCACCAGGACTTTAACCATAAGGAAACATCTTATTTCCTCTGCTGACTCTCAGAAAATCACGACGGGGCAAATACAGAAATACCCCATTTAGAACTAATTATAACTTCTATGGATACTTCGTGGCATTTAGACTGTCCAAGTCTATTTGCAAACAAAGCAGCCATGCCCACCCTTTAAACATTACGTGATGTCTCCAGGTTTACTTTTTTTTATCATCATGATAGATGAAAGCAGTACTTGCTAGATAGCTCTATACTGAAGGTTGAGGATCTAATTTATGCATGATGAAATTTTGGATAGATGGATATTGTCAGTAAGCAATATTAAGCGTTTACCTGCAACTGCTGTTACTACTTAGTTAACAAAGTATATATATATATATATATATATATATATATATATATATATATATATATATATATATATATTGCCATAACGCTATGGGAAGTGACTATCAACTTGATGTAAACCTGGAGCTGTTGATTATTTTACTTTACTTGCTCTCCTTTCTACATTAATCTCTTTGTTCATTGGTCGTACTGAAGAACTTATTGTATAATATGATTTATGACCAATAGAAACCTTTGCAAACTCAACTCAACTCTAGTTTACTCACTAGCATTACATTGGTGCATCATGCCATCCGTTAGGGAGTTTTACAATTCACTAGGAGAGCATGTGTGCTTAATGACAACATAGTGCATTGATGCCGTATACGCCCATTAATGGATTATAACTACCTCAGAGCTTGTCTAACACTGAAGCCTTATAGATATAAATAGCTGTGAGTAGCAGATCAGATTGCTAACACTCCTAGAACATTAGAAAATATGATTAGCTCTGCATGAGGAAATACCCATAAGGGGAGTGGGTTATGGAATTATTCCAAATGAATAATCAAATCCTGCTGTAAGCATAGGTATACAGCATGAAACCGATATTATCCGCTGGTAAAAACTAGCCCTCAATGGGTCGTGTAGCTGTTATATATATATTGTGCCCTTTAATGATCATGGTGTATGGATGAGCTGAATCCGAGTATCAGGTGTCGGCATGATGCACAGCTGTCGTGCTGGAGAGTTGTTGGCAATTCTGCATTGATGCATCATGGCGACAAAGAAACAGGATCCTTGGTGCATCATGCAGTCTATAAGGGTAAAAAGAAGTGCCAGGGGTATCCACTTCATGGATACAATGCAAGCCACATGTAACGTATACATTGTGGTGTGTAATGATCCAACAAGGAATTTGAACCATGGATAATATTATATATACGAACCAGACTGTACATCACCTGGTAATCTAAATATGTTTGTGTTTCTATGTAAAGTGAAAGCTTAACCCACATTTAAACTTGACAAAGCTCTCCCCAGGTGACTTGACATCCTTAGCTCCTCAGTCAATGATTTACTGATAGTCCTAATATCACAGTCCACATAGCTATATCACTGCAGCACATGCTCTGCCACATAATCAGCTTAAATCTATATGGAGTGCTGTACTCGACCTGTTGAGTCCCCATCTGTCATCATGATGCATGGATGCAGTGGTGCATTTGCCACGGCTGCATTCACGCATCATTCTGACACTATGGGTTTGATACCCTCTTCGTGGTTCAGTAATTTGAGGTGAAGGCTGATTGTAACTGCTGCCTGAGAATAGCCCACCAGGGTTGCAACCACGCATCATGTCAATCTTGAAGTATGAATTAATGCACTATGCGACCCTGAAAGGGCTAATGATAGTTTGACAATGATCTATCTGTCCCTGAGGCTTTGCTGAGGTCTATGATAAATTGTGACCTAATGAAATGTTTGTAAGAGATGCCTTTCATAAATGTGAGCCAGCAAGCAGAAAGGACAGTTACTGCGGGATTTAGTACCAGATTTAGCCACCAGGGGGCACCACTATGGACTAGAATAGGAAAAATATGACTAAAACTGTTATAGGCTACTTTTTTATGGACAATTCAATGGTTTTTGATAAAACGTTCTATTTTGGGTGGAAAGGTTCCAAATTTGGCATGTAAAAAGAATGTTTTTGGGCCAAAATAGGCATTTTTGTTGATTTCTGTTGCCATGGAAACATGATTTTCATTCTAAATAGGAAAATCAATGATTCCATTTGAAGGAACATCCCACAAGGTTTACTATGGTGAAAACAGAATGAAAATATCATTTCTAGATCAAAAGTTATGGGCAAAAGAATAAAAATTTATACGAATTTAGCTAATTAGCATAAATTATGCTAATTAGCTATATATCTCATGACTAATTAGACATAGAGCTTATTAACATTCTTGAAATGGTCACACCTACCCATATCTAGCAAGCTATTCCTCCAAAACTAACAGGAGTATCTGCTCATGCTATGTATCACTGTAAAGCTAATGATTTGAATTTTTAAGTTGACTTTTAGCATGGAGCACCCTTTCTCCTTGCCTCTACACAAATGTATACTTGATCACTAGGTTCATTGATACCCTCCTGTTCTATAATGAATTGGAACAGTATCCAGGATTAACTTAAGGAGTCACCTGGGGTTGTCAATGTACTGATCAAGCCTTTAGTACCAAGTTTTAATTCAGGATCCATTTATGGTCATCTTGATACAGCGGATACAGCTATGCTGCACTGGCTACCCACGTGACAAAGGAAATGTGCTTTATTCACGTTTAAAAGGTTTTGTGACCAGGCAAGCAAAAGCACCCCTCTGCAAGGAAATTCGTTATCAAAGTTCATCTCAAGATCTTTAAAATGAGACATCATTGGCTTAAATATTCCCAGTAGTTATGTCAGAACCCCTCCTTGAACATAGGTCCTTACTCATATTTGAAATCAATGATTAAGCTCTAAATACATTATTAACCATTATAATCAGTTTTTTTTGTGAATATCCCCAAAAATTGGCATAAAAATCTGAATATTTTGATTATTAGAATGGTTGCCATGGCAACCAGACACAGGCATATAGGTTGATTTCTCATGAAAAATGTTCATTTTACCATCCAAATATGGGCCATTTCTACTGAAAATGGTGCATTTTAAAATGAGACCATTGAATTCTGCATCAAAAATTAGCTTAATATAATGATTTTAGAGTAATTTTGCCCCTCCCATTAGCGGATCCCATCTGACAGATAATTGTCGACCATCCTATCAAATCTGCTGTCGACCATCCTATCAAATCTGCTGTCTTTTTAGATAAAACAGGTTTATGATAGAAATAATTAGTAATTTTTACTCAAGGTCTTTCATCCAGAGAAACAGAAAACCCAGCCTTTTATCAGTCTGGTTCAGAGTAGAGCACTGGATAATATTGATTCAGCAAATCACTTTATTGATACAGTGTGCTATCTTACCTGGGACCTGAAGTGATTCATGTTCCACATAGATAACCACTGATAAGCGTCTTACCTGGCATTTACCTGCAAACAGGCAGACCTTTACACAGGGAAAAGCCTCCAATCAATACTCCAACGTCCACCTTCACATGAAAAGGGTGATTTAAGGTGAGATTTAATTTTAAGCAAATTATCTATATCAACCATGGGAATTATACCAATAGAGTACTGGTCGAATCGGAACTTTTATTGTAAAGAAACTTTGACTAGTTTAGTGAAAATCAGGATGATCAATATAAAAGTTAATAACGTAGTTTTAATCCCATCTGTTGACACCATGTTATCTTATCACGGACAACAGGGCCAACATGCATTCCAATGACACACTTATTAACTCAAAAATCGAGTTATAAGGAGGCCTTGCACTTTTGGTGGTGTGAATAAGTTTTAAAAAAGATGGAAATTTTATATATAAGGGGCAGAATTACTTAATGAATTTGTAGTGCCATTAAAGGAGGAGATGTAAGGGTCTTGCAGGAAAAGGTATTTCATTACCAAGTTTTGTAAATTTTAAGATATTGTCAATATTGTACAGACTCAGTTGGTTGGCAGTCATAAGATGCTTTTTGCCTCCAATGCTGAAGGTATATGATATTGATCCATGTATCAACTTTCCCGCCTTTTTTCGGCAATGTGGTGCAAATAGCGCAGTTTTGGTGGGAGATATGCGAATAGTGGCTTGGTGGTGCGAATAACCTGGGTGAGGGAGTGCTGATGCAACAGGATGAGTGCACAACTCATGGGAGCCAATCACAGGCTTTTCACTTTTCGAGTTATCAGCAATTTACATTGCTGCATTATATTTTACATCGGTCATATTTCACTTGAGTAACTTCATTGATTGGTGTAGGGTTACCTAAGCACCTATTCAGCGAATGCTAAGTTCCTGGAGAACCCTCTCCTCACACCCCTTGTTTTTGCATTCCCTATCCAACATCCAGTACCCGAGTGGGAACTGAAGGGGGGAAGAATTGCACCACTGCTTCATTTGGCTTAACATCTCAACTTATAAGTATCTGCCAATTCATCTTTTACTTGCCTTCATATAATATTTGCTTTGAAATCGGTTTAGAGTTACTAATAGCTCACTCCTGGTCCCCAAGCAAGGGACAGACTGTTGTATAATCTCTTTGACTCTAAAATAAAATCGATCTCATTAGCGGAATGGTCTGTAAGTTCTACCCCATGAACGACACTCTTTCAGTTATCGAAGGGCTGCATATCGTTCTAATGCACGAGACCTCTGACCAGGGCTGCATTCATGCACCATGCTGACCCCATGGGACCATGCAGTGCTGACAATCACGTTGCTCACTGTGTACTGCTGCATTGGTTAAACATGATGACAAATAAACATGAACTTGGAGGCATCTTGTTCCTCTCAAAGGGTTAAGATCAAACATGGCATCGTTCAAACTAGAAAATCAAAAGGGGATCCTACTGCATCTGTAGAGTGGGTGTTCCTTATTAGATATGTAGCATTCCTGTTGGTATCTGAGGGATTGATGAGGCTGCTTTCAAGAATCAGGGTTATTCTATGAGGTTGCTACATTATCTAAGGCCATGCATGCTCTGATGCAGGACTAGTTCACTTTGCCAGCATTGGTACACCATACTCTCTAATAAACATAAACTTTCAGGGATTACAAGATAGTGGCTGTTCACGATAATAATTATGTAGTCCTATGCTGCTTTAGTATGTGTATCCAGTGGGGGAGTTAGCTATATTGGTGTTCGATTATGTAAGAGCAAGGATGCCCGGCAAGATTCCCATTTCCAGCAATCGACAAAATCCTTGAATAATCCGTAATTATATTGAATAGCTGTAGGGTCTCACTACTTAAAGATGAAAGGTTATTGGTGCCGGAGATGTGCAAACAAGTCTTGGAGTTCACAGACAGTCCCTTATCAAACAGGAAAGTGTGTAAAAAGAGACATTTACACCCCACAGGTGCTTAACACTGTGGCGCTGTCTATTGTTCACAGGCAGCATGCCATACTGCTTGTGTTTGTGTCAGCCACAGACCAACAGGACCATGGCCATTGCTACAATTTTAAGGGTTCAGTCCCGTTCTTATTCATTTTGCCATTTTGCCGTCATGATGCATGAATGCAACCCTCATGAATCTACTTGCAAGGCCCATGTACAACATGCTAACATTATGGGACTGAGTATATCAGCCTCGTGGGTTGTCTGATGCACGAATACAGCCCACCTGAGAAGGCTCTTATAATTTGGTTTTCAGGTGCATCAGGTTTGCTTGGCACAATTATATGTTATACACTCAAGGCAACCATCATTCCGATGCTATTATAATCATGGTTAAAATGATGACATAATTAATATGTAAATACCTGTTACCATTTTGAATTTAATTGGCATTTCTTGTTCCTCATACTCAGCACAATGATATACCTCCAGATTCTGCTTCTTAAAGCTTATGACCTCCTCTTCAAATACAAGTCATAGCTTGGTTTGAGGACACTGACCATAGGGCTACTTAGCGCTGTTATGTACTATACCCATTGGAATCTTCATGTATTCTGTGGCCAGTTCATGCCAATCCAACACGGCTGAGGCAATCACCAAAGGCTAACACAAATCGTGATAGCACATTGGCTAAATATACTGCACCACGTGGCCCTAGCAGGGTTAATGTTCTACTAGTAAGACCTATGTTTTAGTAGTTAGATAAGTAGGGTAACAGCAGAACGTGCAAATTGCCTAGCAGTTACAGGAGGCCATTTCTTAACACACTACGACTGCTGCCCTTTAAATCGTAGTGAGAACCTAATAATTTGGCCATAACAGTACCATGTACTAGTAGTCCCTAATGTCTGCACCAGTATGACTGCCCTACTAAACCTTATGTAATTACTGCATAGCTGCTAATCGTAGTGAGCAGTCGTAGGGCAGTTCCTACGATTGCCTGGCTTATTCTTGGCATTTTTAAATCATAGTGGCTGTGTGCAGTCGTAGTACATTGAGAAATGGCCTCCAGAGCAATATCTGTTTAACTGCTGCTGCAGCCTTGGCTTCCTTCTCACCATATGTGGTAATTACTGTAGACTGCAGGTGTCTCCCCCTCTCTGTCTGTCTGCTAACTAAAAGGTCACCGAGGTCTTGGTGGTGTGATATGGTGGCAGGCCTCCTAGACTAGGGCCGTGTCTGAAGAAAGGGCAGACTGAGACAGGCACCAGATAACTTAAGTTTACCATTTAAGGTCTTCATCAGACCCAAAGGTTCATATTCATTTGTGACAGTTTGGCGCTTCAAACACACCCTGTGGGAGTGGAGGGTCTTGTGGGATGGTAATTATACGTAAATGACGGAGAGGAATCTTGTGCTTATGGGCTATGCTGGCCCTAAAGGATTTAGTTTATAATCTACTGTTGCCAACTATTGCAGTGACAGAAGCTGTGTGTATGTTCGCCCTGGGTGTAGGCCTACATGCAGAATACAATGCCCTCATTCCGGACAGCACCCATTTCCTTACACTCTGTTTCCTTCTACAGTTTAACTTACAATAGCAATTCACCTACCCTCACCATGCAGTCACAAGCTCACAAACAGGGACTTGTCCCCAGATGGAACATTTGCCATGGATCTAGGTGCCGAAACTGAGAGCACTTTGTGAACAAATATTTGGTAACCCTGTTTCATTGGTGCAAGTGATGTTTTGACGATGAAACAGAGTCCTTTCCTACCATTACAATCTTGCCACCCAGAAGCAGACCTCCATCAGGAATAGAATGATTGGCTTATTGCCCCTCCGCCAGACTACCCTTGTAGCCTTTAGTCTTAAGTCTGATTAATTTAATTGCCAGAGCAAAGCTCTACTAGATGGCCAGTTCTCAGTCAGTCTTCGTGCCCAGAAATGGAAATAGGTGATGTCCAGAACAAGGAGACTCTATTCATTATAAGGTGATGGGTATAGGTATGGGCCTGTTTTGTGAGATAATTCGGAGGTGGGCTCTCCTAAGGCATTATTAGACACATTCAAACTTGTAGTTAGCTTTATAAACCTGGGCACTTATGGACTTCTGTTAGTCTTGCAGACAATCCAGGTGGTAGATGATATTTAGAGTACATAATAAGGTGTTCTACGAATTAATTGATAACAATTTGATTTAAGAGTGTAGACACAATCCGTTTCTCCATTGATAGCAATTTCACAAGGTGCAAAGACAGCCCAGCCCCCTCGAGCAAGCACAAACCTCATGAGGAAATCATCACAACAAAAAAGTCACGAGAAATTGTTTCTAGTGCTGGGACCATCCTTGGAATTGCTGATCCGACTGGCTGTATAAAATAACATGATTCCTGTCATTTCGTAAA
This sequence comes from Acholoe squamosa, assembly GCA_949317995.1. NCBI lineage: Eukaryota > Metazoa > Annelida > Polychaeta > Phyllodocida > Polynoidae > Acholoe > Acholoe squamosa. The sequence goes on from OX439038.1 coordinate 70,482,771, forward strand.
TCATAAGACCAACCAGATGTGTGTTTTTAATTTTATACAATGCTGTCAGTGGGAGGGGGGCTGCCCTCCCGTCCTACAACTGAAAAGTCCTTCATTATACATGTATCAATGTAGAGTCTCCCTTGGCTAAATGGCCCCTCTAACTTCATGCTTCTAATCCTGTAAAACTCATCATAATACTGTATAGAAACAATGTCACAATGTTTCTAATTCTATAGGCCACATCTATGACACATCACTATACTGTATACGGATAATGACATAATGCCCCTACTTTTAAACCACACCACTACCTGGGTCTAAAAACGGAAGTCTATTGAACCCGGAAGAGGAATTCAGCCTGGCCATGCGCAAATTAGTTCTACATATCCTTAATGGCTAGCTGAAAACGATTGTCTCCCATCAAATCGCAATCAACCCGAATAAGAAAACAAAAAGGGAATCGAGAAATTGTATGGAAGAGATAAGAGCCAAGTGCCCATTGTTACTACCTAAAAAGTGCACACAACATCGCTACCCGTTTGTGAGTGAGATAGTGTTATGTTTTTCAAAGTGGACATGGAGCCTAAAAAAACTTTAGTCACCAATTTCAAATGCTAATGGGGCTAACTAAGGGTGTGCTTGGGGGACACCTAGTAGGTTAAGTAGCCATTAGTGGTGATAAACGCCGCTAGATGGCAGTGGCGTCGCACCGCCCACTCTCCCCTGGCAGGAGGAATGTGCCGCGGGTACGTGCTGAAGACGGTGTTAATTGACTTCATCCTGGTTTAGTGTTTAATTGAAAGTATCCACCAACAGTGATATGAGGTATTCACAATGGTGATAACTCTAGGCCTGCATGTCAGCAGTCCCAGAGGCTCTCCTTCCAGCACCCATAGACACAGCCATTGCTGTTGTGGCCTTACCTGGGTTAATGCCAACATAAGACAGTAGGGACAGGAGGAGGCAACAGCTCCTCCGGCACCTCCTTGTACCTTTGATTGTGGGTTTGGCTTATCTTATTATTTGTGTACCTGGAGACAATTGGACATGCTCTCAGTCAGGCTCCTCCTCAGGTGCTGGAGTTACTACAGGCAGATCCATGATGGCTGTTAACAATTACCTGTTGGGCCGCCTGCCCACTCCCTCAACGACAATAGGGCAGTCACTGCCCACTCCCTCAACAATACAGGTCAGTCACTGCCCACTTCCACTACAGTACTGGGCAATTGTATGATATTCAGCTGAAATTTCCACACCCTGGAGAATTACACATTATCACACCCAGGACCCTTAACATAAAAGTGTGGGTTTCACAAAGTCAGAAACAATGGCTTCAATGATCAGTCAATCACCTTGTGGATACTACATCAGAAGAAGTCAAGTACCCCGATCTATGTCTTGGCAAGCACCTTCTCCATCCATAAAACTCGCTGCAGGAGGAAAGCACCTTCTCTACTTGCAGTACACCTTGGAGTTTAGCCTGCTATCACTGCCCAACTACACAGACAGGGAGATGGTGACGGATGTACTCATGCACCTGGAGGGTTAGGGGCCACAGTCATACCACATATTGACCCTATAGTATGCCCTTACATAATGGGGTAATGCAGCTATAGGCAAAGAATCTGAGGTGAAAAGAGGAAATTCCCTCCTTCTGATGGGCCTGTGTTGTCTGAGTGTATGTGGATATACCTGTGGGGAGCGTACCTAAGGAGAGTTCTGTCATTAAGTGATTACATATTCATATCTATTGGTTTTCACCCAAGTAGGAGCTTGGAAATATTCAAGGGAAATCCTACACATTCACCTCACCGAAGGGTCATATGTATCAGGGTGGACTGGAGAGCCACCCACCCATCCAGAATGTTATATTGCAGCCCCACCTCCAGACCAGCTACCCTATGGACTCTGACATCATTAAGACATTGAATAGGATGTCCCTGCTGTGGAAAAAGAATTTCCTCACCAACTCGCAATTTGTAAGAAGGCCATAGCGAACAACATCTCTGTTGGCTGCTTTCGTTTTCAGTTGAAGGCAATTGGGATGTGCTTCATTCTCACCTGCCTTTTCCTGTGTTTTCATCTTTTTCATTAATCAAACAGAGCAAGAGACTGTAATGGGCACTTGTTACACAGACCCTCTTAAGTTTTACCTGAGAGCAGAGGGATTTCCCACAGAACAAGTGAGGTTCATGTGTCAGTTACATGCAAATCCATTACATTCATATTTAAGATTCAGCTCCCTCATCGTTAATACATGCCTAGCAGTATAAAGCGATGAAGAGGAGGCGATACAAATCACAAGCACAGTAATATCAAATCAAACAAGCGAGAATACAATGTATCTGTCAGGAATCGAGTTAAAAGTGGTGAACATGTGAGGAAAAACATTTTCTCCTCTGTCCCAAAACCCAGGGTATATTCATTAGTGTAGCTCAATACATGTACAATTTATAATTCTGTTTTTGTCACATCTGGAATCCGCTTGTCTGATATTCTCAGTGTTGTATACATCCCAGCCTTTCGCGCCATCATGTACTTCAAGATGATAATATGATCCAAGTTGCAGTGGAAAGTTAAAATGGCGATGGTTGCCATGGGGACTAAAGAAAACGACTCATACCTGCAAGAGAAAGAACAGACAACAGCATTGCAGAAATGAAATCAACTTCAGAAACGTAGGAGCTTGGCCTGATTTTTTCCTCTATGTGTTAAGGTATCTACATCAGGTTGTAATTAATTCCCTTTATCTGGATTACAAAGACACGATGACAAATGAAATCAAAGGGAGGGGCTACAAAGGTAAAACGCCTTAAAGCCCATAGATTTAAAAAAAAATGTCTGAAGCTTTTAACACTTCAGTGGCACGCCTATCATTTTGCAGACATGTTCTAAATGCTGTATAGACAAGTGCAAATAAGCACACACAGTAATAGGGACAGCACGGACTTTCCTGCCCTTTATAGCCATTGTCACTAGACCCTGGATTACCAGGCATACATACACATAATGAAATACAGTGTCCTATGCTTTCCCTAATACAGGAAAAGGCATAAGGTAGGGAGTATTTTCCCATCATGGCCCTTTCAGGCAGTGACATTCCAAGGGATGAGTGCCCGAGGGCAGATCCAAGCCTGTACAAACCCCTAGAGCCCCTGAGTCTGGAGGAGCTCCCACCTCCATGGCTGCCCCTCCAGGGATTGAACCACAGGTGTTATCTGGGGCTCATTACACAATTGTGTTGTTAGGCTAATTGTGTTCAAAGTTGTGTTGGAAGTTACACAGGCTGCACGCAACAGCTGTGGTAAAAGCTACATATGCTGCAAACAACAATTGTGGTAAGAGCTACACAGGCTGCAAACAACAATTGTGGTAAGAGCTACACGGGCTGCAAACAACAATTGTGGTAAGAGCTACACAGGCTGCAAACAACAATTGTGGTAAGAGCTACACAGGCTGCAAACAACAATTGTGGTAAGAGCTACACGGGCTGCAAACAACAATTGTGGTAAGAGCTACACAGGCTGCAAACAACAATTGTGGTAAAAGCTACTCGGGCTGCAAACAACAATTGTAGTAAACGCTACATATGCTGCAAACAACAATTGTGGTAAGAGCTACACAGGCTGCAAACAACAATTGTGGTAAGAGCTACACGGGCTGCAAACAACAATTGTGGTAAGAGCTACACGGGCTGCAAACAACAATTGTGGTAAAAGCTACTCGGGCTGCAAACAACAATTGTGGTAAACGATACATATGCTGCAAACAACAGATGTGGTAAAGGCTACACAGGCTATAAACAACAATTGTGGAAAGTGTCAAGGATACACACAGCAATTGTAGTAAAAGCAACACAGGCTGCGATTGAAATGTTTCAGAGGAGATAACGACCCAGTGAGAAAGTACAGTTGCTCCACTTGTGTATTTAGTTTAAAACTAACTCCCGGATCCGATCAAAATCTATGCCCTTGAAAGGATTTAGACGTTAGCAATTGTGTTGGGCATAATTATAGCAACTTAGCGGATAGATTATCAGCCAATAAAATAATCCCAACTATTCACTGCAGACTTCTCGGGGGCAGATGGTACCCATCTAAAATTTGTTATCAGGGATAACCGCTAGTTACCAGCTTCAGCAATGACTATGCCCATTAAACATCCAGTAACCTCAGTATAGCAGCTGATGCACCCCCACCATGAGGCCCTCTGTCCTGGAGCCCTTGGTGTAGGTACCCAATAGCAGAGAACTGCATAACCAAACCACAATACCTGCAGGAGGGATATAGCTGCAGAGCCTAACCCCAAGGGTCAGCATACAGAGCTGAGATAGCATCAAGGGGTGTTCTACCTCATCCTACTTGTGGTATCGTGAGGGGAAAATGACATCCAGAAACCATGACGGACTCCGACAACTCAGATCGAGAATCGCTCGGAGGCTCCATGGGATGGGTAAGAAGTGTTTTCTCTTCTTTTTAATCAATACAAAAAGTTGTTCAGAGACCTGAGTTCGATTCCCCTGGAAACAGAGATTATTTTTACCAATCAATTCCATTGCATAATGTCATATAGATCTACACAAGTGACGAACAGACACCTTCTCTTTACACATCTGAAAGTGGACACATGTAGATTTCTTGATTTATTCCTGAGAATAAACTGAGTGGATTCTTGGGGCATTCACAATACATGATACAAGTTTACATCTCAAGTTATTCCATTATTCCTCCAGACTAAACATGTTCTCATGAACCAGTGGATTCCTGTGGGGATCACAAGTCATGGCACAAGTTGACATCTTGAGTTCTTCCTGTGAATTAAATGAGTTAATTTTTGTAGCAATCATGAATCATGACACAAGTTTAGATCTCAAGTTATTCCATGGAACTAGACATGTTCTCATGAACCAGTGCAACAAGTCATGACACAAGTTCATATCTTGAGTCATCCCTGGGATCTATCTGGGTAGATTCTTGTGGCAATCACAAGTACTGACACAAGTCTACATCTCGAGTTGTTCCCAGGAATTAGATATGTTCCTTCTAAACAAATGTCCAGATGACATAGTGGATACTCATGGAAAAAAACATTCATGAGTAAACATCTCGAGTTATTCTCAGGAATTGAACAAGTGCATTATCATGTGGATCATAAGTGATAATACAAGTTTGTATCACGAGTTATCCCCAGGAATAGAACATTCTTATGAATCAGTGGATTCTTGTGAGAGTCACTAGTTAAACATGTGCCTATATCTTGTGTTATTCCCACAAAAAAGAACATGTCTAACTAGGGCAAATCTGGGGTATGTGCCATTACATGAGAAAGACACAGGAGATTCTTGAACATGCTCTATTCCTGTGGAAATCACAAGTCAATATTTCGTGAAGTGAACATGTAAAATTCTCGGAGGCATCACAATTCATGGCACAAGAATGTCTCGCGTAGATCTCATGATTGTGTTTGCAGGGAGACCTACATAAATATCACAAAGTTTAAGATACACCAACCTTCTCTTTGGTTCTGACAAGTCTGTTTCGACTGCAGACACTGTTCCTTATATATGTCCACTCTTTACAGATGTGAAAGAGGGAAACGAACGGAGCCCCTAATAGGACATACTAAAAAAGATTTTTTTCATGCAAAATATATTCCTGCGGGTACAGGAACATTCCTGCGGGTACAGGAACATTCCTGCGGAAACAGGACCATTCCTGCGGGTACAGGAACATTCCTGTGGAAACTGGAACATTCCTGCAGAAACAGGACCATTCCTGCGGGTACAGGAACATTCCTGCGGGTACAGGAACATTCCTGCGGAAACAGGAACATTCCTGCGGGTACAGGAACATTCCTGCGGAAACAGGAACATTCCTGTGGAAATAGGGACATTCCTGCAGAAACTGGGACATTCCTGTGGAAACAGGGACATTCCTGCGGAAACTGGGACATTCCTGCAGATACTGGGACATTCCTGCGGAAACGGGGAGATTCCTGCGGAAACTGGGACGTTCCTGTGGATACTGGGAGATTAGAACTTTTTGTGGATACAGGAACAATTCTTGTAAGTACAGGAACATTTCTTGCCGATTTTGTGGGAACAAAGAATGTTTTTGTATCCACAAGAAAGTTGCTCTACCCACAAGAATTCCCCTGTATCTGCAAGAATGTCCCTGTACCCGCAAGAATATTTTTGCAGGAAAAAAAAAATTTTGGTATGTCCTATTGGAGAAGAATTGTCCTTATATCCACAAGAATTGTTCAGTACCCGCAAGAATTGTTCAGTATCCGCAGGAATTGTTCAGTACCTGCAAGAATTATTCAGTACCCGCAAGAATTGTTCAGTACCCGCAAGAATTGTTCAGTATCCACAGGAATTGTTCAGTACCCACAGGAATTGTTCAGTACCTGCAAGAATTGTTCAGTACCCGCAAGAATTGTTCAGTACCCGCAAGAATTGTTCAGTACCTGCAAGAATTGTTCAGTATCCACAGGAATTATTCAGTATCCGCAAGAATATTTTTTTCTGGGAAAAAAATATTTTTGGTATGTCCTATTAGGGGCTCCGTAGTAACGTGACAGCCAAAGTCGCCTTTCATAATTTTAAGTCACCCGGCTTTGAAAGTAAGATCTTTCAACGAATTTGGCTAAAGAAACCATATCTAAAAAGGTTCAGGAGGTTTTAGCTGTACACGGCTTCCCTATTTCCATGTTTAAGAGGCAGGTGGACAACCAATATCTAGGAAGGAATCAAATGAACTAAACGGAAGCAAAACCCCCAAATCTGAAAAGGGGAAAGGCAAATTGATTGCCCTTTGGACAATTTAACTTTAACAAAGTTCTGTAACTTCAAATGGATTTTCACTTCAGGCCATTTTTACCAATATTAGGAAATGTCAAACCTACACTAGTAACTCGGTCAAAAGCAATTTACATGGCATCACACTTTTTAACCACGTGACCTATTTTTTCCCACACAGACATTTATTTCTGAATCGTCATGTGGTGATGAAATAAATAAGCAAATGTCAACGATCAGTGAATAATTTAGGATCGTATTCCCAGAGGTGCTTCTGCCCGTATTCAACGAGGCCTTATAGGCCGAGTTGAATGCGGGCAGAAGCACCGAGGGGAATATGATCCTAAATTATTCACTGTGAGTTGACATTTGCATTTATGCCATGGCCCTACAGGGTTAAATTGCTTTAAAATAAAGAAACACAACCATATTTACTGTTTTTCAACGTGTCAAGTCGTCTCGATTTGTTTTCATCCGCCATGATACCTTGCTCGACGAAGTAGGTCATGTGATACAGAGCTAGCTGCTGGTGCCAAGCACTTTTAGTCTCGAATTTGGTATATGGTTATTAAAAGCATTTTACCAAATATAAATGGCTGAAATAGTCAAATAATATCATGTTATGAATAGTTTAATCTATATCTAAGAATAACCGTCATATTTGAAATAGAAAAATTAAAGAGCATTACATTTTAACCGAAACTAAAAGCATTTGGCACCAACGGCTAGCTCTGTATAAATTTCAAAATGGCGCCGCTGGATATGCGAGGATCGTATTCCACCCCCCCCATTGAATACGGCGTAAGTAGTACTAATCTATAGTGTCGTCGATATTAGCCATGGCATAAATAACTGACTAAAGGCGTTAAAACAAACCGACCATAAAATCTCATGAACCACAGCCAAGTTTTGATAGAAGAAAGGATTAGAGTTTACCTCAGATCTATAAAACATGTAAGGCTGATGTCGTAAGCAGCCTCTAGGTTAAGGTTAATTTCGATATCAGTGAGTAATATTGTGGAATATTGAAATAGAGCTGTAGGGTAACGCTTAAACATTGGCCAAATTAGTGAGAATCAATCTCATGCTGTTAAGAAAACAGGAAGCTTTCAAAAAGTCAGATAGGTGAAGAAAGATGCAGCCTTGCAAGATCAACAGAGGCATCTCTGGCATTTAACAGATCTATTTTCACTGACGCATTTCCTTTGCTTTCACAACGCTTTAATTGTTTTTGATGCATCACAAAGGATGGGAAACCAAACGATAAAAGAGCAATTTGAAAAACAATTCTTGTTGATTGACAATGTAATGGGTCTCAATCGTTCTTGAGTAAAATACGAATGTCGGTAGAGAAAAAGTCCCTGATATGAATTGAATAATTTCGGAAAGAACATGATATATAACTTCACCATGATATGATATATCACCTCACAATGAGGATTAGAATAAATGTTTTCCATTGACAGGCAAAAGAAAAAGGAGTCATGGATTCTTTTACAATGGACGCAGGATCCGGAACAAGAAATAGACCTTCGTGTGAAATGTCCTCTCTTTTCCTTCACCTTGTGAAAGAGATTTGAAAATTGATTTGTATACTGACGGATAAAATCTAAATATTCAAATACATCATTATGTAAATTTTAATAGTGTAATGGGAATTGAGGGATGGGGATAATAAAGTTACAGGATTTGATAATATGTCTCAGAGGCATAGGAAGCAAGTTTTTATTAAGGGGGCCAGGGGTCTTGGTTGGGAGGGGGTGCTATACTTTTTCACAGGCTTATATAAGTGGACCTCCCCCCCCCCCTCTTTTCCTCCGCCCCTGTAAGTCTTTGAGCGCTGCACAGTTGTCTTAAATTGACATCAATGTAGTGCATGAATGCACCACTGGTTAGTTTAATACTCCCGTACATCATGACAACCTAACAGGGGTTGCATCACCAACGTAATACGGGTCGGTTGTTCACCGGGGCTGCATTGGTATGTCACAATGATGAAATAAATAATTCCTAAAGTATTATGCAACCCCTTAAGGGCTATAAACTGGCATACACCTAGGAAGCCGCAGTCACATGTTTTACATTGTGACTACTGGCAGGTGCAAGTGTCTTTGACCTGACCTACACTTTTTCACCGTTGTACCTGACTGAGCCTTGATTGCCTCCACAGGAGCAGCTGGAGAAGCTCATCGTGCTGCTCTCATAGCAGCTCACAGTGAAACTCACCAATAGTCAATTAGGCAGATAGCAAATCATTGAGCAGGCAACTACCAAAATCACTGGGCAGCTAGCAAATCTCTGATCATGAACAGGCAACTAGACAAGTAGCAAATCATTGGGCATCCAATTGGGCAGCAGGCAAATCACAAAGCAGCCAATCGGGCAGTTAACAACTCAATTAAAACCAGTCATAAGCATGTATCCTCTCATTGAATGCTACAAAAACAACTCACTTAGGAGAGATCTGTACAGTATACAGAACTGATTCTCAGGTAGCTTTTAGACAGTATATTCATAAAGGTTTCCAAGACGGGTTTGTATTTTAAAGCTTATCCTGCAAATGGTAAGGCTTATTTAGGCAGATGCAGAGAAAAGTGAATGGCTGAACGCCTTTTGGAGCCTCAGTACCTGCACTGTATGACATTCAGAGGGTTGCCTTTTCATGCGGGACCTAGGAATATATTTCTTCAGCCAGGAAAGCTAATTACTGAACCCTTGATCTGCTCCAGCCTTTACAATCCCTGAACCTTTAAAGGTTTTTTTTTATTCTTCTCTAATTCGCCTGATGCGTAGAATCGGTGCAGGACCCTGAACATAGAGCTATGTTGATGAATAGGTGATAGGTCATGCGTCAGCCCAGCCGATGAAAAGTGGGATCATCAGTTGCCAATTGTAGTCTGGTCTCGCTACCAACACCGTAACGTTAAACCTCTAAGGCCCATATATTGCATAATGCATTGTGGCCACAATCAGTATCATTGCATTGATGCAAACTTACAGATTATATTTCCTAGGACTGCAGACATGCAATGAAAAGGTACACTGTCAAAGAGGCAGCTGTGATGCAGCCGTGGTGAGTAACTCGCCATATTCATAGTGGTGCATGTATCATGGCGAGTGAGTATTATGCATTAGACACCTTCCGACCCTTAGGAGGTTATCAGAGATAGGATTCAGATCCCAAAGTTCATGTGGGTCCCCTAAGTCTTAAGGCGCACTATTGTTGTTGACGGCCATTGTCTATGGTAAAGATTTGATGGCTTTAACCATGTTAATAACAACCGCACATGACATGTTCAAATGTTTGCCCGGTTATGACATTAAGAGGTGATCGACGTGGGTACATGGCATTATAGCATTAGTATAACAGCCATGATAGAATTCCAGTCCCAAGTAGAATGGCCCAATGTTTGGATTTTTATGATGGGAGCTAGCATGACCTCAATTGGCCCATCCTTGAAATTGTGATATTGACTTAAATGCATGTTGGCAGGATACTGAGCCATCATATTAATGTTCCAACCTTCTGAAAACGTATCTCTTCTTATATGCTGATGTCTTCCATCATCCCAATTGGCATAGAACAATATTGATCAACAGTGGTTCAAACAGATTTATCAATGTTGATCAACCAGCTTTCAATCGGGCTTTTGTGCACACTAATTGTCGGCAAGTAGATGCATTAATTATCAGAAGTTCACTTTAAAAGTTGCTTTCATAAGACAGTGGGCAAATACTAGAACTGCTTAGCAGAGCAGTATAATATCAGCGGGTCGTACCCCAAAGGTTCTAGGATAACCCCCTTATTTACGATAGCTCTCAAGTATTGTATAATTAATACCCCTTAAAACATAGCATAACCTTGTGATTCTCCTGCATGACCTGAAACATCTTGCCATCTTGTGAAATAATGCCCTGGCCTTTTCCATACTGTATCTAATTGGCTATATTCGGTTTATCGATCAGCCATACAATGCTGACAAGAACTAATTACTGATTATATAGGACACTTGTTGTGTTGCCATCAACAAATGATGCACCAAAATCAGCTTGTGGAAATTGGTCCTTATCAATTGGAGCTGTCAGCCCCAGTTGCAGGCATAGAGAGACAAACACTATAGAAGCACACATGAAGCTACTTTATTACAGGGATCCAAATTTGTCACAGTTTTCTTCAATTTCAAAGTTGAAGAGAGCCTCCATATGCAGGGGCCTTCATTGTGCAATTGGACAGCTTCCTTAATAAAATGAAGACTTTTTATAGATAAGCATGTATACCCTTCTTCTTTGTCAACGCAGCACTAAGGCTACATAAACAAATCTATACATGCTTTTGTATGGACAAGTGAGGCATTCAGCTGAAATAGGTAGCAGATTGATTTGATGACTAAAATCACTTTTGGAGACGGAGAAAGCACTGATAACCATTTATAAGATCGGGAAAATCCCACAGAGGAATGCATCACTACAACTGGTGGTTGCATTTGACCTTGTTTTGGGGGGAATTCAAGTAGTGCTAGCTGTGCCTTCCTCTACACTAAGGACAACAGAATCAATTCAAATGAGAGCGTTATCCTTTGTCAGTCTGGTGGAATCTTAAAAACCCTGTCAACTCCATTTTTTAAAGCCTCATGAAGTTCACAATAGGACATTACATCTGAAACCCATGCTATGGATTAGAAGGATGCATTCATCTAATCATTTCTCCTCTTGTAGGTGAATGGAAGCTATAGTTTCTGGGGTTAATCATAAAAACTAGCCATACAGAATTGCAATTCTTTGTCAATATCCAAAGGTCATCTAAAAATTTCTAATTCTGTTGATGACAATAAGTTACATGAAATTACATGACATTTCAATTTATATTCCTTTCTAGAATACTTGATTATTCTTGATTACATTGTTTGACTGTAGAACAATTGTTAGTTTTCATGAATCACCTTCCTAGTCAATGTGATGTGCAAATGCAGTACTGTCGTCTTAACATGGTATCTCTGCAGGTCTTTTAGTACTTACCCATGTCACTTACTCATGCAATCAAAAGTGGAGCCTTGAATGAATCCCTAGAACTACTGAGCACTGCTGTATACTCTCAGAGGGTCCTACGCAAGAAGCTCTAGGAAAAGCCTCTCAGCTATGATAGCTCTAAGTAACCTAGTATAATTGATACCCAAAAGACAGGGAGAGTATTGTGATTCTCCTGTATGACCTGAAGGTATCACAACATCTCGTGAAATTACCTCATGGCCTTTTTCCATATGGTATCTAATTTGATACATTCAGATTACCCATCAGCCATACAACGCTGACAACAGGCCAATTACTGATTGTATGGGACACTTGTCTTAGTGCTATCAGTTTATAATGCACCAGAATCAGCTTGTGGAAATTGGTCCTTATCAAAATAGCTGTCAGCCCCAGTTGCAGGCATAAATTCAGATACACTAGAAGCACATGTGAAGCTACTTTATTGCAGACAAGGTTTTCTTCATGTTCAAAGTTGAAGAAAGCCTCCGTGTGCAGGGGCCTTCAATAAACAATGTGCCACATTCATCCCTTCATACTCTGATAAGCACATGTATGTTATTCCTCGTTGTCAAGGCAGTACTTAGGCTAAGCAGCCTAGGCAAATGTACCTAAAACAGCCCCCTTCCATACATTCCACACAATTAGTATGCTTATGGGTTTACTGCCAGATCTTTTTCTTTCTAAAACTGTTGCTTGTAGGGGATTCTGTCATGCACTATCCCAAAAACCGTTCTTACGGGCTAATAAAGCATTGATAACCATTTATATGATCAAGAAAATTCCCTAGGTCTAATGATGGTATTTGACCTTATTTTTCTGTGATTTGAAAAGCTATGCTAAATGTGTCTTCCTGTACACTAAGGACAGCAGAAAGATTAATTCAAATGAGAGCATTACTTTTTGTCAGTCTGACAGAATCTTAGAAACACAGGCAGCTACCTTTCAAAGCCTCTTGACGTTCACAATGGGACATAATGTCTCCAGCTTGTGCCATTGATTAGAAAGGTGATTTCATTTAATCATTTCTCCTCTTGTAGGTGAATGGAAGCTATAGTTACTGGGGGGGGGTCATAAACACTGGAAATACAGAACTGTAATTCTTTTGTCAGGATCTAAAATGTCTACTTCAGTTGATGGCTATTATTTCTACATGAGTCCAAATGCCACTTAGGTGTATAAAAAGTGTTACATGGTATTTCGATTTATTTTCCTTTCTAAATGCTCGATTATTCTAATTTGATCATTTGACTGCAGGGTAATCATTTGTTTTTTTACGAATCATTCTCAAGGTCAGCATGATGTACAAAGACAGCACTGTACACTGTAACGAGTTGGGGTTATATAACAGGATTGTTCTATGTAAATCAACAGGGGAAAGCGCAGTATTCTTAGATAAACTAAGTGTCACTGTTTAGTGACAAGTTCTACCTTTAGAATCATGTGTACAGTGAGTTGTCCTGTATAATTACTCTTGTATACCCTAGGCCAGCCAGTCACTCTGCATCAGAGTGACCCACAAAGGCTTTACCAAAATAACCTTACCTGTAGGTTCTGCTACTGGGGTGGGGGGGTAGCAGTATCCACCATTTGTTAAGAATGTATATGCTTATAGTGCCACCTCAATCCAACAATGTCCCCGGAGCCTATCAATCAATTTTAATACAATAATAACTTCAATGGGTTCAATCTAACATTGTGCACAAAAGATAATGTATAAGGTTATCTGAGAAGAAACTAGGAACAACCAGTAATATACACCAAGGACACCACACCTGTGTCTATATTGTATATACAAGTGCCTGGACTTGAAGCTAACATAGACCTACCTGCCTTTAGGTTAGTCCAGTGTTAAAACTGACCTGCCATGAAATGGTTTGGGAGAGATGGTTGTCTACTTCTCTCGCTCTCAGTGATGGCATTTCACTGGGATTGGAAACATTCTTGCCTTCATTATTATTGGGATTGTATCATGGACTCACCCCACTGGTAGAGTATACATGTATACCCAGGTAGCAAAAATGGTGTGGCCCGAGTCTGGGCCAAAGCGGGCTCCTGATGTGGGCCACACTGGGTTAACACAGTGGGCGCCCGATGGGTTTTGTCCTCAGCAAAGGGTCTGGGCCACACTGGGCTAACCGATTCGGGCACAGATCTGTTTGAAATTGGGCTCACCGATTTGGGCTCAAAGTGAGTTTAACATGGGTTTTTGGTGTGGCCTAAAGTGGGCTGCCCGATTTAGTGGTGACATGTTAAAAATTCTTTTTGAGAAATTTATCCAAAATCTTTTCTTTTTTTTAAAAAAAGTCATTAAGCAACAAATCCTTGAGCTAATCTACCCCCCCCCCCCCCATCACAAAAGCAGTAAATGCAATATCTACCCAAGTGGAAAGGCAGAGCAGTACCATTCATTTGAATCAAACTCATTCAGCCAACACAAGGCACTTTGATTCATTAAAGTGACATTCTGGCCTCAATCTTCCCCCACTAATTCCCATGTAGGAGTAGAGAAGAGAGCCTTCAAGTTCATAATGACTGTACCTCTGCATATCTGCTATTCCACTACTACTCAGATGACCTTGATATGCACTTTTGACTAGAAACATCTAAGTATTTTCAGACTATGAGAAAGTCTGCACATTATTACTTCATATCTGATTTAGTAGTCTATTCCAGTTGTCCTATGTCTAAAAGAAATAAGTTTGGTATGGGTAGTAGAATTCTGCCTGGAGTGCTGTGAAACCACTTTGTAGTGAGTCTGCCATGGACTGGCCTACAGGGGCAGGGGATATTTTTGGTTTCTCAATTGCCTCTATATTTAGTCCTCTTATACCTGGCCAAGTGTGGGACCTGTTTGCCCCCACACCACAAATACACCTTGCAAGCCTACTAGTACAAAGAAAGACATGAAGCTGTTCTTTCCAGGACTAGTCAGTGTTGCCTTTCACATTAAATATCTGGATCCCTACTATGAACCTACCTGTGTATTAATGGTATAGGGAAAGTGTCCTACAGCAGTGGTGGAGGGAAGGAAGGGGGGAAGGCAGGGCAGGGTGACAGGAGGACAGGGCAGGGTGAGAAGAGGGCAAGGCAGGGTGAGATGAGGGCAGGGCAGGGCAGGCTGAGAGCAGGGCAGGGCATGTGAGCAAAGGAGATGCCAGGGCAGTGCAGGGTGAGAGTAAGACAGGGCAGGGTGAGAGGGCAGGGCAGGGTGAGAGCAGGGCAGGGCAGGGTGAGAGCAGGGCAGGGCAGGGCATGTGAGCGAAGGAGATGCCAGGGCAGTGCAGGGTGAGAGTAGGGCATGGCAAGGTGAGAGCTGGGCATGGCAGGGCGAGAGCAGGTCAGGGCAGGGTGAGAGCAGGGCAGGGCAAGGGTGAGAGCAGGGCAGGGCAGGGTGAGAGGAGGGCAGGGCAGGATGAGAGTAGGGCAGGGCAGGGCGAGAGCAGGGCAGGGTGAGAGCAGGGCAGCGCAAGGCAGGGTGAGGGCTGGGAGTGAGAGTGAGTGAGTAATAGATGTTTAACGCCATTTCGACAGCTAAGGTCATATTCATGGTGAGATCCTCATTACACAAATTCACAGAGGAATGTGTCAGTGCCTGCGCATATGTGCACCACACACATCCTGAGGGGAGGATAGGAAAGAGGAGAAATAGACCCTTTTAAGTGGGCTAGGGAGGCCCAGGGAGGGCAGGGTGACAGAAGGGCAGGGCAGAGCGGGGTAAGAGGGGGAAAGGGCAGGGCAGGTTGAGTGGAATGAGGAGGAGATGGAAGGGGTAGGGAATGGATAGGGGAGGGACGAACAAAAAAGAGAGAGGGAGGGGGAACACTCATCACAGAGTTTAGAACAGTTCAGAAGATGAGGCTGCCCTGTCCAAACCCACTCTCACCCCAGACTGGGAAGACTTTATGCAGCTAAGTACCCATCTTGGGATGCCCATTTTACAACCATCCTGGGCCCAATGTGGTTGCCCATTTTAAAGCTGACCAGTGCCCAAATCGGGCGGCCCAATGTGGCCCAGACCGTATGCTGAGGACAAAGCCCGTTGGGAGCCCAACAGGCTCAAGTGGGTTTGCCCGATTTGGGCTGCCCTGTGTGGCCCTGACTGGAAACCCAGCATCTGCCGAACCTAAAACCCATGTACTGAATTATGCCCGCTTTGAACCACCTTATCCTTGGAGCATTGAATTGAATTTCTCAAAGAAGACTCCTTCTAGCAGGAATTAAACTCACATTACATGCAGAGCCAATATGATGGGTTTGGACATACAGAAGGATTTTCTGGTGTTTCATAAATTGTCTGTGTCATAGGGAGGGGGCAAAGGTATCTAGATGGAGGCGGCACTACTTTAATTCCTTATCGGAACTGTGTCATTCTAGGTTACTTATCCCTACTGGAAAACCTATCTTGATACGTCGCCATTTTGATTTTCAGGTTCAAGGCCCAGTAAGATTTTTATGGTTTATTATAGTCAATATTACAACATAGGGGAAGGAGAAGAAACCCCTCGCTCCTTAACTGTGGCGACAACAGTCAGTCCCAACCTCTGCCCACAACTTCCTTTTGGTGTCCCCTCATCTCAATTTTTAAAGCATGTTAAGCTGTAAATTTGTTCGTACTCCAGTTATAATGGTCTCGGTGCAAATGAAGCATGAGTGCCAAAGTTCATCATGTCATGATCTTTTTGGTCTACCTCTCTCTTTTTTCTCAAACCTCATTGAGTTGTCGGCATGTACACCATTGGTATTATCTTTGATACAGAAGTGATTGCAGATACTATAAATGGCTTGAGAATATCATATTATCCAGCCTTATCTAACCGAATAAAATTAATTCTTACCCCTCTATAGGAGGCCCCTTATAACTACATTATCTCTACAGTCACTTTCTGCTGATCTGAACGTTTTCCTAGGCAGGTGTCAACCCTGGACATCATCAGTCTCACAAAGTCTGATTATCCCCACTTCAAAATAGCAACAGCTTCTTTCCTGCCTGGTAAACAACGTCCACAGCCTTCTTGGGTGTGTAAAAATACAACCTCAGCCCACTCTCACGGCCGAAGGTGGAGCTCTGACGTAAAGGGCATTGTCATTGTGAGTGAGCGATAATAGGTCACTTTGACACGAATATGTCCTGCTCCAAGTCAAATGTTACCCAAGAGAATAGAGACTCAATGGTTTAATTATTGGCAGGGGAGATGACTTAATTAGTGCCCACGGATAGGTAGTCAGGGAACTTAGGGGGGGGGACTGTCTGCTGAGACTGTATATCTAAGTCAGACCTTCAAGGATAATCTGTCTCCAATAAGATATCCTAGACCAAGTCATATGTATCCCTCAGTACATCTTGGCCTAAAGCTGTAGACCCCATGAAATATTCAAGACGTACCGTCCTCAGGAATTTGAAGAGGACAGAGGGTGATTCAATGGGCTAGCTAATGTCTGGAAAGTAGGATTAGTAGGAAGCCAGAGATCAGGTGTGCTAGAGTTATTCTATAATCGGAATTACACAATTGCAGGCCTAATAGTTAATCGTTGCTTCTGCATTGTTTCAACTTTGCCATTTCTGAAGCACCCGAAATGCATTAGGGGCGGAACAGCCGAAAAAGGTGTGGGGGTAATTATAAGTATAATCTACCTCCCTCTCGCTTCCGCCACCACTGAAAACATTATTATTGAGTGACAAAGAGTACTAGCTAGGCCCCCTAAATCCAGAGCTTGGAGGCACACTATCGTGCACCTCTCTATTATGCCTATATCATTTAACTAAATATAGCTAACCTGCTACGCAGGAGGCATGATGTCTACATTAAGAGCGCCAAAACAAAGGCAAAAACAAAAATCAAAGAATCTGATTTAGACTATATTGAGCAAGTTGGCTGCAATCAAAGTTCATTTCTAAAACGTATCAAAGGTCGACAGTATCTAAATATACTATTACACAATTTCTGTAATTTTGGGTGCTTTTTCTGGATATTACCATTCTGATACCTATCAATATTGCATGCCATGATGCTTGCATCATGACTTTGTATGGCGTGCCTGTTATCCATGGATATCAGGCACACCTTACAAATTTGATACATGTCATATGTCACATGTTAAAACCTACGAGAATTCCATTGCCAAGGGCAGGGGTCGTACCCATACACTACTGATCTGAAGATGAGCTCCCTATGCATTGCGCCACAGGGTCTGACGAGAAATGGTTGGTTAGAACCAGGTCTGTATAAGTCATTGATATGATACAAAACCTGGGGAGGTCACTCACATATAATTAATATACATTCAATGTATGGAAATATCCTGCAGTCTTGGTTATAACCCCCCCCCCCCCTCCCTGCTGACAGCTTGCAGTACTGTGCGCGGCTGGCCTGGTTATGGGTCAAGGTGGGAATGGACCACCATAGTTCTAATAGCAGCCCTGTGGCCACATAGTTACGGCATCGCATTCAGGCCTGAAGCTATCACAAGTTGGTGGGACGAGTCCTGCTGACGACATATGATGCATCCTGATGCATCAATCGTGTAATAAAATAATTATTCAATCAATAACAGGTCCTCCTTTTTGCCTCTGTAGAAGATGAGTGCCACTCATAGTGTACATTCTCTTTACTTTTCAATGATTGCATCATGCATTTTGATGTAATAAAATAAGTAGTCAATGCCTTGACTTGTCACATGTTAGGCATTGATTACTTGTTCAATGTATGATATCTATTGAAAGCTTCAATGCCAGCTATAACTGTACATCAGGTCAGTGATCGCTGTACAAGTTTTTCTCAGAAATTGGCAGACCTTTATATTAGATGGAGTGTATAGCTACAGCAAATATAAAGGGAAGGGGCCGAATAGTCCGCCCAGACAGAGTTTGCGAAATCTATAATATAACTTCACACACTATACTACTGCACTATGTATACTCGAACAGCATTTTAAACAGGGTAATAGAAAACCCAGGCTAAAATGCCACTTTCTCTATACTACTCACACTTAGTAGACCTACTCCCTTAAGAGCAATTCTATTTTGTTCAATAATGGGCCTACTAGGCCTATGTCTTCCCCTATAGATCAACAGATCTTGGAGATTCCAATATTCTAAACATGTATAGATGTCGAATGCACATATCAGCCGCACACCTCACAAAGGGGCCTGTGTTACATTAATGCAACATGTCTGTATCGTCAATCACATGTAGGGTAGATTAACCTAAAGACGACCACAAACCTTGAGTTGACCACCTGTCAGCCTGTTTTTCTCACTTTCACATGTAGTGCATTGGTCTTAAACCCTAATATTATTGAAATAGAGGTGTTATAATACCCCATAGAATGATGTCCTGGAATATATGAGGTAATTGTCATTGTGTGGTAATACACTGAAGTTCCCATGTTTGAATGGTTTTTATCATGACCAGCGGGTCAATTCATCAGAATTCTCCAACTTTGGTTCGATAATTTGAAGATGACAAGTGCTCATATATACAACATTTTGACTCTAGGCATAGATAAATATCTTTGCTAGATGATAGCATAAGGAATAATGCAGAAATATTAAATACTTTCTGTACAGGACTTATTTCCTAGAACATACCAATTTCACCTTGAGATGACCACAATTTCAACTTGAGCAGACCACCCCTTACTGAGTTATTTATGCATTTCATTGAATAGATACCATTTATAATATAGCATTACATCCAAAGATTCATATTTAGAACAGTTTCAGATACAAAATTTTCCTGGATGATGCTCTAATACACACGTTTCAACCTTTACTGGAATCCTACTACTAGTAGTATGTAGAGTAAGTTTGTGATACTGAGAGCATGATTATAAAATCAAGAACTGGGTTATTATAGTGCATATTTCAAATTGATTAAAGCACAGTTAAAACAAAGCTTTTTTATTGCAGGGTTAGCATTATCACCTCTGTTTTAATGAGATTTACGATACTAATGGACATGCCATTGTTCCAATTTTCATTTTATTTTAGCCACTCTAAATCATATATTTTCCTTATGGTGCAGTATCTTCAACGATGCTATTTTATTTCATATATATTTAAGGAACTTGTGTAATCCTTAATTTGATGTTTTAATCAAAAGGACTTTATCAAAAGGGTGGATATTAAGTGGTCAACTCTAGGTGCAAAGTGGTCGTCTCAAGGTGAAATTGAACTAAATGGAATGTTTGTAGTAAGGGTGATAAACTAGAAATGACATATATAAATGGATTTTTTAAATATAACAGGTACAAAACCCAAACAATTATCTTTCATTCAGTGTATTTTGGAAGTCTGAAGACCCAAAACTTCCAGAGATATTAGCAACTACAAAAACCTGATTGAAAACCTGGACAGGAACGGTCGTCTTTGGGTTAATCTACCCTATATGAGCCTAATTTATCAATAAAAAGTGCCTCTCTGTGTAACTCTACCTCGCCCTTTCCAAATCAGAGTCAACGAACTCATAAAGAAGTCAGTTATCACGAGACGGATGAGAGTCCTAGTGTTCGTGTCAGGGAAGCAGGCTTTTGTAAAACACCTCTAATATGGTAATATAACCTGAATTCATAGTGCCTCAATGCATTAGGCCTACACTGAATGCATGGTGGTGGACAATTGAGCCATCCACCAGTGATAATTTATCCATTCATCATGCCAACCAAGAATTATACACTCCCAAAGCGCCTGGATCATGCAACAAAAAGTATATTGCTGATGAGTTACTAGCCAGTACTGTATTGTCATGAAAGAAGGAACATGATTTCTGCAATCCAACGCCGCTGTTCCCTCTTCTGGAAATGACATAAACTACAGATTTCACTTAAGCGGTTATTCCAGTGCCGTCGGTCGGCCAAGATTTTGCTAATTGGATTATTTTTGATTATGTTTAAAGCGCTGGTTCCACAGACCTGAATCGGTCGGATTAGCACTAATCCGACCGATTTTTTTCTATACTTTTGATATATTTTAAATCGTCAGATTAGGGCTATTCCGACCGATTGTATAGCGGGTATTCCACTGAAGCCGATAGTTGTCCGATTTTGTAATCGGGTTGCATCGGGGACGCATCGGGCAGCATCGGGAACTATCGGGCAGCTATCGGGCACTGTCGGGCTTCTGTCGGGCAAGAATCGGGCTTAAATCGTCTTCGGTGGAAGACCTATTTTTTTTTCATCGGGAACCATCGGAGATGTATCTCCGACGGTCCCCGACAGTGCCCGACAGTACCCGATTTTTTCTAACTGATTAGAAAAAATCGGGTACCTGTCGGGTTACTTCGCTGTCGGGCCGACAGAAATAGTTCACTTTTCTCTCACTTGGGGTACCGCTGTCGGGCTGCTTGTCACGTGCAAGTCATGTGACCTTCGCTTTGGCCGTAAACAAACAAGATGTCGGGTAGAGGAGGTTCGAGGCGTCGGGGAAGGGGAGGAAACAAGGGTTTCAAACCCCCTAGAAGTAAAAAAGACAGTTCAGACGTAGTCATAGAGACGCAGGAAGAACCCAAGGCTCCTGCGAAACGTTTCTCTGCAAGAGGTAAGGCCCGATTGCCCGAGTTAACACCAGATGAGTTGGGAGAAGCTCGCACGGCCATGTCTAAAAAAAATGCCGGTACACATACTACTACCAAAAACCTGCCTGTCGTGGAGGAAGATTCAGATGAAATTGACATAACAGAGGACACTGCACTAGACCTAAGTGTACAGGAACCATTTTTATCTTCCACTCCTGTGTCTCGTGACAAGTTGGAGGAGTCCACCTGTGCCCGTACTTCAGGTCCTCTGCCTCGTCTCCTTGACAAGAAGGGTACCAAGCGTAACCTACTGCCCGACATGGAAAAGGGGGAGGGGTCAGTCAGCCCTCCACCTTCTCCTCGTTCTCCGACGCCACCTCCTCCAAAGAAGCAGAAAAAGGTCGTACAAGAAAAAACCCAAGACAGTTCCTGTTCATCAGGACCTCCTGCAAAGAAGGCCTGTATTAAATCCCCTCCATACACCCTTTCTGGTAGGAGCGAGCAGGTCCAAGACGACAGTGAAGAAGAAGGTCAAGGTCAGGGAGACGATGGTGAGGAGGGTGAAGAAGCAGACATCCACGACAGTCAGGCTGTAGTCACCCCAAAAAAAACTATAGGAGATATTAAGAAGAAACCTTCCGGAGCAGCTGGCAGCGGGAGGCAGTTCTTCAAGGATCCAGAAGTTCTGGAGCGATTGTGTGAACTGTGGCAGCAGTGCACCCACCTTTATGACAAGAGCCACTCCTTGTATAAGGACCCCACTGCAAAATGGACAGCTCTAGCTAAAATCTCGGATGAACTCAATATTCCAGGTAAAAATAATTTCAGTATTTTCTTCTGTTGTCTTTGCTACCTGAGTATAATATAGTAGTTAAAATATTTATTCTATCTTTTAATGTTTCAAGTAACAGACTCTTATATGAATGTATTTTTTAATACAGTCTTTTTATCTTTTGTTACTGATATTAAAAAAAAACCTTTTCTTTCAGCTTACTTTATTAACATCCGTATGACGTCTTTGAGATCGGACTACCAGAAAATCGTGTCTGGAAAAATTAAATCGGGGTCATCTGCTGAAGAAGGGAAGCTCCCCTACATGAAAGCCCTCATAAAACGGCTGTGTGGGTTCTTAGGTCCATGGTGTAAGAAATTGGAGAGTGACACCAATTATCCACAGAAAAAGGTAATCATTGAATATTTCTGTCTGTCTGAAAAGTTGACCCAGATTCCATCCCGATTTGTATGTAATTACTATAATTTTAAGTTGACCGATTCTGCTCCTAATTTTACCTGATATTTAACTACACACCTGGCTGAAAATTTCTTTCTGTTTTATTTGATTCTCAACCATTTATTTCACTGCAGGAGGTCGTACGGCCCAAACACCTGGAGGAACCATCCGAGGAGGCCGATGAGATGGTGATTGAGGTGAACGACGACGAGGAAGACGACACTGTCAAGGACGTGGACTACAATCCTGAAGCAGAGTCTGGTGATGAGATCGTCGACGATTCCATCGCCAGTAGGACAAGATTTTCTCCCCACAGAAAGAACACTTCTGCAGGTGGGTCTGCAAAATCAGATGCAGCTCCTCCGACTTCTCTTGACAAGGGCAAGGGGTCTGGTAAAACTTCTAAGAAAGGTGCTGTTCCTTCTACCAGTGGTGAAAAACGTAAGACTATTAACTACAATATTCCAAAGAAAAATGTGGTTACTGAAGCTGCAAAGGCAGAATACCTGGAGAAGAGAGAGCCACAACACCTTAAAGCTGGAGAAAAGAAACAGAAGACAGTCTCAGAGATACTCCAATCTAGAGAAAAGTTTTATGAGTCATACGGGGAATCTTTGAACGATCTTGTGACCTTAGTGGGCAACAGAACCCAGGCTCAGGCCCATCCTCCCCCCCCCTGAAAAGGAGGTTTCTCCTGACACACAGTGGTGCAAGATGTTAGAGGTGGAGATGGCACGCATGACCCAAAAGGTCAAGGACAAATTTAAGGTCCATGTTTATCTGACAGCCGTGCAGGCTGTGAACGGGGAATGGGACGGACAGTAAGGGC
Organism: Acholoe squamosa; assembly: GCA_949317995.1. NCBI lineage: Eukaryota > Metazoa > Annelida > Polychaeta > Phyllodocida > Polynoidae > Acholoe > Acholoe squamosa. The sequence goes on from OX439038.1 coordinate 70,506,152, forward strand.
ACCTAGTGCTAGAGATAATTGTTCTGATCATAAAACTGTCGGAGACGCGGCCGATTATTATTTATTTGTGTTTTCTAGTCTGTCTTTTCATATGATAAAAACTTTCTGGTTGGATTAAAGAATAAATAAATTTATTTTTTTTAAACAAGAAAGTTAAGATATTTTATTTGCAAGACATCGTGCATATGTCGTGTTGCCGTAGCAGCAGACACAATTGTAGTAACAGGATTTCATATATGAACATGGACATGTAAAGATCTCATGATATATCAAAATGGACCTGTAAAGATGTCAATACTGTGAAGTACTCCAGGATATATCTAGATGCTGACATTACACATATCAGGTGTTTTTATATTTCATATAGATTTAGGTATGTATACTCAAGGTAAAAAACTTGCCTCATCCGATGCATCACTTCTCAGGTAAAATCGTGCCTTTATCAGATACAATAATATATCACATGATAGTTCATGTACGATGTTGCGCCCGATTCACACAGGTTATATTTCTATGTACAATCCGACTTCATGCATGTAACAGCATGACACCTCAGACAGTGCCATATACATAATATATTGTATCAGACAAAAGGGATGTGAAGATAACAGTTCTAGTTCAGATTTGTCAATAAAAAAAAATAATTTCTTATAACATCTTGTGGTTGTGGTACATAAAAATATTCAAAGATATGTTCTCTTGGTCATAGTACGTCCGACATTTCCTTTCAGAAGACACATGCTTTACAGGCTTCACTCACTGTCCTCGTCCAGGACATCATCGGGACCAGCCTCCCTGGCAGCTTCTCTATCAAACAGATACCCATACCTTTTCCGCAGGTATCGGTCCTGCCATGGGACCCGGCCGGCTCTGGATGAAAACCATTCACACAGGCTATGGCGCATGGTCTTAGCGTCCTGAGGCATGTTCCTAGGTGCCGCCGCCCTGTCTAGACCTTCCAGGCCCCCTTCCTCTCTCCACTCTCCTGGGTGAAGGTCGTGTTCCCTGTCTTCATAATCTACAGCCCCATGAGGTATATACTCAGAGGGGGATCGGGTGCGTAGAAAATTGTGAAGGGCAAGGGAGGCCATGACTAGGATCTTGACTCCTTTGGGTTCCATGTCCTGTTGCCTCAGGAAGAGGCGAAATCTGGTCACCCAGATGCCGAAGGAATTCTCAACACACCTACGACCCCTGGACATCCTGTAGTTGTATGCCACCTGTTTCATACCTTGGTCCTTGACGGCGTAAGGCTTCATCAGATGGGTAGAAAGCCCGAAAGCATCGTCGCCGATCATGAAATAGGGCAAAAGGTCCCTCATTCCTTTGATCCCAGAGGCTGGAGGAATCTGAAGGGGGTTAGTGGGGTCACTCATATCTTTGTGCATGGGACCTTCCTTCCAGATCCTGGAATCTCCAGCCTTCCCCTCAGAGCCCACGTCCACGTAAAGGAACCTGTACTGAGCGTCCACGACGGCCATCAGCACGATGCTGTAAAACTTCTTATAGTTGAAGTAAGTGGCCCCGCTCTTCTTTGGCTTCTTGATCCGTATGTGCTTACCATCTACAGATCCTATGCAGTGGGGCACCTGCCAGGAACTGGCGTAGCCGTCGGCTTTCTCAAGCCATTCCTCCGTCGTGCTAGGTACCTGCATAAAAAATATTTTAAAAAAATCTTAGATATTTTCATCTTGGATGGGCAAGACAATATGTTTTGTTTTTTTTTTATTGTAAAATGATAAGAACATATAGACAAGCAGGAGCATAACCAAAAAGTTTCCTCGAGCTCTTTATTTGATAACAAAGATATAATTATTTTTTTTATTTACCTTCATGTACTCTTCTCTCAACACAGCCGTCAAAGCTATGCACGTGTCGCGGATAATAGGGTACACCGTAGACCCGCCCACCAGATGGCCATGGTGGAGTGTCTGGCTGCTGTCGCCTGCCAAAAAAAAAAAAAAAATTAGTGTTTTTGAAGCACATATTAAATTATATAAACATGACTTTTATTTTTTTTCCGGCTATAATAAAATTAAAAGGGAGAGGTTCATTTGAACCTTACCAACCTTGAATAAAACATAGCATGCTCTGTCTCAGATAATACACATATATCAAGTTACCTAAGGCAAGGTATCGGAGGGTTATGTCCAACCTCTCGTCTGGCTTCACAGAGGGCCTGAAGTTGGTGTCGCTCTGATAAATCAGTGGGGTGACCTTGGCGAGCAGCTCGTGGTACAAGTCGGGCCCCATCCGCAAAGTATGCTTGAATTCAGCGTCCTCTCCCATCTGAAAAAAAGAGAAAAGCTAAATTAACAGACAAGAGCCATTGTCCCCCCCCCCTGCCATGCAGGGGCTGTCCATAAAGAAAAGGATAATAACCCGTCTACTGGACAGTTTATCACCGATTTGTGCTCAAGATGAATACCATCTGGACCCCCCCCCTCCTCCCCACTGTCTGCCTCCGACATTACCTTGTATGGATGGGCCCTTATTATACAAGATACTTACAGCTATCAGATCACGATGGAGCTTGGTGAAGGTGTTCCTTTGCCTCTCATCTGTCCTGTCCTTCAGGTAGGGTGCAGCATGGTACCTGTGCTTCCTTTTCACCCCTTGGATAACATCGATGTCTCCCTCCTCTAGAGCTAAAATACCGATAGTGGCGTTCGCGAGCAGCACGATCTCCTCGACCTCCATCTTGTTCTTGAAAGTAGGTCATCGCCGATCACGTGATCTGTGGAAGAGCTGGCCTAGATATCGGCGACGACTGTCGGACACCTGTCGGAGACTGTATCCGACTGTATGCCAGTTTGGTGGAAGAGCAGAAATCGGGTAGGGGTGGGGTAACCGATTGTGGAACTTTGGACTGTCGGCCAGTTATCGGGCCGACTTTTTTGTCAGACCGACAACAGGCCGACGAACTAAAAAGAGCCAATCGGGCCTCTGTCGGCCCGACAAAAACCAGGAAAATCATCGGCTTCAGTGGAATCCTGGTTTATGGCTGTGGAACCAACGCTTAAAAGTATAGAAAAATCGGTCTGATTAGTGAAAAAACGGCCGACCGACGGCAGTGGAATACCCGCTTTAAGGACAAAGTCTGACGACAACGTATATGACACTTTTAGGTAGATGACACATTCAGTTTCACACCTTTTATACTAGTGCACATAATGTGATATGGATTTCATATTTTAAAGTCATTAAGACCCAAAGTGACAGCTGGCCTGTTATGAAGTCTGATTCAGTTCTATATTTTCCAGATGACAATTATCAAGTGCTAGTGTAACTAGGTCCCAGATTAAAGCATCACGTCCATGGACATACAGTGCATACTATTTGATTGTACAAATAAGCCCACAAAATGTACAACAGCACTACCTATTCTATAGTTGTAGATGGTCTTTAGCATTGTAGAGGAATCAGTACGATGATTATACAAATCTTACGATTGTGATTGTACAACTTGGGCCAAATCGTTAGTTGTTCTGAAACATACCCCCTGGGACGAGGGTTTAGGAAAGGGGAAGGGACGGGGGGGGGGCTGCCCTTCCCTTAATCATAGCCGAAGGGGGGGGGGGGCTGAACCCGTAATAACAATCTGCACAGCTTCCATACCTACATGAATAACCGTGAGCGTCTGTCACTGGATAGACTGCTGTTGAGGTAAAACCATTAATGTATTGCCTACTATATGTAAGCATTTTATGTAAGATGACTGCCCATAAGTGCCGAAATACCATATGCCTATGAATTTTAGACAGATTGTTACTACTCTACATGTATAAATGGACCCTATATGGTTATCAATACTATATGCCCTATTTTGCTATTGGTCTTCTCTACCATGGACATACCATTTCTTCTTTGTTTGTTTGTTTGGTTGGCCTGAAAAGCTTACATGTATGATGTTTCTTTGCCAAATAAAAATTATTAAACTCAATTGTGGGCTCATAATCATACCCTGCTTCAGAGGCAAGTTCAAGTTCAATAATCCTTTATTCCTCTCATCACGACAGTGGTCTCCCTGACTTTGAGGAATTTGGGTTGACCAAGCCCTTACAATGATTGATATTAGATACCATGCATAAACTTCCATATCAGCTGATAATGATTCATAACAATGAGACACATAGATATTGTTCCAAATTCAATATATGCTGTTACATTACTTATTGATCCATGCATGATCGTATCAATTTCACAACCATGTGATATAAGTATATGTATGCCTATAACACATAATCTACATAACATAATATGATCATTCACTGCATAATCCTGTCATATATGTCATTATGAACCAATGTTCCTATGTTTAGTGTCCCATCAGAGAGGGTGGTCATAGGCATACAATTGCTTCATAATCATCATAATATACATACATATAACATTGATAGATCAATACAAAAAAAATTCATATTCAGCGCACAGTTGTATTTCATAGTTAATCCCACTATCCCATAAACTATGTAACCCTATTTCTTCTGGTCTCTGACAGACTTGGCATCATTGAGATGCATTGTATTACTGTGGCGGACTTTGATGGAGATGCATGATTATGACTGCATAGGATGTTTGAGTCTGGTGATCGGGAATAATCTTTTTTTTTTTTTTTTTTTGGGGGGGGGGCATATGTATGATATGCCATGTTATGTCACTGGGGGTCACTAGTACAAGTCAACCCACACCCAGTATGTAACATAATGAGGGGTGGGAGCTTGGGCAGTGATGGCGGTGGGTGGGGGGAGGACCAGATGAAAGAAAGAGGGGGGGGAGAGGGGGGGTGGAACAAATCATTTGATCAATGCTTAGTCATCTCCACTAAATTCAAAGCTGCAATTTTTGACCTAAATGTATCCTTACATTCTTAATGCTGTGTATCTGCTTGCTACTTATTCCACAGCCAGATACCCCTACTCCAAGGGCTTTGTCAGCGCTAGCAAAATTATTCCTAAGAGGAGGAAACTTGATCTTATTGTCTCCTCTAGTTCTCCTTTGTTCAACATCTATTATGATACCTCACTCTGTGCTTTCTTGTACATGAGAACCAATAACTGTATGGCCCTTCTGTGTGCCAAAATGTCCATTCCATATAGTGTATGAAGTTCAGTGGGATGACCTTTGATACATATTTTCGAACCTGCATATGCATAACCCTCTATTTTGCATTTTCTGTATCTTACCAATTAAATCATCAGTTGTACATTCCAGTAAAAAACTAGCATATTCAGTGTATGGGACAACCATCTATTTGTATATTGATAAACATTGCTGTTCCTCCAATTACCTTCTAATTTTCCCCAATAAGTACAACTTATGGTTAAGTGAGCTTATATGCATTCTTTGCAAATTGCTTAAAATTAAGCCTGGAATCTATGTTTACCCCTAAATACTTATACATATTCACATGTTCAAGTTTGGTTTCTTCAATATACATTCAAATCAGGTATAATACAGTGTGCTCCAGGGCATACCACCCTCATTACTTTAGTTTTCTTTTTATTTATTGTAATACAATTTAAGTCACACCATTTTTTGGTATTTTTAACATCTGTATTTAGAAAGGCCTGGGATTCATCTGGGGTATCACCAACAGTGCTACTATGACAATACCGTCGGCGTACATGAAAATTGTAGATCTTTCAATACATTTAGGAAAATCATTTACAAATATTAAAAACATTATAGGGCCTAAGCAACTACCCTGGGGCACACCATATTCAACTCTACATTCACTCGAGGTCACCCCATTTAAGAATATGATGCCTGTTTGCTCATACATTACTTAGTTACCATATGCTTAATAATATTCTCATGAATGAACTTTTCCATTAGTCTGCCTGGGCACGACAGTAAATTTATGGGCCGTCAGTTGCCTATGTCTGTCAACTGCCCAGACTAGGGAATTGGGACTACCTTGCTAACTGCCCACTTATCTGGGAAAACGCCACTGTCATATGATTTATTGAATATATCACAGAGTTGAGATGCCAATATATTGAATGCATCCTTGAGGACATGTGCATTTACTCCACTTGACTTATGTGTATTAATTGAATCAATCACCTTATGTTTTTCTGACAAGGTAATATGGACAGGGACACTAGGCTGCTGTACATTACATTCATCTACTCTAGTGTTATGGAATGGATTGCCAACCATTACTAGAAATATAAAAGAAATTGGCACCTTTAAGGGGAAAATGAAAATCGATTTGATGGAAACTATTCCATGAATAATATTAACCGTACAGAATCTTATATATAAATTGGTTATCAATAACCCTCTATGCAACAATAACGGTTGTTTTTTTTTTAACTTTACCTCCAGATGTTTAAAGATTTCTGAGTATGCCGCTATGTATATGTCTCATTGTCAAACTGATGTCTTCGAATTATTAACTTTCCTTAACATACACCATGGGGGGGGGGCATAATAATAATTCTTTGATACGCCCCAACCCATGAACTTATTGGTCTAGTCGACATAATTACTACTTTGTAACCTTTTCACATGCTTGTTAAACTCATATGTTTCTATGATCAATAAAGTTTAAATTTGTTCAAAAAGATCTGGGTAGGAGCAGTTAAATTTTTCATTACAGTCACATAACATCATTACCCACACAACACCCACACATCCAATACTGCCCCCTTTCCACCATTCAAACTAAAGGATGAAGGCCAACAACTGTCAGTTCTGTAACATATTTAGAACAGTAACATTTAAATCTGCTCTTTCTTCTCTTAATGTCCGGTGGTCAACTTGAGTAAGTTGATAAAACAAGCTGAATGTGGATTAGCCCTCTACTGCACGTCTGTGGGGCCCTCTTACTCATAATTAAGTGAATAACTTGTCGTCTGCCGTTTGACCCTTGTATTAAAAAGGGTGCCCCCACAGATTACAAGGAGCCTCTGACATTAGGTTACATGTAGGAGTTAGTACCAATCTCATTCTCTTACCCAATATCGCTCACAATGAGTTTAACTGGGGGCTTCCATAAAGTATGTACGTATTTTTCTCCCAGAAAATTGACCCCCCCCCACCCACCATGTTGCATTATGTACGGATGGAGGAGACCCCCCCAACCCCTATTGATTGATTGATTTTATTGGCAAAAATTCACAGTTCACAAGACAGTATCAATGTATTAGTTTCTAGTTGATCACATGTGGTACCAAGAGTTCACAGTTCACAATTCAGAGTTCAATCTTTGATCAGGTTACTGGCAAATGCCGCGTAATCAACCGAGTTTTGTACATTACTGCCACAGAGTCCTTTCCTTCTGTTTAACAGACTCTTTGTAGATACTCCATTTGCAATCTAACCCCCCCCCTTCCCTCATCCAGCGATGCACATACCCTAAACAATAACGAGAACTATAAGTTAGAATGCATTATTCTGAAACAAATCAACTAAATAATGGGCTTGGTGGATTTCACTTGCAACCACACTTCTTGTCTTACTGCCCCTCCCCCGTCCCAACTTAAGGTAGGCATCAAGTAATCATAGATCCCCAATAAGGACTGATTGACATAGTTTTGGAGTATCCTTGCGAGGGGATTCTTCATTTTGGGACTATTCACATGAGTTAGAGTATGTATAGTATTATGTTTACATGGGCAGAGGGGTGACCATTGATAGGCCTACTCCTCTCTTTGCTTCAACTGTTCTAACAGAAATTCCCCACTTCTGCAGCGACTATTTGCCTCCAAACGCCAGTCAAAATGCCTGTAGAACTCCCATCCCACCCCACCCCTGGATTTCATGTACGCATTTGTATGCATTTGCCAAGACCCCCACCCCGTGGGTGCGTACATACTTTATGGAAGCCCCCCTTCGGACATATCTAGAGGGTATTTCCATAAGCCGATACACTAGCTATTTACACAGACAGGTGAAAAGGTATTTTTTTCTCGCCTATGGAGGTAACGTAGGTAGGCCTTATGGTACAGGTATATCTTTCATAATGGTAGGCTTATGGACTGAGGACCTTTTAGACAATCAAACGATTTAATTTCACAATTCATGACACTAAGCGCACCCTCCCATGTAAATACAGTGTATTTCTGGCTTAGATTATAAGAAAAATATAAATCCTCTGGAAAGTGCTTATGGAAAATGTTATGTGATTCCTTATGGACCCCATAAGCCAGCTATTACAAAATGCCTGTCTATCTATTCAATAACCTAGAGGCTAGGCCAGTAGAAAAAGGAACATAGAGTCTTCGTTAACCATACATTAATATCTAATACATACATACAGCCTGAAATAGGTGACAGCTTGATATATGGATACAATTTAGTCATCTTTGCTTTATACAATATTGTTTGAATGGGATGTTGCCACCTACTACAAAAACACAGATCTACAGCTATGCTAAATTAGTCAGAGAAACTTTCAGCCTTCAGGCTCCTTCATTGTGGGATGGGCTACATGTAGGCCTGATAAAGAATCAAGCCCTAACAATAATGGAGATTTAATAGTCAATTAGAATTTAGTAGAAGTTTTTACACGAGTATAATGAATGTCGCTCCTCCCATAGTGGATGCTGTGTTCTCTGTAGGCTTATAATTAGGAGTGGGCAGAAAATGAAGAAGACCAATACATAAAACATAACTCTAGGTTAACCCTTTAAATGTGCTGCTGTGCAGTAATGTGCCATATACCCCTTCCTCATGACAAACAGGTTGGGCTGTATTTCTGCATACTGGTGGCCTTGCAGGTTTAATACAGTCAACAGCATAATCCAATGTGGCATTGGCAAGTAGAATAACCAGCATGAAAATGAAAATGAAATTATCATAATGGTACACTGCAAAAATGGTGTTTAGGCTTTAAACATGTTAAGGTCTAAACCTGTTTAAAACCTAAACATATAGGCAGTTAGGTGTCTGATTAACTACACATTTAGGAACACCTTTATTCTAAATACATAAACATTTTTTGCTAAACATATTTAGATATTAACAGTTTAAACACATTGAATACTAGGTGTTTAGATTTTAACATCAATATGTTTAGAAACTTGTATGTTAGATACACACCATGTAGCGGCACTACCTTTCAATGGACTATAAGCACACAATCACAATCAATTGTTGTGATAAATGCCCTTAAATCCCATATTGATCTTGGTTTCATTTTGTAGAATGTCAAGACAATAGAAATGGCAATGGAGAAATGACTCAATTCACCTTACACCACCATCATTAGCATAAAATTATCAATAAGTTTCATGACTGACACCCATTTCATGTCCAAAGGATAAAGCAATGTCCTTCCTGCCGAACTGTTGTACTTTCTCAAGACTCTCATTGTAATGCAGTATGTACATATGTGTATACATGAATATACCCCTGGCTGACATCTTTAGAGGCTTTGCACATCTAAATACCTGCTGATGTCCCTAACAAGATAAATGAGGAAACACTGAAAAGATAGTCCATTATTTTCCTTAGGCATTTATCTGCAAACCCTAAATTCCCATCAAATTATTTAGACATCTAAATATAAAATTTTATAAACACCTAGACACAATATTTCTGCTGGAAAATGCTATTCTGTGCTTCTCTTCCTGAGAAAGTGAGGTTGAAGTGGCTTTTAGTACAGACATCTACCTGCATGCCCACTCACATATATGACATGACCGGTTCAGTTGTATGCCAACCAAATGCGTAGTGGGTCCTCGGGAGGTTGACCAGAATTGAAGGCAGCAATGAAGAAACCGTATGTTCTGACCAAGCTCATGAGTATCGGCCAGTTATAAATATCTGCTAATGGAGTAGTACTACAGCAATGGCGAAACCAACAGGGAAACAAACATATCTAATGGCGGTTTTCCCTTCTTGAAGAGATAGGATTTCAAGGGAACTCCTCTAACTGTTCAACTTTAGACAGAAAGGTCAAACAGAATTTTTTTTTCCATTTGTGCTTTTGACCTTAATAGTTCCTTTTGCATATTTCCTGCATACATGGTCCCTACCAGTAGCTACATTGTTAAATTAACCCTATTTATTATTCAGACATGGAAGCATCATTGGATTAACTAATAACCATATTACATGATATACTGTGGTGAACCAGTTCATGTTGTAGTAGACAACACAGATATTAGGCCTTATCATCCGTGGACGCGCATATCCTTGACTGAAGGTCATGTGGGGGTGGGGGGGGGGGTATCGGATTATATAGGGTTATAACAACCAAAGATGAGGCCACAAACAATAATACACCCGATTGGGTAATTGGCCAATATGGAGAAAACACGAAATGATAAGATTCTAAACGATCTATTCTGTCCAACCCCCCCAGACCTGTATATTTGTATCAATGGCAGTAAAAGTTCCCATCCATCAAAGTACAATTCCCAAGATGTCCTGTACAATGTGTACAGCAAAGAGACGGCACTTTGGTTAACTGCTCCATTTCAGGCACCTCCTCAAATCAGATTGGCTGTAATGTTAAGCGAGAATCAGCTATAATTCTAAGGGATCAGGGATTATGTTCTGGATTAGAGATATCTATTTCCACTTACTTCAATGAAGAATGAAAACATTTTGTAATTCGGTAGATCCTTATGATTGGGCAGTCAGAGCTAAATGGTAGCTTTTCAGATGCTCATACTTTTTTCTCAGACCCTAAAAACCCACTAAGACCTATGTGCACACTTTCTGTGATTCAAGACCTTTGTTTTGCATTAAGCAACAAGTAGAGATGGAATGACATTCTAATCGCAGGGTATTGTAATTAGCCCTAGTCTTAAATAGGTGCCACTATTGATGGAGATCGCATTGTGTTTCCATATGCCTTATCAGAGTGAGGTTGCTTTTGTATTAAGCCACTGCATCTTACAATGGCATTTGTGTAGTATAAATTTAGAGGATCCCTCTTCACGATGCACTACCAAATGTCAGCTCAACTGTTTACAAGGCCAATATTAAAAGGCTTGATTCTAGCAAGATGCTTGAAGACATTTTATAATTTGATTCTATACTAATGCCAAGTGATCAATATTAAGTTGTTATGTAAATGGGATTGATTGATGCGATACAGCAATGGTTAGACACGTACTTGGTGCCATTCAGGGTGAGTTTCTAGAAGAGAAAGTTCATTAGAAATAAATATCAATAATTACTCCAATAATGATTCACTTTAGATGCTAATTCAATCAGAACTACATCCCTATGGTAACGATAGTATTAATATCAAATACACCCATAGACATTCCGACATTGAGGGCAGTGCAGGAGTCTACTCTTGCCTTGCTAAATTTTCATACATAGTACATCTTGGTGCTAGAGCTATTGTTATGGGAAATGATGTTGAAGTCACAGCTCTTTTTCAACTGTCTGCCCCTAATGGTTAAATCTGAGTATGTTCATTCATCATCATTACTGGCAATGAGTAACGTAATGAACATGTGATAAGCATCCACAAATACCTCGCATAGGAATCAAAGACTTTTTCTATGTATCTTTAATGACTGAAATGAGATGGCACAGTTGTTGCATTGTAAATTAGGTTTGATCAATATGGGCCATCCCCTAATTTAATTGTATATAATTTATGTCCATGATTATAGAACGTGCACTGTTTCGTGCTGCAGAGCTATTTTGGTGCATTTTGAGCAATCGTGAGGATGGGGCCGGAGAGGAGAGTGGTCTATGATTTCAAATACAGGTTAATGATCATTCATGTGCCCCCTGGCTATGGTATAATCATCTTCTTCATGTGATTAGGCCTACATACATTATCCTGTGGCTGAGACAGTTAAGCTTGATGTACACGCAGATAATAAAACTGATAACCCCATGAACGGTCCCCTCCACTGCCATTGAGTCTTCATTAAGGTTCAATTAACCATGCAATCAACTATATGTAGACAATTTATTTGTAATTCCAATAATCATGCCATATCTTGTTATAAACTAAAAGGCGAATGGTGGTACAGAAATAGACAAGCACAGATAAACGATGTGCATGTCAGATATCCGGTTATCTCATGTCCTCACGTGTAAGGTATCATTAACAAACATATATTGGGAATGACCAAAGGGTTTGAGTTTTGAGTTTTAATCAAGTTTATTGGCCATCAGAACAGTCACTATCCACAAAAAGAGAAATGGAGACATCTTTTTGGGGTTTGCTATTGAGATTGTAAACCCGTAGATTTCGAACTTCTCATTCGCTTTACAAATAACACATCTAAAGCATATTGGTTAGGCAATGCTAATGCCATGGAACTCTCATTTCTGTTAGCAACTCATTCATAAACTGCACGATGTCAAGAGTGACTTCTTCAGGTGTCGGACCTGAGTTAAGGTGTCGTCCTATGATGAATTTAACTAAGGTCTCAAAGCCTTCGCCAAATAATACCTGGGAGTATGAATCATATTCAAAATGAACAAAGTTTTGGAACGTTTTGCTTGATTCCTTCTCACAGAATCTAGCCTACAGTTTGCTGCTCTCTGTACCTTACCTTGTTAGATCTATATATATTCCAACATGCATTTTATGTCTGACCAAATACATGTGATTCCACCATGCATAGTTGCATATAATATGTATTCTTTAATAATTCTTCAACACAATTTCTCATTTTACCATTATTTTAATAATACTTTAACACAAATTCTTATTTTACCTCTATATTAATAATACTTTAACACAAATTCCCATTTTACCCCTATTTTAATAAAAGTATACTGTAACACAAATTCTCATTTTACCCCTATTTTGATAATACTTTAACAAGAATTCTCATTTTACCCCTATTTTAATAATAGTATACTTTAACACAAACTCATTTTACCCCCATACAGAAGCCGTACCGAGCCAGGTCGGGGAAGAAGAAGGACCGGGGGTTGATGATCATGGACAACGACTCCAGCCTCCATAACGATGACGACAACAACACGAGCGGCCTCATCGGCTTCATGTCCCCCATCGGCTTCTCCCCGGAGGGCCAGAAGGAGATCCCGGCGAGCGGCTATCCCTCAGGGGATAGCAGCTCCAGACCAAAGCGCGGGTTGAGCTTCTTGGCACGCATGAGGGGAGATCACAAGAACATGACGCCGGTGGTGAACGTGGGGTCAATAGAGAAAGGGGAGCCTGTCCAGAGCGAGAAGAGGAAACCTGGGGGGCCTGGAGAACGGCTGTCGTTGTTCTCGGACAAGGTGATGATTTATTTTGATTGCCTAATGACAAAATAATAGGCCTAATCTCATAAAAATAAGTTGTGTCCAGGGTGAAGATTATCTTACAGAACATATCGGTAAGAAGTTTTTACTTTGAAAAAGAATCTGCTGGCAACAGATATTTTGTGTTTCCAAATGCTTTGCCTAGAAACATTTGCATGAAAACGCTTAAACATCTGAAACGCATCAACGTTGCGTAATAAGTTATAAAAATGTTTTGTGACTCCAAAGTAAAACAGTTGATCTGAGCGCTTGGTCCATGTTCTTTTGAATAAACGTTTTTGCATTGGACCTAAGATAGTTTTCACGTTTACAAAAAGAAATTGACATTTTAACATATTTTCCATTTTTCTTACTGGGAAGGTCAAAACAAGGCGTAGGGTATGTCAATACTACATGTTACTGCATGCATCCGTTAGAATAAATGTCAGTGTCATTGGTTATCTTAACCAGTATATTAAGGAGATTATGAGAGTCTTGTGAAGAGCACTCAAATTATGTTTTGAGTGTACATTAGGAGAATATATACGTACAACTGTTCATGACAAATTCTAGCATGCGTTAAATGTTTCCTGAATGTTTATGAATGCTTTAACAAGGTTATAAGGCGAATGTCCATGTTCACCACAGGAAAACCAATGGCCATTCATTGTTATCATTAACCTTTTCTGGTGTGGGGTAGGCTCACCAACCGTTTTCAAATGAGTTTTTTTTACACTTTGTTCCCATAACGGTGTCCTGTTTTCGTCCAAAGTACATTAGCAGCCTATTTTACTGCTATGCTTTGAAACTACCGCATCCGTATTAATGTTATGAGATGTTTTGAATTGTGCTCTTGTTTTGTCTGCATGTGTATGCTGTATGGTGTTTGTGATAATAATTATGAGGGGTTATCTCTCAGGCGCAGAAACAATAATAAGTCTCAGGTACTTTATATACTTAAAATATAGAGGCCTATAGAAAGGAGACTATAACATGGAAATCAATTTCCTTTTAAATACACTGTAGACACGAGACATTACATAGACATTTCTTAAGGAAATATCAGGATGACATTCAGTAGAACCTATTAATGGAGCAGCCGACATAATTATCGTGGTTGAAGACCAGGGTAAATGTGGGTATAGGCATGGTGCACTGAATGTATTAGCGGCCCTGAAATATTAAGTGCATACGAGTTTACTATCCTCTTTAAGTAATTGCCTGTACTTTCGCCGGCACTGCTGACATGGGCATTTCTTAAAATTGAAAGGTTGGCATGAGCATTTCTCAAAATTGGGGTGACATGGGTACTTCATGAATAGTCTATTTCAGTCCACCAATAACCTACAGTGTCAGAGGGCCATCTTGCTCATACTTTTATATTTCCGATAATTCCAGGGGCGGAAGTCGATGATGGCGACTTCCCCACGTGACGCAGACATCCGGTCTGGTGACGAGTTGGACGTAGGCGATGCCGATGATGAGGACGGACCGGAAGGAGACGAGCAGAGCCCTCTAGTGGGCCTCAGTCCTGCCCTCCAGCGGTGGTTTGAGGCAGTAGACAGGGCCGACATCAAGGAGGTCCGAGACCTCATCCGGGAACACGGCAACGACGTCAATGCTACCGACCATGTATGTCATACCTGTTTTGCAAACCCTAAAATGTACTTAGATTAGGATGCACCATGTCTGGATGGTGTTTCAATAGTTTCCACGACAGGATGGCCTCAAATCATAGTGGGAGGTATAAGAAATGACTCCATATCAGTGACTACATACAAAGAAAAAAATTAAGTAGTGATCACTTTAGGGTGCTCAATATGACGAGGACTTGGAGAAGCACCCTTGTCATCTTTGGGTGATCATATAATATGATCACTTTAGGTCATCAAATTGATTAGTTTTTTGTCCACATATTTTAGCAAAACACAGAGTCATCAAAATGATGACATGGGTAATCTCTTTAGTTACTTTTCCTTTTCTTTTACTGCTAGTTGGCTTAAACAATAGAGTTTTAGATTTATTCTTGAGCCCCCCCCCCACGCATGCAGAAATATCATTGGAGTATATCCACCCATTTGGAATTGACCCCATATGGTATAGGTTTGCATTTTACAGATTGGTGGTTATTCTCGGATTTCTGAATGAAACTGTTGAAACAGAATAGGTGTCTAAGCTCTTAATGTATCTGTTACACATACATTGTCTTTTAACAAGATATTTCTTTTTGTAAAATGAATTCTGCATGTTCACATGTTCAATGTCGTCTGTATATTCAATTATCAATGCTACAGTATAGCTTTAAATCAATACATATCCTTGGGCATTTACTATATAATTATAACATAATTGGATAGTAGGGACCCCTGACCAGCTCATGAGGATGCCACAGACCCCATATATGAGAATGTCACAAAATCACTATTAAAATCTCATTTCAAAAGTGCAAAGAGAAAAAGATGTTATTATAAATCATATTGCTATCTATGCCAAAGTTGATATCATTGCCATTCCTATGATGTGATCAAATGGTTTTTACTATATTTTTCCAACTCTGTCTTTTCTGGAAAAATCCTTTACAAATACAAATAAACTAATAATCTGTTACTTTTTTCCATGAAAAATATTAAAAAATACAAATTTGGTAGAGAGATGCTAGGAGATGCCATGGAACGATTGGGAATCTTCTGTAGATGTAAATAGACACTTTTATGTATTTTCGGCATATTTACAACGTTTTTATCTCAATGTCACAAAACAACCATGTTAAGAGTGTCCGTTATGCGTCCGTTATGCCATATGGGGTCATATGGGGCAGGAGTACAGGAGAAATTAAAATGTGGTCCTAGCTTCAGTAATAATCATCCTATGAAAATTTTAAGGTTACCTACCCACACACCCCTAAATCGATGCCAAGGAATCAATGTTATTCAATTTGTTCTATTTCTAATGGTTGCTTATCAACAGGCCCTTTATTAGAAAATATTCCGATTTTAGGGGCACTGGGGAAAAACTATCATTTTACAAGGTATTTTCTCATGAAAATGGATCATAGTTTAAAAAAAAGGTCAATGGTGGGATAATGGTCATGATTCTGCATACTGCTTAATTTTTGTTGGAGCCCATATATATAATGTACAACACAATTAATTGGAATAATCTTGCAAAATCAATGCTAGATAAAAAAAATGCATAGATGTTATGATCCTACAATCTCTCAGAGGGTGATTGAGGCCAGGGATGATATATAGGAAAGCTCCCGGACCTCTGTGAGTGGCCTGGGGTCAAGACCTTTTGAATCATTAGTCTATATATAGACAATACTTATATGATTACAAAGCAAAGAGCACATATTGGCTACATCCGAGCAAAGGAGTGCAGAGGGCAGCAGCTAAGACTACCCACTAATTATTTACACAGAGGGCTATCATACAAACACCCCTTTTTGAATCACTGCTCTGGTGACTCTTTTTGCCAGTAGGCAGTACGATCACCCAGTAATGTAGCCAGCTATTTGGTCACTATGGCCAAAATCCTAAGTTCAGCTGGTAAGATTTGGCCCATCTCCAGTGGTAGCTGGCTGGACCTGTCATAGAATCTATTGAAACCAGGTCCTGAAAGCTGTTGCTCTAGAGTGATGGTGCACGAATGCATTGCTGGTGATGAGGTAGCAGTGCATTAGATGGCACAAATAGCCATCACCAGTAGCTGACGTGCCGTAAAACACTAACTAACTAACTAGTGCATTAGATTAATCATTACAATGTAGTAAGGAAGAGAAATAAGGAAGAAAAGAGTCAGTGATTAATATGGTAGTCAAATGATTTTCTTTTTCAATTTAAGTCAATTAAAATGATCAATAAAGATCTCTGTGGTAGATTACCAAAAGGCTCTGTAGATGGTGCATAGATAAAAGATTCATCACTTAAAATTTAAAACATAGAAACTTTCTTAATAACTGGAGCAATATGAATTGCACACTCTAATATGTTCCTTCTTCTTATGGCATTCCAGAAAGGCCGCACGGCTCTCTTCATTGCCGCCCTGAATGGGAAGGAAGAGCTTGCAGCTACCTTGATAGAATGTCGAGCAGAGACAAACAAAGCAGCCGAGAAGGGTGTCACACCACTAATGATAGCAACACTTGGGAGGCATCGAGGGATTGTAGAGAAATTAATAGCAGGTGGTTGCGATGTGAATAGGATGCCAGACCCTGACCACAACACGGGTAGTACTGCATTACATATGGCCTGTCAGAATGGGGATGTCTCACTTGTGAAACTGCTGATCAACAATGGCGCTGATGTCAAGGTCAAGCGCTGTAGTCATGATGTCACCAATATTACGCCCCTGCACGACGCAGCCGACATGGGTGACGCGAGCACTGTGGAGGCACTTATTGAGGGTGGGTGCGATGTCAATGCTGTCAATAGTAAAGGCATCACTGCCCTACACTCCGCTTGCCGGGACGGGCGAGTAGAGTGTGCCACATTGCTCATCGACAACCATGCCAATGTGGAGTGTGAGGGGGATGATGGCAGGGGTGAAGGAGCCAGACCGATACATTTAGCAACAGAGAATAATCATCCAGAGGTTGTAAAGCTATTACTGGATGCTAAGTGTGAGGTAGACGCCTTGCGAGATCACATGAAGCGGTCGCAGGTGACAGCCTTCCACTTGGCAGCCAGGAGGGGCCATGATGAGCTCTTGGATATCCTCATGGATGCCAGTGCCAACAGGGACTTACAAGACAAGGACGGCTTCTCTGCCCTCCACCATGCAGTACGCTATGGACACCTAACTACAGTGAGGAAACTCATCCTGTCAAAGTGTGACCTCAACCTTGGTGCCTCTTCCAGACAAGCAAGCAATCAGACACCATTGCATTATGCCATTCGCCATGGACATCATGAGATTGCCAACCTCCTCATTGATGCAGGTTGCAATGTGGATCTGTCTGAAAAGACAAAAATTGTGCAGAAGCGACGGAGAGACAGGGTCACAATCCCGGATCACAAAGCTGAGGATCAAACAAACCTTCCAGAGCAAACTGTGTTGGGCAACCAAAGCCAAGAAGATGGAATCAAGAACACAAGGGAAAATGTCATTTCCGAAGAGCACGGTGCAGATGCAGTTATTGTCGAATTGGACGGTTACACAGCCTTACACTGGGCAGCTGATAAGGGAGATGCAGAAATAACACGGATGATCATTCAAGCCCGCTGCAACATCAACAAGACTGCATCCTTTGATAAGCACAGTGGTGTGACAGCCCTGCACTTGGCTAGCCAGGATGGACACACTGCTGTTGTACAGGAGCTAATAGAGGCCAAAGCAGACCTGGATGCCGGAAAAATCAGCAAGGACCGCACCGGTATCACTGCTCTTCACCAAGCTGTATTCAATAACCACACAGAAGCTGCCTTAGCCTTAGTCAATGCAGGAGCTGATGTCAATGCCCAAAGTAGTAATGGTTATTCGGCTCTACACTATGCAGCACAACAGGGAAACCGCAAGATAATTGAAAGACTGGTTACCTCTGGGGTTAAAACCAACCTCAAAGCCTCCTTCCATGACCATTTTGATGTCACCCCAATTCACCTAGCTGCCCAAAACGGTCATAATGACATTATTACGCTACTTGCGTCTGCCTATGCTGACATCAATGCTGGCAAGAAGATGGGTCAGGTTTCGGATATCACTCCTCTGCACCAGGCAGTGTCAAATCAGCACATAGAGGCAGTGAAGACACTGGTCACTCTTGGTGCGGATGTAAGTCGTTCTGCCACAGGAGGCTACACGGCATTGCACTGGGCAGCGGAACGGGGCCACCAGGGGATCATTGAGGCTTTGTTGTCCGCAGGTGCTGATGTACATGCCAGAGCAGGGCTAGGTGGTCACTCCAACATGACACCATTGCACATTGCAGCCCACAATGGCCACACGACATGCGTCAAGATGCTCCTTGATAGGGGTTCCGATGTGAAAGCAACACGTCAGTACCTCGATCGAAGGGATATCACCCCGCTTCACCTGGCGGTCGAAAATGGCCACTGCGAGACTACAAAGCTACTCATTGCCTCCGGCAGTCCCATAGATGCGCAAGACACAAAAGGCTTCACACCATTGCACCTCGCTGTCCAATATGGCTTTGTTGACATTGCTGAGGTTCTCATCCAAGATGGAGCAAGTCTGAAGAAGGTGACTATTGCAGGATGGACGCCAGCAAAACTGGCCACTAAGTATGAAAATGAGCAGATGATTGACCTGCTTAGTTCAGAGAAGAAGAGGAAGAGGCAACCCATAGGGAATAATATGCCAAAGCAGGAGGACTCAGGGGTTATGGCCAGTTTCCGCAGTCTGCTCTGTGGAACAAGGCGATCAGTGCCCGATATGGACTAACTACCCATTTCAATATCATTCGAGTCAGGGAGTAATCATTACAAAACCGTCTCTGCTAAAACAGTGACACATGCATATTGAGAGTATTTTTTTACATACTGCGATCTATATCCTGGGTGTTTATAATGCAATATACAGACGAAATGAGAGAGCATGATTATGGATATGTGACAATGGAACTTATGATTGATGATAACTGATTCAAATGTCTTCACACAGGGGTGGCCTTATGGTCAAAACAGATGTATTCTTGGTGGATGTGTGCTTAGTGGGTTGTGAATGATAAAATCACTTGAGGAATTGCAGTTGTGATATGCCTTAAACGGAAGGGTGTTAATGAACACAATCATTGGTGTTCAAAACAATATGTTCTTCTTTTAAATTCATGCACATATATCCTGTATGCCTTAAACAAGATAATTCCGAAAGAAAATACTGATTAAAATTTGAATAAAAAGCAATTGAATTGAAAATAATCAGCTGCATTGATAAGTTGGAGTAAGAATAGTTTACTGTTGGTGCAAATACGGTTTATCTAGGGTTAAGTAGCTATTTCAATTAATTCATACAAATTAGTTGAAGTTGTTATAACAGGCTTTTGCTACATAGTCTTCCTTTTACATTTTGTAGGGGAAATTGATCCTTTTTAATAGTTCAAGAGCTTTCATGTGGATAACCTGTACTGTAAACATCAATCAATGATGTAGGTTAATGTTTGATAAGGGGTATCTTTAGGTAAACTGTTTTTTTGTAGGATTTAACCTAAGTATAGCATTAACACATCTTATTTAGACATTTTGATCCGCCAGAAATCATTACATATCAGGGAAGAATGATAAACACCAAATGGTTTTGTCTGAGTGTGAGTTACAAGAGATTGAGATAATTTTCCTATGTATATAAAGTTCTATTTTTAGATTCAGAACTGATTTCTCAATGTATCTTTTCTAATAAAATTGTTGACTAGAAAAGAATAGTGTTGTCTTCACTCATTTGCTGTCAGGTATAAATTTGTATAATAGGCCCACTGCTAAACAATAATTCAGGTTTTGAATACAGCTGTTGAAACATGCCTGCACTCAAAATTAGAACTATGGAAGCTGTGTGAGAAGGATCCATTTTCTCAAAAGTGATTCTCATTTGCCTACGATCACCAAGCCTATTACGATTCCAATAGGCCCTATACAACAAATAGGGTGGCGTCCACATGGGGCCTGAAATCTCCCTGATTTGGGTATGTGGCTAATTTGGTGCCTTGGTTGTACACAAATACATTGTATATTGTAGGGTTTTATGTAACACCTGTTCGAATTCTGGCCACAAGCTCTCTCAAAATAAATATGCATTATTGCCGAGGACCGCAGCTCTGGCATATGACTCGTTGCACTGCATTTTTGCACCAGGCGAATCTTTCAGGGTCAAGATTCTGCTGGAAAGTCGCATAAATAGAGTGATGATAAGCTATGTACCAACATTGCTTCAATGCAGCATGAGGGTAAATGGATATTGGCCTGAAGCCATTTTAGAACCTTTAAAGGGTTAGTAGATGTCCGATATCAAAGACAGGACTTTATCATTAGAGGAAGACTCTCTCGCACCATGGCAAAAGGAGGTGAGGCAAGTTTCTGCACATTCTCCCCTAGCAACAGAAGTCAAAGCAAACAACTAGAGATGAAAGGGAAAAGCCCCCAGGATGGAAAAGCTAAGTAATGAATATTGCTGTGCCTTTATGTTGCCTTTTTGTCTTCATTAAGACGGAATCTGTACTCCCAGACAGTAGGTTGATTCTGCACCATTAAACATTGAAGCAAAAGTGGTCAAGTAAAACAGCCCCATAGTGGATGGCCAAAAGAGATATATATTATGTTGTATTTCAGGTCTGCACATCTAGTGTAGGTAGGTCAGATCTTTTTTATGTTGACGCACAATCCTCATAATTAATGAATGGACTTACTTTTAGGGAATCAAACATCAAAGGGCTAAAACTATCAACTAATTAACCACATCAGCGATTCAAAGGCCCTGATCATGACTTGTAGGACTCAACATCTGAACTAAAATGTGTATGCCGTTTTCAATCAAACCCAGCCAGCCCGCCCACACAAGTTCCAGAAGCTGATTATTGTCTGAACTGCTGATGGGGTCCTGATGGGCTCAGTCCAGAAACTCATATTATGCCTCCATTACAAACACATTACGTTTTCTACATGTGAACAAGTATAAAAAGGAAATAACAGAATCTTCAGAAATGCTGTGCTATATTTGAGCCCGAATAGCTCAGTTGGCAAGGCAGAGGCCTTCTCACCCTAAGTTTTGGAAATCAAGTCCTTTTGAGGTTAATAGTAGCATATTCTATCTTGCAATCCCAAAATGTATTTTTACTTTTTCTACATCCCAACCGAGAGCAATATGTCTGTGGTGTGAGAATAAAAGGTTTCTGGGCTGTTCCCATCTGGTAGCCCAGACATTTACAAATTGGGCCCACATTTGAGCTAGCCCAGAAAGCCAAAAGGAATCCCATCTGGGACCCATATTAACGTGTTGGCAATGGGCGGTTAAACCTCTTTGTGTTAGAGATGAGTCATGCTTGTGCTGGGTTATTAACCGATGGGTTAATAATTCTGTACTATATCATCCTCTCAGGCTGTATTGATACACTGCCACACAATACATCACAGTTTCAAGCCATTGGATCTGGATCATTTTACATGTATAGCCATCATATATATTTCATTCATCACGATAGCACACTTGTAACATTTCACATTTTCCATGAGTACCATACTTTGTGAATGTTTCATGGTACATTGAACCTATTTGTCAGACACTATAGCTATGCTGGAGCAGGATGATAAGTATGTGCTGAGCATAAAATCATGGTCGTTGATTCATTTCCCACAGTGGCCTTTTAGCACCATTAACAAACCTCCAAGTGACTCTTGTAGTTTCTATAGGGAACACGGACCTTTGTATGTCTGTAACCATTTAATGGTCATATAGGGGTTCAGATGTGTATGCCTTTGTCTTCCTGATGCGCCAATGTTCATCTCTATATTTGTGCATCATGCCAATCCATTTGGGCTGTACTGTGCTCAACCACAACTGTTCGGTATGATGCATGATCGCAGTCCTGGCTCACCAGTGCTGCATTTATGCATTCAGGTTAGGATTTTGAATAATGGGGATGTTGCATTTTTAAAAAACTGTAGGTCTGTTAAAGGCTGGTCACAGTAGAGCAGCTCTGTCAGACATCGGTTTTACCATGTGATTCTTAAAGACAAATGCTACCCGGTACACAGAGGCCACATGGTGGCAGAAATCAAAACCCATGAGTTATACTATTTCAATGGTATTTCTTACCCTAGCTGGACCACTTTACATGTACATATTTTTTTCAGTTCATTTCTGATCACTATAGATTCATTAAGGATATTTATATGCCATTTGAATTCCCATAGGGCCTTATAGTTAAGGCAAAATTAATATTTTTGAAAAATTCACAACTTTTTCATTTTAACTGTGACCCCTCATTTTTCTTTTATTGTATAGATGTCCTCTGTCTTGTATAGATGTCCTCTGTCAATCCAGAGAGTCTCTTAGAAAAATCAGCAGAGGGTCAGAATGTATGAGACATGATATGAAAAAATAGTTTTTCCCATTCGTTTCTATAGTTAAAGCATTTTACACTTAAATTGTCATACTGTGAAAGTAAGCACCGTGACATAGTGATTCTTTTTGCATTTTCTTATTGTTAGTACATCAAACTAATATAATCCAGAGTTATTTGAGATTATCAGCAGCGGAACCTGTTCCAGGCATGTGGTAGCATTTGTATAAATTTTGGGACATGTCCATGCTAAAACCACATGTCAATTAATAGTTCTTCTCCATGTGGTCCTAAAATAATCCCTCTAAAAGGATGTCTCAGTTATGAAGGCTCTTGTGCATCGACATTGGTCAGGGTTAACATATATATATATATATATATATATATATATATATATATATATATATATATATATATATATATATGTGTGTGTGTGTGTGTGTGTGTGTGTGTGTGTGTGTGTGTGTGTGTGGGTGTGTGTGTGGGTGTGTGTGTGTGTTATATTGTAAAGTATTGATCAGATGAGTGGGCGCAGGAGGTACTCTCTTAGGAAGAATGATTAGCCCTTGAAGGCTACAAATTGATTCAATGCACCATGTAGTTGGTATGGTTGATACACTCGATAGAGTGAACATGATGTCCCAAAACATTGCTGGTCAGTCATTTACTGTTGCTGCGTTGTTGCATTATGGCAACTGAGGAGCGCTTGGAGGCATCAAGTGGTGCCCAGTGAGAATGTTAGGAACACATGATAGAACAAGGTTACCATGTGCATTATGAGGAACCCAAAGAGGATGGCAGTAAGGACAAGAGATCGATGATTAACTTACGTGTCCAGTCAGAGCTGTGTTTAACCCTTTTAGGGCCTTATCAAAGTTAGTATCACCCACGATGACTTAGGTCTAACCTTGTGAATCCTAAGCCATACTGATGTCAAACATGCCTCTCTTGCTGAATGGGTATGTAATTCCTTTTTAATGAGGGATGCGTACAGTTTTGATATCAAGAACAGAAATACCCCTATATCAGAATATACTGCATATAGTCAAGCAGTTAATTCTGAATTCAGATGGGCTGCCACCTGGCGATTGTAGATAGAACCCTCCCCCCCCCCCCTTGGGAAGAGCCAATCAGTATCATTATTCTATACTAGCAGGTGGCTCCATTGCATGTAAACTGGGAGGTAGAAGCCATCTAGATGAATAGTAGTAAATACCACTGAGGTTACTGAAACTGCACTTTGTCGGACTGTATAGACATGATTATGACCCCCAAAGTGTATGCAGGCTGGTCACCAAATTTCAAAGTTAGGGATCTGTGAAGTTCACACCTTCCGCAATAGATGGCTCCAAAGTCTAAAAATCCAGACAAAAAGTCAGTGGAGATGATCATGATGTGCGATAATCCCTATGCATCATTTTAGAGTCAACATCATTTCAGTAACTGGTTAAAAACATCTTAGTAATTGGTTGAAAACAATTTATTAAGATATGCCTTGGCACGATTAAATATGCCTTCTTGATTAAGTAGTCTAAGTACATTTTCTTTGCTTCGAAAACCTTTCATATCCATTTGTAGTAAATCAAGCTCTAGTTATGGGACACCATAAAAAACGATGATGCAAATCACTTCAATATCATATTTTACATAATTATGGGATCTGATATTGTAATTGATATCGCGATGCTATCAATAATCAGCACACACGTAGGGTAAAATATTTACACACATATTTATAAGGAAAATGTGGAAACAACTATGTATACAAATTGTTTCGGGTAAACTTCTAAACCCAATTATACAATCAAGATTCCTGTCGGAGATTTGAACGTGCCTTTTTATCGCTATACATGTTTATATAAAAATAAACAAATTTAATTCTCTCCAATAGGCTACTCTGTATACTCGGTTGTGTCAATTAGGATATAGACTCACTTTTCAATTCATTAAATGCCTAATTTGTTTATATAAGATTGTGTATTTTGTTCAATACCATTGCTGTTTTCCCAGTAATATCAAGCGTTGGTGTGAAGTCAGTCAAATACAGTCAAATAAACAGTATAGATAAGAATGAGAATGCATGAATCATTGAAGAATTAGAATTAGAAGATGATCATTACAATGGACTTCCGTCAGGTCGAATACCACAAGGGTGCCGGTATCACCAGAACCTCTGAGGTGTGGTTTATTGGAGGTAGAAGGTAAGGACTGCTGAAATAAATTTGAAGTCAAAGTCTGTGAAACAGTCTGTTGCTACTCATTCTGGGATCAAATCGCAGAGGTTTGGAGGCAGTATGCATTCGTCATTTTGGCCATGTAGGCCGATATGACAACTGCAGCGACAACTGTATAGCAATTCCTCAGAATGACAACCTAGGATATTGATATTGTCAGTTTAACAACCTGAGTCGTCAGCAGTGATAGAGAGAATTCCTATGGGATTTCAGTGTAGCCTGAGAAGTAGGGTCCCTCCGATAGGTAGAAAGTACATGTTCGATCTCCAATATAAGGAGTCTGAGTTTTTTGTAGATTAATTTCCTAATGCTGAAGAGTCAGTCCAATCCTTCCATTGCCTCACTATCAGAATCAATTGCTATGCTTGTCTCATCCTGCAAGGAAAATGACAATGCATGGTATAGCCAATCAAGTTCGCTAGTACACCGCATTGTTTGCAATAACAACTGGACTCAATTACTTATTATGCATGTTATTAAAGAGGAACAACTCGATAACATTATGTTGAATGATGTCAAAGTCTATCCGCAATATCTTGCAATGAGAATGCAGACACTTGAGGACTCCCAAAGATTTTATAGCCATTCCTGACCCCCTTCTGGAGGTATAGAATGGCTTGAATCTCTCTCAAAAGACTGGCTCTGGAAAAGCATTGTGATTTTCTTTACTTTCTACGTGCAGTTGACCCACAATAATAGCTGCATCCATATATATCATGATGATAAATGGCCATAATGCACCAAAGAACTATACAGCCATAATTATAAGGGTTGAATAAGAAGACTTTTCACTCTTACCACAGCAGCCATTGCGATGTGAAGTTTGTCCACAAGGTCAGCAAAGGTGGGCCTGGCCTGGGGGTCCTCCTCCCAACAACTCCTCATCACATCAAACCTGTGGGAAATTAGTGCAAAATGAGTTCCCCAGGCTGATGATAGTTAAACGTGATTATTTGACATTGCCTAAGTAGACCTATGTAGTAGATGTTTCACTCTCTGCATATCTGTACACTCTAGGAAATAGTTGTTGAATCTACCAGGCATTCTCGTAAAACTAAACAGTGAATTCACTGTAAGTGTAAAGCAGTGAAATAAGCAGTGTTTCTACAATGAAGCCCCAGAAGGCAGGACAGTGAGCCATTGTGGCACAAGGAATCTTTGTAAAAATAATGGTGAAGCCCTTGTCCCAATGATGCCAGACATTGTCGTTGTATTTGTATTTATTTTATTTGGTAAAGAAATCACATCTTGGGGCAATTTTTTTATTAATAAGCCACATACTTTAAGTATAATGTTTATATACTTACATCTCTAGGCTGCAATCCTCTGGTGAAGGCATCCTATATGTACCAGTGATGAGACCAACCAGGTCCTTGGTGGACACATCAGGGTAAGGCTGACCCCCCAGTGACATCACCTCCCACATCAACACACCGAACGACCACCTATGAAATGAAATAAATGTACTCTTACCTTTGCAATTGATGATGAAATTGCAATGTTCTTATTAAATAAGAATTTTGTAGGAATAGTTTTGTATTCATATAACAGCTTTCTAAGAATGTTGGGGCATGTAATACCACAGAACTGCTAATGCTGGAATAATACTCTCAGTATTCTCAGAATCTAGTGGTACAATCTATTGATGTTTGGGAGATTGAGATTTAACCTAAGCCTCACTTAGGATGGGGCTCCCATGCATGATGTTCGTACTCTGTGGCGTTGTATTCATGTATCACGATCAACGTGTAAAAGGGAGAGTTTTCAACCACTTTTACGTCATTAATGTACTTACACATCAGATTGATGACTGAATACCTTCTCCTGTAGTGACTCAGGTGCCATCCACCGTACTGGGTAGTTCTGTAGACGTTAAGAAAATATTGTATATGTAGCATAAATGTCAGGTCAAAATAAAGTGTTGGAAAGTACCTCGTCAAGTTTCAGCCATTGTCCGTTGACGGCTCATCACGACAAATCAGTGCTGTATTGATACATCATAGTGCAAGAAATGTGCATCAAGAGACATAATATGGACCTTAAAGCCCCACTTCCATTGCCGTCACCCTATTCCGTCAGTGACAATTCCGTCACAATTTTGGACGGAATAGTGATGGAATCATGATGGAATTGTGACGGAATTGCATTCTGTGACCATTTCGTCACAGTATTGGACGGAATCATGACGAAATCGTCATTGACGGAATATGGTGACGGCAATGGAAGCAGCCCTTAAGGGCCACTTCCATTGCCTGTCACCCTGTTCCGTAAGTCACAATCCATCACAATTTTGGACAGAATCACGACAGAATTGCGACGGAATTGCATGCCATCACCATTAATTCTGTCGCCATTCCATCACTATTCCGTCCAAAAATGTGACGGAATCATGACTGATGGAATAGGGTGAGGGCAATGGATGTGGGGCTTAAGATGGGCCAAGTAGAGTCTATACTTTTCTTATTCTATTGATGCAATGACATTGCACTAACCTTTTCCTCCCTTGGTGTGGCGTTGAGACCTGCCACCTTACACACGTTCTTCTTGTCCACCATGATATGACGTGCCATCAGCTCTCTGTGCACAATCTGGTATAAAATAAGACAGCTCAGATGTACTTCTAATTTGATTAATCTTAAGACAAAACAGCTGGGCATTGCAAAATAGAGATGTGAAGCAGAAAAATTGCTGAGAGGTAGTCTCTCTTTGACCTGAAACAGACCCAAATCTTACCTAATATTTCACACCAGAGAACATAGCAATTTAGGCTTACTTATATTTAACATGCCACAACGGTGGATTTATGTTTTTTTTTAAGTAAGGCATACACTGCAAAAATGGTGTTTAGATTTTAAACATGTTTAGGTCTAAACACGTTTAAAACCTAAACATATAGGTCAGTTAGGTGTCTCACCGACTACACATTTAGGAAATGAACACTTTTATTCTAACTACATAAACATTTACGTTAAACATGTTTAGATGTTTAGAGTTGAGACAGTTGAATAATAGGTGTTTAGATTTAAACATCAATATGTTTAGATACTTGGATGTTGAATCCACACCAGGTAGCAGCACTACCTTTGACTGGACTATCTGCACACAGTTATAATCAATTGTTGTGACAAATGTCCCCAAATCCCATGTTTATCATGGTTTCATTTGATAGAATGTCATGTGAATAGAAAGGGCAATAGAAAATTGACTAGATTCAGCTCATGCCACCATCAATACCATAAAATAATCAATAAACTCCATGACTGACACCTATTTGATGTTATTCTGGAATAGATAAGGCAATGTCCTTCCTGCCAAGCTGTTGTACTTTCTCAAGTCTCTCATTCTGATGCAGTGTGTAATATATGTACACGTATATATATATAGCTGTGGCTGACATCTTTGGAGACTTTGACAAGTAAATACCTGCTGATGCCCCCCCCCCAGTAAATGAGAAAAAACAACAAAATATATCTATGTTTTTTAATGCATACATGTCTGCAAACCTTAACTCTCCATCAAATCATTTAAACATCTAAACACAAAAATTCATAAACACCTAAACACAAAAATTCATATATCTAAACACAAAAGTTTTAACCTAAACACCTACATTTCTAAACACTTGAGCTAAGCACATTGTTTGGCTAAACATGTTTAGGAAATTAATGTGTTCACAAAAACGTTGCAAGAAAATGTTTAGAATTGTGTTTAGGATCTAAACACCATTTTTGCAGTGTAGTACTATCTGATGTCAGAGCTTGATGATTGCTGTAATAGGCTACTCAGAAATTGTCTCCTTGACCGGAATTCTACTGCAATTGTTGATGATGTAACATTACCTTTTTACTTGCTAAATATTGCATGCCTTGACAGACTTCTAGACAGAAGTTAATGAGTAGAGTTTCATTCCTGTTAATTCCACCTGCAGAGGACGTCTCACTCTCCGGCATACTGCTCCTCCGCAGGAAGTTACGAAGGTTCCCATTGGCTGCATACTCAAATGCTGCATAAATCTGGTCTGTCAGGTAAAAAAGGGACTTCATGAAATAAATTTTGTTTGCGGATGAGAAACTCTTATAGCCTTAAGGAAAACTATTCAAACTTATGTTGTTCAGACATCTCTATCAGCAATGAACAGAGGGAAGTGTTCAAAACCCTCAATTTGGTAAATGAATATAGTCCTGTCAGTCTATTTCTGTATAAATTGTGATTTCCAAATACAATAGCATGATAATGATACCATACATACCTCCCACTGTGCAAACTCCATAGAACTGTATAACGTAAGAGTGAGGCTCTAATTTACTGTACATTTGTAGTTGAGCCATGAGACCATTCCTGTCAACCTCTGATGAACCATCTAAAAGAGGAAATAAAATATTGATAGTCAATGGTACATCGCGAACATAAAAAGGATACTATATGTTTTTATTAGTGCGTCTTGGGTTGTAATTCATTGGTCTGGTAGTTCATAAAATCAATCAAAGGAAGTAATCTTATATTCCATCCTTCAACAGGTAGAAGAATGCCTATTATGCTAAAGAAACGATAATAGACTATTTACAATTGACTAATAACCAACAAATTTATCACAACAGACATAAAAATATAAATCTAAATAGATAGTCTCACACTAAGTTTGTTTCATATTGCCCTTTTAGGAGACACCTAAATCATATTTTCATCCCCCCTCTCACATGCAAAAAGAGCAAAGAATATTCTCACCTTTGAGTGTCTTAAAGACTACTTCCACCCTCTTTTTGCCTCTCTGTATTTTGCCTGGCAGGATGTCCCCAAAGCGGCCCTCACCCACAGGGTCTGTGTGGACCTGAATGTCCGTCTCTCTGATCCGCTCTATACCATCAGCCAATGTCATCGAAGAAGGCTCCTGTGTTAGATATATTGGTAAATAACATTACTGGGGTGTAGAGTAGCAGCTGAAAGGTCTTTTCACTTCGCCCCAAATTAGAATCTACCGATAAGATTACTTTGTACTTTGAAAATGTCATGCTAAACTGGAGTTTTGTCTATTCAAATCTTTGACACTAAGGATTGATTCCACCAACACTGAAATTCTCTTATTTATCAGATGGTCTCATAAAATGAAGTCCGTTAAAATTCAAATGGAATAAGTACTACATGTATGTATTGGAAATATTGGTGAATAGCTCTAATTCTTTAGGATTTCCCCTTAATGTAGCAAGGACCGTACAGCGATGGAATCAGTACTTAATTGTATAGCTTGGATATAATCGTGTCCACATATTTGTCATACCACGATAACTATTTACTACTACTTAAAACCGTAACTACAGATGGTCGTTTATGGTCTGTTCTTGAATCTAAATGACACTAAGTGTAATAATCCAGAATAGCATTATTATCAGAGATAGTCTTAATCTATTTAGGTTATCTTGCCAAGAATCTTGAAGGCCAATAGGTGTAGTTACTTATCTTTATTGAATATCACACACGATTTATGTAGATCGAGTATAGGGGTTCCATATGATTTAACAACCATGCAAAAATTAAGGCCTATTTGGACGCCATATAAACCCTAGGTATTCCATCTCTTTATGTAAATTTTCAATTAAATGTATATACTTAGTATATCTTATGAAATCGTCATATACTTAGCCATAGTATACATAAAACATGCCATTTTCCTGAATACACTTGTTTACAATAATAAAAACGTTATTTGTACTCAAAACATTAAACTCCATTGTGACATTTTTTGCTATGGCTTAGAGGAATATACAAATACCAATATTCATAATAGGTCATGGATATTTGCTATAACTGTATTCTATAATTCATTAAACCTATGTGCTATAACATTATTGATTGATACTCCTACTTTCCATAAACCTATGTGCATTAGGATTATGGATTAATAACTTTACTAAGGGTTGTTTGAATTATTATGCTTCATTTATCTATTACTGCCAAATAGTAGAACAAGTAAATGGTACATTGGATATTACTTATGAATTACAGTATGAATACGTATGAAAACGATCGCATTAGGCCTTTATTTCATATTGAAAACAGTGAAATACGGCCGTCCCATAGGTTTAACATTAGAGGTCCGTATTTCACACCCCCATGGAATAACCCTGCCTCGTATTCCACGGCCTTAATTAGCATCCAACATGCTCATGTATCCATTTCAAAATGACTTTTTCTAGGTAATTGAATGTACATTTGCAAGTTTTTATTAATAAAGCCATGAAATAAATACAAAGGTTCACTCGGGTTGGGTCGATCTCAGTCAGATAACCCTCAGTCAGACCCAACATTCGTAAACCTTTGTCTACATATACATACTTATATCTGTAACTGTATATAAGTGTTCTAATGCTACGCAATGAATGTCAGTCATTGATTCCTTTACGGATTGATCATATGATATTATATGAAATCTTTACAAGAAGTCTCATACAATCTTCAAGGTTCCTGAGATTCCCTTAATCTGTAAGGAATTAAAATTGATATTGGGTTTTCCAAAGGGTAAGGAAGAGGGGTGTCATTGGTTGTCTTTAACTGTTGCCGTATTTACTTGATTTCTGTTTATCATCTGGAAATATACAGGTCAGTCCTAATCGATCGATGGTTGAATTATTGACCATTTTTTTCTGTTATTTCTTATAGATCAGAACAGCTATATAAAACTTGTCCACCTACATTTGACCTTGGATTTCCCTCTTTCTTCTTGTCCTGCTAAATGAAATCCTTTGGCTAAGTATGACAAACAAAACTTGAGATTTCATTCTCTTCCACAATATTCAATACCCATAATCTATTCAATATCATCTGCCAGAATACATTTAGTAATACTAATATTCATGAAAATGTGAAGTGAAAGACGAGCCAGAAAGATGTGAGAAATTTATCTGGCATTGTCAAATCTATAATTATAGGTACATATTAGGCCAAAGTAACAGGCATACACATTCTATGATTTACGTTGCTCAATATATTTTTGTTAAGTCTCTAAATCGCTCCATAACCCTTCCATGCATTGATAATTAAGGCAACAATCTATAGCCGGAAAACCATCTGAGTGGCACTTACTGGAGGCCATTTCACCGCGTTCATGAATCAAACACGGACGTCCGTCTCTGCAACACGGATGTCTGTCTTTGCAAAGACGGACGTCCATGTTGTCAATATTTGTACACCTACTGCCCCCTACCCCCTCTGTGTTCCAACTACAGACCCTAAAACCGAAACACGGATATCCGCCTCTGCAAAGACAGACGTCCGTGTTGCGGAGACGGACGTCCGTGTTTGATTCATGAACGCGGTGAAACGGCCTCCTGGCGTCAGCAAAATAAATTGTTCTTTTGGACCCTTAGTTTTATCAACTTTGTTTATGCTTACCTACTGTACATTTTGATAGGATTCAGTTGTGAAATACATCAAAATAAAAGCGCGATTAGAATCATAATTGTCATGGCAATGCTAACTAACTATGCCCCTTGACTTACGCAATACCCGTTAACACGATACTGTTTTACGTCCTATTCATCACCTTCACTACCCCCATGAATTACCCATTAAACATTTACAGGAGTAGACACCAGCTTTTCAACATTAAGTGGTCCATCCAGGATTAGAAATGTGCGGACCAACACCTATAGCTTTGGTTCAGCGTGACAATCCTTACTTGTCTCATTGGTTCCTACCCACCCTTAAAGTCTATTGCCTTAATGACACACTCTTAACTTGCCTATATCAATGCACTAACAAAGATCTTTTAACGATAAAGATAAAGGGCTGACTACAGCGCCACCACACAGCCCCATTTAGAACTCGCTGGCACAGCACCCGAGCATATCTAGGGAGGATTGCCGTTGTTGATTTTAACACTAGATGGTGTTGGGTTCGGGGGTTCGGCATCTTTTTGGCTGGATGACATCACAGGGGAGAAGGCCATTGGTTCTGTCCAATGCATAGGCCTACCCCAGGAACTGGACGTTCAGTGGTGCGTGTTCTATACATATAATAGAATAGGCCTACTATTGGAAAGTATCAAGGACAACTTTGACAGGTACATTCTTACTCCTCATACCTCTACCCACTAGATGTCCTACTGATCAGGGGTTAGGGAACATGTCTATACCCATGAGCTAGCCCCAAGGGTCGCTATAAGGCACGGCTTATGTGTGCAGAGATGTCCCCTAGTAGTCTTATAGGATCAGCAAAAGATTGGGTCTATCTTATGGACGGCCAACTCTAAGAGGTCAAGCAAGCAACCAGTGACAGCATGATTAAGGGCCCTGCCCGAGGAGCCTTGCATAGTCCCTACCCATTTCTTCAGATGGCTCACAGATTTCAAATGTTATTGGCAGTGCACGTTGCAGTACACATCCGCAGTTGCGAATGCAGAATATAACTTCAACAAGGACACCCTACTTGCATACCCAGGCTTGCATAATATCATTAGAGTTGGAGGGGGGATACACCAATTCCAAGGGTCACCATAGCCTATGTACAGCACAGGTCTAACCTTACAACTTCCCATCACACTGCTGAGGTTAATTTATAACTTGTCATTAAGGTTCCACGCCAGTGAATTATTTCAGAGTTTCATAGGACATGTTCGCTTGTTCACTTGCCATTTCAGGGAACTCGTATGCATAGTTCTCAGCACTGCTGGCGTAGGCTTGTTTTCTCTTCATACGGACAAGGAGAGCGAGGACAACCAAGGCAAAGAGAAGGGACATGGCCAAAAGTAGACCGAGGACGACCACTACTGGCTCATCTCCCCCAACAGCTGAAAATAGCATAAGAAGATACATGTATAAGGAATTGGATGAATTGTAGGCAGTGGTGTAATGCAAATTCAATAAATGATAATGCCGCTTCAAGATCTACATTCTTCCATTTTAAAAATCGTTCTCAATCTCTTTAGACTTTGTTGCATTTACTTTCACTTGTATCCAATGTAGAGTATTCTGGACCTGCATATGTTTTATTTACGCAGGTATACTAGGTGGAATAGTCTTTTTTTTAACAGATGTCAAACATTCATCGACCAAACCGTTCAATGCATTTTTCTCGAAAACAACAGATGCAAGTAAAATTTTATTGAAGGCGTCAAGCCTGGAGGTCTGGGGGGGGGGTTATTTCTTAACATACTACGATTTCACCCTCCACGTTGTACCCAAAAAAATAATAACTTATACGAATAACTTTGGCATTTGCAGTCGTAGGACTGTGGGCAGTCATCATACCTTAAGAAATGACCTCTAAAATGATAAAAGCTATGACTCACATAGGTTACATCCCGGTCCTTGTCTTCCTGGTGGACAGCCTGAACTGCAGAATCCACTTCTATAATCACAAACCTCAGTCTGGTCCAAACATAGACAGCGGAAGGCACAGTCAGGGATCCCAAAGTATCCGTCGTCACAAGCTATCAAATACACAATATACACAGTGTTAGGCACAAGGTACTGTTGTGTCACACAATGGCCAGAATAGCCAGGTATCCAGCAATAAGTATTGTCAGACAAAACAGGCAATATAACGCTGTCCTTAGTATCCAGAATGGCAACATAATTAGGTTCCAGTAGAGTAAAAAAAGGTTTCTATCACACTTTATCCAGGAACACAAACTCCCAAATACATTGTACCACAATAAAAGGAATATTAGAAGGTAGCTGAGAAGGGCATTTATTAACAATGCTAATTAACACTGTTAATGTCCTTCAGGGCAAGCCACATGGGCTTGGATATAGTACCACGAGTGCACTATAGTCTATGGGTGGAAAACTAGTCTCAACCACATGTGTAGTACTCTCTAGTAGTATAGACATGGCTACTTTGAATATGCATTATCCATACGTATCCAATATCTGACCATGGCACTGTTGCTATGTGATAGGGCACACGTAATGATTGGTTCTGTATAGGCCACTTCAGGCAAACAATCCAATTAACTACATTGCCCTCTGGGTATGTGTTGAGTAAGGTGACAATATCTCACCCTCTTGCATTTCATATATACATGATAAACAGGATCATAAGGCCTATTTTTAAGGCTCAATCATAGAACTTCCTCATTTTCAGAATAAAGTTAGAAGATGTATTAATATCAGCTTTGTATAGCTCTTACAGTGTCTTATTTTGGATATGTTAAATGCTCATGGAATTTCGACTCATGGTGCAGCTACCTGGCCATACATAATTATAGGAAATGACTGCATACACCTTACCAGCCACTGCCATACTAACTACAATTTACACTCAAGCTAAAAGTCAGCACTGGGGCAATCATAGGACAATTAATGATTCAGCCCTATAGACTTCAGCCATGTGTACAGTGCATGTGTTTGGATACCTAGGGATAATGCATATTCAAAGGAGCTATGTGGATTGGGTGGGTTGTGTAAACACAGGGGAGACTTTGCTGACTGTCAGACCCTGTCTATACTACTAGAGGGAACTACACTGAGCATGTGGTTGAGACTAGTTTTCAACCAGTCTCGCCTGGTCGCGATTCTAGGGAATACCTCTCTTGTGTATGGGGATGATGGTCCCCATTTTCTGGGGAAGATTACTACGCGAGGTACCTGCTTACAAATAAGCACTACAGCAACCAGTGGAAAAAACTTCTTTTACCCACAAACGCTAGAGACGACTCACGCTAGTGGTCGAGCTGGGTCAAGATTGGTTTTCAACCTGTGCTATAGTCCCAAGAAGCCTTTCCCTTCCAAGTGGCCACAAATTGAATTTAGTGTATAATCAAATGAGCAAAGTCTTGTCTTCGTAACCAATTACCAGTCATGGATCACTGGCAATAAAGTAAAGCCAATGATTAAAGAAATTAAAAATGAAATTCGTTCAGTTTATACTAACCTGCCATATCTGAAGTAGTTCCTTCACTAGATGTACTTGTAGTTTCTAATGTTGAATCCAATAATGCTGTTGTGCTTGAAAATATTTCTGTTGGTGTAGGTGTCGTTGTTTCTTCTAAAGTTATTGTTGTTTCTTGTGCTGTAGTAGTTGTTTTTTCTAGAGCTGTTGTTGTTTCTTGTGCTGTAGTAGTTGTTTCTTCTGGAAGTGTTGTTGTTTCTTGTGCTGTAGTAGTTGTTTCTTCTAGAGTTGTTGTTGTTTCTTGTGCTGTAGTAGTTGTTTCTTCTAGAGTTGTTGTTGTTTCTTGTGCTGTAGTAGTTGTTTCTTCTAGAGTTGTTGTTTCTTGTCTTGTAGTTGTTGTTTCTTCTAGAGTTGTTGTTTCTTGTCCTGTAGTTGTTGTTTCCTCTTGGGTTGTTGTTGTTTCTTGTGCTATAGTAGTTGTTTCTTCTAGAGTTGTTGTTGTTTCTTGTCCTGTAGTTGTTGTTGTTTCTTGTCCTGTAGTTGTTGTTTCCTCTAGGGTTGTTGTTGTATCTTGTCCTGTCGTTGTTGTTTCCTCTAGGGTTGTTGTTGTTTCTTGTCCTGTAGTTGTTGATTCCTCTATAGTTGTTGTGTCTAGTCCTGAGGTTGTTGTTTCTATTGCTGAAGATGAAGTTGTTGTGGTGGCTTTATTTATGCCGACCAAACCTGCCACCAGAAGTAACTGTTGAAAAAACAAAAGGTTCTCTAGTTAACTTTTGGGCAGAATAGATGAGACCTCCTTAGGATTCAATGGATCAAGAACAGTGGAAATAATGGGCGTCATTATCTTCTTGGTCTAATAGATATTGTTATAAATATTCATGATGTTTATCTCTCAGCGAAGCCAAAACTTAAAGTCCCTTAAAGTTAATCAAGGAATTTCTTAGAAGAGCCCTCTTTCACCTTTGAATCCATCCCCTATAGATCCATGAGTAATACAGTCAGAAAATGTGTACCATACATAGTCATGCAGAGGGTGGCAAATTTGTGTCAGGTAATGTCCATCAACTGGAGCGTGTTGCTCCTATGGTAAAAAGAGCTGTCAGTAGGTACCCTCTTTTCAAAAGATATTACCCTTCATAAGATGAGAAACTTAAAGGAGGAAATCTCTACTCAGACTCATTCTAGGAGAAGGGCATGTTCAGAGGATTTGG
This sequence comes from Acholoe squamosa, assembly GCA_949317995.1. NCBI lineage: Eukaryota > Metazoa > Annelida > Polychaeta > Phyllodocida > Polynoidae > Acholoe > Acholoe squamosa. The sequence goes on from OX439038.1 coordinate 70,543,618, forward strand.
AGAGTGTTGCTCCTATGATAAATAGAGCTGTCAGTATGTGCCTCTTTTCAAAACAAGTCATGCTCTGCTTTACCATTCAACTTGCATTCACCACATTAGTCTGAAAAGTCACCTGCCTTGTTTAAAACAGAGAGAGCTGCAATATCAGGTACCTACTCATGTCACACACTCTATAGTATATTATACTGACTGACTTCTCTCAACTAGGTACCTACTCAAATCCCCCTTTTTTTAGCACCATACTTGAATGACCACTTGTGAGCAACAAAAGGGACAAGTTATAGCTACATGCAACATCCTCCTGGAACACTTGTCACAACCAAAATGTGCTCTAACACTTCTTCATCCGAGCTATCAACAATAGGCCTGGAGGGTGTTGCTCCTATAGTAAAAGGAAGAGCTGGCTAAAAATGCCCTCATTTCCAGTCCTGTCTTTTCATGTAGCTATAACTTGTCCCTTTTGTTGCTTACAAGTGGTTATTCAAGTACGGTGCTAAAAAAGGCAGATTTGAGTAGGTACCTATTCGGGAGAAGTCAGTCAGTATAGTATAGTATAGAGTGTTTGACCTGATAGTGCAGCTCTCTCTATTTTAAACAAGGTAGGTGACTTTTCAGTCTAATGTGGTGAGTGCAAGTTGAATGGTGAAGCAGAGCATGACTTGTTTTGAAAAGAGGGCACATACTGACAGCTCTATTTATCATAGGAGCAACACTCTCCAAATCCTCTTAACATGCCCTTCTCCCAGAATGAGTCTGAGTAGAGATTTCCTTCTTTATGTTTCTCATCTTATGAAGGGTAATATGTACTCTCACCTCCTTCAATGATACAGTTATTTGAAGTACTTATCACCAGCTCTTTACAAGTAGCATAAGGATTAATACCCCAAGATGTGATGTTCATATAGTTTTTGGTATTCACTAATACACCACTGGTGAGAAGAGTACCATAACCTCATTGTAACTTTATTTGGAAGGAAGTCAATCCTACAGGCTTGACATGATGCAACTTTGGTGAGTTACTCACCAAGAGGGTATTTCTATATGCATAGCTGGAGGGTGTTGCTCCTATAGTAAAAGGAAGAGCTGGCTAAAAATGCCCTTGTTTGCAGTCCTTTCTTTTCATGTAGCTATGACTTGTCCCTTTTGTTGCTCACAAGTGGTCATTCAAGTACGGTGCTAAAAAAGGGGTTTTTTAGTAGGTACCAAGTTGGGAAAAGTCAGTCAGTATAATAAACTACAAAGCATGTGACATGACTAGGTACCTGGTAGTGCAGCTCTCTCTATTTTAAACAAGGTAGGTGACTAATGTGGTGAGTGCAAGTACTTAGGTGAAGCAGTGCACGACTTGTTTAGAAAAGAGGGCACATACTCACAGCTCTTTTTACAATAGGAGCAACACCCTCCAGACGATTCCCAAATCCACTGATTCGGAAATCTCACAAGGAGAACATACTGTCATCATGAGGGTGTTGCTCCTGTAGTAAAAGGAAGAGATGGCTAAAAATGCCCTCATTTCCAGTCCTTTCTTTTCATGTCGCTATAACTTGTCCCTTTTGTTGCTCACAAGTGGTCATTCAAGTGCGGTGCTAAAAAAGGGGGATTTGAGTAGGTACCTAGTTGGGAGATGTCAGTCAGTATAATAAACTATAGAGCGTGTGACATGAGTAAGTACCTGATAGTGCAGCTCTCTCTATTTTAAACAAGGCATGTGACTTTTCAGACTAATGCGGTAAGTGCAAGTTGAATGGTGAAGCAGTGCACGACTTGTTTAGAAAAGAGGGCACATACTCACAGCTCTTTTTACAATAGGAGCAACACCCTCCTGAGATCAATCCCTAACACTGGACCCTGTGTAATCATACATATAGTCATTGCACTGGAAGGACAAGGCGCTTAGTGGGTTTTTGACTAATTGAGCATTATGCCACCGTCAGCTATATTGAAATGCCCTTCATACATAGATTAAGACACCAAATTTGAGGGGCAAGGTGCATCAAACCACTCTATTTCTAAGAGTTAGCAAATACTTATGTGATATCAGGATATACAAACAGGAAGTCCGTAATTGACATATCACTAAAAAGAAAAGACAGCTTCAGAAAGGACTTTATCAATCTCGTTGGATAATGTGTGGTGGACTCATCCTGTAGATCATCTCTTATTACCGTCCAGAGAACTGACAATATAAAATAACTGACGTCCCCATGAGTACCTAATCAAAGGATGTAAGCTTGGTGCTTTCCTAAAGTTCAGTTATTTCAGTGCTATTTAGGATGACAAACAATTCTTCATCCAGCTATTTTCTATAACTTTAAGAGAGATTAGATTGTAAGATAATAATGAATAAAAAGAGACAGACATACCAAATAATCACTTTTGCTTATCCTAGGTATTTTAATGAGGTCTACAGCAAAATTCTGCTTTTAAAAGCATGGCCATAAGAGGACTCACAGAGATCTTTATTTTTATTGTCCTGTGCATACACATCAGCGCTTTTCATGACATATATTCATAGGTCTACTCAAGTTGTTATAAATCCAGTATTTCCTCACCTGTTGGGGCATGCTGTATTTCTATTTCACTAACCTCCTCCTTGTGAAATCCCACCCGAGGCTAACTCATGAGCAATAAACTAACTCTCATAAGCCAGGGTACCGGCCCACAAACTTTACTTCACTTTGAAATAGACTTATTTTAACATTTTGCCGTCCCATAAACGTTTTGTTCAATTTGAAATAGGCAAAAATAGGTGAAATAAGGCCCTATTTCTGCATCGGGAGGATCTCCCGACATAAGTTATTTCAATCATGAAGTAATCTATGATACCCAGGCACATTGGAAGATGACAGTCCTTTTTTTCGAGAAACCAAAATTCTACTTATTATTTCATCCTTATTCATTATTTCACTCAATTCTTTATGGGCCGCACCCCTATATTTCATAGTCACCACGCCCACCTAGCCCAATGACAATGTATCATTCCACTTACCAGTAAGATAGATTTGTAGTATTTCAAACCCATTTTGTGTAACAATTAATGGCTCCAGTTCCTTCACACACAGTTGATGTGAATGGTCCTTGAAAGTCTTCTGTAGTCCATAGTGATTGGTGTAGGGCTTTCCTTTATGGTCGTCTTAAGGTGATTAATACAACTATATCATACCTGTTGTATGCCTCACGTAGTGTGTGATAATACAAGTAGGGTAGCTTGAGGGGAACCATGCACATTCCCTCAACAAGGATTATCTCTGGTCCAACCTTTTATGTGTATGTGATCTTTTCCTCTGATGGCCTCACACACCAACCTCCCAACACTAGTATGAGGGATTCAATCACAGTGATCAGAATGGTTTTATATCGGTTGTTATTACATTTACCCCACTTCATTAAACCTTTACTAATTTCATGAACAGAGGTATGGTACAATGGCAGGACTGCCAGGCTTGAAGACATGCAATGTATATCTTTAGCAATAAAGGATGATTGAGGCAGGGACAGGGAACCAACTAAGAGGCGCCTAGACACCTGTATAGAGAATTCATACATTGATCTACAGCTGATAGGGTATAGGTTGAATACATAGAGAGGAGGGAGGAGAGGCATGTAGGGACTCCTGTACAAAGTCTGCTGGTGTGTCCTAGGTGCCCTACATAGATAAATCGTTGATAGCACCAGGTACTACCTGCCTACCTCACTGCAGGCCTTCCCAGGCAGGCCCTCTACTCCAGCTGACCACTCAAACATCACCTAACCATGTAAGGGCTGCGGGTTACATGATGCCAGAACGTCTACATATTCCTTGTATCTCACAAGGGCAACACTCATGCATCCTGCCAACCCAGTGGAGTTGATACACAGTATGGCCCTGAAGGCTCAACTTGATGCCAGAAAAGAAATGCAGGAATGGCGAGTTATTCACCCACACTGCATTGGTGCATCACTAAGTATTAGGTACCTGAGAACATCAGAGTGCTATTCTGTTACAATTCCACTTTATACATGTACATGTTCGCAAGGTTTTTGCCTCAATGCTCTCTCCTTGATATAGCCATCTTGTTATGCATTATATTTTACAGATGACAGCTCGTCTGTTGTTTATGTATTAGATGATGTGGCTTACACGATGTGTAACTGGATCATCTTTCACACCTTTTACCTGATTGATCTCTCCTCCTCTTGTCCCTTTTCTCATCGATCTTTATTTTCCTTACCATTGCAAACGTTTCCAATCAATCTATGCCTATTCTGAATCAGCTTTACTAAGTGTCATCAAAATTCACAGATAAGACCAATCCTCCTCCCCCTCTTAGAAATTAAGGTGGGATATGGGTGTTCATGGTTGTGATATAATCTTGAGTCATTCATGTAGCTGACCATGAGTGTTACTACTTGACTAAGCCAAAGGCAAACACCTTTTATAGCATGACCCATTAGCCATTTAAAGACTGAATCATGTCATGCAATTTAAGGGTGTTTTCTTCATATGTATTACCTGTATCCATTTCATAGTGTTGGTGTGAAACATGAGCCCTTAAAGGCATAATAACAAGCCAAGATATCATTGTAATTAGGTTAGCAATATCAAATATTTTTATGTTCAATAATCAATCAATAAGTATGCCAAGTAAGTAAGTAGCAAATCTGCCACCTCATCCCTTACAACAAAACCATCAACTATACTATAAATGTTCAACCCATACAGTGAAACATCGGCAATGGAGTTCAAGGGAAGACGTCCGAATGAAAAGGTTTTGGAAAGACGAATATATATAAAAGAGTTTATGATAATCATATGCTGGACCTCTAAAGATTCCATTCTACAGTTCCCATTCGGTCGGTCCATTTCAATATACACAAACATCAAGCAGTGCAATTGTTATACATGTAATATAGATGGGATTATATAGTGTTATGTTAGCTGTGATCATACACACGTGTCCTACACCATGGGCGTGGACTGGTTACCAGATTTAGTCTGTGTAGGTGTTATCCATATGCTATAGAAGGGTGAGAAACTAAAGGGAACAATGCTGCCCTCTGGTGCCTTTATTTGCTATGCACAGAACTTGATTACGGAGGTGAGGGATAACTTTGACAAAGTCACCACTCACCTCCGTAATCAAGGTCTGTGCATAGCAAATAAAGGCACCAGAGGGCAGCATTGTTCCCTTTAGTTTCTCACCCTTCTATAGCATATGAATAACACCTACACAGACCAAACATGGTAACCAGTCCACGCCCGTGTCCTACAGCATCAGCTGATTTAGAGAATTGGTCACTTATATTCGCAGACACATTCCTTGATTAATAGACTAATAGGCCCTCGTTTTGCAAATTGAAGCTTTGCTATAAGCCGAATAGGATGAACTCTATGTCTTGCTTTATACATAGCCTGTAATCTCTGATCAAGTTTACAACCGTATGCCTGAGTGTGCTTCAAGCTGACTACACATTCTGGCTATTTAAGAGATTTTCAGAGAAATTATTAAATTTCAGAAATCTGTCAGTATAAGTCCTGGAGGATTGCGATTTTGACATCATGAACATTTGGTTTATGTAGGTTTTTAAAAGGTTCCAAGTAAAGTTTGGTTTGTTAAGTTTTTCTTCAGATATTATCCCGCACTTAGCAGTGATGACAGAAGGGCATGATAACATACTGCGATATCTCCTTTAAGGTAGCATTATAGAGACATTGGAACGAGTATTCACTAGTATCAATTATATCTTTGATTTGCACCTTTGTTGTATAAGCATGAGACGCTGGACTTTATCACCTCGGATTGGTAAATGAAGCAACCACAATTGGTTCATAATGTGAAATATGTTTGGTCCACTTGACCAGATATCAGTTGTCATCTCTCAACACGATATACATCACAACCAGTCCAGTAAGGATTGAGACTACTCGGTAGGTGGCAGCACTGGTAGAACCACTGGTTACTGCAGACTTTTGAGGACACAGGGCCACGTCCTCTCCATACTCTCCAACGACATCATCGCCTGGGCTCACTGAAGGAGGAAATACCAATTGCTATGTTTAATCTAGCTTTTATGTAAAATGATTTAACATACGTTGTTTTGGTCTTAGACTTGTAAGTGTAAGTCATGAAATGAAAATAATATGGCCTAAATTAAAAGGCATCCAATTCCTTGCAAAAGAAAGAAAATAAAAAGAGAAATAATTCAACAACAACAACATCAACAAAAAGCAACATGCATTTTCTCTTAATCAATGTGCAATGTTGTTGCATGTTTTGTCACTAAACAATTCAAATGGGGAATTGAAAACTCCTTTCAAATATCAGACCCTTCTTTATTACCCCATAATAGAAAATGAGATTTGAAATATCTTACGAGGTCTCTGCACTGGACGTCTGAAGCTGGTTAGACCATACAAGGTGGACTTCCAGTTAGCATGGCAGGATGGAACTGACACTCGGTGAAGCCAACTTGTCTCCAGGATGGCCTCTTTCTCTGTTGAGTTCTTCTTTTGACACAGATGGCATTGACCTAAAGGTATAATGAAAATGAATTATGATGAGGATTATTATGCTTTCCTGAAGTCCACAATATGTAACTACTTGACCTGCGCATGTAAGTCTATCTTTACAAACCACCCAATACAGTGAGCTCATGCACGAGGTCCACTGACTGCTGTTTTTTTTATCCAACGTCCTTTTTAAACAGTTCAGTGGCTCTACCCATTGACCAATTCAGCATCAGATTAACCATTAGTTTAACTTTACCTTCCGATCCATACAGTAACAGTTTCAACACTCTTTCTAGGAACAAGACAGTATACTCTTTTTTTCATCATTGTCATTCATGATCTGCCTGACAAAGGTTTGGCATCAATACTACATATGAAGGCAAATTGTCTGTTAATTATAGACTTATATGATAGATTGTCATCTATAAGCAGTCATCGTAATGTCCACTGAAACTGAGTGATAGACTGGTAAATTGTACCCTTTGACCATGAGAACCCCCTATTGGCTTCACTTACCGACCCATCCAGTGACGGATTCACCCTTGTTCCAGCTTATAAAGAATGCCATGACGTGATGCTGTTCATCAGGGTTGTAGTGGCCATGTATACGTGAGTGACGGTCAGACAGCTCACCACTCAGCACCTCCTGGGCAGTCCAGTAATGACCTGTGCAATAGATGCAATGCAAGGGCAAATTACCAGCATTGTTAAACGATTCAATTTATATAAGCTGAACAGATATTTTATACCTGCATAGATACTGCTAAGATCACCTCTGAAAGGAAGGGGCGAAAATGTGGTTTTGTCCCCCGACTTTGAAAAAGATTATGCAATTTGAATATTTTTTAATGATTCTTTGTCAGAGTTTAGAGCTTACCTTTCAAGACGCCATTTCCTAGTTCCTTAGCTTCCAGCCTAGACCCAATTGCATTATACCATGTACCAAGAATATCACAGTCTGGATCTCCACCTTTGTAATCATAATCAATAAATTTACCTTTATGTCGTCCCCAACTTGGTTTGATAGGATGACAGTTTGATTGAATATTTGAACCTACAGTCATCTTCAGATGCGTGTTTAACTTGAACAGGTATCAATAAACATTATAACAAGGCAACTTATACAACTGTTGACCATAACACCTCAAACCCAATAGTACATGTACATTAATGCCTTATGCCTATCTGTCATCATAATTCCTTACTGTAGCCCTGGCGAGCACCTCACAAAGATTTTATTCAAACATGAGTCCAAATGCGTTAAACAACCCATAAAGCACCAACTCACATTGAGGCACTTTAACCTTATTTAAATAGAACCTTACTTTCAGCTTTATTGAAACACATTTTCTGAGGTTTACTGAAATGTTAACTTTATACAGTGACAAAGCAGAACTTCTGCCGAAAGGCAACAAACCTGAATTCCCATTGACATCTCGCGTGTTTCGCGAACTACTTTCACCGCTATCCATCTGAAATAATGACCACAATCATCATTAATCAATCTTACCTTACAACATTATTCTTTTTCCTCCGACTTCCGACTCATGAAATTCTATGTAATGCTTGGACATTCCTGCCTTACAACATTGGGCAATTACTACTTTTTCTTCTAAAAGATGAAACTAGCATATATATATATATATATATATATATATATATATATATATATATATATATATATATATATATATATATATATATAAATAAATAAGTAAGTAAGATTAAAGTAGGAATTAAAAGAGATTGATTGCTGCTTTTCTTCAAACGAGTGCAATGAATGTTTGTGTAAGACAAACGATGAAAATAAAGTTAGCCAACATTGGATGTCTTTTTCCTAGTGAAGTGGTCCTGGCCGACCCTTATGGCCTTCCACCTGTCTCCACACTCCTCAATACGTGATCTGAGTAACCATGATGTCATTAGGACTGCTTCCCCATCACACAGGTGGCACTGACCTGAAATAGTTCTACCATTGAGTCATGGTTTGTATGCTGAGTCACAAACTGCCCCACACCATTGTATGTAAAGTGAAAAAGGAAAAATAAGGCAAACAGTATTGGAGTATTGCCCTCTAAGGCCCACCTTAATTATTGCACTGATGTACTCACATTTCTCAAACTCATCTTACAAGGGGCTTAATTAATCTCATCTTCTCTGTCCCCTTTAGTGTACCTATGCAAGGGTACTGACATAACCCACTGGGCACATCAATGTTGATTCAGCGTTGAAACAATGTTTGCAATGTTTGCATATCAACATTGATTTAGGGTTGAAATAGAGTTGAAATTGAAAGTTGAAACAACATACTCAAAATCAACTGTGATTCAACATCTAACCATCAGCGCTGATTCAATGTTTGTGTTTCTATGTTGACTCAACATTGTTTCAACAATGTTGAAACAACGTTGACAGTAGTTTTGTTGACATATCAACATTGAATCAACATTGTATCAACATTGAAATCAATATTGTTGATTCAACATTGACAAATCAATGTTGAATCAACGTTGAGTTGACAACAATATTTCAACATTGATATGTCAACTGTTGACTGGATGTTGAAATGGTGATGGTTGACAACATTGAAATACAAATATTGAAAAAGTGTTGAAAACAGGTTGATCAACACCATCAACATAACATCAACTGGTTGTCAATGTTGATGCAACATTGTGTGCCCACTGGGAATATTCATCCATCAATTGATGAGTGATGTAGTATTCTCGCCATGAATATGTCCTTAGTCGATGAATAATGTTTAAATAGGCCTATTGGGTTGATATCGAAAAGGTGGCTTTTATGATGCTTGAATGCAGCTTTTGCAATCAGGCTCCCGATGGCTTAATCCATACATCATTATGCTAAATGGACATAAGACATTAAAGCACTATATATGTGCCATGTTCTTTGCCATGTACTTTGCGTGGAAAAAAATTTGACCTCTCCTATCTTCACGGGCAAATTTCTTTTACCCCCCATAGGGGATGAAAATCGTGCACCAACGTGCCCTTTTTACCCATAGTAATGCACAGGCTTTATCACTGAAAATAGATGAAATTCTCGGAGGGGTTGAAAAAATATTTGACGTGCCCCGGTCAAGGGGTCAAAAGAATTCTGACCCCGCTCAAACCCATCACCCCCCCCCCTGTTGTTAAAAAATGATCACTCCCTTAAATGACTAATGGCTGTCGTTCTACTTACCAGTCCATATGGTGGACGACCATCCATCGCGCCACAGCACAGAGAAACCAAATGTTGCTCCTGGGGTGTCATATTCTGCCACTCCTGTCAAGGAATCATTGGCCAAGCTCACTATTTAGTCTCCAATCTTATGAAGGAGAAGTCTATGAAGAAATGGGCAGCTAGACTTTGTAAAAAGAGTTAATCTCTATCTGCCTGATGTCCATAAGTATGTTGTTCAATGTGTAGATAGAGAAAATGCAAGAAACAGGCGGTGTTGCTAGTGGTTGGAATAGTATGTAGTTCTTAACTGCACTGGCATTACCATTCCTTTGCTTTTAACTGTAATTTTAGTTATGTCTGTCTCTGTCTCTCTGTCTGTCTCTCTGTCTCTGTCTGTCTCTCTGTCTCTGTCTCTGTCTCTGTCTCTCTCTCTCTCTCTCTCTCTCTCTCTCTCTCTCTCTCTCTCTCTCTCTCTCTTTCTTTCTTTCTATTTGAATCTCTCTCCTCACTCTTTTACATTGTTTTACCTACCCACAATATTGCTCCTCATGCCAGGACCGGCAGAGCCATTGACAGATTCCACTTTGGTGATGTAGGCCCCAGTCAGTGTACCTTCCTGGTCATGGGTGAGATCCATCTCAGACCCCAGCTGGTTAACCCACCGCCCATCAATAGTGTCACAGCCATCCCCTGTATAAAGGATTTACTATAGACTGTATACAGGAGTATATATAGGCATTACTTCTTTAATAAAATAAGGGCCACATAATCATTATTGCATGGTCTTTGGCTGCCATGTTGCTTAAATGAAGCTCCGGTGAATAAACTCGCCAGCTTGACTGCATTCCTGTCTCATGCCCACTCTATATGGGGTTCTTGTACACTACAGGAGTTCTAGCATGATGCGCCAATACAATTCTAGCCACTTTAATATTCCTCACCCAGAGGCTAATCGGGCCTATAATTGTGGAAAATTATGAACCCGCCCATATATATTCTGCAGGCCCATGGCAATTATACTATTACCCTTTTTTTAGATAAAGTCATAGACATTCCTCTGTCGATTGTCAGTGATTAACCACATTTCCTACTTCCTGGTTACCTTCTCTTCTCAAAGAACTGTGCTATACGTGTATGTAGGCCTAGGCTATGAACTATAGTGAACAGATGAGGGGAAAGGGTCATCCGAGGTAAAATGTGATATTTAAAATTGAAGTCATCAGCTTTAAAATAAGGTATAACACTTGCAGATAGCCCCTCTGGTCTCGGAGATATTGCTTCATGAAAATGGAATGAAATAATTATACCAATACAACCAATAAGCTCTATCATTCCTTGTTTTGATTAAATTAGGCATCTAATTAGCATAATGATTTAAATAATCAATTAAAAAATGGCCAACCCTCTCCATACATTTGGGCATAACTTTGGATCTAGAAATGGTATCTTAATGCTTTTTTCAGCGTATGAATAAATATGAATCATTCTATCTATTGACATTATTCTTTTTCTATCTGGAATATAATTCTGGTTGCCATGGCAATCCGTATCTCTGAATATGATAACTAAGGCCTTATTTGGAATTCAAAACGTTCCATTTACACTCCAAATACACAGGAAGTGCCAGAAAATAGAACGTTTTTGAGAAAACCATCTTTTCCTGTATAAAAAATCACATATTAGCAATTTTTGGTCTATTTTTCATGTTTTTAACCTCTGTAGCTCCCCTGGTGGCCAAATCCAGTACTAAAAATCCCGCAGGGAGGGCCCTTTCCCCTCATCTGCCCACTTTAATATCTGATTTCATATCTGACCTGGTATTGTTACCAAATGCATGTGGAGCACACATACGTGTTTAGCCACACAACCGAGGCAGCGTCTGTGTTTGATAAATATTTATCCTGGTAAATGTGCCTTAAATGAAATTGCCTCATGTACAAAAGTGACTAGCTGCTACTATTCTTCACCCATTATCTAAATCGCTCTTCGATGAATCACCAACACCTCGATCATCCTCAATATGTACTCATCAGGAGCCCTGAGAGCTTAGGCACGCAGTTCTCTTGAATGTGGCTATTTGATAAAAAGGTCTCCTGTTGGTATTACTGTTCTAAATGTTATAAGACCCATTTTTGGCATAGGGTCCTTCAAAACCTTATTTAACTCCGAGATTAAAACTAGTATATGGTGCCAGTGACATATTGTAATAATTATAGCATGAAACTGATGAATACCATGAAGATAAATGTCTTTTTTGCTCACAAATAAAAAACAATTAAACACTGCATTTGAACCACCCACCATTTGTTTCTGCGATTAGGAGGATAAAGAAGAACCATCGAAGATAATGAATATTCATGGTCTGAAAAGGAATACCACAGAACATGAAAAGTTTTGTTTAATTGATATGATAGTGCATAATTTACATTTTAGGCACAGCATATTATACCAATGACGTATGGATCCATCCCTCAAACTTCAGCATATATACTATTATCGAAGGTCTATAATTATTCACAAGAGGTATTGCGAAGAATGCAAAATACTGTGTGACTGAGATGTCCAGATCCTGCCCTCATAGGCTATGACATATGTATGGTGATAAACTGTACATTGGCACTTACCTTTTGGTTGAATTGTTGGTTCCAGGCAGACCTTCCTACAGCTCTACTGTGAAAGTTGTGGGACCAGCACTTACTATAAGTAACAGTAAGAAAGGATGTACATCTATTACAGAAACCAGGTTTACATGTACCATTACTGCTGGGGAAGCTGCTTTTTAACAATGCAAAGTCACAGGTGTGGTGACCTGGAATTTAGTTCACGGCAGGTAGCCAGAATTACTCAACCCTTTTGAAGATTTACAGTTTTTTTGTGCATTTTGTTGTGACGAATGCAGCCCTGGTGAGTCTACATGATCTACCGCGGTTGCATTCATGCATCATGCTAATGCCATCCAGTTGATGCACTCCCACATTTTAGCATGATGCACCACTGCAGTGGTGGTGAGTTACTTGTCAGAAAAGTGCATTAGCAGGGCATCATGATGACAAAGGGCTGTTATCTGAAGACATGTCCAACGTATGGATTAAATAGAAAGGTCGATGGTGGTTCTTATGAATGCTTAAACATTCTTATGCGACCAAATGTGAACTATAGTAATCCTTTGTTGCCAGAAAGGTGTCCATACTGTCCCCTCACCCAGGCCTAAAAAGAGTAGTTGGGTGTCTTAGGTAACGTGTTGAAAAATATTTTGTCAGTTAGGCCCTATGTCAGATATCCTTTTAAGTCATAAAGTGGCGGAATGCATGACCGTGACATACGGGTCACTATAATGACCCAAAAACCTTCAATTCCTTCTTCTACATTGAAGAAGAAAGCATATGGTCCTCAGCTATCGTAACTAACCACATCTGCATCACAATAGTTGGTAAACATCCATCTATTCTCAATGAAATATAATAAAAGAGTAGGCTTACGTGAATAATTCTGATCATATTTAAGATTGACAATGCTTGTGCGTTATTCGTGAAGATGCTAGAAATATCTACCTTGATATAATTTGCTTCCCTTACCTGCTTGTGTTGTAGTGGCTCGAATGAACGAGTTGCCCTGGATAAAGCAACGATTTTGAATAGGCCAATCGCATTCCAGCACAAATGGGGCACATGTAATGTTTCTGCAGATTAGGTGATGTTTTGTCATGCTGAGTGAGCCCAGAGTCTGACCCTATCGTCATGCACTACTGGTGATGTGTGTCCATGCTGGTGTAGCGTCACTCAATGTCACCAGGACAGCCGAGCGCATTTCTCAAGATGGTAAGACCAGATCCCTTGTAATCGTAGTGTGATCCCTCACCTACTGTTCTCACCCTAATTTCATTACAGCCCTGCATCTAAATGGTCACAAATATGACTGCACTGATACAACTGCCCTACCAAACCCTATGTACGGTGATAACTGTATTAATTAAGTGCTGATGGTACAGGACAGCCGTAGTGCATCGCCTATGAACACCCATGTTAACTTTGTAGTTGTATATCATGGGACTTTATGGAGAAAACCCTAAAAGAAAAGCGAAACCAGGACAAGCCAAGATAGAATATGGTTTATGTCTAGTCCTTCTACACCTTGTGTACATCTTGCTGAGACCGAGCTATAATATAAAAATCTACAGTGACACAGACCAGGACTTTAATTGTTACACCATGCCTCATAAGGTAGGCAATTTAGGGCTCAAATATCTCTGCGATTTTGTTCTTTGCATTCTAGAAGATTGTACAACTTATACCGAATCACACAGCCTCTGACCCCCAGGCGGTATTGGAATATACCGCCTGGGCCGGCCCTGTACTTTTGATCACCATGCCCCCACTGCTCCCATCCTGCTAACTACCTGTGCATTGCAGTAAAGGGCCTGGTCACAGCTGAGTGCACACTACTCCAAGAGCCAAATGAAAGGGGCTGCACTGTGCACCACCAAAGGCAATTTATTATGTCACTCTGATACCTAGGGCCTATATATGACTTTGCTACTATCTAATGTACTTTATGAGTAAATCTCTAGGAGTCCACCATAATTACTATTGACATCTCTTGCAAAGAGACTGTTTTGACCAACAAGAAAAGGTAAGATTCCAACATTTTTACTGTACTGTTCGATTTCAAATCTTTACTGGACATATGTAATGTATTGCTGGTCATATGGGCATCAATCAGTGGCTGTAATACCTACCAGAAACCCCAGAATAAGAGGGCTCTTTTTGCAAGTGGTATGGGTAATGCAGATCTAAATTTGACAACTGGTATGGGTGATGCACAAGTTTGACCAATTGAAGTTAGCTTATTTTTAGCATGTTCTCTTCAAATTTCAATTCTAATTGCTATCCACAGGTGAAAGAATTCATCCTATTAGTCCTCACACAGAGACTTCATGGGCTTCAGATGACAGAGCAACTATCATCAATAGCCCTAGTACCTCAGAGAAATCACAGGCAATAGATGATACACCTGAAGAAGATTTCCTAAGCTGCATTCCAAAAGTCATTGAAATCATTAAGGAAACAGGGAGAGGTTAAGATTTTCTATCTCTACTCACTGCACTTGCAATAGGGAAACTTCACCCAGAAAACATTTTTCAGGGGATACATGGCAGAGGATGCAGAGGATAAACAATGTAAGACATATTTGTCCTCATTTCAATTTAAAGCATAGAACATAAACCATCCATCCATTCACTCATTCCAAAAAAGCATGTGTATTATCTATTCACTTCTTTGTACATTAAGCAGACCCAATCTCTTATCCTTTTGTTAAAACTTTTGTATGTGTAGATGGGAAAAATGTTTAAGGAATCTTTACTTATATATCAATAAAATGCAATTCATTCATCTAGGTGTGACACACACAGAGGATTGCCACTTCAACTTCGCTGTGCCATCAGATAAAGCCCTATCAAAACATGCAACAAAGTATAAAGTCGCTGTGGGTATGAAGTGCAGCCGTCATTTGAACAACTTAAGCAAGAGTTCAAGAGGGAAACAGCAGTATTAGATACATGATCTAACTTCCAAATTCACACAGTACCCAGTGGACTCTCTCAACATTTCCGACATAGAGGAGAAAAAGATCATCAAAGAACAACTGCTTGATATCATTCAGTTGCTCAGTGTGCAGGTGAAACAGCTACAGGAGCTTAGCATGAAGAAGATTTATGCCCTCTCAGTAGTGAAAAAGAAAATAGAAGGAGACTGGAAGGAAAGTAATCTGGCAGGTTCAATAGGTTACCTTCAAACACAGATAATACAAGCGAACTAATGCTGCCATGGATTGTTACAATGTATTGATGACCTGGGATTCATTGTGGCTCATATAAATGGAACAAGTCACCTATATGTGCATGGCTTTGGGACAGAGGTCCATCTGCCCCAACAGGAAAATTTCCTTTGCCTTCAAGAGTTCACTGAGGAAACAGAAGTTTCAACTGCCTGATGCACCACTTATCCAGGAACATTGTGTAGTGAGTGCGGAATGGTACACACATACCAGTAGCTGCTATATCTAACACGGCTAAACCACATTGTGCCTCCAGGTTATACCTATCAGACACCACACCAGACAGCAGCACTGCAGGCAGCCTGCCCAGGTACTGCCAGGTGAAGAGCAGCGCCATCTGGGCTGGAGTAGCACCTGCTATCTCTGCCAGATCAACAAAGAGACCCAAAATATTGATTGTTGAGTCTTGATCCCTAAAATTAGTGTTGATTTGAGTCAGTGTTGATTTAAGGGATAAAGAGACCCACAGGTCCTTAACCCTCAAATATGTCATTAAAGCACAAAGTGTCTTTATTCCTCAAATGTCTTAATCCCTCAAAGCCTGTATAGTGGTTTTAGGTAACAAAGCATACCTGAGGATTGACCTGTCTTTATCCCTCAAAGTCTAGATATGGTGGTAGTATATCACAAATTAGGATAATCAGCCAGTCTTGATCCCTCAAAACCTATATAATGGCCTTTAAGTGACACATCAGACTGACATAGTGACCCGTCTTTATCCCTCAAAGCCTATATGTTTGGTTCATATTTGTCATCAGACATGCATATTGACCAGTCCTTATCCTCAAACCCTATATACCTGCTCCAGATATCACATATGACTCAAATATAACATAACAGCACAAAATGTCTTTATCCCTCAAAGCCTATAATTATAAGTGGGTTTATGTGACTCATTAGATCTACTTGTTGAGCAGTCTTTATCCCTCAAATCCTATATAGTTGCTCCAGGTATTACAATTGACTCAAAAGTCATAATTTGTCACCTCAGTAGTAAAAGGTCGTAAGTGAAAGAAAATCGATTTTCTTTATTCTTGAATATCTATATTTAATCCTACAATTGTAATTTTTTTAAATACGACTATTATAACCGAAATAACCCTCAAAACCTATAAAAGACACACACAGGTCCTAAACCCTCAAATAACTGAAGCACTGGGGATGTAGTGTTCACAGTGGTTAAGGACCTATACGATAGCCGTGATGATGGTCATGTTACAGCAGCCTGTTTCATAGATTATTCCAAGGCATTCGACTCTGTTCACCACTCAACCCTTATTAAGAAAATTGACTAACTAGGTATCCACCCTACTTTTAAGAACTGGCTCCGGGGTTTTTTAAGAAATAGATCACATTCAACTTATGCCAATGGGATAAAATCACAACAAAGGGAAGCAAAATTCGGGGCTCCTCAGGGGGTCCATCTTGGGCCCCCTGATGTTTATTATCTATATCAATGATCTACCATCCCTCTTACTCCACTCTAAATGCGTAATGTATGTGGATGACCTGGTGTTGTATCTCTCTAGAGCAGATGCTATTGAAGCGGTCAGTTTACTTCAGGATGACCTCAATAAGGGTAATGACTGGTGCGTTTCTAATTTTATGACTGTTAATACCAGGAAAAGTACAGGCATGTTCTTTGGCTCCAAAAGCAAATTGAATAACTTAGCTGGACCGATAATTAACATGGGTGGCAATGTTCTTCCCATCTGTGAATGTAGGCATAGAATTAGATTGTCATTTGAGTGTGTGTTCACATATTAAAGTAAAGAAGTTCTTTGGAAATAAATTGTATAAACTTAATGAGCTACGACGCTTCCTAGATGCTAAACATTGTACCACAGTATATAAAAGTATGATGGTTACTGGTGGAGGGCATCAAGGTGAACTTATAAAGCTGCAATGCATGAAAAATCAGGGTCTAAGAATTTGCTTGAGAGAGAGAATTAGGGGTAAAATTTAATCTGTCAATGAGTTGCATGAAAAATGTGATGTCAAACCTCTTATATATAGAAGAAACATACAACTTGTAAATATTATATAGAAAAAAGGCAAGGCAGGGAGAGGGTATAGAGCAGGAAAGAGTTAGCACTAGAGGGGATAGGAAAATAAAGCTTGCCAGACGCAGGGCCCATACCAGTTTTTATGAAAAAAGCCCCTATATGAGAGGCATTCGCCTTTGGGACCAGTTGTCCCATACCCAGCAGAGAGTGCAAAGCAAAAGAACATTCAAATGCATTGTCAAAGATTTTGTGTTCCATTAGCAACAGCATACTTTCTACGCTATATTTTGCTAACCCAGCATCTTAACTACACTGTGATTTGTGAATTTCCATGTGCATACTTCCACTTGTAACCACCCACAGTAATACAAGGCCTGAGAATTACTATAGGGCATGCAAAAAGAAACGACCCTTTAGGGAGGAAAGTGCCAATAAATAGTAATAATAATCATAATTATATAAGTCAAATGTAACCCTGATTCTACCATGTCATGTCCACTGTTCTAGTGAATTTGGATAAGAAAACACGTTTTTATTTCACAAAAAGTGGATGCTAGCCACGTCGGTACAGATATATCATTCAGTTTGAGGTGATATAACAAATGTTCAGAGAGAAACAAACAAAATGATGTATTTATATCTGTGGAACGTATTATTGCTATATTTCCGCTATAGGTCCATATCTATTGTACCATAAGAAAGTCTGTCTATGCTATTTCAATACTGATAGTTGTTATGTAAACTATTAGTGTGTCCCCTACTATTCACTGGTACTTCTAGTACAGAATTTGTGATGAACACATGGCTCTGGTACTCTCCTAGACCTTCTCTATGATGTTTGCTTGCATTCTCGTACAGCCCCGGTGTACAGCATAATCCCATTATTTGTCATCTGTGTTATTAACAAATTAAATAATGAAGAAGATCAGATCTCAGCAGAGGTTCTAAAGATGCATTGTATTTGTCATCATAACATCGCCTCTGGAAATTCTTCGCTTTGT
The DNA here is from genome assembly GCA_949317995.1 of Acholoe squamosa. Lineage (NCBI taxonomy): Eukaryota > Metazoa > Annelida > Polychaeta > Phyllodocida > Polynoidae > Acholoe > Acholoe squamosa. Next base: position 70,562,136 of record OX439038.1, read on the forward strand.
CCATTTGCTATCCGAGCTTCTTGGAAATTGTTTCTAAAAAGGATATACCATAATAGCAATCATCCTGTTAACTCCATACTATATTGTGTCACTGGGTCTGTATTCAGGCAGACTTTGGTACATATGTTTTAATCCTGCAGGCAAAAAGGTATGCAGAGACATATTGAGGAGTCATGTCCACCTGTTGAGGCACAGTTGTAGAGTATTTCTACTTATGTTCTTATCTTGCACTTCCTCTCACTGCAGACTTCAATGTTATGAAATGTGATCATTTTGTACAATTACTTTGACTGATATAAAGAAGAGCGCCATTGCAACATGGTCAATAAAAGCTTTCAAACTTCAAACACTCACATAGTTATAACTATAGTGTTTACTAAAATCATTGATCTATCTGATATTTCAAACTGTCACTCACTAATAGTCTTAGTCTTAAATCTGTACATGCTGTGCCCCTACATTGGATTGTGACTGATCATTTAGATATAGTAGGCCTGTCAACATGAATACCAGTACTCCCTTGTTCATGACAGACCAACCTATAATTTGCACCCAAACTGGTCAGTTCATGTGCACCTACACTTTAGTCAATTCATGTAGTTTTAGTTTTCCATTTAGAATGGATTCTTTTGGAAATCTAGATTTTGCGTTTGACAATTACCCCTATCTTAATACCAGTAGAAATGAGAGTGACTTTATTGTTGCAACAGATGATATGGAAAAAACATATGACCATTGTCATATTGTATGGCTCATTGATGAGGACCTCTGTCTTCATGATCCTGCTTCTGTTCCTTGCAGTATTTGATAATTTGACTTTGATATTTTTAACTCTTGCCAATCATGGGATATATGATTTTCTTCCTTTTTCTTCATCTCCAAGGTTCTGTCATTAATTTTATGTTATATTCAGCAGAATACATGTCATCTTGGATAATTGTTTTTATATATATTGAACGATTTATTGCAATTTTTTCTCCATTGAAGGTTCATATATATATTGCAGTGTGAGGAAATCTAGTTATGCTATTACAATACTAACAATTGCGATGTGTATTGTCAGTTTGCCATTGCTACTTGCCGGCCATCTTGAGATGGACATTGAAATGGCTTGGTGCTATGCCTTCAGCTAAGGTTCTCCTCTAGATATTCTCTATCATTTTGTTTATTAACTTTTATACTGCATATTGCCTTACGGTATTATTTCCGTCATGAATATTAATCATAAAGAAAATGAGAACTCAGCACACATTTAGGAATACTCATCAGATATCTAAAGATGCTAGAACAAAAAAAAATTACCCATTGTAATGCTTGTTGTCTGCATTGTCTTTTTGATTACAAAATTAACTCTGGGTCTTGTTCTCTTAATGGATTTGCTATCTAAACCTCTTGGAACCAATATAGTCACTCTAGAAAGTAACGCTCTAGGAATCACACTCCATTTGAATAGCATTGATCATGGGATCAATTTCCTGCTTTACTGTGTGACTGGATCTGTACCTAGGCAGACATTGGTTCATCTCTTTCACAACTGCAAGAAAGGGAATTCACAAAGAAACTTTGAGGAACCATGTCTAACTGTGGAGTCACAATTCTAGGTTGTCTTTGATTCAATTTCATTTGATTAATATTAGTCTTTATGATCTTTTTGCTGGTCCGAGAAGTAGTTGATAATCTGATAGTGGAGACACTTAAGGCATTGCTTGTGTTTAAGTTTCAACTAATAGTTCACTCTTGGTACTGAGCTTAGTAAGCTGATCCTAGATTTCCCTTAACACAAGTATTGAAAACATTATGCATTTTAATATCAATCACTTTGGTGTTAATCTGGTATGAATTCTATTCATATTCTGTAGGTAGAGAACGTTCATATATTCTTACCTACCATGGCTGGATAAAAGGTGTTAGAAACATGAGATCATACAGTTTACCCAACATAGATTTTCTACTAGTGTGACATGGGGTATGATTAAAAAAAACCTGAAGTAATTGTAATCTTTGAAAACATGACACCACACATCAAACATGTTGGAAGAGGAAGTCATTTATTTCCTGCAACTCTTGCTTGGCAATATACAAATATGCCGTGACAAACACAAATGATGACATCAATATTCCTGTGCTGGATGCCTCCATGATATTTTAATCTCTCCCAACCTAATGCAAATTCTCACATACCATACTGTTAACCAAAGGGGCTTGTCACATAATTCTGAACCACACATATATATATATATATATATATATATATATATATATATATATATATATATATATATTAGTTGGGACATTGCAATTTTGTATAGGAATTATAAATATTTATTGTATCATGGATCAAACAAAAAACACTGAAAACCCGCCCCTATTGGAAAGTCATCATATATGAGGAGTTTAGGGTCGTCAGAGGGCCGTTAGGCCTTTATGATGACCCTATATATTGTCACAATGACCACCTTGGATTTGATTGTAGTCTGTGTGTGTGCCATAAGAGGTCCCCACTATGCATTATCTGTCATCCATATACCATGCCCTGGGGGTGTATAGGTTTGTATCTATGAATTGTATATGTTATATAATCTAATATGAAAGAAAAAATATAATCACCAGTTGACACATCTATACCTTTAAAAGATGATGGATATTTGAGTAGAAATGTAGAAAAGAAGGTACTTTACTCTGGTCTACACCTCTTTTATGGATAGTGCCTCCTTGTGTAACTCCTTGTTCATTGAGTTTCTCTAACATAAAATATATGTCTATAGGTGAGTGTCATGTAATGATGCATACTGTACACTTAGACTATGACAGTAGGTTGGGAGTATCCCCATTAAAGACTGATCAATGTGTGAGGAGATGAGATCTAATATAAAATCAATCATATCTGGAAGACAATCCACAGATGTCTGTAATCCATACACACAACAATATGCCTTTTACAGGCAGCCTAAGTGATGAGTTTAGGTCATCACTGATGACCTACAGTCGTCCCCTATGACAACCCCATGATGACCTAAAGCTGTAGATTTAGATATTGTCAACCTGAGGACCTTAGGTAATCCCCTATGACGAGTTCTGGTCCCTGTAGGTTTTTAGTGAACTTGTCTGTCTCTGCCAATGATATATGCTGTAATATCAGGATGTATTAAATTACAATGTGGAATCCACCTTATTTTTGGACACCATTGTGAGTTTAACTATCTGCATCATTGGGACTATATTGAATAGTCTTATCATGATATTCATTGTAATAGTGTATGGCTCCCTGATGATTAAATCAGTTTTCATGATCCTGCTACTCATTCTAGCAGTTTTTGATAATCTGACGTCAATATTTTGTATCCTTGACAAAAATGGGATACACAGCTTTCTTCCTTTCTCCTCTTCACTAATGTTCTGTAAAGGTTTAAAATTTGTAATGTTTTGGACGGGAAACATGTCTTCTTGGCTAATTGTTTTCATATCAGTTGAATGTATGATTGCCATATTTTTGTCATTAAAAGTACATGCTATTTTTACTCTTAGAAATTCTATTTATGTTATTTCAATTTTGATGCTTAATGTATGTCGATCATTTCGCCCTTCCTCTCTACTAGACGCTATCTATTGCATTTCTTTCCATCTTCTTGTACATCTTTTACCATCTCTATCATCAAGAAAATCAAATCCATGTACAGATTCAGAAACAATCATCAGTACACTAGCAGGAATAACCAAAATGATGATGACTATGATTGCAGTAAGCATTGTGTTTGTCATCACTACTCTACCTATTCTAATTGGTATTCTAATAAGCACAGCATCAGAACTTCTTGGAATAGATTTCATCAAAAATCAGTACAGGCCCCTGATGATAACATCCTATTTGGATTACATAATCTACAGTGTTAACTTCTTGTTATACTGCATCGCTGCGTCTGTATTCAGGCAGACATTGGTTCACCTTTTCAAATGCTTCAGAAACAGAAATCCCTTAATGTTGGAGTAACAAGTTAAGTTTTGTGAGTAATAGAATTTTCTTTCCAAACCATGTGAATATACAAAAATGTGATAAAAATAATGGCTACAGTAGTTAACCTAACTTAGAATATAATCAGTGTATCATGCTGTTGAGATTTAGTTCAGCTTGGTAAAACCTTCATGTGTAAATCGGGCAGTCATACTAAAAGACAACTGATATTCTGACCTCACAAACTGTACTTGTAGTGGGAGGAGTCACTAGTGTCCCCTAGTAATAAATCCTACATTCACACACTTCACTGGTGCACCCTAGTGAATAAATCCTGCATTCACACACTTCCACCACTGGTGTCATCATAACAACTGTTTACCTGACACCCCCCTCCCACCTCACTTTTATCTTCTACACACTCTACCCATCCACCTACACACATCGACACCCCCTCCTACTTTTATCTTCTACACACTCTACCCATCCACCTACACACATAGACACCCCCTCCCACCTCACTTTTATCTTCGACATGCTCTAACCATCCACCTACTCACATTAACTAGCAAACAAGTCCCATGTACATATTGGAAGAGCATCATCATTTTAATCCGGCATCCTTTTTCCTAATGACAATGTATATTCTATTGCTGATTCTCTCTATATTGACATAAAGTGATTCAATAGGCCAAAGTCAATAAAAACAGACTCTACATTAAAAGAGCAGAGGCACAAATGGTTGAATTGTTGTCATCAAAGTGATTATATAAGTTATTGGTCACTCGTGAGGACCTCTGGCTTCATGATCCTACTGCTGGTTTTAGCATCTTTGATAATGTAACTTTGATACGCTATGTGCTTCAAAAGGATGGCATATATGGCTTACTTTCATTCTCTCCCTCATTAGGATACTGTAGTGGACTCATGTTTGTCATGTTTTGGGCTGTGTCTTCTTGATTAATTGTACTTATATGTCGAACGTATGATTACCATATTTCTCCCACTGATGGTACTGAAGTTTTTCTAGCTTTTATTGAGTCCTAACCCGTCTGCATTTGGTGTGCGTGTATAAGGTTGCTAAACATCCCCATTGTCATGCCTACCCTATCATATGTGTGTAAGTTTGCTACACTCACAATGGGCACAATGCACAAATCATCTCAGTGCAAAAAGGTTGTAACGGACCTTTTGGCAAAATTTAGTTTCCTTAGAACTGTTTTAACATTCTATTGACCAGATGTCCCAAAAACCTCCTCCCAGATGCCACATAGTATAATATGAAATTAGACCTACAGTAAGAACAATAGGGGGCACAGCCAGGCGTAGTATAAACCATGTTTCACTCAATACTGTATATCAGACACCAACAAAATGTGGCCTTATGTAATGGCTTGACTCAACCATTTACTGGTTACTTCATATATATAATCAAGTAATGTAAATATGATAATATAATCAAATGAAAATAACTATTATGGGTATTGTGGACTTTAAGCCTTTACATAGTATACTAATTGTAAATCTACTCTTACATGTGCAGGCCTGTGACATGTAGTTTTCCTTTCCATTTTCTAGTCCATGTCTACCATGATTTGTGGAACATTGAAATAGCAACTGAGGAACATGGTCATCTTTGGCATTATGGAAATGATAAGATTTGCTGATATCCCAAAATGGTGAAGACATTTTTATATGCCTTTCCCACAGAATTGAGGGCCGTAACATAACAGTTTTTTTGTTTTATTTCTCACTTGCCTATACCCATAACTAATAATATACAATGGTATGTGGAAATGACAACACAATTTCATTTGCCACCACCCAGTAGCACGCTATGTTCTAACATTTATAGTTATACAGAAAATAAGTTCTCTAGATCTGTGATGTTATACAGAGCTTAGATACAATTCAGGTTAAGTGAATATGGACTGTTTCTGTACTTGTATAATTATATCCATTTTCGCCCTATAACTGTTTGTATTGCTGTATATTGCTGTAGTAGGAATAAAGTGCTTGAAATGTCGCTTCAATCTGTTACCAAGCATAGACTATATAACTGTACACAGTTACTAGCGACACCATGCACATGTAGGCATGTGTCGCAAGTCATCAAGATCAGACTAGGTAAACCAATCCTCTCATCATAAAATGGACATGCCAGTATCTGCCACAATAGGCCATTATGCAATGGATTCATGCATTATAACGTTTTTTACATGTGCCATCAGAAAGCTTCCATCTAAATAGAACTTAAGGACTCGAGCAGGACTGGCCAAATGGGTAAGATTTATGTCTAATTAACTATCCATATGTAAAAGGTTAAAGATAGAAACCTGTAATGGCCGTCACTGAAATGTCAGGCATTGTAAGGCTCTGGAAAGTGAGCTTTATGATATGTGAAAAGTCCTTCCTTTATCAACATAGGTGTTTGTGGAACAAACAGGCTAAATTAAGACAATCCATTTTTGAATAAGAAACTTTTGTCATAATAAACAAACCTGCACTTTTACTACCCCATGCATGCTATGACTAAGTATTGAAAGCTCATAACTTGTTTTACTGATGGGGGAACAGGTAGAAGTGACATTGACACTGTAAAAATTTTTTGATTTTTCTTCAATAATTTGTTTGGGATTAAATAGCTTTATTGTCCGAGTCTCATTTTCCATCAAATGTCTTTTTTGGAGAAGTGGGGAGGTGAGGGCTACTGATCGACTGTCAGACAAGATTTCTTACTACCAAACAAGCTCTGGAACTGGCACTGCTATTATTACACTGCAATTTGCTGCTGTAATTACACAGTGTTAGATATACTGCCGTAGCTACACTGTGATTATTTGACTACATTATTTGACTACAATACCCACTTTATGCACCTTTCTGCTCCCCTGTGCATTGTAATATGATAAGTGAAATACAGGAACAAGTCTCTTTAAGGCTCATAATGTGTATAAATATGTTGTACGTATTGTTGGTGTGATGCATAAATGCAGCCCTGACAGGTATTGCAAACCTGTCCTCACGAATTTCACTTATACCAGATTCGGTACTTTTTGGTGCTTTAAAGAGGGTTTTTTCTGGCTTTTGTGGGGTCCTAATCCAACTCACAATGAGTCCCGACCAGCAAATAGCTAACTGCACTCAGACATGTAACATAATCATCTTCAGAAAGGTGAATGTGTATATAATAAGTACATAAAGCTCTCCAAATCTGCGTTTGGTGTGTGTGTACATTTATAGTGTTGCTTAACCCCCCTATTGCCATGCTGACCCAATGTATGTATGAATGCTTGCTACACTCACAATGAGCACGATGCACTAATGAAGCAAAGCCTACAGTAATGTGTCATGACATTTACAACAAATGGGCATGAATCTAAAAACATGATACAGTCCTCAAAGGGTAGGTTATAGTAAATAATTACTGTGATAATACCTACAGTAACTATGTGTAGATACAAGCAACATGAGACCTAAACATGATACCTATCCTTGTTATTTGCCAAATGTTCTGCAACATTTACAACTGTGTCCTTACAATATGGATTTTGCTTATATAGATCAATAACGGGTCTTACGTACATTTGGCACAATCAAATATCACCAATACATATCATTCTCAGCCGTTCACCAATACAGGCTTTATTGTTCATATTTGATGCAATCGTAAAATCACTGCACCCCAGCTACCGAGGCAGGTCCCAGGCCATTTGACAGGATGGCATCACAGGCTCGGATACTGGTGTTTCTTCTTGCTGGTATCAACTTTCTTTCTAATAACTCTAACAACTTTCGTTTCGATGATATATAGATATGATAGGTCATCATGTATAAGACATACACTGAATGTAATGGCAAAACTATTCCTGGGGTTTGTTGAAGAAAGTGTTATTTTTGCCAGTATCGATGTACCCTTCTTGCATAAATCAGCCAATCGCATTAGTTGAAGATACTGCACAGTAATCACATTATATTATACGTTTCTGGTATCAAAGGTCTGTTACCGCATTTTTCTTTCAGCCCATGGCCTGTACATTATAGAGGCATCTCCAGCAGGGGGCCACATGTTTCTCGCCCAGCCCAATTCAGCAGCAACTAATCCAACACAGGACAGTGTCAAGTGCGCACTTAACTGTGTTAAGGATGAGGGTTGTGCTGGTTTCACCACAGTGTTCAACTCTGATACACAGACCTTCTGTACCTTGGTCATGCATCCACCTATGCTACTCATGCCCAGCACAGGAATTGTTTATAAGAAGGTGAGTATAATGTCGGCAGTAAACATATTTTTCTGACATTAAGAAGACATGGTTTTCAGTTTTGAATGAATTTGACTGAATGTTAAAAAAAAAGCATTTAAGATGAAAAATGCTGATAGAAAATGTTGAAAGTGTTATTTCAACAAAGTGCTAACGTTCTAACCTACATTATAATGGTTATTTGGTCTCTGCAAGGACTCCGATTTCGAATGTTTGTAAAACTTAAAACGTTGAAGGGAAATGCATTAAAAACTTTCTTTCTGAGTGGTTTGCAATAGGAGTTGATGCAAAAGAAATTATTACAGGTTGGGAGACATTTAGGGTAGAATCACCTCAAGTCTGCCATATACCTTGAGTGGGCCACCCCTTCATGGAACAGAACAAACAGTATGCATACTGAATAAACAATATCAACTAGTTATCAAATTAATATTATTCAACTAGTTAACAATATTCATTTAGTGTAATCACAATTTTTAAGCTCCTTGGAGGGGTCGCCGACTCTAGGTATGTGGCCGACTTGCGGTGAGTCTACCTAAGATAAATTTTGCTTTGCAAACATTTCTCACAATATCCAATCTACATTTATGAGACGTCCTTTATACACATGTGAAAATCGCTCTTTTTGGCCAGCAGGAATAGGAAACAGCTATACAGCAGCACCACAGGGGTTATACAAATACCTTTAATGGCACGATCCTAAGGATATTTTCAAACTTTCAAGGAAACATAAACTCCTGGAGTGTGGTCCTTGTGAAAACACAATTCAACAGACAATATCAAGAGATGTTTAAACTCTCAACCTTTAGATTTAGCGGGTGGTATTCTAACATGAATTGAGGTATGCCAGTAAGTCAGGCCCATTAGTAGTTAATCATCTTTGACTGTAATTCTTCATCTTCACGTCAAAACCAAAACCATCACAAGTGCCACTGCCACTGCTGCTGCAGCTGCCGCTGCCACTGCCACCCCTCCTACAACTACTGCACTCACTCCACACTGGGGAGTATGGACGCCGTGAAGGGCCAGACCACAGAATCAAATGCACTTCAAAATCAGTATGGTTTTCGTACTATCCCCCTAGATGAGGTTTAAAAAAATATTGCTGTCACACATGATAATTTCCCCTGTCAAGTGGCAACCTGAAAAGAATTAGCTGTCAACACAATATTTTCCCCTGTCAACTGTGAAGTTAGGAAAAATTCTGCCGTCAACTGTCAACCTGACAGCAGAAAAAGCATGTTGACATCTGAAAAGACAACATGATTTTTTCCCTGTCAGTTGACAGTTGACGACAGAATTCTTTTCTAACTTGACAGTTGACAAAGGAAAAATCATGTTATCTCATCTGCTGTCAACATGATATTTTCCTTGTCAACTGTCAAGTTAGAAAGATTCTGCTGTCAACTGTCGACTTGGCAGTTGATAGAGGAAAAAATCATGTTAACCACAGGTCTTTCTTTCTCACTTGGCAGTTGACAGGGGAAAATATTACATTGGCAGGAGATATTTTTCTACTTTGACAGATGACAGGTTGAAATTTCAAGTTTTACAGTAGCTTTTTTTATTTCAATTTTTGTTGTTCCTATATTGGGGATAAAAAATTCAAGTTAAATTTTTTCAAGGTGTGGCCCTCCACGGCTTCCGTAGTGGAGGCTTCCATAATTATGCATACTTATACTTATCTCAAGATATCTCGGGAAATATGCAAGTTTGGTATATTGATATGTTAATGACCACCCAAATTCATAGAGCCATAACTCAAAAACTAGCAGAGATATTTTCTAATGTAATACATCATTGAAAAGCTCATGACTTGAATTTAGAAATTGACTTTTCCCCTTGGGGGACCCTTTTGCTCTGGCTGGACACATATGCTGAAAAAAAATTGATTCTCTCTATAAACTTCACTGCGAGGGGTAATGAGTATGTTCCTTGCAAAAACCTTGTCTGGGCAAAAAATCCTTCCTCTCCTGTGTAGGATAAATATTTTTAATTATTACACGACTTTTGTGATTTTGGGTTCTTTTTGTGGATATTCCCATTTTGATACCTGTCGATATTGCATGCCATGATGCATGCATCATGACCTTTGTAAGGTGTGCACCCAGTGCTGTTATCCATGGATATCAGCACACCTTACATGTCATATGTCACATGTTAAAACCTACAAAATTTTCATTGCCAGAGGTAGGGGTCGAACCTGCACTCTACTGATCACTTGCTATGTTGAGGGCTTTATTTCCTACAGAAATAATCATTATATCTCCACAAAATGTGCATACTTTCAATAAAGGTTAATAAAGGTTTATCGCGATTCTGGTCACTTTTCTTGTCTTGGAAAAAATGAATACTCATTCTCTTCCTGTGTAGGATAAATATATTTAACTAACCTAACTATGTCAGTTATTTACCCCCCCCCCCCACATATACCTAACTGTCCAATGTAAAGGATAGGGCATTTCTGCCAATGCTTTGTAGTAGCAGGTATTGGAAGTGCTCTTTGTCTGGGCGAAATTGTGTCCGGGCGAGTGACCTTTCAGTTGATGAAATCTAATGCTTATTTCCTATAGAAGTAAGCATTAGATCTCCAAGAAAATTGCAGGTCCATTTGCTATCTGAGCTTCTTGGAAAGGGTTTCTAAAAAATGATATACCATATAGATAATAGCAATCATGCTGTTAACTTCATACTATATTGTGTCACTGGGTCTGTATTCAGGCAGACTTTGGTACATATGTTTCAATCCTGCAGGCAAAAGGTATGCAGAGACATATTGAGGAGTCATATCCACCTGTTGAGGCACAGTTGTAGAGTATTTCTACTTATGTTCTTATCCTGCACTTCCTCTCACTGCAGATTTCAATGTTATGAAATGTGATCATTTTGTACAATTACTTTGACTGATATACCGAAGAGTGCCATTGCAACATGGTCAATAAAAGCTTTCAAACTTCAACTACTCACATAGTCATAACTATAGTGTTAACTAAAATCATCGATCTATCTGATATTTCAAATGATAAACTGTCATTCACTAAAAGTCTTTTAAATCTGTAAATGTTGTGCCCCTACATTGAATTGTGACTAATCATTTAGATATACTAGGCCTGTGAATATCAATACCAGTACACCTACACTCTAGTCAAACAGCTAGTGTGACAAAATATGTTTTAAGTTTTCCATTTACAATGGATTCTTTTGGAAATCTAGATTTTGTGTTTGAAAATTATTCCTATCTTAATACCAGTAGAAATGAGAGTGACTTTATTGTTGCAACAGATGATATGGAAAAACAAAAATCTCCATTTCATATTGCCATGGACATGACCATTTGTTGCATTGGTGTAGTTCTAAATAGCCTCATCATCATTGTCATATTGTATGGCTCATTGATGAGGACCTCTGTCTTCATGATCCTGCTTCTGTTCCTTGCAGTATTTGATAATTTGACTTCGATATTTTTAACTCTTGCCAATCATGGGATATATGCCTTTCTTCCTTTTTCTTCATCTCTATGGTTCTGTTATTAATTCTATGTTATATTCAGCAGAATACATGTCATCTTAGATAATTGTTTTTATACATATTGAACGATTTATTGCAATATTTTCTCCATTGACGGTTCATATATATTGCAGTGTGAGGAAATCTAGTTATGCTATTACAATACTAACAATTGTGATGTGTATTGTCAGTTTGCCCTTGCTATTTGCCGGCCATCTTGGTATGGACAGTGAAATGGCTTTGTGCTATGCCTTCAGCCAAGGTTCTCCTCTAGATGTTCTCTATCATGTTGTTTATTAACTCTTATATTGCATATTGCCTTATGGTATTATTTCTGTCATAAATATTAATCATAAAGAAGATGAAAACTCAGCACAAATTTAGGAATACTCATCAGATGTCTAAAGATGCTAGAACAAAAAAAAATACCCATTGTAATGCTTGTTGTCTGCATTGTCATTTTGATTACAACATTAACTCTGGGTCTTGTTTTCTTAATGGATTTGCTATCTAAACCTCTTGGAACCAATAAAGTCACTCTAGGAAGTAACCCAGGTAACAAAGAACGTTAATCCAACGTGGATAAACGTTTTTTATTGGTCAATCTTCTTAACGTCATGTGAAAAACGTTGAAATGACATTTAATTTACCTCATCCTAATAACCTCAAATGGAAAATGTTCATTTGACATTGAATAGACGTTCATGAAAATGAGGTTTTTCTGCTCAACATTGAATTAACGTTCAGGAAAAAAACGTCATTTTACATAACATTAATTCAACGTTCAGTGAATAACTGATGTAAACTAAAATATACATAGATATCATATATTTTGGCTGATAATCCAAAAGGAGGTATACCTAAAGATAAAAATGGTTTTCAAACATGAGGAGAGTGAAGAATAACCTTGATATATGACATCACCATTTGAAATCTGTATAAGATCTATTGAATGTGCTATTCTGTCATAGTGTTTGCTGCCCCTATTAATGAAATACTTGACTTATCTTAATCAATATCCTTTTCTATCTAATTTTCTGTTGTAACTCAAACAATTGGTAAGCAGGCACCCTTGGAACAACAAATCATCCAAATATATACATCATTTCATATGATAATTACCATTTTCATTTGTCTATGGGGATTAACACTGTTTTGAGATCATGGACATTTTATGAAGAATCAAGACACAATTATATCATGGTTGTTAAAAATTTGCAAAGAATCAGTGTTAGAGCACCCCATGGTATACCCCTATGTAATAGATATTCTGTATATTTGCAGTAAACAAGAGAAATAATAATAGTACTGGTCGATAATAGGGAATATTTGCACCATGTGCTGTTGAGAGAAAAACGTTAAAAAAACGTTTATTTAACGTTTTTCCTGGTTTCAGTATATCTCACCAGGTGGCCTCAGAACCAAACACTGTAGTATGATTGTCATTCCATATCATATTCAAGTAAACATATCAAAATAATAACAATATGATTTAGATTATATTAACCATGACTTCAGAATTCAATTATGGAATCTGTTCCAACTTATGACACATAAAAAAATTTATACCATATCCACCTAGAGATATCATATTTGGCCACACACCTTATGGTTAGAGATCAGAGAGAGACATAACCCCCTATCCCATGTGTACTTCTATGTATACAACATGAAATGATGGACTGCCCTGATGATTATACCCAATGGCAAGCTTATGGGTATGTGCACAGGAATATATGAAGTGATGATTCTGAATTGAATAAAAAGTATTACAATAACAGAGAAATTAATGACACATTATTTCAACGTTATTTTGAGGTTAAATCAACACTAAATCAATAGTAAATCAACGTTCATTAGGTAGATAATAACATCAAAAATAGGTTGTTCTTTTGTTAAGCCAATTAACGTTGTTCTATGAACGTCAAAACAACGTCAAATGAACCATCAAATGAACGTTGTTTTGAGCATCAAATCAACGTTTATTTGAGTCCACGATTTTTACTGCAATTTAACGTTGTTTCCCAACGTTTATTTAACCCATTATCAACATTAAAACAACGTTAAATTGACGTTGAATTGTTACCTGGGAACACTCTAGGAATCACACTCCATTTGAATATCATTAATCATGGGATCAATTTCCTGCTTTACTGTGTGACTGGATCTGTATCTAAGCAGACATTGGTTCATCTCTTTCAAAACTGCAAGAAATGGAATTCAGAAAGAAACTTTGAGGAACCATGTCCAACTGTGGAGTAACAATTCTAGATTGTCTTTGATTCAACTTCATTTGATTAATATTAGTCTTTATGATCTTTCTGCTGGTCCTAGAGGTACTTGATAATCTGATAGTCAAGACACTTAAGGTATTGCTTGTGTTTCAGTTTGAACTAATAGTTCACTCTTGGTACTGAGTTTAGTAAGCTGATCCTAGATTTCCCTTACCCAAGTATTTAAACCATTATGCATTTTAATATCAATCACTTTGGTCTTAATCTGGTATGAATTCTAGTCATATTCTGTAGATTTTCATAGATTTTCTACTAATGTGACGTGGGGTATGTTTGTATGATTAAAAAAACCTGAAGTAATTGTAATCTTTAAAAACATGACACCACATATCAAACATGGTGGAAGAGGAAGTCATTTATTTCCTGCAACTCTTGTTTGGCAATATAGATTTATGCCGTGACAAACACAAATGATGATATCAATATTCCTGTGCTGGATGCCTCCATGATATTTTAATCTCCCCCATCCTAATGCCAGTTCTCACATACCATCCTGTTCACCAAAGGGGCTTGTCACGTAATTCTGAACCACACATATATATCAGTTGGGACATTGCAATTTTGTTTAGGAATTATAAATACTTATTGTATCATGGATCAAACAGAAAACACTGAAAACCCGCCGCTATTGGAAAGTAAAAGTTTAAAATTTGTAATGTTTTGGACGGGAAACATGTCTTCTTGGCTACTTGCTTTCATATCAGTTGAATGTATGATTGCCATATTTTTGTCATTAAAAGTACATGCTATTTTTATTCTTAGAAATTCTATTTATGTCATTTCAATTTTGATGATTGTAATGCTTATCCTTGATTCACCAGTGCTATTCACCTCCAACATTGGCATAGTCAGGTCTAAGCTAAAGTATAGAAATGACCCTGGGTGATATTTTACCTGTTTTTTACATTTTTGACCCTGCCCCCCACCATCCCCCCTCTTACCCTACTTGAAGAATTTTCACCCCAGAGTCATTTTTGACCCTGGGTCATTTGTGACCCAGAGTCATTTATGACCCTGTCCCCCACCCCTCCTCTTCCCCATCTCTCTGCCCTATCAGTTGACCTAGATAAGTGGCCTCTCCCCTATACTGACTTTCAGTTATGAATGGGCAGCAGATTAAGTTTCAAATTGTGTTTTCTCAACTTCTATAGTTCATAGCTAAAAGTTATTTTACATTTAACTAGGATACATATTGGTCTTTCCAGCGATGTATGATTGATCAATCTCAAATGTGATACAAACTTATCATTTGCATTATTGTGAGCCAAGAGAGCTATTTTCCCTCATACCAACTGCAATAAATAAAACAGAATGCAAAATAAGATGGCTAAAAAGTAGTTTGGTATTCTAGACTACCATTATCAATCCTCCTCTTTTCATATATGATGGTTTTATGATGGATAGATAAAGAAAAATGGCCCCAAAAAGCAAATTAAAATTGCTTTTTCCATAGCAGACAGAGCAGGGTCATTTTTCACCCTGGGTCATTTTCACCCAGGATCATTTTTGGGGTTTTACAGAACCTGATAGTGGGAGGGCTGAATGTATGGTGCCCTTCCTCTCTACTAGACAGTGTCTATTGCATTTCTTTCCATCTTCTTGTACATCTTTGTACCATCACCAGCACGAATATTCTAATCATCAAGAAAATCAAATCCATGCACAGATTCAGAGACAATCATCAGAACACTACCAGAAATAACCAATATGATGATGACTATGATTGCAGTAAGCATTGTTTTTGTCATCACTACTCTACATATTCTAATTGTTATTCTAATAAGCACAGCATCAGAACTTCTTGGAATAGGTTTCATCAAAAATCAGTACAGGCCCTGATGATCCTATTTGGATTACATAATCTATAGTGTTAACTTCTTGTTATACTGCATCGCTGCGTCTGTATTCAGGCAGACATTGGTTCACCTTTTCAAATGCTTCAGAAACAGAAATCCCTTAATGTTGGAGTAACAACTTAAGTTTTGTGAGTAATAGAAATTTCTTTCCAAACCATGTGAATATTCAAAAACGTGATAAAAATAATGTCTACAGTAGTTAACTTAACTTAGAATATAATCAGTGTATCATGCTGTTGGGATTTAGTTCAGCTTGGTAAAACCTTCATGTGTAAATCGGGCAGTCATACTAAAAGACAACTGATATTCTGACCTCACAAACTGTACTTGTAGTGGGAGGAGTCACTGGTGCACCCTAGTGAATAAATCCTGTATTCACACACTTCCACCACTGGTGTCATTAAAACAACTGTTTACCTGACACCCCCCTCCCACCTCACTTTTATCTTCTACACGCTCTACCCATCCACCTACACAAATCGACACCCCCTCCTACCTCACTTTTATCTTCTACACACTCTACCCATCCCCCTACACACATAGACACCCCCTCCCACCTCACTTCGACATGCTCTAACCATCCACTTACTCACATTGACAAGCAAACAAGTCCCATGTACATATTGGAAGAGCATCATCATTTTAATTTAGCATCCTTTTTCCTAATGACAATGTCTATACTATTGCTGATTCTCTCTATATTGACATAAAGTGATTCAATAGGCCAAAGTCAATAAAAACAAACTCTACATTAGAAGAACAGAGGCACAATTGCTGAATTGTTGTCATCAAAGTGATAATATAAGTTGTTGGTCACTCGTGAGGATCTCTGGCTTCATGATCCTACTGTTGGTTCTAGCATCTTTGATAATGTGACTTTGATATGCTATGTGCTTCAAAAGGATGGCATATTTGGCTTACTTTCATTCTCTCCCTCATTGGGATACTGTAGTGGACTCATGTTTGTCATGTTTTGGGCTGTGTCTTCTTGGTTAATTGTACTTATATGTCTGTTGAACGTATGATTGCCATATTTCTCCCACTCATCGTACATACCTATTGCACTGTAAAGAAATCTGTTTATGCCATCTTGATACTAATAGTTGTGGTGTTTATTACTGATATCACGCTGCTATTTACCATAGTTGGTGGGATGAATTCATGTCACTCTTTTGGGTTTGGTTCAATACTCCAAAACATTAATAACTTTTGCAATGTTTTTATTATCTCTTTTATCAAAAAAATAATCTTCAAAAGGATTAGATGATAGCTATTGCAAACCTGTGCTTATGAATGTCACTTATACCAGATTCGGTACTTTTTTGGTGCCTATAAAGAAGTTTTTCTAGCTTTTATTGAGTCCTAACCCAACTCACAATAAATCCCCACCAGGAGATAGATAACTGCACTCAGACATGTAACATAATTATCTTCAGAAAGGTAAATGTGTATATAAGCACATAAAGCTCCCCGTCTCTGCATTTGGTGTGCGTGTATAGGGTTGCTAAACATCCCCATTGTCATGCCAACCCTATCATATGTGTGTAAGTTTGCTACACTCACAATGGGCACAATGCACAAATCCTCATCTCAGTGCAACAAGGTTGTTACGGACCTTTTGGCAAAATTAAGTTTTCTTAGAACTGTTTTAACATTCTATTGACCAGATGTCCCAAAACCTCCTCCCAAATGCCACATAGTAGAATATGAAATTAGACCTACAGTAAGAACAATAGGGGGCACAGCCAGGCATGGTATAAACCATGTTTCACTCAATACTGTATATCAGACACCAACAAAATGTGGCCTTATGTAATGGCTTGACTCAATCATTTACTGATTACTTCTTATATATAATCAATTAATGTAAATATGATAATAATATTATAATCAAATGAAAGAACTATCATGGGTATTGTGGACTTTAAGCCTATACATAGTATACTCATTGTAAATCTACTCTTACATGTGCAGGCCTGTGACATGTAGTTTTCCTTTCCATTTTCTATTCCATGTCTGCCATGATTTGTGGAATATTGAAATAGCAACTGAGGAACATGGTCATCTTTGGCATTATGGAAATGATACGATTTGCTCATATCCCAAAATGGTGAAGACTTAACTTTTTTATAAGCCTTTCCCACAGAATTGAGGGCCGTAACATAACAGTTTTTTGTATTATTTCTCACTTGCCTATACCCATAACTAATAATATACAATGGTATGTGGAAATGACAACACAATTTCAATTGCCACCACCCAGTAGCACGCTATATTCTAACATAAATAGTTATACAGAAAATAAGCTCTCTAGATCTGTGATGTTATACAGAGCTTAGATACAATTCAGGTTAAGTGAATATGGACTGTTTCTGTACTTGTATTATATCCATTTTCGCCTTATAACTGTTTGTATTGCTGTATATTGCCGTAGGAGGAATAAAGTGCTTAAAATGTCACTTCAATCTGTTACCAAACATAGACTATATAACTGCACACAAGGGACTTGAGACACATGCCTACATGTGCATGGTGTCATTAGTAAAGATCAGACTAGGTAAACCAATCCTCTCATCATAAAATGCACATGCCAGTATCTGCCACAATAGGCCATTATGCAATGGATTTATGCATTATAACGTTTTTTACATGTGCCATCAGAAAGCTTCAATCTAAATAGAACTTAAGGACTCAAGCAGGACTGGCCAAATGGGTCAGATTTATGTCTAATTAACTATCAATATGTAAAAAGTTAAAGATACACATAGAAAGCCATAATGGCCGTCACTGAAGTGACAGGCATTGTCAGGCTTTGTAAAGTGAGCTTTAAGATATGTGGAGACTCCTTCCTTTATCAACATAGGTGTTTTTGGAACAAACAGGCTGAATTAAGACAATCCATCTTTGAATGAGAAACCTTTGTCATAATAAACATACCAGCACCTTTACTACCCTATGCATGCTATGACTACTTATTGAAAGCTCATAACTTGTTTTACTGATGGGGGAACAGGTAGAAGTGACATTGACACTGCAAAAAATGTTTACGATTTTTTTTTAATAATTTATTTGGGATTGAATATCTTTATTGTCCAAGTCTCAATTTCCATCAAATGTCTTTTTTGGAGCAGTGGGCAGGTGAGGGCTACTGATCGACTGTCAGACAAGACTACCAAACAAGCTCCGGAACCGGCACTGCTATCATTACGCTGCAATTTACTGCCGTAATTACACTGTGTTAGATATACTGCCGTAGCTACACTGTGATTATTTGACTACATTAAATGGAGTGCCTGGATACCCACTTTATGCACCTTTCTGCTGCCCTGCGCATTGTAATATGATAAGTGAAATACAGGAACAAGTCACATACAGTACCTGTTTAACTCTTTAAGGCTCATGATGTGTATAAATCTGTTGTACGTCTTGTTGATAGGATGCATAAATGCAGCCCTGACAGGTATTGCAAACCGGTGCTTATGAATTTCATTTATACCAGATTCTGTACTTTTTTGGTGCTTTTTTTTGGCTTTCATGGGGTCCTAATCCAACTCACAATGAGTCCCAACCAGCAAATAGCTAACTGCACTCGGACATGTAACATAATCATCTTCAGAAAGGTGAATGTGTATATAAGTACATAAAGCTCTCCACATCTGCGTTTGGTGTGCCTGTACATTTATAGGGTTGCTTAATGCCCCTATTGCCATGCTGACGCAATGTATGTATGAATGCTTGCTACACTTACAATGGGCACGATGCACTAATGTAGCACAGCCTAAAGTAATGTGTCATGACATTCACAATAAATGGGTATGAATCCAAAAACATGATACAGTCCTCAAAGGGTAGGTAATAGTAAATAATTTTTGTGGTATTACCTACAGTAACTATGTGTAGATACAAGAGCAGTATAGTATGTATCGGAACGGGACTATAGCTAATCTAAGGATATTACTCACTGGGGATGCAGCCAATCAGAGGCCTCCATTTGGTCACGTGACCTGTGACGTCACTGGACCCCCTGTGGTGCATGCCCATATAAGGTCATGTGACCTTGACTTGACCTCATTTGCATAATAGGCCATGCCTCCATTCGGTCACGTGACCTGTGACGTCACTGGACCCCCCGTGGTGCGTACCCATATATGGTCATGTGACCTCGACCTTGACCTAATTAGGGGTGTGCATACCCATATATAGTCATGTGACCTTGAGCTCGACCTAATAAGAAGATTACCCCAGTCATGTGACCCCTCATTTTGCATAATAGACTACGCCCCCTTGACCTATTTAGGGGAACAGGACTATAGCTAACTACAGGATGCAGCCAACCAGAGACCTTCATTTGGTCACGTGACCTGTGGTGCATGCCCTTTAATATATGGTCATGTCACCTTGAGCTCGAACTTATTAGTGGTGTGCATGCCCATATATGGTCACATGTGCTCTATTTGTTCACGTGACCTGGTGGTGAGTTCCTTATTTGGAAAATAGGCCACGCTCCCTTTGGTCATGTGACCTACACCCAACGCAAGGTGAGCTCCTTATTTGGAAAATAGTCCACACCCCCTTAGCCAATTAGAGGCCTTCATTTGTGACCCGATTATGTAAAAGGGGGTTGGTTAACCATGAACTTTTTTTGTATGTAAACAGCACGTGATTTAACTATGTGGTTTTTTTTGGGGTAAAAATAAAAATAAATGAGAAAAAAACCTTGGGGAGGGGGGCCCTTGGGGTGGGGGGCCCCCTTAGGTTGGGTTGGGTGGGGGGCCTTGGGGTGGGGAGGAGCCCCTTTAAAATAGGGGGAAAAAAGGCAAGGCAAGCTCAAAGCTTGCCCAAAAAAAAATAAAAAAAGGGAGTAAACCCACCCTACCCTTTTGGGGTAGGGGTGGGTTTTTACTCGACATAAGTAAAAACGTCAAAATAACATAATGAGTGGGTGGCGCCACCTGTCGGTTATTTTCTTTTACTTTTTATTTGTACTTATTCATTCATATATTGTGTTCGCAGCAAGCATTCACACATTGTGTGTACAACATGCTAAGGGGAGATAAAATAAAGGCTACTTTTCTTTCAAGTGTTAGCTGTGAAAAACGTGTCAAACTTGTATGAAGGGTATATATATCTGTCGCGCTAGTCTAAAGGACACAACTTCTTTTTTTGCGTCTTGTACACTTCATTATCAACAATGTATTCTAGGATGCCTGTTTGCGAGGTTAAAGCTTTTCCAACGGATTTAGGTTCTTTTCAGTAAGTATTTACCTTGTTTACCAGTATAACAATAATTTATAACCTTGAACCCGTAGAGGAAATGTCACATGTGTGGTAAGGTAATTTTCTATTAGTTAGAGGTATGAGATACTATGTATGTTTAATAATGACAAAAATAATTTGTATCATTACATTTTTTTTTTTTCAAATATTCATTTTTTCATTTTTTTTTTTCATTTATAAAGGTCGAGGGGTAAAAATATATCCAAAAAGGCAAACACAATGCATCTGTATAGAGTATGCATTAACGACTACATAACACCTCAATACTTTCTCAAGATGTCAAACTGTTTGGAGGCCATAATGATATCTAAGAGGGAGAGAGCTAAAGCGTCAACGGTTACTACAATTGTGGAACGACCAATAGCCAGGTTATTAATGACCGACACTTGTCATTATTTACTACACAGGGAGTAAAAAGATGAATGTTACGGATGTAAAAACCATAAGTCGTAGGTTAAATATCATGGATGCTACTCCGACAAGGAAGAACTTATTTCTATGTATGGAAAGTGGGTATTTTCCAGGATGCTTGTCGGTGATATTTGGAATGAATTTACAAGGTTGTGTGCCATATTTGACGTTGTCAATACCCTGAATGTGAAAGAACTGATAACATATCTTTTCAATATGGATTATAGACGTGTATTGGCTGACAAAAGCAAGACCTTTCCAGTACAAATTCTATAATATAACTGTGAACAAAGTAAAAAATGTTGAAATTTGTTATTTGTACTCATAATAACATTCATCCTAAGAAAATCACTAGGTAACTGATGAGGGAGTAGTGTATATTGAACTATTTGTCTACCTATGAAATGACACTTGAATAAATGTGTTGAAAAAAGAGACTTGGATAAAGATATCAAGGGGTGCATGACCATCTAGGGGTGGTTTATTATGTAAATAAGAATTTTCATAAATCTTATTTTATTTTACCCTTTTTTTTAAAATAATAAATGAAAAGATTAAAAGTGGTGATGGTGTTGGATAAAAGAGGGTGAAGAGAGCAAGTGGTGCCTCGTCTAAAGTAAACCTTTGATAAAAGACAACAAAATAGAGACCATTTGTTAGCGTACAACAGCTAATATGTTTCACAAGTTTGGTCTCGGTCAATACAGAAAAGATAGCAAGGTTAAATTTGTATTTGATTAACTCGACAAACACAATACATTGAGCTCTATACATCTAGACAAGGTGAAGGTTTTGTTACCAGGGACGCTTTGGGTATTTCATGGGTAACACACCAGGTGGCGACACTGCGCTAGCGCTGTGCCGTCATGGCGAGATCGTGTATCAATTTATGCTTTATAAGCTTGAGTAATTTCTCAGAAGTGCTCCCACCTTTGTTTTTGGGAGTATATGGGTACATATCTGGATTTGGGTAATGAATGGTTATTGTTGCTTGAAATCACGGGTCGAAAAAATTAAATTTTGAAAAGGTCTAAAGTTTGGAGCGCGACGCACGGGTCAGTGCACTATAAAAGGAAATTTTTTTTAGACGTTATGTAATCGGTCGGTTGGTAACCATAGAAGTGTACGAGCTCGAACTTATTTTTCCCAACGGAGTCATCCTCCATCTATCCGTAACGATGACAAACGGAAGTTGGGTAATTTATCAAGATCACGTCTCAAATTCGGAATTTTGAATTAATTTTGTGTTTGGTTTGCCATTCTAAATAGAAAGATTCGCTTTTATTTCCAGTATAACACAGATCATCTTTACGGTGGTGGAGCCGGGGGCTCAAAACGGGTTCTTAGGTATGTGAAAGTTTACTGAGCGAAAAGTTGTGTTAACACGTGTCAATGTTGTTATTATGACGCATGCAACAGTTTAGGCTGTCACCACATGCCTGGTTACCATGGTGACGGCTGTGACAGACGTCAGTTTCTATACATCGATGCATATTCAAGATGGCGCCAGGCTGACGTGACTGGCGGGAAATTTCCAACCAGACGCTGTGGCTGGCGTTCTTTGGATAAGTAAAGGTGCATAACATGTTAGCTGAACTTATCTACTGTTATCACTTGATGCTGTCGTGGGTGGATATAGATAGAACTAAACGACCGTGGTGTACGAGGTGGTCGATCCACCACGAGGGAGTTGACAACTCCCGAGGGGTGGATCGACCACCGAGGACACCAGGGGAGTTTAGTTCTATATTTATTTTATGTTTTTAGAGTCTTTAATTAACTGATAATTAGCAAAATCCATTACCGTAGTTCCCCGTACGAGCGCCGGTCCGCCATTTTGAATGTTTACATGCACCCAGAACGAGGCTGCAGTGGTGGATCTGCCGCTGTGGTGGATCGACACACGTTACGCCACTGGGGGTGTGGCGATCGGCTCCGCAATGCTATCTCTACGGGAAGAAGTTATTCACATAAAATAAAAGTGGTTATCGGGTGAACTGATTATTGAGACTTGGGGTGTAAGTGGGGGGCCCCAAGGAGGGGGGTAAAAGGTTCTGTAGGGGGATGGTGTTGTGGGATGGGAAAAGGGAAATCCCCTCATCAGCGTCATCACCGACCTATCTGGTGCTGTGTCCGACGCAGGGCGGAGGACGATCATTACATGAATCTGAACTAATTAGATCTTGGGATTTATGTAAAAAAAAAAAGAAGGAAAACTCACCATCAAAAGTGTCAGTGCCCCTCTCAGCCAGTGTAGGATCAAACAGGAGGGATTTATCCTTTGGTGGTTTGAGAAGAAAGACCCGTTTCCTTGGGATCATTTTCTCCATTATTGAGCATCAAAATGGCGGACGAAAGGTGTGGTCAATAACTAATCATGGTTGATGTTCTTAATCATCTCCTTCAGCTTAGTCAAAAAAAGATTGTGGTTGTACCATGATCAGTGTACTGTGAAGAGTGATGAGCTATGTCAGGTGTATGGTCACATGATGCATATACACCACTCGACACGTGAGCACACAGCAAAGGACGCCTATGATTGGTGACAACAAGTGTAACCACGGTGAAAACTTGAGGTGATATCCGAGAATGTGTTATTGAGTCTGTTGACAATATTGAGGATTTATTATGGATAACTGATGCAGTATTCTTTAGGGTGAGTACATCCTTAATCAGTGCTAATATTTTTTGATTAGATGGCGGGGTGGTTGCTATGGATACACCAGAAACATTAACCGGTGGGTTTCCAAAATGCCGCCACAGTGGTAGGTTAATGGAAACTCAGACAATGGGTCCAGTGTAAAGTTTTGGGCACAGGACAAATTAGAATTTACCATTATCATGTCGCGATCCTTTTAGTGTACACGTACTGATGCTATAGAGTAGGTTGTATTTTTTTATTTGTACTTATACAGATATTTGATATTTCTGTAGCACATAACCCAGGGGAACATGTACACAGGTGGTGAGATTCAAAAGCAGATAAAGTTGGTCAGTATAGGGGTATTCTCATAGTTTAGAGGAAAACAGGTAAGACGGCTCTTTAGGACCAGGCAAGTTTGACTGACAGAGAACAAGAAAGTAGGATTTTAATCCAATTACCTTTATTTAAAAAAATGACACTGATAATAAATCAAATGTGTACTTGAGTCAAAACTATGCCACAAATAGTATACTTGGTCCCATATTGACAATAAGGTATCCACATATCTATAGGTAATACAGTAGTCAGAATAAGTAGGAAGGTTTTAAAAATATCGGAGAAATAACATAGGAGGTGAAGACTACATAAAATTACCAGCTTCACACATATCCATGTTTGTGTGATTCATCTCAATGTAATGTGAGTAGGATCTGGACATGGTTATGTAAGTTGGTAGCGACTGTACCCTGTGGAGTAGACATTGCTTGTATCAACGCAAATCGGGAATACCTCTGTTCTATAAATAGAGTAAATACTTTTCCCAGTTTGATGGGTATGGGTACAGTGACGTGTAGCTTGTTTTGATTCTGCCAGTGCACATGCACTCTCTTCTTGTAGTAGTAACCTATGGGTACACTTAGTATCAGCCCACCCTTAGAAATATTTTTGTTTCCTGTCCAGAGGGTTGGTGGAATGAGAAAATTTTTTCCTGAGTTCTGAAAAAATTATTTTATGTCCATTAGCATAAAAATCTTAGAATGTGATGGGGAATTCAGCCCGTCCCCACTTACAATGTTCATGAACAATTAAAAAATATTTTCCTAAAAAAACCTTTCCCTACCTCCCTAATGGGTCTAAAAAATCCCACCCTCTGGACAGGAAACGAGCAAATTTTAAGGGTAACCTCATAGCTCCCTTTGTGGGCATTATGTAGTGCCTCTCATAAATTATTGAGGTCTAGTTGTATTTTCTCATGGGGATTAACCCATTGAGGGCTAGCATCGACTATAGTCGACACCATGGTAGGCCTAGCATCGACTATAGTCGACACCATGGCAGGCCTAGCGTCGACTATAGTCGATGCCAGTTATATAGGATTAGTATAGGAATTGAAAATAGGCTCGTCCTCTAGGAACTATACTTTTTTCAGAGGCCGTCCCCATGGCCAGGGCGACAATTTTTGCTCTGCCCTTAAGCCATTAAACAACTAGGCCTCAATATGGGTGAAAGTGAAAAGTCAGTAAATCTGAACTAAAATTAAAGAGGAAGGACCTTGGCCAAGGAGTTTGACTGAAACTTTAAAAACGTCACCATGCTGTAATTTTTCTTTCAACCCTGGAGGACCCCACACCTAGAGAGGTATATTTTCATAGTCCATCTGCCAGTCAGCTCCCTATGTTATAGCTCCATAAACATCCTACTCAATTTTTGACATATTTCGATAGTGGATAAAATCACCAAAAAACCTGAAAATTCCAAAAAAATATCATATTTCCCATGTCTAGCTTTTTTTAATGGGTTGCCATATTCCAATGAAACATCATAATAGAATTTTCCATTCTCGTTGATAATAAAATGATGCACAAATGGAACTGTGTCTATCAACACATTGGAAGCTGTAGTCCAGTAACCAAGACATCAATATCTATTTATGGTAAAACTATTTTGTTAACGACAAAAAGTGTAACTGACATACCTCTAATTTTGGGCAATGATGAACTACTTTCTCAACCGCTTTTCCTTCAAGCATAATTTGCAGTTTTGCTACATATAAATGAATGGGAGCAAGAACACATTTACCTTTGGAAATGAAGGGTTTATTGTGATAGACATTGTCCATCACACATATGTATGACAGGAAGGTAAATGACTGCAACTTGCTACCTACCTGCTGGAGTTCCTACTGTGACATACAAAAGAGTGCACAACCCACCTACCTCAGACCATTCACCCCCAACTTACTCCTGCTCTGTGATTACCAAACCTGTGTCACCCGGGTGCTAGTAGTTCTCCAAGTACCCTACAGGGGGCAATACTGTACCAGTATTTTCTCTGTTACGCCTACTAGTAATACTACTGCTGCTACTACTACTACTACTGCAGTTTAATTCTACTACTACTGCTGCTGTCGCTGCTACTACTATACTACTACTGCTGCTGCTGCTACTGCTACTACTACTACTGCTACTTCCTACACCTACTACGATGTTGTACCTGCAACTACTATTCTTCTACTGGTGTTACAGTTGCTACTACACCTGTTGCTGCTACTGCTGCTGCTGCTACGCTACTTCTACTACTGTTATTGTTACTGCTGCTGCTGCTACTGCTGCTGCTATCACTGCTGCTGCTGCTGCTGCTCTTACTACTAGATACTACTGTCACTGGTGTTGTACTTACTGCTGCTGCACATGCACATGCACATGCTCCTGCTGCACATGCACATGCTGGTGCTGCCGCTGCACTTGCTCCTACCACTGCACATGCTCCTGCTTATGCTGCCCCTGCTGCTGCTGATGCTGTCAAAGAAGACAGCCGACGTAATCTACCCTTCCAAGAAAAATCAGTGCTCTTTATATAGTTGAGAGAAAGATGTAATCCCGTTTTCACCTGGATCCTTTCACCCCTGGATCAATCAACATGAAAAAGGGAAAAATGTTTTTTGGAATAAGTGTATCAAAGCGGATAACAGGTGTAACAACTGTGATAATTACCTTAATGCGACTTACATGTATAAGAGGATTATGGAACGTTAGAAGATTAAGGTGTTCAAAGACTGTATACAAAAACTACAGGGGTGCTTAACCTTTTTGTGCCCAGAATTATTTGAAGATTTTACATTATTTCACATTATTTCACGATTTCATTTTTTGTTTTATAAGACCATGTGTAATTTTGATCTTCTTCCTTGATAAGGGCTTGGCATATTACATTTTCTTAATTCCCATAACTCAGTGAAGACTTTCAGTTAACCCTTTCGTGCCCAGATTTATTTTGGGAAAGATGATTTATTCAACAAACTTGACATAGTAGATGTCATTACCTATATTATGTTCAGACTGAGGCACTGATTCAAATGGTATCAAAGAGAGCAGTAAAATAGCTTTCAGAAAATGTAATATGAAGCATATCATAGTTTTTTATATTTATCAGTAGGGAATGATGATGGTACAAGATGTTGAGATGTGCTGATTTTTTATATAGGTGTCCAGAAAATCTTTTTGATTAGATTTTGGTGGGGAATATGCTATTTTCAATTCATAAAGCATTATTTTGACATTTCAAAGAAAGCTATAATGATTAAAATTGAAAAAGATATGTATCATAATTGGATTCCTTGGAGAAAATCACAAAAAAAAATATTTGATCAATATTTTTGGTATTTTTATCAATATTTTTTTGCAATTTAGTAAATTTTTTGTATTTTCCCATTATTCTGATGACCAGAGCGCGCACTTTTCATGTTTTTTAAGCCTATTTTCATTCATTATTTTCTGCAATAGGATCTATTAATAATTATTTACCTAATGCACCATGACAAATTTGGTATCATTGGAAAGCCCTTGATATTACGAGTTTTCTGGTGTCAGAATTATCTTAATCTGATTAATATTTAACTCATGGTGGTCTATTGAACATATATACATGCTTAAGAGCGCACTTTTGCTAATCTGGGCACGTAAGGGTTAAAAATGTGATACTACTGGTCAGGTCTAGTAACCATAGTTACCAAAACATTCCATTTGTTGTCTTTTGGTGGTATTTGGTCTCTATATATCCATAATCCCTCCAATCCTGAGACCTTTCAAAGCTGATTTGCCTTCATGCATCTACATAAACTGGCACACAGGAAACATGATTTGTTGTACTAGAAACAATGCCTGGCTTATCTTTAGGATATGAGCACTTGCTGTAAAATATAATTGGAATATTGGAACCTATGTGTGTATGATCCATCATCATTTTGCTACCATATCAGATTTTAGCTGGAGGGTTATCTGTTAATGAATCACATAAAATGACAACTCATTTTCAAGTTTTGACACACTGTTCCTGATATAAAGCAGATACAGCCAAATGAATAGTTGTATCATAATCTGGAGGTCATAAGCATTCCATAGAGGGTCTAACTGTGCAGATTGGACCAGTAGAAGTGTCTGGATGAAAATTTCTTCCAATAAACATGCATTTAAGCACAAAACCGCGCTTAAATGCGCGCTTGGGCACCTAAGGGTTAACAACAAAGGAAAAATATAATCTCCTAAGAGAAAAGTCAAAGTGTTTTAATTGGATTACTCACTACCAAAGGTGTGGGATACACAGCAGAAATGGTGGACACGAACCAACCTCCCTGCCTCCTACCTACCTACCTACCTACCTACCTACCTACCTACCTACCGTAGTACCTTGCGTATAATGCACACCCCCAATTTGAGGAAAATGGTAAAAAGTGGAAAATAACTATAGTTTTCACTTCCAGGAAAAAATACCTCAGGGTGCATGCCTTCCTTTGTACCTACCTGTCTTTGTACATGTCTGCCTTTGTAACTACAAACGTACACTTGTAGTAAGCAGATTAAGTCTAACAAATCAGTTAATATGTTAAATCCCCCTTTTTACTCCTCCTTTTGTCACCAACCTGGGTTGTGGGTTACCTTCTATGTCTGTTGTGATTGGGAAAAAGTAAACTCAGATCTTCTCTTTTAAATCCTCATGCAGTGTACGGTGGGTGACTATGGGATCAAATCCTTTAAGTCTTTTATCTTTTCCCTCTGGGACCAACCACACTTAATGAACTAAGGAATCCATGCCTACATCAAACGGCAGGTGAAAATCAAAAACAGACAGATACCCTACTGAGCAAAGGTCGCTGTAGAAAAAAAAGGGATTAAATCTCTTTTAAGTCTTTTGATCAATTTAAAAAAAAAAAGAATTGCAGAATTAACCTGGCCCTACGTGGAGACGAATGTTGATGGCGCCGCGGTTCCCGGGTGCCCGGCCAAACATCTGTTCGGGAGCAGAGTCCCTGATCAAGAATATATGCCCGAACTCATCTAAATTCGAATTACATTCAGATGAGATCATCTGAAACTTATGGAAACTTAAATGGAAGATTATTATTCAGATGAGATCTCATCTGAAAACAGTCAGAAGTGTGTAACAGCATGGTCCCACCACGTCCCTGAGGAACTGAGGCGGCTTGAATGTTTGTCTCCAGTGTGATGTCATTCTACTTCCGGCCAGGTTAAAATCCCACGAAGAGACCCAGATGCTTCGCAGACAAATTGATAGGAGTATATCAATTTCACAATCAGAAAACCTGACCTCTCATCAAAAGACGGTTAGTATTATTTTAGCTTTTAGCTTACCTTAGTCAGTATTGAGGTTTTATCATGGATTAATCCTGCAACCTCCTTTTAAAATAACTACATCTTTAAATACGGGTAATAATTTTTGGTTGTGAAGCGTCTTAAGGCACTAACATCTTTATTTAAGAAATAAGACGTAATACCGCCACAGGGTGCTAGGTGGTGTTGCAACGACAATGCTCATTTGACGTACATGTATGATTTAAACACCGTTTTTTTGTAGATTAGTGGATGAGGGTGAGTATATAAGATCATGCCGGGTAATGTTATAAACGGAGATAGGCCACAGCATAAATCAGCAACACTTTAGAGCTACTCCAAACAAAGTCGGCTGGCGACCAACTGTTACGTCAGCTGGTATGCTAAGGGTAGTCGGCCCCCAGGCGACTTTACCCCTACATGTCCGTGAGCTGAGATGCAAGCATGACACCTACCTCGCCCTTTTCTCCCAAACAGGGGCAGGTTCTCTAATTAAAATAATATAATTTTTTCCCTGTAATTCCGCCACAGGGTGCTAGGTGGCGTTGCAACGACAATGCACATTTAACATACATGTATGATTTAAACACCTTTTTCTGTAGATTAGTGGATGAGGGTGAGTATATAAGATCACGCCGGGTAATATTATAAACGGAGGTAGGCCACAGCATAAATCAGCAACAGTGAGTACCCTGCTAAACAAAGTCAGCTGGCAACCAACTGTTACTGCAGCTGGTATGCTAAGGGTAGTCGGCCCCCAGGCGACTTTACCCTACATGTCCTTGAGCTGAGATGCAAGCACGACACCTGCCTCACCCTTTTCTCCCAAAACTAATATTAAACCATCCCCGTATCCTTCAATCTGGCATGTGCAGTGGTGGCACTGAGCAAATACTGGGAAATACTTTAACCACTTGCTTGCTTCACCCTCTTTCATCCAACATCATCACCACACTCATCCTTTAATATTAGTAAACCCACCTCTGACCTTAAGGTAGGGTCAACAATCCCCTAATTAGGTCAAGGGAACGTGGTCTCTTATACAAATAAAGGGTTACATAACCGGGGTAATCCCCTAATTAGGTATTACAAAAAAAAGTATCACAGTCATATATACCCTTGATACTTTCACCACAAATTTTAATATCAGTGAACACGCCCCTTCTTTAAGAGGTTAGTTTTTTTTTGTTTTGTTTTCCCTATTTTAAAGGGGCCCCTCCCCACCCCAAGGCCCCCCACCCCACCCTACCCTAGGGGGCCCCCCACCCCAAGGGCCCCCTCCCCACCCCAAAAAAAAAACACCTAGTTAAATCAAGTCTTGTTTACATGCAAAAAAGGTTACATGGTTAACCAACCCCCATTTACATAATAGGGTCACAAATGAAGGCCTCTAATTGGCTAAGGGGGTGTGGACTATTTTCCGAATAAGGAGCTCACCACGTGCGGGGTGTAGGTCACATGACCAAAGGGAGCGTGGCCTGTTTTCCAAATAAGGAACTCACCACCAGGTCACGTGACCAAATGGGACACATGACCATGTATGGGCATGCACACCACTAATTAGGTCAAGCTCAAGGTCACCTGACCATATAATGGCATGCACCACAGGTCACATGACCAAATGGAGGTCTCTGATTGGCTGCATCCTGTAGTTAGCTATAGTCCTGTTCCCCTAAATAGGTCAAGGGGGTGTGGTCTATTATGCAAAATTAGGGGTCACATGACCTGGGTAATCTCCTAATTAGGTCGAGCTCTAGGTCACATGACCATATATGGGTATGCACACCCCTAGTTAGGTCAAGGTCAAGGTCACATGACCATATATGGGTATGCAACACGGGGGTCCAGTGACGTGACCACGTGACCAAATGGAGGCCTCCGATTGGCTGCATCCCCAGTGAGTAATATCCTTAGATTAGCTATAGTCCCGTTCCGATACATACTATACTATTTACAAGCAACATGAGACCTTGACATGATACATATCCTTGTTATTTGCCAAATGTGCTGCAACATTTACAACTGGGTCCTTACGATATGGATTTTGCTTATATAGATCAATAACGGGTCTTACATATATTTGGCACAATCAAATATCATCAATACATATCATTCTCAGCCGTTCGCTAATACAGGCCCCCTTTATTGTTTATATTTGATACAATTATGAAATCACTGCACCCCAGCTGCCAAGGCAGTTCTCAGGCCATTTGACAGGATTTCTAATAACTCTAACAACTTTCGTTCCGATGATATATAGATATGATAGGTCATCGTGTATAAGACATACACTGAATGTAATGGCAAATCTATTCCTGGGGTTTGTAGAAGAAAGTGTTATTTTTGCTAGTATCGATGTACCCTTCTTGCATAAATTAGCCAATCGCATTAGTTGAAGATACTGCACAGTACTCACATTATATCAAAATGAACGTTTCTGGTATCAAAGGTCTGTTATCGCATTTTTCTTTCAGCCCATAGCCTGTACATTATAGAGGCATCTTCAGCAGCCCCTGGGGCAACATGTTTCTCGCCCAGCCCAATTCAGCAGCAACTAATCCAACACAGGACAGTGTCAAGTGTGCACTTAACTGTTTTAAGGATGAGGGTTGTGCTGGTTTCACCACAGTGTTCAACTCTGATACACAGACCTTCTGTACCTTGGTCATGCATCCACCGATGCTTCTCATGCCCAGCACAGGAATTGTTTATAAGAAGGTGAGTATAATGTCAGCCAGTCAACATATGTTTTTAACATCAAGAAGACAGGGTTATCAGCTTTGTATATATTTGACTGAATGTTTAAAAAGAGCATTTAAGATTGAAAATGCTGACAGAAATGGTGAAAATGTTCTCTCAACAATGTGCTACCATTCTAATCTACACTAGGCTACAATGGTTCTTCGGTCGCTGTGCAAGGACTCTGATTTGGAATGTTTGTAAAACTTCCTATCAAAACTTAAAAACATTGAAGGGAAATACATTTCTGAGTGTTTTACAATCAGGGTTAATGTAAAACAAATTATTACAGGTTTGGGGACATTTAGAGTTTATTCACCTCAAGCCATATACCTCGAGTTGAAACTCTTTAATGGAATAGAACATTTAGCATGATATTGAATGAACAAAAGGTTCGTTTAGAGAAGAAACATTTTATGTCTATAATCAGAATTTACCTGTACCATACATCAATTTGACCGTATTTATTGCCTCTATCAGATTTGCTGCAATTCATGGGTAACTGACAGTACTGACAAATCTAAAACCTCTCTACACTACTATTCTAGACAATGTCAGGGTAGAGTTATTAGTTCAGATGATTGTGCGTGTTGTACACCACATCTAAACAACTTAGCACTACACAAATCAATAGAGATTCTGTGTAATCTCGCCATTTAGTTCCTATACTACATATAGGATTTGTCATGTTAGATGGGGTAACTGGCCAATCACCCTAGTACTTTCTGCACGGTGACTGCGTTCACCCCACACTGTAGGCACTGCTAAAAGTGGGGGGACATGTATACATGTGACTGGATCCATTGAACGATGTCACTTTTGGGATTTTGGGGTCTTTTTGGATACAGGAGGCTGTAGAATAAAAAGTACTTAACCATATTTCTTTTTTCTGGTCTCATTTGAGAGAAAACACTTGGGGCTTCAAAAAAAACTCAAATTTGTGTATGTCGGTCCATTATTTTTTTAGATGTGGTGGCCCAAATTTGAAAAATGGTCCAAAATGACATTTTTTTCAATTTCCACCTCATTCTAGGTCATATATCAACTAGTCAAGCAGTAACAGATCATCATAATATTATTTATTCCATAGTAGGGGGTCATATCTATCATTTCAATGTGGTTTGGAGCAGATGTGTTTCAAATTTTTGTCACCATAGCCATACTTATATGCCAAAATAGCGTTGTTTGCGCGACTGATCAAAATCTGATACCTCTATAAGGCATATTAAAAAACTTTCCTCAGCATTTCTGTATTTACACACAGAGAGGGTCTATATAGGTTGTTTTTTGGGAAAAAAAATTTGTGTATTGCGTATCGTTTGCGCGCAATACACATTCAAGTATTTTTCAAGTCAACCTCCCCAACCCCCCTCTAAATTAAACTTGTGTTTGTACAGCCCATAATTATCAATTTAGGACTATTTCACCTATCATACAATGTGTATCTATTGATGAGGTATCAATTTTTAAAAAAATCGAGTCTCTACGTGCCTCTGTTCCCCCAAACCAGACTGATTTGACTCCTCTTCGCGGTCGTTTGCCCGACTGATCAAAATCCCAAGTTTCTCGGCGGGAAAAGAAACTCACTGGTTCCTTTGCAACCGGAACCAGCTACATCCGGGTCTTTGCCCAAATTGTTTACTGTTGGTCACAGCGTGCTGAGGCCAGCAATTCCAGGTGTTTCATGCCGATTGCTCTGCAAAAATTGCCAAAACTGTGAGTAATATTCATCTAAAATTGATGGAATGTTGTTTTTAAATGCCGATCGAATGTTTTGATGTGCTTTTTGTGTACCGAAAGTGTGTAAATAGTGAAGAATACGTCCCTAACGATCGGCCCGGGCGATAATGGGGGCCGTGCAGCCAAGCTGGGCACCCCGGGGAGGTCGAAATGCGCTTGTTTGCGCGACTGATTTTTTCGGTAGTCCGACTAACCAAAATGATATTATGGCCTGTAGTGGCACATATATGGGCAAAGAGATGAATAACAGTGGTTAATACGATAGAATAAGGCCCTGGCTTCGATTTAGTGCACGTTTGGTACCTTCTCTGCCATTTTTGAACCCCCCAGCCATGCCAAATCATTTTCTCTCCCCTGCTGGCACTGTTTTAGTTACCATTTCTATCGATTTTTTTCCAAAATTCTCACTATTTACACACTTTCCTGTGGTTATGATGCTTCCTCTATGTGTTTCTCATTGTTTTATTGTGATACATCGCTGCTGGGTTTGGTTATATTGGCACAGGGAGCATTTTGAACCACCAACCATTATTTCGGTCAGTCGGGCAAACAAGAATCTAAAATCCTCTCCTATTTGGTCAATATACACAAACTTACACTTTTTTGGTGTTAATATCTTATTTAGGACTATTGTCCAACATCCTGGACAGAAAACATATAGGTTTGACAATAATTACCATGATTTATGGAAGAATTCATTTCGATCAGTCGAGCTACAGAGCATGTTTTTGCATATAAAAAATACTTCCACTGCACTCAGGCCCCCCAAAATTTAACAAAATGTGCACCTACAGTACCTCTGTCATATAGAATGGTCATCCAGTCATTCATGAGAAAAAAAATTTCATCAAATCTGGGGCTGGGGGGATTTTTTGATAAATTTTTACATACCTGCCATGTATTTATTCACTGGATCGTACAACGCACCGTCATACTTGCCAGGCCTTCAAGCATCATACATTCACCAATTATTCTGACTTTAGACCTACTTTTATGA
Source organism: Acholoe squamosa (assembly GCA_949317995.1). NCBI lineage: Eukaryota > Metazoa > Annelida > Polychaeta > Phyllodocida > Polynoidae > Acholoe > Acholoe squamosa. The sequence continues at coordinate 70,597,439 of OX439038.1, forward strand.
TTAAATTGTGCTATATTCATACTGTGTTTTGTACACCTTTTTTAATTAACTTTCTATCTTTCTTCAGACTATGGGTAGAAAGAGGAAGCCGGAGGGGGAGAAGGTCCCTCACAGTGTCGTACAGGCTGGGTACGAGGAGAGACAGAGGGAGAAGGAGGGGGAGGAAGCGTTCGTGGCCAGACGGAACGCGGAGAAGAAGGCGTCAAAGGCCAAGCGTGATGCTGAGAAGACGCCGAGGGAGCGTGAGCGCACGAGGCGCATGTTGAAGTTTCGGGTTCAGAAGGCGCGGGAGGAGGAGAAGGCAGGAAAGGAAGGGAGGGAGCCCGCCGCCTGGACAAAGATGACCAGCGGAGAGGTATCTTATATATATGATGATATATTAATTTAAATTATAATTTGATATTATAATGTAAAGTAACTCTTTATTAATTGTAAATCTTTGACTGGAGTTCTATTATAGCTTAAATGTATTGTTGTATTATAAAATATACATACCTTTGGGTCAACATATTAGCGATACAATGCTTGCGAGTAACTCACCAGTATTTTATTACTGACAAATGATTTTGTATTCTGACCCTTTTCTTACACAGTTTGTAGACCAGGAGATGGCCCGGGAAGATGCGGCGAGGGCGGCTGGAGGGGAGGGCACCTCTGGCACCTCGGGGCAGGCTGCCCAAGCTGCTGGCCCCCCGGCCAAGGTGGTGAAACGGAAGAAGCCAGCTGCTGCCACTGCCGCCACCAATGCCACTGCCGCCACTCCTGCGACTGACACCACTCCCGCCACTCCCGCTGCAGCCCAGACACCGGCTCAGTGCAAGGGCAAGGGACTCGGGAAGTCAACGGCGAGGCAGACACCTGCAGGTCGGCCAGCGCCTCGACGTGGGCGCGGGCGCGGCCTGCTGGTGCACAGCTCGCTGTTCACTCCCCAAGCCCCAAGCCCCCACCTTGAGCCGGTGTCATATGACATGTACGGAGTGAGTATGAATTAAAAGTGTCATTCGGTAATTGGTATAAATCTAAGTGCAGAGATGCCACTTTTCCTGATATACCAGGATTTCCTGGTATTTATTCCTTGTTCTATCCATCAGGCAACTAGTTAATTAAAAGTGTCATTTGGTAATTGGTTATCTAAGTAAAACTATACTTAAAGCGGAAAGTTGAACACTGCATTGGTGTATCATCAATAATTGGACTGTTATGTTTTCCTTGTTCTATACATCAGGAGACTGCCGAGGACCCCCAGTCTGTGTCCTCCGACGAAGACGAGCGGACGCTGGCAGGTGATGCCCCCGAGCACCCCCTCCTGCTGTCCGATGAGGAGGAGGCCCCCGCAGTGCCTGCACCACCGCCGCCTGCGGAGGACCCAACACAGGAGGGGGACGCGGCAGCCCCGCTGGCGGAGTCCACCCGGCCGGTCCGCCAGGCTGCCCAGCGCACCTCACCTGAGAGGCGCCGCAGCGACCGCGTCCGGGAGGACTCCCCAGCGGAGTACAACGTGTCGCTGCTAGAGGACATCGCGTAAGTATTTATATATCATAGTTCCTTCTTTTTGTGTTGTTATTTGTAAATAATCTTTAATAGTTAGAGAAATTTAAAAGTACATTGGCATTAATTAATTTAGTCCAATTCAATGTGTGATTTATTCCCAATTTCATAAACTACATGGTCTACATTCAGTCCGTACTACAGAGCCCTGAAAAGGACGTTTTCTACACATTCATTTCTAGAGTTTGTTTCAGTAGGAAGTATTTTCGTTTCCGGAAGTAGTATTTTCTTTTCCTCAAATAGTATTTATGTTTCTGCAACTTTTATTTTCATTTTCACAACTTTTTATTTTCGTTTTCACAAGTTATATTTCGTTTCCACAAATTTTATTTTTCGTTTCCCCAACTTATATCTTTGTTTCCACAACATAACATCCACAATTGATTGACCATGCACAAAAAAGCTATTAAGTTATGCAACCAAAAGTGTAAGATGCAAAAAAACGAAAATAAACGTTGCAAAAACGAATATGAAACTGCCGGAAACGAGAATGAACTTCAGATAAAAATATGTAGAAAACAGATGTCCTCTTCAGGGCTCCGTAGTTTCATTTCGAAGTACTGGTCTCGAAAAAAAGAGTTAGATTTTACACAGGAAGTAAACTATGACCCATCTCCTTGAGTGGCTTGTTACCTGAGTGACTTGGGCACTGAACCTTTAATCAGAAAGAACATTTCTTTTGCTTGCAGTAGCCTCAGTTGGTCAATTCAAAACAAATGTCAAGCAAATTGCACACCTTTTTTATAACGTTTAATTCTGTCTCCTATCCTAAAGCTTCATGATGGTTTCTTAATGCTATACAGATAAAATGTCACATTTTGTAATAAAAAAATCCAATTTATCAATATAATTACTGAGATTCTTTGTTATTTATGCATTGTGTGTTGTAAGTCTCGTAAGCTTTCCTCCTCATGTAAATCGGAATGAAGGGGCGTGGGGAGCGTTAAACTACCCATAGGATCTTGAAGCATGAAGATTCATTTACTAGAACGGAAGCTATGAATTTTTTTTTTCTGATAATTATATCTATGAATTCTAGGTGCATCTAATATGCTGGAAGCACCTAATATGTGGGATGCACCTTATATGTGAGGTATTACAATAATTCAGCAGTCTGTGTAGGATACATAGAATTCCCAACTTAGTTATGGAACTATTAGAAGTAATTATACAAAGTGCTTTTCTTACCTACACTTGGATATTGCACCTTTGTATTAAACATTCCTCTGCAAATAAATACCTGGTATATGTATACTAACCTATATGTGACCCATCCTTCCAAAGTGAGGGATAAGCCGCTGAACAAAATATATGAGTTATTGCCAGATTCATAAAGAGGACATTAGGAGCTTTCATTTACTATATCACACTTGTATATAGAAATAAGGGAAATGTGTTTAATCTGCTACTAAAATATATAAACTCAAATACCTTAAACCAAGAAAATGCCTCATAAAGGCTCTGGTCCCATAGTCACAAAAATTGTGAATTTCAGGGAAAAGTTCAAAACCAATCATTAATATGCAGTAATCAGACTGATATATACTTTTTGTCATCAATGAACATACTGTTTTGATATATATTTCATATTACATTTTTTGAAAGCCGTTAGAATGCCCTATTAAATACAATTCTAAAAAGAAATCTAATTTGGTCAACATGGCAACCTGAAACACTGCATGTGTTGTTGTTAGTCAATATCCCTATTTCTATCATTATGAGATCAACATTCAGTAGGCTATGATGACATATATACATAATTCCCTTGCTAAATTTGCACTATTCACAGCCAACAAAGGTTGACAACAAAGGAGTTCCAGGTACATTACAGATTTGCTTGAGTCTTGAATGTGCCACAGGTTACAAGAACAGTTGCCACAAAGAGTAACATCATCAAAGATATACAGGTTAACATTGTGTATGGGAACATGTGGGTCCCCCATTGTTTGAATATAGCACTAACAGCAGCAGGAACTAACATCATACCCAGATACAAGAAGAGCATAAGGACAGAAGTTGAACGTGAAGACAATTTAAGGGACCTCTTTGTTAAAACAAGAAAATTACCAGCAATAGTGGACAAAGCCATGCCAAGAAGAACAGAACTGATCCATATTATACTGAAATGTGCAGTGGCTAATGTGCTTAGTACCCCCATGCCAATGACACCAAGGCTAATGCTAAAACCTATGTTGACTCTTAGGTAGCCAAACTTAGTGATGAAGATACCAAATATCCGTCCTGCAGATAGAGCTCCAAAGAATGCAGCATTCACAATAGTACTGGTGCTCTTGGCAATATTAAGTATCTTGTAGGAGTAAATTACAACGAGACCTCCATATGCGACTTCTATACCACCATAAAAGAAAAAGAACATGCAGTACAAAATCATCAGCATAAATCTTCTTGCTCTGCTGATACCTATCTCAGTCCTTGCTTTCTCTTTCCTGGCTTCCTCACTCAGTGGATTAAGCTGTGCCTGTCGACACATCATAAGAAAGAGTATAAAAAATAGCATTGCAACAAATACATCAAATGTGCCCATGATTAGATATGGATAGATGAAATTAGGATATAAGCCTACACCTGGATTATCATGAGAGGAGATGTTTACACTCAAAATCCACAGTGTGTTTTTTTTTCACCTCACTAAAAACCATTCCCATTGAAATGAGGCTAAAGTTACCATCTGACCCCAGGTTATTTTGTATAGTTCTATTTGTATGGTTAAAGGCAATTAAGTTGTCATCCACAAAGTTCCCTTGGAATGAATTTGATATTAAGGGCCATATAGTAGACCCTAGTGAACTAAATAAGTGGAGGCCCAAGACAGCAGATGGGGCATCCCATAATGACATTATGTAGTGAGTAGAACCTGTAAATATAAGATTCATTCTATCAGCTAATTATGAATTTTATTCAAGTATACAATAGTAAAGCAATTTATTAAAAGAGTTTTGAGTTTGAGTTTGAAACAATTTTTTTTTGGCTCATGTATACAAGCCTTTCATACAATAAGTCAACTGATTCAATTCTATCATCATTGAAGTATATCAGAAAATATATTTATTTTAGTTTATCTTAAAAAGCATAGGGATTCAGCTGGGATGCTAATCATCCCATCCACATATCTCATTGGTGAATGAGAACTGGCAATGATAAGCATTAAGATTCAGAACAGCAAAACATACCTCCTCCTATGAACCCAAGGCAAGTTCCAAGCAAAGCCATCACTATAGACAATACTGCATAATTTGCACAGAATGGAACTGAGACAGATACAGCAGCTAGTGCTAACATGGCCAGTCCAATTTGTGCCTCGTTGTTTAACCTGTCAGCCAGAATTCCAGATAGGAGGACAGCAGGTAGACACCCAAGGTTCTGCCATGTATAAAGTAGGGCCATCTGGTCAGAGCTGGCTTTGGTGCTAGTTTCATGGTCAAGCAGTGAGGATCCAATTATAGATGAGAAAAAACCCTGTAGATGGTGATTCAATCAAATATGATAGCAATATGCATTGTGCTTCGCTGGGCCAAGAGTAAAGGACTATCTTTTTGTTTGACTTTCTACCTGTGAGGGAGAAGGAAATTCCAGAATCTGTGGGAAATGCCCCCCACACCTCTTGATGAAGCAATCAAGAAAAATATATAGAAAGGATTAGATACTATTCTACTTAATCATTCTGTGTCTGTGTATCATCCAAAATAGACAATTTCTAAATCTTTCATAAGAAACTTACCAAACTGACAAAAGTTCCAAATGCTGCAACTGTTTTGGCTGCTTTTGCCAGACCACAGCATTTCCTTTTAGATGGCTTTATGTTAGTGTCACACCCTGACAGCGTAATGAAGATCTCAGACTCTTCATCTAACTTTTGGTTTAGGTTTGGTAATGAATACCCCTTCTTTATATATCCATTGGAGACAGGGCTTTCATCAGGAATGGTATTTTCCTGAGGTTTGTCCATTTCTAAATTTACCTACAAACTATAAAAAGAAAGTACCATCTAACACAAATACAATAATTTCTATAAGAACAATATAGTAAACATCATATACCGTTTGTCAATGATAAAGGACCAGGAGGGCATTTCTCGAGATGGTATGACTAGACACAACCAGTACAACTTAAAACCCTTAATATCAGAGTGGGTGATCGTAGGTGACGCACTAAGACTACTCTGTATGATCAGCACTTAAGGCAGTAATTACATAGGGTTTGGTAGGGCAGTCATACCAGTGCAATTAATGGTGACCACTAGATGCAGGGCTGTTATCACATTTAACTGAGGGATCTCACTACGACTTGAAGGGGGTCTAGTCGTACCATCTTGAGAAATGCCTTCCAGGTGGGATCAAAAAGAAACGTCTTTAATGTGTACTAGTTCTTTGTTGGCTGAGGTGCACTTCATATTTAAGGGGTGCCTTGCATAGACAAAAGCTGTGCCCTTGAAGCTTTAGTTTATCCTTATACCTCATACATTTATAAGGCACACAGGAAAAGAAAGCTCAACAAAGCTCTCTTTCCAAATTATAGGTATAACTAAACTGAAGATGGAATACTCACTCTGCTCTGTGTTGTGACAGAGGACTGCTTGAAAGTGCCTTTATCACACAATGTATGTATATTCCCATATGATGTGTGTATGATAAACATGATAAGGATAGTGAGATGAACTGTACTATCTTGCATTGTGGTTTTAAAACATGACTGACCAAATTGCCTCGTGTAAGGGTGTTGTGCACAGAGTAGTTCTAGCTCTAGCTTATTAAAACATGACATTGTGTCTATTACTATGGGTATTCCATGCAACCTATGCCATTTATGGGAGTTCATTACATTACAATACATTAGTATGTCGCTAAAGTCAAGCTCTAGGTGTCCCCTATAAGTCTGGCATCACCTCGGGGTGTGCCTTATATTGTATGAGCGTCACCTTATAATTGAGATGCATCCTGGTGTTTAACTGGGCTCTACTTAAGACTATTTTTCAACAGAGGTGCTTGTCCAAGTCTTAGTTTAGGGTCTTACTTAGTCTGCAAAGAAAGTCGATTAAACGTTGAAATAATTTTGATCAACATCATTTCAATATTGGTTCTATGTTCTGTGCTCATGGGTAGCCTTCAATTTCAATGCTGCTATTCCTTGGTGGATATTCGCGATTGGTGTTCATTCAATGACTAAGCACTCATATGGACCACTATGGTACTACAGTCTGATAATTATGTCTAACCAGCACAGGACAGGTAAATGAAATGTTCAAATACCTCAATCACCTGAGGTGGACTCATTTTAAGGTCATGATAAGGAACAGTCTCTTGAGTACACTGATAATAAAACCTATAGTCAGAATTGACTACACCAGCATAATTTGACCCCAATAGTCAGATGACTATATGTATTAGTCACATAATAGCCATAAAGATATTCACTACTGTGGCACATAAAGCGATGGTGTCACAGATTTGGGTGCACAGAAAACAGTTGGGGTTCAAATTTAGATGCTCTATTGATTTTAGGTAAGCACCTCCTCTTCTTCATTATATAGTCTGACACACCAGAGTAAACAGTTGCTGCCTTTACATGTTGCCAGTCATCTTTAGTTGACTACAGGTTGCCAGTTTTTTTTATGCCAGTAAAGGTTGGCAGTTGTCAATTGTGACTGCGAGTTGTATGGAAGACTTATGCCAACAACCACTTGACAATCGACGCTTTCCATTCAAAGGTTGACAATGCCTGTCAATGGTCAATCATGATGTTGCCACCATCTGCCAGTCATAGCATTGCAATTCGATGTTTGCCAATCAATGAGGTGTGGGTTGCTCATTGCCATTGCCGGAAAAATACAAGTTGCCAATTTCATGTTGAGGTTTCTCATTTTTGGATGCGAGTTGCTATTTGCTTAGCACTGAAATTGGCAACTGGTAAATTACATTGGTACCTTGCAAATAACAAATAGCAAGATAATCATGATTCTTTCCCCCAGTCCTGCAACAGCTTTGTTTTCCCTATTTGAAATAGGTGAAAGATATAGTCACTATGGACTATGTTAATTAGTCCTGGGGACAAACTAATGCATTGATGGATAAACTTCTTAGTCACTTGACTATACCCCCAAACTCACAATTTAATGCATGACTATCTTTCCTCAGCCTCACATAGCACAGTTAAGGCCATTAGGTTCTCACTCTTTGCTACCTTCAATGACAATTAAAATAGTAATGCATGTCTAAGCCAGCCCTAGTATGCTATATCATTATCAGCGAATAACACCCTTAACATTGGGGAGGCTGCTCTGACATATCCTGAACTCTACCCACTAAGTTCAGTACGTCGATAGTCTAGTTAAGAGTTTATTTGAGTATTTTGAACCCAACAAATCCTCAAAAGTGGGGTAATGCACCCCTCCTTTTGGGCCACGCCTGTCCTTTTCTAAATCCTAGATCTGCCACTGTTATGATTTAAATATCAAATCTATGCCATCTGAGCAAATCTGAGAAATTGAAAGGAAAACTGAAACCATCAGTTCCGCTTTAACTGCACTGAAAACCCTTCGGATTTTTAAACTCATTAGGTCGATGACCTTAGGGCCTCAGGAGGTTAATTCAAAAGGTCCTGGGACCGCTACCTCAGTGATCTTAGAAAATATTCTGCCTTATCCAATTAAGCGATCTTAAGATTAGACTGTCTTGCCTTTTCACAGCCAGCACTAAGATCGCTGTGATCTTAGCCTCAGCCCTCCTGCACCATTCCAAGTAGAACACACTGTGCACAGGGGCAAAAGGCCCATAGTGAAAGAATAGCAGTGGAAACACTCCTTCTCACAAGAGTGATTACACAAGCATCCCCCCCCCCTCTATATGAGCTACTTAAAGAGTATAGGGTGCAGTTGACCTCGTACAGTATTCATGCCTGAGTAGCCTGAAGAGCCCTCAAGGACTCTCAGCAAATGTCCTCCCTCCCCTCTATATGTATACAGCAGGGGCGTTCACTCTTGGGAGCAGGAGTGTTCCCTGTGAGTGCTCTTGAACTCAGGTGAAACCACTATGCAATTATCTCACTAAGATCACTAGGATTGCAATAATCTTACAGCTGGAAAAGGAATAGTGAAGGGATCTTAGGGCTTGCTGTGCTTGACTGGACCAGCCTGCAACCACTGCATTAGATAGGGTAGACTGGCTAGGTCTTATGATATGTGCCTATGCTAAGATCGCAGGGGTAAAAATCCCAGGACCATTTGAATTAAACTCCTGACAGTGTCTGAAGGGTACAGACAGGGGGCAACACTTTACAAGGATAAAGATCCCTCAATCTACCCCTCCTTAGGGAGTGGTCATTATTTATTAACAGGGGGGGGATGGTGGGTTTGACGAGGGGCATGAAATTTTCATACCCCTCCCGTGGGGGGGGGGCTGAAAGAATTTAGACCCCTCTTCAGGGGGTGCTAAAAAGATTCACCCTCACCCAGGCGCTACTATAGATCAAAGAGGGGTGGAAAACTCTCCGTGCCTCCGGTGCAGGGGGGGCGCAAAAAATTTTGACTGCTGTCAAGGGGGGGCGTAAAAAAATGTTGAGCATCCATGTGAAAACCCACCACCCCCCCTGTTGATAAATAATGACCACTCCCTTAGTTTTGAACTGAAGGTCTTCAGTGTTGACAACTTTAGGTGCTCATTTTGGTTAGTCAGATTGGTGACCCAAGGAAGTCACCCCCAAGGTTGTTACTCTAACAACATTATGTAATCAGTTTGACTACCTTGGGTGAGTGTGTTGACCTAAACTCACCAAATCGACTAGCCTGGTGGCTGTTGCGAAAACATTGAATGTTGCTTTAATTTTCGTTTTCACAACTTATACTTTTGCCTCCACAACTTCACAGTTTTTCTCCGTGCATAGTTAATCAATTGTGAATGTTAATTTATGGAAACAAAACATAAAGTTGTGGAAACAAAATGTTTACTTGTGGAAACAAAATATAACTTGCGAAACGAAAATAAACTGGCGGAAACGAAAATAAAACTTGTGGAAACAAACTCTAGAAAAAAAGTAGGTAGAAAACAGATGTCCTTTCCAGGGCTCCGTAGTACCCCTATCTAGGAGTATAGAACTTGTAGGCTCGGCATTTTGGATGTCTAGATAGTGTTCTACACGTACATGTTGGGAGAATAGAAATAAAAAAAGAATTAAATGTAGGTTTAAATATAATATACAAATAGATATATGATGTAAATGGGCCCAAGTCTATTTATGTCACAAGGTAGCATTTGTTTATAGTCCTTAGCTCATTCGGCTTGAACCACATACTTCAAATGTCAATAGCCTGATATAAGGACATTTCATCTTAACCACATTACATGTACCTTTACTGGAACCTGTACCTCTAGACCTTGCTGTTCCCGTACAGGTACATTTTCCTGAATCTTAACCTCTCTTTTATATATGGTCAACGAATGTGATCAGTTAGAATGCAATATCTAGTATATAAAGTATGTGATATCAAAGGTTGTTTATAAACCAAACCCTAGCTTCAAAAAAGAGTCAATTGTGCATGGTTCCTAAAGTGCTCCTACTCTTCTAGCAGAGTCACTGTGACATGGCACTGAACCCCGGTTCAATGTCTGTCTCTTCCTAAATTCTAAACCTTACACCCACATGGAATGTTTAGTGTCATGGGCTTGAGCCTCCTCCAATTTTGTCGAACCCCAAAAAATGTATGGATCTCTTAGGTGAAATTCAGCCCTATGAACACTTGTCAGTCACTCAAAGACTAGCTGTCAGCTGCTTCAAGGCAGGTGGTGATGCACTGACAACATGCATCAGGCCAGTGACATGGTGGGGAGGTCATGTGACCACATATATGGGTGAAATAGGTCATGATGTCACATGCAGCAATGGCGGCCGCCTGTGGGCAATTCGGCAGTTTATATACAAACAGGAGGAATGGTCACAGTCATGACCTCCCAGCCATCGTCAGCGGCTTAAAGCCTGCTAGAGACGGAATTGTCAGTGGCTTTGAGGCAGGTTATCACTGTTGACAGGCTTCAAGCATGTTATAAAGTCCTCATATGGTACTGAAACCAAAAGATGGGGTCTAGATGTGGGGTCCCTATGTCACATGTCGATTTTAAGAAAATGCCATGTCACACGTCACTAAATTTCTATTTCCCCATGTCCCTGTCGCTAAGCTCCATGTCACATGTCGATTTTAAGGAAAGGTCATGTCTCATGTCACTAACTTTTTCATTCTCCATGTCCTTGTCACTAAGCTCCATGTCACATGTTGATTTTAAGAAATGGCCATGTCACCCTGTCGAATTTAGGGGTCTAGACCCATAAAAAAAGTGAAAATGTCGGGAGATGCCATGATGCAAGAAGCACCTCTGATTAATTTTCAATACAATAAGCCCACAGTGTATTAACAAACAATCAACAAAGATAGCTTGGCAGAGTTCTTGGTTTATACCATACACTTTATTTAGTTTTGATTGTACCTTGAGTTACAAGAATAGTTGCAGCAAACAGTAGCATCATCATCGATATACAGGTTATCATTGTGTATGGGAATATGTGAATGCCCCACAGTTTGAATATACCACCAATGGCAACAGGAACTAACATCATACCAAGATAATTATAAAGAAAACAATAGGGCAGAAGTTAAACGTGAAGACAATCTGAGGGACCTCTTTGTTAATACAAGCACATTACCAACAGTAGTGGGCAAAGCAATGCCAAGAAGAACAGAATAGATCCATATTATACTGAAATGTGGAGTGCCTAATGTGCTTAATCCTACCATGCCAATGACACCGGGGCTAAGGCTAATACCTATGTTAACTCTCAGGTAGCCAAACTTAGGGATGAAAGTACCAAATATCCGTCCTGCATATAGAGCTCCAAAGAAGGAGGTATTCACAATAGTGCTGGTGCTCTTTGCAAAATTAAGTGTCTTGTGGGCATAGATTACAACCAAACCTTCATATGCAACTTCTATACCTCCACAGAAGAAGAGGAACATGCAGTACAAAATCATCAGCACAAATATCCTTGCTCTGCCCAAATTAACCTCAGTCCTTGTATCATCTTTATTTGCTTCCACACTCTTTGTCTTCATCTGTGCCCCTCGACACATCATAAGAAAGAGTATCAAGAATAGCATTGCAACAAATAGATCAAACACACCTGTGATAAGATATGGATACACGAAATTAGGATTCAGACCTATATTTTTTTTTTTTTTTAATTGAAAATAAAGTTTATTGAGCCTCTCACAATTTACAGAATCGTGGTAATTGAAGCACAACTGGAATTATAGTCAAACATCTATCAGTAAGTCAAACACAATCATACAATCAAGAAAAAAAGCTACAAATCATATTCATATGGTAAATTAGATACCATATCAAATTGTACACCATATCAATTTTATAAAAATACAAACAATTATAGACACAACAATGAATCATGAGAAATCTATGTAATAATGATAAATAATGATAGACAAAACAGGCCCAGACAAACAAGAACAAAAGTAACACAGGCTAAGGCAGAGAAATGTACAGGATTGTTGAAATTGCGACTCGCACCATACACCAAACTTATAAGCTTCTATCAACGAGGGCTAGCATTGTACAAAATTCTAGGCTCAACTATATCATGCTCAAAACAAGTAGGATCATGTAAGGATAAAGTAAGAAGAAAGAAAACAGCACTTCTGTTATAACCAATCAGATTACCACTACAACTAATGCAAGGTCAAAAAGTACAAAGTACAAAGTACAAAATACTAAGAAATAATAAATCAGTAAATGCTTAATGAATGCTTAAATGCTTGTCTAGCCTATTCCAGGATCAGAATCAGAGTCCAAACCATCATCACTGGTCAATATCAAGCTCCCGACTTCATTAATGGAGTTGTCGTCATCATCATCATCCTCGTCCCCATCATCGCCAGGACCATCATTTGGTACTCCTAGATTTTCAATACGTCTGATTCTCTGCTTAAACTTCAGTTTTGTTTCAGTATGTTGATACCAGGTTCCTAATAGCGACCACAGTTCTGCACCGCGGTAAAGGGGTGACCTTTTATATGTACTTAATCTAGGCTGTTTAACCAAAAATTTAATTTTTTTATCTGACCTAGTGACTCTGTCACCTCTGTGATGATCCAACATATCATTACATCTGGAGTATTTATACATCAATACTAATAACATTTCATCACGTCTTCTATCCAAATATGGAACCTTGCTCCTTGTATGGAGTTCCTCAACAGAGAGATATTCCCTGTTATACCTATAACACGTTCTTAGACCTCTATTCTGAAGTCTTTGAGCTTTGACAAGATTATCTTCATTACTACAACCTGCATAAACAAAGCTGCAGTAATCAAACAAACTTAGTATAGTCGTTTTATACACCAATATTGCAACTTTAAGTGTCAGTAAATGACGCAATTTAGCTAATCTGAACAACCTGTTGTTATCCCTTTGGAAAACATTTTTCATTGCCAATTCCATGGTTAGGTAATTATCCAAGTGTAGGCCCAGGTAAGTATAGTCATGTACAGTTTCCAAATCGGTCTCTGCCATTTTCAAGGTACCCAACACAAGTTTAGGTAACTTCCTCCTAGAGCCAAACCATAGTGTTTTTGTTTTCTCGACATTAACTATTAGACGCTTTTCTAAACACCATTTGTAAACATTATCAATATCAGATTGCAGACGTTTATGGGCTAGGGTTGATTTGTTACTGGAAGTATAAAATACTAAATCATCCGCGTACATAATATATTTACAATCAGTGATTACAGACCCAATGTCATTGACATATAAGATAAACAACAACGGCCCTAGAACAGAACCCTGAGGCACACCATACTGAACTGGCTGAATAGATGATTTAAACTCCCCAATTTTTGTGTATTGAACACGATTCTTTAAATAGCTGGCAATCCAACTTAAAGTGCTGTGGTGAATTTTTAAACGAGTCAGAGTGCGTATTAAGAGATTATGAGGAACACTATCAAATGCTTTTCTCAGATCCAAAAAACATGTCGCAGTTACATGAGACCTATCAACATCATCATATAAATTGTTAACAAATCTAAAGATGGCATCACCAGTTCCTCGACCACGACGATAACCAAACTGATTACAATCCAGAAAGTCCGCTTTCTCCATAGTGTCATACAAATGTGAGTGCACTATTTTCTCCGCTATCTTTGAGGGTACCGATAACAATGATATGGGTCTCCAATTGCTAACTAATCTTTCATTGCCAGATTTTGGGATTGGACTTACTCGTGCTAACTTCCAGCTGTCAGGAAAAATACCTAAGTCAAAGCTCATTTGGTACAACCAAGTCATTTGAGGTAAAAGATTTTTTAAAGCCAGTTTTAATATGTCACAGCGAATATTTTCAATGCCTGACGTCTTATTTACATTAATCTCATCTATCAAATACTCCACTTCCTCTTGGCATACACTTATCTTGGGGTTACAGTCCTCAACCAGACTGTCATGGACTACTGGTGGATTTAAAGACTGAGGCAAGTCACTGTCTAGTTTTGAACCTATTGTAGCAAAGTATCTGTTTATGTAATCAACTGAATCAGCATTACTTTTCATTTCACCATCTTCACCAATTAGCATAGGCGGATGGTTATCACTAGATGGCTTTAATACAGAATTAATATTTCTCCAAAAACGCTTAGGATCATTTTCAGACTCATCCAACTCGTGTTTAACATAATCCGCTTTGGCGTATCTACAACTGACATTGATTCTACATCTCAATCTCCTGGCACGTTCAAGATAATGTGTTTCATGCGTTCTTAGAAATAAGGATACACAAGTTTCCCTTTCATGGATTAAATTTCTTATATCAGCTGTCATCCATTTGTTACCCATGTCTTTGACAGTAATTTGGACCAGAGGACACACACTATCTAGGTAACATTCTATATGATTTTAAATAAACAACCATGCATCACTCGGATTTTCTAGTTCATAATACTCCTCCCAGTCTGCCTCAGCTAACCAGTCCAAGAACAGCTCTTCATCAAAATTCTTATAAGTACGTGTAGTAATTGTTTTTATAGTAACTACACTTTTCTGCTTCGTTTTAACACAATAAACGGGCAAGTGGTCACTAACCATAAAGTTCAGGGTACCAGACAACATTGTATCATCATAAGATGTCATTATATTGTCTAGACAAGAGATTCTTTTTTTATATTATCATGAGAGGAGATGTGAACACTCACATTTCACAGTCTGTTTGACAAATTACTAGAAAGCCTTCCCACTGATATTAAGTTTAAGTTGTCAACTGACTCAATGGTATTGTGTATAGTCCTATTTGTATCATTTGAGGCAATGAAGTTGTCATCCACAAATTTGCCTTGGAATGACTTTGATATCAAAGGTCCTATGGTAGATCCCAGTGACAATGATAGATGGAGGCCCGAGATAGAGGACGGGGAATCCCATAATGACATTACGGCATATTCCAAGTTAAGTCTTGCAAATAGGGAGAGAAAATGTCTAAAATTGGATATATTCACAGAGGTAAGTGTGAGGTACCAACAAAAACTTGAAGTCATCCTGAAGTGAACATAAATGTTTCCTGGTTATCAAAATATTAGCCCTCGAATACAGGTTGCACAATCCAATTTCAGCCCCCCCAGGCAACTGCCATGGAGATTGGACATTTTTCCTATGTAATTATTTTCTCCACTTTTATCAAAAAATCCCTTTTTAGAATAAAAAATTGCATCTGTCAATGGCCCCTAGGTTGTTTCTTGACTATTTGTGCAAAATGGGACCCATCTTAAAAATTGGCATACTTTTTTTCTGGAAAGGCCTGTTGGCATGGCAACCTGGTTGCCATGGCAACCAGCTCAAACAAAATGAGAAATCGAAGATATCACATATTGAGCCATAGCATTGGTTTAAATTCATTTTTTAACACAATTTGAACTTTAAAAAAAAAGATCTACTCCTTGAGTACCTTTTCAAGGTTATGACCAAGGTCAAGGTCACCCTTTTCAAGATCAAACACTAAAATTTGGCAGAAATTAGCAAGGATTAATTTTCAATACAATAAGCCCACAGTGTATTAACAAACAATCAACAAAGATAGCTTGGCAGAGTTCTTGGTTTATACCATACACTTTATTTAGTTTTGATTGTACCTTGAGTTACAAGAATAGTTGCAGCAAACAGTAGCATCATCATCGATATACAGGTCATCCTTCTTAAGGTCAAACCTCTAAATCTGATTGAAATTTATATGAGAACTAAATTTTTTTGCCATAAATTTGGTTCAAATTCACTATTTGACATGCTTTAAGATGATAAGATTCCACTCCTTAAGTTACTTTTACTAGAAATGGCCACATCTAGGTTGGTCAACTCATTTTTTGACACACCTTGAAATTTGCTACTCCTTGAGTACAAGGTCATGACACATTTAACCTTGGCCAAGGTCAAGGTCACCCTTTTCAAGGTCAAATGCCTAAATTTGGCAGAAATTAGCAAGGAAAAGCTGAAGGATTGGACCTCTTTATACCAGTGTCCAGTATTTTAGGGTGACCTCCGTTACTATCAGCCTTTAGTGGCCCTGGGCAGAAAATAAAAAGAATATTCTGGTTAATACCAGACTAAAATGAAGATCAATTAGGAACATAGTTATGTGCCAGATTAGGACTTGATATCTCCTGACATCTCCGGACTAGATGCATTTCCCTGGCAAAATCTGAAGTAGTTTTTTTTAAGGTGAGTGACTTCTGTTACCATGACTAAGCATGTATTATTAAAGTGGAAACAAAAATAACTAGTACTACTCCAAAGAAAATGAAAAAAGGAAACTGTATTGCAAAAATCAGATTGATTGATGGTATATCTAATTTTTTTTTAGGGAGAAAGTACTGTGAAAAAGTGACCTCCGTTACGAGTCAAGCCACAATGTCTAGCTTTAAAATCCTAAGTTGGTCAACTCATTTTTGACACACCTTGAAATCCAAAAATTAGCTACTCCTTGAGCACAAGGTCATGACACATTTAACCTTGGCCAAGGTCAAGGTCACCCTGTTCAATGTCAAACACCTAAATTTGGCAAAAATTAGCAAGGAAATCATGTTTATGGCTATAAAATTGGCTTTAATTATTTTTTTGGCATGCTGTAAAATACTAAAATGGCCACATCTTTGAGTCTTTTTTCATAGTTCCAACAATTTTGACCTTAGACAAGGTCAAGGTCATCCTTTTCAAGGTCAAACATTGTTGAAATCAGCTGGGAAATTAAATTTATGACCATAACATTGGTTTGAATTTACTTTATGCCATGCTTTGAAATACTTGGTCTACTTTTTGAGTGCATTTTCAGGGTCATAACACAGTTGACCTTGGCCAAAGTCAAAGCCATCCTTTTCAAGGTTAAACACCTCAAATTGGCTGGTTATTAGCAGCTCATCCTAAAAAAAAATGGGAGAAAATTTACACTTTTGAGAACACAGAAACAGGCCATTTAAAGGTAAAAATGCTTTTTTGTCCAAAAATGAGTTATGGTAATTTTATTAGAATGGATGTCAATTTAACTGAATCAAACATTTTTAGCTAGATTCCCACACTGAATAGTGTAAAATCATCATAGATCCTGCTGGATGGGACTAATATGCTGATATAAGTGGGGGATATTAACTAATGACAACAGAGTATTTCAGGTTGCCATGGTAATCAAATTTTGAATTTTCTTTAAATTTGTATTGAAAATGCCACTCCACCAGCTTTCAGAAGATGTAATGTGAACTATCAAAACAGTATGTTCAGAGATAACACAAAGTATATCATTGTGATTACAGTATAGTAATACTGATTAATTTTCCTGAAATTGATTGGTTTTGTGAATATATGACCAGAGCCTTTATGAGGCATTTTACAGTTTAAGATATTTGGCATGATATCTTTCAACAATGGTTTCAATATACTTCCCATGCTCTTATTAATGTGTATTTTATGAAATGAAAGCTCTTGATGACCTTTTTTTAAATACTCTTTTCTCTGAGGCCTATCCCTTAGTTTTAAGGATGGGTCAAAATGGTCTTCTTTTTATTTAATTAATACTTTTTCAAAGTTCTAACATTGTTGACCTTAGCCTAGGTCAAGATCATCCTTTGCGAACACCTTTGGTAACATCTCTGAATTTTTAACCTGTGATTTGTGCCTTTATATTTGTTTGAAGCATATAATATATCTTTAACAATATGCAGGGTAACACTCATTAATAGTTCAAAATGGCTGCCATAAATTATACATGGTTCTAAATGTCATGAATAGATTCCTGGACTTCAGAAATGTCCTTTTAGTACTAATTCTTTTTTGTCTTTCTATTTTGATTAGGGATCGAGTAGTCATTTTTTGAAAACACCCTATTGTTCCAAGATTTTGATCTAATTCTGGCAGCCATCTTGATTATCTCAATTTCATTCATAGTTGATATTGTAACAGTTACAGAGAACCCAGGGTCTGGCTAAAAATCCATCTTCCACCAAATACTATAGTCAGTCACATTAAATTTTAAGTGTCCTTGACCTTGTGGAACACAACTTTGACCTATTTACCTAGGTCAACCATGTCAACTTTAGAATTCCAAGCTTGTTAAAAAGTGTATATAAACCAATTTTGTAGTTGTAAATATGATTCCCTTAATGACTAAAATACCTTAGTGTTTGACCTGGTAAGGATAACCAGTGATAACATTGAACTTGAGCACGATCTACCACATTATGGCCTTCCTTGGTCTTAGACCACATTAGTATTTTTTAAAGCATGCCATAAATTGAATTTAACCTAATTTTATGGTCATAAATGCAATTTCCTTGCTGCTTTTATCCAAAATAAAGTGTTTGACCTTTCAAAGGAGGACCTTGACCATCTCAACCATGTTATGACCATGAAAAGGTAATCAGGAAGTAAACCATTTTAGAATTTTAAAGCATGTCAAAAAGTGAATTTAAACCAATTTTATGGCCATAACTTTTATCCCCTTGGTGTTTTGACTTTGAAAAGGATGACCTTGGCTAGGGTCAATAATGATAGGACCTTGAAAAAGGACCCAAAGAGTTGACCATTTTAAGTTTTTAAAGGTAGACATTATTTGTCAGAGAACTGAACAGGTGGGGATTTTTTTTCCTATGCTTCCCCGGAACACTGGGAAAATACAAAAGATAGGGGAAAAAAATTAGTCGATCAGACCACTTTAATTTTTTAAAGGATTTCAAAACCCTTAAACTGCCTGTACTGCATAAATGCATCACTATAGCACTGTATTTGGGAAACCCAGAGATGGAAAGTCTATTTCATAGCCATAAAGATGATTCCCTTGAGAAATTCAGCCGAATTCAGGTGTTTGACCACGAAAAGGATGGCCTTGACCAAGGCAAAGGTCAACCATGTCATGACCTTGAAAAGACACTTAGCGTTTAGTTACCTGCCTGATTTCAACCAGATTTAGGTGTTTGACCTTGAAGATGATGAGCTTGCCCTAGGCTAAGGTAAACAATGTTGGAACCTTGAAAAAGTATTCAAAGAGAAAACCATTTTAGGTTTTCAGATGGGTGTTAAAAACTTAATTTAAGCCAAATTTATGGCCATAAACATGATTCTTTTGCTAATTTCAGCTGAATTGAGGGTGTTTGACCTTGAAAAGGATGGCCTTGACCTTGGCCAAGGTCAACCATGTTATGATCTTGAAAAGGCACTCAACAAGTAGACCACTCTAGTATTTCAAAGCATAACATAAAGTGAATTTAAACCAATTTTATGGACATAAATTTAATTTCCCAGCTAATTTCAATGATTTTTGACCTTGAAAAAGATGACCTTGACCTTGTCTAAGGTCAACCATTGTTGGAACCATGAAAAAGGACTCAAAGATGTGGCCTTTTTTATACTTTACAGCATGGCAAAAAGTTAATTAAAGCCAATTTTTTAGCCATAACATGATTTCCTACCTAATTTCTGCCAGATTTAGGTGTTTGACCTTGAAAAGGGTGACCTTGACCTTGGCCAAGGTCAAATATGTCATGACCTTGTACCCAAGGTGTAGCTAATATTTGGATTTCAAGGTGTGTCAAAAATGAGTTGAGCAACTTAGGATATTAAAGCTGACATTGTGGCTTGACTCAGGTGCGTGAGCAGGCTATGGAAATGGAGGTAACTGAAAATGGGGGTGGGCGGTAACAGAGGTCACCGGTAACGGAGGTCACTTTTTTACAGTATTTCCTCTCTAGAAAATTAGATATACCATCAATCAATCTGATTTTTGGTATACAGTTTCCTTTTTTCATTACCTTTGGACTAGTATTGGTTATTTTTGTTTCCACCTTAATTATACGTGCTTAATCATGGTAACGGAGGTCACTCACCTTAAAAAAACTACTTTAGATTTTGGCAGGGAAAAGCATCTAGTGCGGAGATGTGAAGAGATATCAAGTCATCATCTGGGGGCTGTTTTTCCTCGTTCGGCGGAGGGTCCGCATTTAATATGCGGGGGCCGTATTTAATCAACGCGGCGTTAGGTGTTTAAGCTCAAAAATATGATCAAATATAATTACCAATACGGACTTCTGCGTTCAAACGCGGACCTCCGTGTTCAAACACGGATTTTTCCTGTTTTTCCTCATTTCATGGAGGCAAATATTCTGCTCCTTTTTTAGGTTTCTGTGGGTTTTACACGGGGGGGTAGGTGGGTAGGATAAGTAATATATATATCAAATTACAGCTCAACGCGGACCTTTTTCCTCCGTTTTCACCCCCGTATTTTATTATAATATAAATTAATTAAATGAAAACAGGTCATGACCTCGACCTTGACCTTCATAGGGCGGTTGTTTTGATAGTGGTCAGAGACAGACACAGAACAGCAGTAATGGGGTTCACTGTACGAGCAAAGAGACAGTACATGAAGAGGGTAGATCCCATGAGCTTCTTTACTGACAAGAAGTTTCAGGCTCGGTACAGGCTCAGCAAAGAAGTGGTCCGTGTGCTGATAAAAAACTTCGTGGCCACAAGAAAGAGGAAGGTGCTAAGGGGCATTCATGCAGTCCCTCACAGGATACGTGTGAGTACATTCACTTCCCAGGATAAAAAAAAATGATGCCCCAAGACCCAACCAAACCATATGGAAATCTTAGCTATGACCCCCCACTAAGAAATATAAATTTTATATGCCCAAGGAGCCACCTGACCTAGTAAATCCTGGAATGACCTATATATATATATATATATATATATATATATATATATATATATATATTTCATGTGCTCCTTCTGTCACAAGAAAATGACTTTCCTCTCTTTCTCTTCTTGCAGTTCTGTATAGCCCTGAGATATTTTGCGACAGGCGCAAACTACTCAGCAGTAGGAGACTGCCATGGGGTGTCTAAGAGCATGGTGTCTATCAGTGTAGCTGCTGTGTCTGATTACTTCCACGACCACTTGGCTGAGTACGTGCACTGGCCTGATCTGGAAACAGAAAAAAACAACAAAGCTGTTGTTTTCCTGCGCGAGAAGA
Organism: Acholoe squamosa; assembly: GCA_949317995.1. Classification (NCBI taxonomy): domain Eukaryota; kingdom Metazoa; phylum Annelida; class Polychaeta; order Phyllodocida; family Polynoidae; genus Acholoe; species Acholoe squamosa. The sequence continues at coordinate 70,618,565 of OX439038.1, forward strand.
AAAAACCAGGATGTTTTGGCCTGGTAGACGGGACTCATATCGCCATACACTGCCCCAGGGGTTTAACAGAAGACGAGAACCAGTACTATTGCTACCGGGGTTACTACTCGATAAACACTATGGTAAGTCATTTTATTTTCTTGAGGAAAAAAAACCAATTTTCCTTTCTCCTCCATAATATTTTAAAGGTAATAACGTGTAAATTCTTGATAATAATTTATGTTAAAATCAGAATAAAAACAAATTAATCTCTAAAAAAGATTTTTAATTTTCAGATAGTCTGTGACTTCGATGGTCTTATCATGCATGTCAATGCCGCTAACCCCGGTAGCTGTAATGACGTATACGTGATGAATGGGTCCCAAATAAAATATCTCGGAGAAAGACAGGACTTCAAGGGACTCTTCTTACTCGGAGACTCCGGGTAAATATATTTCTTTTCCTTTCATAAAAATCTTTTTGCCTACTAGACCATTTACTTTCTTTTGCTTTAATATGAGTTTAATTGCATTTCATGTAAAATAATGGTTATGATAAAAAATAAATTTTTTTTATCTTTTTTCGTACAGATATGTCCTGACTGACTACATTTTGACCCCGGTCAAGTTTGAGGAAACCGTAGGAGATGTGCTGTATAACCGGTGGCACAAGAGCACGAGATCTGGGGTGGAAAGAACAATTGGTCAACTCAAGCAGCGTTGGAGGTGAACAAATTTTTTATTTCTTGGAACAAAACCAAGGTTCTGCCTTTCAACCTTAAAAAGAAAGAGAACACAAGAAGTTTCCCGGATATTTTTATAAATATTCTAACCACTTATCCTATTATATATGGCACTTTGCACATGACATATCCAAATAAATATGCGTTAAACTTAATTACTTTTACTGATATCCAACAACAACATCCAGTCACCCGTTCCTTCATATATTTCCCACATGGCTATTTATCTGTTTATGTAACTGTTTCTACCCAAAAGTTTGTACCTTAAGTCACATAACAAATTGTTTTTCAAATTTAACACAACAACTTTTTTCCTTCAGATGTCTAGACTCCAGTGGGGGGTACCTATTCCATACACCCAGGAGGGCAGGACAGATAATAGAGACCTGTGTAGCTCTCCACAATTGCGCTAAGGTGGGGAGATGTCAACTCCTGCGGGATTATCCAGCCCATGACCAGTTCAGACGTCTGCAGGAACCCATAAACCAGCCTGACAATGTGGGAGGACAAGCTCGTGTCATGTTCCACAACATGCGGGCTGAGTTCATCCGTGAGTGGTTCCGGCCGGAATTGGAGCCAGCTCGCGCTAGGGCTGCAGTGCAGCGTTTGGCTTTGCAGCGCTTGCCAGTGCGCTAGGGTAACCAATGTGAACAGGGATGATAGCAGTTTTATAGCACAGAATGTTTAATTGTAATCGTACTTTGGTTAAAAGACCGACCAATTAGGAGCCTCAAACTTTATGATCAATTTCAAGGATGCTGTAAATATGTGAATTAACCTTTACAATGACAATGAATTTTTTTTCTAATAAAATGGAAAAGACAAATTATTTCTCCATGTTACCTCTATTTTTATCATGATATATGAGCAGAAACATTAAGTACATGTACTTTCTGATAACTCAAGAAAGATAACCAGCAACAAACATAAATAGTATAAAAGTAGATAAAACAAAGGAAGCATGCTCCTTATCTAAGGCACATAATGTAATACCTGAGTATTGAAATGATCATCGTAACACTGATACGCTTAGCACCCACTGATTGTTCAGTACCTGTCAATGATATGCACATTATACAGTTAAATAACTTTCTGTTATTTCTCTTAAGAAGTTATACCTTCATCATGCTATGTCCTTAATAGCTACATCATAGAACGAAATGAAAAATAAATTGTACATAAAATACAATTCTTTTTAGCAATGACTGACTTTTCTTGGTTGTATCTCGCGTTTTGACACAACAGTTTCTTATTCTCTGTTTTTCCTTTTAATTTTAATGCGCTGGGATCTTTTAACGGGCCTGTTATCGTGGTCTCTATCTGAGACAGATCCCTCAGTGTCTGCTTCCGAGGTTCCCCCTTCCCTCCCATAGTTCTTCAATGATTCTAATATAGCCACTGCTTCTGCCATGGGTACCCGCTGAATTTTCACATCCTGTGGTGCATTGTCCTCTGTCTCTTCTTCCAGCTGCGTTGAGTTTGGTGGAACAGCTGTGTCCTTTGATGGACAGCTGTCTGTAAGTCCGTCCTGCTGAGACGAGCTCTGTAAGATGCCATCTTCCTGTTGTGGGCTGTTCTGTATCACTACCTCCATTTGAGGGGGGCTGTGAATGACCTGAACCTCCGGCTGCACTCTGTCCTGTGCTTCAGTATCAACTCCCTCTGATCCCATTACTTCGGCGGGTGTAGTGTCTTCCTGGACTAAGACAACCGTAGAAGAGGGCATAACTGAGAAAGAAGGCAACTGGGTCGCGTCAGGCTCGAGACTGGACTGCCGGTTGACCGCTGAAAAAAAAAATTTTTATTTAAAGACTATATATATTTTATAACATTAAGCATAAGAAATGATTTTTAACTGACAGTTTTTCAACTTTGCACTTTAATAAGCTCCATGACATTAATTTCTTTCATAATTCTATTTGTAAAAGAAATAAAAATATATGGAAATTTCTTTTTAACGGACCTGTTGCTGGAATGAGTATTTTATCCGGCTGTTCGGTGGCCTCTTCAGGGGAACAAGTCTGGTAGAGCTTCGGCTGACCATCTAGAAACCAAAGCAATGTAATGAAACCGGTGTGTCATGACATCTTGAACAATAAAAATAGATATATTGCTGTAATTAAGGGTTAATATTCTATGTCAATTTTTAAAATATATTTACATCCAAGATGGAATACCTAAATAAACATTTTAATGGTGTTTTGCGTATTAAATGTGCTTTTTTTTTAAATGAGTTAAAGATATTTTAATCTACTTACTGACTGGAGGCTCTGGGTGCGTTAAACTTAATTCCAAATGTTGAGTCGGATGGTCTACGTGGAAATCTCCATTGTCGCGCGAAGGAGGGAACACAGGTTCAGATGGCTGAGCAGGTGGTTGAGCTGAGTTTGCTGGAAATGGAGTAAATGAAAAGAAATTAAACTGGCTGATTTATTAAGAACCGAATTATTTTTAATAGATGATTTTAATGAAATTTTTTTTTTCAAGTTCTTTTATTATATTGCTGAACCTGGCCGATAGAACATATTTAATAAGAGAAATAGTGAGAGAGAAATGGATGAGAAATAGTCATTGAAAAAAAATTAACAAATTACCTTCTAACACTGCCTTTATGAGGTGCTGGCTGTTTATTCTTTCTTGCGCCGCTGTCAAATGAGACAAATTTGATGTCACTGCAACTAATACCTTGTCTGTTTTCTCAGCCACCGACAGAGACAGTTCTTGTTCCTTCCTGACCGTGTCAACTGAAATAGAGAGGCTTGCCATATTCTGGCTTAATGTCGTTACAATGTCATTTAGGTTCACAACAGTCGCATTTATTTTATCATGTGATTTGCTGACCGCTGCAGCAGCCTGAAGTTGTGAATCAGCTATGTCTCCTGCAGCCTTAAAAATTTGTTTTCCCACATTTTCAAGGCCCTTGGCTAGTTCTACTTCTTTCTTCACACTACGTTCAGCCAATTTCTCCTCTACCTCAAGCATAGTATCCCTGAGCGATTTATAATCATCTATGTTGGAATTTTTTATTTGCATTATCCTTTCGTTGTGAGATTTCAATGCTTCCTTCAGGGCTCGCATATTATCTGAGGCCATGTCAATTAGATTCTTTTTAAGAGCAGCAGACATTTCACGAGAAGCTTTGTTGAAGCTCTCAGTTATACTCTGAGCCAAGTCTTTTGTTGAGTCTGCTATCTGACCTTGAGTCTGCATAATTTTTTGAACAAGCTTCTCCTGTTCTTCGCCAATTACTTTGTTTGTCTCCTTTACAACATCTTTTAGGCTATCTACAAGAGCAAACATTTCTTCCTTCCTCTCCTGGGCTTCTTTTTGTTGTATGGCATCAGTTTCTAGTATGGGGTCAGTCTTTTGGTTCTTTTCTCCCTTTTTGGTGTTAGTTTTCTTTTGACTGAAGAGTTCCTTCTTGGATTGAGTTTTCTGGTTAACAGCACGCTCTATTTTCTGTAAAGCAGGACTGTTAGGAGTTGTACCTTTGGCTTTGACAGCCAAACGTGGAGAGCACCTTCTTCCGGCCTGAGAGGTGAAAACTGGAGATTCTTTCTCTTTGTTTTGGTTAGGAGTACTCGTACTGAAAGCTTTATATCCTTCAGGAAACTCTGGTTCATCCTCTTCCAGGTCTGGCAGTGATGCATTTATTATCTTCGAGAAAGAAGCCGATCTGCGAAGGCGTGGCCTCTTTGCAGGTTGGTCAGATATATGTTCAGTATTTATTTCATATTTATTTACCTCGTTATTTATTTCAGTCCCATCTTCCATGGAGTATTCTATTTCTTGGACTTCTGTTTCATTTATATTTTGATGAAGTGTGGGTGGAGCTTGCTCTTGTTGACTTACATGATGCTGGGTTTGCAGCATGTCTCCAGGATTTTCTGGCTGATTGCGGACTGAACGTTCAGGGTAATTAACCACAGGCTGCTTTTGTTGTACAGTATGGGTCGGCTGTTGGTGTGAGCTACCACTCTGCTGTTGGTATGAAGGAACTCCCTGCTGTTGGTACGAAGGACCTCCCTGCTGTTGGTGAGAGCTCCCACCCTGCTGTTGGTACAAAGGACGTGCCTGCTGTTGGCGTGAGCTACTACCTGGCTGCTGGTAGGACGGACCTCCCTGCTGTTGGCGTGAGCTACCACCTGGCTGCTGGTAGGACGGACCTCCCTGCTGTTGGCGTGAGCTACCACCTGGCTGCTGGTAGGACGGACCTCCCTGCTGTTGGCGTGAGCTACCACCTGGCTGTTGGTGTGAGCTACTACATGGCTCTTGGTAAGACGGACGTGCCAGCTGTTCATGTGAGGGACCTGCCTGCTGGTGGTGTGAGGAAGTAGGCCAATTAAAGTTAACATTTTCAGGGTCCATGTTACCTGGAGATTGATCCTGCCTGAAGTTTACTCTTTGGATATTAGTATTTTTATTTTGCCCAGTGTTAGAATTTTTATTTTCTTGTAGTCTGGCACGGTTTTTCTCCTGAAGCCTGCACACCTCAGCCAAAAGGTCGTCCTTAGTTCTGCCTGAAGGTAAAAGGGATACAACACTTGTGTCTGGGGTCTTCTTTTGCTCTGCCTTTTTAACCCTGGTATTGAAAGAGTCAACAATGTGAAGAAGAGTACCAGAGTTTACTCGGGGCTTCGCAAGAAGTTGTTGTGATGTCGCATTGGATAGGTAATTTGGGTTAGTCTGTGTGATGTTATCCTCTCTGTTCACTTCTTCCTGGAAGTTGGAAGAAATGACAGGGTTGTAGTTCTCTTGGTAAGAACGGTGCTCTGCAGGGGTCATGTTCCTCTCCATTTCTGCTTCCACCCTAACCGCTTGCTCTTTATTAACAAAGGGCTCTGCAATAAAAAATAGGTGACAATGCATAAAGCTATAAAATAATTATATCCAAGCCTAAAACAGTTATTTCAGTGTAAACTTAACTTAAAAAATTCACGGTTTTACCTGTTCAATAAAGAAGCACATATTTGGGAAAAGCTAGGAATTATTCTTGGTGAACAGAAAAATTGATTCCATGTTCTTACTTACCTCCACCTTCTAGGCTTTCTACCAATTGACCTTCTAGTGCCACTTCCAGGGCCTTAGAAGGCATACTAAGGGCCGCATAGTCCTCTCGCTCTTCTCTGTCCGGGTCATAGCAAGACCAAGGCCTGTCCTTTCGATCTCCGCCCTTCAGGTTGGGGGGCTGCATTCCTGGTATGCCTGCAGAAAAAGTTAGTGAAACACATGTTACTAATGAAATCATTTATATATGAACCATATTTTATAAGTTCGAAAAAATGCCTCTTATATACTGAAGTATCTTTGAATACCTACTTAAAGAATAGAAAAATACAAGTAAATATAGGTCAGATTTATTTACCTAAAATTACTTCGTTACCGGAGTAATCACAGATCGCCTGTTCCAGCTCATCAAGGTAGTCCTCTGCGTCCCTCTGACCGCTGCCGGTCTTGTATTTGTTGTCTATCATCTGTCTCTGTAAGTACAAATGTGCTTCAGTTATTTCAAACAGCCTTAGAAGACAGAAAAGAACCAGATGGATTTTAATATTTAAACGACTATATGTCCCACCCATATCGAAAATCCAAAAAAGACTACATGAAATAATAATTTATTCAGGATGTGGAGAAAAAAAAATTTCATTTACCTTGCGTCTAGCGTCTTGGCCGAAATAATTTAACTTGTCCTTGCACTGAGGTATGGATCTGTAACGCTTCCCGTTAGCCATCACGTACTCTGAAGAAGTAATTCATCGTAGGAAATGAAAAGAATATCCATCTCATGTGTTACATAGACACAGAACATTACAATTATTTACAAGATAATATGCATTAAAATATATATATGGATTGAAATATACTTTTCTGTATTAAGTTCTAGAGAGAGAGAAAAGGTGTTTCTAATATTAAACATTTTTAATAGGTTAAATATATTTATGAACAAAAACAAAAAACGAGACTATTTTATACCTTGTAATTCTTTCCAAGCTAATTCCTTGAGCACTGCGCCGTCAGTGGGGTGCTTGAAACGGCCTTTCAAAACCACTTTAAGGTGGTTTGCCCCAAATATGAGAGGCCTCAGTTCATTCGCTTTCCAGTGTACGCCCTTCATCTGCTGCTCTAGTTGGGCCAGAGCCTGTGGGTCAGTGGGGAGAATAACTCGGCCCGTGACTGGGTCCAAAGACAAGCTGACCATGCTTTTGTTCAGATTAAGGGACCGATCCGATGAGGAAGGACCAGGTGGGACTGTTTCAGAACTGGTAGCACTGGATCCTTGGACTTCACCGACTGCAGAAGACACTGCCTGCAGAGCCTCTGTGAGCCCTGGAATGTTAGAAGATGACTGTGGAATGACCTGAGTGAGCGCTCTAACAGCTGCTGTTAGTCCTTCAAAGTTTTGAACATTAGCAGCAGGGACAGCCCGCCCTTTCCCTTTACCTCGGTAAGAAGAGGAATTAGACCCACGAGGTCTTCCCCTTCCTCGCCCTCGACCCCTCGAGGAACTTCCTCTAGTGGGCTCTGGCAATATATATGTGGGATCAGTTTGTTCACAGTCTGGAGTCTCTGGGTATATGTACCGCCGTTTCTCCGGCGGAGGGAAGTGACTTTGATGTTCTCTACTTGGGGCCATTCCTTTTTGCCGGCGTGCTGACAGATCTGCTCTCTGACGTTCCATTGTGTGTAGGTGTGACATATAACTGATGGCTTGATCCCCTGCGTCACCAGAGAAATTTTCGGGTCGAGTGTCATCATAGAATTCATCGTCATATGGTTCTCCATAATTGGGGTCAGCAAACTAGGTGAAAAGAAAGAACAACCGGTCTTTAGTTCACTTTTAATAAAGTATTCTTAGAAAGACGAATATATAATTTGCATTGGATTATTTTACAGTGTACTTATTGGACATACAATTTTTATTTATATGAATAAGGAAAAGAGGTCAAATATAGTGAAAACATAACTTATTTATATTAATTTCTAAGATTTCAGGGCCTACTTTAATCTGAGGCTAGGGGCTGTCTGCTAGAGACCCACACCCTTAGCAAGGGAAAAAATTTTTCCTTTTACCTTGTAACATGCAAAAGTGCCGAAAAGTATGAGAAGGGGGGAGGGGGAGGCTCAAAAAAGGGCCAAGAAGAGTGGTCTATACTGAAAAAGGGCTTAAAAAAATAAAGGTCAGGGTAGTCCATTTTTTAACCCGATAATTTTTTGGTTCAGCAGATTCCTTCTCCCCCCCCCCTTTTTTTATTGTTCCCCAAAAAAATTACTTGACAGCTATTCACACGTCACAATCCCATGTTATTACAAATTGATTGTTTCAGTTCATTGTCAGAAATAGGTAGGGTGGGTGAAAGGACCTTGAAATAAAGGGCGCCAACTACACCAGGCCAGAAAGTAAACTAATGTTAACCGGCGTCATGAAAACCGATGTTTCTAAGTACGTAATCTAATTAAAAAAAAGCATGTCATATACAATGCACACACAGGAAGAGACAGGAGACACAGGCCTTTCATTTAATAGTTTGATGGTTGTGTTACTCACCCTCTTTTCTCCACGATTCATGATTTTTCTCGGTGTACAACTCGAAAAAGTTGACACCGGAAGAGAATGGCGAACACGGGGAAGACCTTCCGGTGATGACGTAGGACTGAGATCCCGCAGGGATTCCCCTCTTTTCTCGCGTGATTGCAGGGTTCTCCCTATTTTTTCAGTAGGGCAGGACAGAACGCGGACCCAAACACGGACATGAACACGGAGGTCCGCGTTCAGGTCCGCGTTGAGGGCCGCGTTTAATAAAATCATGTTATATTAGCCGGACGGAAATAATTAGGCGAACTTATACACCTTTGACAATAAAAATAAATATGGAATTTTTTTATTCCGGGTTAGCAGTCCGTGTTTATATATTTACTATTAAATGGGGAAAAACAGGGCCCTGGCACATAACTATGTCCCTAATTGGTCTTTATTTTAGTCTGACATTGACCAGAATATTCTTTTTATTTTCTGCCCAGGGCCACTAAAGGCTGATGGTAACGGAGGTCACCCTAAAATACTGGACACTGGTATAATGAGGTCCAGTCCGTCAGCTTAATAGGGAAATTTAGGGGAAATTTTTATTTTTTGAATTTTAACACTAAAAAAACTATAAATCATCACATTTGATACCATACATATATTTTCTTTGCCAATTGTAATGGATCAATAATTGTAATCATGCTTCAGGACATAGTGTTTTCAGTAAGCAGCCTTTTTCATCATAAGGCCCCCCACATGCAAAAAGTACGAAAATAATCTATGTTGTGGACATTTTTCTTTAATTAGTTCTAGAAATCCTAAAAAAGTCCAAAAAGTTAGTAAAAACTGATTTTTAAATGTACTATGGCACATAAACTTCCCTGGACAGCAGTTCCCTACTTAACATGGAATGTGCCTTATGTAGTGAGTAGAACCTGTAAATAACAATTTCATTGTATCAACTAGATATAATATTGCATTGCCTGTGGTTAAGCTGTGATCAATTTTTTCTGGAGTATACAAAGGTAAATGATTCAAATCAAATGACCGTATAATATCATTGAAGTATATTTTTAAAAACAATGGTTAAACCATTTCTCTGCTGAGATAAATTCAGTAACATTATATCACAAAGCTTATGGAAATTAGAGACGGGGTGCTATTTGCCCTATCAAGCCGCATTAGTAAAAAAGCAATTCACTTCACTGCAATTGCCAGTAGTTTTTCCTTGGGGTCAGTAAATTACTTCTAGATTTTCTTAGAAATCGGCCTCCGGCCAGAAGGAAAATTGAAAATATAATAGATGTATACTAGTCTACTGACCCAGTAAGCAAAATGCCAAAAATGTAAGAGTGTTTATACGACTGAGTAGGTTTTGCAATTGTCCCCCCATTGAATTTTGTTCTCTTCTATAACAGATTTCTGAGAGAACTATGTAGAACTGGCATTGATTAGCATTTAGATTCAAAACAGCAAAACATACCTCCTCCTATGAAGCCACGACAAGTTCCAAACAAAGCCATCTCTAAAGACAACACTGCATAATTTGCACAGAATGGAACTGAGACAGATACAGTAGCTAGTGCTAACATTACCAGTCTAATTTGAGCCTCTTTGTTGAACTTGTCAGAACTCCAGACATGAGGACAGCAGGTAGACGGCCCAGATTCTGCCAGGTGTACAGCAGGCCCATCTGGTTAGAGCTGGCATCGGTGTTGCTTTCAAGGTCAAGCAAGGAGGATTCAATTATAGATACCAAAAGGCCCTGTTGATTCAATTAAGTATAACAGCAATATGCATTGTGCTTCTCTAGAACCAGAATGACTTCTCAATTGGGAGATGTTTGGCTTTCTACCTCTGAGAGAAAAGAAGGAGATTTCGCATTTCTGAATAGATATCAGTTACAAATGTCCCATTGCCTCCTTTTAGAAGATATAACTCAAGAATTAGGAAATCTAGGAAGGATTATTCATCATTCCAATGGTTTGTGTCCAATGGTTTGTGTCACAGCTTGGTAGTTTTATGAAGTTCTCAGACTCTTTATCTAACATAGGGTTTATGCTTGATAATGGGTATCCCTTCTCCCTGGGTCCTATATAGATAGGGCCTTTATTTTGAATGGTATTTTTCTGGATTTACCTACAAATTATAAAAAGAAAACAATGCCATACCTTTTAGTAAAGAGGTGATTGTATTTATACATGTGAGGAATTACGGTTGTCAAATCACAGCTCTGCAAGACTATGACATGATGCCGATATAACAAGCTAGTCATCATATTCTATAGCATGTATAACAACTGAGGATGGGGGAGCATGAGGCAGACACCAGTTAAAAAGAAGAGGGAGGAACCTAGTATGATAACCAGTTGAGTAAAATAAACTCTACATTTAAATGCTCACCTTCTAACTTCCAGATTTAACCAAATTGCAGATGAAACACCCACAGTAGTATAAAGGGGAAAACTCAGCACATAGGAACACCTACTGAAATCGATTTGACCTACTAACAAACCAGAAGTGACCTAGTTTTGAAACCAGAAGTGACCATATATGGGCATGTGACCTACTCTTTTGAGCTCTGATTGGCTGAGAGATAATTTCTGCAAATTTATGCTATGATGTCATCACGTGATGATCACGTGATCACAATGTAAGGGTTGGTGACCTTACGGACCTGGGGGGTTCGGGTCTTACGGTTCGGAAAGAAAGAGTAAGACAGTATTCCAAGTGTATGCCAACGGTTAGGTTTATTACTTAATGCACACTCACGGCTGCCGAATGATATCAAAGAGGCAGCTAATATTAAAAGACAGTGGTTTACATAGTGTGGAGGCCAGAAGGGCCTCTGACGTAGCGGCTGAGCCCTGGGCTTTATATACGGACCCAGGTGTTCGTCGTCAGATGTCCCCACAGACCCGGATCGGTGCTGCCACCTATCCGGAACCTGAGGAACGTCCGACGACTCGACTCACCCGCCACGTCAGACGGTACCCAACTCCTATGGTTTAGTAAAGTGTACCTCTACACCACTCCCCCAGACATTTAGGAGGGTGTTATACATATAATATTACTAGGATAACATTTCTACATGTCTAAACCTTTAGTAATAGAGGTACAACCATAGGTATAACATTAACACTAAATAAATTGTGAACCAGATGTCATATATATATATATTCGATAGTGAAATTTAGTTACATATAACGATTAGGATGTTGAAATATTATACGAATTACTTGAAGAAGAGACAGTTATGTGAAACGGAACTGTCTATTTAATTATTATACCACATAATATTATATTATATTTCAGGTATAATTAATAAGACAAGTAATATGAATCGTATACATGTGATGATGACAGCTATATGTAACGGAACTGTCGATAATAAAACATATCACATAATAACATCCGTATGTGTGTTTGTAGTATTGACACCACATTTGAATATGTAGTCTTAAAGAAGACTGTTATAGTAACGTCACTATCTAATGACATGTCGTATATTAATATTATACGAATTACTTGAGATTCCGTGAGTAGTACGAATAGGATTATTTATACCATACACTTAGAAAAAAGAAAAAAATTCACGGTGTGGTAATGAATATGATAATGATATATTATCACCGTGTATCTAACAATCTTTATAGCACCAGATCATTATACTTATTATATAATTTGTCTCGCAGGACAATAATATGTGTTATCTGGTGAAGTTTAACGGATCTTATAATATGAATACTAATAGTAATTAGAGATCCGTATCAGGAAATGTCTATGTACCCGTATTATAATATGTATCTAGTGGATATATACATACATATAATATTATAGGAAAATAGAAATATGACATTATATACAATATACAGAAATTATAAATGCTGCTGAAGTCTTCTGCTGTATCCTCCGGGTACTAGTAGGTAGGTGTGGTCAGCTAACCACGGGATGGACGTGCTAAAGTTTATGGTTCCTTTATATAGAGTGAACACGGTAGTTGATTTGGGGCAGCTACCCACAATCCTCTAGTAGTGCTAAAGTTTATAGTATATCCCAATGGTGTAGATTGTAGAATAATAGTCCGGATGTGTCAACTATGTAGAGAACGTAATCCTTTTTAAGCTTAGTTGACGTAAGTAAAATAATAGTCCGATATAGGTTGGTCCGGAAGTAATAGTAGTAGTTGGTATAAGTCCATTCGGGAGTACAGATGAGTTGTAGAGGTAAATCGTAAAGTCCATCCTAGTACTTGGTTAGCACGGGTAACAGCAGGAGTCTGGAACTGGCATCCGGATACGTCTCACAGCAGCAAGTCTACTATCGGATTGTTCATGGATGAAATAATAAATCCGAATAGGCTATTCAGGGTGCAATAAATGTTATACAACCTGAATTATATAATAGACTGGTCAAAGGAACCCGGAACACATATCATAGGTGTTCATGCACTAGTGAATAAAACATTCGCAGACCTATAGGGTTCCGCAAACACTATATCTGGTGATTTGGTGTTGGAAAAAAAATTATGGAAGAAATAACCCTAGCATGCTTTAAACGGATTTCTTAGCATGCTTCTTCTTCAGAAGAGCTAAAGCCGACTCGGGAGTGCCGTCCCACTCGTCCAAGTCGACTCCGAACACCCTCATGAACTTAGTGTTCAGATTGGTGTTCCGAGTGATCTCCTCCTTTACACGCTTTTCCAACACGTGTACATCCATAGCTGCCTTTTCTTGGGCAGCTGCGGCAGCCTCCTCCTGGGCCTTCACATCGTCCCGGATGAGAGTCTCGAGACGTTGCTTTTCAGCGTCGCCCACCTGTTTCATACACAACAGAGTTTCGTTTAGGAGACCCTGATGAAACTCGATCGCTTTCTCACGAACGCTCTTCTCCCAATGGGTGTAGATGGCCTTCTGGACATCTGCCTCCCCTTGGCGAGACTTCTCGAACCAAACTTCCGCATTACCGGTTTTAATGGTAATGGCGTCCTTTGGTTTCTCAGGTGCCGCGACAGCCTTGGGAGGAGTCGAGGCGGCCTGTGGACCACTTCCGGGTTTAGGACTTCCGGACACACCTGTCGTTGGTACACAGAAGGCAGGTGGTACATTCTGTTTCAGTCCCATTTGCAGGTACATGTTTAACTGCTCCTGGGTAAAGGTAACTGGTGGGGCGGCTGGAGCGGATGCAGATCCGGCGGCAGCAGATGCGGTGGTCTTCTTTGGCATAAGGCGACCATCCTTTCCTACCACCAAGGTCTGGCTCTCAGGTCCAGGTCCCTGGTTTAAGGACGGAAAGTTTCGAGAACTCACTTTCCCAGGTTTAGATACGGCTCCAGCGTATCCGGCAGGTTCGGGCTTCTTGAACACCGGAGTGCCCTGAGCCTGCTCTGCGGGGTGCCTTGCCAGAGGGGACCTGGAACGGTCCTCTGCTCTGACTTTCGATTTAGTCGTGCTCTGACCATTACCGTTGCCGCCACGGTTCTGATCTCTCCTGCTCCTTTCACGAGCTCTCTTTGCATCCTTTCCGGATTCCTCGCATTTCTGCCAGAGAGACTCGTGCATGTCCAGTTTACCCTTTCCAGGAGTCAGGACTATCTTTGCTCGGAGTTTCGAATCCTTGGTCTTCGGAACTTCGCAGAGGACTTGGTCCCCTGGTCGGATCTTAGACCAAGCATCCTCGCTCAGGCTGTCGAACTCCTTCATGAGTTCCTGATGAAGCTCCATGATGCGCTTCCGTGCCCCGTCCAAACCTTCTGCGTGGCATTTCTTCTGGTGTCTAGCCAGATCACTACGTCGGTTGTATTGCACCTTCGTAGTACACTTCTTGCCTTTCTTACCATAACTCGGATCACAAATGTAAACCGGGTGATGGTGGAAGTGGGCCTCTACCAGATGCCTTTGGAACCGGGCTGGAGTACTCCAGGTCCGGATCGAGACATCACTCGCATCCTGGCAGATAGAGAAGGGACAGGACTTTTGATCGTCGCCGTACCACTTCTCTAAAGCCCAACGCAGCTTCCTCCTCTGGGTATAAGTGTAATACCCTTCGGTGTGGTTTAGCATAAGCCACATCTTTCGATAGGCTTTGCTCGGATTGGGGTCCTCGTCCGAAAGACGCATCCAATCTTCATCATCCGACTCATCGTTCTTATTGATTGAGTCTGGACAGGCATAGAGGGTAGAGCCGTCCTTCTTAACTCTGTACGCACAGTCGGAGAAACACGTCGGGATCCGGGTTTTGAATCCGGATTTGGCGTTAGCCCAACGTTCGGCCTCGGTTTGAGTTGATGGAGTGGCCTTCTCATCATACTCAACCGAGGATTCGTGCACCGACTCCTCGTCAGACGACTCAACCTCCATGGCAGTACTACCAGTGGTTGAGGTGCTGGGTTTCGGCTCGGCTCTCGCAGAATCCGGGAGATTCTTGAGCTTCCGAGCAGCGGATCGTCGGTTCTTACTGACCTTCCAGTCTTCCTCCGGTTCCTGGGTTCCGGATGTGCTGGAGGTCGTGGCTTCTACTGGGGTAGTAGTGCTGCCGGTAGCTGATGTAGCACTGGCGGAGCTTCTGGTGGCAAGCTTCAGGTCGGGGATAGGAGGTGCGGGTGCTTCCGCGGCCCTCTTAGCCTCTTCCTGTGCCTCCTGTTCGGCAGTCATACGGCGGACAATAACCGTCCGAAGGGCTGCAGCTCGGTCCAATCCGATTAGTGAATTGTTCTGGACATCCACCAATTCCTGTTCGGTTATGTAGTAACCGTCGCCCCACTGCTCGAAGTTAGCAGCGGCCTCCCGGAATTCCTTAGTGGTCCGGCACGGCGTCCGGATAGCACTAGGGCGTGGGTAGGTCTGGCCATCGGTATCCCAGACACAGCCTACCCAGTTGATGTTCGTAGCCTTGACGTTCCACAGGGACTTGTCAGGCTTCGGATACGCTCCGAGCTCGAAGGCTCGGTTAGCTGCGTACACGGTTTCACGGAAACCAGCGTCCACCATAAGTCCCCGTTGGAACCACGGCCAGTCTCGAAGCCACTCGGGAGGCATCCTGGTCAGCTGTTCGGGAGCCATGACGCCCTCGATAGCTATCCTGACTTTCGGGTCCATCCTGACTGGTGTCCCGTCCGCGTAGGTCACTTGTGCCTGCAGTTCCGGGTGGACATACAGGTAGCGACCATCATAGCTAGCTGGAAAAGGCTCCGCCACTGCTGGCTTCCACTCATCCTTCTGTCCGTCAACTTGGGTAGTTTCGGACTCTGTCGCTGCGGGTTCAGCACTCGCAGTCGCTCCGGATCCCTCGGCCGGGAGTGGAGATAGTAGTTTCTCTGGCTCATTTAGTGAGAATGAAGCCAGCTTCTCCTCGAACGAGCGATCCGTGGGTTCCTCCATGTCCATCATCTCGCTCTCTTCCTGTGTAACAGGCGACAAAGCTTCCGGAAAAGCTTCTGCGGACGGAGTCAGCTTATCCGGGTCACCGGATAGCTTGGCTGCAGCTACGGATTCCTCAGCCATGACCGGGGAATCACCTACGGGAGTAAAATACTCCTTTTTCCGGCTTTTACGGCGCCGGGGCCGACACAAGCGGAGTCTGCCTGCTGAGAGACAGACTCTGAGGGCGCACAAGGGGTTTGCTAGATGGTAGAATTTAAGAGAGAAGGGGTGACCCGACTGTCCCAAACGCTACCAAAAAACAATATGGCGACGGGCCAGCTTTCGTGACGTCATTTCCCCGCGGTCCGCGAGGTCACGAGAGGTCAGCCGAGACTGGACACGGTGACGTCATGCGGAAACGCACGTGCTACAGGCGGTACATCAACAGACTGATTGTTTTTAGGTAATTATCGCTCACCCCGATGACTCGACTGGGGATTTAAGTGGAGATTATGGAAAGCTTAAGCAAATCCACCGGATTATCCGTCCACTACCCATTGGTACATCATGCGGGGGCGACAAATAAGCCTTTAGGGTCAGTTGTCATCCGTTCCTCTAAATGTAAACATTACACTCGTTGTGTATACAGGTTAGGTCACTGCAGTCCTCTGGGCAATTCGGGGGCTGCGGCGAACGTATCTCCCCTTCTCGGATAGTTCTTTATCGGACCTGACAGTCTGAAGAGCTTTCTCTAGGTGCTTCTTAGCCTTAGAAACACCTTTCCTCTTCTTCTTGTCTTCACCTGCCGAGACTTTTTTAACTCCCCCACGCTTAATCGGTGTTGGCGTGGGTGTCACTGATTCGGAACACTTTTTGGGTCTACCATGACCACGCTTCACTGTAGTGTTCTTTACCTGGTCTATTATGCGATTCTGATTCAGGATCCTTTCGGAACCTTCACCATACATTTCTGTGGAGGTCTCCCTCCCAGACCATCTCCTTAATCTAGCCACATTTGACTTATAGAGTCGACCAAGGTCAGACTTAATAATTACGGTACAATCACTGATAATTTGTGTTATAGTAAAGGGACCGTCCCAATTAGACGCTAATTTTATGTGTCTAAGCGGTTCATGTAATCTGAGGACTCTGTCTCCGGATTGGAATTTCCGATGCTTTAGATCGGTATCGTATCCTACTTTCTGCCATTTGGCACTTTTCTCCAAATCAATTCGGACAGACTCATATGCTTTTCTAAATCTGTCTCTTAAACATTCCACAAAAACTACATGGCAAGGTAGTTCAGGGTCCATTCCTACGACTCCAAAAACTAGGTCAGCAGGCATTATCAAATCCTCTCCGAATACTAAAAGGTTCGGAGAACAATTTGTACTTGAATGTACCGTACTATTATAGGCATGTGTCACAAAATGACATTGCTCATCCCAGTCATCCATATGTTCATTAACGAGTGACTTTAGGACTTGGATGAGGGTTCTATTGAACCTTTCCACCAATCCGTCGCTTTGTGGTCTATACGGATTGGTTCTAGTCTTGCAAATAGCTAAGTATTCGCACATACCCTGCCAGAGATTTGATTCGAACTCTCTGCCTTGGTCACTGTGTAACATTAATGGTACACCGAAGCTTAGTACCCAACCTTTTATAAAAGCTTCGGCACAAGTAATTGCTTTGTGGTCTGGTAGTGGAAATACTTTAGTGTATTTCGTATAATAATCACACACTACCATCATAGAGGTATTATCATTAGCGGTTGTATTAAATCCACTAATAATATCTACCCCGATTCTTGCGAATCTAACTCCGAAAAGTTCTTGGGATAGGGGAAGTTTGCCCATCCCGGGTCCGGGTTTGTTTTTACAACAATCCGGACAGGTGGTTACCCATCTTTGCAAGTCCCGTGTCATGCCAGGCCAATAGTATTTCTTGGAAAGTCGTGCTAGCGAGCGTTTCCTTCCGAAATGACCACTGGTCCGATGTCCATGACAGAAGTACATAATGTCATGTCTCATGGCATGTGGTATCACCACTTGCATGATTCTATCACCATTATTACATGGCTTCCAACGGTATAACACGCCTTTCCGGACTTCAAGCTCGGTCCATTGAGCAAGAAACCTTCTCATTTCTCGATTTTCCAGAGAGACCTCTGGTCTAACTGGACGTATACCCTTTGGTACTAATTGCAGTAGCTGCGCAGTTATCGAGTCAGCTTCCTGGAAATGTCGTATGTGATCCATAGACCAATCCAGTATACTGGCAACTAGGGGTACGAATGGTCTTCGAATCCCTGCTAACACTGCTTTATGAGCTCCACAATCAGTACAATCCGGATTATCACATTTCCGGATTGGTATTCGAGACAAAGCATCAGCATTTAAATGCTTAACTCCGGGTCTATGCTGAATCTGTTGATGTTCAAGCCCATATTCGGATAAATGGGCTAGCCATCGGCCTAACATGCCTTCAGCGTCTCGGAAGTTCAGTAGCCACCTTAAAGAGGAATGATCCGTACGCAAAGTAAAGTTCGTTCCCCATAGAAAATGTTTGAACTTCTTGGTATATACGACTACTGCTAACAACTCTCTTTTGGTTGTGCAGTAATTGCGCTGAGTCTTGCTCAGTGTGTTGCTGGCAAAGGCAATTGGTACTTCTCTCCCATTTTGGACTTGCGAGAGAGCTGCACCAATGCTATCATTACTAGCATCAGTATCCAGTATGAAATGATCCGTCTCATTCGGATATTGCAATACGGGAGTACTCGTGAACAGGTCTTTTAGCTTTTGAAAAGCGTTTTCCTGTTCATGTGTCCAAGGAAATTTTTCCTTGGTACTTCCTGGAGTCCAGTTAGCTATTGCTTGTAATGGGTAACTGACTCTAGAATAATTCGGAATAAATTCCCTGTAATAGGAACAGAATCCTAAAAAGGACCTCACTTCCTTGGGTGTTTTAGGTCTATTCCAATTCGTAACTGATTCGATTTTTTTCCGGATCAGCCTTTATTCCTTCATCACTGATGATGCGGCCCAAATAATTTATGGACTTTCTAAACATGTGGCATTTCTTAGGTTTCAATTTGAGACCATTAGAAATAATACGTTCTAGTACCATTTTCAGGTTATTAGAACATTCTTCGAATGTTTTTCCGAAGACAATGACATCGTCTAGATATACAAGACATCTTTTCCACAATAAATCACTTAGAATTGTTTCCATCATTGCTTCAAATGTTGCAGGTGCATTGCACAGTCCAAACGGCATTACATTATATTGGAATAATCCAATATGACTCGAAAATGCAGTTTTCTCCATATCTGGAGGGTTCATTCCCACTTGCCAGTAGCCTGATTGCAAGTCTAGGGTACAAAACCAACTGTTTCCTCCTAAGGAGTCAATGGTTTCATCTATTCTCGGTAATGGATACGAATTCTTTTTCGTTATTCCATTCAACTTCCTGTAGTCTATGCAGAAACGGATAGTACCGTCTTTTTTTGTTACCATACACACAGGACTACTCCATGGACTATTGGAAGGGACTATTACATCCTGTTCCAACATCTTATTTATTTCATCCTCAGCTACTCTCTTTTTTGCTAAGGGTAACCGTCTATACGGTATCTTAAAGGGTTCGGCATCTCCAGTATCTATTTTATGTAATACTTTATTTGTTGTACCTAGTTTTTCACCAGGTTTGGCAAAGGCAGTATGATACTGACAGAGCATATCATAGAACTCTTTCCGGTGTTCCGGATCCTCTAATGAAGTTTCTTCATACAACTTAAGTAAGTCTTCCGAAATTTCATCATCTCCTGTTACCTTTCGTAAGCTTAGCTTACTATCCGTTACAGTTTCCGAAAGGGTCACATTTCCAAAACTTGTCCCTTTTTCAAGTAGATAGTAGTGTTTCCAGTATTGGAGACAGGTACTACCAACCAGGATGCATTCGCTACTATCGTGTCTACAGAATTTAATCCGATACTTGATAACGTGACTACATCCGGTTCTATCACTGCAGGCTTATTACGCATTGCAGGATCACTTCTTACAAGCACATCACAGGCTACTCCTGGAGGGATTCGCACAGTGTGTGCCACACTAGCCATACTGCTCACTTGTCTCAGTACACATCTAACTTTCACGGGATACGGGTATCTCACACTCAACACTCCTGTTTGGGGTTCCAACACGGCACCATACAGGGATGCGAAATCCAACCCGAGTATACCCTCATCTGCTATATCCGCAACGGTGGTGCTCATGACATAGTCATGGATACCATCCAACTGTAGTTTCACACAAGTTCTACCATACGTTTGCAAGGTACTGCCGTCGGCCGTCTGAGCACTTCCTCCCGATTTGAGAGTCTCATGTTCATCCGGTATAAGATCGTAGAACCCCCTGGAGATACAAGAGTGGCTAGCTCCCGTATCCACAAGGAATTCGGCAGATCTTCCGTTAACAGTGAGGCAAACATACCACCGCCTTCCGTTTAGAACAGAGGGTATGTCCGTGACAATCGGAACATCATTTTTCACACCAGGAGTCGATCCACATCTTTTCAAGAATTCAAGACAAGGATGACCCGGGGGCAGGTGGGCACCACAGACCTTGGCTAATTCATAGCCGCCTGCCTCGTTACTGATATTGGGTTTCCCCAGTGCGTCCGTGGCACCTGTTATATCAGCTTCCCTAACCTTCCGGGTGTCTACAACCACCTCGGTGTTAGGCGATCTTGTTACTAAATGCGAACTATCGTCACGGATGGTGATATTATGGCAAGATTTGTCACTGGGATCCCCTTCTTTGCCCCTCGGGAGATCCCTTTCTAGTTTTCCTCTGTACTTATCCCAGAGACACTCTCCTGTTTACGTGGAACAGGCTTTTCAGCCATACATTCGGGAGCAAAATGCCCCAGTTTCTGACATCTGAAACATCTCCTTTGAGATTTATCAACTCTCGGTCTCCTTAGAGCTTCTGTTAATCCGGCTATTAATGTTTCCATCATGTTAGTCGGAGCAACTGTGGCTGCTACAGTTGAGTTCGCCGTAGAGGCTGCACTACCATGTTGAGTTGATCCGGAAGCTGTTTTACCAGCAACAGATCCTCCTCTCTCTCTCGAATGTACCTTCCTATACCGCTTTTGTCGGTAATACTTTCCGGCCACATGGACTGAACCAATATATTCTCCGTTTTCATCGGAGATATATTCATCTTCCTCATTAACTTCATTCGATTCAACCGGAGCTAATTGGGAAGTATCGTATACTGGAGCAGGTGTACCCCCGTATTGGAAAGGAGCTGCTCTTACTGGACTAGGTCCAAGACCTACCAAACGTTTCTTCATGTCATGTCCATCAATTGCTATGAACAGGTCACTGAATGAAGTGTCATCTTTCCAGGAGTCCCACACCACTTGCTTATGATCCGGATCTCGCAATCCACTATAGAATTGTATGAACAATTCTTGTAGATAACAATCATCATCATGAGCCCAATTTGGACGTGCTTTCGAAAGCAAGTCTTGTAGCTCCAAACCAAAGACTTTGTGTGATTCTTTAGGTTTTTGTGTTCTCTTCTTAAAGCTTACCCACGGATCTTCTCTAACGATTGATCCGAAAAGGTATGCGGCACATTCGACCAATTGATCATAGGTACCATATATTCCGTAAGCTGCTCTCCATTGGTTGAGAGCTACTTTTCCGCCTTTATTTAACCAACAAATCAAATATGGCAGAGCTTCTTCTTTTGTCCATCCACTACAATTGACTTCGTCGACAAAAGCTTGGTACCTGTCCTTCCATGGATCATTAGAATCATATGGAGGGGGTATCTGTGCCTGTCTACGTGCCGGATTATTACATCCGCGTAGTCTATCTGCTTCTCGCATGCTCCAGTTCATGACTTCCATGCCGTCCGCTCCCTTTCGGTAGCAGTCAATGCCAAGGTTTTGTATACATTGGCTTCTATCAAAGATGGTTTGCATCCCTGCAGGCATAGAAGTTCTCCTGTTAGGTTTCCTGCCATCTCCTCCTGATCCTGATCCTCCGAATCCGGATCCTCCTGGGCCGCCTGGAGGGTTTCCTCCTGGTGGACCATTATTATTATAGCCTCCAGATGAACCACCAGGGCATCCACTATTGTGACCGGTGTTTCCAGAAGAAGCGTATCTAGGGTAAGAATCATTTTGATTCCATCCCTGGTTATAGCTATTACCATTCTGATAATTGCCACTTCCCGATGGATTATAATTATTTCTATATCCATAGGACGATGTTTTCGGTTGATACGTACCGCCATTAATATTGTTTCGTGGCGGATTTGGTCTCGGAAAACGTCCATCAGTAGGACCATTACCAGAACCTAGGGTTGGATTCGGTAATCTTGGTACTGCTGGTGTACTGTGGCCGGGTTGGGGGAAATATGAAGGTGGTGTCAACATATGCCTCATTGGTCCGGGTGCTCTTGGTTGTGCCACGGGTGTATTATTATTATTCCCTGTAGCGCCATCGTGAGTCGCTTTGATTTTGTGACTCAAATCTGGTATAGGTGGTGCCGGACCTATCGTATCCAGCATTGGAATTACTGGTTTAGATGCGGTTCCATTTACTGCAGCATTATCCGGTTTCTTATAGATTCCGGATACCACATTCTTGTCAGCCCCATCATCAACGAATGGGCTGTATCTAATTGGGGTTGCATCTTTAGATGTCTTTCCCAACATTGTAGATACCACAGCTGGGTCTATATTACCTATAGTTAACTGGGCTGCTTCTACATATTTATCTAGAGTTATTGCAGTGGCCTGCAATTCCTGAAGCTCATTTGTGAGTTTCTGTCTATCCTCCTCCAGTTGTTTGTTGTAAGCTATGATGCCTACCCGGATGGTTTCATTGTCTTCAGCTTGTTTACTGCACTGAAGTTTCAATTTATCCAACTCATCCTGATAATGGCGAATTTCGGATTCGAATTTTGTCTTATCAAGGTTTAGTTGGTCGTTCGTATCTATGTATGTTTGGATACGAATGTGCCTATTATCATATTCTTTATTGAATGATTCTCTCATAGATTGAAGTTTTAGTTCTTCATTCTCGAGTTCTTTCATGTACTCGCTCCTTCTGGCTTCGAATTCCTTTCGCATGCCAGTTAGGTCCTCTTCCATCTGAAGTTTTTCATGGAATACTTCATCCTTAGCTTTGACCAAGGTATTTAAATTCTCGTTCAAAGTTACATAAGTTTCATTCAACAACAGGACATCCGGTCGTTTTAATTCTTCACCTTCCGGTACCGCATAGGTTAAGTCGCCATCTATAGCGCTATAATCTAATATTGGTAATCCGGGCCTGGGTAACCTATAAGGTAGTTCTCCGAATGTTACCCTTTTTCGCATTGGTGCCGGATGTTCTGGGTTAGTACTACCACCGACTTCGAACATCGAATCACATAATTCGTCAACAATTGATTGCTGGCCTATTAAGTTACTATGTCTCTGTATGGACTGTTCGCGTCGTACAGAGTCTGGCAGATTCTCCTCACTATCATTATAGTGGGGTCCGGGATCTCTCCAAGATGCTGATTCCGCATCTTGTGAGTCCGAATGGGCTTGGAGCATTAGCGATCCATTTCCATTCTCTTGGGCAAGTGATTGCCCTGCTGGGTTAGCTTCCCTAAGGGTGTCTAACCCATGTACTAGCCGTTCGGACGTTATAACGTCCGGGCTATACACCAGAATTAACTGGTCACGGCACCAGTGTAAGGGTTGGTGACCTTACGGACCTGGGGGGTTCGGGTCTTACGGTTCGGAAAGAAAGAGTAAGACAGTATTCCAAGTGTATGCCAACGGTTAGGTTTATTACTTAATGCACACTCACGGCTGCCGAATGATATCAAAGAGGCAGCTAATATTAAAAGACAGTGGTTTACATAGTGTGGAGGCCAGAAGGGCCTCTGACGTAGCGGCTGAGCCCTGGGCTTTATATACGGACCCAGGTGTTCGTCGTCAGATGTCCCCACAGACCCGGATCGGTGCTGCCACCTATCCGGAACCTGAGGAACGTCCGACGACTCGACTCACCCGCCACGTCAGACGGTACCCAACTCCTATGGTTTAGTAAAGTGCACCTCTACAACAACAAAAAACGTAAACAAAAGCAAACCGACCACATGGTCAGTCACAGCAGAAAACGTTAACAAAACAAACCTAGTCTTGCCCAAGTCTGTACCATAAGCAAATGGTAGGGAGCGTTTATTTTAACAAACAGGGGTGGTGGGTAGGTAGGTAGGTAGATAGGTAGGTAGGTAGGTAGGTAGATAGGTAGGTAGGGGTAGGTAGGGTAGAGTAGGGTAGAGTAAGGTAGTTAGGTTTATATAGGGTGTGCTTGTGTTTTACACGCGCGTGTGTGGCCTTTCCCCAAAAAATACTTAAGGAGTGCCCCAACCCCATAGCCTACCCTACCCTACCCTATTTTACCTACCTAGAGCCTAGTTTATCTTTGGTTAATTTTTTTATGTTGTGGTGGGAGAATGTTATGATGTAGGTGTTAAAAGTTAACACTTCTTTTTCTAATCCATTTTGCATACAGTGATGTGTAAACTTTAGTTTGTGCTTAAAAGTCTTTTGATCTAATTTCATGATTTATATGGGTTCCATTGTTTAAGATGTTCTGTCCACTGGCGACTTGTTCATGTAACCCCAGATGTCTGTAACCATGTGCCCCACTTGTTTTGCTGCCAAGTGATGTGTACTTAGGTGAACATGCATGGACATGTCCTTGCAACCACTGTCCAGCTGCTCACCTAGTGCTGCACAGTTAGTAGGATCCTTTAACAGTTGGTCCAAAACCATGCCTGTGGGCTATCACAGGCGGAGAGGAAAGAGGGGTTTCATGTGCTAAAGGTTGGTTCTCAAAGGGAAGCTATAATACAGTCCAACTCGGGTCTCCACCAGTTATATTATCGAGGCTAGCGTCAAGTGATAGAACCGTGTTTAAATCCCACAGCCCATTTGGAAAGAAAACACAATTGGGTAATTCATCTCCAGAGGTTTTATTAAATAGATATATGCCAATCCAAAGGTTGAATACAATTCAGACTCCAGCGGTGATTTCACATTTCAATTTGATAATCACAAGGACACGCCTTTAATCGTGAAGATACCAATAAAATAGGCCCAGTCAATTTACAAATTAATCATGTCAAAGTGCTTAAGTCACAGATAATAACGCCACCACATTTCATCAATAAGATCGTATAACCAATCGCGTGCGTTAGTGATTTTTCATCGTTGTCGAATGTCTTTAAACTCACACAATCATAAAACATTTATAAATTCAATAACCATCAAGGGTCTCCAAACAGTTATAAGTTCCATAAAATCACAAGTTGTTATCGGATTTCACAATCATAAACTGTAAGTGTCTTCAAATTCCATCATGGCATAATTCCAAATTAAATCAATCACTTCGATTCCTACTTGTGGGCTGCCGAATATAAATATCTTCCCCTTATTACAGGTAGAACTGTGGATCCCTGAAGTTCCCAGCACAATTCGCACCCCTACTCTTCAGTTCCATCCTTATATACCCCCAGACTACTGGTGGTTTTGGTCTTTTGCCACCCTACACCTTTTGGACTTTAAGCCTGGTGAGATTCTAACAGATCCATCTATAGAGGACACACCCATCAACTCATAAGGACATAATCTCCACTGTCGCCACCGGGACCCCAAGACCTTCATGGGCAAAGTCCACCACACTGACCCAGCCTTCACAGCCGCGCCTGGCATCCTATAGGACCATAAAATGCCGCGCCCACTCTAAGCTTCATCGGGTCTAACAACTATAGTGACATTCTTTACCTGTTCCCGGTGACATATCGCATCCCAAAGTTCTCCCTCTCTATAAAATATACTCTATAACAAACATTCATGCATTCTACTGGAATATACCCGCAGACACTTAGTATGGAGGAATCCTGCGTCCTTGCATTATTTCCTGGATTACTATTATAAATCCCCAAACAATAGCGATCAAATTGTTGCCCCCTTTAATTCCCTATAACTCACCTGCTTCAAAAAATCCCTGGTTTGTCTTGCTGCTTGATCTTTGGCAAGAATTGATTATGTCCTGGCCATTTTCAGCCACAGTGGGTCCCTGTCTAGCTGTTGACCCACTAGTATCTTCAGTGAAGTGGGTGTTACTTGGTTGTCCCAGTGCACACTTGAGGAGCATTAACTTCCTCCTTTACTCACCCTACCCTATTTTACCTACCTACCTACTTTTAACTAGTTTACCTTTAAATCTTAGTTAGGTCCCATCTGCTGTAGCAGAAAATAAACAATGGTGTGCATCACTAAGTTCCCTTGTTTATAGTTGTCATTTAAGCTTACACCCTACCTCTGTGGTGGTCGCACATGGAGTAACCCCACAAGCAGTGAGTGTATGGAATGGGAGGTTAAACACCATGGAGGGTTTACTTACTCTCACATGTTTATGCTCCAGTAAGGTACATGAAGCAGATGATACACAAACCTTACTCGCCCCTTTGTTAAAGTCACTCTTATGTGATGTGGATGGATGTAAGCTTGATCCAGGTAAACATAATTTTTTCTTTCTTGTGGGAACTGTCCTGGAATAAGGACAGGTTATGTCCTGACTCCAAGGGTGAGTGATGGAGTGCTGGGTATGGTGATGGCTGCTGGTAGAGGTTGTTTACACTGTCGGCAGGAGTAAGTCTACTGCCACTTACTCCTGCCGACAGTGTAAGGTGATTTACAGGTTGGCATACTTTCAAACACTCACCTTGGGCTGTAAAATATGAGGGAAATACAGGAGGCACATGTACAGCTACCTTTTGTATTTCCCTACACATATTACAGTACAACAGCTGCTTACTCCCTGCTTCCTCCTTTACTTACAGCAAGAGATGGATGCACATACAACACTCCAACTCACAGGATCACATTTACAACAATAGGACTTTCTTTAAACCTAGTTAAGGTGTTTTATTCACCAAACTGTCTCAGACATTGCTATCTGAACATATGGTCTATCCCTAGTATTAATCACTCTGCTTACACTGATCAGTCACATACTGTGGAACTTTCTTGCCTGCCCACCACCATCACCCACAACCTCCATGTGCAAATAGGGTTCATGGTATATCAGTATGCCAAATTGAAAATGCTGGCCTTCTCCAATGTCTTCCTACTGGAATTCATAGACAAAAGAAACTTTGAAATGTGTGAAATGGACACTGACAGTTTCTATTTTGCGTCGACATCACTTATCACCGGGAAAGTTATGTAGAATGTAGAAACCTGGGGTACACTTGGTTCCCTCCACCGTGTTGTAAACAACGTCTGGCATTCAACAAGAGAACTCCAGGTCTTTTCAAAGTGGAATGGGAAGGAGACAAGATGACAGCTTTAAACTCCAAATGCTACATAGGAAGTTGGGAATGGGTCAAAAAAAAGAGCTGCTAAGGAGTAATTCAAAATCAAAACAAATTAACAGTTGAAGACTACAAAAAGGTTTTGCAAACTGAATAAAAATGCAATGGTGACCAACAAAGGCTTCAGAGTGGTAAAGCATCAAGTCAGTACTTATTCGCAGAACAAACAGGGATTAAGTTATCAGTATATTAAAAGACGCGTGTGTCAAGGAGGTGTGAGCACTTTACCCTTGGACATTTTAAAAAATCTTTCTCTTTTCTCTTTTTTTCTGTTGCAGACAGCGAAATCTTGTGGTGTAAAAGTAACATTTTTTGTAAGATTTACATAAAATTTTGGTAAATTTTTAAAATTTTACAAAAATTTTGTAACATTTTTGTAAAACATTTAGTAACATTTAGGTAAATGTTAGATTTCTTTCATTTTGTAGAAATAATACATAGGTTATACATTGTGGTCTTTTATTGATGCCACTAACATAGATAGCAAGAATATGACCTATCACACTGTCCAGACATCGTTACACAAAAGTTTATATTTTGAACGAAAATCACTGATAAGTGGAAATGGGTCACTGTTTTTTATGCTCTACATGAAAGTGTTTGTACTCCCTACTCCCACCTAGCCATAACTGGGTGGTTGTGGAAGGGAACTACTCTATTTCAAGTATTTTAAAACACTCCACAACCAAAAGATTTTACTCTTAATTAAATAGACGTACTCATACTTAAGGATGCTGCAGCAGGAATTCAGGATAGATGCACAAAACTTATCAAACAGTTCAATAGCACACTTGGAATATCACTTGGAATTTTAAAATTCCAATTTGGAAATTTGGAAATTCCAATTTGAAGATTTGGAAATTCCATTTGGAAATTTGGAAATTTGGAAATTTCCACTTGATTTTTGGGTCCTATATGAGACATTGTGGTGTGTATATATCAGTTTTGTGTCACACTTTTGGGTGTTTATACCATGTTCCTAGTGTAGCTGGTGAAGTAGGTTTATAAATTATTCCTAATGTAAGTGAGCAGTGTAGAAGGCTATCGGTGTAATGGAGCTTACTTTTGCTTGATCTTGAAGGAATTTCCACCATGCAGATTTTCAACATGCTGATTGAAAACGTTTTTTTAATAGCCTTACCATAACCATAGCGTGCAGTATGGAGCCAACGCCATAAAGTTGACATATACGGAGGGGTCACCATAGAGTAAACCCTATGGTGCCCAACCGCTCCAATTGGCGTGGTTTTGGCCCTTAAAACGACTATATGGACATATATAATCACCCAGACACTTCTGCTGGGTCAGTATTCAAAGTTAAACTACCAATAGAAAGGGTATCACCTCACAAGTGTAGTCAGACTGTCAGTACCACTGAACATGCTTTATTAGATGTCTTTTGGGTGCCAAATTGAAAATTGAGGATGGGAAATCACCATTACCACCATCATTGCCATCTTAGGGTGAAAAAAGACGGAGGGGGGGGGCTGTTAAGAGCAGGATTCCCAATAAAGGAAGACCAAGGAATACAAAGATATTAGCAAGGGGATAGGCAAGAAAATGGTTTACCATCTCACCCTAACCTTTGAAATCCGCACTCGTCTTCTTGATCCTGGAGCACAAAATGGAAATGTCAGTGGATCCATTCCTGAATTATTTTTTTTTGTTTATGACTTATGATGATGATGGTTGTTGTTGTTGTTGTTGTTGTTGTTGTTGGTTCTGGTGGGAGAATGTTATGATGAGTGGGACTAGAGGTAAGGATGAAATCCACACTTGTCTTTTGATCCTGGAGGACAGATGGCAATGGCAGTGGTGTAGCATGCAGCCAGGGTGGGGTATAAAAGTGTGTGAAAGAGATTGAGGATGTGCAGGGTATGGTGTGATGTCTCATAATGTGCATTACAACATTATGAGTAAGCTCAATCCCTGCTATCTGCCAATTTATTTTACTTTTTGTGATGGACAAAAGGAGTGCTTGCCGTTCATTATCAAAGGTGCAGTGTTGTTATATAGGAAACACTCTCCAAAATTTAAATTGGGAGAAATAAATGCATCTGAAGGATGATGTTCAGGACAATACCGTCACAGTTGAAACAGCTTACCTTGTTCTACAACACCCCTTATGTCTAAAATAGAAACGTTTCTCTTTTGTGAGAAGTGGATAAGCTCAGATGTAGTGAAGCAGGTAAACTAGACTAACTGTTTTTACACTGTTGGTTAAGACGTTCGGGATTTTATATCTCGTACAATAAGGTAAAGTCACTGCAGCAGGTACACGTACTTAGGAATTGAGGTGGACTCTATTCAAATGAAACTGAGACTCCCTAGTGAGAAATTGGCCAAATTGCAGGATGAATTGATGTTTTTAAGGGTCATCATAAGACAACTAAGCATCAATTGCAAAGGCTGTGTGGTGTATTGAGCCACTGCTCAACTGTAAAAAAAAATGCTCAAAAAGTTCACCAATGGAAAAAAGTACATTAGTCTGACAAAAACCTTCTTCATGGACCTTGAGTGGTGGTTGGATTTCTCTTCTACATTTAATGGTCAAGAAAAAGTTATAGACACCAGTGTGCTGAAATCAGTTGGAATCACCACCGATGCTTTAGGTTCAAGATGGGGTGCCATGCACCAGGAGGACTGGATTTGTGGAAATTGGTAACCACATGCTAATTCATGGCCCACAACAAATCCTGATCATAGTCATATTGTGAAGCCCGATCAATTTCTTTCCCTTGACTCGAATATAAATGTTCAGGAGCTATTTCCAATTTGGGAATCTTTTAAACACTGGGTTGAGAGTTGGTCAAACTTCAAGATTCATTGCAGAACTGACAACACCCAGGTTGTAGCAGCAATTAATAAAGGAAAAAGCAGAAATGAGACCTCTATGATTCTGCTTTGCCGGATATTTTGGTTGTCAGTGAAGTTCAACTGCCATCTGGTGGCGGTGTATTTGCCAGGAGTTGACAATGAGACCTGGTTAAGATGAGAGTTTCAATTTAGATCCACAATGGCAGGTAACGCAGGTCACTGGGGGACCCTGAGCTGACCAGAGCTACGCTAGATGGCTGTGATTTGTATAAAATGTTCAAATTTGTAAATATGACAAATGTGAATGAGAGGACGTTGTGGACAGCCACAGTTTTATCATTCAGGTCTCTTTTTAGAAAGAGTAACCTAGTGCCAGAGACTGTCAAGAATTGGAACTCTTTCATGCACTTTTTGAGACGAAGTGCTGTATCCATATGTGAATGGGGTGTATCTATTGCTGTGACCAGTTCAAAGACATTTCACTACACCCAAAGGGTACATTTAGTTCCTGTTATTGTGTGTCATTGATCTCCACTGTGTGCAGCTACTTTGTTGTGTAGACATTTTGAGGACGCTCCCATTGTTGATCCCAATGGGCCAGCTTTCTAGATTGTACTGAAGGGCAAGAAAACCCCATTGACTTATCGAGGATTACTATGCTACTTGAAAGGAGTCCTAAAACTCATTGGTAAAGATGAACACATAGCTGGTATGCACAGTCTGAGGAGGGCTGGGGCTGCATACATGTATCAGATTGGACTTAGCCTCAAAGATATCCGCCAGGCGGGCGATTGGAAGAGTATGGCAGCCCTCCTTTATCTAGCTAAACCCTTCTCTTCAAGAGTAAAATCAGACAAAGTGGTATCTGATTCCCTAAAAGGCTATGCTTAATCTTAGCCTTATTTTGGTATTCAAAAAAAATGTTGTGTTACTACATGTTACTATACAATTTGTTTGGCGGATGGCGGTCTTTTTTTATGACCCCGACCTGTTATTCCAAAACATGTTAAACATGCCTTGTTTCTCCTTAACCAAACTGTGAACGTGTAGTAACAATGTATTGTTTTGAGTATTGATGGGCAGGTGGCGCCATCAGGTGAGAGCTACCACCAGTGTCTCCACTTCGCCATGCTCGAGCTTACACCTGCTTTGCTCAGGTTCTTTGATGTGTAGCTATCTAATATGTTTTTTTTCCCTTACTTCTTTAATAAAGGGCGGTCTTTTTATGACCCCGGCCTTTTATGCCAAAACATATTAAAGATGCCTTGTGTATCCTTAACCAAACTGTCAATTAATGTTTTTTTTTTAACATTTGGGTAGTTATTCAAGTGTAACTGTATCATATATGTCTCGTGCACTAAGAATGAGTCTCATTGAAGTCAATCTATAGCTATAGCTCAAGTGTAAGGTATTCACGTCATCTTGCCCAATACAAGACAGGGTATGCGTTAGATCCGAGGAAAGATTATTTATTGATACATGTGTCCGTGGTAAAACAGGTAGAATCTTCCTTTAACAGAAAGCCAAATTTTAGTTCTTCACCAATCCATGTACACCACAGCTCCATGATTCTGAGAAGAACTGAAATTGCCATCTCCAATCCTAAACTCTAACAATTATTCTGCAGTTCTTATCAAAATAACTTGAATTTACTCCATAAAGAGTCATGATTTCAAAAGTTGGTTTAATGTTTTACTGGAGGTTAATTCAAAACATCCTGGGATCGCAACCCCAGCGATCTTAGGAATCACTCTACCTTATCCTATTAAGCGATCTTAAGATCAGACTGCGTTCACATTTCCTAGCCAGCACTAAGATCGCATCGATCTTAGCCTCAGCCCTCCTACACTATTCCAAGAACTTCTGACTAAGCACAGGGGTAAGAGTCCCAAAATAAAGGAATAGCTGTGGAGTCACTCTTCTTCACAAGAGTGCTTATACCATCGTTCCCCGTCCACATATGGGCTAAGAAATATATTAGATTCCATCTGTAAATAAGGTAATTTTAATGCAAATATTCAACCAGGATAAAATAAAAATATTTTACCTCAATAGAGAGAGACAGATGAAAATAGTGTAGGAGGGCTGAGGCTAAGTTCGATGCGATCTTAGTGCTGGCTAGGAAATATGAACGCAGTCTAATCTTAAGATCGCTTAATAGAATAAGGTAGAATAATTCCTAAGATCGCTGGGGTTGCGATCCCAGGATCTTTTCAATTAACCTCCTGAACTTACTATTCCTGACAGGCCTGTAACCACTGCATTAGATAGGGTAGACTGGCCAGTCCTTATTATATGTGCCTACACTAAGATCGCTGGGGTTGCGATCCCAGGATGTTTTGAATTAAGCTCCAGGTTTGCTTACGAAAAGTTATATGTGCACCTATAGGCCAAGGGTAAAATAGGAACTAGTTGATAGTGCAACAGGTTTAATTATGCATTCAATGTACTAGAACTCCCTGCTAAAGTTACATTTCAATCATATAAGACATTATGAAATAGTATCCTACACCAAGATTATGATTGAATATTTCACCAGAATGAAGCATATACACTTCCTTATAGGGTAGAAGAAGAAAAAATGTATACTTTATTTACAGTGCCAGTCCACAATGATAAATTATCTGAAATGTGTTATATTCAGAAAAGGGTTGATTTGCTTGATTGATACTAAAGTATCTAGTAAACACTAAATTATTTCAAGTCATGTAGGATCACTGAGTACAAAGCAGTACACTGTGCTTAGAATACAGTCCAATTGCTCACTCTAGATATGATTACTTAACTCTTTCACTGTAAGCCTGCTTGGGCTGTCTGAGGTATATAGCACAGGTGACCAGTATATACTCAATACAAGGTGCTCAGGCTGTGTGTGAAATGGCAATACATGGCTCACCTCTTGAATGAAAATCACAATAGAAGGCCCAGTGCATAAGTATTGCCGAGTGATGAATATGACATTATGGGTACCATTCTTATTCCTGTGACCTGTAACTTCCCCTTGCCTGGAGCAATTACCTGCATTAAGCTCCTACTCTGCAAATACATGTAATAGGATTACTCATCTTTATGAAAGCAACCATAACATGGTGAAAACACTTAGCCAGTTAGCTCTACAGGTCTTGTTGCAAATAAAAAAAGAGAATTCCAATACGGTAATATAACCATCAACGATAACTTGACATAGTTCCAGGTATATTACAGATGTAATTTATTTCTCATTGTACCCTGAGTTACAAAAATAGTTGCTGCAAAGAGTAACAACATCATCAATATACAGGTTAACATTGTGTATGGGAACATGTGGGTCCCCCACAGCCTGAATATAGCAGCAATTGCAGCTGGAACCAGCATCATACCCAGATATAAGAAGAACATGAGAACAGAAGTTGAACGTGAAGACAATCTCAGGGATCTCTTGTAAGTACAAGTTCATTACCAACAGCAGTAGATACAGCAATGCCAAGAAGAACATATTATACTGAAATGTGCAGTGGCTAATGTGATTAGTCCTACCATGCCAATGGTACCAAGGCTGACACTTACAGCTATGTTAACTCTCAGGTAGCCAAACTTAGTGATGACGATTCAAAATATCCATCTTGCAGATAGAGCTGCAAAGTAGGAGGTATTCACAACTGTGCTGGTGTCTTGATAAAATTAAGTGATTTATAGGCATAGATTAAAACCAAACCTCCATATGCAGCTCCTATACCCCCAGTGAAGAAAAACCATTAGCACTAATCTCCTTCCTCTGCCCATATTAACATCAGTGCTTGTTTGCTCTTTATTGGCTTCTAAATGTTTTGACTCCATCTGTGGCTGATGATGCATCATAAAAAAGTATCAAGTATACCATTGCAACAAATATATCAAACGTGCCAATGATTAGATATGGGTAGAAGAAATTAGGGTTCACACCCAGATTATCATGAGAGGAGATGTCAACACTCATATTCCTATTCAATGTGTTTGATGAATTACTAGAAGACATTCTCTCTGAAATAAGGGTTAAGAGTAGTATATACATGCAAAGTCAGCGCAATGCTTCAGCTACTAACTAGGTCATGACCTACTTGTAGACCGGAAGTGACCTAATTTCAACCAATCAGAGGGCTGGATTTCACAGGAAGTGACATTATAAGGTCATGACCTAGTTTTTTCAACCAATCAGAGAGCTGGATTCCGTGACCTGACCTAATAAATTAAGAGAATTGCGCAATACCTAGGGTTGACCTACTTACAAACCAGAAGTGACCTACTAACCTACTTGCAAAAACGTATGACCTACGTATGAAGGTGTATTGTGCAATGCTTGTAAAAATTTACACAATACCCATGACTCATGTTCTGATGCAATATTTCTATGGATTTACGCAATACTTATGACTCATTATTTTGATATGAGATTAAAATGCAACAAAAACACAACTCGGTTCTTTTTAAATTCAATCTTTTTTATTCTTTCTGCGAATCAGAGTACATGCTAGGTATGAATCATTATAACCATATATGCTTGCAAGCAGAGTACATGGATATCATATGGAAAATGAATTCTTGTTGCAGTACCAACTGCACCCGGTCTTAGCTGGAGTTGGACTTTGGCTACGATCCTCTAAGGCGCGCATTCTCTCTCCATTAAATCCTTCAGACCTCTTCTTCCTATGTCATTCTCCTCCAGGGCTACCACTTACTTGTCCATTAACTCACCCATGATCATGAGAATCTTGTCTATTACTTCCGCCGTGCTCTGAAGCCCGTCTATCATGTCCAATTCACGTTTAACTTTCCCTTTCACCAACAGGTTGCTCACGTCTTCTTTCACTGCTACTTCTTCTGGGCTCATTTCGAAGTCCATCGCCTCTTCTTTTCTCTTTTCCTCAGCAAGGGAGTAACTATTTTGTCCATTAAGTTGAAGGGCATCTGAGAAAACCTTCTTACAGTGTGGTGTGGGTCCTTCGTCCGACATGTCTGTATAAGGAAGTTAATGCAGTGGGCTCCACACGTTTTAGCGTAAAAGTTTTGTACTTGTTTTCTGCTGAACGACCCATGACCATCTGACGACTTCTGCATGAACCTCTGGTGATATATAGTTAATGGAGGTAAACCATAGGGATCAAAGTAGAACACATTCCCTTCATGAGAAATGTAAAAGGCCACCCAGTGCTGTCCAGGATTAGAACTTGGATCTGTGTTACTGACGAAGCACGTAGAGGGAATTGGTTTTTTAGGACATTGATTACTGGCAAAAGTTCCAAGGTAGAAACGCCTTGAGTGTGGATGGTTTCCCAGAGCAGCTGTAATGTCTGAAGTTCTCATTCTTCTTAGTTCATGTGGTAGTCTGTGACAGGAAGACAGTCAGCTGTCAGTTGGATGTTGTTGTCGTAGAAGGAACACAAGACGGCAGATATGGCATGAGCAGTCGGGGCGGCGAACCTGAGGGAAATGCCCAGCTTTCCTTGCTTGATGAGATTTATACGACTGTCTTCAGGTGCTCTGTCTGGGGTGAGGTCGAAAACAAAGAAGGAATATCCACCTTTGAAATCTTCCAAAGTTATGCCACAGTCTTGCCCCAAAGCCGACAACCCACTGTCTGTGAACATTTGACTGTAGGCTCTGATGCAGTTGCCTGTTTCGAAGTCAGTCTTTAACTCAAACTTCTGATCGTCATATCTCACGCAAAGTTCCTTCACGTTGAAATGCCTGCAGTTGAAAGGATTTTCCGTCTTAGTCCCAGCAGCTGCTGTTTCCTTTATCATACACAAGACTATCCTGGTGGGGATTTGAGTAGTGTCAGGTTGAGTCCAACTGTAGTCTTGTGAGCCGCCGTCCAAAGTGTGTTTAGTGACTTTACACCTGGCTATGTGATAGTTGAAAGGTCCCCATTGTGGGTTCCTCACACTGATGACGTGAATTTTCACCACCTTGTCGTCGACACTTTTTTGGAGAAGTGACATTTCAGCTTTGGTGATTTTGATCCAGTAGTTTTGATCGGCTGCTTGCATCATGTAGTAATTGGGTTGATTTTTTTCGAAGATGAACTTGATTTCACAGTTCGGAGGCAGTACCTTGCACTGTTTAATCAAATCCAGGTGGGGCCTCATGACCAAGGCGTGCTTGTTGCGGGCACTAAATTCTGCTCTCCGTGCCGTCCATCCTGCATTGGCGCCCCCTCTCGTCTCCATGTGTCCACAGGTGTCTTTCATGTACTTTTGACATCCTTTCAGCCGAGTCTCTTTGTCTTCTTTGTTGCAGCAAATGGTGTCCAAAATGTAGGCCTTGAGACCATAGTCTTCGTTGTTGCCGGTGACTTTCTCTCCGTTTATAAGCAACTGACAGGATGCAAAGAGAGCGTGTGCCAAGTTGTTGACTGGAGCAGCTTCTATGTCGACGGCAAGGTGGGTTGTTCCGTCAGCCGCCACGGCTTCCAGTTCCATGTACATCTCAGTTTCTGAGAGGTCTGTGTACAGGTTGCTTGGTTCGAAGGTGAAGTCAAAAGTTTCAGTGTGTGAAGTGAGGGCATTGTTGGTAGTCTTGGTTATTACTTGACACTTTAAAATGTCCTTCTGAGTCACAGGTAAGGCGTGCAGATCTAGTTCTCCTACTGCACATACTTGACCCTTGGGATGAATGAGACTCATGACTAAAACAAGGTGTTCCCTCTGCCTTGAGCTCTACCTCTTCCTCTTTGCCCCTTACGTCCTCCACGCTTGCCGGTTGCTCGTCGTTTGGCTGGAGAAGGTCCAGATGTACCTTTTATGTATCCTTGAGCAGACGAAGCAGCCCTTTTAAGTAACTCCTTTCCTGTTGCTTTACTTCTCCTTACTACACTTTTCTTGAAACCTTTTCCTCCTACCACATCTGACAAGACTCCAGCTCCTGTAGTAAGCAAGGCTTTACCTGCAGATTTGGCAGCTGAGTGTCCTATAGTTTTCAAAAGGGGAACAGCCCCTCTCAGTAAACCACCGATTAAGGATCGCAGTCCATGGCTTCTTTGTCTCCCCCTTCCTCCGTATGCCGGTAATGCACCGTTCCCGAACTGTGATTTTCTGTAGTATTCAGCATACTGACCCCTAGGGGCCAGGTAGGGAGGGGTTCCGTAGTAGTGAAGCATGGTTGTATGCCCCTATCCTAGAAGAGGTATGAAGGTAAGTACCACCGACACTGATCCGCTTTCAAATGGTATTGGTTCCCCGGTCTTGTCTCTTAACCCTTATGTGCCCAGATTAGCAAAAGTGCGCTCTTAACCATGTATGTATGTTCAACAGGCCACCATGGGTTTAATATTAATCAGATTAAGGTGATTCTTGCATCAGAAGTTTCGTAATGTCAGTGGCTTTCCAATGGTACCAAATATGTCATAGATGCATAGGTATATAATTATTGATAGATCCAATTGCAGAAAATAATGGATTGAAAATAGGCTTAATATACATGAAAAGTGTGCGCTCAGGCCATGATAATACAGGGGAAAATACAGAAAATTCAATAAATTCACAAAAAAAAATATTGATAAAGATACCCAAAATATTAATGAAATATTTTTTATGTGATTTTCTCCATGGAATCCAAATATAATATGTATTTTTGTTCAGTTTCAATCAATATGGCCTTCTTTGAAATGTTAGAATTATGCTGTATGATATGAAAATAGCCTATTCCTCGCAAAAATAAAAGAAAATTAAATAAAAAAATGATTTTCTGAGCACCCTAATCCAAATCAGCCCAGTTCACATTCATGTACCATCATCACTCCCTACTGACTCCTACAACACTCTAAAATATGCTTCAAATTACATTTTCTGAAAGTTGTGTAACTGCCCTCTTTGTTACCATTTGAATCAGTACTTAAATATGGACATGGTATAGGTAATAGCCTCTATACTTCAAATTTTGTTGAATAAATCAGTTTCCTCAAAATAATCCTGGGCACAAAAGAGTTAAGTATATCCCTATCTGTCTGAAGGTGGTTTTAGTGACTGGCAGATATATCAAGTTCTGAAAACTTATGGTTTGCATGTCACCGTTGTAGCGATTTATGTTGATTTGCATCAGAAGGGGTGCTTTAGAATCACCCACAAGACTGTGCTTGACTATGTCAGAGTACACGAAAGCACATCGACTTTTGTACTGAAGGTCTACCACGTAGGGGCTTTGTGTTTTTCCACTTAGGAAAACACTTCCGTCGAAACGTAATTGTTTCCCTAAGTTTTCTGGGAGTTGCATGACCACACCAGGAGGCAAGGAAACTACACTTTTCATTGTATATTTGTTGTAGTGAAACACGGTGGCTTTGTTGTTTTTCCTGTAGTTTCTTAGTTTTCTTACCAACGTGCTCTGTAGTTTATTTATGGTCCTGTTCAAGTATCCTATCAACTCTGAGTTGCTTTCCAGGTTCACACCTTCTAAGGCAAACATATTGTAGGTACTTCCTTCCTTGAAGTAATACTTAGAGAGGTATCTGCTTATTTCTTTGAAGCGTGTATATATTTTCACAGCCTGTAACTGACTGGGAGACAGAGGAGAAACATGAGCAGAGTCTGTGAAGACGGCATTTTCTTCGATAAAAGAAACAGACCTTTTTCCCCTCTCATCCATAGACATCACTTCAGCCACAGCTGGAGATATTTCCCTCTTCTCTCGGCCTGCCGTGCCACCTTCCCCCTTATCCTCCTCCTCTTCCTTCTTCTCCTTTTCTGGTGTTGGTTGGTTAGGAGTGAATTCTCCAGATGGCGTCTCAGTCGCAGCAGCAGGAGTTGGTGGACTTTCACTTTCAGGACCAGCAGGAGGAATGGTTTCAGTTGGTCCCACAGGGTCGACATGACGTAGGTTTTTTGTTATTTTCACTCCTCTCTTTAAAGCAGATTGGGCTGATAGATTTGATGTAGAGCTTGAAGATCTGCTGAAGACACTATGGGCTCCTGGTTTTCCCAGAGGAAAAAATTCTCTTCTGCGTTTGTTTAATAAAGCTACTACAGAGCGGAGGTTGTTTTTCAGGTCGTTTTCTCCCTCTGCCAAGAGAATGGGTTCTTCTGTGACGTTGTACCACATGGTAGGACAGGTTATTTCTTGAAGAGCACACTCTAACTGAGTAGGAGAGTTAATGTATTCTGCCAAAATTGTGTTGTAGCTAGTTAAAGTGTTGTCAGGAAACACGTTCATAGACGAGTTACTAGGTAAAGTTAAGGTAAACGCCATTTGTCTATGTTCTTGACAGGTTCCCAAGAGTTAAACTTGTCTCTATATCCCTTCCACTTGATCAAGACTTCTCTTTTCTCACCTTTTCCTCTGTATTTTACTATTTTTTCTATGTTGTAGCGTCTTCCGTGACGGACTTGCACCTTCTGAACTTCAGGTTCGTAGAAGCTTCCTTTTATCTCTTCTCCAAGGAGATCTTTGAGGTGGTACCCTTTGGGTGAAATATCGTCGACTGTATATATTTCCTCAGTCCAGTTAGGTTCGTACCCTCTGTTAAATGTTTTCTTTGTTTTCAACATTCGCACTTGATTTTTCCTCTTCAACTGAAGGACAAGAACTTTTTTCTTTTGAGGTTGATCGTACAACCTGTAAAACAAGACTTCTGAGTTGTCTTTATTTATGTCTGAAGGGGCAGCTCCTAAGGTTTTGTGGTAAGTTAGATTGTAGGACTTAACCAAGTCGGGCAGCTAGTGAACCCATTTGTAGTTATTGAAATGAGAGAAACATCTCCACATTTTTCCTTGTAAAGTAGAGTTGAACCTTTCGGCTAAGGCACACTTCACGTCGTCGTTCTCTCCTGTGAAAAAATTGATGTTTTGATCTTCACAGTATCTTTTTGAAAATTTTGTTGATGAACTCTTTGCCCTTGTCAGTTTGAATTTGTTGAGGTTTTCTTTCTTTGCTCATTTTTTTTAAAGCCTCTGTGACGTCATCAGCTCTCTTACTTTTGACAGGTAGTCCAAAACCATACCTTGAAAACACGTCTATTCCCACTAGAATGTACTGGTATCCTTTGTTTTCCTTTGAAAATTCTCGCATGTCTATGAGATCAAGTTGCCACTGTTTGTCTATGCCCCATGTTTGTGTTTTTCTTCTAGGAAATCTTCTCTTGTAAGGTTTGTGTCTGGTGTATGCATCTACATCTTCCAAAGCTTGTTCTATGTTTTTTTTCTTTGTTTTCTTGAAGTGATGACGTTGAAGTTTAGATACACTGGTAAAACTTCCAGGTTGTTTAGGATCTGTGTAAAACCTGAGGACATCTTTCTTCAAAGCCTTGTGCGCCATATAAACTTACGTCCAGTTCCTTTTTGACTTACTTTCCTCTTCTTGATAGGGGATGCTCTCTTCAAGTGACTGGCAGCAAAAGAAGCACTGTGCCCTGCAAAAGCCGACTTGTTTTTGACAAATTTTAAGGTGGGGTTCAACCTTTTAACTGCTCTTATGAAGACCTGGCTTCCTTTAGGTTGGTCCTTTTTCAAAGACTTTGGTCTGGCAGCAAAAGCTAACAAATCTGTTATGTCAGTTCCAGGCACACGTTCCCCGTTGACATATATTTCTCCGTCTCTGTTCCAATTCAATATCTGACTTCCGTGACGAGATAATTCTCTGTAGAGATTTTTAGCAAGCGTTCTGTAAGTTGCGGGTATTCTTTCTTTTATGTCGGCATCCATACCCACTGTGTTGTCTCTTGCACGAGGTCCAGGTCCTTCCCCCCTTTGAATTCGTCTACACTTTCTCCGTCTGAATCGTCAGGAAGTTGTGGAGCGTCTCTAGTCTCTGTGAAAGTGTCCTCATCGTCATCGCCGTCGTCGGTGTCTTCTAAAGAACTGTTCAGATCCCTAGCTGCTCCTGCTGCAGGTCCTTGTCCTACTGCTCGACCAGGATAGGGACCTTCCCTACGTTGTGCTAAGGCCTTGGCTTTTTTAGTTAAAATTCCCGACTTTATCATAAGTTGATTGTACTGCCTTAACTTTTCCTTCAGTTTGAGGTTAGGAGAGTTAAGCACCTCGTGTGCTTTACTTTGAAGGTGGTTTAGGACTTGAACCAGGCTGGAATCAGGAGTTAAACCTTCTCTT
Organism: Acholoe squamosa; assembly: GCA_949317995.1. Taxonomy (NCBI): domain Eukaryota; kingdom Metazoa; phylum Annelida; class Polychaeta; order Phyllodocida; family Polynoidae; genus Acholoe; species Acholoe squamosa. Next base: position 70,659,508 of record OX439038.1, read on the forward strand.
AAAAGTTGAGTGTTGTAGTACTGGTCTTGAACACTAGGTCCAGGCTGGGGAGGAGAGGTAGGAGTAACAAAAGAAGGGTTTTTTTCTCGGGGAACAAGATCCGCCCTTACGAGGGCCATCCTTGAATAAGACATGATTCTTATCGACGTGCTCCTATGAGACCTGTTATCAGGGGTAAGGCTAGACCCAAAATGGTTCCCAAGAATCCACCCTTTTGCTCAAAGGTTTTCCTCTTCTGCTTTACGGTAGCCTTGTGCCTTGTGACTGACTTCAGTTCTTTCTTGTAGGGTGATAAACGTTTAACTGCGTCTGACTCGTTACGCAACAGGTTTTTGTTCATCACGTTGACACAAATTTGACTCATCAACCTAATGACCTCATCGCTGAGACCTTTAATAATGTGGGAACACTCTGCCGAGGAACACTTGGATATGTGTTTCAACAAGTGGTAATGTTTCCTTAAAATTTTAAATTTTCCTCCAGAAGCAGATCTTTTGGTCACCATTCTATCTTTTTCTTTTCGAAGCTGAAGCTTGAGGAATGAAAACCAAGGTATTCCAAGGAGATGTTATGCTGTTCCTTACCCTGAGCTCGTTAGGTGTGCTCTGCTTAAAGTCCAATAGGATGTATGAATGTTTCTCTTTGGTTTCTGAGTTATATACCTCCGTCAAAAAGGATTTCTGCCCTGGAAAGGCCTGTTTGCTGATGTGTCCTATTTGACTCATGTCTCTAGGGTTTTTAAAAACAACTAGGTAGTGTGCATTTAAGCTCAACGTTCTGAAGGCAGGATTGTTGAAAAACAAGTTTTGAGTAATAAAAATTACACTTAAACTGCGATGGTGAGAGCCCACAGTGAAAAGCTTCATTATGGTGGGAACGTACTCGGGATCCATAAGATCGTCTATTATGACCAGTCCATGTTTAGTCACGTCTCTTTTATCCTCAAACAAAAAGTCTTCTGAAAGAAGACCTTTGTTGAACTTAACCCCCAACTTTACCATTTCGTCGAATCCATCTTGCCATTGACTGTAGCAGTAGTATATGTCGTGTATTTTTGGAGTAACAAGCTCGTCTACACCTTTAATCAACTTGAAAACAAGTTGACTTTTTCCACAAGAAGTAGGTCCAGCTATGATCATTGTGAAGGGGCTTTGTAGACGTGGGTCAAAAATGATCTCCTTTTCCTTGTGATCCATGTCGGATGAAATCTTAAACCAAAGTGACCAAAGGAGACACCTCGGCCTCTTTTAAGTGAGAAGAGCCCTCTCTTAATCCTTCCACGTAAAGAGCTACGTCAAAAAGCCCCATGTTGTTCAAACTAGCTATAAGACAACTTGGATGAGATATTTCTCTATGCTTCCACACCATAAGGACTTCAAAAACAGGATTTGTGACACCTTTTCTCCCTGGAACAGGGCAGGAAATGACATCAAGTTCGTGCTCGGTTAACCCCAGTTTTCTTCCCAGTTTCCTCCAGTCAAGCATCTTTAACTTGTCTGCCAGGTTCACGAACAAAGTATCAACTTTCCACTCTTCTGGAGGTATTTCACTATGGTCCACTACGTCGAAATACTGCATGAACCATCTGCAATATTCAGAGAGATCGTAACGACCTATGTCACTTAACGCATGTCTTAACACCATCCACTTGCAACGCACGTTTTTTCTGTTCCATGATATAAGCATTTCTCTCCCCATAGAACGAAGAGATGGTGTTTCTTCCATGTAATCCATTAAACTTAGTCTGAGTCCTAGATAAACCCCTAATCGAGGGTAGTCTTTTTCCGATATTTTTTCACTGATCTTGAATAACATCTCGTCCGAAAGGTGAAACTCCATAGCAGCCAAAAAAAGGTGTCCAGGAAGTAAGGTAGGTAGGTAGGTAGGAAGGTAGGTTATGACAGGCTAGGAAGCATACAGTAAACTTATATAGGGTAGGGTAGGGTAGGGTAGGGTAGGGTAGGGTAGGGTAGGGTAGGGTAGGGTAGGGTAGGGTAGGGTAGGGTAGGGTAGGTGGGTGGGTAGTTTAGGTGGGTGGGTGGGTTAGGTGGGTTATTTGGGCGGCCAGCCCGGGCCAACAAGCCCCAAACCCCCCATACTTGAGGGGTGCCCCCACCCCCCCACCCCATAGTTTTTTAAGCCCACCCCAACCCATTCCTACCCTACCCTACCCTACCCTACCCCTACCCTATATTATCCTACCCTATTCTACCCTGTCCTATATTACTCTTCCATTACCTTCCCCCTCTTTAGGTCAGCCTGTTACATCATTCTTCATTCGTTTTAATTTGTTATGATGTTGACTGTAAAGCGAGCTGATTGTGGTGAAAACAGTGAGTAAGGGAGATAAGCTGGGTGCACCACATAGCCAGATAAAACCACACTTTTTGTTTCTCCTCCACACTGAAAGGATCCAGGGACGATGATGGGATATGAAATATGGGGCAGGAGGAAAACAAAGTTTTGGTTTCTAAGCACTCAGCTAGAAGGTCCAAAATAGACATGAAGAAATCAAGACGCTGGTTAAGTTGGCGGGAATTTTCTTTGGCGTGATGCTCTTCTGCCGCTTTCAAAGCTTCCAAATCGAAGGGGTTTTTCAGTGGGCCCTTTCCCTTTCTGCCATGCATAACCCAAGGTTTCCACCGCTGAAAATTTTGACAAGTTATGACTCAAAACCATTTTCCTCAAGGTTTTTCTGTCTTTGGGTGTAAAACCTGATTCAAATGAAGAAAAAACTAAGTATAATTTTTTCCGGTGAAGAACAGTTTCTTTCAAGTATTTGCACACATACCTGAAACAGCTTGAAGAGCAACATATAATTTCCTTTCTTTCCCTAACGTACGTCGAAACTTAAGTGTCGTCGGGGTGACGTTGTTCTAATACACGCTGCAGGGAGTAACGCGACATGGTAGGGGCGAAGGTTGTTGTGTCAAATGATGGTTTAGTCCCCGTTTAACCTTTATAGGAAACCTGTCAGTCTTTCCTTATCACACTTTCCTGAAATGATTTATTGCTCAAGGACGAAACAAATGTCAGGGTCAGTGCCTGAGCATGTTGAAAAGAGGGGAAAACATGTGGAAGGGTGGGTTTAGCCCAGGGGCCTTACCCGGAGGATCATCGTTTATTTCTTTTCGTTTTTATTAGGAGGACCAAAAATGAGATACGGGGTAGGCTGTTACCACCTTGAGCTGACCTTTTTCATGGGAGGCAGTTATTTCAGTTATAACTCTCATAACATGACAGCACCCATCGTAATTGTGTCCAATCTCTGTCCTGAATCCTCTTTCATAGAAAATTTTTGAACCTAAAGAGTGTGTAATTTTGTCTGGGTGAAGTAAAGTGGCTTTTATTAAATCCTTCACCATAGTAGAATCGATGAAAACTGAATTACCAGGGCCTCCCCCCAAAGGTTGATCCCTGAGAAAAAAGGGTTTTTGTCTGTCTAAGATGAATTTTTTTGAATTTCCAGAGGAAATGGAATGCCTCGACATCAAGTGTACCATGGCACCATGTCCCAAAAGAACACCTGAAAAAAAACTTTCCCCATTTTCTGAGATAAGTTTTTTCACAGAGGGTCCACTAGGAACCAATGCAGTGGTTTGGTTGTGCAAGAAGCATTGTTTGAAGTTACAGTTAGGAGGGATGTAAAGATCCCTGTTGAAATTTTCAGGACAAAATTTCGACACAGCCCACACCTTACCTTCTTCTACGCCCCTCCTGATGTCTGAAATAAACACCTCCTGATGCCTTTTGTGATCTACGGTCAAAGACAAAGGCAAAGGACAACAGTTAGCCATGTCTGCTTGAGAGAAGCTCGTTTTGATAAATGACAAATGGTCTGCGTTAATCACAAAACCGTTGCAATGAGATTCGTCTTACACGCCTCACCCTGAACATTGACTGAGCGTTATCACGGTTTTTTATTTTAGTATAGCTTTTTTATTTTTTCCAAACAACGCTGTCTGAGCGTAAAACATGCTATGAATGGAAAAGCATGGTTATCTACGACTCATGGACGTGGTTGTACGTTATCTGAACGACAAGGGAACGTCCCAGGATCGTATCAGGATAGTTACTATAAAGAAGGTTTGAGCTGCTCCATCTTCATCAAACCTTTTCTAACGTTTGTCTGCTGTTCGCCGTCCTGCTCCTGCACCTTCCAGCCCTGCCACCCTTTCATCTTCAAGGAGAACAATGCCTGGTCGCATGAAGACGGGACTTAGTGTCAGGAGAGTAGCAGCTAAAAATCTGACTCCACTGACTGTTCCCACACCTAAACAGACAGTGGAAAAGACGTCGGGCGTCGCCCCTCCTCCTACCTCTCCAGCCTCAGCTGATAAACCACCTGCAACTCCTGCTCGGCTTCCAACTGAAGTGCCTGATGCAGGAGAACAGGAAGCCGCTCTTGCAGCTCTTCATGGCGAAATCACTGATTTCCTGGATCGCGTCCGGGATCGCACTCCTCAGGAAGCTGGCGACGGCGATTTTGACATCAGGGAATTCATCAATCCCCCGGCACCTTTGAACTACCAACCCCCCACTGAAGCACCTACGTCCGCCTATTACTCGCCAGTGACTCCGGAGGAACCTTCTCCCCAGGTCAGTCCGATAGAGGTCATAGACCTCACATCGTCATCACCAGCAGTCAACCCCATTGAAGTGGTGGATTTAACACAAGGGACACCTTCACCTGCTCACCGAGGGGGGTATTCACAGGTAGAGGTCATAGATCTAACTGGCCCTTCTCCTCTACACTCTCTCCCGGTTCCGGTAGAGAAGCTCCTTAAAACCCCGCCGGAGAAAAGAACCTGTCCCAGTCAGAGTGAAGGGGAGCCTAAGAAGAAAAGACAGAAACGCGCCTACAACAAGAAAACCCCTGTCTCTGCCCCTGCTTCAGTTTCCTCAGCAACTTCTTCCTATGGCGCCGAGCCAATTGGTTCTGCCCCAGGTGTTCCTTCTTCTAAAGACAAGTCACACAGGCAAAAGTTTGGGGAGGGCACTGCCCCCAGTTCTTCCAGCAAGCTTGTGGGCTTCAGGTCAGTGCCTCTGGTGGTAAAGAAATGGCCTGCTCGATTTGGTTTTCAAGAGAAGTCACCTGCCCCCGACCAAGTTTTTTATCCGGAAGGGGATAAAAACGCCTGCATAGAAATATACAGGGAACCTAGCATAAGGGGAGTATGCTTGAGGACGTACCTGGACAAACCTTACGAGCGGTGCTTAAACCTAGAGGCGCGTGAGTTCAGGAACTTAGTGGACCAGATAGAGTGCATCCTTGGAAAGTACAAGGAGTTACACCGCCTAGCTGCCCTTGGAGAGAGGAAGGTAGACAATCTTTTGTTGTCCTTGAACCAAGACTGCACCGACCCCAGTGCAGGACGGGCTATGATTTTGGTGAACTTGTACAAGGGAACTCCTAAAGTTCATATAGGAACAACCAGCTACGTCGAGGAGATGAACGCCTCTGTGTCTTCCAGCTACAGGATGCCCCCCTCAGCCACACACTGTGGACACACTGTGTCCCCCTTCATTCTGGAGGACATTAAATCACGTGTTGGCCCGTTCCTAGACGAGACGACCGATTTCTACTCTGGGTACGTGGTCAACTTTGTATAGTGTCTGGTCAACAGCTCCTTGTTCAGTGCTTTCACATTATGATGTATATTAGCTGATTCGTAGTTAGATTTAAATGTACTCCATGTTCAGTCAACATAGCCCAGCGTAGGTTTAAGTTCTTAAGTCAAACCTAAATGTACTCCATGTATAGTTAGGTCAGGTTTTAGTTATAAGTTGTATATGGAATATAAAGTGAAACTAGAAAAAGAAACCTCAAAAAAAAATGCCTCCCAAAAAGGTAAAACAACTTTACACCGTCAACTGTCCAATGTGTAACACCCCTAGACCTCCACGTTTGGTTACTGTAGAAAATAGTGGAAAAACTCTATGTAACTCAGATTCTTGTAAGAGAGAAACTTTTTCCGACAGCTTAGAAATTCCAAAAGAAATAGAAATAAATTCTTTGCATAAAAGCAGTTACCGTGACAACTTCAAGTCCATAGCTTCAGGTTTGGCTGTGCTTGGTAAGCTTCAGTCCATTTTCAACGTCAGAATGACAAGTTTTAACAAAGACTTGGGAGCCAAACAGGTAATAGAAGCTCTTACCTCTATTCATAGAAATCAAGTTATGGCTTACAAAGTGGCTGTCTCTTTTAGAAGGTTGTTGTCTTCCTCTAAGGAGGAAGAAGAAGAGAAAGTAATGTACTTCCATGCTTCTGCCAACAATTCGTCTTTGTTCTATGACAGTGAAAGTCATAGAGACCCTTACATTTTCATAAGGGACGACAAAGACTTTGCAGAGTGTTTAGATTTAATTGAAAACAACATTAAAGAAGACACTCAAAGACCCTCTACTAAATGGCGAGTGATAGGCAACGTGAACGCCAACATTACCCTCATAAGGGCTACGGGAGGAGAATATCTCTTAGGTAAAATGAACACTGTTCCACCAGGTTTAAGGCAAAGAGGAATGCAACACTTTCACAGAGACCCTAAAACCAAAAGGGGATACAAGGACAACTTGTGTTTCTTTAGATGTCTGTCTTTCTTCCTGTATGGATCTTTAGAAAAAACTCAAGAGCTTTTCCTTGAAGTCTATCCAGGGGTGAACAAGGAGACTTTTGAGGGCGTCGACATAAAAGATTTAGACAGGTTAGAAAAGATGTTTGAAGTTAACATAAGAATTTTTTACCTTCCCTCTTTTGGTAAAAAAAAGGGGCGACCTAAAATTATAAGGTCAAACATGTGTTCATCCAAAAAAATCATGAACTTGAACTTACACAGGAACCATGTAAGTTTAATAACTAACATGGGACTGTATGGTAAAATGTACCCCTGTGAAAAGTGACATAAAGTTTTCACTCATAGTTTCCTTTTGAAACAACACAATGGGGTGAAAAAAGATTGCACCAAAGTCAGCTTCAGGTACAAAGGTGGAGCTTACAATCCATCCAAAACAGTTTTTCAAGTTTTAGAGGAACTGGGAATAGTTTGTTCACCTGAGAAAAAAATATATCCCTATAAAATTGTTTTTGACTTTGAAAGCTACTTCTTCCAACGTGAAAATTCGTCCCCAGAAAATGCTAACACTGTGATAGAAAAAACTCACATACCCCTTTCTGCCAGTGTAGCTTCTGATTTTCCTGGGCATACAGAACCAGTGTGTTTTGTCAGAAATTCCAACAGGGACGACGATCCTTTGGTAAAAAATGTGTTGGAACACATAAACAACTTGGGGCAGCTGATAGGAGAACAGGTGAAAGAGAATTTTAGAGATGTTTTAGATGAACTAGACTCTTTAGAAGAAAAACAAAAGGAATTAGAACATAAAGCTAGCAAAGTTTTTCCAGCGAAGAACAAAAAAAAATCCAAAAAAAATCTCCCATGTTCTTGAAGTGAAGGAAAAACTTCTTACCTACATAGAAAGAGTCCCTGTCCTAGGTTTCAACTCTGGAAAGTATGACATTAATTTGATAAAAAAGGAATTTCATTCTTTTTTTATAGACACAGACAAGACAGAAATGAAAACCATAAAAAAATGCAACAAGTACATAACAGTGTACACAGACCATCTTCTTTTCCTTGACATGTTCAACTATTTGGCACCAGGTTATTCCTACGCCAACTACCTGAAAGCCTTTCTTAAAGGGAAAGCTGAAAAAGGGTTTTTTCCCTACGAGTGGATGGACAACATAAGAAAACTGAACAACAAAGCTCTTCCTCCACGCCGCTGCTTCTACAGTTCTTTGTCAGGTGGTGGAATAAGCAAAGAAGATTACCTTGAATGTAAGAAGGTCTGGGCAGAAAACAAAATGAAAACTATGAAGGACTACTTGATATATTACAACAACATGGACGTTAAACCCTTTGTTTTAGCCATAAACGAGCACACAAAATTTTTTATAGACCGTGGGGTAGACATGTTCAAAGATGGTTTAACTTTGCCAGGTCTAACCTTGAAGTTTCTTTTCAACAACACTGCACCTAATGCCACACCTTACATTCTTTTCGGTGAGAAAGAAAAGGATGTTCACTCCTTGCTCAGACGCAACTTAGTAGGGGGTCCCTCTATTATATTTCACAGACATCACAAAAGTGGAGAAACAAGAATAAGACAAAAAAAATATGGGCCACAAAGCAAAGTATGCAGACACATAGTAGGGGTAGATGCTAACAGCTTGTACCTCAAGTGCATGGGTGAAGAACACTGCACAGGTTATTATGTGGTGCGCAGGAAAGAAAACGATTTTCAAGCTGTCTGCAGTCAACAGATAAGCTACTCAGCCACAGAATGGTTGCGATACAAAACTGTGACAGACAAAGTGAAAATATTACACCAATACAACTACGGGGAAGTTGTATTAGGTTCAAGGAAAATAAAAGTGGACGGCTATGATCCAGCTTCAAAAAAAGTATACCAGTTTCACGGGTGCTACTGGCATGGCCACATATGTCACCTCACTAAATCAGTTTTGAAAGACCCCAATGGAAAGGCATGGTTAGAAGAAAAAAACCAAAATACGATTTTGACTACCCTATATCTTCAGTCGTTGGGTTACCAAGTAGAGGAAAAGTATGAGTGTATGTGGATGAAAGAAAAAACTGAAAGCTTGTGTAGAAAAACAAAAAGTGAATGGGAAATTAAAAGGCCATCGTGCCAAGGCAGAAAAAGTCAGGATGAAATACTGAGAGGGGTTTTAAGAGGAACAACTTTTGGACTTATCCAGGTCGACATAGAAACACCTGAATCTTTGAAAGAAAAATTCAGCGAAATGACACCTATATTCAAAAACTGTTTAGTAGGAAAAAATGACGTAGGTGAACATATGAAACGTTACTTGGAAGCAGCAGGTAAGCTGAAGCAACCACAACGCCAACTTATAGGCAGCTACCACGCAGAGGGAATTTTGTTGGGAACTCCTCTCTTGAAGTGGTACCTGGAGAAAGGTTTGGTAGTTACAACAGTACACCTTCTGATAGAATACACACCAGAACAAACTTTTTTACCCTTCATGGACGAAGTGACCAAAGCTAGGAGGAAGGGTGACGAAAACATAGACTGTAAGATTCTGTCAGATCTGTACAAACTTTTGGGAAATGGTCCATACAGGTAAACCATATGCAACAAACAAAACTTTGTTCAAACAAAGTATCTTCACCCCTCTAAGGCAAGACGTTTGGCCATGCACTGGTCAGTGCAAGATGTGCAAGACATAAGCGACAACAGGGTAGAACTGTCCTGTTTGCCCACCTCCATCACCTACGACCTCCCAGTTCAAATAGGTTTCATGGTATACCAATACGCCAAACTTAAAATGTTGGCTTTCTATTACGACTTTCTCCTTGAATACATAGACGAGAAAGATTTTGAAATGTGTGAAATGGACACTGTGTCAATGGACTATTCTATGTATTATAATTATGAACGGCATACTCAAACCAAACTGGCCAAGCTACCCCCTAGTTCAAACCAAGGTCAACCTATTTTTAGCTTAGCAGGGTGAAGAGTTCATACCTGCCCTCCTCCAGTGGGAAATCCCCAGGCTCCCTCCTGTGGATCCCCCACTGGAGAACTCAACTATTTTTAGATTCACCTAGCCTATAGGAGCAGCTCACCCCTCCTACCACAGATTGGGACTGAGCAGAACCACCGACTCAGCATATTTGAGTCGTTCCCTATACTAAAAATAGAAAGTACAGAAATAGACACGACGTCATCTGGGCTTGCTCCTGACTATATAACCTAGTCAGGATCAAGCCTCAGCATCTTATTCTTCTCCAACCTAGACCCTACGACACTCAGGTGCCTTGGCTTAGGATATAGCTTGGTCAGACTGGCGAGTACTATATTGTACACTGTATCAGTTACTCATCATGCCAATCTTACAATAAAGCTGGATCATCAACTGAATTGTCTGGACTCCTGTTACCTCACTTCATGACACGTAACGAGACATTTACAATGGTGGAGAACCCTATTTGTAACGTCCCATTGTTTTCACCTCTCATGAGCCATGAATCAAAGTGAGACAACAACCAAAGAGCCATTTACAGAAGATGCTGTTACATCCCCAGGGCTAGACGCGCCCCCACCAGCAGCAGCAGCACCACCAGCAGCAGCCCCAGACCAGCAGCAAACTGTTCTGTCATCTGACTCGTCACCTGACGCCTTTCTGTTGGATCCAATCCTACCACCATCATTTCTAACACCCAAGCCAACACCTGTGAGTAGAAACAAAACTTTTTCATCAACAATTGATGACAATAATACCGGTACACAGACCAGCACCCCACTCACATCACACGCGCCAGGACTTAATCTAACTTTACCTGGCTTTTCAAGTGCTGAATCCCCAGCCCTAAGACTTGCTGGTCTACCAGGTGAACCATCATCTACACCTGTAACTTCACCAAGTCACTTAGACCTAGACTCACACCTAGAGCCCAGGTCACCACGATTACAGGCCGCCTTAGAAAGCATACCTACATCACCTTGGCAGCCTGCTACCGGTACAGACACCACCTCACCCCCAGCTGGTTTTACGCACCCCAGCCCTTCTGTACTCACCTGGGACAGTTATATTCCCCCTGACCCTACATTACCACCTGAATCTGATCTCTGGAGACAAAGGATAAGATCAGCTATCAATAGGTGGAGATCAGTAAAGACAAATAGAGCTCAGGAGGCACCAGCCCCCAACACTCACAGTACACAGTGTGGTGAAAGCCCCTCAGCATTTTTAGGTCGCATTAATAGAATACTAGAGGAGCAGTGGCCTGACGCCACCACCTCTAGTGACCCCTTCAGGTCATATCTAAATACCTCGACCCCTGAGGCTATCCCGACACCACCCAACACTCTCAATACCCCAAGCCCGGATACAGAAGCCACCTCTACAGGCTACACACCCCTATTTAGCCCCAGGAGGAGGAGGGCACAGTCTACCTCACCTCTTAGAAGGCAGACACCCCCCTACTATAGGGTATTGAGGAGCATAGACTCAGCAGTAGCAGGTGCTATAGGAGCCACCTCCCAGATCTTCAGGAGAAGAGCCACCCCATACTGCACTTCAGAAGACAGCCTAACCTCTGAGGACGATCCTGAAATCACCTTCCCTTACCTACTCAGAGGCAGGATGGACAGCAGAACACCCACTACACATCCTCCCAGGTATGATCAGGACGACCTGGCCAGGAATCTGGTAAGAGAATGTACACAGGCAGTCAGTGATTCTCTAAGCAATTTACTGACTGGCCAGATTAATCTCCTATCAGCTGAAATCCAAAGGGTAGGCCAGGAGCACACCAGCCATCTAAACAGAGTCAACGACAGGTTAGACAAAATGGACACCTGGAGAGCTCAGATGGAGCGCGACTAGATACAGTCACACAGGAGAGCTGCTGAAGATAATGCAGATGTCCTGAGAAGGTCTGAAATGATGGCAGCAGACATCTCTGAGCGCATCAACAGAAACATGGATGATGTTAGAAGAGAGACTTGCTCAGCTTATGGCCACAGGCCCCCACTCCAGCCCCCTTCTGCCCACTCCTCACCTGCAAACTTGGGCATACCTCACGCCTCACAGACCCCCAGTGCACCTACCATGCCAGGCTACCAACATGCCTATACCCATGCAAACCCTGTATTCTCAAAGCACAGGTGCACATCCAACAAGGCACCGCCAGGCATACGACCACTCCACCCCTATGATACCAATGATAGGCCAATCTCACATCACCAGTGGTTTGGGTCAAATGACTTTGAGTGATGATAAACTCTCCTCAGCCCAACTCAACTCTTTTAATAAACCTGAGACATTTGACAAACCAACTGAGTACAGATCTGCAGCCAAATTTATCACAGAATTTAAGTTCTGGATCAGGAATGTATACCCCCGCCACCAACACCTACATGCCTCCTGCCTATACACTTTCCTAAAGGGCAGGGCAGCTCAATGGTTCTTCGCCAATATTTTTGAAAAGCCCATCATGTATGATAATGAGGCAGTATATGCAGCCTTTCTGAAGCGTTTTGGCACCCCTGACCCCGCAACCATCAGCAAAGGTTATAGAAACAGGACACAACAGCCAGATGAGACAGTGGAGCAGTACTTAGAAGACATGACCCTGCTCTTGGCAAACAGCAACCTGGAGGAGTCAGTTCAAGTGGATTACCTCTTTAATGGGCTTAAGCCTCAAATTAAATCAGTAATCCTCCCTGACATGCCCAAAACCATAGCTGATGCAGAAAAAATGGCCCTTACACAGGAATTGCGCATAGAAGCACATAAGATGGCCATGGCTGGGACCCAACAAGCCGACCTCTGTGCCATGAACAGTAACAAAAACAATAGTGGCACACCCAGAAAGGAAAGCCAATACTCCAACAATAAAAAGTATGACAGGTACCCCAGTGGCAACTACAACAAGCAGTATGAGACCAGGACCCAAAGCGGCTGCAACAACCAATCTGACCCCAATTACAGAAGGTTCAGAAGGTCAAGGTCTCAGGATGCTTCTGGAGGAAGAAATAAACCACCTCAGCAAAGAGCTAGGTCACAGAGCGCCCCCAGGAATCCCACCTCCAGAGATGACAACAAAATAGTCATCACAGTGGCCACAGCTTCAGCAAACAATAAACAGGTTGATATCATAAACAGCAATAGTCCCCCTTACCAGATTAGGAGGACCAGAGACCCCACACCCAGCAGATTCCCCAGGAATAACAATGAAAATGATCCGACGGAACCTGAGGGCAGTGCTGACCTACATAACATTGATAAAGACAATCATGATCAAAATGTTGGTGATGAAGACTTCATCGATGAAGACACAGACTATGACGATGAAGAATAGGTTTCAGGGGAAGGATGCAAAGCACCAAACCACCCCGCCCCCACCACAGTGGATATGAAATCTGGAACGCCCCCCGCCAGCCACCACCCAACTGATATTCAAAGTGATGCAGAAATCAACTCCCTACAGCAGCCAAAAATGGATTTTTCCAAGGACAACAACCTGGATTTTGGTGACAGCTCCTCTTCAGACAGCGAAGACTGTTACGAGGACAGCAGTAGCAGAGTGGCACGGCTTCAACTGAGAATCAAGTCAGATAAGTATGGGCAGCAAGGTAAGGTCTCTCGCATTAATACCGAGTTAACTAAAGGTGCAGTCTTTGTCGACATAAATGACCACCCCTATAGAGCTTTGGTAGACTCTGGAGCATCCTTATCTTTTATCAGTCAAAAAATGGCAGATAAGGTAATACACACCCCAAACTTTAAACATGGAAGACGCTCACGTATGAATGTCCTCCTAGCAGACAGATCCACAGTACAGGTAAACCATGCCATTACACTCAGCTTCCTAATTGAAGGCAAAGAATTTTTTACAAGATTACATGTTGTACCAAAATTAAATCACCCCATCATTCTTGGAGTAAACTTCATGACCAAGTACAAAGCTAAGCTTAGTTTTGGCCCCAAGCTTCCCTCCATAAACACAATCAGGCCTGCTGAAAATATCACAATACCACCAAACTCTGAAACCACTCTCAATGCTATTGTCAATGGTTCAGAAAATTTAAATAAATTGACAGGCATCACTGAAAATATCATACCAGCCCTACCTTTCTTGATTAAGCACGCCTTGGTTAAACCGAAGACAAGTGCAAAATTAATACCGGTAACTGTGGCAAATCCAAATGATTTTCCTTTGCATTTAAAGAAGAAACACACACCTCTAGGTATTTTCAAACCTTTCAACATGAAAAAGGCTATTCCAATAGGCCCCCTGGACACTCATCATTCACTGAACCATGTCTCACCTGCCAGCAGCTCACTGATACTCAAAAAATGCAGGTACGTAAAATTGTTGAACAAAATAGACAAGCTTTTGTGATTGATGACAGCGCCATTGGCTCCAACACTGACAATAAGGTCAAGCTGGAATTAATTCCAGATTTCAAGCCCTGCAACATGCCCTCATACAGAATGTCCCCACATAAAGAAATTTTCCAAAAAGAGCTCCTAAATAAACATTTAAAACAGGGAATCATTGAGGAATGTACCAAGCCCTGTGAATGGAATTCACCAGCTTTCTTAGTACCCAAACCTCAGGGAGACAGATCTGTAGCCTCAGGCTGGAGAGTGGTAGTGGATTACAGATGGGTTAATCAAAACCTCAAATCTTTTTCCTACCAATTCCCCAGAGCAGACGACCTCATGCAACAAGTTGGCAGAACAGGTGCAAAATATTTCTCAAAATTAGATGTGTATAGTGCCTACCATCAAATTCCCCTGGCGGAAGAATCTAGGCCTATTACCACCTTCTCAGCCAATGGAACCAGATACATGGCCAAAGTTCTCCCAATGGGACTCAAAACCTCAGGTTTGTCTTTCATGAATGTCATGGAGCAATTGCTCATGAAATGCAAATACAGAAATGCAGTAGCATATGTTGACGATGTGGCTATTTATAGCCCAACCTGGGAAAGACACCTGCAGGACCTAGATGAGGTGCTCAAGCTTTTCATCAAAGGAAATATCAAACTGAAATCAGAAAAATGTGAATTTGGCACAACCAAGATGGATTTCTTGGGATTTTCTCTAGATCAACACGGTGTGTCACCTTCCCCAGACAAAATCTGGCCAGTCAAAACCTTCCCTCCACCTAAAAACATCCACGACCTTAGACGTTTCAATGGCATGGCACAATTCTACAAAAGGTTTATTAAAGGTTTTGCCCACATAATGGCACCCCTATATGAAGCCACCAAAGGGACCTTTAAATGGACCACTAGTTGCCAGCGCGCCTTGTGGGGTTGTCGGATGGTATGTCACCATTAATAAAAAGCAACTCAGGTTCTTTTCTTGTAGGTCGTGTATTACTCGTCAATCAATATTCACTGGGCTGGTGTGGACAGGGAGCTGTCACCGCACGTCCGTCCCTCTCTATCTCTGCATTCGTTCTCTCTGGATCTGCCAAGTGCTGCCAAGGCACCCCAGGCCTATAGGGGCCGCGCAGCAATCCACAGAGCCATCCGTCTAACTCACTCCCACACGGTGGCGCCCTCTACTCCCAATGACTTATACTACACCATGACTATACTACACCCCTTCCCTACCCACTAGTTTTTAACATCAGTTAAAAACGTCTATACTCAGCCATATCCACACCAAACCATATACAATAATATTTGTTGTCATAACGATGTATACAGTCATCAAAATGATAAATCATATCAAAACCTCCTGATCATATCTTCATGTGAAGAACTTGCGTTACATATCATCGTCACCAATAAATGAATAGATTGATATGTGGATAATAACTCGTCGCTGATACATTGATAATATAAATGTGTCCATATTACCAATAGTAGATATGAATAACACATCATCATTTCACATATTGTCACCTCAAGACATATGATGACATCTCAAGCTGAATAATGGATGAATTAACATATCACGTGAACTCATATATAATACTAGTGAGATCACACCAATCTCAATATATATAGTGAACCATTAGGTCACATCATCAGCGGTATGTCAAGCAATAGATATATAAGATGTCATATACTGGAATATATATTGGATCCACCACTTCATATAAAATAAACTTCTCACTATAACAATTGTCATAATCTTCAACACCATTCTCAATGTCTCTTCTGCAATAAAAGTTCTCTATATAGCACTCAGTTCATAGTCTGTAATAAGAGTTCCATATGATATGCATTTCCATGCATGTTTCGGGTCCTATATTTCAATAGTCGCCAGATATACGCACAACAGCATACTCATGCTCTGGTGCAGCTTGTTATCGTCATTGTCCACTGTGCGCTGTACTTCCGTGACGTAACCCAGTACTCTTCTCCTGCAACACTCATTAGTTCACATTAGACATGCCATATTGTCATTTAGTGCCAAAATATCACTATTGTTAATAAGTGCTACTGAGAGGAAACACATGATCACCATTGTTAATAAGTGCCACTGAGAGGAAACACATGAGAGTTATCAGTGCCATATAGTGAAAGAGAACACAAGGCTCACACAAGTTATTAGTGCCATACAATGTTAAGTCACTGCTTCCTCATGGTAAGAGTAGTTCTACGCTTGGGTTGAGGTTGTGGAGTTGTAGATTTAGGTTGGTAGAGTGCCTCAGCTTCTGCAATCACGAGAGGTGTGACTTCTGGAGACACAGGGAGACTCCTTCCTTGTCTCGTCAATACCTCAGGGTCTCTGGAGGATGAATGTTCATTATACACAGAGGCCATTGATTGAGTGTCTCTGGGCCTCGGCACTGGTGACTGTAGACAACCCAGTTCCACATAATCAGCCCTTCCTTGTTGACCCTCAGGTTTGTTGTTGAGTCGCCCTTGTATCCTATTTACCAACATTCTTAACAGCAATTGTCTTTTACAGCATAATATGGCTATTATAATCAATATTACAACAATTATGACAACTATAACGATATACGGAACATAGGAAGTGTCTATATACTTAATATTATCTAATTGGTCTACCAAGTCTTCTATAGATTTATCATCAACAGGGCCTAATTTTTCTATGTCAATTTCCAATTTAAAACCTTTATCAAGAATAGGTTTCCAGATAGTCATGTCCTGCATTTTGAAATTTTTAGGAGGTGTAGTTATTCGAGTTTCGCGGGCTACTGAATATTCTGTGCGCTCTTCAAAATAAATGGGTAATTCCAATAGATCAGACAATGCTCGGCAACCTGTTTCCAGAGAGACAACACTATATGGCGGCGCGACACTAAGATACACTTCTTCCTTTTGTCCAACACACAGTTTTCTAATATTGAATGATTTATCTGTTGCCACGAGCCATTCACCTTTTGATACATATCTAGCTATTGGTAATTTTACCTTGTTTGTAACCTTAACTTTACACAATTCTCTTATTCTTCTATTGTCGCGTTGATACAATGCCAATGTACAATATCGATGTCTTTTGGTTTCTTCTATTGCTGATGTCAGACTACAATAATTTATATTTGGTTGGCCACATTTTAACTGGTCTAATAATGACAACACCACATATTGTCTACCATCCTCTGACACAGCGAAATGTTCGAATTCAAGATCATAGTGAGCCGTCAAGTTGGTCGATTCATAAGGTACAGGTAATGTAATAGCCTGTTTTACTCTTAACTTCCTAGATACATCTAGCAAAGGTATATCAATTGCAACAATAAGTTTATCTTCTAATGCCAAAGTGTTAGTTTTAAGAATGGTATAATAATAAAAGGGTTTCTCTCTTGGGTCCTGAGGTAACATTAACTGGGGTGGAATTTCGACTTCAATTCTCTTCAAAATTTCAATCAGTTCAGGAGCTGGAAGAATGGTAGGAGACAATTCACCTGTCGATAATTTAGTGATTTTTCTATGTAGCTCTGAGATCATAGCTGTTTCAGCAGATATCAAATCTCGTACCCTATTTATATTTGTCTGGATTTGTGGGTAGACAACTAAAAATCTCTGCATGGGTATCAAAGCCTTATTTACCACCTCGACTAGTTCTCCTAGGCCTTCTATGACCTTATTTATCGCCAAGCGATTTTGTCTTACTTCAAGTCTAGTCAGGTTTATCAATGAGAGGCTCTCTTTAAGAACTGTTCTAATTGTTTCCTGATTATCTCTCAGATTGTTCACCTCTGACCTCAACTGCTCTGTCCTATAGAAAGCTACCCCACTAAATATACCTGCCAGAATGGCAAGTGATCTTTTCTCCCTTACTGTCTGTCTGTTTTCATTTCTTATAACCTCAAGTTCACTGTGCCCTATTTTCTGAATCTCTGTAAAGTCAAGCCAATTTCTATTGTGTAGTTCTTGAAGAATAATGAGCTCTTGAAGTTGTGACCTCAGAGTGATATAGTACTGGGCCATCGTATCTCTCTCTGCTGTAACAGTGGCATTGATCCTGCTTAATTCCTCCTTCCTGTATGCACTACTGAAGTACAAGCCATCGAAATGTAGTTTTCCTCTCTGGGTTACCCTAAAAGTTTCCTCTAAGGTTTTGTTTGTGAATACCATATACCGTTTGTATGCCTGGAAATCGATGACTAGGCCAACGATCCACCTCGACCTAGTGGTATAAACCTCAGCCTTGTCTCTGAAGAACACATGTTCTATGTTCTGGGTCTCTCTCTCTGCTCGAATTCCTAGCACGCCAGCGGACAACACGATGATGAGTAGGAGTCTGCAAGAGATAACACTCTGATCAGACACACCTATGTGCTATTGTATGTAATAGTAGGCTCTCAGCCTGCTATTCTATTGGGTGCAGTAGTAGGCTCTCAGCCTACTGTTGCGAATTTCATAATTTCCTACTAGATTCACCTCTCTCTCTCTACTCTCTTTTTCTCTTTTCTCTCCTTCTCTCTTACTCTTCATGACTTCTACTTCTTTGACTTCTTCTTCACCTTCTACTCCACTCATAATATTGGACTTGTTGGGAATTTCATCCACTGTGCTACAGAGTGAGCTATTCAGCTCCCCATCGCTACAAGTCTGATAAATAGATTCATTTTGATTTTCTCTCTCTTCAATTGTACCCTTATGAATATTCTCTTCTTGTTCTCTCGTCTCCTCTATCTCTTCTACCCTTCTAACTTTATCAGGACTCTCTTCTTCAGGGCTTGCAGTATGGCTTCGAGGCCTCTTTTCACTGCAAGAACCTGATGTAGGTTCACTCTCTACTATACGATATTTAGGTTCTGTACCCCTTGTTTCCTCTCCACTAGAAGATCTTCTTCTCCTCTTATTTCCACTGGTACTGCCACCTACTGCTCCACTTTGTTCTCCCATGCTTGCACTTTCTCCAGATGATGAAGGTAGTGGAATAGTAGAGGGTTGATCAGTTCCCTCCACTACTTCCGGTGCAGTATTAGTCACTGCTCCTGGCTCTACAAGATGTGCAAGAGGCACACACTCTGAACTATTCCAGTCACTAGGACTATCCCCGGTATCTCGCCACCTTGAGAGAGGTATACAGTCGCGGTCACTCCAGTCACTACTATCATCGCTGGTAGGAACGTCTTTCCCCGACGGTGAAGCAGCAAGTGCAGCACGACGAATGTTCTTATCTAGTGCAGGCACTTTCCATTCTTCCTGACTTTTTCTTAGGTGCAACTTATGGATTTTAAACAACTCCCCTGTGAGTTCATTCCTCACTCTGAAGTTTACAGGGCTGAGTTTCTCTACGACCCTGTAGTACGCCTTGAAAGGTCTTTCAAGTTTATTCTTTTTGACGTAGTTGTACAGATAAACAGGATCTCCCACCTTTATGTCCTCCTCTCTTGCTTTTCTATCATGATACTTCTTATTTCTTTCTCTTGCCTTTTTCATGTTCTTACGTACAGTGTTCAGAGTCTGATGGTACTTTTCCAATGACTTCAAATGCTGTTGTTCTCCTAAATACCGGCGTCTGGGTTTCAGTAAGGTGTCCAATGGAAGGACTGGGTCCCGCAAGTGCAATAAATAAAATGGTGAGAACCCCGTCCGCTTACTCTTGGCTGTGCGCATGGCCAAAAGCGCCGCAGGAACTGCCTTATCCCAATCATCCTCATGACTGACATATTTGGACACAATATCACCCCAAACCCTGTGGCTTCGTTCTAGGAGCCCATTAGATTGCGGGTGGTAGATACTTGTTTTTATTCTTTTTATTTTCAAGTTTTCACAGAGATCATTAATTATCTCGTTTACGAACTCAGAGCCCCAGTCACTAAGGATAACCTGTGGAACGGCATGACGAGGTATGATCTCGTTCAGTATCTTCCCAGCCACTGTAGCTGCCTCTTTATTTGGTACAGGAAACATTTCTACCCACCCTGTGTACATGTCGACCATCGTCAGCAAATACTTGTTTCCATCTTCACTTGGGGGATATGGCCCAACCATATCTATGGCTATCTTATAGAAAGGCACTTCCGGCTGATCCATTTCTTGCATTGGAGGTGTTTGCCTTTTGAGCTTTCTCTCATTGCATGGAACACACCTTCCAATCGCTCTGGCCACATCTCTAAAAATGTGTGGCCAATGGTACGACTCTTGAAGTCGGTAGTACACCTTCTCTATGCCCATGTGTGCCAGTTCTCTATGAGCTGCTTCTATCACAGCAGATCTAAGATGGGTCGGCACAACCACCCTGAGGCCTGGACTTGGTTGTTCACTGACATAATATAGCACTCCATCAACCACCAAGTACTCCTTATTGCCTTTTAACTTTAAGAGGCTCTTATCCTTTCTCTGTTCTTCCTGGATATCTACTTCTTCCTCTCCTAGCACTAAGGTTGGTAAGGCTTCTTCCTCCCCTACCTGTTCTACAAATTCCCTATCTTCTTCTAGAGTACTCTGGCCAGGTAATTCATCCATGTTGATAACATTTACGCTCTTCAATCTACTCAAGAAGTCTGCTTGTTTATTCTTGGCTCCCGTAATATATTCTATACTACAGTCGTATTGTGACAACTCCATCGCCCAAGTCTTAAGCTGTTCATTCTCAAGCTCAGCTTTGAACATATGGACTAGGGGCTTGTGGTCGGTTTTCACAACAAACCTGTGTCCGTATAGGTAGGGCTTAAACTTATGCACAGCCTGCAAAATAGCATAAGCTTCCCGTTGAATAGTACCCCATCGTCGCTGAGAGTCAGATAAGCTTCCGCTCATAAATTCTATAGCTCTTACCTCTCCATCTTGTTCTTGAAGCAAGACTGCACCCACGCTCTCTTTTGATGCATCTGTTTGCACCACAAACGCCTTATTCAGGTCAGGGTATGCCAAGACGGGCTGAGAAGTCAAGGCTTTCTTCAAAAACTGGAATGATTCCTCCACCTCCACAGTCCATTCAAATGGTTTCTTTTTCTTGGTGAGATCTATTAATGGACGAGCCCGCTCTGTGTAGTGAGGGATGTATCTTCTATAGTATGAGGTCATACCCAGAAAGGACCTTACATCTGTCACTGTTCGCGGTCTCTCCATTCCAGTTATGGCCTCGATCTTCTTGGTTTGAGGTGTTATTCCACTAGCGGTGACAGTGTGTCCTAAGAAATCCAATGAATCCTTGAAAAATTCACACTTTTTCCTCTTAAGTTTCAACCCAGCCTTTCTCAGACGTTCCATCACTCTTTCCAGATCCTCTAGATGTTCTGCTTCGGTGGATGAATAGACAAGTACGTCATCAAGATAATTAGTACAATTGCCCAGTCCATCCAAGACCTTATACATAAGTTCAGAAAATACTGAGGGTGCATTACACAACCCAAATGGCATAACGTTGTACTCATAGTTACCAATATGGGTGGTAAATGCTGTTTTTTCTTTGTCTCTCTCCTGGACAGGAATCTGATGGTAGCCAGAGCGGAGGTCGAGACAACTGAAGAACCTGGCTCCATGAAACGAGCTCAAAAGATCATCTATGTGGGGTAAAGGCCACGTATATTTCACAGTAATGTCATTAAGCTGCCTATAGTCCACACACAGCCTTTCTGTGCCATCTTTCTTGTGGAAGAACAGACCATCATCTTCGTCTTCTTTCTTTGTCTCCACTTCATCGCCTTCACCCTCACTGTTACACGGACCTTCTGTTGGTTCCTCCATTGCCTTCACTAGTGCATATAACTTGTTGCACTCTTTGACTCGTCACCTGTCCCATCTCTTGTTCTCTATTTACTCTAAAAATGTCTCTAACTTCTTCTCTAATTAAGCCTATGTGCCTCACATACAGACACCAGGTAACACAAAGGACCCCTAGTGCTCACCAGTGCCACTATTGACATCATCATACACAGAGCCTCCCCCTAGTGGCAAAAGCTGGAACCACTAGTCTCAACTGTTATAGTTTATACCCTTCCTACCAGGTGGTGGCAGTAGTACTATGGTGTTTTTAGTTTTGGTTCCAGGAGACCTTCATCAACCCAACCCTAATGCTATACTTACTTACCAGAGGGCTACAAGGTTCTGGCTATTCCTACTTCTAGTCTAGACTCCTAGATGGCAGAGCTGTATGCCTGACCAGACCTGCAGGAACAAGCTGGCCGCCATCCATCCCAATCTCTACTCTACACAGACTAAACAGCTAACACAAACTAACAGACTTACCCAGCTAACTCACCCCCTTGAGTTTGTTACACTCTAACTCTTACTTTTGGATTCTGCCACTAGATGACTCTGTTACTTCGTCAATGCTTATCCACACTTTGGCAATCATCCACTGCTTTATTAAATATTGGCTTGGGATGATCACCTTAATATGAAACTTCACTCACCATTGATCGCAGGCAAACGTTACAGCTCCACTCTGCCAGCTCGTTAGTGCCAATTAAACTTTAATCCTTTGCCAGAGTGTACCATGCTATATATATTTGTGATCTACGAATGATATACTATTCAATAATTATGAAAAATGAGCTTGACGAGTCCGAAATTTTTGGGGTCTAATTGACCTAGTTTTTATAAATAATTACTTTATCTCATTTTACTTTTGCATGTAGGCTCAATTATGAAAAAGCTGAACCCGTTTTTCTTATTTTGTGCAATTATTGATTTTAACACCAATTATCACTAATTAATGTCAATTAGCCCCAATATGCTTAACGACTATTAATTACATAACCACAGTTGACAGAAATGATAAATAAAACCCTGCAATAGAAGTCAAAATTAATTGGCATGCATACATGTATACACACAGTGAGATAACAAGGCACTATTCAAGTCTACCCCTGGTATGGTAGTGTCTGAACTTGTACTGGTTGCCAAGACAACCACCAGCCCACAAGTGATATATCCATTCCGTGTTTGAGGAAGTAGTGGCCCCGATCTGACCTCTGGCAGAGACACTTTTTAACATTGAGTCAGCTACTCAGTGAAATAGAATTATTTAGCCAGTCTACACAGCTGGAAAGGGCTAGCTTTGAGCTTCTCAGCTAGGACCAATTTGTACAGAATAAAGGCCTCTACAGTTCACTAATATAGTAATCCAGCCCCTTAAACATTTAATTCCAATACCACATCTCACTGCATACATCAGTACTACCCATTAGATAATTATCACTCAACTTTTTAACAAGCGATACTAATTTCTCAATATTGTCCTTATAACAACACACTTACAATATCTCATAATAAATAGCGCACAGCAGTCTACTGATAACACCTTTAATTGGACAATTGAATGAAACCAAATTTTAAATGAATGGTCCTAAGTCACTTGTTATATCCAAGATACAGGTTACTTGAAACAAACAGCTAAAGTGGTTGGGTGTTTACTACAATACAGTCCTGGTCTGGGTAACCTTAGTACTGTTACCATGGCATCCAGATAGCTGACCCGGTGCTTGCCGTCTGCTTCTGATAACAGAGGTGTGACAACAATGGAAGTTTGACCTTCAGTCAGGGACACACCCAATACTTTCTATACATAAAACATATCAACCTCCCTTTACTATAGAACAGAGAGAGAAGACTTTAGATTTCCAATTTACAGTACAGCTCCATGTGAATAGACTTCTGAGGCAGTTTCAGTCATTTATAGCACTTTGGTTATTTGGCACTTTGATTACTTGGCACTTTGGCTACTTGGCACTTTAATTACTTGGCACTTTGGTTACTTGGCACTTTAATTACTTGGCACTTACTCTCTCATTCACTAATTAGGCACTTAATTCATGTGTTCCCTACTCACTTCTTTATGAATTCCGAGACAGCCATCTTATTATTCGAAGGACTTGAACACTTCACGAGCCACGTGCGAGTCTTGCCCGTTATTTTGCTCTTCCTTCTCTTCCTCAGCCACACCAGCCAGTGATTAACGAGCTGACCTAATTACAAGATCCTGGTCATAAGGCACCACTGTGGGGTTGTCGGATGGTATGTCCCCATTAATAAAAAGCAACTCAGGTTCTTTTCTTGTAGGTCGTGTATTACTCGTCAATCAATATTCACTGGGCTGGTGTGGACAGGGAGCTGTCACCGCACGTCCGTCCCTCTCTATCTCTGCATTCGTTCTCTCTGGATCTGCCAAGTGCTGCCAAGGCACCCCAGGCCTATAGGGGCCGCGCAGCAATCCACAGAGCCATCCGTCTAACTCACTCCCACACGGTGGCGCCCTCTACTCCCAATGACTTATACTACACCATGACTATACTACAGCCTTTGAAAAAATCAAAGCTTCAATTTGCACTGAAGCTGTCCTCAAATTCCCTGACTACAGCAAGCCATTTGTCATGTTTACAGACTCAAGCAACTACAGCTTGGGAGCTGTGATCACACAGGTAGATGAAAATGGTTTCTATAGACCAATTGAATTTGCAGGTAGAGGTTTGACACCACAAGAGACCAGATATGGAATAACAGACAAAGAACTTCTAGGCATCGTCTTTGCAGTTAAAAAGTTCCACCATTATGTGGATGGAACCCACTTCAAAGTGTACTCAGACCACACTGCCCTGGTCTCCCTTTTTAATAAAAAAGAGAACATTACTAATGGGAGACTGGCCAGGTGGGTAGACACAGTCATGTCTTACGACTTTGAGGTGAAGTATCTGCAAGGCAGAGCAAATTTTGTGGCAGATTTCCTATCCAGGAGATCCTATCCACCCAGCTCTGATGACCCAGTGCCAATTAGATCCCAGGGGAAAATTATTCTTCCCCCAAAGAAATTAACTTTCTCTGATATCTCCATGACCAAAGTCTTTAGGTCCAACGAGCCAGTACCCAAGAACCCAATCCAGATGGGACCCCCTAGATCAATTCTAAAAGGAGGTAAAATCTGGGGAAGTACAGGCAAACCACCCAAGGGTGTAATTGCAAAGAAAAATAGCTCTGAAAGAAATCACTTAGCTTCACTAGCAGCACCAACAGAGCTGTGCGTCTTGACCAGGGCACAGTCACAGAACTCCCAGGAAGACACACCCCCAGCCCCCAGCCAATCACGGCCCAGAACCGCTGTAAACAAACAAGGCCGACCCACAAAGGTCAAGCCAGCTGGTTCAAGGCCAAGAGGTCGACCTCCCAAGTCTAGGTCACCCAGGGTATCAGTTAAGGCAGCCAATGCCAGACGCGCCAAGCTGTCACACAAAGTGTTACCTTTGGCTGAGAGGGCTATCACCAAAATTTGCAAGCACCCCTCACTCACACCCTCTAGAGAAGTATTGATAAAAGCACAAAAAGAAGATCTTTTTGCTTCATCAATGCTAAATTACATTCAGGATGGAAAGTTGCCACCAGATCAAGGCTTGACAAATCAGATTTTAGCCAATCATGATCAGTTCATCATACTAGATGAGGTACTTTTCAGAATCACTGACACAGTCATGGGTAAATCCCTAGACCCCTCCCTTCAAATTGTGATTCCAGAAAAGTGGGCAGAATCATTAATTGAATCCACACACTGCTCCCCATTAGGAGGGCACTTGGGTTCAATGAAAACATATGCAGCTATCAGGTCACGGTACTATTGGCGCTCAATGTTCAAACAGGTGTTTGATTACTGTGGCACATATCACACATGCCTTACCACCAAAAGAGGCCGAAAAACCTAAAATCGCCAATGACGCTCCGTGAACCTGTACTCACAGCCTACTCTCACGTCACCATGGACACAATAGGACCATTTAACAAGGCTGTTGGGAGCTGTGATCACACAGGTAGATGAAAATGGTTTCTATAGACCAATTGAATTTGCAGGTAGAGGTTTGACACCACAAGAGACCAGATATGGAATAACAGACAAAGAACTTCTACCACCAAAAAGAGGCCGAAAAACCTAAAATCGCCAATGGCGCTCCGTGAACTTGTACTCACAGCCTACTCTCACGTCACCATGGACACAATAGGACCATTTAACAAGGCTGTTAATGGATCCCACCACATACATGTGGTCACAGATCATGCCACTAGACATGTAACAGCATGGTGCACAGAAGACAACACAAGCGCTGAGGTAGCCCTTGGTTTCTTTCAGAGAGTGATCTGCATCCATGGCACTCCCTCAGTTTTAAACACGGACAATGCTAAACAATACACTTCAAAATTCTTTGCCCTCTTCTGCAATAAATTTGGTATTAAGCATGTCACAGGGAGCGCACACTGGTCCAGATCTCAAGGTCTATGTAAACGCCAACACCAGACAATAGAATCATCCCTCAGAGCCTTTGTGTCTAAATCACAAAAACATTGGTCAACCTTCCTCCAAGCTGTGATTTTTAGCATGAACAACACAGTCTCCAGTGCCTTGGGTTACTCACCCAATCTCTTGGTATTTGGAAAACAAACCCACCTACCCACAGAGGCTGCATTAGCACTGATCACAGCAACAGAAGATGTTGACCCGGCACAAAAAGAAAATGTAGCCACTCATTTATTAAATCTCAGGGATGAAATTCAAATGAAGGCAGCAGAAAACATGATAAAGGCCCACAAAAAGATGAAGGCCAAGCATGACGCCTCTGCAGAGGTAGCCACCTTCAATACCGGTCAGTTGGTGTACTTACATATACCCAACCTCCTGGTGAAACACACCACCAAAAAGCTGCAACCCACATACTCTGGCCCTTACATTATAGCTAAGATGACCTCATCAGTGACTGCAATTTTAAAAAGGTTGCAGGATGGACATGTCTTTAAAAAGGCAGTACATGTATCCAGGCTGAGAAGACCAATTACTAGGGCCAGCGCCAAAGCCATCATAAAAAGGCTCCAGACTGGTCCTGTACAAACTCTCTTCGACCCTGATTCAAGCATAATTGCTGATACCAATACACCAGCCCCTCCCCTCAAGAAAAAGAGAGGAAGGCCGGCAAAGAAAGGTATCATCACCTTTGCCCCATCACCCAAGAAAAGGGCAAAGAAAAGGAAGCAATGAAATTTCGTTGAAATCACATATAGAGAAAGCACAAATACCCACCCCCCCAAACACATAAACACCTCTCAACCCCAACCCCCCCACACACACACACACCAACACTCACCACGGCTGTTGGCCCACACTCAGGCCATGTGCCACACCCCTGCTATCTACAGGGCAACCCGCACTCACACACACCTAGGCCCAATTACCAATCTTACACATGTGACCACCGACCTCAAAGCCCCGACCCGATGATAACAAATTCCCTCAGCGGCACCCCATATCATCAGGTACCCCCTTTTTCTCTTCTTTGAAGATTTACTAACACTCACCTCTTAACTTATCACCTCGCACGCCTTTTGTTTTTATATTTATCCTTTTTATTATATATATCTCGTTTTTCTCAAACCAATTTTATTTTTCCTTTAAATTATTTATCAAAGGCCCAATGAGCCCAATTATACACTGTTTGACCCCAGGATCAAACCCCTCAACCAGCCGCACTGTCAACCACTCAAGGGCAGCATATGCACACAATTTTGTCCAGCTATGGTTAGGTAGCCACATAAATTGCCCACGGCAGCAGCGTATCCTCTGGTACATGTTTTTCATTCAAAGAAAAATCATGCATACACTGGCTAGATAGCTTTTCAGGGCTCCTATTTACCAGTTGACACGCCTATTGTAGGTGCTCGTATTCCCCCATGCCCACCCATGTTTGTACCTCTGTTTAGCACGAGGGCGCTAATACAGGTAGAACCCCATATTTATGAGCTGTCAATTAAGAGCAGCTCGGTACCCCAGGCATGATGTTTCTCACACACATGTATTCATGGTCAGCAATTTTTAGACATATGCACTGACCTCCCCACTCCCGCCTTATCTCGAACCTGACCCCAGGAATTCCAATTATAAGCTTTATTACCGGGGCATAGGTTCCAAATTTGCATAAGGGACATATGCCCAAACTGCAGTCATCCAATAGAATCAGGCTCAGCCTTTTTAGGGCAAGACATACCACTATAGGGATATCCAAAAGTGAGAAATAGCCACCCTCACGGATGGGTTTATAAGCCTTAGCCCACCCCCACCTTAGCCACTCCACAATATCACCCAAATCACACCATATCAGCGTTCCAAGTGAACAAGTGCCTGGACCAGGGATCACCATGGCGTTTACGACGTGCAATAAGCCCAGGTAGGCCTGTCCTATGTGCCCATTAACCAGTACTAGTTTTATCAGTCGTTCTTATATGGTCAATGACATAACCTGACGTCATGCTACCCAGGTACCTCTATTAACCAATGGCAGTGTGAGTACTAGAATACCTGTAAAAAGTTTGATTGTTAACTTCGCGCCCCATACCTGACTCAATTGTTTGTGCCCCTATACTCACCCCTCTGTATGGTTTACAGCTTATTCAAAAAGTAGCTTACTCAAATTAAAACTTCTCTTCAGTGAAAATTGGACAATCTACGACCTCCTGGGACCGGTTGGATTATTAAAAAGAAGGAAGAGACATTTTTGAGTTTAGGCAGCTCATTGTACACCACCAAAATTTGGTCTTCAATATGACTTCTAGACATTTAGCACATTACCTGAATGACCCTGCAGTCCACAAGGAACTGCCGCTATCAAACCCGTTGGTCTCTACCCTCGTCAAGAGGATGTTACTTTATGTCTGTTGTGACATGCCAACTTCTCCAGATTGGAGCACCTTCAAACCTAAAACAGCCGCTTATATAGCCTTGCTGTGCGCGCGCACACTTCTGGTCTCCGACCAGCCTTTAAAAGACCTCCCCAGATACTTTAGTGGGACGGGCAGAGCTTTGGTCATCAAGGACGCCATAGAATTAGTAGTTCAGAAAGCCATTCTTGAGACCCACATGTGGTCCAATAACCTGTCTAAACTCCCACCTACAGCCCATTGCTGAAATAAATCTGACAGGATAAGCTACAAAATTTTTACTCTCACAACCCCCATCTAGTCTTAGCCTACTAATACCCCAGGTCCAGTAACATCTCCCTCATACCCCCCTCACACCCTCGCCAAGCAACCACCCCCACTGTTTAAACAAACCACGCTACACCCAACGAGGTGTACCTACAGTCCCCTCTCACAGGAGGACACCTCCCACACAATCGACCATAAAAGCCCCTACCACATAACCCAATAGCTGATATGACTCACAAACTCAATCCCCCATCACATCTCTTTTACAGAGCCGCAGTACCTCTAATAGTGCTGTGTATCATCTTCAACCTCACCAATGGATCACAGGACAAGGAGTTACCACAAAGGATTGTATTCAGACCAAATTATGGAGCACTGTTTACCCAGTTACCACAGCCCCTGATCTCAAACTTCATGGACTACCCCCTGGTTTTCAGTCTGAATATCTCCCTGTCCCCCAACCTCCAGAGACCTGATATGGTGTCACCCCTACTTAAGCCCGGCACCCCACCATACATTACCCAAACGGCCAACAATCTGGACACATTGATTAGCACCCTATTTGACAAAACCCAAAATTCTTTAGACCTTTTGATTAATTTAGTTTCCAACCCCAGGAACCGTCAGGCCAGAAATGCCCCAGGACAAATCATTGGCGATATTCTCAGAGCAACCCTAGACCTGGGAACCCAACCTGAAATTGACCTTCTAAACGCTGACATTTCTGACATTGACAGAAGATTGGCCACTAAAATGCATGTGGTTGAATTAGCCACCCATTTTCTATTAAATATCTCAGAATACAATTACAATTCCCTAAACATCCTATCTGAATTCCAAAATGATACTGACGACGCACTGTCCCTGCTGGCCCAAAATCTAAAAACATTAGATTCCAACTTCTCAAACATTATTTTAAATTTAGAATCCCAAGCCAGACAGGACACCTTTTATTCCATGTTATTTTCTGCAGCAAACTCACAAATTGAGTCACTAATCGACCTTCAGGAAGATCTAGATATTTTATTAAGTGCCATAAACAGCTTAATGGAGGGCGAGCTCCCTCCCACCTTAATTCCCCATGACATTACTATAAAAGGCGAATAAGTGCCCAGTGGAGTGACCCCTCCACCCTCTTCATCTCACTACCCATACCCATAGGACTAGGGGATAATGTTTACACCCTATTCAGAACTGAAACCTTTCCAGTCCCCTTTGACACATCAGATGTTAACTCCACAGGTTACACCCTGGTACAGCCCCTACCCCCCTACATAGCCATGTCCCCCAGCCACGCCCATTTCATGGAGCTTCAGCAGGCAGACTTGGACCTATGTACACAAGATGCCTTCATCAGCTGTAACCTACCCCTCCCCCTGCTATCACCTCTACACCCCACCTGCACTCTGTCCCTACTCCTGGACCTACCTGATGCAGTGCACCACACCTGCAGTTTCACTGCACACATGGCTGCACCCATACCCAACCTAATCAAACCCATTTCTAGGTCAACATATCTCATGATTACTGGCAAGTCGCCATCTTACTTACAGTGTCACAATGCGGGACAAATCCCAATGATCAATGCAGCATATTCAGTCATGTCAGTACCATGCCTATGCTCTATTAAGAATGCAGGCATGGTTATGATCAACTCAAATATAACCTGCGTACAAAATATAACACTGGAACCCATGGCCATGAGCCCCATAAACTTACCACTATGGCAACATTTTGGTTCACCTCCAGCTAACATATCAGGCGTTACCATGACAACCGTGCCACGGTCCCTGGAACTACCTAACCTCCAGCGTCTCAAATCCTTACACAACCAAAAAATAGTACCCTTAATTAAAAGCGTACTCACCCTCAGACGAGCAGCCAAAGGTCTGTCAGATGAGTCTTCTCTCCTGTCAGCAAGTTCACTAACACACCTTGGTTATCATTTGGAATATTCGATCTGGTTCCACTTAGTGACCCCTCTGATTGCCATCCTCTGTTGTGCAATGACATGCCAGATCCAGATGCGCGTGTCACGCCTGGCTCAGTTGGTGACAGTCCATCTAGCACTCAACACACCCAGAATGGCGGATGCAGCGACTTGGCAGAATCTTAAGGATCTGATCAACAAGGCCAACAACAACTGGCCCTCGGCACCCACACAACAGCCCGTGGAGCAAAGCCTGGAATTTATCCAGACTCCTGGACGCTACGATGTGATGTGGGCAATCGGCTCTGTCCTGATCATCTTGTACCTGGCCCGCCTCTTCATCTCCAGATGCTGCAGGCACTGGCCACACTGTAGGCAAGACGAATCCGATGGCTTGCCCCAGTTTGTCCTCCGCATCCACTCCCAGGGAAGAACATACGAGTTTGTTGTGGGGACCATGATTTTGGGCTCCAACCTATGGCCACCCTTCATTAAGGCCCCTAAAATTGGAATGCCCCACCTCACTATGCCCTTTGGCCGTCACCTGGATCTCCACTGGAAGGCCAAGGTCAGCTTCATAATTGGCGCCCAATTGAGAGTGGTGCAGCTCGAGAGATACCCTCGCTGCCCTCTTTTCTGGAGACTACCCCTCTACAGGATCCTAAATGGGAGGCCACATGTTATGACCCTGGTCATCAAATCCAAAACCCAGCCAGATTTCCAGCTGACCCCAGGATATGAGACAATCAAAGACACCAACATCCCAGAAATCCCCAGGATCCAGGCCCCCAGCAGCCCCAGCCCCAGGCCCAGGGGCACCCAAAAACCGAGCGGCCAGGTGGAGCTAACTAAATTCACACCAAAGGATTACCAACCCCCTAGGGACATACGTGTTCGACCCCACCCTGGAGGATATATCTACCAAATTCCCACCAGAAATCGGTATGTTTATTATTCCGTTCAAAATCCTTAAGGCCCGTGTCTTGATTTATGTGGGGATACCCACATGTCTTCGCAGCCAAAATTGTTCTACAGCCACCGGCCACCCCTATTTTCTCATATAATGGAACCGACCAACCATAACACAGCACACGACCGGATAGCCACACACAGGATAACACATCCTATGTGGGGATACCCCACCTCCTCCCCCCCTACCCCACAAAATAACCTAGCCCGGCGATGCCGAGCCAAGCCTCATCTCATCCCAGACTCCCATCCCATACCCCGTCAGTCTTATCAGCATAACAAACATAGCCCCATTAAAACAAACATACCGCCACATACCTATACAATAGCAGCCCCACTGACCCAATTTTTAATGTTGTATAGCGGATCACAGATGTCAAGTGCTGACGCTGCGTCTGGGCATTTTCGCGCCAAACGCAGCGTCATGACGTCGCCGAGCATCCCCAGTACCGAAACCAGTCACCAAATGCAAATTTTTTCGCACGTGATCACGCTCACATGATCATGTGCATAACCAAACAAACGTCCACACGTGGTGTGCACGTCAATACAATAACATATGCACGTGTTTATATTACAGTAGACTTGCAACATACCCCGACTTACCACTCCCCGATCACTATACCAATCTAAATCAGACCGGCACCCAATTTGGAAAGCCCCAGCAAGCACAACACAAACCCGTAACTGGTGATCACAGACGCTTATATTAAAATTCTAATTCTCGTGCACATTAGAGGCTCCTCAGGCCATATCATATAGCAAATCACAGTAAATCACAGGGTAAAGTCTCTGGCTTCCCTCACCTGCTTCAGATCTTCAAATTTTCAGTCTTTTTTTTCATGCGAACTTTTCCCTGGAAACTCCTGTACTAGCACACACAGTGCGAATCGTTCCCCCAGCACGATAAAGGTCCTGCAAATGAAAGAACCTTCATTAGTGTCCGCCCCGGGCCCCGTCAACAACCCAAATTGAAATTCAAGGCCCACCCCTTCCTTTTTGATCTTTCTTTCTAAAACAAAAGGGGGAAGGAAGCAAGAAACCCACCTCTAACATGTTCTCCTCCAGGGCCTAGCACCAAACACCACACGGTCCACTGGAACCACCGGCAGGTCCCTCCTTCTGGCCAACGAGACGCCGGCAAGCATAGGGCACCCAACCTATCGGCACCAAGATGGTGCGAACCCTGAATAAAAACCAGTAGGGCCTTTTTAGGGAAATACGGAAAATATAATAATCTTGACAGAAATTGTTTTAGCAAACCGGGTCACCTAAATTGCCGACAACTTACCTCACAGGCTCAACGAGCCGCACCCGGAGGCACACGGCCCCACTCTCCAAAACGCACACAGAGAAGGTAACCTCCATCCTCCGTTCTCCTTGATCAGGCCGAGCGTAAAATCCTCCAAAAATTTCCCCACAGGCACAACAACCTTTCAACAAGCCTTAGGCAGCGTCTTCTAACGCCTAAAACGCCGTCCTCCCCTTTTATACTAGGCCTAGCCGCGGGAACCTTAAGCTCATTTTTCGGCCCAATTTTCGAACCTCAAAAATCCAAAACCTTTCCAGCCGCTTTCCAAAATTCTTGAACCCAAACCAGACCCCCCCCAACCCAAAATACGAAGTAAACCTCCCCAGCCCCCGTCCCAACCCTGAAGGGTTGGTGCAAGTCTACATCTCTCATTTACCGTAAATTCATAGGCCTTAGCGTAAATCCCATACATTAACCAAACGCTGTACAGACGCTGGCGCAGTGGCGCCTCTCTGTGTCATTCTTTCAAACTAAAATCCGAGACGGAGCGGCGTACGGCCCAACGACCGTCCGCTGGCGCCGCCAGGTGTGTAGCATTGGAATTAACATAGAGTCCTTGGATACGGCCTCCCGCCTAGCTCCAAACCTAAACCTTTGCTTCTGTATGGTACACCTAAGTGTCGACTTAACCAATTTTTTAGCACCATGAGTTAATCTTGGTATTTTTGTGGACCTGATTATGAACCATACAACCTGACACAGTCTCTAATGCCTTGTTTTCTCTGCTCTATGTTGTTTTCTGACAGGTCAACGCGGGATGACTGGGATCCAGACAACACCGACCAAGACAGCCCTGAAAGGCCAAACACCTCCCCAGCCAGAAAACACCCGGGTCAAACAACCAGTGACCCCCAAAACTCAAAAGGAACAAACCCCACTAGCAGCAGTGGAAATACACGCAATAGAAGAGCTGACACCCCCATCCCAGAATTCCGCCACAACTGGAGAAGCAACCCCCGCACCCCAGCAAGGCCCAAATGCCTGTTAGCAGGATGCAGACTGTGCTCCAGCACCCCTGAGGGTTTTGTCTGCCCTTGTTCCTACACAGGCATCAAATTCAAACCCCTATTATCCCAGAGACACTACACCACCACCACCTTCACCAATAGCACCCCAAACCTAGATCACCAGGACAACAAAAATGACAATAGCTCCGAGTCTGAAGACTCTGATTCTTCAACCTCTACATCTGCCGAACCAGGCAACCTGGCCTCGGTGGAAGAAGATTTTAGAGACATAGATTTAGACCCCAGCACTCCTATAAAAAGAGCTGCACTCAGAAGGAAGTGGGCAAGAGGCAGATTCTACATAAGAACCCCCCGACCCCACCCTAACCTACCCCCCTCCGGTATCAGTCCTGGAGACAGTAAACCTTGGAAACATTAATACTCAGAAAACCATGTAAACCCCATCCAAATTCAAACCACAAGTCAGGATCATTCTTACCTTCCTTTCCATATTTATCGATTGTAGGGACACAATTTAAACCACCCCCCCCCAAGAACCACAGTACCGCTTTCATTTGTATGTGATCTTTAATTCGATCTGCAAGGCTCACATTTTCTCCACGATTGTAAAATAAAACCAAAACTCATATTGTACCATCTTAACCAATAACCACCATACATTTACTTGTAAAAACTCTGTGTAAAGCTTAGAGTTGACCTGGCTGGCAGATCAACCCTATCTTTCAGGTGCCACAGAGCCCCCATCTCTCTTTCAAGCCCAACCATGTCATTGTATTTATGGGTTTTAGCCTCAGTAGTAAAACCATGTGTGAAAAATGTTTAAATATTTATTGTCTCAAGAAGTGATCATCCAGAGCCTGTAATTTTCCACCACTAAAATTCTATAGAATGCCACCTCGGCAAGCTTTTTCAGCCCCAAAAGTAACAAGTGACAACTACCTTGGGCCAAATGCTCCTTTTTCCAAAAAATCCAAAAATTTTTTTTTTTTTTTTTTATTTAGAAATTTCACACTTTCACCAACCTCTCGGCTCTGGGTGAACATTTTCTCCTTGCATGCAAGTTTGTGTTTTTAATTATTTTTATGTACAAGCTAGCCCAAAAGGGACCATCAGTCACATCTCCCTGAATGTCACTGACGATCGTCACCTTGCCCATATAAGCAACTTAGCAGTGAATACCACTGCTGCCCAGCTCATTCATTAACTTATTTTGTTAAAACCTTGTATGTAAGGACAGCATGTACATATTTTCACCTTATTTAAAACCTTATTTAAACAATCTGTGCTTTTTTTATACCGCTGATGTATTTGTAATTTTATACTGTATATTTTTATACTGGATATAGAAAATGTATTTTGACAATGTATGATGCACAGGACAGACCTAGTCATGCCCCTACTACCCTGCTCAGCCAGAGCAGTCTTAGTATCCTTAGCATCTATTTTTGTGGTGTTCAAGCCAGATTATTTTGAGTTAGTTCATAGAGTTTGCCTCAAATTAAGAGGATGCAAGTTCAAGTAGTTTTAGCTAAGAAAAATATCAGTTGTTATCCAAGCTCCTATGTTTTGTACCAACTACTACCGGTAGAACCAAATATTGTACCCCTTTTCCACAAGAAACTTGGTAATATCAATTTTTACCCAGCGCTGAACATCTTTTCAGCCCCCTATTTCACATTTTATACTTGAGCATGTCAATAGACTTGATATAGACTCTCATTCCTTATAATTATACTCCCTTTAACCTCATGCAGAGATGAGTGGGAATGTGGGGATATGTCAATGGACTATTCTATGTATTATAATTATGAACGACATACTCAAACCAAACTGGCCAAGCTACCCCCTAGTTCAAACCAAGGTCAACCTATTTTTAGCTTAGCAGGGTGAAGAGTTCACACCTGCCCTCCTCCAGTGGGAAATCCCCAGGCTCCCTCCTGTGGATCCCCCACTGGAGAACCCAACTATTTTTAGATTCACCTAGCTAATAGGAGCAGCTCACCCCTCCTACCACAGATTGGGACTGAGCAGAACCACCGACTCAGCATATTTGAGTCGCTCCCTATACTAAAAATAGAAAGTACAGAAATAGACACGACGTCATCTGGGCTTGCTCCTGACTATATAACCTAGTCAGGATCAAGCCTCAGCATCTTATTCTTCTCCAACCTAGACCCTACGACACTCAGGTGCCTTGGCTTAGCATATAGCTTGGTCAGACTGGCGAGTACTATATTGTACACTGTATCAGTTACTCATCATGCCAATCTTACAATAAAGCTGGATCATCAACTGAATTGTCTGGACTCCTGTTACCTCACTTCATGACATGTAATGAGACATTGACAACTGACAGTTTTTACTTTGCTTTAAGTGCAGAGAACATAGAAGACGTAATTATTCCTGAGAAACGTGAAGCTTTCTTCAGAGAACGACACAAATGGTTGCCCTCTGAATCATGTGACAACAGTCACCACAGAGAGACCTATGTTCAGACCAAAGTTTTGGGTGAGCTGTGGCTGCCTCAATCATGCTGTAAGAGCCGTCTGGCGTTTGACAAGAGAACCCCGGGTTGTTCAAAGTGGAGTGGGAAGGTGATGAAATGACTGCCTTAAACTCCAAATGTTACATAGGCACAGGAGCGAATGTGCCCGTTAAAATGAGTTGCAAAGGTGTAATTCAAAAACAAAACCCCCTGACCACTGACAAGTACAAAGAAGTACTGGACAGTGAAAATGTTGTCACGATAGTCAACAAAGGATTTAGAGTAGTTAACCACAGCGTTACCACTTACTCTCAAAGGAAACAAGGTCTAACCTATCAGTACATAAAGAGACAAGTATGTGAAGACGGTGTAAGCACCCTACCCCTTTCTATATAAAAAAATGGTTTCTTTTTCTAGTTTTACTTCCAGTTGTACATTTTGTTGAAAGAAAAAAATTTAAACAAATTGTTCAAATGAACATTTTTCTCCATAGAAAACAGTGTAAAAATGAAAAATGTTCATTTGAACAATTGTTCAAACGAACAATTGTTCAAATGAACATTTTTCCCCATAGAAATCAGTGTTAAACTGGAAAATGTTCATTTGAACAATTGTTCAAACGAACATTTGTTCAAATGAACATTTTTCCCCGTAGAAAACAGTGTTAAACTGGAAAATGTTCAAATGAACATTTTTCCCCATAGAAATCAGTGTTAAACTGGAAAATGTTCATTTGAACAATTGTTCAAACAAACATTTGTTCAAATGAACAGTGTTAAACTGGAAAATATTTTTTGTTCAAATGAACATTTTTTTCAAATAAACAACAAAGGTAAAAAATGTGTACTGTATCATGAAAAAAAACTGACAAAAGTAAAAAAAGTGAACTGTATCACCAAAAAAATCCAAAAAACTTTTCACAAAAGTGAACGCTGTACATGTTCACCACAAAAAATAAAAATCCGGCGCTAACGAAATTAACTTGGAAGAGAAAAAAGTGGTACCAGATTTCTTTACTCATAGCGTCACGTTCACCAGATTATCAGTATCTCGTTAGATTTAAGCGACCATTTAACATGGAAAGTTTAGAAGCTATGCTTGTGGAGCAAACCACAGAAACTCCACCTTATGATTATTACATGCGTCCAGTTTTACAAAGTGTTGCTTCATATAATCAAGCTTCTTCTATAACACCTGACAATGATATAAGTTCTGTAGCATGTGGATGTTCAGAGAATTTCTTTTGGGAAATAATCCCTGCAGAAAACATTGGTTATTTTAGAGGAGCTGAACCAGACACTGTTGACCACTGTATAACTAGTGTTAAAATGTACAAATATTTCTCTTCAGCTTTTTGGGACGCCTACAGAAACTGCATGTACTATTGTCGAGTGAAAAAAGTTAACTTGATATCGCATGATTGGTGTATAGGAGTATATCAATTGCACACTGAACCTGGCTGCCCAAGACACTACACAAGGTACACTTTAGGAAGTGTAAGAAAGTTTGCTGTTACTCTCCAAGAGTTAGAATGTAATCCCATAGTAGGAGTGTTTTGTCAGTGTAACTGTAAACTGGAAGTATCTGCTATTGCTAAAACTATTTGTTTCACATGTCTGCAGGTCTCACTGGAACTTCACGCCTTAAGTATACCTGGAGTGAGAAATCATTTCTCTTTCGAGGTAAACTTTAAGGA
The DNA here is from genome assembly GCA_949317995.1 of Acholoe squamosa. Classification (NCBI taxonomy): domain Eukaryota; kingdom Metazoa; phylum Annelida; class Polychaeta; order Phyllodocida; family Polynoidae; genus Acholoe; species Acholoe squamosa. The sequence goes on from OX439038.1 coordinate 70,697,765, forward strand.
TGGCTTTTTATCTTGTCTTTTACCTGGACCCAAAAACAGTCAAACTTACTTCCTGGCCCAGGCTTTGTTCGAGCATGCTATATCTAACATAGCCAAACTTAACAGTTATTGTTTCCACAACACATGGAAAACTAGTCTCACTGGTCAAAGCTGGTATCAAGCAAGTAAATTCACACACAACAAATGTTTCTGTTGTATATGTGCACGCCCCGGAAATGGAAAATCTGTCTTCATCTGTAAATATTGTGTCTAATAAAAATATAATCTGTTATGTGAAATGAATGAGTTGTGTTTTATTTTAATGATAACAAAATGAGTCATAAGTATTGCGTAAATCCATAGAAATATTGCATAAGAACATGAGTCATAACTATTGTGCAATTTCTTACAAACATTGCGCAATACACCCTCATACGTAGGTCATACGTTTTTTGCAAGTAGGCTAGTAGGTCACTTCCGGTTTGTAAGTAGGTCAACCCTAGGTATTGCGCAATTCTCTTAATTTATGCAACTAGGTCAGGTCACGGAATCCAGCTCTCTGATTGGTCGAAAAAACTAGGTCATGACCTTATGACGTCACTTCCTGTGAAATCCAGCCCTCTGATTGGCTGAAATTAGGTCACTTCCGGTCTACAAGTAGGTCATGACCTAGTTAGTAGCTGAAGCATTGCGCTGACTTTGCATGTATATACTACTGTTAAGTTACTGTTTGACATTAATATGGCTGGTCCTATTTGTATCATTTAAGGCAAGTAAGTTGTCAAGTTGACAAGTAAGAAATGCCTTGGAATGACTTTAATATCAAGGGTCCTATAATGCAGCCGAGAGATATAGATAAGTGGAGGCTCAAGATGGCGGACGGGGCATCCCATAACGACAGTATATGCTCACAAATCATAGAAAGTGTGCATATGGGGCCTTACATGTCATTCGCCCAGACATGTGCCCAGAAAAAGGTTTCTTATAAGTATGCTTCTTTTACAATAGCAAGGACACATCTGACATAAATGATAATGTGATTACTTTAATCTACAGGTCAGAATAGTCTGGACCTGAGATTTTCATGGAGGTATGAAGATTGTTTCTGTAGGAAATTAAGCCCTCAACATGGCTTGTAACTCAAATGTCATTCTCCCAGACACAATTTTGCCCAGACAATTTTGGTCATTTTGGCCACATTTTACCCCCCTGCAGCCCAAAATATGCATATGGGACCATTAAAACCTTATGTAACATGAAGATCTCATCCAGGCTGACACTTTGAGCCAAAGAAATAGAGGGGAAAACTAAAATTCGAAGAGTAGGGGCTGGAATACCTCCAAATTCGTCATATGCAAATCTTCTATGATTTTCGACCATGTAGTGAGTAGAACCTGTAAATATGCAATTCATTCTATTAGCTATCATAGCCAAACTATAATGCCTGTGAAGTCATATTTTTGACAATTCGATACTGTTCTATTGCATGAAACCCTTATGTCTAAGGCGCAACTTTTGCTGATCCTATAAGGTTTAAGGGTCCATCCTTGTGTATGAGGTCAGGATTATACTGTTATATACAAGGAACTGGGTTATATAACATTTGATATGATTTAGTTACTCGTTGCTCAAAGTGCAATTTGCTTTCAATTTTTTAATCCTCAACAGAAATTGTAGCTTTATTAGCTAGGAGAATTTAGAGTACTAGGGCTGCACAGGTCTACAACATAGATTTTACAATTAGCACCATTTCAATTTCTTTTCTAAAGGTTTCTCAACTTAGTAGAAAAGTCATTACTTAGCAATGATATTTAAAAGAAAAAAAAATACCTCCTCCCATAAAGCCAATGCAACTTCCAAATAAAGCCATCAGAGATTTAATAAAGCACAACAGCCATGGATTTTGCAGAAACCAGATTGAAAGGATTCTCAAACAGGATGTGTAACATCAATGTTTTGTGTGTATTCTGACTGATTGTCCCATTACCTTCTTTTGAAGAAGACATTACTTGAGAATTAGTAAATTAAGAAATCATCATTTACAGGGTCAGTGTCAGAATAAGTGTACAAAACCTGGGAAATCATGGTTTTTGGCCTTTATGCAGCCATAGAATAAATTATGCTTATCCAATCTTGTCTTCCATGGTCTCATCTTACAAAAGACATTCTAGCCTTTCAGAAAAATATCCATTTGTGTCTGTCGGGTAAAAATTCTTTGAGTTAAGGTGACCCAAAGTCCCAAAATCACTAAAAATTCTGTTTTTTTGCAGTTTATGTCATTTTGCACATGTCCTATTGTCCACTCAAAGACTAGAAACCCATCCAAAATTGCCTGTGGTATTAGGCATATATTAGGCCTACATTATTTATGTCAGTTTAGGTGGATGTTGATTGAGAATTTTTTACTATGGTCACTCATGTGTGGAATTTTACTCTTTGAGGCGTCTGTGACAATAACTCTTAGGTCAGAATAACTCTATAAGTTAACTAGGGGCGACTACATATACCGGTTAACCACTACCGGTAGATTATTATATTAGGGTAGTAACCGGTATATTGAATAATAAAGAGATGAAGGTGGTTACCATGGAAACCACATATTACATTATCATATAATGAATACTAGGATGACTTAAGGGTATTACCGGTATATTAACATTATAATAAATATCAAGATGACCCACTAGGAAGCTACCGGTATATTAACATTATAATAAATACTAGGATGACTTTAAGGTATTTACCGGTATATTAACATTATAATAAGTGATGACGGTATCGAATGGATTACTGGATATGATAATAAATAATAATTGAACAGAGACATGTGTTTGGTGGAATTGATCTGAATATACAAAATGGCTTTATTCAAAGCAGTATCAGTCAATAAAAAGTGAACCCTAGGTTACAATCAGCACCTAGACTAAAATCTTAAAACTAACAATCAATGGAAGACAATTTATTAAAATTAAAAATTAAAATTTTGTGCCAACCCCCAGCACAGGGGTGTTGTGCACCATATGAATAGTAGAGCCCGACTGCCGATCGAATGGCAGCGCCGCGCTTATATAGCAGGGGGTAGCTTTGCCATAGTTACCAAAAGGAGCGCTGTATTGCTGCGCGCAACAAGTAGTACCGGGAGGGCGGAACACTCGCCGTTGTTAATTATATGAATATACACACGTGTATATAGTCCCATAAGTTAACTAGGGGCGACTACATATACCGGTTAACCACTACCGGTAGATTATTATATTAGGGTAGTAACCGGTATATTGAATAATAAAGAGATGAAGGTGGTTACCATGGAAACCACATATTACATTATCATATAATGAATACTAGGATGACTTAAGGGTATTACCGGTATATTAACATTATAATAAATATCAAGATGACCCACTAGGAAGCTACCGGTATATTAACATTATAATAAATACTAGGATGACTTTAAGGTATTTACCGGTATATTAACATTATAATAAGTGATGACGGTATCGAATGGATTACTGGATATGATAATAAATAATAATTGAACAGAGACATGTGTTTGGTGGAATTGATCTGAACATACAAAATGGCCAACCACCCGGCAAACACATGGAACATCACGGAGTAACAATTATTACACATTAATAAATGGTAATACATCAAGTTTCAACAAATCACATCTTGAATCATGCAAGTACTTATACACACATCTGGATTTCCAGTTGGAGCGTTTCATTATGTCTTCTACTGAAAGGCCAATTGACTTTAGGAAGGTAGCCCCACCATGGCGTAGTGAGTGGGTACTAACATTCTCATCTACTAAGCCAATTTTGACAGACAAAAATTTTAAACGCGTATTTACATATGAATATGTCAAGCATTTGCTCCTGCTACCTGATGGAAAACTGAACAGTTTCCGATTAACATTGCCATTAGCAGTCTGTATCAACTCTGCCAAATTTTTGATGGGCAAAATGGAGATGAGTCATCGAGTACTAGGTATATATCGTAAGGGTCGTGGCCAAACTGGTCTGTCTTAGATGTCCTAATGTGAAGTTTTACATAATCATTAGTTAATACAACATCCCTCACCCTTAGTGAATGTACAGAGTCCACCACATGGCAACACCTCAAAACTCCCCTGAACAGTACCAGAATGGCGCACCAGAAAACCCTATCCAATATCAGTGTCATATTCAGGGTTGACAAAATTTTAAACATGTCAACAGTGGTAAGTGGGTATTTAACAACTCTGGTTAAACTTTGACACCGCTCAATACCATCTAGAGTCTTTTTCAGGATAAAACTACTACTGTAGTCAGGGTGGCCATGCAACTTTTGAAAAAACCATACAGCCGAGATATAATTTCTGATGGAGACTGGTTTCATCTTATCAGCCAGATAAGTGGCATACAAAGAGGCCTGAGATGGCAAACATGGATAAGTTTTTAGGGAAAATTTCCTACAAAATTTGCTGTACCTCTTAAATTGTTGCTTTCTGGTTTTCATGGTTGTCATGGCAACACCCGAATTCATAAAATCCTCCTGCTTTCTCAACAGGGACATCAACCTGGGATCTGAAAAATTTTTTAGATACACATATTATTTTCAGACAAAGTTTTTTCACACTTGGCAAGAACATTTTTGTAGTCTAATCTTGATAATTGGTCCGCCAGAATATTATCAGTGGACTTTATATAGGTTGAGTAGATATCAATGTTATATACAAAACATTGCCAATAGATTTCACGCAGCCACTCCATACAAAGTGGGTTTTTACTTCTGCCTGTGTTCAACATTGCCAACACCTGCATGTTATCCGTTACAGCGTTCAGACGGCAATTCTTGAATAAATGACCCCATCTCTTCAAACCAGCTAGAACGGGCCATAGTTCATACACATTAATATTACGTTCATGAACATCAATATTGTCATACTTTGGAGGGGCAACCCAGTGACCTATCCCTAATTTAGAGTTGTCAACGTTATTCCAAGATCCATAAAAGAAATCTGTACCACACCATGCTCCATAACCAAGAATGGACGCATCAGACACCATGGGTTTATTATAAACATCATTCAAGATTAAATTTTTGCAATTAAAAATTTTACAAAAATCCTTCCACCACAAAAAATCTTTTATGATACCTGGATTTAATTTAATGACACCCCTTTCCTTAGCCTTTGCCATCAAGTCAAAAACCCTTCTACTGAAAGTACGGCCCCCCCTCACCACCTGGGAACAAAATGACATTAAGCCACCAATACTCTGTAAGGTTTTTTTACTGGCAAATTTCTTATAAATGCAACTGTCTATAGCATGGGCTAACTTGTCAACTTTCTCTTTAGGCAATGTTAATTCCATTTTATGGGAGTCAATGGTGATACCTAAAAAGGTACAAATTCTGTTCGGGTCAGTAACTTTATCTCTGGAAATCTTAAAACCAAAATATTCCATAATTTCGATTAAAAGGTCCCTCTGACGGCGTCACTTACTTTCAGAGTTGGCAATAATGATGAAGTCATCCAGGTAATTGACTAATCTATCAATTCCATAAAAATTTGCCACCTTAGCCAGAAAATCAGAAATCTGGTTAAAAATGTAGGGGGCGCATCTGAGTCCAAAGGTAAGACGATTACTCTGGTAAAATTTCTTACCCTCACCCATATCCCAGGAAAAACCCTGGAACTTCTGGTGTTCCCCATAGACACTAATAGACCTATAGGCGGACTTTAAGTCGACAACACTCATAAAATCATTTTCGTTCAACATTGCCGTGACCGAATTTATGGATTTATATGAAAAAGGTTTAAAAGTTGAATCCATAAAATTATTAATACTCTTTTTTCTGGGCATACTACAATCAGTAATGGGTCTCAATTTACCGTTACTTTTGGGGACACCGCCAAGGGCATGTATGCATCTAGGTTTGGAGGTTACTTCAAAAATGGAACCATCCTGGAGTTCCTCACTGACAATTTCACACATTTCATTGTAAAAATTACCCTGAAAAATTGACTTGTAATTTCCACATTCATACTCTGTTTCGCACCCAGGATCAACAATTTTGAAACCTTCTACAAAACCCGACCACAAATAATCTAAGTCACGTTTGGGTAAATTTATAACACCTTCCTGTCTTAGGAAACATGCCAATCTACATGGCAAAATTTGGGCCTTGTGGCCACCAATAAAATGTTGACAAGAACAAGTACCGTCAACACAACTTTGGTAAATGTTTATACTAACATTACCTGAGCAAGTCACATCAAAAATGGGATAAAAATCCCCAACATTTGGACTACTCCTTGAGGAAAAACCGGTAATACTAAGGTTTTCCACAAAATTATTTTCAGAGCTGGCAAAATTCAACAAGTCCACCTCTACTGGTGGCTTTTGACAACATTCATCAATAACTGGAATATCTGGCATAACATTGCCAAGAACATAATCCTCAACAGGGGGGTCAACCAACAGTGCCTGTCCATGGCCAGCTAATCTGGAGGCACGACCCTCCCCAGAGGCAACATCCTACTTCTCCGAACCATTCTTCTGACACTTGTCAGCAGAGTGGTTTCCAGAGTCACATGAGCTACAAACGTGCCTGTAGCGGCAGGGGTTTAACTTGCAGCCCTCGGGCCTATTGTAAGCGTAACAGTGATTTTTTGAGTTAGCAGATTTTTTGACAACAGGTTTGGATGATTTAGCCAACTTTTGGGCTGTGTATGTGCCATCGTAGCTCAAGTGTCGTAGGATGTCACAATTCTCCACAGTCTCAAACGCTCTTATACCCTTCTTGTCAGCTCGCTCTTTGACACTCTTGTCATAATTTACAAGTGAGCTGAGAGTAAATATTCTAGTGGCAGATTTCTCCAGCAGCATTTCTATGTGGTCAAGAATATATTTTACTTCCTCACCTTGTTCAAGTTTGGCACTAACTAAACGAACATTGACCATTAGTAATTTTTCTAGGCTGTCAACATTTTTTTTGTGACCTAAAAAATTTCGCTGGTCGAACTCACCCCTTGGTTTCCTTGATCTATGCTTGGATCTCGACCTGGAGTGAGAGCTATCACTGCTGGAGCTTGAACTTGACCTAGATCCACCTCTCAATCTGCTGTACAGCTGTCGTGGCCTAGAAGTCGTGTCCCGATCGCTGCCCCCGACGGTGCCCTCTGAAGTCAAAACGTCCAACTTATCCAGGATTTTCGCCAGATTCTCCTCCACAGCCTCCGTCCGGATCTTCAACTCAGTCAGCTCGTCTGTCATAGCGTCTGTCATCCCATCAGCGGGTAGAGGATCTGTGGATTGGTCTGTAACGGACGACCCAGGGGGCCCTTGCCTCCTGACAGATCTCCTAACACCGCTCGGCGGTCCTGAATCAGGCTCTAAAGTCTTCTTGTTTGGTCTTCTACGGCCCATCTTGGCCAGAATTTTTGGTAGAAACCAACTTTGCCAGGTTAAAAGACGGATGGTAATGTTGATTAAGTCCAACCAACCTTGGCAACCGGTAAAAATTAAAATTTTGTGCCAACCCCCAGCACAGGGGTGTTGTGCACCGTATGAATAGTAGAGCCCGACTGCCGATCGAATGGCAGCGCCGCGCTTATATAGCAGGGGGTAGCTTTGCCATAGTTACCAAAAGGAGCGCTGTATTGCTGCGCGCAACAAGTAGTACCGGGAGGGCGGAACACTCGCCGTTGTTAATTATATGAATATACACGCGTGTATATAGTCCCATCAATAATAGTGATATAATGTCTCTATTACATGTCACATAAAGAACTTATAAAGGGGTGAAGTTGGTATAAAGATTTTAGCCATCGGTCAAATGGTCCCTGATTTGTGGGTCAGAATGTCCATGTGGACTGGGTTTTCGTCACAGACGCCTCAACTAGATGTTATAATGTTGCTAATTTATTTAAGTATCTATTTGTGTTTCTTACATGTCATATCAACCATCAGAGCCAGCTTATCAATTCTGACAAGCATTGGTAGGCTGTTGGCCTCCAGTGTAGCATTTTGAGTACCATTTCTCATATAGGGGGTTTTCGTCACAGACGCCTCACGATTTTGTTTGTTGCAAAGTCAGAATCATCTGCTGTTACCCAGTGGAAGTCAATTACTTGGGAGAGCCTTGTTTTTGTAAAATAAGTGTTACAACTGGTTGTTTATCAAAGATTTTCTGAAGATTCTCTGCAGACTTTGACAAATTTTGCCATCAAAGTTTAGGAATCCGATCAAATTTCTTTCGCAGTCCAAAGATTATATCCCCTAGTACTTGCTGATGTGGTTAGATTTGGTCAATTTGGTCTTATTTTGATGAAAACAGTATAGCTTGACTGAATCAGCAAGCCTCTTGGACTTGGCAGGTGGCTGCCATGTTGATTTTGGGCGATATTTGATACAGACTCATATTCATGAGGCGTCTGTGACGAAAACTCCTGTTGAACAAAATTCTCTCTTGCGAGCACCATATGCTGCCCTAAGGTCAAAAATGGATTGAAATGTGCAGAAATGATGTGCCCCAATTATTTTAGGGCATTTGCTACATGTTCTGTTGATTTTATTCAAGAGTTGGTGGGTCTAAAATTGTGTTTGACCTAAAATTGCCTCAAATTGCTCCAGAAATTCCTACCTGTACATGAAATGAGGGTATTCAATTGACTTTTCTGTAGTTGATATGATGTGTTGTACTCCTCTTCATCAATTGTGTGTGTTATAAATAAAATCCCATTACTTATTTGGCCATAACAAGCAGCAAAGCGCAGAAATGAGTTTTCGTCACAGACGCCTCCGACAGAAATGAAATTCTGTTCTTGTAATCTTGCAAAGCTTCATCTATACAATATTTATTCTTGGTAGACTATGATACATTATTATTCAATGTCCTGACCTAAAATAATTACATTTCTAGCATATTTATATGCATTATTATTGCATTTTTAGTTTTCGTCACAGACGCCTCATTTCAACATTTTCCCCCAAAAAATATATTTTCAGTCCATATAACCAACTAATACTTTACCACAAGATGCCCCTAGCCTAAGTCCATTTTGGTACAGAGCAGCTTTGCAATTGCTGAAAAAAACCTTTTGGGGGCCCCTTTACCTGTGTGAAATTTGGATTTTCCTCATTTTTTTCCACTTCGGCAGACATTCAACACTCAAGGCTACAAAATTGGTTTTAGTGAGGCCTCTACTGTTTTATTTTCCCTAAACTAGACATAATGAGGATTAGTTAGAGCAATTCTGGAGCTAATCAGGGCATTATTGACAGAACTACAGTAAAGTTAGTGATTTGAAGATAAAATTGTCCAATTTTTCAATATTTTGATAATTATGTCCGGGCTCTCACAAAAAATTTTTAAAGATACAGTTTTGCATTCTTGTATGCTTAATCCAGTTAGTAATAGCTACTTGCAGCCCAAATTTCAAGTTGCTGTGATTGTCCTAACTTGTTTTAGAGCAATCCTAGAGTTTTCGTCACAGACGCCTCACAAAATTCGCTGATATCCAGTTGGCCATGAATAAAAACTGCAGTTCTTGGAGGAAGCCAGTCCACCAGGGGTTTTCATATGGCCAAGATGTTGCATTATCAATATAATGTATTACTTTTGTAATGTTATCTTGACTTTTATCTTTCTGTACTGTGTGCACCAGATATGTGCACTTTTTCTGACATTCACCCTACAAATTTCATCAGTCATCAAGTTTCACACAAAAGAGTAGACACATTCAGAATCTTTTTATTTGCAAGAAACTTACCAAATCCACAAAAGTTCCAAAGACTGCAATTGTTTTGACTGCTTTTTCCAAACCACAGCATTTCCTTTTAGTTGTCTTTTCTTTTGTGTCACATTGAGGCAGTTTAATGAAGCTCTCAGTCTCTTTATCTAATATAGGGTTTAAGCCGGGTAATGGGTATCCTCTCTTCCTGGGTCCAATCTGGCGTTCATTGGAAATGGTATTTTTATCCATGTCTAAATTTACCTACAAGTTTTAAAAGAGAAAGCATACCGTTTTGTAAAACACAAGCATTAAATATGTGGACTGGAAATATAACAACCATGGGCAGCCAACTTGCCGTCTCATTTGTCATTGTAGATAGAGGAAATCCTATTCATCTATCTTAGTGATCCCTTTTCCTGACCAAGAACCCACAATTCCAGACCTTTGGATAATTGACCAAGACTTAGTATTAACACCCACACACCATTGTGAGAAAAGGTTAAGGAGTAAACCAACCTGTAGAGAAGAGGAGTCAGGGAGGTCCACCCGCAGTGTCTGTTGGGTGTTTACTGATTACCCTAGACAACCAGTTGGGCGCTGTTCTAAAGTGTGACAGGAAATAGACTGCTATACATGCAGGGTTACAAATAGCTTAGTCATATGATTGTAGATATTTTTTGGAAGGACCAAACTATCTTCGTAGTAGAAATTATATTTAGATGCTGTATATCATTCCATCAACTCCACTTCATATTTTACCTCATTGATGAAGTGTCTGATCTACCAATGGTTGACCAGATTTATCCAACAGAGGGACTCTGCAGGGCATTTCAAAACAATATCTATAGCTATGGTTTTGAAATGCCCTCCTGAGGGTCTTATACAGGTGTCTCTTAGTTGCAAGGGCTGGGAAGTCTGTGTGGCATCAGGATCTCATTTCAATAGTGTCCACGACAGGACACCCACAGATCGTAGTGGGAGGTGTATGAAACAGCTCCATATCAATGACTACATAGTGAGCTACAGTACAGACCTCAAAATAGGCCCTGCTATGTATTCAACTGCTGGCTTCATACAGACCACTATGAAGTCATAGCACCCAGTCATACAGGCTAGGCACCCATACTAAATGGCTAAATAGTGCCCAGACGTACCTCCCCCATAGTATGGTTTGTATTCTAGTGTTCAAGGGTGCACACATGGCCAATTATCATGAATCATGTTGTTAAAGGTGGTCAAATATACCTACAAATATCATAATTGTACAGAAAGCTTCTATTTGGCAGCAGGTTCCTCTACCTTCAAGGTGAGGTTGAAGATAAAAAGCCTCCTCAACACCTTGTTATATATATATCGTAAGGCCCATCGACCTCTATGAGTGGCCTGAGGTCAGGGCATTAGTCTATATACAGTCATGTCTCTATAAACCGGCCACCATAGTTTGAGAGAAAATTTGGCTGGTTCCTGAATCAGCTGGTTTTCTGAATCATAATTACAATAGAATTCAATGGCTGTTATCAAATCTGTTGGGTGGAATAGGTGGTTGATAAGTGAATCAACCGACTTATTGAAGACCAGTATATTGAGACTTGACTGTATAGAGTACATACATGGTTTCAGAGGAAAGAGTACAGGTGGGGTGCATTTGTGCAAAGGAGTGCAGACAGCAGCAGCTATGATTAACCACTATATATTCACATAGAGGGTTGTCATAACAGGGTCCCTTATTGAGTCACTGCTCTGGTGGCTATTTAGCCAGCAGGCAGTACGATCACTGATCTGGTGGCTATTTAGCCAGCAGATATCATTTTTAAATGCCCTGCTAACTCCAGAGAGCACTGCGTACCTGATGTAAACTCGCTATTGGTTGCTCGCTGGAGTCAGAGTGCCACACATCCCCGCTAAGACAAGGCCTACCTGAGGCCTAGGTTGTAGCACTTAGGCAGCAGTACACAGTCAACCAACATTAACCCCGGTCATTGACCCCCAAGTCATCCCCCATCGGACATAACCCCCCACCCCCACCCCCATTCCCAGGATTTGGGTTATGGTTTGAGTAGGGTAGGGATGGGTGTAAGCTTAGAGTTTAGTTAAAGGTTAGTCGTAGGGTTTCAAGTTGGTACAAAAGCTGAAATATAAAGATATTCCACTTTATATATATATATATATATATATATATATATATATATATATATATATATATATTTATATATTTATAAATATATATATGAAGATATGAATATATATATATATATATATATATATATATATATGTATTCATATATACATATATTTATCTATTTATTATCACCCCACCAGCCAGTCCAAACCAGCCATGCCCCTGTGGGAGTAGCAAAGTGGCATGGTCGCCACTAGCGCCATCTGCTGTATCAAAGCTGATGAAATGGTTGTATACCCCCCTCTTTTTTTTAGTTTCTGAATATTCATTTCAAGCTCCAGGATTGCGTTCCTCATCTAACTGCCCCTTATGACTTTTCATTACATGGATTATAAGTGTAGTTGTGATGTGATTGTTTTTGCTGTTCCTCATCAGAGATCACATCATAATTGTTGTGATCCTCTTATGACTCACAAAATGCAAGTCACAAGTGGGTCACAAGTCATAAGTGATTCAAAAGTCACAAGTTATGAGTCATTAGTCACAAGTTACTGATTAAGACTTAATGTCCACTCAAATCATAGGTAATCAAAGTTCCACCACTGATTTTGCTGTAGTTCACTCATTTTTACTTGTATAAATGTTCTCCTAGAATTAGTTTTGACAGACTGGCACCACAAGGACTGTTTCTACATGAATTCCTTTTGAGACAAAAGATAGGACCAGAAGTGGAAGAAACCTATTCCACACCCTTCAGAACAAGCTAGAATTGGGGAAGAAATTACAATGGAACAAAATGGAAACCTTTATCTATGAACGAAAGCTCCTCAAAAGCCTCTAATAGCTATGGGTCAAAAGTCACAAGTCACAACTTTTAACTCTCCCAGTAGGATAAGTTATATTCTGAAGCATGAATTTCAAGGTCTGATAATACTTGAATCATTTCAGATTGAATGTTATTTCCCCGTGTTCCTATCATTAGGGAATAATTGTGAATGTTAGTTCATTTGATTTGAATGAGTTTTCCCAATGTTATTTAGTGTTGAAAAGTTATTTCACCCTCAAGGTGTGCTCATAGCTTTTTTGTGGTTTTTGGGGTCATAAGGGCTTCTGACTTGTGACACACTAAAGGCACAACTTATGAGGAACAGGTTTTACAAAGTCACAAGTGTTGAGGAACAGGTTTTGGGTCATAAGGAATCCTAAGGAAATCATATCTCATGAGGAACACTCTCCAGGTGTGGCTTATAGTCTATTCTAAGGTTTGGGGTACAGCTTGTTGAATGTTTCATTCTATGACTTATATATCCCCTTACCAGTTCATGATATGTTAATTGTATTTTTTGCAGGTCTGTAATGGTTAACATTGTTAGATAGATCCAATTTTAAACATGGCAGCATCTGAAAAGCATATATGCTCTCTGCTTTATTCTTATTGCAGCATCCCCATCATACAATTACCTGCATTGCAGCCTATCCATTTCCTTAACCAACAAAGATAGCTTGACTGATTTCCAGATATATCATAGACTTTATTGACTATTGATAGTACCACGAGTTACAAGAATAGTTGCTGTGAATAATAGCACCATCGTGGATATACAAGTTAACATTGTGTATGGGAATATGTGAGTACCCCACAGTTTGAATATAGCACCAACGGCAGCAGGAACTAACATCATACCTAGATATAAGGAAAACATAAGGGCAGAGGTTGAACGCGAGGATAATTTTAGTGACCTCTTTGTTAAAACGAGAACATTACCCACTGTAGTAGACAAAGCAATGCCAATAAGAACAGAACAGATCCATATTATGCTGAAATGAGCAGTGGCTAATGTGCTTAGTCCTACCATGCCAATGACACCAAGGCTAATGCTTATAGCTATGTTAACTCTCAGGTAGCCAAACTTAGTGATGAAGATACCAAATATCCGTCCTGCAGATAGAGCTCCAAAGAATGCAGCATTCACAACAGTACTGGTACCCCTGGCAAAATTTAGTGTCTTGTAGGAGTAAATTACAACCAGACCTCCATATGCGACTTCTATACCACCACTAAAGAAGAGAAACATGCAATACAAAATCATCAGCACCAATCTCCTTGCTCTGCCCATATCAGACTTGGTCCTCAATTTCTCTTTACTGGCTTCCACACTCTTTGCATTCAGCTGTGCCCTTCGATACATCATTAAAAAGAGTATCAAAAATAGCAATGCAACAAATGCATCAAATGTTCCCATAATCAGATATGGATAGATGAAATGAGGACTCACACCTGGGTAACTGTTTGAAATGTCAGAAGTCAAATTCCACCTCACTCTGTCTGATGAATGACCAGCAAGCATTCCAATTGAATTGAGGCTTGAATTACTATTTGAAATTGGTGTTTCATATCTAGTCCCATTTGAGGCAATTAAGTTGTCATCCATAAAATTTCCTTGGAATGATTTTGATATCAAGGGTCCTATTGTAGACCCCAGTGACATAGATAAGTGGAGGCCCAAGATGGCAGATGGGGCATCCCATAATGATAGTATGTAGTGTGTAGAACCTGTAAATATATAGCAATTATATTGGAGTAAAGTGATTACATTTTACAGTCATAGAAGTATATTTCTGGTGGTGATTAAACCATTTTTTTTAAAGTCCAGTGTCACAAAGCCTTAAGATATTGTCAGGGATGCTGTTTATCACATCAAGCTAATTAATATAAGAGAATTCAATTTAATTTTCTTTCATCTTCAACAAATATGTTACTTTGTTATCAGCTAGCACAATAATCAGTATGGGGTACCAAGTCTACAGCTGTTACTCCCTAGTACAGCAAATGACACATAGAATGTGCAATCATATTAGATCATTCTCCTCTGTTTCTCAGCTAGGTAGAAAAGCAATAATGAGCAGAAATACATACCTCCTCCCACAAAGCCGAGGCCACTACCTGACAAGGTCACCACTGTAGATAACACTATATAATTTGTACAGAATGGAACTGAGACAGATACAGCAGCTAGTGCTAACATGGCCAGCCCAATTTGTGCCTCTTTGTTGAACCTGTCAGCCAGAACTCCAGACAGGAGGACAGCAGGTAGACGGCCCAGGTTCTGCCATGTGTACAGCAGGGCCATCTGGTCTGAGCTGGCATTGGTGTTGGTTTCAAGGTCAAGCAGTGAAGATCCCAATATAGACACTAAAAGACCCTGTAGATAGAGTAATTTGATTAGACATTAAAAGAGGGATGTGCATTATGCTTCTCTGGAACCAGAGCCAAAGACATCTAGGAGAGCCCCAAGACTAGTGATATCACTGATATATTTCATTTCCTCTCTCTGAGAGAAAGGTAGAAAAGTTAATATTCCTAAATAGATGTCAATGAGAAATGTCCCGTGACAAGGACATTTCTCTAAAATTACCTTAACTGTGTAATGTGTATAAATACACAGCTTACAGAATGTTACAGGGACTTTTAGCTTTTCCTGTGTATCACTGAGTATCTGAGACACAAAATAGAGACAGTGAAACCCTTACCAAACCAACGTAAGTTCCAAAGGCTGCTACTGTTTTGGCTGTTTTTACCAGACCACAGCATTTCCTGTTAGTTGTCTTAAAGTTTGTTTTAGTCTGTGGCAGTTTGATAAAGCTCTCTGTTTCTTTATTCACCATGGGAGTAAAGCCTGGTAATGGGTATCCCTTCTTCTTGGGCCCAATGTAGATCGGGCTTCCAGTGGGAATTGGTTTTTGCAGAGGTTCATCCATTTCTGAATCTACCTACAAATTATAAAAAGTAAGCTTTGATTGAAGTTCCATAAGGTCGAATCCCTAGATGCAATTTTGGCTGAAAAGTTTCTGCAATTTAGTCATCTTTTGTAATTTGGGGCTCTCTCCTTATATTGCAAGACCTATAACGGCTATGGGGGGCTTTAATGGCAAGGAATCCCTTGTAGGTTTGCACTGAAGTTAAGATCTTCATATTTACATATTTTCCCTTGCTTAAGTGAAAAGTTTCTGCAATTTACAGAATTTGCTTGCAATTTACAGAAATGTGGATAATGTCATTGACAAATAGGGATGTGTGTTCACTTCAACATGCAAACCAAGTCCCACTAAGTGATCTAAATTTGCCCCATGCCCTGCAATTCGTATGCAAAATGTCTGTACAAATTACACACAGAGTTCAATTTCAGTCTCATTCTGCACTGTGCTTACCTACAACAGCTTGCAAATTTAATATCAAGGAGAATGGCATTGCAGCTTACAAATCGACATTGCAAGGCTGAGGGGTCAGTTTAATTGCAAGAATATGATTTGTAAAATGCAGTGGCATGTAAGAAGCCTTGCAATTTGCAGTAAAGGCAAGTCCCGCTATGTGCATCGGGGCAATCTACCGGAAATAAGTTACATTGCTTAATAATACAAAATCAAAACTTGCTGACGTCAGATATGGCATACCACAGGGCAGTTCGCTTGGCCCTTTGATGTTCTTGTTTATAAACGATTTTCCCCAATACGTGCAGGAAAGTGAGATATCTATGTATGCCAATGGGGCTCTTATGGTCAGCCAAGGGGATACTTCTTTTGAAGCATGTCAAATACGTCAGAGAGATGTCAATAGAGCCAGCTCTTGGTGTAAAAAGAATTGTATAGCCAATAACAAAAACAAGACACAGGTAATGAGCATTACTAGAAATAGAGCAAATATAATACTGCCCCACCCCCCTGAATATCTACATTGAAGGTACAAAGTTGGAAGAAGTTAAAACTTACCGGTACCTAGGGGCCACAATAGACAACAGGTTTACCTTTAAGACCCATAAGGCCAAATCCCACAACGTGAAAATGGTCGGGAAATCGTTGTGAAATAGGATATGTGGGTGCTTAGCCAATATTGGGGTGGTAATATCGTCTAGGGAAGACCTATAAAGGCTAAGAATCCCTGTCAAAGTGCTGGTATTTAGGGAGTATAGTACATCTAAAGTTTTTGATATTTTCTTCACAAAGGGCTTGAAATCTCTATGATAGACTCAAAATCCCTGTGATTTAGAGGAAAACAACAGTTTCTAGGAAATCAGAAGAGGTGTGTCTTTGATAAATCAGGAGCCAAGTTCCACATACTACAGTCATAATGGGGTTCTGATTGTGAATTATGCAAGCTACATTTGTTTATGCTATGCAGGAGACCATTGCAAACCACAGAAAATAGTCAGAGACAACTGATTTTAATATCAAATACTAAGCCTAACGCTACATCCTCCTGTGACCCGTCTGAGCATCTCTTGTGACCCGTCCCCTGCTACTATCAGCTATAGTCAGATTTGGAGTGGTAAGAAGTGCAGTGAGTACCCTTGTGATTTAGGAAATTGGCAAGAGTCCAATGTTGCTGATATCCAGAATCACAGACATTTCAGACCCATTTTTCATGTAGTGGGATTTGGCCTATATGGAGCGTTTATAAAAAAACTATGGGACATAAAGTACTTATTAGGACGCTTATGAACGTTCTTGCCTGGAGATCAATGTTTACTCCTTTATAAGCAAATGGTTATCCCCTTTGCTAACTATGCTAGCTTCCTTATTGAATGTAGCACAAAGGATCTTGAAACAAAAATTCAGCTGGTTCAAAATAGAGCATTATTAGAGTTATTAGAGTATATTAGAGTAAATATGAGAATATGTACAAACAGGTTTCAGCCACTGAGTTACATGACATCTATAATATTGAAAAATTAAATACTAGGAGATTTAAACAGCTGCTTATTATTGTAGGGGCCGGCATCGTTGTATATATATTAGTGCGCTTCATCCAAGAGACGTGCTCGTGTGGTGCTCGTTCCTTCTATGCCAACCTGGTGTCTCTTCGCGATACCCGTTTGGTACAAGAGGGGGCAGCACCATGCCTCGGGTCCAGCTTCTACTAAGAAGCTGGATGATCCGCAGAAGGGGACTGGACATGGTCCAGTCCAGACGTGTGTTGGGCCTACCCGAGCGGTAGGAAGTCTGGGGCTTTGCCCAACCCGACCTACTCGTGTTGTGTTGGTACCTCTAGTGATAAGCGAGCCAAAGAGCCACCCAACATATAAGTCGAAATGAACTGTTACATTATGATGTTTAAAAAGTCTAAAACTGCTGGGCTGGTAATAGAACCGCTAGATATAAGAACAAGAGGGGACAATAAGGTCAAGTCCCCTGCAGTGAGGAACACATACAAGAGCACTGATAAGAGCCCATGGGCCAGAGGCATCTGGCAGTGGGATTACCTCTCCCCTGAAATACAGAAAAGTAAAAAAATCAAAAATATCTAGATTGAAGCCAAGAAACCCCCCAGATTAGAAGAATATGTCTGCATCCAGAAATGCATCTACTTGGTGAAACAGGTAGACTACGACCCCCCTCCCTCCACCAGATAAGGAAACCCAATTTGGTTACTCAGATTGGTAACACCTTAAGTACCAACCTATTTATCTCCAGTCTCCCAATCCACTTCTGCCTACAAACCAGCTATATTCGAAGCTAAATGTGTTGCTGCTTACGCAGTGTTACCAGTGTTGGTACATTAATGTTAATATCGATGAAGCTTGTGAATTGAGCCAGATGAAGGTGAACATGATGCTTGTACTATGGTTGAGCAAGCAGCCACTATTAATTCACGGGAATATTTCATTTATATTATATCTCACGTTTATAATCTAGCATGTATCGTTGTTATTACTTCTATGCCAAAAGTTTATCATGTATGTCCTAGGGTCTGTAATTGTCACGCCGCGTGACCCAATATCAATATTATTGATTTGTCTACATTGAGGGTTATAGGTTTGTATTACTTTGGTTATACCATCAAGCTCTACTTACATATGTGTGTCACTTAAATCTGGTGACGAGATCAGGGCAAAAAAAATGTTGTGAAAGTAGCTAAGACCTATGTACATGTTATAAAAGTGTATGTTTATCATTAAGTAACATCTGGAGACACCTGATTCGGTTGAGCAGTAACATAGCAACCCGCGGTTGGTTGGTTACCCTGGTATCATATTTTCTTGGCGCATTGAAACACACAACTTGAATGTTATTAGCATAAACTTTGTTGAGGGCCTGGTCGCCCCCATTCTAAGGAAGACCACTACCAGTGGATATGACACAATAAAATGAATTTCAAATTCAATTCAAATTCATCTGTGGGATTTGGTGGGATCGCTGCTCTGATTGCTACCCTTGCAATTTAGAGTATAATGGCCGTATTCCACCGAAACCGATTCTTGGCCGATAGTGCATCGCCGATGCATTTCCGATGTATCGACGACAGTTTTGGACCATCGGGCCAAGATCGGGGATCATCGGCCAGGAATCGGCCGGGAATCGGGTTCAGTGGAAGAGCTCAAGAAAATAATCGTTTACCATCGGAAACGCATCGCCGATGGTCCCCGATGATTTTTTCCGTCATCCGATTTTTTCTGTTCTGGCAGAAAAAATCGGCTGAGGCCTAACTATCGGGCCGGCAGTTTAAGACTCCTACCACTCTCATTACTGAAAGTGGTAATTATTTTCCTGTTGTGATGATGATGATGATTGAATTTTATCTCACCTCGTGCCTTCCTTGCGGCCGACACTCAAGGGTGAGAGGTCCCGCGGGTTGTATCCACACCGAAGTGAGATTACCCTTGTGGCGTTGTTGCCCGGACCCTAGTCTAATGGGGAGGGGGGATGATGGCGACCGAATCTATGGGAAGCACGCCTCTACACATTTACCGAGGCAATGGTTCTTTAACATCTGTCACTACATAGGCATAGTGAGAGATGGACAGGCCTGTTTTAAGTCATTTGTCTGCCATGACCGCCGAGAGACTTTTCCAGCACAGCCTATCCATTAGATTCCCTCTGTATGATACATGAATTGAAACAGACAGGCCTAGTTCCGAGCATTTTCTAATGACATTTTTGGGTTGTGAAGCCATATTAAACTACAGAGGGAATCTAATGGATTCATGAGACCTATGTATGTACTCTATAGTGTGCACTAGGTGGCAGCACTCTTGTAGAATTGACTTATTGTGTATCTCATCTGCCATTCTTGGGTTTTACAATGTTATAGTGTTCATGTAATTCACAATTTCACATAAAAAGACACACACATAATACCAACAATAAAGAACTAAGCAGGTAAACCATGTGGTATTACTACTTATCACAATAATGAAGCAACTGGTGCTCTGACACCCATTCTGTGACTTTAAAAAAATTATATAGTAAAACACCTTTATCGCAGATGGGCTCACAGGCCGTAAGGTCGTGGGTTCGGTTCCCGGCCCGGCCGGGGCATAGTGGTGGTTCCAAACGTCGCCGTAAGGTGTCGTTTGAGTTCCTCCCTGCTCTGGCTAGGCTGTGCTGGAAAGTCTCTCGGCGGTCATGGCAGACAAATGACTTGAAACAGGCCTGTCCATCTCTCACTATGCCTATGTAGTGACGGATGTTAAAGAACCATTGCCTCGGTAAATGTGTAGGGGCGTGATTTCTACCTTAGCTCCCTCTAGTGTACGGGTCCGGGTTTCACGCCACGGGACCTCTCACCCTTGACGTGTCCAAAGGGCACATAGGTGAGGTTAAAATTCAAAGCAAGCGCAGATGGTATCCATTGGTCACCCTGTCCCCGGTGGAAGAGCGATGAAAGTGGGCAGAAAAGCACATCTGATTGACCCTGTGGGCAAATCGGGCCAACAATTTTCATCCCAGATTCATACACGATGATCATCGCGGATGAGGAAAAATGCTAATTGGCCCGGCAATACTATCGGTTTTGGTGGAATACCCCTATTAGCAAAGGTCTAAGGTATCAAATTCCAAGGGGTTTGGAGGGTTCGACCTTAAAGATATTAACTTCAGTGCAAATCGACAAGGGATTCCTTGCCATTAAAGCCTCCCATAGCCGTTATAGGTCTTGCAATATAAGGAGAGAGCCCCAAATTGCAACAGATGACTAAATTGCAAAAGCTTTTCAGCCAAAATCGCGTCGTGGGATTCAACCTTCTCATCGTGCACCCCAAAGTATAGCTGTGAGATCAGAAGCATAAGGTAACCTATTTAGTGATGTAACCATAGTCAGTTCGTGCCTGACGGTAACAAAGCACAGAGATGCTCGGACAGGTCACAGGAGGACGTAGCGTTAGGCTTGTCTGGCTAATGTAACCAATACAATGAAGTAAAGTCAGTCTCCACTTAGCCTGTTCGTTAATCTAGGTCATAACCTCCTTAATGAGAGATCTTTTTGTATGATATGGTACATGTAGGTTGTCAAATCAGATATACTAGCATAACCATTAACAAAGCTCACTTTCCCTTGTGCAAATAGAAAAGAAATTGTAGACATGCTCTCACCATATTATCTCCTTTCATATCTACTCATGCCATTAGGTGTAACCTTTTATATCTGCTCTGTAAATATCGTGGTAAAGGTCTGCTTGAGGTCTATTATACAACTGGGTTCATTATACAATGTAACCATCCAGGTGGTTGATGTTTTGCAATGTGTAGGTATCTCTTTTTCATGCAATATGCATGTGTATCTTGCATGATAAGGATAGTGAGATGACCCTCATATCACAACAATAGGTGCGTTCTTTGTTACATTGCACTATAACTGATAGGCCTTTATCTAGAAGTAGGCAGCATATCCTGAGCATTACTAGGTATATAAGGATCAGTCACCATGGCTAAAGCTATTACGTTTAAATTACCCTTTGCTACCATCACAGGGGCACACACTAACGCTGGCCTGGGAGCCGATGGCCTGTAATTTTGGACGCGATCCCATAATTTCCCTTTAAAATATGCATTACAGGTTTAGCCCATAGGTTTTGTCACATAGACATACTAAGCCCACCCAGGTAGCAAATATTGTGTGGCCCCAGTCTGGGCCAAAGTGGGCATCCAACGTGGGCCACACCGGGTTAACACAATGGGCACCCAGTGGTTTTTGTCCTCAACAAAGTGTCTGGGCCACACTGGGCTAACCGATTCAGGCACAGATCTGTTTGAAAGAAGGCCAATCGATTTTAAGCCAAGAGAAGGCACTTCGATTCAGTGAAGTGACACTCTGGCCTTAATCTCCTTCCACAAATTACCCATATAGGTGTAGAGAAGAGAGCTTACAGCTTGTATGTAGGATATCTGCTCCTGTTCTAAGTTCAATGCAATAGAAATGGTGTTGCCACTTCATAAATGCTGGGGTGTACATCAAATATCTGCATCACTACTAAGACCCTACCTGTGTATTTCTGGCATAGAGAAAGTGGGACTACCCATGTCCTACAGCAGTGGTGAAGGAAGGGGAGGGAGAGGTGATCAGAGGGTTGTGGAGAGTGGCAAGAGGAGGTGAGGAGGGCAAATGAGGGAGAGAAGAAGGGAGAGATGGGGAAGGGAAGGAGAGGTGTGAGTGGAGGGAAGGAGAGGGCCAGGGAGGAGGGAGAGCGCAGGGCACATGAGGGGTAGGGGAGTGGGGAGGAGGTGGCAGGGGAAGGGGAAGGACAGGGGAGGGAGGAACAGGGACTGAGAGGAAGGGTATCAATCATCACAGAATTCAGAACAGCTCAAGCTGCCCTGTCCAAACCCACTCTCAACCCAGATTGAGACATTATCCAGCTAAGCACCTGTTTTTAGAATGCCCATTCAGAAACCAACCTGGGCCCAATGTGGTTGCCTATTTTAAAGCTGAATGGTGCCCAAATTGACAGCCCAATGTGGCCCACACCATATGCTGAGGATAAGAACCATCAAGAGCCCAACAGTTTCAAGTCGGTTTGCCTGATTAGGGCTGCCCTGTGTGACCCAGCATCTGCCCAACCTAAAACCCATGTGCTGAATTTTGTCTGCTTTGAACCACCTTACCCCAGCTAAAACCATTTTAGCCCCAAGTGTGCTTGCTACATCGGCATATATGACTGCGCGCCTTGGTAGTGTCTATCCCTGAGTCAGTTTTAATATGAATTAAGGTGCATTTCTCAAGCAGATACATTATCGTGGTCTGTAATATCAATTGAACTATTATTTTTTTTCTTTTTGGGTGCATGTCTCCTTTGTTGTCCCATCTAGTAGGCTATTTCCCTATCTGAGCAAGCAAGCGCATCTAGATATAGGTTCTCAATAATTTGTATGGAGTACGTGGTGAGATTATATACCTGGGAAGGATTGAGTACCCCCTTGTATTTGTCAGAGATATCAAGTAGTGGTATGGAGACGTGATACACCTACCGTACCTAGTCTCTGCAAATCAGCTAATCACACAGTGATCCTATCTCCATTGCCGATTTGCGTAATGAATTGCCCTCGAGGGTTTTCCTGACTTTTCCTGAAATACCCCCTCCCCCCACACCCTTGAAGAAGGCAACCCCCACCTCCCAAGTCAAACGCTCGGAATGTTTTTGCACCCCCACCCTGTAGTTAAAACAACCACTAAATTGCTTTATACTACTATAGAAATACTACTGATATGAATGTAGGCCATAGACACCAGTCTCAAGGGGATTTTTTTAAATGCTGTATAATAGTATGCATGTTGACAGATCCACACTGATTGACAATGTATCTTTTGTGCCCAGAGCTACTTGACTATTTTCGAGTTATTCATACAATGATAATTTCTGTCATCTTATTGTCAACATAATATATCCATATCCGTTACGAGTAGAAATCCTAATAACTATTAGGTTAGGTTTTCACTTGCAATGTAATAGGTATTGCATGTACAAGTGGTTACCATGTCAGCCAAAATGTTCTATTTGTTGTTATCAGACAGCAGTCTGCCCCTCCCCCCCCCGCCTCCACCCCTTATACTTAGTTTACCATTCGCCCGCTTTGGATTGAGACATTCCTTTGGTATTCTAGAAGAGAATTTCACCTTCATGATAGAGGGAACACATTGATAGCCCCTTCTTTACTAGCTTATGAATTTAAGTACCTTTAACAATATTAGGATGGAAAATGCTATGGGCCAATTGTAGTTGGCCTACCTATAGATATCTATCAATATATTGGTACAATTGGTTCATTAGAAGTTTCTCTGTGATAAAGTACCTCCATATGCATGCAGTATCATATATACTTCATCTAGCCTCAAAGGCTCACTAAAACGCAAGCCCAAAGGTGTGCCTGAGCAACTAAAGGTTAATTGTGGAGAATAATCCATTTTGATACGTCGTCTACGTGATGTATTACTCTACTTACTACCTATTATTTGTAAAAGGCCTAAACAAAATTGTAAGTTTCCGGTTACGTGGTCCAAATAGTTGAGGTAGGTAGCTCGGATTTTTTCTTTTATATTCCATTGTTATTACTGATAATTGAGTCGTTGAGAATCGATTTTCCTATCACACCAGCACAACCCAAGTAATCCTAAAAAAATAATTTTTTGGTCTAATAAACATGTAAATACTACCTACCTAGAGAGCCCTCTCCATGCGGCTGGGGGATAAAATGTTATGTTTACTGACGTACAGACACAAGGCAAAAGCTATGGCTTAAAAATAGATCTAGATCTACTCCAGGACGAATACATGTACTCAGTCAGTGCCCCCACAACAGTACACTGAACACGTATATATCATATATACATCAACTTTGGATCTAGGCGGTGCACCCATGAGGGTCTTGCCAAACGATACCAATGGAGAACCTCTGTAAATCTTCATGCTTAGATTTCCTATTTGAACAAGTATAATCATTCTATAAAAACCTTTTTATCCACCTGATCGGCCCAACTGGGGCCCAGTTTACAGCCCATCTGGGGCCCACCTGCGGCCCAGTAGCAAATGCTAACTGCGATTCTATCGGTATAGGGTGTTCTCTGTCAGTGCTTCGCCAACAAATATTGCTTTTTCTCTTAAGTCCAGATCTTTAAGAAAACGGGGGCCCTCTCATGGATAGACTTTATGCCACAGAGTCGACCCCCCCCCCAACCCAGTGCAGTACTTGATCCGGCAGGCCAGGGCCACAGGTGCAAGGCTCATCAGCATGGAGATATAGTGTAGCTTCACCATAAGACGTCCGTTCCTGTGCAGGTTTTTAAAGAGGGATCTGTAGATGTCAGTAGCTGTGAGAGTAATAGCCATGAGTGGATTAACTCTTCTTTTACCAAGCTGTTTTGAGCTGATTTCCGGTCTCAAGGGTATGTCATTTTCTTTTAAAAACTGTTGAAATTTTGTTGATACACCTAATAGAGGCTGAGTAGTGATGGTATAAGCTAAGCATATGGGTAAAAATTAATGGAATTCCGATTGGCTGTATCTATGATAATGAGGGAGATATGAGAGTGAAAAAGTGGTGATTTATTCAAACTTCAAATAATCATATTTCAGGACTCCCTCTATCAATGGAGATGAAATAAAGAACACACTGTAGAATTTTTCATTTTTTAATTTCAATGGTCACATGGTATTTCTTCCATTTGGTTACCATGGCAACCATGAGAATTCAAAATCACTGTTTTTAGGGTGGCTGTTGCCATAGAAACCGTTATTATTGTCTAAAACACACCAAAATTCACTCAAACTCTCTAAAATAGGTTTTGACCCAAAGAAATGAAATTATTTTGCATTTTTCCTGATTTTTGCCTTAAATACTGAGTAAAATCAGCCTAAACCTTTCTCAATTTAACATCAGAGATGCCTGCCTCCTGCCCTTATGGTAGCTAATGTAGTCTTTACCTTTAAAAAAACTTCTATAAAAGTCCCAATATAATATATAATGGCATGACCCATGTATTAATAACGCAATGTACATTATATTAAGGTCATAATCATGCATTATGCAAAACATAGTTGACCTAGCTAATATACTCTGGCCGGGAGGTTGTTGTCACACATTTCTATGTGCCTTCCTCAGTTGAAAGTTGAGACCCAAAAGAAATATGCCAATATACATATAGTTCATACTCACAGAGCCCCCCCCCCTTGATGTAATGACATGCTATATTGTTCTCAGGAACATGTAAATGTATTACCTTCCTCTCTGTGTAGTACACGGCTTTAGTTCTCCAGTATTATAAATTACATCTCTCCCTTTA
This sequence comes from Acholoe squamosa, assembly GCA_949317995.1. Classification (NCBI taxonomy): domain Eukaryota; kingdom Metazoa; phylum Annelida; class Polychaeta; order Phyllodocida; family Polynoidae; genus Acholoe; species Acholoe squamosa. Next base: position 70,723,634 of record OX439038.1, read on the forward strand.
TAAATTATACACACAAGACTGCACAAGACATTAGTGCCCTTTTGATAGACACATCGCAAGGCTATGCAGTCTTTAGAGAAACTACATGTGCCAGCAGCTATTAGCTCATATTCTTTCTACACCAGTGACTGCAGCATACCTTAGATCTATACGCCCTTCATTGATGATATATTATAGGCAAACAAGCTCTTAGATATAGAGAAGTGTGTGCAATGAACAAGTAATTAATGGATATGTCATGCCTTGTGACTGGTATCCAACAATAACATGGAACGAGGGGGCGAGTTGCATGTTATTGTTGGTTACCAGTCACAAGTCATGACATATCCAGTAACTACTTATTTTATTACACGATTAATCAATAGATAATCAATAGATAATCAATAGAAAACCAATGAATATAATTTGAAAACAGGCAGCCATTGGTTTGGTCTGAACGCGTCCAGCAGTCATCGCAGACAGCTACAGCAAAAAAAAATATATGCCCGGACCGGGACTTGTCCCACCTACCTCTACAAGCTGAGCGCAATGAGCTACCTACTAGACTGTCGGTACACACACAGCGCCCGGCTTGGCTAGGTTTGAACGCGTCTATAATTATAATGTTATTTTAACCTTGCGTATGTGAGAGTTGTTGTGGGGGTCACAACCATATCAATGAATTATAGAGACTTGGTTCTAACCAAGCATTTCTCGTCAGTCCCTGTGGCGCACTGCATAGGGAGTTAGATTTGGGATCAGGAGACTGCAGGTTCGACCCCTACCCTGGCAATGAAAATTTCCTAGATTTTAACATGTAACATATGACATGTAAGGACATGTAAGGAGGCATGTTATCCATGGATAACAGCACTGGGTGCCTGTTATCCTTGGATAACCACACACCTTACAAAAGTCATGATGCATGCATCATGGTGTGCAATATCGACAGGTATGTGCATGGGAATATCCAGAAAAAGCACCCAAAATCACAGAAGTTGTGTAACAACGGACACTAACCTTATATCCAGCACAAGTCAACACATCAGTTAGGTCCTTCCTCTCTGTTCTCTACCTGTGAGATCCAAACGAATGATGAGCCTTTATAATGTCTGATGAAGCTCCTTGCTCTCCTTGCACGATATAACCATTATATGCCATCACTAGCTTTATCTAGAAGCCTTTATATTGGGTGGGAGCCCATACAGCCTGCATCCACTACAGTGTGTAGCTGCATGCCAGGGGTACCTGGGGTAACCAGGCCTTCATATTGATTTCACCTAACATAGGTGAGAGTAGCTGCAAGGACTTACTCATTTATATGGCAAAAATCCAGGTGTGGGCCGCCAAATGGAAATGCAATCCCTGTGGGCATCGCAGTTAACTTGGCCACTTTTGGTCTGGCAGTCAGTTAGGCCGAAGGAGGAAGATTCCTTAGTGGCAGCTAGCCTGAAAATCTTAATCTACTGGCAGGCGAGCTAGGGAATAGGGCTTATATGAATAGACCCACTTGGCACTGCTCGTGATGGTATGAACATACAAAGCTCTGGAGAGCATCTCATTTTGGGCTGCATTCTTGCATTATGCCGACCCTGTACAGGATTAATATCGGCCTCCTCTCCGTCACTTCATGTATAAATTGGTGCATGGTGATGACCTGGGATGACAGAGGCCTGTAGGCATTGTATGACCCTCGTTAAAGAGTTATGGGACAGGTGTTTGACCCAGTCTAGAATCAATATACCCACGCGAGTAAACTCACAAACTCACGTGGAGTAGATCCTTTAAAATCACCCTAACCCTACGAGGTCAGCAGGAAGTCGGTTCAAGCGAGGTTCAGTACATGATATTTTCGGGTCAAAGCCAATGACCATAATGGTATTCAACTCAGTTTAACCTTATAGTTTTAGTTTGTTCTGTGGTATACTATGCAGCCTTCCATAGGTATTAGTCATATATACTTCTTTATCATATTCGTTCTCATGCCTTTTATTGCATGTTCTTCAGCTACAACATTAGGCCGACATTTGTTGTGCACATGTATGTAACGCCGTTCTTCACGTCAATTCTACTATAAAACCCCATACATGCTTTCTAATAAACAAGGCCTCAATATTAAAGCAAACACTAATGATCAATGTGTACTTTCCCTCTAATTCCTATCTACTCAAAGCACTATCATCTACATGCAAGTTAGTGGTTTATCCAAGAAAAATAAACGGTTTACAGATGACATGGTCATACCCGTTTTCCATAAATAACAGACAAAGGGATTAGATCTCCTTTGGTAAATTTCTCCATTTTGATCTACTTCTGTATGCCTGCTGTATGGAGCTTGTAATGCACTATTAGCCTCATATTGGCTTTGTCCCTAAATATAGGAGGCTGTACATGCCTACCTTTATCCATCATCCTCCAGGTCCTCTTCTGTAAATAACGCTACATACACCCACTTAATTCAACAAACATTAAGTTGGCTTAGATTCACTTGTACTTCAAGAAATGTGCAATTAGGATTACAAGGTCGTCCATGACACATGACTGTGAATAAATCTGTTGCTGCAAAGTGTAATTCTTTTTCTTTTTTTTCTTTTTTTTGCGTTATTTTGTGTAGACTTACCTGCCACAGGTGGCATGCTTGGCAGAGCACCGATATATATGCACTCAGGGACACTGGGGGCAGTCTATAATTTTGTATTGTACTTTGATTTAATCTATTTTGCGTGTCTGATGCAGTGGACAACCTAACCTAACAGAGGGGTCTAGATGGTCCCCATGTCACATGTCGATTTTAAGAAAAAGGCCATGTCACATGTCACTAAATTTCTATTTCCACATGTCCCTGTCACTAAGCTCCATGTCACATGTCGATTTTAAGGAAAGGTCATGTCTCATGTCACTAACTTTTTCATTCTCCATGTCCTTGTCACTAAGCTCCATGTCACATGTCGATTTTAAGAAATGGCCATGTCACCCTGTCGAATTTAGGGGTCTAGACCCATTAACAGGGTCGACATCATAGGTGCCACGTGGTTAACGGTACAAGAAACATAAGTACAACCTTACACAGAAAAAAATAATGTTCAAAATCCTTGTCAGATGTTAGTCAAAAATGCTAACTTTCTAACAATACCTAGTCAAAAGCATGTGCCTAAGTGTCCAAGTGCCTTAGTCAAATACAACTGTAGAGGTACGCATTGTCTAACCATAGAGTTGGGTACCGTCTGACGTGGCGGGTGAGTCGAGTCGTCGGACGTTCCTCAGGTTCCGGATAGCTGGCAGCACCGATCCGGGTCTGTGGGGACATCTGATGACGAACACCTGGGTCCTTATATAAAGCCCGGGGCTCAGCCGCTACGTCAGAGGCCCTTCTGGCCTCTGCACCATGTAGACCCTTATCCATCAATATTAGCTGCCTCTTCTATACCATCCGGCAGCCGTGAGTGTACACTAAGAAATAAAACTAACCGTTGGCATACACTTGGAATACTGTCTTACTCTTCCTTTCCGAATCGTAAGACCCGAACCCCCCCCAGGTCCGTAAGGCCACAAACCCTTACACTGGTGCCGTGACCAGTTAATTCTGGTGTATAGCCCGGACGTTATAACGTCCGAACGGCTGGTACATGGGTTAGATAGCCTCACGGAAGCTAACCCAGCAGGGCAACTAATTGCCCAGGAGAATGGCAATGGATCATTAGTGCTCCAAAACCATTCGAACTCCCAAGATGCGGAATCTGCATCTTGGAGAGATCCCGAACCCCACTATAATGATAGTGAGGAGAATCTACCAGACTCTGTACGACGTGAACAGTCCATACAGAGACAGGGTAAGTTAATGAGCCAACAATCACTTGTTGACGAGTTAACTAATTCGATGTTCGAAATTGGTGGTAGTACTAATCCAGAACATCCAGCACCAATGCCAAAAAGGGTAACATTCGGAGAACTACCTTATAGATTACCCAGACCCGGACTACCAATATTAGATTACAGCGCTATAGATGGCGACTTAACCTATGCGGTACCGGAAGGTGAGGAATTTAAACAACCGGATGTCCTGTTGTTAAATGAAACTTACGTAACTTTGAACGAGAACCTAAATACCTTGGTCAAAGCTAAAGATGAAGTATTCCATGAAAAACTTCAGCTGGAAGAGGACCTAACTGGCATGCGGAAGGAATTCGAAGCCAGAAGGAGTGAGTACATGAAGGAACTCGAGAATGAAGAATTAAAACTTCAGGAAATGAGAGAGTCTTTCAATAAGGAATATGACAATAGACACATTCGTATCCAAACATACATAGATACGAACGACCATCTAATTCTTGATAAGGCAAAATTCGAATCCGAAATATGCCATTATCAAAGCAAGTTAGAGGAATTGAAACTTCAGTGTACTAAACAAGACAATGAAACTATCCGGGTAGGCATTATAGCTTACAATAAACAACTGGAAGAAGATAGGCAGAAACTCACGAATGAGCTTCAGGAATTGCAGAATACTGCAATAACCTTAGATAAATATGTAGAAGCCGCCCAGTTGACTATAGGTAATATAGATCCAGCTGTGGTGTCTAAAATGTTGGGGAAAACATCCAAGAATGCAACTCCAAGTAGATACAACCCATTCGTTGACGACGGGGCTGATAAGAATGTAGTATCCGGAGTCTATAAGAAACCAGATAATACCGCAGGTAATGGAACCGCACCTACACCAGCAACTCCAGTGCTGGATACGATAGGTCCGGCACCACCAATACCAGATTTGAGTCACAAAATTAAAGCGACTCGCGATAGTGCTACTGGAACTAACAATAATACACCCGTAGCACAACCAAGAGTACCGGGTCCACCGAGGCATATGTTAACACCACCTTCATATTTCTCCCAACCTGGCCATAGTACACCAGCAGGTCCAAGATTACCGAACCCACCTCCGGGTCCAGGTAATGGTCCTACTGATGGACGTTTTCCAAGACCAAACCCGCCACAAAACAACGTTAATGGCGGTATGTATCAACCAAGAACATCTTCCTATGGATATAGATATAATTATAATCCATCAGGAAGTGGTAATTATCAAAATGGTAATAACTATAACCAGGGATGGAATCAAAATAATTCTTACCCTAGGTATGCGTCTTCTGGAAACGCCGGTTACAATGGTGGATGCCCTGGCGGTTCATCCGGAAACTATCATAATAATGGTCCACCAGGAGGGAACCCTCCAGGCGGCCCAGGAGGATCCGGATCCGGAGGATCAGGATCAGGAGGAGATGGCAGGAAGCCAAATAGAAGAACTTCCATGCCTGCAGGGATGCAAACCATCTTTGACAGGAGCCAATGTATCCAAAACCTTGGCATTGACTGCTACCGAAAGGGAGCGGATGGCATGAAAGTCATGAACTGGAGCATGCGAGAAGCAGATAGACTACGCGGATGTAATAATCCGGCACGTAGACAGGCACGGATACCCCCTCCATATGATTCTAATGATCCATGGAAGGACAGTTATCAAGCTTTTGTCAACGAAGTCAATTGCAGCGGCTGGACAAAAGAAGAAGCTCTGCCGTATTTGATCTGTTGGTTGAATAAAGGTGGAAAAGTAGCCCTCAACCAATGGAGAGCAGCGTACGGATTATACGGCACCTATGATCAATTGGTCAAATGTGCCGCATACCTATTCGGATCAATCGTTAGAGAAGATCCATGGGTAAGCTTCAAGAAAAGAACACAGAAACCTAAAGAATCTCACAAGGTCTTTGGTTTGGAACTACAGGACTTGCTATCAAAAGCACGTCCAAATTGGGCTCATGACGATGACTGTTATCTACAGGAATTGTTTATACAATTCTATAATGGATTGCGGGATCCAGATCACAAACAAGTTGTTTGGGATTCTTGGAAAGATGACACTTCCTTCAGTGACCTGTTCATAGCAATAGATGGACATGACATGAAGAAACGATTGGTAGGTCTAGGACCTAACCCGGTAAGAGCAGCGCCTTTTCAATACGGAGGTACACCTGCTCCGATATATGACACTTCCCAGTTAGCCACGGTTGATTCGCATGAAGCTGATGAGGAGGATGAATATGTCTCCGACGAAAACGGAGAATATATTGGATCAGTCCAGGTAGCTGGAAAGTATTACCGACAAAAGCGGTATAGGAAAGTACATTCGAGAGGAAAGGGAGGATCTGTTGCTGGTAAAACAGCTTCCGGATCAACTCAACCTAGCAATATAGCCTCTACGGCGAAGCCAACTGTGGCCGCCACTGTTGCTCCTACTAATGTGATGGAAACATTAATAGCCGGACTAACAGAAGCTCTAAAGAGACCAAGAGTTGATAAATCTCAAAGGAGATGTTTCAGATGCCAGAAACTGGGGCACTACGCTCCTGAATGTATGGCTGAGAAACCTGTCCCTCGTAGACAGGAAGGTGTCTCTGGAATAAGTACAGAGGAAAACTAGGGAGGGGTCTCCCGAGGGGCAAAGAAGGGGATCCCAGTGACAAATCTTGCCATGATATCACCATCCGTGGTTGTAGACACCCGGAAGGCTAGAGAAGCTGATATAACAGGTGCCACGGGAGCACAGGGGAAACCCAATATCAGTAACGAGGCAGGCGGCTACGAGTTAGCCAGGGTTGGTGGTGCCCACCTGCCCCCGGGTCATCCTTGTCTGGAATTCCTGAAAGGATGTGGATCGACTCCTGGTGTGAACAATGACGTTCCGATCCTCACAGATATGCCCTCTGTTCTAAACGGAAGGCGGTGGTATGTTTGCCTTACTGTTAACGGAAGATCTGCCGAATTCCTTGTGGATACGGGAGCTAGCCACTCTTGTATCTCCAGGAGGTTCTACGATCTTATACCGGATGAACATGATACTCTCAAATCGGGAGGAAATGCTCAGACGGCCGATGGCAGTACCTTGCAAACGTATGGTAGAACTTGTGTGAAACTACAGTTGGATGGAATACATGACTATGTCATGAGCGCCACCGTTGCGGATATAGCAGATGAGGGGATACTCGGGTTGGATTTCGCATCCCTGTATGGAGTTGTGTTGGAACCCCAATCAGGAGTGTTGAGTGTGAAATACCCATATCCCGTAAAGGTTAGGTGTGTACTGAGACAAGTGAGCAGTATGGCTAGTGTAGCACACACTGTGCGAATCCCTCCGGGAGTAGCCTGTGATGTGCTTGTAAGAAGTGATCCTGCAATGCGCAATAAGCCTGCAGTGATAGAACCGGATGTAGCTACTCTGTCAAGTGTCGGATTAGTATCCGCAGACACTATTGTAGCAAATGCATCCTGGTCGGTAGTACCTGTCTCCAATACTGGAAACAGTACTATCTACTTGAAAAAGGGACAAGTTTTCGGAAACGTGACCCTTTCAGAAACTGTAACGGATAGTAAGTTAAACTTACAAAAGGTAACAGGAAATGATGAAATTTCGGAAGACTTACTCAAGTTGTATGAAGAAACTTCATTAGAAAATCCGGAAGACCGGAAAGTGTTCTATGAATTGCTCTGTCAGTATAGGACTGCCTTTGCCAAACCTGGTGAAAAACTAGGTACGACAAACAAGGTAGTACATAAAATAGATACTGGAGATGCGGAACCCTTTAAAATACCATATAGGCGGTTACCTTTAGCGAAAAAGAGAGTAGCTGAAGAGGAAATAAACAAGATGTTGGAACCCAAAGAAGTGAGGTCCTTTTTAGGATTCTGTTCCTATTATAGGGAATTTATTCCAAACTATTCTAGAGTCAGTTATCCATTACAAGCAATAGCTAACTGGACTCCAGGAAGTACCAAGGAAAAATTTCCTTGGACGCATGAACAGGAATCTGCTTTTCAGAAGCTAAAGGACCTGTTCGCGAGTACTCCAGTACTACAATATCCGAATGAAACGGATCATTTCATACTGGATACTGATGCTAGTAATGATAGCATTGGTGCAGCTCTCTCGCAAGTCCAAAATGGGAGAGAAGTACCAATTGCCTTTGCCAGCAATACACTGAGCAAGACTCAGCGCAATTACTGCACAACCAAAAGAGAGTTGTTAGCAGTAGTCGTATATACCAAGAAGTTCAAACATTTCCTATGGGGAACAAACTTTACATTGCGTACGGATCATTCCTCTTTAAGATGGCTACTGAACTTCCGAGATGCTGAAGGAATGTTAGGCCGATGGTTAGCCCATCTATCAGAATATGGGCTCGAACATCACCAGATTCAGCATATACCTGGAGTGAAGCATTTGAATGCTGATGCCTTGTCTCGAATACCAATCTGGAAATGTGATAATCCGGATTGTACTGATTGTCGAGCTCATAGGGCAGTGTTAGCAGGGATTCGAAGACCATTCGAACCCCTAGTTGCCAGTCTACTGGATTGGTCTATGGATCACATACGACGTTTCCATGAAGCTGACTCGATAACTGCGCAGCTATTGCAATTAGTACCAAAGGGTATACGTCCAGTTAGACCCGAGGTCTCTCTGGAAAATCGAGAAATGAGAAGGTTTCTTGCTCAATGGACCGAGCTTGAAGTCCGGAAAGTCGTGTTATACCGCTGGAAGCCATGTAATAATGGTGAGAAAATCATGCAAGTGGTAATACCACATGCCATGAGACATGACATTATGTATTTCTGTCATGGACATCGGACCAGTGGTCATTTTGGAAGGAAACGTTCGTTGGCACGACTTTCCAAAAAATACTACTGGCCTGGCATGACCAGAGACTTGCAAAGATGGGTAATCACCTGTCCGGATTGTTGTAAAAACAAACCCGGACCCGGGATGGGCAAACTTCCCCTATCCCAAGAACTTTTCGGAGTTAGATTCGCAAGAATCGGGGTAGACATCATCAGTGGATTGAATACAACCGCTAATGATAATACCTGTATGATGGTAGTGTGTGATTATTACACAAAATACACTAAAGTATTTCCACTACCGGATCACAAAGCAGTTACTTGTGCCGAAGCTTTTGTAAAAGGCTGGGTACTAAGTTTCGGTGTACCATTAATGTTACACAGTGACCAAGGCAGAGAATTCGAATCAAATCTCTGGCAGGGTATGTGCGAATACTTAGCTGGGTCAGATTTCCTGGGGACGTACAAATCTCCCTGAGAAGGCCCCAAATATGAAAGTCAGAAAAGGAATTAATCACTTCATTACATTGAAAGAACAATGTCTTGGCTCCTTGGAACCACCAATTATACACAGTTATCCCTACCGGTTCCATTTTTATAGCTGTGTGATAACAATTTGTCACTTTTTGTGTCCATCCGACAGATGTAATCAGTGATATGATTTTGTTACCAATATATACACCACAGAAACTTCTAATTTTGTTTACCAGCTCTTACAGTATACAAGTTTAGTAAGCTCATGAATAAACATCACTGTTCAAAAGATTTTTGAGATATAGGCTGATGAAATTCAGCCATCTTGTGAAAAAGTGAAAATTCTTGTCAAAAATGCTATTTTCCCTCTAGTTCTCTAGAAAATGCTTAAATACTCATTAAAATCAATCTATATTAAGTTCAGAATGCCTACTCTAGGAAATAATGATCACTATAACCTAATGGACCACCAACTCAGCACAGCATTAGCTTAAAATGACCCTAAAATTCAGACTTTATCTGTCGGATGGACACTTTTTTTCATATTACAGTGTATAAAACAAACTTATAGGGAGACTTATGGTACAAATGTTATTTGATAGTGTTCAAGGGATGACTGTGCTTGATTTAAAACATAAAGGATGCATCCAAATGCATTACTTTGAGATTAAGAAATTTGTCCTTCCGACAGCAAAAGTGCAAAATGTCCATCCGACAGAAAAATGTGTATACGAATGCACTCATTGGTATAAGAGGAAGACTTCAGGCTACAGCAAAAAAATCTTTGCAGCAGCTTAACCACCCTAGTGCCCCTCAATTCTGAGCAGAGTAAGGATAATGTATTAACTGTCTTAGTTTAGAATATAGGTGGGTTTTAGTTTTACTGTCAGATGGACATTTGAGTGTCATTTTACACTGAATGTTACACAAACAAATACTTATGCTCTACAATACCCAAAAACGTTCTGAATCATTAACACAACAGATATATCAATGAGAAAAAGCTATATCTTAGGTTCTAGAACCCCTCTGGGATATATGCCAGGGTTGTAAAAAACCTGCTTTTTTGTCAAATTTGCCTTTTTTCACCATTTTTCAACTTTGGAAGCCAACTAATCCAAACATTATGGTTGGATATGCAAGAGAGTACATGCATTTGAAAGGTTATGGTGTTCCCTTCCAATTGGGACCAAAAAGCAGGATATTGGTTTATAATCTTTTATTCTGCAGGTGCATAAGCATACAATAGTGTAAAAAATGCCAATTGTACGTGCCCAGAAAATTTAGCCCAGCTATTTGTAAGACTAGAACCAATCTGTATAGGCCACAAAGCGACGGATTGGTAGAAAGGTTCAACAGAACCCTTATCCAAGTTCTAAAGTCGCTCGTCAATGAACATATGGATGACTGGGATGAGCAATGTCATTTTGTGACACATGCTTATAACAGTACGGTACATTCAAGTACAAATTGTACTCTGAATCTTTTAGTATTCGGAGAAGATCTAATAATGCCTGCCGACTTAGTATTTGGAGTCGTAGGGATGGACCCGGAACTACCTTGCCATGTAGTTTTTGTGGAATGTTTAAGAGACAGATTTAAAAAAGCATATGAGTCTGTCTGAATCGATTTGGAGAAAAGTGCCAAATGGCAGAAAGTTGGATATGATACCGATCTAAAGCATCGGAAATTCCAATCCGGAGATAGAGTTCTTAGACTACATAAAACCACTTAGACACATAAAATTAGCGTCTAATTGGGATGGTCCCTTCACGGTAACACAAGTTATCAGTGATTGTACCGTAATTATTAAATCTGACCTTGGTCGACTTTATAAGTCAAATGTGGCCAGACTAAGGAAATGGTCTGGGAGGGAGACCTCCACAAAAATGTATGGTGAAGGTTCCGGAAAGATCCTGAACCAGAATCGCATAATAGACCAGGTAAAGAACACTACAGTGAAGCGAGGCCGTGGTAGGCCTAAAAAGTGTTCCGAATCAGTGACACCCGCGCCAACACCGATTAAGCGTGGGGGAGTTAAAAAAGTCTCGGCAGGTGAAGACAAAAAGAAGAGGAAAGGTGTCCCTAAGGCTAAGAAACACCTAGAAAAGGCTCTTCAGACTGTCAGGTCCGATAAAGAACTATCCGAGAAGGGGAGATACGTTCGTCGCAGCCCTCGAATTGCCCAGAGGACTGCAGTGACCTAACCTGTATACACAACGGGTGTAATGTTTACATTTAGAGGAACGGATGACAACTGACCCGAAAGGCTTATTTGTCGCCGCCGCATGATGTACCAATGGGTAGTGGACGGATAATCTGGTGGATTCGCTTAAGCTTTCCATAATCTCCACTTAAAACCCCAGACGAGTCATCGGCGTGAGCGATAATTACCTAAAAACAATCAGTTTGTTGATGTTCCGCTTGTAGCACGTGCGTTTCCGCATGACGTCACCGTGTCCAGTCTCGGCTGACCTCTCGTGACCTCGCGGGATGCGGGGAAATGACGTCACGAAAGCTGGCCTGTCGCCATATTGTTTTTTGGTAGCGTTTGGGACAGTCGGGTCACCCCTTCTCTCTTGAATTCTACCATCTAGCAAACCCCTTGTGCGCCCTCAGAGTCTGTCTCTCAGTAGGCAGACTCCGTCAGTGTCGGCCCCGGCGCCGTAAAAGCCGGAAAAAGAAGTAGTTTACTCCCGTGGGCGATTCCCCAGTCATGGCTGAGGAATCCGTAGCTGCAGCCAAGCTATCCGGTGATCCGGATAAGCTGACTCCGTCCGCAGAAGCTTTTCCGGAAGCTTTGTCACCTGTAACACAGGAAGAAAGCGAGATGATGGACGTGGAGGAACCCACGGATCGCTCGTTCGAGGAGAAGCTGGCTTCATTTTCACTGAATGAGCCAGAGAAGATGCTATCTCCACTCCTACCCGAGGGATCCGGAGGGGCTGCGAGTGCTGAACCCGCAGCGACTGAGTCCGAAACCACCCAAGTCGACGGACCGAAGGATCAGTGGAAGCCAGCAGTGGCTGACCCGTTCCCAGTAGAGTACGATGGTCACTACCTGTATGTCCACCCGGAACTGCAGGCACAAGTGACCTACGCGGATGGTACACCAGTCAGGATGGACCCGAAAGTAAGGATAGCTATCGAGGGCGTCATGGCTCCCGAACAGCTGACCAGGACGCCTCCCGAATGGCTTCGAGACTGGCCGTGGTTCCAACGGGGACTTATGGTGGACGCTGGTTTCCGTGAAACCGCGTATGAAGCCAACCTAGCCTTCGAGCTCGGAGCGTACCAGAAGCCTGACAAGTCCCTGTGGAACGTCAAGGCTACGAACATTAATTGGGTAGGCTGTGTCTGGGATCCCGAGGGGCAGACTTACCCACGTCCTTGTGCCACCCGGCCCCAATACCGGACCACAAAGGAGTTCCGGGAAGCCGCTGCTAACTTCGAACAGTGGGACGACGGTTTTTACATAACCGAGAAAGAGTTAGTGGATGTTCAACTCACTAACCGGTATGGACCGTAAAGCAGCCCTTCGGACGGTTCTCGTCCGCCGAATGACTGCTGAACAGGAGGCCCAGGAGGCTAAGAGGGCCGCGGAAGTACCCGCACCTCCTATCCCCGACCTGAAGCTTGCCACCAGGAGCTCAGCCAGTGCTACACCAGCCACCGGCAGTACTACCACCCCGGTAGAAGCCTCGACCTCCAGTGCACCCGGAACCCAGGAACCGGAGGAAGACTGGAAGGTCAGCAAGAAGAGGAGGTCCGCTGCTCAGAAGCTCAAGAATCTCCCGGATTCTGCTAGAGCCGAGCTGAAACCCAGCACCTCAGCCACTGGTAGTACTGCCATGAAGGTTGAGTCGTCAGACGAGGAGTCGGTGCACAAATCCTCGGTTGAGTATGATGAGAAGGCCACTCCATCAACTCAAACCGAGGCCGAACGCCAAATCCGGATTCAAAACTCAGATTCCGACGTGTTTCTCCGACTGTGCCTACGGAGTAAAGAAGGACGGCTCTACCCTCTATGCCTGCCCGGACTCAGTCAACAAGAATAATGAGTCAGATGATGAAGATTGGATGCGTCTTTCGGACGAGGACCCCAATCCGAGCAAAGCCTATCGAAAGATGTGGCTTATGCTAAACCACACCGAAGGGTACTACACTTATACCCAGAGGAGGAAGCTGCGTTGGGCTCTAGAGAAGTGGTACGGTGACGACCAGAAGTCCTGTCCCTTCTCTATCTGCCAGGATGCGAGTGATGTCTCGGTCCGGACCTGGAGTACTCCAGCCCGGTTCCAAAGGCATCTGGTAGAAACCCACTTCCACCATCACCCGGTTTACATTTGTGACCCGAGTTATGGTAAGAAGGGCAAGAAGTGTACTACAAAGGTGCAATATAGCCGACGTAGTGATCTGGCAAGACACCAGAAGAAATGCCACGCAGAAGGTTTAGACGGGGCTCGGAAGCGCATCATGGAGCTTCATCAGGAACTCATGAAGGAGTTCGATAGTCTGAGCGAGGATGCTTGGTCTAAGATCCGACCGGGGGACCAAGTCCTCTGCGAGGTTCCGAAGACCAAGGATTCGAAACTCCGCGCGAAGATAGTCCTGACTCCTGGAAAGGGTAAACTGGCCATGCACGAGTCTCTCTGGCAGAAATGCGAGGAATCCGGCAAGGAGGGAAAGAGAGCTCGTGAAAGGAGCAGAAGAGACCAGAACCGTGGTGGCAACGGTAATGGTCAGACCACCACTGCTAAAGTCAGAGCAGAGGACCGCTCCAGGTCTCCTCTGGCTCGGCACCCCCACGAGCAGGCTCAGGGCACTCCGGTGTTCAAGAAGCCCGAACCTGCCGGATACGCTGGAGCCGTATCAAAGCCTGGGAAGGTTAATCCCCGTAACTTTCCGTCCTTGACCCAGGGACCTGGACCTGAGAGCCAGACCTTGGTCGTAGGAAAGGATGGTCGTCTTGTCCCTAAGAAGACCTCAGCACCTGCTGCCGCCGGATCCGCATCTGCTCCAGCCGCCCTGCCAATCAACTTCACCCAGGAGCAGTTAAGCCTCTACCTGCAAATGGGATTGAAGCAGAACCCGCCTCCTGCCTACTGTGTACCATCAGCAGGCGTGTCCGGAAGCCCCAAACCCGGAATTGGTCCTCAGGCCGCATCGACTCCCCCCAAGGCTGTCGCTGCACCTGCGAAACCAAAGGACGCCATTACCATTAAAACCGGTAATGCGGAAGTTTGGTTTGAGAAGTCTCACCAAGGGGAGGCAGATGTCCAGAAGGCCATCTACACCCACTGGGAGAAGTGTGTCCGTGAGAAGGCCACAGAATTCCATCAGGGACTTCTAAATGACACCCTGTTGTGTATGAAGGAGGTCGCGGATGCTGAAAAGCAGCGCCTCGAGACCCTCATTCGGGACGACGTAAAGGCCCGGGAGGAGGCTGCCGCAGCTGCCCAAGAAAAGGCAGCTATGGACGTACACGTCTTGGAGAAACGTGTAAAAGAGGAGATTACCCGGAATACCAACTTGAACACTAAGTTCATGAGGGTATTCAGAGTCGACCTCGACGAGTGGGACGGCACTCCCGAGTCGGCTCTAGCTCTTCTTAAGAAGAAGCATGCGAAGAAATCCGTCTAAGCATGCTACGGGTTATTTTCCATAATTTTTTTTTCTCTCCACCACTAAATAACCAGATATAGTCTTTGCGGAACCCTACAGGTCTACGAATGTTTTCTTCATTAGTATATGAACACCTGTTGTATGTGTTCTGGGTTCCTTTTATGACCAGCTTATTGTATAATTCAGGCTGTATAACCCTTATTGTACCCTGAATAGTCTATTCGGATTCAGAACTTCACTTATGGACAATCCGATAGTAGACTTGCTGCTGTCAAACGTATCCGGATGCCGGTTCCAGACTTCTGCTGCTACCTGTGCTAACCACTTACTAGGATGGACTTTACGATTTACCTCTACAATTCATCTATACTCCCGAATGGACTTATACTACATGTTAGTACTATTTCCGGACCAGCCTATATTGGACTTTTTACTTATGTCAACAATACTTAAACGGATTACGATTCTATACTGTTGACAAAACCGGATCTACAATTCACTTCTACATTCTACACCATTCGGATATACCTATGAACTATAGCACTTCTAGAGGATTGTGGGTAGCTGCCCCAAATTCATCTACCGTGTTCACTCTAATAACTATAGACTTTAGCACGTCCATCCCGTGGTTAGCTGACCACACCTACCATCTAGTATCCGGAGGGCTACAGCAGAAGACTCCAGCAGCATCTATCATTTTTTTTAAATTGTACATGTTATCATATGTCTATTTTTCTATAATGTTATTTGTATGTGCATATCCACTAAACTGGTTACAACTTACTATATATTGTGATACGGGTATATATATATATCTGTTGGTACGGATCTCAAATTACTGTTCATATTTATAATATAAGATCCGGTAAACTACACCAGAACATACGTATTATTGTCCTGCGAGACATGTTGTATCATAAATATATTAATCTGGTGTTATAAAGGTTATTTGGTACACGGTGATATCATATATATCATTATATTCATTACTACACCGTGATTTTTTTTTTCTGTTCAAGTGTATAATACAAATGGTTCTATTCGTACTACTCACGGAATCCTTAACGGATTCATATGGTTATATCATACAATGATATTACAAGATTATATGTCATTAGATAGTGTAGTTACTCTAACAGTCTTTTTCAAGACTATATAATCAAATGTGGTATTAATAACTACAAACGCATATGAATGTTATTACATAATGTATTTAATGTTAACAGTTCCGTTACACATAACTGTTACTGTCACATGTATACGAATAATGATACTTGTCCTATTAATTATACCGTACACATGATATGTTATCCTATGGTATAATAAGCTAATTAACAGTTTCAATACATATAACTGTTATTCATTCAAGTAATTCGTATCATATTCCAACATTCAATTTGTTATTATGTAACTACATACACTATCGAATATATGTATATGACATTCAAATCATATTTAACCTGGTGTTAACGTTATATCTATGGTTGTACCTCTATTACTAATGGTTTAGACATATAGATATGTTATCCTAGTAATATTACTATAACTATAACACCCTCCTAAATGTCTGGGGGAGTGGTGTAGAGGTACGCATTGTCTAACCATAGAGTTGGGTACCGTCTGACGTGGCGGGTGAGTCGAGTCGTCGGACGTTCCTCAGGTTCCGGATAGATGGCAGCACCGATCCGGGTCTGTGGGGACATCTGACGACGAACACCTGGGTCCTTATATAAAGCCCGGGGCTCAGCCGCTACG
Organism: Acholoe squamosa; assembly: GCA_949317995.1. Classification (NCBI taxonomy): domain Eukaryota; kingdom Metazoa; phylum Annelida; class Polychaeta; order Phyllodocida; family Polynoidae; genus Acholoe; species Acholoe squamosa. The sequence goes on from OX439038.1 coordinate 70,740,140, forward strand.
TCAGAGGCCCTTCTGGCCTCCGCACCATGTAGACTCTTATCCATCAATATTAGCTGCCTCTTCTATACCATCCGGCAGCCGTGAGTGTACACTAAGAAATAAAACTAACCGTTGGCATACACTTGGAATACTGTCTTACTCTTCCTTTCCGAATCGTAAGACCCGAACCCCCCCAGGTCCGTAAGGCCACAAACCCTTACACAACTAACCATTAGTCAAAGTGCCCAACTTGCCTTGGCTTGTCTGATTTTGACTAAGATTCCTCAGTGGTTTTGACTAAGTATGCAATCTAATAATGGTGAGTGTAAGCTCTGTATAGGATCCACATCCCACAGATAATAATCTCATCATTTAGGAAGCATACATGTGAAATGCCTCACATCATTTTCATTAGAGCCCCAGAGTCAATTACTCTGGGTTTTCCACAAAGAAGCAGATACATCTGTGGATATTTTACTTATCTAGATTCCCACAGAAAAGGTGTAATTATCTGTCTACCTAGTTTATTTAACAATTCATTAAACTATTTGACATATTCTGCCAAGCTTGATGTTATATTGAATTGTGAAAGCCTCAAAATTATACAGCCTGAAAATCCCCATCATTTTGACATCCATCGAATGGTTTATGGTACACAGCCACCAAAAAAATCCTGTTTCAAACCACACTGCCACCTGGTGTGTAAGGGCAATACTATGCCAATAAAGCTTAGTCAAAGTCACTAAGAGATCTTAGTCAAAGTGACTAAGTGACAGTGACTAAGATAAGCTCCCAGCAGATACCTTATTCAATATTGTGGTTGGAGAGAGAAACTGATATGGGTAGTCAATGTGACTAAAATAAACTAGACATTGTTAGTCACACATTAGTCATATGTACTAACTAAGATCATTTGGGCGTTTTGACAGAAAAAAATCCATGTTAGTCAGTCTAACTTAACTTAGTTAAGTTAGACTGACTACCATGGAATTTTTTTCTGTGTAGATGACAATATAATGACAGTATACCATACATAATCTTTTCTAACAACCTAGTTGGTCTTTTCTAATAATCAAGTTGGAATACTCTTTTCTAATATCGATCTCCGATGATTGCTATCTCCTTCCCATAATCAGATACCACCATTCATTCTGACCAGTGTGGTAGATGCGTGAAAGTTGTCAATAGCACTGTGATGCCCTCTTGTGTGTATTCTTATAACTAAGGTATGTCAACACTTCCGGAAATAGCCAGTATATAGGCCTTATTGAGGTTTCCCATAATACACTCTGTTCAGGGAGGGTTCCTGCTAATTACCATAAGTAGGACAGTCATGTGACCTGGTCTGGCCAATGGCCCCCGACCGGAATTCTGCAAGTGCATGGGCGATAATACAGCATCGCATAACCTCAATCAGCAGTATGGCGCGAGGTCAGTCCTCTTCAATACAAGGCTTAAAGGCGCTCTGAATCCAGGAACTACGTCCGCCGACGTTAGCACTGTGGGGGACGTAGCCGATTCAGAGATCCTTTAACATGAGTTGAATCTACTTGTCTCTATTAATATAAAAGAACCAGAAGCTTTACAAGAACCAAAAGTGAGCTGTAATAGATACAGCTCAGGGCTTAGGTCTTTTCTTTTTGGCTAGATTTTACTGAATAATTCCTCCAGGTGGCAGGACTGAGTAGCCAGGCCTTCATTGCAGTACAATACAGTAGTATGAGGGCAGATACCAATACAACGTTTGACTTGGCCGAAAACATCAATAGAAAATCAGTCTGAGTTCTGGTGACAGATGGAACCATGCACTGTAAAGTTTCTGTTGAAATTGGCATGGTTAATTAATTATCACAATATTGTAAATTCAGATTTCTCGTAGAGGGAGTTGGTGTATATGAGTTCATAACTATGCTAACTGGGTGAAGTATGTTTCCTGCCATTCAACCAATCATGTCAATTTGTCCAGAACGGCTAAAGAACGAACTCATATCACTAAAGCATCATGTTGTTGAACCAGTGTAACAATACTTTTATGAGAAAGCGTATACAAATGTGTTAGTTTTTTGGTTTTTTTTAGAAAAAAGATGGAATTTTATTCTCATTGCATTTCTTATTATAGGTGACATGACAGGTCATTAAGGCCAAATTAAACCTTGACCAGGCTGACAGTCTATGGCCGACGTTTTCAGAATAATGGTCTCAATAAGATTATCATACCACCGATTTTGTTCTCATCTCTCACTCAAGGGCTATCATTTTGGATGTGATGGGTCCCTAATGACATTTTGGTCTTTATTCTTAAACAGGTTGAACCAAACCATCAACAGGTGGTAATTATAGAGAGAACTGTACCAAAACTCTTCATGTCATAAAATAAGGTCCTGGTTTTTGTGCAGGTAAAGTCCAGGGGTAAAGTATAAAGCAAACAGTGCAGTGGACCAACCACTTTAACATCCTGTCAGGGAACATGATTTCCCATCCCCGGTTGGCCGGCCCGAAGGGGCGGATTGCCAGGCAATCACTGGTTCCCCTCTCTGTATCATACCAGTCCAGGTGTGGATGGAAGGTGGTGATCGTCAGGCAAGGGGTTGTGGTCTAGTGGTATGACACCCGTCTGCAGACGTGGAGACCGGGGTTGGATTCCCCGAAACTCCAGAACAAAGTTTTCACCTACTGACCTCTACAATCCTATGAAAAGATTGTATCAATTATCATTTTATATCATAAGAAGATCTCATCTTACCAACACATTTCCACTTACATGTTAAACATGTTTTTGCCTGTTGTATCATGAAACCTTAGTCAAGAAAGCATGACTCGATTATTCTCAGCAAGATGTCTTTTTAGGCATGCAGGTGACAGGAATGTTATCTTAGTTACATTTAAAGTATAATATCTCTATCATATGATATATATACGATTGTGATAGGTTTAGGATGAGATCATGATGAGATATTCTCATAGCAATGAAACAGGCATGTAAATAACATAATGCTTTACCAGTTATTGTAGATTTACTGGATGGTTATGTACAACTCAATTTTTCTTCGCCCTAATAGAAAGTTTACAAATATGCTATTTTATAGCCTGTATTAATCCATGGTAATTTGTAATGAAATATCAGCACACTAAGAAGCCCAGCTGCTTAGACAGACATGACTCAAAGTCTAAGGGAATCAGAAATTCTAATCCTGAGTTAAAATCTTAATTGGTGCTTCGGCTTACAAGAACTGTCACTGCAAAGAGTAGCACCATTATGGATACACCACCTAACATTGTGTAGGGGAATATATAAGTCCCCCACAATTTGAACATTGCACCAACAGCCGCAGGAACTAACATCATACCCAGGTATACAGAGAACATAAGGATTGAGGTAGAGCGAGCAGTCCCTTTAAGGGACCTTTTTGTTATTATAAGAACATTTCCGACTGTAGTTGACAAAGCGATGCCAAGAAGAACAGAACAGATCCATATTATACTGAAATGTGTAGTAGCTAATGTGCTTAGTCCTACCATACCAATGACACCAAGGCTAATGCTAATAGCTATGTTAAATCTCAGGTAGCCAAACTTAGTGATGAAGATGCCAAATATCCGTCCACCAGACATGGCTGCAAAGAAAGCAGCATTAACAACTGTACTGGCACCTTTGGCAAAATTTAGCGTTTTGTAGGCAAAAATTACAACTAGACCTCCATATGCAATTTCTATACCACAACTAAAAAATAGAAACATACAGTATAGACCCAATGTTATCAGTCTTCTGGTTCTTCCAATGCCACACCTTTCTTCTTTTTTTGCATCTTTACTGGCTTCCACATGTTTTGTACCTCCCTGTTGCTGTCTTTGGCACATCATGAAGAACAGAACTAAGAAGATTACTGCTATAACTATGTCGAAGATACCCATGATTAAATATGGATAAATTAGATCAGGGTTCTTCCTATTTTCACTGAACTGGAAGTCATTAAGACTAGAATTTGACAAGGATATATTTGGTAATTTCAAAGTGATATTATTTCCTATAGTAAAAGCTGGTCCCAAGGTCCGGAATGCTTTGTTAGTGGTGTTTGCAGATGTGGTATGGTATGGAGTATCATTTGTGATGTTTAGATCAGTTATAGGCCTGTCAGAAGTACGATCTTGAAATGACTTGGATATTAAGGGTCCTATAGTAGATCCAACTGACATGGACAGGTGAAGGCCTAGGATGGCAGATGGGTCCTCCCATAATGACATTATGTAGAGAGTGGAACCTGCAAGATATAAAGCCAAGTCAGCTGTGAACATTTAATTCTACACTGCAAAAATGGTGTTTAGATCCTAAACACAATTCTAAACATATTCTTGCAACGTTTTTGTAATCACATTAATTTCCTAAACATGTTTAGCCAAACAATGTGCTTAGCTCAAGTGTTTAGAAATGTAGGTGTTTAGGTTAAAACTTTGTGTTTAGATATCTATGATTTTTTGTGTTTAGGTGTTTATGAATTTTTGTGTTTAGATGATTAAATAATTTGATGGAGAGTTAAGGTTTGCAGACATGTATGCATTAAAACAAGAGATATATTTTGTTTGTTTTCTCATTTACTGGGGGGGCATAAGCAGGTATTTACTTGTCAAAGTCTCCAAAGATGTCAGCCACAGCTATATATGTGTACATGTATTACACACTGCATTAGAATGAGAGACTTGAGAAAGTACAACAGCTTGGCAGGAAGGACATTGCCTTATCTATTCCAGAATAACATCAACTAGGTGTCAGGCATGGAGCTTATTGATTATTTTATGCTAATGATGGTGGCATAAGGTGAATCTTGTCAATTTTCTATTGCCCTTTCTATTCACATGACATTCTATGAAATGAAACCATGATAAACATGGGATTTGGGGACATTTGTCACAACAATTGATTATAACTATGTGCAGATAGTCCATTCAAAGGTAGTGCTGCTACCTGGTGTGGATTCAACATCCAAGTATCTAAACATATTGATGTTTAAATCTAAACACCTATTATTCAACTGTTTCAACTCTAACATGTTTAGCGTAAACATTTATGTAGTTAGAATAAAAGTGTTCATTTCCTAAATGTGTAGTCGATGAAACACCTAATTGACCTATATGTTTAGGTTTTAAACGTGTTTAGACCTAAACATGTTTTGAATCTAAACACCATTTTTGCAGTGTATTTGAAATAATCTGTAATAAGTTACATTATAGCACTGAAGTACTTTAGAGTATGCTGAAAATGCCATCTACATATTATATGTGTATGAACAGTGCCTCATGAGTTTGATATTGAATAACAAACACGCAAAATAAACAGAGCAGAACCTATGTGGTATTCCCTATATAATGTAGGGAATTGATAGGGTTGATCAATTGATTTCAATAACATGTTTAGTAAAGTAATGTAGATTACCATGTAGATATGAACGTACACTGTAAAAGATAACTGTTGAATCTACCAGGGACCCTTGTTAAACTGAACAGTGAACCACCGTAATTATATAGCAGGGGGACCAGTGTAGTTTTTTACAAGAGGCCCAGGTGGCAGTAGGGTGGTACAAAGAATCTATTTGAAAATAATGATGGATCTCTGGCAACTTTGGGATGAGGATTATGTCATTGTGATGACATTATTTTTACAGTGCAAACTATTGGTCAGGTTTAAATGCGACCCTGTGATTTTAGCCTAGGATTACTTAAGTAAGAAAATTTATCATCACGGCAGACAAAGCAACTATCAAAAATGTGCATACCTCCTCCCAGAAAACCAAGACCACTTCCAGATAAAGCCACCATTGCAGCCAAAAGTCCATAATTTCCACAGAATGGAAATGAAGTGGATACAGCAGCTAGTGCTAGCATGGCCAGCCCAAGTTGTGCCTCTTTATTGAACTTGCCAGCCAGTACACCAGACAATAGGACAGCTGGAAGTCGGCCCAGGTTCTGCCATGTATACAACAGGGCCATTTGACTAGAGTTGGCATTGGTGTTTGCTTCAAGGTCAATGAGTGAGGAACCGAGTATAGACATCAACAGACCCTGGACATTAAAGAAAAGAAATTATTATCTAATCAAAATAACTGATAAAATGGAGATTACTTGGGGATGCTAGAGGGTCAATCACGATTGTACGTATTACCATTCAAGTTAAAAGAACTTCGACAAATAGTACACATTTGCAACTATTTCGAGGCACAATATTATGTGGTCAAACAACTGCCTTTCACTAACTAGGAAAACTACAATAAACCAATGAGTATGGCAAATGCACAGGGCACATTTTTTTAAACTTGTATACCGAATCCATGGTTGGTAGGTTTAACACTACTTTGTTCACATAGCTTTTGGCCAATGTCTATAATCATCTCATTCTTAATTAAATCACACAACAATAGAGCATTACTGGAATAAATACACTCACAGTCCCGATATAAGTTCCATAGGCAGCAACCGTTTTAACAGCTTTTGTCAGACTGCAGCATTTTATTCTAGAACTTGGTGTCTGTGCAGCTGCTGTGTCAACTTGTGGCAGTTTGATGAAACTCTCAGTCTCTTTGTTCATCATAGGTATAGAGTCTTGTGGTGAGCATTCCATCTCTTTCTTCCTATTAACATTATGGCTAGAGTCCTCACTGGGAACAGTAGCCCTCAATGGTTTATCCATTTGTGATCGTTCTATAAAGTACAAAAAACTACCATTGAGACAATAGATGCTTGACCATAAAGCTATCTATGTATTATCGTAACCACTAGCATTCACTAGTAAAAATATATATATATAAATTATATTAAAAATTCATATCCTACACCCGAAGGCTCCTTTACACAAAACAAGTTATCATTTTATATCACCATGCAATCACCACGCTCTGGAAACCATGCTCCAAAGGCAGCACATCTTGTTGTGTTTTTTTTTTATCTGGATCTACACAGAGAGAAGAACACTGATCGCTTTGACGCATACTGCAAGGTCACAAGTTGGCTCCCACATGACATGTATGAAGGCATGTCAAATGAGGTTGACACTCTCATATTTGGTTCGTCAACTCTACTTGACATGCGTAATGAAGACAAGTCACATATTTCTGATCCATTCACCTGAGTGCTAGGTAATACTGTGAGACAATTATGTAAGGGTCAAGCGCAGTCAATAACTATGTACCAATGGTTCAATCAAGGCAGGCCTTTTATAGAAGGCAGGGGATATCATAGTCCCACAGGCCTGCGACACTAAGGCATTTTTGTTCTATCTACAGAACTTCTACTTGACTGAGGGCCTCCATGTAGTCCATAAGACAAGGACATGGAAGTGCATGGCAATGCCATATGTCTTCCTGTACTGTAGATACTGAGATTATAGATTGTGGGTTAGAATACAGTCCTTTGGTATTTTCACTGACCCACACATAAGGTGTCTAACATCTCCAGTTGAAGTATCACGATGGTGGGTGTCTATTTTGATATTCAATAACAAATGCAAATTTAACAATGAAACAGAATTCACTACCATTCATTGATAGTATTTACATACCTTAGTGATCTATTCTTCATGAAAACAAAATGACACAGATACATTAAATGTCTCAAGTGTTGGTAGTACTTCTTGGTAGTGATTAATCCTGGTACCAAAATGGTTGTTTGCCCCATCTAGTGGAACATCCTAGAACAATTATGTATGTCAAACCATCACATGTCAAGTGCCTTCGACATGGCCATGACCCTAGTCAACTCACAGATGACATGGCATTTTAAGGCATGTCAAATCGTATGAGGATTACTGTGTGCTACAGTTGTCATGGTGACATATGTGCACATGTCCCAATGACGTGTGCTCTCTGTGTCAAATCAAGTTGACATGGGTATACATGTCACTTTGTCAGGAAGACTTTTTTCAATGTAGCGCTGGCATGCGCTTATTGTGAATTGATTTATCAACAAATGGAATGATCTGTGGCGTATATGCACACCTGGGATATAGCTAGATCCCAGGTTGTCGTTTCATTCTGATGAGTATTTGGGAGATGTAGACTAGGTACATGGGTGAAATATATATGACTTCAATGTGAATACTTACTATGATTATTAGTATAAGCCACCAACTCTGGCTTTCCAAGTAGAAATAACAGATGATACCATTGATTAGCACAGTGTTGTCGGGTGCACAGACATGTTGATGTCAAAACCAGTGAATACAATCGGAGAATAGCTACAAAGTACCATGTAGGTTAGTAGGCCAGTAGGGCGTTAACCATATTGATAGTGTGGAAGGCACAGGATCAGGGGGGACACCCAGAAAGCCATGTGTAACAACAAACCATTGGAAAGATTATTAGATTTTGGCCCCAAACACCCATTCTGCCACAGATATTGAGGGCCATGCCTGATAACTTGGGTCTGTTACTCATGGATGTTTAGGGGGTGATCATTTTTTAACAACAGGGGGGGCTGGTGAGTTTGCATGCGGATGCACGAAAAAAGAAAATTCGACCACCCCCTCTCGAAAGGGTAAAATTTTTTCGACCCCCAAGGAACAAAAATCGCACGCGAACGTCCCCTTTTAGCCTATAGTAACTCTTGCTCTCATTTGCTCTGAGATCACTCAAGAATACTATTCTTGCTCTTATCATCACCTAAGAGTACTCAGACCCCCAAGATCACACAGCAGATGGTGCAGGTACTTCAGAAGTACTTTTTTGGTACTTCTGATTAACAGACATCTGATTCTGGATTAGCACTGTTAGTAAGTAGCTAGTGTTAGGAGAGAGCAGCAGATCTCTGAACGCTGGTTCACAGTAGGCACACTGTTGTGTGTGATAAAGGTCAGTCATACCAGCTATAATACCAACTTCAATACCTATAGCATTGATAGTGATCCAGTGATAAGATATTGACACCAGGAGGTCATTATTTTCTTCATGCACTACGATCGCACACAGCACTATCACTTGAAATGTCAATGCTATTCCTATTGGCATTTTGGTATGACTTGGAAGGTGCAGTTGTAGTCCATCACAAATGCCCCCCTGGCTCCATATATCAAGTGTTGCCTTTCCCCTCTTTTTTGTGCTGAGGTCCCCCCATAATCAACAGGTGTACACAGCTGTAAACCTTTACCACAATCCAATGAAACGCTCTCCTTTTTTAAGATCCACAAGTTTAAATAATTGGTCACAGAATACCACCTAACACCACTCACCTTGACTGGGGAGTGTGCTCTGGTTGTCAGGTAGAGCTTCCTCCTCCCTGTACTCACCTGACATTAGTCTACCTGTACTCCATCTCCAGCCCTGGAGCGGCAGCACTATATACATGTAGTATCTATAGGGATCCCAGCGGTAGCACTACAATGTCTACATGTTAGGTTAATGGACATACTATGTAAATACATTTTTACCCAATAAACCACTTTCGAACTCTGTCCATAATAGATCTCTGTGGAAAAGCCAATTAGTTGTAAGCTGACAATACTAAAATTTTAATCTTAGGTTGTCATAGCAGAGCCTGATGGATGGAACAACTACATGTGTATCGGGATATGTGTATGCTCTGTATGTGTTTATACCACGATTTCGGAACTTCCGGTGGGTTTATATGCAGTTTAGCCGTGCATTATTCTGCATATACCACCCATGTGCATTATTGAAATTTTTGGTATATACTTTTTCGGGGTCAAGTTGGACTTAGAATATTTTGGGAAATGTTTGGCGGAAATAGAAATTTAGTCTCGCCATTGTTTTTAATGTGAAAAATCGTCCCAACTCGTATGAGGATTGAACCCCGGCCGCAGTGGTGGTAGGCGAAGGCCTTAGCCATTGCGCTACACTGAACGGTGATGAAATCAAATGCGAATATAAATAAGACCTTGACCGGAGAGGTACCGCATGTTCACACTCACTTTTCGTATGGAATCCAACCATGGCATGTTATAATATTTAAATCCCAAGAAGTTTTCGATCCATAGACGAGGAATGCGTGCTAATTGTCTCCATTTTCTTCAATATAAATAAGAATCCATTGATTTTCCCAGCGAGTAGTGGCCCAGTTCGCTCTGTGCGAAGCCATTGTTTTTCTTCCTTGACCTATATCCACATCCGGGCCACTGACACACTTTCGCCGAACAAGGAGGCGGGTGGGAATGGCCGGACCGCGACTCGCGTACGTTGGGAAAATCAATGGATTCTTATTTATAATGAAGAAAATGGAGAAAATACGTATGGAGGGATCATCTAGACTGTCTAAGGATATGAACCTGTTAATTTCTCGATTTGTCATGGTTGGATTCCATACAAAAAATGAGTGTGAACACGGCGGTACCTCTCCCGGCAAGGAACAAAAACAATGGCTTCGCGCAGAGCGGCCACGGGCCGTATCGCTTGCTTTTACAAAATGTCTTCGCCTGGCTATATTCTTTGGATTTCAGGTAAGAAATTGATACAAAATGGAGGAAATGGTGGTATAAACCTATTAGGCTCAGGTATATACAGCATATACAGCCCTAGGGCCCCGATATCCATGATCTATTAGCTTAATGAAGGTTTCCTCTGTGTCATTCAAAAGTGCTTTTCCAAGGTTCCTCATTCTGGTTCATAACTGGCTAAAGCTTGGAGACTTTGGTATTGTCAGCTTGAATTGTGAGTGTATCGATAAGCAAGAGATAAACCTAGAATTTGTAAAAATAGGAGTTATACATGCATCAGTAGTTTCTTACTGATGACCCACAAGAGAGTGTCAGTTGAGCAATTGAAAGATATCATTTATGGATCATAATATGTTAGTGTACTGTGTAATCTTTCGTATTTCTGTTTAATCAAACACTTGTACACTTTTGTATGCGAGACAATGAATAGCTTTATACGAGCACCTTCTTTATTGGTGCTGATGTTGGTTTTAGTCATCAATCTTCATAACAATAACATCAACATACCCAATTTCACATATTTAAAGGGACCTAGACTGCACGGTTGAACAAGCAGACCCCAGGGTTTTCTTTTGAATATTTTTGGATATATTGATCCGGGATATTGATATAGATATACGGCATGAAACCAGCCCAACCTTTGCCTCATAGAATGGTTCTGAACTCAACGTGTGACTTATACCATAGGCAGGTTTAATATTTACATCAATGTAGAGGTCAGGGAGTCATTTTTTAATAACGTACTATTCAGTCCATGGTGATGTCCCTACTATAGGTTACTGTACTAGAGGTCCCACCTATAGTAGGCATGACCATTTCACAATGAGCAATAGTACAGATCACTTTTTATACCTCTAGTAAGAGACACTACTATTTACTGGTAATCTTTTACCTGTAGTAGGCTACTAAGTAGATCATACAGAAGTGAATAGTATAGGTGATCCAGCCATAGTAAGAAATTTGAAAGAAAGGTGTGTACCCCTCACCTCCATAATTAAGGTCTATACATAGCAAATAGAGCTGGCAGAGGGCAGCACCATTCCTTTACATTCTCACCCTTACTATATGGATAACACCTACACAGATTCAACCTGGTAACCAGTCCACGTCCGTGATTGTACCCAATCCTAGAATAATAATGAGTCCATATAAAATGCTGGAGGGCACCAAAGGTTTAAGGACTTATGCAACAAAGCCTTTAGTTGATTCTTTTTTTTTCACAAAAAGTGTTTACTGACTGCGCCACTACACGAGCAGGTGATAATAATGCAGTCAAATTTGATTTATCCAGTTTTCCTTGGTTTCCAAAAAAAAGAGATTATATTATAAGAAGTATGATCTATATTTGATAGATAATATATTGATAACTTGCTAATAATCAAGGAACTCTACTATCACACACAGTTACCTATAACTGCATTATATTTATGCTAGTTATTTTCAAAGATGGAATTACCTTCTGAAAATAGGATGCATCACATCGAAATTCATATTTTAAAGAACGATTCTTACAAACAATGTTGATGAAATACATAGACATGCACTTGGGAGGGATAAAGACACATTACAGGAGATTGAGATGACCTCTGAGGGTGTCTCAGCTAAGTGCAGTTGTAGGGCACTTACTAGAGGTTAAATGGAAAAGTATATAGTACAATATTGTACTATTTACCCCTACTATTACATTATGGAATGGGTAAGTTTTAACTCTACTAGAGGCTCCAACTATCATCTTTGTACTAAGGGTGGGGTCCTACTATTCACCCACATTTGTCTACTAGAAATGCAAATCACCTCTAGTAGAGACTTGAACCTTTAGTTGGCTATTAAGAAACGCCACCCTGGTCCAACTTGTAGCATTGTCTTCAACTAAGAGTTACAGGACTTTAGCATCACTGCATTGATCGGCATGCTCACAGAGCGTGTTGACTGGTTAATGGGGATTCTTTGTACAAAGACATGGCTGAAACGACTCTCTATAGCACTGAAGGTGTCATGACATTCAAATGCCCTTCACTTTTGTGTGAATGAACACAGATCGAATGGGGTGAAAAGATGTGGATACACAACCTTCACAAATTTATGGGGGACCCGGTATGCTTCAGTATAATATTTAAAACATTTCTTCACGATACTGAAACTGAATAGCCCAAACCCTCAAGAATACTTGGAAATTATATCCTAAGCTAGGGGTGGAATTCCAAAACTTTTCTTTTGACCACAATGCACAAAGCAGTGCCAGAGGGATACACAAAGTGCAAGGAGAATTTCAAACAGCAGCTTAAATCATGCCCTCGAGATTAAAATGTAGCTCCTTCCATCTAACATCCACATCAGTCTGGACTCTCAGGACCCCCTCCCACTCCTTAGTAAACTTTGGGAACGTCACGTCACCCCTGCATGGGAATAGAGGGAGGGACGCTGACCTTGGACTTTGGTTTGATTATGATAAGATGGATCAATACATATAAGAGTTTGGAGATAAGACTTTAGTTCTCAGATAAACATCCCCGCACAGAGAACCACTTGTTCTTACATTTGGACACAGCGTTCTACTCACCTCACCCAGGTCAGTCTCCCACATTGCTAACATATTAGGTAACATTACCTTTAGATGACATATTATATATGTAATAAGGCATTATTGGCATTTGTCATGAGGATACATTAATGAGCTACTGGTGAGTCTAAATGTCAGAGCTGTATTTACTGCATCATACTGACCCTATACTAGGTTAATATCATGTGACGAAAGTCACCCTGGTCATTAGACTCGCCAGGTTTGTATCCGTGCATCGATTCTGATGGCAAGTTCATGGAAAAAGATGCAACAATAAAGGGCTATGAGTGATACTTTTTTGCATAATCATATCGTAAAGCCACAGCTCATAGACCACTTTTTTACATTATAGAATGGTACCAATCTGCCAACCTTAAGATCCTATGTGCGACTTACAGGCAATTCCTTAATAAATTGCTGATTCTACACAGCTTTTCACAGTAATTCCTTTTTTTTAGCCGTTAGGGGGTACATTTCCATTGAAATAAAGAAAATCTTTGAAAGATTCAAAAAAGGGGGACATAATTGGGGAAAAAAACGATCCCCCACCACCACTGCCAACGTGAGGTGTTCATGGTGTAGCAAATTTCGATAGAAGTTATGATATTATACTGTCTATTCAAAATGTAGGACATCCTCTCTTTCACAGATTTCAAGTGTAGTAGTACTAGTAGTAGGCCTATAGGGTATTCTAAATATCTTTACAAAATGCTATTGGAATTTCAAAGATCTATATGAGCTGTCATATTGAAAAGGTAAGCAATGCCTCTCGGCCATTTTAATATCGTATAGTAAAACTTATTCCTTATCGCAAAGCAAGTTCAACTATGGATTTTACTTAATTTTTGAGGATAGGCAGGGCTCAGAATCTATGCACCTACGTCCATGTAAAAAAAATATCTCTCTCGAAAATATGGTTACCATTAATATTTCAAAAGTGTAGAAATAGTTATAGCTAGCTGCATTCCATGAGCAATAATCTGTTACCAAACATAGCTACCATTGTCCATTTTATCTGAAATTTATCAAAAAGATTCATCTCAAATGATGATTTTTCTGATGAAGGAGGTGATTGGGGTCACTATATCACCTATCTAGTAACAAAGTATTTCAAGTCAATGCATAATTACATCATAGGGATGGAAAGAAATGAGAAATTGCATCTAATGCATAAATAACCTGCCGCCTAATAATTGTGTCAATAATCCTAGAGATACATAGTATATATGAAAATAAAAATAATTTATATGACCACTATGAACAGGAGATCATCATTTTGCCATTGTAGTTTACAAAGGTACAAGATACAAAGGCGGGAAACCCATCTTTTTGGATGCCAATGTAGTGATATGGCCCTGCTTGTTTTCCAGGATGGCAGATAAAGTGGTTTTTCGGGAGGCAGGACTGGCAGACAGGGCGGCGGTGCTGGCCATCCATGACAATGTATTTGAGGGGTCTGACTACCTCCCAGCCTTATACACAAGGTACGGATTCTGTCTGCACATATGATAATAATATAATATTTCCATAGTGGTTTATGCATACACCAGTCTGAAAAAAGCACTGGTCTAGACTAAGTATAATAATTACAATTTCAACCAAATTTATGCAAATTATAAAAAAAAAAAAAGAATCTAGCGCTGATTTGGTAGATCAGTCTGACCCTTTGGAACTCTATCAATAAGTTAATCTTGATTTCCTGCATGAATACAGCAATTCTAAGTTATAGGGCTGCAGTCACACGTCATGATGGCCAAAGGGTGTATTGTATTATTTAGAAGGCTGGCATTGAGATCCTGCAGATTTATAATACCCAAAGCAAATGGAGTTAATCATATAATATGTACAATACATTGATGCTATGCAATTTTTGGGTTTGACTCTGTTGTAGGTAAAGGTGAATCTATGCCTATATCTTATTCTTGGCACTTTTTATATTTTCTTTTTTTCAGCCTTGTACAGGACAAGTCAATTCGATGCTATCTGGCTGAAGTGGATGGGAAAGTGGTATAAACTGGTTGCAATTATTATGGTTTCCGCATTGAATAATGTGTCCATTGGCTATCATTATGCATAGATTTAGTCCTAAATCCAAGTATCTGCCAACCCTATACTGGATTGAACCATTCCTGTTATATGTATGAATACAGAGCAGATAAGTTACTAAACATGGATTTATTTTGAAGGACTCCAAGAACATGACCTTCTCAAATTAAAGTTGTATTCAGAAAGGATTTCATTTTTGGGATATGTAACCTTTTTTGCTTGCCTGCCTATGATGATATCAATCACGAACCAACTAAATTGATATTTAGCATAGCAGATGCTTTGCATCTAGTACTTCGTTTGGGTATATGAGGAAATACTTTGTCCCTTTGCAACCTTTTCTTCATGAAGACAACTACATTTATATACCACTTTGGGGGAAACATTTCTGATGTAAAAAAAGAAAAAGTTTAAAATTGGTATGTACGTATTGCTGACATTTGCTTTAAACAACAAATGTTTTGCATTTCATTTACCCAAATTCTTTTCAAACGTTCCCAAAATATTACAAATTATATTTATACATTTCTTGACAAGTGGAATACGGTTTTTCCTCATTATATCCCCAGGTGTCTTTCATGAACCACATCATCACAGATGGTGGTCGCAATATGATATCAGGTGGAGGTAGGACAAATCAGAAATACCAGAAAATGGGAATAAATCAGCAGATGGGAAGTTTTGCTGCGCAGCAGACCAAGAAGATGTTCCCTGAATTAGAAGTTGTTTATTCAGCTGGAAGCTATGAACCTTATGCAGAAAAAGTGGATGCAGGACTTGTGCCTAGAGGAGTGAAGGTGGTACGGAGAATGGTGAGTGTTTAAGGTAACATTGCACCCTATTGTAGATGAATTTCTGCCATGTGGCACAGAAATGAAGCAAGCTTATCATACATCCAATTGATCCTAAAATACAATTACAATATAATTCCTCTTTCGTGCTGATTCTATTTTGGTTAAAAATTTGGATTGAAGATGGGACAATAACATGCACTCTTTATATCCCTTTTTTGCACTTTATTGCACAGCAATAGGAATGGATATTAGATCTCAGTTCTGTTTTCAATCTGAGATTATGATGATTTCTTCGAGCCATTTATTTTTTTTTATTGATATTTCAATTTCAATAATCATTCTAATCAAGTGTGTGTTTCTCCCTTTTTCATCTATCTCTACTTAATGCAATGCATGGTAACTAAGATGAAGAGTCTTGTATCAGTGTTGTTCTAGCTCACTGCGTTGCTGATTGCTGAATAAAGCAGACCCCATTGGCGTATATCTTTACAGAAATTCTTCGTCTATGACACCAGTCCCGAGGCTCTCCACTCAACAGCCAGCAGCCTGAACACAGTGTACAGCAGCCCAATAACCAGCCAAGTGGAGGAGATCCTCCTCTCTGCTTCCAATAGAGGAAGTCTCTTCCATGAAGGCATCATTAAGGTTCAGTGCAACTGGGTTATATATGAGCCTACAGATGACAACATTAGATTAGCAGTTCGTGCTAGCCATGCAGCTGTAACATGTGGTCAAAAAGATAGGGTGTTGGCTGTCAGTTTTGGCAGTGTGTGTATGACTCCAAAGTATACCTTCAGATATGATTTGGACTTCTTCACTGATGAAACGCTAGTTTCTGGAGAGTCTGAAATGCACAAGTTAACCATGTCTCACATACTAACACATGTTGAACATGCTGCAGCTGTGAGTAGTTCTGGCGACAGGGTAGGTTTCTTCCTCTCCCTTCCGTTTAAAATCGATCATGAGGCAGTGAGGGAGACCTTAAAACCATATCTAGGTAACAATCTAAAAACAGATTTCTTTAAAGGGCACACAAGTTTCATTTTTAAGAGACCATTTCCACAAGAATCAAAACTATGAGAACAGTTTAGGAGGGCAATGAAAAGCATTCCTTTGGACTACATTCAATCCATTTATATATGGGCTTTGTCCCAACTGCCATTGAGATATTATCTATGGAAGTTTGCATAATTATGTGCTGTTTTCAGGAAATCACACTTTACAACTTTGTCATCCAATTGTTTCTATAGAATCTGGGTTTGCTGAATACAAATCTGTAGGTGACATTTGATATTTTCACTTTTTACCCATAAAGACACAAAAATAAAATGGCTGCCATTTATGGCCTAATATGTTTCCAGATATGAGCAGATGTAAGGTAAAGGGCAAATATATAGGACTTGGCTGGGGAGATAGCTGACCTAGACTTGGCAATCAACTGTTTGACAATGTACTATTGTACTCACATTCCACAGGTTTGTCTCTTACAGCTCTTACATGTAACACTAATGCTTTGATTAAGTGCCACATTTAAAATGCATCATGCCAATTCCTTGTGATAATGCGTGAATGAAAATCCCTTAAAATTGCACATCTGGTTATGAAATCTTTTCACTGATTACGTACATGGTGTTTCTAATAATATAACCATTGAACATGCAGTTAATATTACAAAGACACACAGGGTGTTAGTAGTCATGAACTTCATTGCTATACTGCAGACACAAAACTATAAAAGAAATTAGAGAACCATTATTTGTTCATTCCAGTCTTTGAACTGTACAGCCAATTTGAATATAGATCTAAGCTAAAGCAGCTTTGAAATATACAGAGGTAGCGGATTGTCCTATGGGCGCGGCCTTTGCTGAAGCTGATTACCAGCGATTACCACAGATAACATCTATCAGATGTGTACCAACTGCCCCGGAGTGGACCGCAATGAAGAGTCAGGAGTATTTCATTGGCTGATAGACAAAATATGTGCAGGCAATGCCTGCCAATAGCTTACCAACCTTTTGTATAGCAGGGGCTTTACTTCTAACTACAGCTGACACTGAAGATCGAATAATCTCACAGGAAAAGTGACCACTGGGCATTTATGGCTAAGTGGGTTGTGTTGACGCTGGGGGGGGGGGTGGTCAGTGTTTTCCGTAATAGAGGTAACTACACTGAAAATGTGTTGATGTTTAGTTTCGGCCCATATGGCTGAGACCTAAGTTCTTAGTTGCATGCATTACAGTTCAACTTTCACCAGAATGAATGGCACTGGATTTGAGAAAAAAAAGCTATAGAATTATCTGACACAACATTCATTGCAGCTTTAATGATTATCATCCTGGTTCATCCTTTATCCCCTCATGGTATGGAGGGGTGTTTTCATGTCATAATCCCTCCATATGACCATACCTGCATACCATCCTGTCATAATCCCTCCATGTCATCATTCCCCCCTAAAATCCCTGCAAGTAGTATATAGGGTCAAACTCAGCACATAGGAACAGCTACTGAAATCAATTTGACCTACTTACGAATCGGAATTGACCTTTTGACCTTGACCTCTCAACCGATTAGCATTTAACCGGAAGCCACGTCCATGACTATATATGGGCATGTGACCTCGTTTTTCAAGCTCTGATCGGCTGAGAGGTGGTTGCCATGGCAACCATCAAAAATAAACAAACTGTGTTGTTATGACAACACCTAGCGGATATTATTGGAACTGCTCATAGCTGGGTTTAGTGGAGCCCCCTTGTGGTTAAAAAAAATTAGTGATGTCTTTATGCCTGACACATCATGTATAAAAATTTTCTTTAATATGGTAGTGGATATGTTTGTAAGGGCTGAGGATTTAATTGTGTTTATATCGTTAATTAGCTTGAGCACCTCCTGAGTATTAGTAATAAAGGGTTCAATATTATCTACCACGCGTTCATCATACGGTTTCCAGGGTATATAGAGGTCCTTGGCTAGGGTTGGACCTATATTAGCAAAATAGTGATTAATAAAATTTTGTATTTCTTCGTTATCTACGATAGCATTGTAATTGTCATGGTCCAGTAATACAATGTTTTTCTTATGTGATGGCTGACCTGGTATGTGGTTATTTATAACTCTCCAGAATTTTCTATGGTCATTTTTATAAGTATATCAGCTTGTTCCTTGAAAAAGGACATACGTGCTTTATATATGATCTTATTTGCCTTATTCCTTGCAGTATCAGATTTAGCCCAGTCAGTGTCTTTATTAGTATTTCTTGCTTTCCACAATTTCCTATTTTTATCTCTAATAATTTCATAGACATTTTGTGTGATCCATGGGTCTCTATACTTATCGACAGGAAACCGATGAACAGGACAGTGTTTGTCTAATATTTTCCTTATTGCATTTTCATACAAAGACCATGCTATGTTCACATCCTCAGTGTTGTTAAAAGTATTCCAGTCAATGTTATCGAATTCGTTAAACAGGACAGCATCTGATAGGTTTGAATAAGAACACCCTTCTATATGTGTCTTTTCTACACGCAAATTCCATTTTTTTCTGATCAGATCCACAGAGAGATGGTCTGATATGTAATTGTTACAAACATCAGCTCTGATTAGGTTAGGTTTCATATTTGTAAAAATTAAATCAAGTATAGCCTTCTTTCTAGTACAGTCTTTAATTACTTTGTCTAGACCGAAACCTTTTAGTCTATTTAATAGATTGTTAACATGTTCATTATCATCTTTAGTGTTAAAGTTAAAGTCGCCCATGGCAATCACCTCGTATTTGTCTCTGTTTTCAACCGGCGTTATGATTTGGGTAAAATTATCAATAAAAATATGTTTATCCCCATCTTGTGGTCTATATACATTAAATAAAGCAATAGGTTTCATATGATCATTATTTATACATATGCATTGAATTTCAATGTTTGAGTCCGATAGGTTCAAATGGGAAAATAGGTTATAATCATGTGAGATGCCATGTTTTACAAAAATACCAAGTCCACCACCAATTTTAATATTACCTCTTACATCTACAACCTGACGATCCAGTCTATACCTAGTGCATCCATTCAGTAGGAAACTAGTCTCATCGTCTTCACATTTAAACCAGGTTTCAGAAAAAGTACAGATTTCAAGTTCAGCAGGGTATATTTCAGCACAGATTGATGCATAATTAGCTTTAAAACTCCTTGCATTTAGATGCATAAAGCGAATTCCCTTGGTGCCTTTTATACTCATTACATTATTATATTGCACATAACAATATGTATGTTAAGATTATACAATGACATGAGAAGTGGTATAGTTTGGTTCAAAGCAAAGTTACTAAAGTCTCCACAGACCTCACCCTCAGCACACACATTCAATAACACCATAGGGGGGGCTAAGGCCTTTTTGCCGTCCCCTCTACCAGTAGATTTGTTCAGTTGAAATGGCATTACGCTTAAGTCATGTTTCAGGTTTGCAGAGATATGATGATATCAATGTACATATGTCTCTAAACAGGTATCATAATATATAGAGGGAAAATCATATAAAGTACCAACTAGTGACCTTGTTACAATAGTACCATATGGGTTTGATACAAAATCAATTCAATTAAATAAGATTTAATGGCATTTGCATAGGTGTACCGTTTTAGCTTAACATAAGCTTCAAGGTAATTATGTCAGATATAGTAATAAGTGTTCATTATTAATTTGTTTTGTTGGCAGCATCTTTGAGTCTTACTTCTTCAGCCGTGGGTAGATTCGGTTCACCTGTGTATTTGTATCTGATTTCCATGAGGAACTGTCCTAGCTTGTTAGCACATTCAAGGTCGTTATGTGCAACATTTTGAATGGCGATATTGTCCTTTTGTCCAAGGTGGTGGCCTGATCCATAGGTTCTATGTAGGATGGCTTCATACAGGTATTTTCCCTTTGATTCCATTAGCTTCTGGAGAAGTGTAGGTTCAGAGAATTTAATGACAAGTAATTTCTTCATTACCTCCTCGTCTATATCGTACCAGTCATTGGTCCTCTTACAGGCTTTACCTGCATACATACTATCCAAGGGAGTCTTCGCTGAGTTGACCTTTCTCAATATGTTGACCTGGTTACTGACCACACACATTTTGGCTTGGTATGCCCATTCCACAGAATCGTACTCATGACCCTCGTATTTAATGGTACATTTATATAGGTTTGAGAAGGCAGAATATTCTCCTTGGAATGCCAAGCCATTGGGTGTGGGCACAGTCTTAGCATTTTCAAGTGATAAGTCCAGAGGAAGATTTCCAATCTCCCTGTATGGGTAGCTTTGTCCCGCAATCATGATTTGGGTTCCCTTTACAGTGCAGTCAATTTTCTTACTATGAGCTAGGGCCTGTATGGCTCTCAAATCCTTCTGTATTTTCTTCTCAACATCACTTATATCATCTGATAGATGAATGCCTTTCCATGAGGCATTACCTTGGAGATTTTTGACATTGGCGAAGATCTGTAGTTTGTAGTTTGCCGATGAGGAGATTACAATAACAGGTCTATTTCTTCTCCTGAAATTTGGATTTTTCTTCTGCTGATCTGTAGGAATATATTTCTTTCCTCTTCTGTATAAGGCCTCGGCTACACTATTGTCAAAGTCTAGGTTCAGGTCATTTAGGAGTTGGTCGAGCGTGTCTCGTAGGCTGGATTGTCGATCCTCATTTTTTCTTCTTCTCGTACTCGAGTTTGGCAAATTGATCCATATGTTTCTCAGTAGTTGACATTATTTTTTCAGTGTCTCTCAAGTTCATGTCAATTTTATCACTGTGGATTGTCATGGTAGAGTCAAGTTCAACGAGTTTCTTCTCAATTTCAGGTATAGACACTGTCTTCTTGCTTGGGATCCCCTCCTGTCCAAACATTCTTAACTCCATGCCCCTCAGTAATCTAACTGTACAACAAGTTAATGTCTCTTGTGCTTTCAATCTTGACTCGATCTCATTTACCTTGTCAATAATGGTCTTAGTAGTAGCTTTGTGTGTCAGGGTAGGTAGAAAGGATATATATAGGGGCTTAGTCCACTCACAGATTTGCAATACTATGATATCCATGGTCTAATTGACACTTAACTTAATGCTATCAATCAATTGGATTACATTGAGTCTTACTTCTTCAGCCGTGGGTAGATTCGGTTCACCTGTGTATTTGTATCTGATTTCCATGAGGAACTGTCCTAGCTTGTTAGCACATTCAAGGTCGTTATGTGCAACATTTTGAATGGCGATATTGTCCTTTTGTCCAAGGTGGTGGCCTGATCCATAGGTTCTATGTAGGGTGGCTTCATACAGGTATTTTCCCTTTGATTCCATTAGCTTCTGGAGAAGTGTAGGTTCAGAGAATTTAATGACAAGTAATTTCTTCATTACCTCCTCGTCTATATCGTACCAGTCATTGGTCCTCTTACAGGCTTTACCTGCATACATACTATCCAAGGGAGTCTTCGCTGAGTTGACCTTTCTCAATATGTTGACCTGGTTACTGACCACACACATTTTGGCTTGGTATGCCCATTCCACAGAATCGTACTCATGACCCTCGTATTTAATGGTACATTTATATAGGTTTGAGAAGGCAGAATATTCTCCTTGGAATGCCAAGCCATTGGGTGTGGGCACAGTCTTAGCATTTTCAAGTGATAAGTCCAGAGGAAGATTTCCAATCTCCCTGTATGGGTAGCTTTGTCCCGCAATCATGATTTGGGTTCCCTTTACAGTGCAGTCAATTTTCTTACTATGAGCTAGGGCCTGTATGGCTCTCAAATCCTTCTGTATTTTCTTCTCAACATCACTTATATCATCTGATAGATGAATGCCTTTCCATGAGGCATTACCTTGGAGATTTTTGACATTGGCGAAGATCTGTAGTTTGTAGTTTGCCGATGAGGAGATTACAATAACAGGTCTATTTCTTCTCCTGAAATTTGGATTTTTCTTCTGCTGATCTGTAGGAATATATTTCTTTCCTCTTCTGTATAAGGCCTCGGCTACACTATTGTCAAAGTCTAGGTTCAGGTCATTTAGGAGTTGGTCGAGCGTGTCTCGTAGGCTGGATTGTCGATCCTCATTTTTTCTTCTTCTCGTACTCGAGTTTGGCAAATTGATCCATATGTTTCTCAGTAGTTGACATTATTTTTTCAGTGTCTCTCAAGTTCATGTCAATTTTATCTCTGTGGATTGTCATGGTAGAGTCAAGTTCAACGAGTTTCTTCTCAATTTCAGGTATAGACACTGTCTTCTTGCTTGGGATCCCCTCCTGTCCAAACATTCTTAACTCCATGCCCCTCAGTAATCTAACTGTACAACAAGTTAATGTCTCTTGTGCTTTCAATCTTGACTCGATCTCATTTACCTTGTCAATAATGGTCTTAGTAGTAGCTTTGTGTGTCAGGGTAGGTAGAAAGGATATATATAGGGGCTTAGTCCACTCACAGATTTGCAATACTATGATATCCATGGTCTAATTGACACTTAACTTAATGCTATCAATCAATTGGATTACATTGAGTCTTACTTCTTCAGCTGTGGGTAGATTCGGTTCACCTGTGTATTTGTATCTGATTTCCATGAGGAACTGTCCTAGCTTGTTAGCACATTCAAGGTCGTTATGTGCAACATTTTGAATGGCGATATTGTCCTTTTGTCCAAGGTGGTGGCCTGATCCATAGGTTCTATGTAGGGTGGCTTCATACAGGTATTTTCCCTTTGATTCCATTAGCTTCTGGAGAAGTGTAGGTTCAGAGAATTTAATGACAAGTAATTTCTTCATTACCTCCTCGTCTATATCGTACCAGTCATTGGTCCTCTTACAGGCTTTACCTGCATACATACTATCCAAGGGAGTCTTCGCTGAGTTGACCTTTCTCAATATGTTGACCTGGTTACTGACCACACACATTTTGGCTTGGTATGCCCATTCCACAGAATCGTACTCATGACCCTCGTATTTAATGGTACATTTATATAGGTTTGAGAAGGCAGAATATTCTCCTTGGAATGCCAAGCCATTGGGTGTGGGCACAGTCTTAGCATTTTCAAGTGATAAGTCCAGAGGAAGATTTCCAATCTCCCTGTATGGGTAGCTTTGTCCCGCAATCATGATTTGGGTTCCCTTTACAGTGCAGTCAATTTTCTTACTATGAGCTAGGGCCTGTATGGCTCTCAAATCCTTCTGTATTTTCTTCTCAACATCACTTATATCATCTGATAGATGAATGCCTTTCCATGAGGCATTACCTTGGAGATTTTTGACATTGGCGAAGATCTGTAGTTTGTAGTTTGCCGATGAGGAGATTACAATAACAGGTCTATTTCTTCTCCTGAAATTTGGATTTTTCTTCTGCTGATCTGTAGGAATATATTTCTTTCCTCTTCTGTATAAGGCCTCGGCTACACTATTGTCAAAGTCTAGGTTCAGGTCATTTAGGAGTTGGTCGAGCGTGTCTCGTAGGCTGGATTGTCGATCCTCATTTTTTCTTCTTCTCGTACTCGAGTTTGGCAAATTGATCCATATGTTTCTCAGTAGTTGACATTATTTTTTCAGTGTCTCTCAAGTTCATGTCAATTTTATCACTGTGGATTGTCATGGTAGAGTCAAGTTCAACGAGTTTCTTCTCAATTTCAGGTATAGACACTGTCTTCTTGCTTGGGATCCCCTCCTGTCCAAACATTCTTAACTCCATGCCCCTCAGTAATCTAACTGTACAACAAGTTAATGTCTCTTGTGCTTTCAATCTTGACTCGATCTCATTTACCTTGTCAATAATGGTCTTAGTAGTAGCTTTGTGTGTCAGGGTAGGTAGAAAGGATATATATAGGGGCTTAGTCCACTCACAGATTTGCAATACTATGATATCCATGGTCTAATTGACACTTAACTTAATGCTATCAATCAATTGGATTACATTGAGTCTTACTTCTTCAGCCGTGGGTAGATTCGGTTCACCTGTGTATTTGTATCTGATTTCCATGAGGAACTGTCCTAGCTTGTTAGCACATTCAAGGTCGTTATGTGCAACATTTTGAATGGCGATATTGTCCTTTTGTCCAAGGTGGTGGCCTGATCCATAGGTTCTATGTAGGGTGGCTTCATACAGGTATTTTCCCTTTGATTCCATTAGCTTCTGGAGAAGTGTAGGTTCAGAGAATTTAATGACAAGTAATTTCTTCATTACCTCCTCGTCTATATCGTACCAGTCATTGGTCCTCTTACAGGCTTTACCTGCATACATACTATCCAAGGGAGTCTTCGCTGAGTTGACCTTTCTCAATATGTTGACCTGGTTACTGACCACACACATTTTGGCTTGGTATGCCCATTCCACAGAATCGTACTCATGACCCTCGTATTTAATGGTACATTTATATAGGTTTGAGAAGGCAGAATATTCTCCTTGGAATGCCAAGCCATTGGGTGTGGGCACAGTCTTAGCATTTTCAAGTGATAAGTCCAGAGGAAGATTTCCAATCTCCCTGTATGGGTAGCTTTGTCCCGCAATCATGATTTGGGTTCCCTTTACAGTGCAGTCAATTTTCTTACTATGAGCTAGGGCCTGTATGGCTCTCAAATCCTTCTGTATTTTCTTCTCAACATCACTTATATCATCTGATAGATGAATGCCTTTCCATGAGGCATTACCTTGGAGATTTTTGACATTGGCGAAGATCTGTAGTTTGTAGTTTGCCGATGAGGAGATTACAATAACAGGTCTATTTCTTCTCCTGAAATTTGGATTTTTCTTCTGCTGATCTGTAGGAATATATTTCTTTCCTCTTCTGTATAAGGCCTCGGCTACACTATTGTCAAAGTCTAGGTTCAGGTCATTTAGGAGTTGGTCGAGCGTGTCTCGTAGGCTGGATTGTCGATCCTCATTTTTTCTTCTTCTCATACTCGAGTTTGGCAAATTGATCCATATGTTTCTCAGTAGTTGACATTATTTTTTCAGTGTCTCTCAAGTTCATGTCAATTTTATCACTGTGGATTGTCATGGTAGAGTCAAGTTCAACGAGTTTCTTCTCAATTTCAGGTATAGACACTGTCTTCTTGCTTGGGATCCCCTCCTGTCCAAACATTCTTAACTCCATGCCCCTCAGTAATCTAACTGTACAACAAGTTAATGTCTCTTGTGCTTTCAATCTTGACTCGATCTCATTTACCTTGTCAATAATGGTCTTAGTAGTAGCTTTGTGTGTCAGGGTAGGTAGAAAGGATATATATAGGGGCTTAGTCCACTCACAGATTTGCAATACTATGATATCCATGGTCTAATTGACACTTAACTTAATGCTATCAATCAATTGGATTACATTGAGTCTTACTTCTTCAGCTGTGGGTAGATTCGGTTCACCTGTGTATTTGTATCTGATTTCCATGAGGAACTGTCCTAGCTTGTTAGCACATTCAAGGTCGTTATGTGCAACATTTTGAATGGCGATATTGTCCTTTTGTCCAAGGTGGTGGCCTGATCCATAGGTTCTATGTAGGGTGGCTTCATACAGGTATTTTCCCTTTGATTCCATTAGCTTCTGGAGAAGTGTAGGTTCAGAGAATTTAATGACAAGTAATTTCTTCATTACCTCCTCGTCTATATCGTACCAGTCATTGGTCCTCTTACAGGCTTTACCTGCATACATACTATCCAAGGGAGTCTTCGCTGAGTTGACCTTTCTCAATATGTTGACCTGGTTACTGACCACACACATTTTGGCTTGGTATGCCCATTCCACAGAATCGTACTCATGACCCTCGTATTTAATGGTACATTTATATAGGTTTGAGAAGGCAGAATATTCTCCTTGGAATGCCAAGCCATTGGGTGTGGGCACAGTCTTAGCATTTTCAAGTGATAAGTCCAGAGGAAGATTTCCAATCTCCCTGTATGGGTAGCTTTGTCCCGCAATCATGATTTGGGTTCCCTTTACAGTGCAGTCAATTTTCTTACTATGAGCTAGGGCCTGTATGGCTCTCAAATCCTTCTGTATTTTCTTCTCAACATCACTTATATCATCTGATAGATGAATGCCTTTCCATGAGGCATTACCTTGGAGATTTTTGACATTGGCGAAGATCTGTAGTTTGTAGTTTGCCGATGAGGAGATTACAATAACAGGTCTATTTCTTCTCCTGAAATTTGGATTTTTCTTCTGCTGATCTGTAGGAATATATTTCTTTCCTCTTCTGTATAAGGCCTCGGCTACACTATTGTCAAAGTCTAGGTTCAGGTCATTTAGGAGTTGGTCGAGCGTGTCTCGTAGGCTGGATTGTCGATCCTCATTTTTTCTTCTTCTCGTACTCGAGTTTGGCAAATTGATCCATATGTTTCTCAGTAGTTGACATTATTTTTTCAGTGTCTCTCAAGTTCATGTCAATTTTATCACTGTGGATTGTCATGGTAGAGTCAAGTTCAACGAGTTTCTTCTCAATTTCAGGTATAGACACTGTCTTCTTGCTTGGGATCCCCTCCTGTCCAAACATTCTTAACTCCATGCCCCTCAGTAATCTAACTGTACAACAAGTTAATGTCTCTTGTGCTTTCAATCTTGACTCGATCTCATTTACCTTGTCAATAATGGTCTTAGTAGTAGCTTTGTGTGTCAGGGTAGGTAGAAAGGATATATATAGGGGCTTAGTCCACTCACAGATTTGCAATACTATGATATCCATGGTCTAATTGACACTTAACTTAATGCTATCAATCAATTGGATTACATTGAGTCTTACTTCTTCAGCCGTGGGTAGATTCGGTTCACCTGTGTATTTGTATCTGATTTCCATGAGGAACTGTCCTAGCTTGTTAGCACATTCAAGGTCGTTATGTGCAACATTTTGAATGGCGATATTGTCCTTTTGTCCAAGGTGGTGGCCTGATCCATAGGTTCTATGTAGGGTGGCTTCATACAGGTATTTTCCCTTTGATTCTATTAGCTTCTGGAGAAGTGTAGGTTCAGAGAATTTAATGACAAGTAATTTCTTCATTACCTCCTCGTCTATATCGTACCAGTCATTGGTCCTCTTACAGGCTTTACCTGCATACATACTATCCAAGGGAGTCTTCGCTGAGTTGACCTTTCTCAATATGTTGACCTGTTACTGACCACACACATTTTGGCTTGGTATGCCCATTCCACAGAATCGTACTCATGACCCTCGTATTTAATGGTACATTTATATAGGTTTGAGAAGGCAGAATATTCTCCTTGGAATGCCAAGCCATTGGGTGTGGGCACAGTCTTAGCATTTTCAAGTGATAAGTCCAGAGGAAGATTTCCAATCTCCCTGTATGGGTAGCTTTGTCCCGCAATCATGATTTGGGTTCCCTTTACAGTGCAGTCAATTTTCTTACTATGAGCTAGGGCCTGTATGGCTCTCAAATCCTTCTGTATTTTCTTCTCAACATCACTTATATCATCTGATAGATGAATGCCT
This sequence comes from Acholoe squamosa, assembly GCA_949317995.1. Classification (NCBI taxonomy): domain Eukaryota; kingdom Metazoa; phylum Annelida; class Polychaeta; order Phyllodocida; family Polynoidae; genus Acholoe; species Acholoe squamosa. The sequence goes on from OX439038.1 coordinate 70,768,387, forward strand.
TTCCATGAGGCATTACCTTGGAGATTTTTGACATTGGCGAAGATCTGTAGTTTGTAGTTTGCCGATGAGGAGATTACAATAACAGGTCTATTTCTTCTCCTGAAATTTGGATTTTTCTTCTGCTGATCTGTAGGAATATATTTCTTTCCTCTTCTGTATAAGGCCTCGGCTACACTATTGTCAAAGTCTAGGTTCAGGTCATTTAGGAGTTGGTCGAGCGTGTCTCGTAGGCTGGATTGTCGATCCTCATTTTTTCTTCTTCTCGTACTCGAGTTTGGCAAATTGATCCATATGTTTCTCAGTAGTTGACATTATTTTTTCAGTGTCTCTCAAGTTCATGTCAATTTTATCACTGTGGATTGTCATGGTAGAGTCAAGTTCAACGAGTTTCTTCTCAATTTCAGGTATAGACACTGTCTTCTTGCTTGGGATCCCCTCCTGTCCAAACATTCTTAACTCCATGCCCCTCAGTAATCTAACTGTACAACAAGTTAATGTCTCTTGTGCTTTCAATCTTGACTCGATCTCATTTACCTTGTCAATAATGGTCTTAGTAGTAGCTTTGTGTGTCAGGGTAGGTAGAAAGGATATATATAGGGGCTTAGTCCACTCACAGATTTGCAATACTATGATATCCATGGTCTAATTGACACTTAACTTAATGCTATCAATCAATTGGATTACATTCATGGTCAACTTGTTGCAATTCTCTGTTAAAATGTCAATTTAATGTTTTACCATGCTAGACTTAAGCACATATAATCTAAGTAGAATTTCCCATCCAATTCATTCTATACAATCTTGGTCTGTTGAATCCAAATCTGCAGGTGACATTTGATATTGTAACTTTTTACCTAAAAAAGCACAAATATAAAATGGCTGCCATTGTTAGCCTAATATGTCTCTATAAATGAGCAGATGTAAGGTAATATGGATCAATGTCATTGGTTATATAAGCCTGGAAATTAATCCAAATTACTGGACAATTCTACTCAAAAATGCCCTATGCACTTCCATAATGGCTCTTTCTGAGATCTGGGCTTTTGGTTTGACTGTGATAAGCTACAGGGCATAGATAAGATTTGAATGTGAAGATAAGTGATCTAGACTCGGCAATCACCTATATTTAAGTGTTGGCAACATAATTTGTGATCACATCCCACAGGTGGGTCTCTAAAGGCCAAATCCCACAATGCGAAAATGGGCAGAAAATCCTTGTGATATAGGATATGTGGTTGCTTAGCCAATATTGTGGTGGAAATATTGTCTAAGGATGGCCTATAAAGGCTAAGAATCCTTGCCAAAGTGCTGGTATTTGGGAAGTGAAATACATCAAAGGTTTTTGATATTTTCTTCACAAAGGGCCAGAAATCTTTGTGATTTAGTGTACCATTGTGATTCCTCTGTTTAAATGCATATTCCACAGGACTTTGATGCCCAATAACAGCAATAGAATCGAAATCACAGAGATCCAGTGCCCAATATCGGCAATAGACTAAAAATGACAGAGATCTACTGCCTAATATCATCAATGGAATCAAAATCACAGAGATCCAGTGCTCAATATGGGCTACTGGTAGGATTTGGGTAAGGTAAAGGTAGAGTGAGACCCCTTGTGATTTAGATTATTGGCAATAGGCCAAGGCTGCCGATATTCAAAATCACAGACATTTCAAACCCATTTTTCGCGTAGTGGGATTCGACCTTAACATCTCTTACACATTAATACTTTGAGTAAGTGGCACATAAATGCATAAGGCTCCTTTGTTCTGATAATGTGTAAAGGGAAATCCTGCAAAATTACTCATCTGGTCATAGAATTGTATATCAGTATTATCTGACATTGACCTCCACCTTTGGGGGAGGGAGACAGGGGCTGATGCTTTACCTTATTCATTACTGTCCAGATTGAAATAGATGAGTACTGATTCATCTAGCCACCTGAATGTATGGAAGGTATATAATATATATGCAAGTAGGCCATAAAATGTCACGATTTATATACTGATTAAGTACATATCTGAGTCCTTAATACACACAGAAAACAGACTGGTTTAGTTATCTAGGCTTAGCTTTATGCATGTGTCTTTGGTGTCTGTAGTTCTATAACCAGCAAAGATGCAATCATTATTGCAAACGACACAGGGCATTACTGTCAGTAACATAAGTGCGCTGTAAAATACTGCAGACAAAAATAAATACAGAGAAAAGAAATTAGTGAACAATTGTCTGTTCATCCAGTCTTTGAAGTTGAACTACACACCAAACATAAATAACTAAGCTATGGTACTTTTTTACCCTTTATATAAAAATTAAGGCATTAGTTCGTCGCTGATCCCCATGCCATTGAAATAGGTTTGGCTGCTTGCCAGGAACAGATAAACCAAAAGAGGCTAGATGAAAGTATGTACTTTTTTTCAAAATTAACTCGATTTTTCTCTCCAATTCTACTATAATTTTTATTTTCAGGGTTTGAAATACTCTTAGCCTTACCCATGACTTAATCTAAGTTTTTGTTAGAAGAAAAGTGAAGCAGGCATAACACGCCATCAAAACTATCCCCCGTCTGCCGTGAAAAGCAGGCACAATATGTCGGGAAAGTTGGCGCACCTTCACTATGCAACGTCAAGTCACTAGGCAACGTTATGAACGCCACAGTAGACTCACCACAGATGGCACCACAGATTTTGCTGCCTGTTTGGGGAGCAGGGAGGGCCGAGGAGGGGGTGAGGGGGAGGAGAGGGAGGAGGGCATTCACCCTAAAAGCTACCGTATTGCGCCTATAGATATTCTCCAAAGGAGTCATGCACAAATGATTTCTGATATTGTTGCTATTGACCCATACTGTTTACCCCCGAAACATTAAGGTAAAATGAATTGATTAAGATATTTACCCCTAAACTTTTGAAGTGGGCCCTTCCGAAAGCATCTGCTTGGAGAGTGATGTTACTGCCCCACATTTGTCACTAAGTGGCGTCATGTCACTATAAGCAATGTCACGTCACCCTGGCACGTCACATAACCCCAGTTTGCATTGAAAAACATGCACAATTTGCCGTGTAAAGTAGACACCAATTTGCCAAGTGAAGCCGTGAAGCCAGCATAAGACGCCATCAAAACTATTCCCAGTCTGCCGTGAAAAGCAGGCACAATATGTCGGGAAAGTTGGCGCACCTTCACTATGCAACGTCACGTCACTAGGCAACGTCATGAACACCACAGTAGACTCACCACAGATGGCGCCACAGATTTTGCCACCTGTTTGGGGAGCAGGGAGGGCCGAGGAGGGGGATGAGGGGGCGGAGAGGGAGGAGGGCATTCACCCTGAAAGCTACTGTATTGGGCCTATGTATAAGCTTACTGGATTATGTTCTCACTATCTAGTGGCAAAGCCACTAGTGTATATTTAAAGGGGTCTCATGTCTGAGTCTCTAGAGTGCAAACCGGACTTGAACAGAATAAAATATATCTTACTATGGTAGATACCTTGAAAGGGTTATAGACAGCTCAGTGCAGCCACCTGTGTGACTAAGTGAATACTACACATGCATGAAAATCCAAATTATCATGATTATACCATGTCTCCCGAAAGTGATGCAGAACTGAGGCCGAAAACTAACACTGGGCCTATTGTTTTTTTTTTGTTTTTTTTTTATTATAGGAACTCCATATCTTCCATGTACATAGCTAAGGTCCATGGGGTCAAGGCTGTATAATTTGTTTTTTCTTAAATATAGTGGTGGTTGCTATGCTGAGCAATACAAGTTCCATGTCAGCTTTTCACCCAGCGTGTCAGTTTTTCGCCCAGAGTGTCAGCTTTTCACACTGAACACTTCTGATGGACCTACAGGTAGTAAAATTATGTTAGGATTAGGTTCATATGCCATTCACTTCACTGAAAACACATACATGTAGATTCTCTGACTTAAAAGTCATAATTTGCTTGAGTTCTTTAGATTGCCAGAGTGTTGCATCTTTCTCCTTCTATATGAAATGCATCTCAGGCACTGGCACTTCATAATTCAATGTTTTTATGATAAACTACACATAGTTTGAAACCAGCCATATAGATTATTAGTGCGGCCCTGATTGTTTTCTAGGATGTCAGATAACGTGATATTCCGGGAGGCGAGTTTTGCGGACAAGGCAGTGGTGCTGGCCTTCCATGACAATGTCTTAGAGGGAGGCGATCACCTCCCAGCCTTGTACAAGATTCAAGATTCAAGATTCAATTCAAGATTCAAGATGGCTTTATTGACTAATGTACAGGTACACTTATGTCAGCACCAGGTTTTCATTTACAATGTTGTAGACAGATTTTATATATGAGTATATACAGTTCACAGCCCCTGGCCTTTTAGATGATTTGCAATATGGGGCCACTGCTAGTATTTGAGAAAGTTTCCTAGTGTCATCGTGTCTTTTATAGTAATCAACAAACTTGAGGTATTTTGTTTCAAACACTGACTGTGCGTTTCTCATCTCAGGCATGTTACAATGTAAGAAGACATGATTGACATCTTGCACAGCATTACAGAATGTGCACTTAGAATTGACAGGTTTCTTTCCTCTATATCTTCTTGACAGGCTGTCAAGTGTACAGTTATTGTCAGTCCGGAGTTTAACAATAATGGTTCTAATTTTAGGTGATTCTGTATGCGTTAGGTATTCACGCTCTTCATAAATGTCATTGAGATCATCTTTACACATCTTGATAATTCTACACTTGCTAGTATTCTCTGGGTTATCAATGTACTGGTTGTATTTCTGAATATGTGCATCATTTAACCTTCTCTTTATATTGTTTTTGAGTGAGGACTTTGACCAAACATAAGGATCGAGCCAGACATTCTTAAAACCGATTTTAAACAAGAGGTATTGGATATCTTTAAGCCATTGGTGGTTTTCACTCTTCATGGTAGAGAAGGCCTCATTTAGAATAGGGTTTTTCGATCCATGCTCAAGCCTCAGCCAATATAGAATGTTCAGTACGATTATTTTGGATTCAATAGGAAATCTCCCTAACTCGCCTAGTGCAAGAGTAGTACTTGGGTCAATATCCTTCAAACGCCCATTTCATGAAACGCACGTAATGGAAAATAAAGGTGTCCTTTTTTCAAAACCTGTCAAATTTTCTGAAAATACATTTATTTACCTCCAAAAAACACTAAACGGGAGGATTTTGGTCCCAGCGGTTCAGTTTTTATTAACGGCAGAAGGTGGACATGTCTTTTCGAGAAAAACGTCCGTAATTTTAATTCATTTCTCATGTTCAATCACTTAACACATATCTACAACCTGCTGACCATGGCTTCTTTGGGTTCATTTTACAGTAGTCAGTTGTGGTAATTGTTTAAATAGCTTTTAACCTTGTATCATGATTTATTTAACAGTAGGACTTCTTACAAAAAGGACAATTTCACTAGAAATTCTGAAAGTCCATGTCATGCCAAGTATGCTGCATGAAAGTTCTTGCTGTTTCAACAAGAAGCAGTCCTTGAAATATCTCTTTCTTATCATGAAACTCCAACTCACTATCTTTCATTTGGACCCACAATCAGGTGTAATGTTCATATTTATATCAGTCCCACACACTCTCAAAGTTGGGTTAATTAATGAATTTATATTATGGGCGTTTGTCCACGGACCATACATTCACTAGCCATGTTCTTGTATCACCTTGATGGCCACAGGTCCCACCAGTTATTCCTCAGACCCCCTATCTTCCACATATAGGTAGTAAACACATGTGGCATCATAATCTATACCCCATACCTCTTGCAAATCTCATTTTCCCTGACATCCACCCAACTTTACTAATGTTAAAAGAAAAAGTTGTAGATCCAAAAAATTTTTCTTTTCCATCAATACCTAAGCCACGCAGAAGCATACACTGACTTATCATTCAAACAACTTTCAACATGTAGGTATATGTCTTTACTTTCACTTTGACCTTAAAATTAATGGATATGGTTTGAATAAAGGGAGCTCAGACTCACATATTTCATCCAATAATTAATCTTACGGACGTTTGCGCTCACTCCCTATTTTGTAGGGATTTGACAGCTCTATCCTATGTGGCCTCCATGTGCTTCCTAATCCCCTCAGAGCTTTCATACATTAAAATGCCAAAGCATGTGGCTGTGTCCTGCTGGCCCCAAATCAATTGTAATCAACCATTAGACCATACATTCTACATCTGAAAACCAGCTTCTCCAAAAATTATAAAAATTTTGAAAAAAGTCTAAACGTGTTCCCTACCTTTAAACCTTGAACACCACTTTACATTTCATCCCCTCCCCTTATTTACTGTTTCTCTATGTACCCAGTTATATATCCTATTAAACCCATGAACCCAAACCACCCTGCCACCAATTTTTCATTCATACATCCCCTCTCTACTCACCCACCTATTTAAATTATGGACGTTTTCTGTCGACCTCTGGCAAATTGGCCAAAGACCATGTCCTGCCACACCGCTCACAGCTCCTCTATTTCTAACTCCAAACCTTATATTCTGCCACCACTTATAAGAGACACCCTCTGCTATCCCTTCCTGTTGTTATTGACCTATACCTATCCATTTTCCTTTAAAAATTACACCCCAAGTAAAACTTTTACCAAAAATTTTCCCTGTTTCAACCATGTAGCCTGACTTAGTACTTCAACCACTGTACAGTGACGTTCCCCGGGAACCTAACATATGCCCCTACATAGACCCAAATATGTTTGGAGTAGAACCCCTATGCTGAAACCTCATGTAGGCCACAGAACAGGTACCCAGCAGCTGTCAAGTCAACATCCAATATTTATTACGGGCGTTTTCCACGGACAACCACTTTTCATCATCGCCTTCCTAGCTCCCCCAAAATAGAAAAAAAAAAGAATTTTTGCTTTCAGACAAGGAAAACAGTTATTCCTGTTCCTTCAGCAGAGCTGAAACAGTTATAAAAACTAAATCATTCTGAGTAACATGTTCTGAAAGTTGTTTCAATGATCTAAGCATTCATCTCTCATCAATTACCAACCTGAATTTTCAAAAACAACTCCATGTAGCATTACCTGTTCTGGTATAGAGATCTATCATGTCCAGGCCCACTGCTTCACCATTACAAAAATGCCTGAACTTACTAATGTCACTTAAATTATCACTCTAACTTCTCTTATCTAGTGTACTATAATAAAAATTACGGACGTTTGCGTCGTTAAGCAAACATTACAAAATATCTATGTAATATGGTTTAAAATGGTTAGTAGTCATCAACATGCAAATAAAGGTTCTTGGGGTCTGCTCTCCTCCTCTCTGGCTCCACCTGTACCTGCTTAATTAACTCTTAAACCTACAAAACCAACTGTGAACCAACTGTGTTAATTAATCAATTTTAAAAGTAGCCTTTCCTATATACAGTGTTTGAACATAAATTTTGATATTGTCTAACATATATACATTTAAAATAACGGGCAAAAATCAAACACTGCATAAGGAAGGACTGATAAAGAAATTTGTCTGGCCTGTTCCTACATGCGAAGACTGGAGAGGAGGTGTGAAGACGGTGGTGCAATGTCCTTGTACTCCCCTCGGCTCACATGGGTTCGGCTGTGCAGACAGGTCAAGTCCGGTTGGTATGTACAGTTCTGTAGCCTCAAGCCCTTGCGGGCGAAGCTAGAGTCCATAGTAGTAGGTATGTGTCTCTAGACTGAGGTGTAGGTACTCTACTTGCTGTTGGCTCTACCTATACGCCTGGTAGGTAGCCGAGGTCTGCAGTCTACCCTGACCTGGTAAAGGGCCTGGACTGACTGAAACTCTTCATGGGTTAGCAGTAGGTTCCGGGAGCGGGCGTTGCTGTAAGGGGATGCCACAGGGCAGATGATGTCGGCCTCGGATATTTCTTCTTCATCTTTCAACTTCGGCCAGGACAACTTGATGTTCTTGTCCCAACTGCTTCCAGCTCTGAAGCCGGGTCTCAGAAAGTTAAGGTTGTAATAACCGCGGGCAAGCCTCTCGCTGGTCACTTCAGCGACATACCATGAATTCCCCCACACAGCTGCAACATAACTTCCACGCTCATACACTTCCTGCCGCACACAGTCATGGTGGACATCAGAGGTGTCCTCAACATAGCGAGCACCCACGTGCTCTGCAGTGTCGACCTCCTCCGGTGCTGCAGGTTGCTCAGTCTCTATCTCTTCCTCTATCTCTTCCTCTGTCTCTTCCTCTGTCTCGTCCGGGATAAGTCCGCTCTTGATGGCCTGGGCACGCGCTCGTCTAGCATCTTTCTCTGCCTCTTCCTTCTCAGCTGCATTATGGGCTAACTCTGCAGCTTCCATCTGCTCCGTCTCCAATTCACCAAGGCGTAGCATAATGTCATAGTCATATAGTAGGAACTCCTTCCACTGGGATCTTACAGGGGTGGAAGCACACTCATTGTCAAGCAGAGGGATGTTGTTCTCTCTATCCCAGCAGCACTCGTCGAAGCACGATGTTGCACGTGTGCAGATCTTCTCCGAACGGGCAGTGACTGCTACTGAGTGTATGGTCATGGAGCCTTCTACAGACTTTGGGGAAACAATGAAGGGCAACCGGCTGCGTGCATCATAAGTGTTCTTCATGGACATACAATCATACTGCACGGTTCCCTCTCCATCATTACAATGTTCAACAAACAGCTGGGCAGTGTAGATGTCATTACCCTTCTTCACTTTGTAGTCCACCTTGCGTTTCGCGGCTGCACCAACGCCGTCACATGGACCTTTGCCATGATTGGTCTCGAAGTAATTCCACGTGCCGTCGAGTTGATACAGCTCATGGTGGCGACATACCAGACTGTAGATCGAGATATTCCTATACTGGGATGATGGTGAATCCGTCCAGTAGTGCACGATCTTGATGTGCGGGTAGTTCTCGGTGATGTAGTTGCACACTCGCTTCATTATATGGCTGATGGTCCCAGCGTCATGCTTGCGGTCATCGCTCACGTAGCAGAGGCACTTTGATACTGTCAGGCCATCCTGCTTCAAGTGAATGACGACTGGGTGGACAGTGATTCCATCTTTGTTGAAAAAGACAGACTGAATCTCACCGCCCTCACCAAACCCTACTAGCCAGTTCTGGGCAAAGTCCATCTGTATCGTACAGTCTGTATCGCCAAGCTCTTCACGCTGCTGGCGGACTTTACTGTGCTGATGTTTTGCACGGTCGGAGTGGTTCTTGGTAACGTCAAAGTCCTTGATCAGCTGTTCTATGAAGTCAGTCTTGTCCAGGGTACAGTCCACAGGGCGCAGTCTGTTCACCCAGACAGTCTCATTTACCTTCTTGGTGGCAAGCAGCACTGGTGTAAACTGCCACTGCTTGAAGGTAATTTGATCAGGTAAGTTAGAATAAGTGTAGTCCTTGTTCAGCCTTCCGGTGTCATCTCTCAAAGCCTTCTCGAATGGGGATTGACTGGCACAAACCGGGCATAAGCGTTGATGGCCTTCAGCTTCAATGAATAGTTCTGATGGGTTTTACAGAGACAACACTCAACCTTGTGCTGCCGTAGGGGGACAATCCACTTACACTTCCTTAGCACACGAGTGAAGTGGTTGTACTGGCACTGGTACTTCGCGGGAGCACGGTCTCTGTAGGTAGCATGGATCTCCTTAACATCCATCAGTAACACACGCTTTTGCCTCACTTTCTTTACCCCGTCTGACTCATCCTTTGCGAAGAGAGTCACCTTCTCCTTCTTCCCTGGACACAACCAAGTGAACTCACCATCCTGGACGAAGGCTATGATAAAGGCTTCAAGTTCTTTCTTATTAACTCCACGGTCGGTAATGTCCTTGTTCACATGTTTGGCTGCCTTCCCAGTGAGACCGAACTTCTTAGCCATAACAGCCATAAGTTTCTTCTCGGTGAGAACTTGTGGGTCTGCTAGGCTGTGCAGGATCTTCTTCCTCTTGTTACGGCTCAAGGTCTCATTGACATGCTGGGAAATGACATCCACAGCCTGAAGGATGCAGTTGTCACTCACTGATTTCTTACGAGCTTCAGCGAGTTCAAGCTGTCTCTCCTTGCGCTCGAGTTCTGCTCGGAAAGAAGCAATTTGAGCATCAACTTCCTGCTTCTCATGCTCAAGGGACTCAAAGTCATCAAGTTGGGTTCTGAGTCTCTTGTCATAACCTGAGCGCATCTTACGGGCGCGCCGCTCGTGGATGCGAGCACACTCTGGGTGAGGGAAATGCTCCACCGAGCCTTCCTTCCCTGGTGCTTGTCGCACTTCCAGCTCCGCCTGGGGGTCGCTGGATGGTCCAGGATGAGACGCGTCACCTGCGCTGTCGGGTTTGTTATGGCCACTGAAAGAATAAATGCAACAAGAATGAAAATAAAGAAACACTAATATAAATTATGGGCGTTTGCGCGCGTACTTCAAAACATTGAATTAAGAGTGATTAAGTTAATGAATTCACATAAATGTGAGATATTGAAACACTATCTATGTTCAGATGATTTGATTTGGTGTGACTAATTTATAAAGATGCCCACGATGCTCCAATGAAGTGCTGGTGACACTGCTAGCTCCAGCACTTCATTGGTGCATCGTAACGACCAATCATTTTTCAACTTACCATGGTGTTGGCAAAGACATGCGGGCAGACTGCCGTGGAGCTGGCGCTACTGGTGTCGAGCGGGATCGCTTCTCTGTCATGATAACCACGCTGCTTAGCGCCCTCAGCTCTTTTATAGCTGGTCTCCGCGGAGTCGTCTTGCCATCGTTCAAGTCACTATCAAATTATATTCAATTTGTCACTTATTCTATACAAAAGACACAAACTCACAGAAAAAATGAATTAATTTGAATTTAAAGAAACCTTTATTTACTTGTTATATAGATCTATTTCACAGAACTTGTCTTATGTACAATGAGGACATTTATGTTACATGATAACTTTCAAATAAATCTAGGACTTCCATTATAAATGTATTTGTATGTACATGTTAGTCTAGTTGTCTTCGTCGGTTGAAGAGACTGAAGAGATGGTTATTGGACTCCAGATAGGCACGGTTGAGTACAAAACGGGGGGGAGGTCTTCCAGAGCAGAACTGCCAACAAGAACAATTGAACAAATGTAAGAAAAGAAGATAGATTGCCGCTAAACATTGACCATAATAAAAATTATGGGCGTTTGCGCGTACACTCTCAACTTGAAATCAACATTAAAGCAAAGTGTGTTTTAGTTTCATTACTTAACTCTAAATTAGGACAGATCTGGAAAACACTTACTTTTCGGTGGCGGGTTTTGCGGCTGGTGGCACCACTGGCCTTCGGATCACCAACTCCCGTGTGGCAGGCGCCACAGCTCCACGGCCCTCTCTTCCGGGTGGTGTGAGGCAAAGGGGGCGACGAGAGGTGCTAGAAGAAAAAGGTGAGTCTGTAAAGTAACTATTTTTTTATTTCAGATTTCTGGAATAGCTGAAATACACCCTTCTTCTTTTATTATTTACTGAAGTATCTATTGCAAAAAAAAATAGTATATACGGGAGTAGGAGTACTTACTTTGGGGTGGTAGTATCCTGCTGTTTCTCCTGCGTTGAGTCCTCCTTCGTCAAGTCCTCCTGGGCCGTCTCCACCTGGGGCGTCTCCTCGACCTGCAGGGCAGCTCCTGCTGCTGCACTGGCTGCGGTACGCCTCTTCCTCCTGGTAGGGATTATGAAATAAAGTTATTGTCAGTGAATTGGGATACAGGCCATCATAGTATATATATACATGTACATACATGTAGAGTAGGAGTACTTACTTTGGGGTGGTAGTCTCCTGCTGTTTCTCCTGCGTTGAGTCCTCCTTCGTCAAGTCCTCCTGGGCCGTCTCCACCTGGGGCGTCTCCTCGACCTGCAGGGCGGCTCGTGCTGCTCTGGCTGCGGTACGCCTCTTCCTCCTGGTAGGGAGTATGAAATAAAGTTATTGTCAGTGAATTGGGATACAGGCCATCATAGTATATATATATATACATGTACATGTACATGTAGAGTAGGAGTACTTACTTTGGGGTGGTAGTCTCCTGCTGTTTCTCCTGCGTTGAGTCCTCCTTCGTCAAGTCCTCCTGGGCCGTCTCCACCTGGGGCGTCTCCTTGACCTGCAGGGCGGCTCGTGCTGCTCTGGCTGCGGTACGCCTCTTCCTCCTGGTTAGGAGTATGAAATAAAGTTATTGTCAATGAATTGGGATAGAAGCCATCATACATATACAGAGGTACATTTACATGTATACATATATATATATGGGAGTAGGAGTACTTACTTTGGGGTGGCCTTGACAGCAGACTTAGGGCGGCTCGGCTCAGCTGAAGCATATACTGCTTTGCGGGTCTCATCCGAAACCTTCATAAACAGTAGAATAAGATCAATATTACGAAAGAAAGACAAGGTAAGTGACAATAATCAAAAAATTATAACATACAGCAAAGTTGTTTTTGAATTGTGAATGTTCTTAAACATTTGTCCATGAGATGAAGATTCAATATGAATTCATGAAATAACATACAATATACATTCATTTAATTTTACAACATCTATAGATAGAAAGTGGGGAAAATGAATAATTCTTTTCTTGAAACTGATACTCACTACTAGAGATCTACGCTGCTGGGGTGCGGCATCCTCGGTCTGCTGGGGTGCCTCATCGGTCTGCTGGGGTGCCTCATCGGTCTGCTGGGGTGCCTCATCGGTCTGCTGGGGTGCCTCATCGGTCTGCTGGGGTGCCTCATCGGTCTGCTGGGGTGCCTCATCGGTCTGCTGGGGTGCCTCATCGGTCTCCTGGGGTGCCTCATCGGTCTCCTGGTGTGTCTTGTCCTCCGTTGCCTTGGGTGCATGCTCCTTGGTGGACTGATCGGGGGCCGCTTGGACCTGGCCGGGTGCCTTAAACTTTCCCCTACCCCCATGGCCTTGAGATCTCTTCTCCAGATGAGGAGGGAGAGGGGAGTTGGGGTTCTGTTTTAGAAAATTTCTCCTTTCGCGGTCTAATTTACCACAGGCTGACGACAACTCTCTCTCCCTTTGCTTCTTTTTAAAAGCTTCTGATCCTTCACCCCCTTCCTCGGCCGCTTCTTTCAGTTCTCTACGCTTTTTTACCGAGCGTTCGGCATCTTTTTCTAGTTTTTTGGCATATTCATCTGGGTCTTCCTGAACTTTGTCTCGATGCCTCTGGGCACATTCTTTCCCGGACATCTTGTCGTCACCCTTGGATGGCCTACCTACACTCTTCCTTCCTTGATCGTCAGACATTCTTCTGTTAGAGAAAAGAAAAGAGAGAAAGTTTGTTAAAAGGAACGCCCGCAAACGCCCGTAATATTAATTCAAAAATAAAGTGGCAATGGGATTCTGCAAAAATGCCTGTTTGAAAGACACAACAGAGGTGCATCTTCACCCCTGATATCAAGTCCCTATCTACATTTTTTCCCCTGTCAACAGAGGATTTTCTATTATGCTTACGGGCGTTTGCCGAGAGAAACGCCCGTAATTGTAATTAAAATTGTACTTTAAACTAAGAGAGTAAGGGAGGAAATAGTCCATTTTGGGCAAGAACAAAGTACATCAGTAGGCCTAACTTTGGACATATAGAACAGGTGGGCAGGATATGGCTGATAAGAGAAATGCACAAATCTATGTCAGCGACGAACGCCCACAAACGCCCATAATCAATATCACCACATGGTCTCCAGAGTGAAATGGAGGGGTGTAAAAGCAGTTTCTTCATAGAAATTTCAGAACTAGGTGTAAGAAGGGGGTCAGGGGAAGGACAGGAGGGCTAAAACACAAGATTTTAGAGAATAATGACTTTCACATATATCTTTTTGTGAGCTAAGTGTACTGTTTCGGACAAGAAAATGGTTTTTGAAGGTGAAAACATACTATATATGACATTAAAAATCATCCAAAGAGGCAGGGGAGAAGAAAGGAGACTGTTTTCTAACATAAAATGGAAGTTCATTGATGTTTGGGGCACACCTTTGTATAGTATAGGTCCACGACATAAATGTAAACAACAACCGAAACTTTACGGGCGTTTGTGGGCGTTCGCAAACGCCCGTAAGATATATTACGTCACATTCTGGAACGTCGTGGAAATGGTCTTTGCAGACACGCGGGCACGTCGCTGCCTCTTTTAAAATGTTCCTAAAGAACTAATTCATCGATTAAACACACAATTTTTACAGCCAGGTTGATCTATGGTCCGAAAAGTATGCCCCTAACATACAGAGATACACGAAATCTTACCTTTGGTCAAGTTTGCAGCTAGATTTTCACTTCTGAAGACAACCCAGTAGGACTCCAAGGATGAAAGATGGCGGCCGCGTCATCGGCTCACCCTCCGCCAGGAACCAGCTCAGCTAGTACCGAACGCCGGCTGTAGGGGTCCCCGAGAATTCCCGCCACTATAAAACTTATGGGCGTTCGGATAGGCAAACGCCTGGCAAACGCCCTACATCGACTCGATGTATATTCGAGGGTAGAGAAGAGGGAGAGGGTTCAGGGAGGGTAAGAACTGTTCTGTAGGAGAGAATTTAGTCTAGGGTACACTTCTCCACAGGTTAGAAAGACGTAGGTGTGGTTTTAATGGAAGATATTGCCACTTCTTTAATTTCGTTTGGACAAACGCCCGTAAGCAAAACTATTTTATGAAACTCTCCCAAAACACATTTTCATGGGAAAGAGTGGCGATGGGGGTCTGTTTATTAGTTAAATGGGCAGTAAATGAAGGGAACTACTTTCCCAAAGAAGAAAAATGGATATAGGGGTACTAGTCTCTGACCAGAAGTACCTGGGAAGGGCAGGTTGGACCTCCCCGACAGATGTGGTATGTTTTGGTATATGAAGCCCACTTGGTGTGTATTACAGATAGAGGGTCAAAATTAGCTTGAGTTAGGCCCAAGACTTCATGCTATGGGCTAAAAAGGAGAAAAAATACCTGTGGCTATCCATGTCACATTTATTGGAGACAGTTCTTTGACATTTCAGTGTAAAAAGAGGAAAAAACACCTTTTCTCCGACTTTCAAGCTGATTTCTGCAGCATAATTAAATATAAATAACGTAAAATTATACATTTTTATAGCCCCCCTTATGTTAACAGTACATCAGGTATAAGAAACAATAGATAGAACTCATTGGTACTACCCCAGGGCTGTGTGAATGGGACAAGTACCCAAACGCCCGTAATATAAATCAAAATGGACGTTCGGTAGATATTGACCCACTTGCATATTTTGATATACCCAGAGCAAACTTGCAACTTGTAGAGTAAAACACTTCTACCGGACAGGCCTTTCTGACGCCTTCAGAGGTTAAGTCCTCAATTATAAGAGTTACCGGTTGCTTTCTGTACGCAGACAGGATTTTGATTTTGTCACAGATATTGGCTAGAGTCACATAAGCTACCTGTGTTTTCTTATAGAATCTACAAGATAATATGTTTATATCCTCGACACCTAACAGTTTAAATAGTGTTAACAGATCTCTTTTTGATTTTACCTCAGATCCACTTATAGATATAGAACAGTTACTACATAAGGTATGGTTCGGTGTTCAACTTCCGGTGGGTTAGCGATCGATAATCGGCGATGTTTTAAATGACTGTATCTCTCAAACTACATGCCACTGTGCTTGATATTTGTAAAGAGGAGTACTTTGTCGTCATTTAGAATCCAAGTTTGTTGAAATCGGACAAAAATTGAGCCCAGGGCATGACACTTTGTGTGGGCGATAATAGGTGAATTTCAACAAATCTAGCAAGTGGCTCTGTCACTATACATGTATGTCACTATATATGTTTTCCTTCTGGATGCGTTAAGACACCTAAGGATATTATGGCATCCATACTATCCCCCTCCTCATCTCCACAGGATTCTGAGTGGGAGGATATCTCTCTGACATCTGAGGGCTCTAAAATAAAATCCATTTCTTCATCCTTGACAAGGGGCAGCAGACTCCCTCTCAGGCTAATAACACTCCAGACGTCTCAATTGTCCGGTCTACCTCAATGCCCATACTCAACTTACAGGCAGATACCACCCTGGTAGACTCTGGCAGCAGCGAACCAGAGAACAACGAAGCGCAAGCAGAAACTTCTAACCCAGATGATACTCGCCGTGACTACCGAGGTCGAAAAGGGCCACAGACAGGCAAACAACGGTATGACCCAAGAACACCAGACTCACACCATAGCTTGTGCGGCTGTACCATTGAATACTAAGGATGACAGGGAGCACCGTGAGGCCAAACACTGCCCAAAGCAAGAATGCCAGATTCCTGACTCAGATGGTACTACTTTATCAGCGACTACTGTGGGTAAGAAAAAACGACATGGGCCAGTTCACCACGACACCCCAGCCCCAGATATTGCTGCTCTGCAATTCACTACAGAGACTGTGAAGGGACATCATGGAGCTGAAGACGGCAAGAGGAGAGATTTTCAAACTCCAGCCCCAGATGGTACTACGGCAAAGCTGAAAAATCTGCTAATTATAAGTGAAAATGAGAACCGCAAGCTCAAACTGGACCTGCGGGACACAAGGGATACCCTGGCAACAAGAGACGCAAACCTAAGTGCCCTGAAATCTGCTCGTAAGGACTACCTGCATGACTTATCAGTCACAACAGACGGCGGTAAAAGTGAGAGGCTCGCTAAACTCCTCATGGCGAGTGAGGACGAGCTGCGGCAAACAAAAGTATCCCTGAATAAAGTCAAAGAGACACTTACCACCAGGGAGGCCAAGTTAGCATCATTTGATACATTCCAGGCTGCCCACTCCCTGCTGCGTGATGAGCTTGAAAGTGTGAGGGACCAGTTAAAGGTCCTCCAAGACAGTAACAATGATGTCGTCTACTTCAGAGGGTGGAAGAATATACTCTCCACCCACTACCCATGCCATTTGACAGACAAGGGCCTGTCATTTAAATCACAGGAGCATCTGTACTGCTACAACAAGCTGAAGCAGCATGGGCTCGATGACAAAGCTGAAGAAATGAGGAAGCTAAAACATGCTGGCATGGCAAAGGGGTACACACAAAAAAAGGTACCCAAGCCTTCCAGTGATTGGGACAACATGAAAGGGGAAGTCATGTTGCACATAGGAACAATTCGGACACAGCAGTCACGGGAGTACTATGACGCCCTCCAGGCCACTGGTACCAGCCAACTCATCCACAACATGGAGACGGACTCATGCTGGGGATTTGGCAGAGATGGTAAAGGGGTAAACCTCATGGGAGTCACTCTCCAGAACGTCAGGGAAGAGATTCGAAAGACCAGCCTCATCCCCCCTGCTGCCCCTACAGCCGGCACAACCCAAACAACTGCAGCTCACACAAGTGCGTGCACAGTGCCAAGCACCCCTGCTGGAACTGACGTGATTATCCTCTCAGACTCAATGCTGCAAGGTATTGACCAGTGCATGGGAGATGTCCGGGCCTTTGTAGATGTCAACCCCGGTGCAGACATCAAGGGTGTCCGGCGCCGCATAGCGAATGTGCTACAAGGGAAAACTCCTAAGTATGTCATCGTCCATTGTGGGACGAATAATGTGGAACAGGGATATTTCAACAGCATGAAGTCTGAATATCAGGCATTGGTTAGTGACATCCTGTTTTACAACCAGGACACAAAGGTGGTGCTCTCAGGAATACTCCATCGCTATGACAAGGCGCACCTGAACCTTAATGACCGTATTGACAACTTCAATGATTTCTTGGAGTCACTGCATTCAGAGCGGGTGTGTTTTGTGGACCACAATTCCACTTTCAAATACCTGCCCAGTAGGCTTAAGAAGGACAAATTGCATCTTCGTCAGCCAGGTTTGAAGCAAGTAGCAAGTAATCTGAAGATTGTGATCTCAGGAGAGGAGGCAGCAAATAACCCAGTGACAGTGGCCCATCAGAAAACGGCCCGCCAAGTCCCTGCTGGAGGAAATGGCTGGTCAGCCCCTGTGCACAATAAACTAAAGGGTGGCCAAAACTCACAGAATCACCCGAGGGCTGTCCCGATACCGGTCAGCAATAGATTCTCAGAACTAGAATCTGAAGAGGATGTTACTGGTCACAGTAATAAGGGTGCCTATCCAACGCAACCCAGTCGAGGGCAGGCCAAGGCCAAGAAGGTCCCTCAGACCTCTACCCCACAACCATCTCCATCCGTGGCCTTTGAAAAGCAAATGAGCATGGATGAGTTGCAACAACTCATGAAAGAAACATTTGTACGCCTAAAAGATGAGGAGGAGCCACAAGCTCAGGTCCAAGCCCCCGAGACATGCACAAGCGACCAAAAGTCATCCGACAAGGACAAGGATGGGGATAGTAACGACCCTAGCCCTGCCCTACATCAAGTGCCACAAGCTCAGGCCCAAGCCTCCCAGCCAAACCAGAGCAACCAGGGAACAGCAACCAAGGACAAGGATAGTAATACTTCTAGCTCTACCCTACCACAAGTCCAGACCCAAATCTTGCAGCCAACCTTTACTGGGGTTACGGGGCTTACACAAGTACTGCCCTATGTCCAACCACCAAACCTAGGTCAGATGACCTACCCGCAAATGCCTTTTGCACAGCTACAGAGTGGGTTCGGTCAATTATCACCTAGTATCCCTGCCCAACCTGGCATTGTCTATAATGTTGGGCTACAGCCGTCCCACCCCAGCTGGCAGGCGATGGTGCCCGGCGGTTGGGGCCAGAGCCCATGGGGACAAGTCCCAATGATGTTATTCCGTTAACATCACCCCATGGGCATGGTTTCTCTAAAACCCTACCCTCAAACAGTTTCTGCAGAGCTCCAGGAGCTGAGCCACATCCACTCTTGTTAGTCAGCCCAGAGGTTATTTCCAATGTGGATATCAAATGTCAAGTCCAACACCTGCGAATCATAGGACTGAACGTCTGTGGCCTTATCTCGAAGCTTAACTATGCAGTACTAGAAGACTATATTTATGATAACTTTGATGTCATTAGCCTATCAGAGACAAAGCTTGATGCTCTTGATGAGGCAAATATAGACATAGAAGGTTTTACCCCGTTTTATCATCATAGGGAGAAATTCTCGAGGAAGTCAGGGGGCATAGCTACATTTTTCAAAAATGAAATAGCAAAATATGTTAGCCCCGTCAAACCTAGTGAGAATGAATTTGTCCAGTGGTTAAGACTAGAACCAATAATCTTAGGATATAACCTCATTTTAGGAACTGTTTACATTCCCCCCTCAGACTCCCCCTACAGCACAAGTGAGGAGTTTGAAAGCATACTGTCTGACCTTATCAATATACAGAGTCTTGATTCTGATTGTGAAATATGTCTGGTCGGTGACTTTAATGCAAGGACTGGAAGTGCACATGACTTTACAGAACCAGGTAAACATGTACAACATGAAACAGGTTTGGAGGACATTGCAAGTGAAATCTACTTAGACACTACTGCTATGAGGAGGCTGGGTATAGAAGTAGAAAGGATGTGGACTGACCAGAAGCTCGACTTAAATGGTAAGAAGCTTATTGACCTCTGCATAAGTGCAGGCCTCCTCCTTGTAAACGGTAGATTTGGCAAAAGATTAGCTGAATTTACGTGTAAAGGTGCGAGCACTATAGACTACGCTGTTGCAACTGCATCGTTGTTTCCTTCTATAAACACTTTCTCTGTTGGTACTTTTGACTCCTGCCTGACAGATGTGCATTCCCCTATCATTCTAGAGCTCTCTACATCAAGTCCACCTGTGGTAACACAGAATGAGCCTTGTACTCGGGATATTGGCCTTTAAGTGCCTTCCACTAGAGTATGTTGGGAAGTTGGTAAGGGTCCAGTGTTTAAAGAATCGTTTGATCTGGATATTGTTTGGAATATAAATGCACTTATCAGAAACATGCAAGAGTCAGGTACCGAAGTAGTCCAGGCAGACATTGACCACATATCCAAGTTGGTCACCCAGCTGTACATGGAGAGTGGTAAGCATACCGGTGTTATTAAAACTACCCCACAGAAGGGCTACAAATAATAGCACAGGTGCATACCGGAAACGCATAATGCCCAGAAAACCCTGGTTCACGGAGGAGTGTGAGAAAGCCCGAAAAGAAGTGCTCAAGATAAAAAATCGCTATGCCATGGGTAAGGACCCTGCAGATAAGTTTTTGTTAAAACAGTTAAACAAGAAATACAAGAAAACCATAAGGCTTGCCATATCAAACTACCACAGTAAGTTGACTACAAAGCTATGGGGTGTAAAAAGTACAAACCCTAAAGAATACTGGAAGATCATTAACAATGCCCAGGGTTCGAAAAGCAAGAGTGCCCTAATCTCTCTTGACTCTTTCAAGACCCACTTTGAAAGCCTGAATGTGGTAACGAATGCACCTTATGAGTATGCAAATACTGACGATGATGGTTTAAGGACTGATCATGGGGGCCTGCTGCCTGAGGCTAGTAATCTATCCTTCAACAAGCCAGTAACAGTCCCAGAAATTGAGGCAGCGGTAAAGAGACTAAAAAATGGGAAAGCAGCGGGAAATGACTCCATTATTAATGAGTTTTTGAAAAACAGTCCTCGTTCTCTTTTAACTGTGATCTGTGGCTATTTTAATCTGGTGCTAGATACTGGTATTGTCCCCGAGAGCTGGTCTGTTGGTGTTATAGTACCTATATATAAGAATAAGGGTAATTTTAACGATCCTGACAACTACAGAGGTATAACTCTACTTAGTTGCACGGGAAAGTTGTTCACTATGTTACTAGATTTACGCCTACGCACTTACTTGGAACATAACAATATGTTAGGAGAAGAGCAAGCAGGATTTAGAGAAGGTTACTCCACGCTTGATCACATATTTAACTTGCACTGTATAATTGAACTATTTCTTTCCCAGAAAAAAAGGTTATTTTGTGCCTTTGTTGACTATAGGAAGGCATTTGATACTGTGGACAGGTCATCATTGTGGTTGAAACTCCTTAAAACTAATATTGATGGCAAGGTACTTACTGTTATTAAGAACATGTACAAGGCTGCAAAATCTTGCATCCGGGTTGACAACTGCCTATCTGAGTATTTTAGCTGCAACATTGGAGTAAGACAAGGGGAGAATCTTTCCCCACTCCTTTTGGCAATTTACTTGAATGATCTGGAAATTCATTTTCAAAATCACTGCAAAGGTATTAGCTCCTTAGGTACTGATCCTGAATCTCAAGCGCTTCTGAAGCTTTATATCTTATTGTATGCCGATGACACAATTCTACTTAGTGAGTCAGCCCAGGATCTGCAAGACATGCTTCATGTGCTGCAGAAGTATTGCCATGATTGGAAACTTGATGTAAATACCTCAAAAACAAAAGTAGTGATTTTCTCTATGGGAAAGGTAAAGAAACTACCCAAACTGTTTTACCAGAATGAGCAGCTTGAAGTACAATATAGTTACACATATCTGGGTATAGAATTCAATTTTAATGGAAAATTCACCCAAGCTATAAAGAAGCAAGTCACACAGGCTAAGCGGGCCTTGTTCAGCCTACTATCAAAGTCAAGAAAACTTCAACTACCAGTTGACATACAGTGCCACCTATTTGATTCTTGCATTGTCCCAATACTATTGTATGGCTGTGAAGTATGGGGTTTCTCAGACTTAAGTGAGATTGAACGTGTCCAGAGCTATTTTTGTAAATTTATTCTAAAATTGAATGGCCGCACAGCCAACTGTGTTGCACTAGGAGAGCTTGGTCGCTCCAGGCTAAGTTGTTTGGTAAAACAGAGGGTAATTAATTTCTGGCACAAGATTGTTACAGGGAAAACAAGCAAGATATCTCTTATATTGTATAATATTGTGCATGGTAAGCAGACTAATGGTAGCCTACAGTCACAGTGGCTCACATATGTCCAGAAATGTATGGATCAAAATGGACTTGGCAATCTTCTTGGGCATGCTGCTACTAATATACCACATAACTTGTTAAAAGCCAAAGTTAAAAGACGACTCACTGACATAGAATATCAGGATTGGCACCAGTAGTGTAATGGGCTCTGGACACTGTTACAATTACAGAATTTTCAAAACTGAGCTCAATCTTGAACCATATCTTCTTAACCTTAATCAAAAGTATTCAATCCCTTTGTGTAGATTCCGGTGTGGAAATCACCGTCTTCCGGTGGTAACTGGGAGATACGCTGGTATTGAGTATTCCAAAAGAAAGTGCCCCCTATGCAAGAGTGATGACATTGGGGATGAATTCCATTACGTTTTCCATTGTCCAGCTTTTGACCATGATCGAGCATTACTTCTTGCCAATAATATACCACCACGACCAAGTACGGTGGCTATGGTGGATCTTTTTAATAACAAAAACCCCTTTGTTCTTACACACTTATCCAAATTTTGTGCAATTGTCATGGAAAAATTCAGACCCACGAAGAGGATAGCCCCAGCAAAAAAGAACAATAAAAAGCGGGCAAGAAGGAAAAAGTCTACGCAATAATAGCCCAAAGCATAGTGTAACTGTTTCATCGCATATTGACCCGTCAATCTTACCATGGTGGATAGATAAAAGTTGGATAGCTAGAGTTGTGTACTGTACTTTATATTGTCATTAGGACACACTAGTCTAATTAGGTAGTTTGTGTGGTGCTCTTATACCTCATACCGTCTTCACACCGTTTACTAGTCAACATGGTGCTCATCGGTGCTGGAGACCGAGAATCTCAACTTATTTTATTGGTACTGCCAGATTTGCCTGGCCCTCACATCCGCTGGATGAAGAATTATCAGTAGTACTTTTGTGTCCTACTTCAAATGTACATAGTCAGGTACTAAGTTGATCTTTTTCTGTTTCAAGTATTTGCATTCATTTATATGTAAACTTATTATCACACTTGTAATGTTTATACACTTGTAACTCAGTGAAGCCATTGTAACTATCGGCTAGAGCTGATTTCTTTTCTTATTTTCTTTCCTTTACCTCTGATGAGGATGTGAAATAAATTGTAATTGTAATTGATTCTACCTGTCTTTGCATTAATATGGTGGTCTGTAGTGAAAGGTTTGAGAATATCATATAATTGTATGAGTCATAGTAAAATAAATATAGCATTTTCTGGTCCCCATCTGTAAGACTGAGATTGCCATAGAGATGTGTAGACTATGTTAGAATCATCTAGAATAGCATAGTATATGGGTGATTTATGTGGTACAGTATGGAACATTCTGGAAGTTTAGGGAGCCACCACTCTCTGATGTCAAAGACAGTATTTGCTCTACATTGTTCTAGAAGCTTCTCATTATCTCTGGGTATTCTATCACAGGCATATATAAGCCCCTCCTCCTCAGACCCCAGTCAGTATTGATTGAGCTGTTGTACACTACACATGGACATATTGGATTACCTTGCTGACATTGGACTTTGTACCTGAGGATTATAGGAGGCAATATTCTTTGTACAGGTTACACTTGAGGTTACATGTTACCCTTGATGTCACACTTGACTGCATTGACTTTTGGATATTACACTACATGTTCAATGGACTCTATGCTAAAGGATTGTACTACCTGAGGACATTCGTTTACTGTTGTGTGGTACTGTGACAACCATACCAAAGGGGATTAGACCTCCTGTAGCATTTCAGCAATAAACAACATCAAGTCAAACTTGTAACAAAGACTTTGTCTGCAGTTATTGGCTATGGCCACCACATGGTCTGTTTATTCATCAGCAGCAGACTAAGACGGCTCTAAGATGCAATGATACACTGCACACCAACAATTAGTAGAAGTGCCCCCCCCCCCCCATTTGTTCGTCCCCTTCCTGTACCATAGTTGTAGCAGACATTTAACTTGAAGCTGCATCAGAAAATAACAATGTACAAAAAGAATGGCCCTTTTGACAATGCAGATATGCTAGTTCAGTTGATAGGACCACCATTTACACTTATACTCGAAAAGGAGTGAACAATGAGAAAAAAGGACAAGGTAGCCTATCAAAAGTGGTTAGAAGAACTTATTACAAGCATGTTACCTGCTGTTTGAAGCACAAACATGTAGTGTTTGCGCAGTATATCAAAGTGTTAAGTCATTGAAGATATTTCAGTTTCGAATAAGTACACGTCACTACAATGGTAAAAATAACAATACTTTCAGGTTTGTAAGTTTTGCTATCAAACGTTTGAAAAACGTTATTTTACCATTAAAAACATGGCTAACAAACCCTTTTTCAGTTAAAAAAAAAAACACTGAAAAAACTAACATTGAAAATATGCTGAAAAAACATTAGAAAAATGTTTTTACAATTTTTTTACCCAAACCTTTTCCAAATGTTCCCCAACGTTGAAACAAAACATTATTCACCAAGTGAGGTGAAAAATATGTCTTGCAAAGGCAAAAGTTTTGCATAAGGATCTGGCTGAATTAATAACAAGCCAGGTGGTTATACAGTCCATGGTGTCAGAGGATCGAAGTTAAACCGGCCTTCATTGAACAGAAAGTAGAACATTCAACCCTTTGTCTGGATTATCTTTGACGTCCTAGTTAATAGAATATGCACAGCAGGGTGGTAATAATATGGACAGTATGTTTTGATTATATGGAATCTCTTTTGTGTCCAATTTTTAGACTATCTACATTGCCTGTTCAGTAAAAACTGCTCAGCCAAATGAAAATATCAGAACTCGAACTGTAATTTTAGATTTCATGTTTAAGTCCAATATTGAAATGATGATTCAGAAGAATACTCAAAGGCTGTCTGAAGTGGATGGGATAGCAATGACCCTTCATAGGTCTATAATTACTAGAGCTTTAAGCAATACTATTTCCATTCGTCAACAATATATTCATGTGTATGAACATAGCCAGGGGTGGACATTCATGCATCATGCTGACCTTATCTCTTGAGGACTGTGTGCGCTTGAGTAATTTTGTGATTGAAAAACTCTGCAGAGCTAGAGAACTTGCCACAAGACCTCCGAGGTGAAATGAAGGAAGTTTTATCGCAAAGAGGGAGTTTTAGAGAAATTCTACTGGTATAAATTTAAAGCTCTATATACTTTGCTTTGATTTAAAAAAAAAAGAATTTTTTTCATGAAAATCCCCGGTACTCCAAGTTGAGGGATTCCTCATACAGTAATAGTCGGTTACAGTATTGAGGTACCCTTTTTCAAGAGCTTATCACGATGCACCAAATTGTATAGTGGCAAAAGTTTGTTCTTTATAAAGCAATTCTAAATTCATCTAATCTTGTTGTAGCCAGATTTTACTGTATTTCTAGGTGTCCTCTGTGGCCCATATTATAACAGATGGTGGTCATCACATGATATCAGGTGGGGGAAGGTCAGAGGTACCAGAAAATGGGAATAAGTCAGCAGCTGGGAAGGTTTGCTGTACAGCAGACAAAAGGTTTTCCCTGACTTAGAGATTGTCTTTTCAGCTGGAAGCTACCCTTCTTATGCAGATAAAATGAATGCAGGACTGGTGCCTTGAGGAGTAAAGGTGGTGAGGCGAATGGTGAGTACTTAAAGACATCAGTAGTCCTACACCCTAATTTTTCCTTTGACAGATATAATTGGATCATTTCAAAGGTTCAAAGAGTAGTTCAAATTTACATATTCTAAAAGGCTGTTTTTTCTGTAATTTTCGCTAATTTTACTCAAGCAGCATCAGCAGTCAGTAACTGTTGATAGTAAATTATCAAGAGGATTGTGAATTGTATTATCATTCTAGCTAGTTGTAATGCTGATTGCCAGATGATGAGATCATACTCAATATCCTTTCAGAAATGCCTTGCTTGTGACACCAGCCATACTGGTCTTCATTCCAGAGTCAGCAACCTCAGTGGTGCTGGTGATAACCCAATAACAAGCCAGGTAGAGCAGATCCTCCTTTCGGCCACAAACAGAGGAACTCTTTTCCATGAAGGCATCATCAAGGTTCAATCAAACTGGACCATATACGAACCTACAGATGAAAACATTAGACTGGCAGTTCATGCCCTGGTCCCCGCACTTCCATGGTAGAATTGACACCATCCATGTTATGGAAACGCAGAGGAAAGGACCAATTTCCTCTAACTCTGCATGTTTGTGAATACTGGAAAAAGGTGGGGTTTTTTTTTCAAAACTTGTTTGTAAAAGGAAAAAATAGCGGTTTTTTTAACAGTGACTCTGCATTTATTGTAAAAAAGGGTCCACTATCTGCCTGGTTCATCCAATGCACAACCTCAGGTATTTTATGTGATTATAAAGAAGCATTTTTGCAATGAATACCTTCATGCACATATATTATTGTATTATACGGGGTATGCCTATATCTCATATTCCAGATGTGGGAAACCCTGCATAAGATTTCCATGATTAAGCAGAAAAGGGGTGTGTTTAAGGCCCTAAAAGTTCATACTTTTCATGAAAAAGGGGTAATTCCGAGCCAAGATTTGTGGAAAAACATAACATGGATGGTGCCATTCTCCAATAGAGAGTGCGGGGACCGAGGTTCATGCTAGCTATAACATGTGGTCAAACGGATAGGGTGTTGGCTGTCAGTTTTGGCAGTGTGTGTATAACTCCAAAGTATGACTTCAGATATGATTTGGACTTGTTCATTGATGAAACACTAGTTGCTGGGGGGTCACAAGGCAGTAAGAAAGACCTTGAAACCAGATCTAGGTTACAATCTAAAAACAGATTTCTTTAAAGGATACAAGAGTTTCATCTTTAAGAGACCATTTTCACAAGAATCAAAACTTTGAATGTATTTAAGAAGAACAGTCTATGATAGACCCACAATATGTGGATCAACACGGTAAAAGGTACATCCAAATACCCCTTCACAGACGTACCTTTTACCATGTTGATCCACATATAGCTTCTACGCTCTATGTGATAATCCTGACAGGGTTAAAGAGGAATTACATTCATAAGAAAATAGCATTCCTAGTAACACTGAAAGAAATAGCATAAGATTAAAGGGTTAATTTGTATGATCAATCTGATGTCAAACCTTTTAAAGTGCAACTTTATTATCATATAATGAGTCATGTGGTCATCTACCAAAAGGCAACACCCTTTATTTCCACAGGCATTTCGGGAATGTCTGGTACCCATTACAACGTTGTTACATCCTGTTAACACCACACAGTGATAGCGTGCTGTGCGAAGACTGACGATGCAAATTATCTTACAACATACCCCCCTCAATTTTTTCAGACCTATATCAAAGACATCATATGAAACAAGCTAAATATGTTAGCTAAAAGTGAACTACCTAAGGTCAGCACTGTAATGGTAGTGGTGAAATTTGGGGGCTGTGCCCCTAACTACCCGCCCATAGTCAGGTAAGATTCTTTTTTACCCCCAAATCCCTGTTACTCAGGTAAATTTCAGAAAAGATAGTCATTGGAAGCTGAGCTGAGTCGATAGAATGGCTGAAGGGGGGGGGGGGTTGGCCAAGTGTGACATAATTTTTGAGGGGGTGTTGTGAATGTGACCAAGTGTGATAGGGGATTGGGGGGGGGGGTGTTGAAAATTGCCAAAAAAAGGTGGTCCCTTACACCCAACCTTGTTGGAAATTCTAGGACACCCCTCCCACAAGAATGGGACCTCCAAAAAACTGGTATCTTTCATTATATCATGGTTATCGAGTTTCGGAATGACTTTGGGTGCCCAAACTGGATAATATGAGTTCAACTATATAGGTCTAGAGGCATTCTAAAATGACAGCGGAGCAGACCTGTACCAGACCTTGACAGTGACTTTCCATGAAAATATTTTCTCCATTTGTTTAGTTTATAGACCAAATCTTTTGGACAGAACATCATAATAAGGCATGCTAGCTTATTGTCCATGATTTGAAGGCTATATATTGGGGAATTATCCATTAAACTTTCTAATTGAAGCGTCCCGCCATGCGTCTTCTCTAGTGTTGAACATGAACAGTCCTGCCATCTAGTTAGGGAATAATGCACGGGGCATGGCTGTGGGAGTGCTCTAGACTGTATTGAGACATCTTGGGGCCTATAAGGCCCCTCATTGTCTCAATACAGTCTAGAGCGCAACCACAGCCGTGACCAAGTGCATTATTCCAGTTATAACATCGAAAAATCACCCATCAGCCACCTGACATGAACGTCAATTGTGAAGTCTAAAGATGAGATGAAGCTATCCTACTTTGCCAGGAGTGCATTATCCATCTAGCTAATGCATGGTCAATCAGCCAATCAGAACTCGGCATTCAGGATAATGCACTCTGATTTTGCCTAGCAGTGTTATGTTTATTGAATAGACTAGCCGTTAGCTCTGAATGCAAAGTGCGCGAAATTCTTCAACGTATTCTGGCCATTTTGAGGAAATACAACCTTCAAATCATGGATTCTATACCAGTAGGACTTAATACATGTATACATTCACAAAATGAAAGGATTACGTCTATAAACTGTGTAAATCGTGTGCATTTCTTGGCGCCATGCCTGGATAACAAAAATCCGATATGGCAGAAGTCCTCATCCGCTTCGACTCACAGCAGTAAACAATGGATTTCCCTGATTTTAAGTGTAAAAAATTGAACCAAAATAGGGGAAACCATAATATAAAGGCAATGTGTGATGTTTAGGCTTGCAGTTGTGTGAGTTTTAGCTACTTGATAGAACTTTAGAAGCACTCAGCTCGACCTCACATTTCTAACAGTTGCTAAAACTCGCGCATGTAAGCCTAAACATCATTGCATTCCTAGTAGAAACTTTACAGTACAGGTCCAGGGGTAGACACTAGCACTGGCACGGTGGCCAATGGCCAGTAGTTTTGAGTGCAGGTCAGTGATTTTTCTTTTCTAAAATAACCTTCCACTGGCCTGGGTGGCCAATGGGCTTTGCATCCACTAGACCACTCTATCTGGGAGAAAAGGCCATCATAAATACAAGGGCTTAAGAAGTGCTGACGAAAAGTCTTACAGTGATGTTCAAATTTTAATATTCAATGCAAGTTAAATTCAAAAGAAAACTCGGAATCTCTTAAACATTTTATACTTTTATTTTAGGAATTCCTTTCTCTTTTTCAATAATTTTAAATTCAATCCCAAGTCCACTTTTCTCCATTGTTTTTTTTTTCTCTTCTTTTTGCTACCGTCCAGCGAGGATAGGCCACATGGTCTACGTAACGTTCGCCTACAGCACTTACCTAAAATGAGATATTAGATAGGAATGATGAGCACTAGATAATATATGAAGGACAAAGGTAATGGGGCAAAATACTTTCAGCTCTGCTGCACTGAAAGAAAAATTAATCAACAATAGTTCGCCTAAGTCACCAATGAGACCGTCTCAGCAGACCAAGACATACACTTTGTTTTCTTATCAGCACATTCTATTCAAAACAACACCTTTGTCTCAACGTTGTTCAACTCACAGTAAATCATAATTCTAACATACATCGCCATGACGGGCTTGGCAGTTCATGCCCCATGAATAAACATGAAGACGCAGGCATAATTCAAGATATATTAAATCCACCAAATAAATGTCTTTAAGTATCCAGGGAATATAATAATCAGAGATGTCAGTTGGGTATGGGTTCAACCTCTGAAAATTTTTGGGTGTTAACAGCACCCATTCCCCAATGTACTATGCTAAAAGCACCCATCTCATTTCAATCTGTTCCCCTCATGAGATTTCAGAGATTCTCTAACCTCTGAAAGGTAGTTTGTCTAGAAAAGGCTAGAGGGCAGCACGAGGTATGCTTAATTCCACCTACTGAGATCTAAACTAGGCTCAACCTCATAATTTCTAGAAGTAGAAAGGAAAATGTTATTAGGGTATCTAGGTATAATTTAATTCTTTCTATCCAAAGTATCACAAGATGGAATAAGCCTCTAAGATGCCTATTTTTTAGTGAAGTTTAATCCTCTGAAAAAAGACGGACCTCTGAAGCTCTGAATAGTATATCTGTATATATCCGTGATGAATAACATCGGACGGCACGCTAAACCATGCACGTGGATGACTCAATATTCATCAGTACTCACTTTACTGGGTGTTCAGAGGGGCATTGACGAGGGCAATATTAAATGTTTCTCTATCATGTGTTAGCTTGAGGTTGGGGAATTAAGTAACACTCTTGTGGAATGGTCACTTCTCAATTGGGATGGTTTGGATTACTATGGACAGGGTGGGGCAAGATTTGTTGAGACAGGGGGTGGGGGAGGGAACCTGAAATCAAGGTCGGTTCTTTAAAGATCCGGCCCTTAAAAAACTTCAATACAGTTCAGATCATCCAGGAACAGTGTTGGGGGCTAGGCCTATAATGACAGAAACTTTGAGAAAGATTCTGCTGTTATCAAGTTAGATTTTAGTAAGGCAATGCTATTTTCCATCTTTTATAAAACACTTGAAACTCTTAAGCGTCGCTACCTTGCTAAGTGGCTACCGTGCTAAGTCATCAGTTTATAAGATGCAGCTTCTGCAATTTAACTCATGGAGAGAAAGCTGCTAATTGTTGAATTGACACACTGAACTATGTCGGGTCAAAGAAACATGTGTAAACAATTATTGACAGTTCACCGCTCAAATTACATAGCATTCAATATCAAGGTAGTTGTTACATTAATTAGAGCGATACATACCTTTTTGTTCTTGATAGCACAGCCCTCCCATGGCTTTAGTCATTTTCTTTACCTCAACAGATTGAATACTTTTGATTTTGAATTCTGGACAAGACTGTTTCTGTGATTTTTAAGTTGCAGAAATCAGTGGCAGTCGGGATAGGTAAATCAAATAAAAGTTACTGTTTTACAGAGGTAACCTTTAGCAGTTAAATCAGCAAAGTCGTTAGACATGCCGGTAGTTCTGACCAAAGCCATGGTAGGGGTTGCCAGGTTGTAGCAGCATTTGCTGGTAGTTACAAGTAGAGGAAAAGCTGCCCAGCGGGCAATAACCTTGGTATGTCGCTCCTGTGTGCGAGGCGCCTTGGTCGTAGCAATGCTCCATCTATAAAGAGGCAAGCCGAGATAACGGGTCAATCACTGCTTGTTTGTTTCCCAGAGAACAGACTTGGTGCTATTAAAGCCCATATTTTTGGGGGCCATTGAATTGCCATTAAACTGATGTTTCAAATTTCAAGATATTAAGGTCCAGGCTAGAGTTCCTGGATTTTATTTGTACATTTTTTTTTTGTTTAGCTGCTTATGGATTCAAAATCCTTATCAAAATGTTGATAAGATTAAAGTGGTTAGCACAAAGTCTGTTTCCTCTCACTGAAAGAAAATATGCTTCTCTTTGCTTTCCTAATTGACAGACCAACACTGAACCCCCGTCCCCATTCAGTCGACATGCCCTTTTATCAAGTGAATGACGAAAAGCCTTAGGCTGTTACAGTGATCCCCCTCTCCATATCATTTCATGGCAATGAAAACCCTTTTAAGATAAACATGTTGAACCAACAAACATCATATGGTCATTCCTTGCTTGGTTTAAGAGGAAAGCAAGTTCAACACTAAAATTGGGGGCGGGGGGTTGACTTCATGTATCAGGACCCTGCGAAGTTTAAAGTTTTAAAAGGACTTAGGCTAAAGAAGTCGAATTGAAATTAAAAATTTGTATGGGCAGGATAAATAAAGAAAGAATTCTAGATCCTGTTATAATGTGGAATATTTCTGATTTTCGCTTTAGAAATATTATAGTAAATCAAGATAAATCATGAGAAGTATCTAGCCTAGCGAAGTAGTTGAGGAAGGGAATGACAATGTACGTCAAACAGTTTGCATTACGTGATGCTGGCTGGGTGGTTTTGCCTCCTGCACCTCAGCTGCGACGGACTGGTCTCGCTCTGACAAAGGATCGGGCGTTAGCTCCGGGCTCTAACGTCCACCCTCCCCTCCACATGAGGCATCGGTGCAAAAGAGAAAACCTTATTCAGTCCATGGTACACTTATATCGCAACACACAATAGCAGTTCCAAGCAGAGAAAAAGGCTTTGGCCTACAGCTACATCCATTTTAGTGGGAGTATCAAAGTCCATCCATGGACAGTATGACTGAATGGACCTCATTTATGGCCTTTTATAGTTATGTTATGTCATTTCATTTGAATACCTCAGTGGCCATGTATGAATAGATGAGTGAATGAACGAAGAATAGTTATCTTAACACACTAATTCTGAATGTACATATTAGCGACTGCATAGCCACTTTAGCCTGACTCAAGTTACAGGTTTTACTATAGTAGCAGATTGGAGGAAACAAGGGTAAAAACTTGTATCATACCGCTTCTAAGGAAGCACTTTGCTTTATTGTCAGCTACCAATGGTCCATTGGCTACATTATGAAGTTATGAAGTCACCTGCATAAGAAGAGAAATTATACTCAATTATTACAGGACAACTTTAGCACAGCAGTCATCAGTCAACCAAAGGGAAGATTTAAATTTGTCAAGAGGTATAGCAGAGACGTCAGTTTGATAAAGGCCAAACAGCTGGGTCTTACAGTATCTATTAAAAATATCCTAAAAATAAAATCCATAAAACAATCGTTTTCATTATTTTCTAGTCTTAGTTTAATGTCCTTAACTATCTGAGATGTTATCTGACATCTCTGCTATGGTCACATACAATATTCATTAGGTTAGGGAGCTCCCTTTACTCTAAAGAAAACTGCGTCTAATTGTTGTACAATTACACAATCCTTCATAATGCTGCCTGACAGTCCTCCCTGCACAATTGGGAAATAGGAATCAATTAATCATTGAAACCCAGCTCAAGGACAAGGTAGAGTCTAAATCATGAACCCTATTCTTGACACATGATTTAAATTTAGAATATGACTGATGACTGCATATCATGGGTATGAATTCAAAGAAAGCAGTGAAAATAATATTCAAAGTAATTGAACAAAATATACATCATATGTACACGTATATGTATGCATCATTCTTTAAAACTGTCCAACACATCCTGTTTAATATATCTGATTCGGTAATGCATTTGTTGTCACAAAGCAAACTTTTTAAGTTATACAGTTATCTTCCATTCCAATCACGTACTTTTCATCCTTTCTTGCTACTTTTATACAGTTAATTCTAAGTACGCTGGAAAACAATATAATAGCTATGTCACTGTTTTGATTTCTGCACCACTCGACATCCATCTATGTTCAGCTGAGTCGATTAAGCCGTTAGCTTATTGGCTTTATGTGTACCTTATGTACACTTTACATTCATATGTCATACCATACACAGCCGTCAAGTTTGTGTCCAGGGCTTCCAAGTGGGTGAAAACATCACTTTACCAACGCATCTAACTTATGCATCTTGTGCCACTGCATACCGGTGGGCAGAACAAACCTAGAAGACCAAGTTTCAGACAAAGTGATCATCAACTCAACCTTTTATATGATACTCTCACGTAGCAAACCTGTTTGGTGTGTTGCTGCCCAACCTGATATAAGAGGGTGTCTCCGTGGTGTTGTCGATGCTCACTTCATATGGGCAAACAGTTGGAGCACCCACAGCGTTGGCACGCTGCGCTTGCCCACCTCACGCCTTCTCCTGGATAAAGGGGTGGGTGAGTGCCGCATTGATGGAAATGCGTTTACCCGTGTCCAGCATGAGCATCTTCTCCATCAAGTCCTTAAGCTGCGTCACTTTGCGCATTGCCTCATCCGGCAAGCGCTGGTACCCGATTAGATCTGCCAGCAGGTCCTTGCTGGCGCTGATGGTACCCATCACAGTCACCTTTTCCTGAAACACAAGGTCCATGTAAAACATGGCAAAATTCTTTTAATATTTCTTCAAATTTATCCCTCTAAAGGCCACAGAATGTCTCGAGTGTTATGACATTGCATTGGTTGTACATGTATTCACTCATCATTAAGACCAATGCCATTACTACAGCAAAATCTCAAGACACAGTTTTTATGTTTATTAATCTCATTTGAAAATAGATCACATTATTCTTGATACATTTAAAAATCTTACGCTATGCTAAGTTCAGTAGTCTTTCTCTTTTATTAGAAAGTTTTGTTCACTTACCCGCTGAGTAACTTTATCAACCTCATGGTAGAGGAAGTTGTAGTTATTATCGAAGTGCTGTTCCCTGAAAAGTCCTCTCCGAATGAGTTTATTTGGCATTTTACCTTTCAAGTCCATCATCAACTTTAACATTTCATTGTTGGTCTTCCCTGGAAACATGATCTTGCCGGTGTAGAGCTCGTAGATAGTGGTGCCCGCTGACCATAGATCCAATCCGTGGTCATATCCCATACCGATAACTGAACAGACACAAACATTACATGTTAAGACCTAGAATTGAAACTCGTCACTGGTTTGGCGTTCATCACACCTTTTTCTATGATCCTCACACACATGTTGCAGTTGCAGGCCAAGCCCCCCACCACTCGAACCCCCATGTGAATAAAATGGAGTGATGCACTGAGTATATGTTGGTCTTTATTTTAAGAGAATCCTTAAATTCTATTAAATTTGATATTTGAGGTTGCTACTTGAACTTAGAGGAACTAAATTACCATGTAAAGACTCATAAGAAGTAGACATGCATTATTCTTAGGACTTGCAAATGTACTTACTGATTTCTGGAGCTCTGTAGAAGCGACTGACTAGATATGGTGTGATCTCATTATCTGAGATGTGAGAAGCCGATCCAAAATCACACAGCTTCAACACCAATTTTGACTCGTTCACAAGGATGTTGTCCGGTTTGATATCACCATGCAGAATCGAACACCGCTTCAACAGTTTAAGGGCGAGTAACAGTTGCTGAGTGTAAGACCGCACAGCTTTGACATGGAGCCCAACGTCTTTACCATACTTCTTGAGCACCTCACGCAGGTTCATCGAGAGGGGCTCGAAGACAAGACACAGATGGTTCTTCTGGACAAAGTGACGGAATAGTCGGAGGCAGTGGAATTTGTCATCTGGGTCGGCGTCATTCAACTTCTTGAGAAATTCTAATTCCTTGAGACCTGTTTTATGCCTGTCAATAAAAAAAGTTAGACCATATTCAAATGTAGTAATTTACACGTGTTCATATACCGTAATTCATCACTTAAAATGTACCCCCCTCCCACGTATATGCAGGGAATTATGGGAAGTGACAATTCCAACTGTATTTAGGCAAACTATGAGCTTTGGATATCAGAACACTTCATTTCTATCAGCTTATCACATTTTAGCACTGATTTTTATTAAACAACAATTTACTTACATCATTTCATTGTTGCGTATAATTTTGATGGCTGCCTCCTGGCCTGGCCGCGCTGCATCTCGACAGCGGACAACATTACTGAAGACACCCATACCAGTAAACCCGTAAACTGTATACCGCTTATCCAACACCTCACCAATACGCACACCTGTGAAAAAAACATTTAAGGTTAATCATGAAGGGTGGGAGAGGTAATAGATTAAGGATCTAAAATACTACTAAGATGGAGACTTAAAGGGTCTAAATTAGAAAGTAGCCAGCTCAAATATTTAAGGGATTATTAGCACAGCCGCATTTATAAAGGATATAAAGGAAATACCCTTATTTGGAATGTCTTAATATTATTATTTTTTTTTTTTAATCAGAGTTAATTCAGAAGTACTCACGGTAATATCCTTCTGCATCATCCCAATTGTCTGTTAAGGCTGGGTTTTCATAGGCACTGTTCTGCCTGGTGAAGTGTCCAGGGCTCTGAAGTAGAAGGTGAAATAAATCATCGACATATTCTAAGTCATTTTTTTTTTTTTTTTTTGGTCAAATATTCCACTTAAAAAACCTGGTATGCACAAAAAAGAACAATGACACCCACTTTCTCCACAACTCCCCTAAACCTTATATCTAAGAACAGGCTTTGCAGAGTTAATAGCAGAGGCGTACTTACATTATAGTTACTGCCAAATTCTGCAGTCTCCTCTGCGAACATGTCCAGCCCGTTCCTGAAGGGCTTGGCTGGTTTAGCGTCGTCCTGGCCAGCAGGCATATCACCTTCCTCTGCAGTCTGTTCTGGATCCGTCTTCTGACCTTCCTTTATGTCCCTACCGGTATCTACCTCTCTCTCCCCGATGCTCTGTCGTTTGGTTTTCACCGTCTCAACAAAGTCAAATGTATCAAGGTCACTGTTGACAACAGCGTCACTGTCTGGGGAGGGTGACCGTGAGCGTGGACTTTGGCCATCTGAGCGGTTTGATGCGTTACTTTGTTGGCTATCCTCGTTGACTGCACTGGGCGCCAGTTTCTGAATAAGAGTAAAATCAGATTATTGGAAATATCATTTTTGAGATCATGGGACATAAAGAATGATATCTTTCTAAAATGTGCATGCTGCATAGTTTTAATTTGATCACAATTTGCTAAAAGATAATATCTTGGGAAACCTCTGATACCAGGAGCTCGCCCCTGAGTGGACTGAGGCTGGTGGGTGAGTAAACACCCAGTGGGTCTAGGATTCACACTGTATTCAGTCTAGGGCTCAAAGGGTCGACTACAAGGGAAACATTTGCTCATGGCCAAAGTACAAGAAACGCACAGCTGTAAATTTTTGTTTGATTGCCATCCTAAACAGTTTGAAGGTCAATATTTGATATAAATGTACTCACTTTTAGCAATGCTTCTCGTTCCTTTCTTCTCCGTTCAATAATGGCATCTTCATCTTCGTCGTCATCAGGAATTTCTATGTCAAGGTCCCTAGAATGCAATGGTTCCATTTCACTTAAATCTGAATTCAATATTAACTGATTTATAATCATTGATTTCCTTGTGAGGCATGCGTAATCCTAACACTAGATATTAGATGTTAAAGTTTGCAAATTTATGCCTGTGTTTCAGCTTCTAGAAAATTTCGGTGTACTCGCACAGAAGCTTAGCCCCTTTAAATTCCTACATATGCCTTTTCTATAACAGTGTTGCAGAAATGGTACATTACCTCAGCTTTTTAAGGCCACACCAAAAAAATAAGTTGTTCTACGGATTTTCGTTTTGAAAAAAATGGTGCGAGCAAGCGAAAGTTTTTTTTCTAATTTTTTGTTGTCCAATGGATTCCCTCCTTGAAAAAGAGGCGCAAGCAAAAATTCTGCCAAACACTACAAAGAGAAAACTCTCAGAAAGTGAGGCGAGCGAAATCCGTAGACAAGATTTTTTTTCAAAGAAAAAAAAAATTTGCATTCTTGAAAATATGAAGAGGGAAATCCGTAGACCAACTTATTTTTTTGGTGTGGCCTAATGGTGAAAGATTTTTTCTAATCCGACCATTAGATTCTAGAAGTGAACATAGGGCCATTTTTATGAAGTTGTTTTATATTTGATTATTTTCCAATTAATTTTCAGTTACGGTGAAATTTATATAGGTACCGTAATCTCTCGCGTATAAGGCACGTCTTATACGCGAGGTTTTAGTTCTCCCTGGATTCACAAGGGGGACACAAAGATCTTTCTTTTGATATGTTACACTCACACTCCCTGAAAGTCATAATATGACAGACAGGGGCTCAAGAAGTTCCAGTGGGCCTTGGCTACACATAGCTTTTTGAATTTTCAAAATCCATTCAGTAGAAGAAAAGTTATGATTTTTTAATTTTTTGGACCATATTCTAAAATTCTAGGTGCGTCTTATACGCGAGCTGCGCCTTATACGCGAGAGATTACGGTATCAATATTCATATGGCCTGTGTGAGCAGGAAATGGCCTGCGTAAGATGCCTTCGCTAAAAGGTTTTCGGCAACACTGTATTCACCCATCAAAATATATAAATAAATGAGGTTGACATCTGTAACTCACTCTTCATCAGATGAGTTTCCTTTCAGTGCCAGCCCTTCTGACAGACTGCCCTTGAACTTGTCTTCAGGACTAGCACTTCGCCTACCACGTGACCTGCTCCGCCTACCGCGACGATTCCTATCATAATCACGCCTGGAACATCAAGAATGATAACATGAGCAATGTGTTAGCACATACCACACAAGGTTCTATGTTTGGTCTAGACAAGTCCTTCATTATACAGTAATGTAAGTCAGGCATGGGCAAAAATCAGGAAGCCATACATTTACTTGATATAAAAGTTTTCTATTTTTCCAAACAGCCCTTCTTACCGCTTGTATAAGGAAAATACGTCATTCATAATTTTCAGAAATTAGGAAATCCTGATAAAACCTGAAGATTTACATCCCTGTTTATAGAATGTACACTGATACTTATTTAAGTGTTTGGTGTGGGAAGTGTTGAGGAAGGAAAAGGTTTTTCTCGGGAGACGGCTGTCTACACCTCCTCACCTCTACACTACCTTGATGCTACTGGCACGGTTGTCATGCTCGCCTCACCTTATCAACTCTCGTCGTTAAGGTGTGTCTCCAGGGCATTCAGTGATGTCATACACAGAAATGCATTATCACCTAGACAACAGTGCTGGTTACTGGTGTCTCCAGGTGCTGGTGAGTGATACTCTCCAGGCCTTGGTACTCAACTCCAAACATATGTTTTGAGTATAGCTCAACATTGGGTGCTATGGGTGAATATCAAGGTTTCGACCTCATAGGGTCTCATCAGGTGTTAGTGAGGTATAACAAGGCATGTAAACATTGTTACAGTTATTTCCACTATGAATGATATTCATAATGGGATTTATTTATGTGTGGTGGGTACCGACACAAAAATATAGATCTAGGAGACTGGACATATTGAATGGATATTAAAAATTATTATCACAATATGTCAGGGTGGTGGGGTTAAACTATCTGTAAATTGGGTCACAGTATGCAGTAAGATGATTGAAAATCAGGTCTATTAGCTTGTGATGCCAGGTATATATAGAAAATATATGAGGGGGTCGTATTCCATCCGGTATTCAAATAAATTTTTGAACGGAGCCTAGGGATGGATATACTATGTTTGACAGTTTAAACCTGATCTAAAAGTTTGGTGCATCAATTAGATTCAGACCATTGGGAACTTGGGTACGTAATTTTAGAATCCAAAAAAAAAAAGGAAAAGGTTTTTGCCCACAACTTGAAGGGTTAATCCATCCCGCCACTCCACATTGCCAAAAATCATGAGTCAAGTACCTTTTCGTTTATACCAAAACACTGGCTTTTTCTTCAATATTTTTGTGCAAACCTTTCCTTCTCCTGATAAGAAAGCCTTTACTCTTCATCAAGTCCCTATGAAGCCATAATCGGGAGAGGTTGAGTCAGTCAAAATGCACATGGGCTGAAGTAAATTCAATGTGATTCTTACCCCATTCGACTACCACGTGGGGGTGACCGCTGTC
Organism: Acholoe squamosa; assembly: GCA_949317995.1. NCBI lineage: Eukaryota > Metazoa > Annelida > Polychaeta > Phyllodocida > Polynoidae > Acholoe > Acholoe squamosa. The sequence goes on from OX439038.1 coordinate 70,807,599, forward strand.
CCCATCGCCTCTCTGGGAAGGCTAATCCTCCTTTCCATGCAGGTGATCTGCGTCCACTTGTTCCAGTCCTACTAGGTGACCTTCGTACAGGCGATCTTCGTGGTGGTGACCTACGTACAGGAGACTGTCGGCGGTTTGCCACCTGCTCTGATTGAGAGGCACGTTGACTGGATCCACCACGACCCTGTTCCCATGATGGACTACCACGTGCTTGACTGCTATCCTGTGACCGACCGTGTTCCCGCCATCCCCTCATTCCACCCTCGGGTGACCGACCTCGCCATTGGTCAGTACCACGCTCCCTAGACCCTGAATGTCTTTTTGGGGAAAGAGGTGAATCATCAAAATGAGTTCTTTGAAGTGATGAGATAACCTGACGTTGCACAGTGATTGGTATTGTAGCAAAATAATGAAAATAAAACCATAGTGTTGTAGATTTTAATACAATAGTAGAGAATAGTCCTGTGAGACATGGCGCGGCGACTTGTAATCTTGTGTCTAGTTTCAGTTGGTGAGACAGATAGGGCATACTATCATCTGGGCTTTTGGTATTATATAGCACAAATTCAACCTGAACTACCCACTGCAGCTAAGTACTAATAGTCTGTAGACTGTCCATTCTGCATGCACCTCACTCAGCTGCCACAGGGACCTGGTTTATTCAATGTTCAATGCCATAGTCAACAGGTGTGTCATTATGAGTGTACACTGTCTCAGATTGCCAGGAGCCTGCTCTGCCTCCCACCCCCCCCCCCCACACACACCCAACTGCCAATCACTTGTAATAGTCTGTACCTGTCATAGGCCAGTGGTCAGCAAACCGGCCATATCACTCCACCTCTCTGTAGAGTGGGAGCACAGTGTAAGTACCTCGGTGTACATACATGTTTTCAGTATTCCACAAAATCGTTTATATAATGAAAGGAGTAATCAAATTAATCTTTCATCACCAATAGTAGATACATATTCTGAGATAGCATTATTTCAATGTAAACTAAAAATTTTACACAGAAAAGAATGTAGCAGTTCCACAACGTGGCCTTACACTTCAACCTCCTCTGATTTACAAAAATGCACATATGGCAACACACACTTTAGCACTGATTTCTCCATAGAGATCTTTGACAGTGAATACTTTGTTAAAATACAGAAAATATGATCCAATTTTACCATAACCCACTGAGATAAAACCTGTACTACTGTAATCTCCCGCGTATAAGGCGCGTCTTATACGCCAAACAAAAGGCTGCTGGGTCTTATACGTGGGAGGAAAATTGCCTTGAGTTTGGGGTGCGCCTTATAGGGGGGGGGTATTTTTACTATAGAACAGTACTATATTAACAAAAATCTCCTCTTAGGGGTGCGCCTTATACGTGGGACAGGCCTCCCTTAGTTGGGGGTGCGCCTTATACGCGGGCTGCGCCTTTTACGCAGGAGATTACGGTACATATATAAAGTAGTTTCAAAATGTACAATTCTAAAACAAAGGCTACAGGGATGCATTTCTGAATCTTAAAATGCTCTAATGCTAATCTGCCATAGGGCTCCAAATGATGAAATGTCTTATCTGCTAATAAAATCACTGATAAGTAAAGTACACACACTGTTGTTATTACATTAGAATAGTGAGCAGGAATAGTCCATAGCAGAGGAGCCACAAACAAAAATAGATTGCAAGGCCTCCCTATCCCTTACACCGTGGCAACTGTGAACCATACACTAGTCTACTCATCTCACGAGTAGTACTCACTAGTCGCCGCGCTAATTATATATCTAAAATAGCATGCATGGAACTGCGTATTGAAGAAATACCATTCACTTTCAAATATCCCAGATTCTGGATACATCCAGGAAAATTCCATGCCTTGTTAAGTGATGGGTAATGTTTTGTACATGTAGGTATGTGACTAAAAATTTTAAATACATGAGAGCTTTTGGTTTTTGGCACAGTCTTTTCCGCACATATGTGAGAAGCAACATGTTTTTTGAATTGTAATTTCAAGGTCATTTTTGGGTGAGTTATTGAGGTTTTTGTGAGACAAGGTTGGCCAAATTTTCTTCATGAAATTAAACTCTACAAAGAGGAATTGTCTGTGACACTTAGCTACATTATTGCCATAATTTGAAAAGAGATATATCATAGCAAACCATATATTTCCTGAAAGCCAATGACTTTATGGATACAATGCAGTTTAAATGAAGCTGATACGACCACTAGGGTCAGGGATATGAATTTATGAATATAAAAAGTTGAGAAAAACCATCCAAATTAGCTGAAATTTAAGTTGGCTGATCCTAGAAACCTATGTGCTCGTCGATAGAATTCCTTCATATTTGGCAGAGATGAGGTTAAGACTATGTACTTGCTGTTCTATATGTTTTTGTTCGACTTCCTAAGTTCTATCATATAATGAATGAGAGATTACTAAAACATTGACCTAATTAAGGTGGTAATTAATTAACTAATTAGAATTCATACAAAATTGAAACACTATATCAAAGGAAATCTTGTCTTTTTGGCAGATAAAATATCAGGAACCTTATTCATCAACTATTTCTATAATTTTAAAGCTAATCACTGAGACCTATCCCTGCACACACCTCCCAAACCTGTCACAGTTTTCTAGGACATGGTCCGCGCTCATAGCAGCCCTTTCATTCACGTACCTAGTACATGTACCGTTTTCGACGTAATAAGCGCCCAGGGCGTTTAAAAATGTATTTATGGCCCTCCAATAGTTAAGAGTTTAACTGACTCTAAAATCGTGAGAAATTGGTCTTTTTTTAGTCTGAAAAAAAGCCCCAAAAAGGGGAAGGGGTGCTTATTAGGGGAGGGGCCCTTATGACGTCGAATATGGTATACATTTTTATTTTTAACATAAAATTGTTCTGCTGCAATTATACACGGGTAAAGGCAATACAGCAAAGCAACGAGTTACCCCAACAGGAGGAAAAAATATTTCCCTGCGAATTTCTTTTGTTCCCAATGACGTCATGGTCTTGCTGCCAACCCTTCCTTTCGAGTGGTAGCATTGTGCCTTTCAGATGTCCTCTCATAAGATATTGTTTAAAAGAAACCACCGTGAAAATATTTCAAGGAGCCAAGTAAAGGCTCTATGAATGAATATACCGATAATTAACTATGCTCACCTTGAATCTAGTTCTCTAGACTGCCAACGACCTTCATCTGCACGTGAAGCTTCCCTGTCATGCCATCTGGGAGGACTGGAGTGACGGTCCTTTGACCGAGGAGACGGATCTCGACCTCTCTGCTTCTTGGGCCCTCTATCCCTAGATATACTTCTGGACCGTTTTCTAGACCGCTTCTTCTTGGTCGGAAGTTGTTCCACTTTGACAAATTCAATATCTGAGTCATGGTCTTCTGTAATGTCTGTGACTTCCTGTTGAGGTTGGAAATTGGTATCTTCCGGATTTACAACCCAGCAGCCGACCTCACCCTCCTCCTCCGAGTCAGACCCATAGCCCTGAGCAATCATAGACATGGCATTGGTACCCGATTCCTCATTCTGGTCTGCACCGGAGGCAGCTGCAAGAAGCTGAGCTTCCAGCAATGCCTTGCATTGCTCCAAGTCCTCGAGGTTATTTTCCTCAAAAATTTCCCCTTTCCCCCCCCGTCCACTGTCCTCTGCAGCATACCCATTACCCTCCTGACCCACACTGGACCGCTCTTTGCGATGCTTCTTGCGTTTGTGTTTATGCTTGTGTTGTTTTTCTGGTTTTTCACTGCTGGAATGCTTATGCTTGTGTTTATGCTTGTGTTTGTGTTTCTTCTTTTCTTTTTTGTCCTTTTTGTGTTTTTGTTTAGAACTTATTTGACCGTTGCCCTCAGCATCACTTCCACTTGAACTTAATGATAATGAAGGCTCACTGGAATGAAAAAAGACATGGGGATGAATCATCTTGCATTTCTTTATGTGTCATACTACGTAGCATTGATTATCATAATTTCACTGAATTCTTAGGCATTTGCAGGTGTCAAAAATGTAGCACGGAAATATCAACTACTGCCCTATGTAATGTATAAGCCCATAATCTATGTAATGTATAAACCATAACTCCCAACATAGCCTGTTGGCCACGTTATATTTCTAAAGGTATGACCAAGAAAAGACACAGTTACTGTAAAACTCTCTGAATAAGCTAGTGTTGTCGAAAAGTTTTCTCAACGCAGGCCACTTTGGCCATTTCTGTCTCATGCATACCAAATGAACATTGTTGTTTAAGTTACCTATATAAACTTCATCGTAGAAGAAAACAGGAAGTGTTTGAACATAAAAAAAAAAATTCTGGCTTTTGTCACGGCTTATAGACAATTTCAGGCCCTTAGAGCGGCTTATTCCTGCACTCAAGGTGTGGCTTACAGGTTGGGTTTCAAATATATAGACTATACCATAAACTCCCGCGTATAAGACGTGTCCTCTACACCAAACAAATCCCTGGTGCGTCTTATAGGATTTTTTCAAGTTTGGGGTGCGTCTTATACGAGGGGTAATTTTTCTATAGAAATGTACTAAATTTACAAAATTGAGCCCAAAGAGGTGCGTCTTATACGCGAAAATGCTTCTCTCAAGAAGGGGGTGCGTCCTATACGCGCAGCGCGTCTTCTACGCGGGAGATTACGGTAGTTAGGCTATCCGAATGGCCTGTCTAGTTTTGGACGGCAGGGAGAAGGCTGGTGATGGGTCTGGCCCAACTATGGTATGGAATGATGACCTCTTGATGCCTCAGGTGCAGCTTATTCTTGGGAGCAGCACTGACGTCATAGCAACCAGCGCGGCCCTTATCAGCCTTATCTCCCCACTGATAAGAATCCTCATGAAGGGTTAAATTAAATAGGAAATGTACTGGAAAAGGGTGTTAAAACTCTTATCAGAAAAGATCTAGACATCATACAGCAAAATGAGTTACAAAATCTGAAAGATATTAAAAATTTGCATTACATACTTGATGCACTATTTTCTAACCCCAATATTAGAAAAAAAAAACAGCAAAAAGGTTACTTTTTGTAGTACATTGCCTATATAGTTTGACCCTTTGTCAGGTCCCTAGCAACCAGGGTTCTGCTCCCAAGAATACTCCCAACGTCAGGGTGCAGCTTATATATGCGGGTGCAGCTTTAATACACAAGACTAAAAGTTGACATGTTTTGCATAATTTATCAACGGGGGTGGGGGGGAGGTGGGTTTTTATGCGGGTGCGCCAAAATATCTATTTACGCACCCCCCGGGCACCCCCCTCTCAACCATAATCAAAATTTGTTGCGTCCCCCCAACGCAACCACTGCCACAGGCAGAGAATTTTTGCGCCCTTCTTGGATTTATAGTAGCACAGACTTGTATGCCAAAATTTTTGTAGCCCTACCCCCCTCCTCTAAGGCTCAAGACTGACACTGTGACAAGAGGAATCAAAAGTTTTTACGCCCCCCATAGCCTTAGCCTAGCTTTTATTAACAACAGGGGGGGTGATGAAATTCCATGGTGAAAATTTGTACGTAAATTTTTCCGCCCCCCTTTAATTCTTAAGGGGGTCGTGGGTCATTTTTTAACAACAGGGGAGGGGTGGTGGTTTTGGGGGGAGGGGCAAAAAAAATTCAGACACCTCTTGGGAGAAGAAATTTCACTTTCTTAGTGAAAAAGCCTGCGATCTGCTATAGCACAAATGGGGAGGGGCAGAAAATTTCTGACCCCTCCGAGGGGGAGGGCCAACATTTTTTGACACGCTCGCCTGAATATCCACCACCCCTCCCCTGTTCAGGCTGTTGTAAGTGTAACACTGTCTGTTGTTAAAAAATTACCACTCCCTTAGGCTTTAACCTTAGCCTTAGGCTCAGGAGGGGTCAAAAGTTTTTGCCCCCCCTCTTGATAATGAGCGCTCCCGTAGTCGTAGACATGTATTGGACAATACACATTCTTGAAAATGTGTATTTACCCCCCTTTCTATGAAACCTCCCCCGCTTCTGACGGCCTTGCACAAGAGTATGTCTGTTCGTCTGCTATTTTCACGCACCGACGTGACCACTCCCGTCCTATTAACTTTGTGATTTTATTTATTTCAAACTGACTATTAGACCCTATCTACGTTTTAGAACAATAATTCTATTGTAAGTGGCAAGCTCTTCGATCAGATACAGTAATAACTTCGATTTTTCATTATAATCTTTGATTTACACCCAACCCCTCAAGCCTTGAGTCAAGGCAAGCCTGTTTTACTCTCATTAACTTAAGGCAGTCCCGTCATGCCTAATTATCAGGAGTATGACACAGACGGGCCCGACTGGGTTGGCCGATCGTGACGTCGGGGACATCTGCAGGAACGTCCAATCCAGTCGGTCAATATCAAACATGTTTGATGTCCCCCGATCCGATCGGCCATCCTTCCCTAACTACCGACTGGATCAGCCCCGTCTGCGGTCGCCTTTAAGTATTAAAGTCAAACTTTTCTGTGTGAGACGCAGCACCAGTTCCCCGTGGCCAGAGCCCGGTCCAGTCCCCCTCCCTGTACTGTAGATGCCTCGGCTTGCCGGGGGGTGGGGGGTTAGGGGCTCTTTAATAGCATTTTGCTTTGCCCTGTAAGGGGTTGTGTCCTTATAGAAATAGAGAAATAAATTGAATTTGCTTATTATCACAGCGCTGTAGGCGTAGGCGCTGGTGTCAGTCTATTCGTCTTTTCAGGATACGTTTAGCTTAGAATCCTAAACTCTCATCTCTGTGCCGACGTGAGAGTTTAGGAAAGCGGATGTTTACAGATGGGTGAGGAACTCTCGAGTGAGAAGGGGAGAATGCTGTGAGCTCTGACCTCATTTCAAATGTATTTCTACCTCCACCTCCTTCCTGCGCTAATGACAGTACAGCAGTGATGTGGGATCTTACTTCAGCCAAGTTCAGGAAATGTGCTGTAAAATATTTAATATCGGCCATCTGATTTCCAAAATTGGCGAGAATATGCTAAAGTCTAAACATGTCAGACTATGCAGGGAACTTGGAATTTTTCAGATATTCCAAGAAATAGTGGCCGGAAATCTGCATTCTTAAGGGAGTGGTCATTATTTATCAACAGGGGGGGTGGTGGGTTTTCGCGCAGATGCGCGAAAATTCTTTACGCCCCCCCTAGACGGCGGAGGCGCAGAGAGTTTTCATGCCCCCTCTTTGATCTATACTAGACTATAGTAGCGCGCAGGCTTTTTTGCTAAAAAGAGGGTAAATTTTTTTAGCCCCCCCCCCCCTCAAGAGGGGTCAAAATTTTTTTAGCCCCCCCCCCCCTCGAGAGGGGTCAGAATTTTTTACGCCCCCCCCAAACCCACCACCCCCCCCCCTGTTGATAATAAATGACCACTCCCTAAGTTTGGACGGATACGCACACAGTTTCCCATCGGGAAACAGCAGCTTTTCTAAACTCTCACGGCGGCACAGAGATGAGCGTTTACGGTTTAGCAAGATACGTTCGGCTGACGCATGATGATGATCCGTTTTTGCATGTTGCAGACATGCACTGTTGCCTTGTGGGGTCGCTAGAACATTCATCACATTTCTCACTAATGCCCCATGATACATATAATAATCATTTGTTTTTGTGATCTCTGAACTTTACTTTTTGGAAACCTCTCTTACCTAATATAGTTGTCCACTCCTCGTATATCGCTTTGAAAATTTTCAGAACTTGTAGCGTGTTGCTGTAAATCCGCCATTTTGTTAATGTGCTGTTCTCGTCCCTTCGCGCGAGATTACTGACGTCAATGACGTCATTTCCGCCATTGCAAAACCCAAACAGGAAGGGAGGCCAGTTTTGTTTATTTCTGTGTCATTGTCAAGAGAGGTCTTGCGAGCATTACTCAGACGCCAATTTTCCTATCCAGTACCATACATTCCATCTAGAAGCCAAAATGAAGTACAAGTTTAAGGAAGAGAACACATTTGGTGAGTTTTTACTGCGATTCTGACCCCATTTGGTCCCCCATTTATTTCGCTCGATTGACAGCCCACATCCATCTCGAATGTTTACGATTTGCAGCTGACTGACGAGAATAACAAAGGAGTTTTCGTCGAAGTTCTTGCACCACTGAACACTTTAACACAGCAAATCGCCTCAACAATCCCATGCTATTAAACTTTAAAATCATTCTAAAAATATCTTTACACAGGAAGAGACAACTATCTGTAGCCATAACATCTCCTTTGAATGGAAATTGCGTTTCTGTGCCTTTGTTTACCTCACCTCACTCACTGACCCCAGTCACTGACGCTCAGTCAACCCAGCAGTTAACGCAGCTGCAAGTTTTGGCACAGGTGCAAATCACTGAATCATTGCTATTTTGTCAAAGGTTGTGCAACTCCCTTGAATATACTAGACTCACAAGTAATAGGTCATGCTGATTCATAATCATGTCATGATAGATTTAGAGACCCACAACTTCGCACAAGTGACAAGGCTACAGAACTGTAGACTGAGTATCGTCTGAGTCATAGGGCTACGAGAGTGGCTAACAGAACTGAAGCCAGTGAAGGAGTCCAAACTCTTGGCTCACTCATTCAATGAGCCATTGTCTATGTGTAGATGGTAAATTATGTACACAATACACACACAGCCACTGGGCAACACTTAGGACATTTACTTAATGTTACACTACAAAGTCTACATCCAGTGTGGTCTATAGACATACTCACATAGTCATATTTAAGGTCAAACGACTAGACTATTCATGGACTCAGTCATGGACCTACATCATAACCTTACTGCAGAATCTATGGGTATGTATCTGCAATAGCAATGACTGAAGATGGAAATTTGTGCCCAGACCCGAGAGCAGGGCACAAACTCGCATCTGAGAGCTTTGTTTACATTCTGACAAAAGAAATGACTTTCACTTTGTCCCCTGACCCAGCGCTCTTGACGAATCAGATTGCCCAAAAGCGGACCCAACTGCACTCGAGTGTTAGAAAGTGATACTCAGAGTAAATTAGAAATTTGTTTTCATTCTGAAACCCAGAGTTGTCCCTTCCGAGATGTCATACCTCTAGCAGTCTGATACCTGTCAGTGATGTAGTGAATAGGGCACCTGTTTAAATTGTTAGGATAGATCATTTAGATTTTGTCAACAGAAATCGATCATTATTGACATTAAGACACTAGAGAAGACAAACTACCCCCGTAGTATATCTCATTGGTACATTATTTTTATGAATGAGGACAGTATCAATTCAATTCTATTATGTATTTACCGTTTAAACTTTCAGAACAGCGCAAAGCAGAAGCTGCCAAAATCAGAGCGAAATACCCAGATAGAATACCGGTAAGTCAGTTAACAGAATATCAAATGATGTACAAAAAGAGAAGGACAAAAATAATTGTTTTGAGCACCAAAATAAAGGAGGATCTTGAAAGGTTATTGCAAATGGTATCATTTTCTTCCTTGAATGAATGACACACATATAATGTTTACTTTACCTAAGAAACATCTTTAATACCATAAAAGATGCCCATGCCAAATTCCCAAGCTTATCTTTTAACATGGATTCATCCTTCTGTTTCTTCAGGTTGTTGTCGAGAAAGCACCAAACTCACAAATCCAAGATATCGACAAACGCAAGTTTCTTGTGCCTAGTGACATCTCAGTGGCCCAGTTTATGTGGATTATCCGGAAGCGGATCCAACTTCCCTCAGAGAAGGCCATCTTCCTGTTTGTGGGCAAAGTCCTTCCACAGTCAAGGTATGTAGAGTTACATTAGATTCAATTTAATGGATATTGTCAGAGGAAAATGCAATCTGATGGCTAACTTTAAGTGCATGGTCTACATTTTCCTGTCACATCAGAATAAATGCTAATTTATTGTCATAACTTCTGCTTTATATATTCATTACTTTTGAAAATCAATTTATATGTTCAATCGCACTGCAAAGAGTAGGTATAGGGCTCTATATATAGAAAAATAACAGTATCTGTCTTGTCCATTTTTCAGTGCCAGTATGGGACAGATCTATGAGGAGCACCGCGATGAAGACGGCTTCCTCTATATCGCCTATAGTGGCGAGAACACATTCGGCTGTTAGGCCGTAACCATGGTTACCAGCGACCGCTGCCATCTAGGGTCACTGGTAACCTCTCCTGGCATGACTGGAATGACATGGCCCGCCCTTGATAAATGAGAGATAGATAATGGACTGGATTTGTCAAACAGGAACTACCACACTTGTGTATGGGTTGGTTCATTATTTAAATGAATTAATTACTACAGGGTCTGGGCATAAACTTTCTAACTCATATCTTTACCGGGGACTTGGTCTGGAGAGTGTATACCACCATGACTGTTATTATTATTATTACCACCGCCGCCTTCTACGGTCAACTGGAAATCCATACACAATTCAATAGAACTTAAATATCGTAATGCGCTACTACGAGATTGGGTTAATTCATACAACGCTGCCACGTTTTATTTGTCTTGTTGGTGCAAAAGTTTTATGGAAGCTCATGTTGAAGAGTTGTAGATGAAAGAATGTATGGCTATTATGGAAATCGCCAGGCTTTCCACGCTCAGTGTTATCAATGTTTATAGTTTACTAACACAGTGCATCTGATGTTTTCTCTAATTATAATGTGAGTGGTTATTCAGAGTTTACCTAGTAGGAATGTATTTGATCCATGCAGATATTCCTAAAACAGTGATCCTTTATGAAGCATGTCTATAGGGACTTTGTCGGAGTTTGATATCTATGTTATATTAGCCCACGCTGTTGGACATATTCCATAGGTCCTGGTCTATGTACTACAATGCACGGTTTTCTTATCTATCGATCATTCATCCCAAACCATTTTTTGTTTTGAATATCAGGAACTTCACAACTATTTATATGAACGTCATTATCATTTCTTCTGTAATAGTGTATAATTGGATCTATAGATACTTTTTATTTCTTCCCTAGTCCCCCTTGAGAACAATTTTATGTACAATGTTGCATTATCATTTAATAAAACCTCAGTTGTATATGTAAGAACTGTGACCATGTTTTCTTCCTCATGCGATTCACTGCTCGCGTAACCATAATACCTATGACAGCAAATAGCCCAACCCAAGTCTATTTGAATCTTCTAGACATCAAATTCAACAAGAAACAAAGCCATTCCTCTTCGTAACCACCTTTTTGTCATAAATCGCCCCTCCCCCTCTCATGCAGTTTCTGTACATACCACTCAGTGAGTCTTCTCTAAATACAAATTCCTCACTTTACACTCTCTGAGATGTCAGAATGGTGTTGGGCCAACCTCTGAAAAAATTAGGCCCTAGAACAATTCACAAGGGGAAGGATTTCACAATATATGAAACTACATTTGAGTGGCCTCTGAATATAGATGAACCTCAGCAGGTCTGCCATCTCTGTAGAGGGAATAAGGGGGGGGGGGGGTTTAGGCCCAGCATGATGGGATCAATTTTCTGTATACCATCAGCATTGCAAAATTGGCAAAAAAAAAAAACAGACATTACGAGGGGAGGAGAGGGGGTCAAATTTGGCATGACATCATTTATAGATGGCCAAACTAAGACATCAACTTTACCATTGACTAAAATACAATAATCTTTCCAGATAGCTGCGAATGAGATCAGCAGTACTCCTTATGTTAATTTGCCAAGTTGGGCCTGCGCCTTATATGTTCGGTAAAGAGAAATGATGAAATATAAAAAATCCCACCCTACCTATTAAAATTTGAGTTGTGGTTGGGGGTGGAGGTGGAAAGAGTTCAGATATGTAGAGTTGGGAGGGGGGGGGGACTGGACACAGAGAATGTGGGGGCCAATATAAGGTGCCATATTTAACTTATATGACATTGCAGATCTTAAATACATCTTAACTTGTTCAGAAGTGTGTTTCCCCCCCCCCCCAAGTGTCAATGACTACAATTGTTTGTTTTTTCTTGGATCTTCTCAATGGTCCCGTTGCACATTGCACAAATTAAAACGAAATAGGCAGCTCATGACATACACATTTATTAGTAGCTTGAACAAAGTACACTTCTAGACCCCACACAGTGTGTGCAAGTATTTAATTCATGGAATGCAAAGGAGGATATAAGCTACTCAGTAATTACCGGTACTTTAAAACCCGCTGGTTTATATCCTCGTGTAACGTTTACCACAATATGTGTTGCAGAGATTGATGTCTGAGAATAATACATATAAATTATATGCAGGTGACTTTATTGCAATACAAAGACGGACTAAGAGGGGAAAATAACACAGCTTATATAACCATATTGACCACTGCCATCAGAGTTAAAATGATGATGCCCATAGAAAGAATGCGAATTATATACTGACCAAACTTCTCATCATTATATGTACAGAATAGGGATGTTTCTATTACAACCCCTTACAATTCTAAAAAGCAAAGAAATTGTTGTTTTGGTTACAATTTGGCACCACTTCAATGTACATAGAAGTGATGAGTTAATCGTAGACTACCGTAATCTCCCGCGTAGAAGACGCGCTGTGCGTATAAGACGCACCCCAAACTCATTACATGCATTTTCGCGTATAAGACACACCTCTTAGGGGTGATTTTTGTCAATCCAGTACTGTTCTATAGTAAAATTACCCCTCGTATAAGACGCACACCCAACTTGAAAAAATCCTATAAGTCGCACAAGGCATTTGTTTGGCGTAGAGGACGCGTCTTATACGCGGGAGATTACGGTATTCATCTAATTAGAAATCGGATACTTGAATAAACCTAAATAATCTCAAATTTCAGAAGATGTGTTATCAAAAAACGTAATTCTATTCTTTTACCATTTAGATTACAAAAAAATATTACCTACATTGTACTACAAAATAAATACATGGAAAAATGACTTAACATTCATTACGTTAATAGGTTAGCTCCTAAATTACAAAATACTACAGCAAAGTAACATTTATTGTGACATACAAACAAATGCAATATGGGATTAAATGGAAATGACAGATTTATGGGCACCAGAAAACAAACATACAGTTGTGATTCCCAAGAAAAATTAGTAGCATGATGATGATTGTCATTTGTTTATAGGCCACAGGTGTACATCACAATTTAATAGTGATTGCCTTTTCGTGACCAAGAATTATGTATAAGTACATCGTAGATATATTCCCTTAGTGCCTTTCTGAGTTGGTGAGGACCTTTTTATACTCTTCTGAATAATAGCAACCACATTTTCCTTTCAGGTCTTCTGACCTCACAGCTTAAATCCAAAGAGTATCACTTTGGGCTTAATCAGAGATGCCACTCACTGGCCGACAAAAACCAGGAAAACTGAACTTTGGACACATTTTCCCAGGAATTTAACATGATTTAATACAGAAACCAGAAAACCTCATATATGAGCTGCTCTTTATACACGAGGGTATACATGTGCATATAAAAATAAAATTCTTCTTAGCTATAAAAGCTTTTAGGATCATGATCAGTGTAGTTCTCATTATTGCCTTATTTTTGGAGTCTTAGTAACAATGCAGCAATATATTTTGCACAAAAACAAAAATCACAATTCATGGACCACATCGAAGAAAGGCATAAGTAGACATGAACGACATTCGTAAAAGAATAAACAGTACCATTTTGGTAGCAACAGCGAGAAAACATCAGTAATGCTATATACAGTGATGCGCACTTTCCCTTGATGAAAAGAATGTATAATACAAAAATGGACCATGGTGTAGTATATGAATCTGACAGCAAGCGTATACTAACTATTCCTCGCCTTCATAACAAACAGGGCTATTTACACACATATTTCATACCGATGATTTTCATTTACTTAGTTACAATACACAATAACCATTTTATTGGTATCAAACAGCCTTTATTGTATAACATGCCGTTCGAGGTGGTCTATGCACGCACACTCTCACCTGACTGATTCTGCACTCATATGATCTACCTATCAAACCTCACTTCTCCGCACCTGAGGGTGTAGGAAGTCAGACAGGACCAGATAAGTGCTGTCAGTTTTAGTCAGTTCTGTGATATTTTATGTGAGGGTATTAATATCTTTGGAAGAGACATCAATGTACATTTGAGATTGCAGATATGCAACTAAATATAATCTTAATACCGTAATCTCCCGCGTATAAGGCGCGTCTTATACGCTAAACAAAATGCTGCTGGGTCTTATACGCGGGAGGGTAATTGCCTTGAGTTTGGGGTGCGCCTTATACATGGGGTTTTCCAACATCTCAATTGGGAAAACACCTCAAAAATAAGGCCCACTATGCGCCGATGACAGCTTGAACTCATAGAGCCAGCAGCATGGCAGACTGGTCAGTGTCGATGCGCTCGCCGGGGATAAGGCCCACCATGCGCCGATGACAGCTTGAACTCATAGAGCCAGCAGCATGGCAGACTGGTCGGTGTCGATGCGCTCACCGTGGATAAGGCCCACCATGCGCCGATGACAGCTTGAACTCATATAGCCAGCAGCGCGGCAGCCCGGTCGCTGTAGATTTGCTCGGCGGGCAATACGCCCACCATGCGCCGATGACAGCTTGAACTCATATAGCCAGCAGCGCGGCACCCCGGTCGCTGTAGATTTGCTCGGCGGGGAATACGCCGACCATGTGTCGATGACAGCTTGAACTCATAGCAGCGGCAGCGCATGTAGGTCTCTTCTTGGGATTTTGACCTGGCCGGAAGTAGAATGACGTCACACTGGAGACAAACATTCATGCCGCCTTAGTTCCTCAGGGATGTGGTGGGACCATGCTGTCACACACTTCTGACTGTTTTCAGATGAGATCTCATCTGAATAATAATCTTCCATTTAAGTTTCCATAAGTTTCAGATGATCTCATCTGAATGTAATTCAAATTCAGATGAGTGCTGGCATATATCCTTGATCGGGGGCTCTGCCCTCGAACCCCCGTTAGGCCGGGCACCCAGGGAAGCGCGGCGGCATCAACATTCGTCTCCATGGAGGGCCAGGTCAATTCTGCAAGAAGTGACCCTTTTGCCGCGGCAGCCCGGTCGCTGTAGATTTGCTCGGCGGGGAATACGCCGACCGTGTGCTGATGACAGCTTGAACTCATAGCGCCAGCAGCGCGGCAGCCCGGTCGGTGTAGATTTGCTCGGCGGGGAATACGCCGACCATGTGCCGATGACAGCTTGAACTCATATAGCCAGCAGCGCGGCAGCCCAGTCGGTGTACAATAGGGGGTGGGGAGGGGGGTTGGGAAGGGGGGTGGGGAGGGGGGGCACCTTCTACGCGAAACAGCCCCCCTGTGAGTTGGGGGGGCGCCTTATACGCGGGTTTTTCCAGAAATTGATCCAGAAGAGGTACGTGCGCCTTCTACGTGAAAAGGCCTTCTCTGAGTTGGGGGGGGGGCGCCTTCTACGCGAGCTGCGCCTTCTACGCGGGAGATTACGGTAACAGAGAAAAGAAGAAATCCTCTTTCAGAAATATATAGCCATACTTGACAATTGTATATAAAATGGAAATTTCAGTAACATTTTCAGGGGATATTTCATGATTCATTTTACCATTAATAATTTACTGGGACTGGGACTTTGGGAACTGGGTACCAAGAAAGCAATTATCTCTGCTTATCTCACTACACTGCACAAATCACGATGGCTGAACACACTAGGAAATATGAAAGAACAGTTCAGCCCCTGACTGTATGCCACATGTTACTCTGTAATTGAAAGTTAAAAGGCCAGCTATGCCTGATAGGCCTTTACCAGTCAGGGTTTGTGTTCTACATGCAGTCAACTGCCCTTGGAACAGTGGGGAAAAGGGATAGCAGTGACAATATATCTGGAGCGGTCAAGACAAACATGTCTTATAAAATGAGTGTATTACCACTGTCAAAGATTTGTATGATTATTTACAGACACTTAAAATTCATGACACATGATATTACATACAAGAATACTACCCAGCTAGAGATTTACAAATTTAGTGTTAATGGTTATATTAGCACCTACAATGGAAGATCAATGAAGTCAAGTAATTTTCAACATCTTATAACAGATAGCACATGTCTGTGAAGTGCCACAATTGCTATGACACATATATGATATGACTGATTGCAAGATCTGTCTCCTCTCTATCTCATTTTCTTGTGGTATTTTAACAGAATTCAATGGAAGAAATTCATTCGATGTATCTCTCCTCCACCAAATCACCTTATACAGTGGGATTTCAACCAAACAGATGAATTCTCTTCCCAATTTAAAAAAATGTGTACCCAATCGTTTCTGATGGTCAAATCACTTCTCGCAGCCCCCATGCTATTAAAATGATTTGCTTATGATATAAACCAAAATGTTTCAATGCGTTGATTTTGAATGAAAAAAAAAACAACATTTGAACGCCATGAATTAAACTCGATCATACTCGACTGGTTCTTTGAATATAACTATTACTTTATACACATTTTGCACAATGTCCTCTAAACATAATCTTGTCAACAAAGACTCAAGCATTTACAAGGCATATGGGTGCAAGTATCACATTGTTTATAACAACTTATCACTTGTAGATTTCCACCTAACCAATTATATGGTATTTTTGGCACAGTTATACCTCATTTTCAGTAGATCTTAAAAAGATAATATAATACAACCATCTATTCCCCAGGACATGATGATATCATCATCATCATGTGGCTGCTTACAAGCAGAGGATATATTTACATAAGATCACTAATCAAATTTACCCATACGATATGCGTCTATATACAAGACATGACACCAGAGCAATATCAGTCATACGTCAACTCACTCTGTATAATAAATGGATGAATTAACCCTAATCAATTTTACACCTGCAGTTATTCACACATTATGAGGCAGTGATATTTGTTCTTCAGTGATAATTATATTTTGATTGGGAATAATGATGCACCTTGCTTTACATAAAATGTACTTTAATCAACTTTTTGTCTTGTCCATTTTATGAGCGTATCAGGTGAACGGTAGAGGAAGAGGAGTTTGGCAAAGAGCTCCTCTTCTAGTACAAGCTCTCGGACTTCACGTACTAGGTACACGTCTAAGCACAGCTTGAGAACCTTGTCAACATTTGGCAGCTCTTGGAACATAATTTGCATGCTGAGGCCACTGAAGAAGATCCGGACAAAGCGGCCGATGACAAGTACCAAAGAGACGTAGAGACCAATGATTCTGTTCAAATTAGAGGGCCAAAGAAAAGGAAAATTAATCAGAATTTAAACAAACACGAGGACTTGAAGGGATTTAGCATGCGTATTTGTTAGTATCAATCTGATGTTAACAAAAAATTAACTGCCTGCAACTGAAGGTGCAACTGAAAAAAAAACAACAAAAAAACATGAAACAAGCTTTTGTTTGATAAATTCAGTTTTATTTCACATATTACAATATGACATATACATCATGAACAAAACACAATAGACTGCTCAGCTAGGTCTATCTCTTCTTTCAGAAGAACGTACTTAAGAGTTTTTTTAATGATAATAAAATAACTACCTAATATATTAAAAAACAAATATGTCTTTTTACACTTAATATTCAATATTTAATGCCATATAATTATCTTTCCATCACACAATCACAGTGTACAACACTGACACAAGTCATTGCACTCTAAAACATAGCATAAATATAAAAATTCATGTTTAGTTAATATAAATAGATTAATATAAAAATACAGTACTAGCATCTCAGAATTCATGATATAATTTACCTCACCTCTATTTTCAAGTATTAATACCAAGTGATGATACACGCTAGGATATAACTTTTAATTCAAAACTTGTCCATATTGCATCATTTGGAATAGGGTTTTACCCAGTACATAAAAAGATGCAGATATCATATGTATCATTATATAAATGAAGTCTGAGATGGTGAACAATCAATTGACAGTCAACATGTAGGAATGCTACTATATACCATTTATAAGTAACTGCTTTTTCTTACAGTTTAATGTTTTATTGTCCACAATTGATCATATTGATATTCAAGTGTTGCACATGGTTATGCTTTATTTATTGGCCTTAGGTTATCAGCAAAGGTGTTTTCTTTTTCCTATTGATAACCTTTTGATAAAATTTTGCACACAAATGATGAAACTGATAATGGATTTTCCAGCATCTGTTGTGGTTATTCCACAGCTGATACCATTAGTAGCCTTGGGAAAAAAATCATTTCTTTCTTTATATAATATGGTGATGAGCTAATTTGAATTTTTTAAATACAGTTCACCATAAGGGTTTTTGCTCTGTATTAAGTTCTAAAATTAGCATAAAGTTCAATACTAAATGGAACTAATGTTGATTGTTACACAAAAAGGTATGTTGTGACTCATGACCTACATTCTTGGGCAAAATCTTATTTTCTTTTTCCTTTTTTCTATAATAAAGATGGAATATATACCAGTATATGTTGCAAAAACTGCATTACACAAAAGTGCCAAGCAGATAAGGAGTAAACATGTATCACAATCCATTTATCTATTTGTATGGTGAGCAACATTACTCAATTCACTTTCCTAATTATATAAAAACTGAAATAACATACGAATGGATGCACTTATTTCTAAAATACCATGGTACAACTGCAAATCAAAAGGGATGAAAAAAAAATCAATTTACCCTGTGATTCATCATTGCTTTATCTGTAAATAATTCTGTGTGCATAACTACCTTTGCAAAACTCTTTTCATATCAATACAAAGAAATCATCCTTTTTGGTTGAATATCAAAAACATAGTTTTATATCATTTCCAAACGGGC
The DNA here is from genome assembly GCA_949317995.1 of Acholoe squamosa. NCBI lineage: Eukaryota > Metazoa > Annelida > Polychaeta > Phyllodocida > Polynoidae > Acholoe > Acholoe squamosa. Next base: position 70,826,360 of record OX439038.1, read on the forward strand.
AAACAGCTAATGCTTCTTTAGCCAGTAGGCACAAATGGCAGGGAAGAGGCAAGGGAGGGAATATCTTCTTTTGCATATGATGAATTTACATTCTGCATGCTTCTCTTTACACACACAAACAGGTCTGAATATGTAGGTTCAGAAGAGCAGATGAAAGAGAGATGAACTTTTGACACATCTTTTGAATTTACTACTGGTGGTACTACCGAAAACTCCCGAGTATAAGACGCGTCCTCTACGCCAAACAAAATGCTGGGGAGTCTTATAGAATTATAGTTGGGTGTGCGTCTTATACGAGGGGTAATTTTACTATAGAAATGTACTAATCTTACAAATTTCAGCCTTAAAATGTGCATCATATACGCGAAAATGCATGTGCTAAGTTTGGGGTGCGTCTTATACGCGCAGCGCGTCTTCTACGCGGGAGATTACGGTAATCAAGCTTATTAGAGTATAGTAGCATGATACAAACCATGCAGCAATGTTCGACCAGCAGTAAGGCATTTATGCAGAGGGGCTCGCCAGATAAGAATGCCTGTCATGATAAGTGTATAGAAACGGTTAAATACTGTTCCACATTACAAAAACTGATTAAACCTCATAGTTTGTAGCCTCTATTGCCAATTTAGATCAATCATAGATATAGAAAAAGAAATGTGTAGATACTATGGAAACACATAATATATATGCCTATCCTTGCAGATTAAACAGAAAGCAAGATGGACAAAGTACCAGTATATGTAAAGAGATTCAAAGTAGACAAGTCTTTCCTAGGAATGAGGGTTAACTATCATTAATATTATGCCGGGTATTACAACATTGTACACCTAAGGACACAAGTATTTACTATGATCAACACACACAGGATAGGTAGCACTAAGTCTATATCAGACACAGGGTAGATAAGTAGTTAAGCCACACAATGGGCTATGTTATATATAAGAAATTATATTTACTATCAAACAAAGTTTATCAGCAGAATAACCTTCCTAGAAGCTGCACATGAAATTTATTTGATTATTAATATCTGATAATATACAAAACGTGAAGAGAATATCATACTCTAGACAACATCATTACATATACCAACATCAGTTACACTAAGTTAGCATGTCCTAAGTAACCCAAACAAGGTGTCTTCTTACGATCATCCAATGCCTTCTCATCTATGAAGATTTAACCCTCTTTGGTCTCCACCACAGTAAATTGATATAATCTACCATAGAAACCACATAAGATAAATTCTCTCGTATAAGCTATGGCTAGTACCAGAACCCAAATTAAAATGCGGCTTATAGGATTGGCCCAAAGTGGGGGTATTTGACACTATAGAATAGTACTGAACCTACAATTATCAAGCCTCAGATGTTGCTCCAACATTGAGGATGCGGCTTATACGAGGTTGCGTCTAATACGAGAGAATTTATGGTAATAAACATTCTTATTCCTAAAAAAGTAGGGAAGGTGATATTTCTGAATGGGCAGTGAAATGCAAGAATATCAGATGAAGAGCCTTTATCTATAAAATGACTGTATTTTTATGTAATAATAAGTCTTTTGTAGTGATATCACTTTATAGCATCTGCTGTGCTGTTATTCCAGGGAAAGATGTAACTAACTATTTCAGCACTGTAAATAAACACCACTACTCTTTAACAGGAGTAGGAATTAATATTTGATTCTGTTAGTTCTAATTGCGCACACTATTTTTGATTCTCTTGTTTCACTATTTTTCCTGATATGTCAATATTTTATAATTTAACATCAATAACTGCATGAAGAGACATTTAAAGAGAATGAAAAATTCAAATCCTGCCAATTTCAATTTGAAAATTTTAACACTATTTCACAATTTATTTTAGTCCTCTTTGAATTTCAGAGGCCTGCGGGTAAACTTAACACGCGTTTCAGGTGACCTATAGAGGAAGAGGATCTGTGCATAGATGTCCTCTTCAATTTCGAACTCGCGGCACTCACGGGCCATGTAGAAGTCAAGGCAAAGAGCAAGAACACGGTCAACATAGGGAAGATGTTTGTACATGATCTCTGGTGGAAGTCCTGTTGTTCCAACACGTAAAGCCCGGCCGATCAAAAGGATGAAGGAGAGATAGAGGCCCATGATTCTGCAAGAACACGGAACATACAATTGTACAAATATTGACCAGTGATAAGGTAAGAAATCATATCTTTACAAACATGAAAAAGTAAATATAAGCATGCCTTCTCTCTCTGATTTTACCATGCTTGAAAACTCATGAACTTAACAACTGTCCATTACAAGTTTCTGCTAATTGACCATTTCAAAGGTTTATAACAGCTTATAGTCTTCCTAAACTCAGGGTGTGGCTTATAAGTTTTCATAATCTGTCCCTGTAGTACTTTAGAAACACAGCTGCGAATCTAGACTTGATATTGAATATAAAGGTCAGGCAAACAAACCAGCCTGCCAGACACAACATAGATTTGCCTTTATGTTCTGTGGACACATCAATTCCTATGTGAATTGCCAACCCTGGTGGGGGCTTTATATTGGAAACAAGACTCTCCAATGTAGTAAAATTATCATGGCTGTAACTTGGAATTTAAAGCTCAAAGAATTGAAAGTATACAGAAGCAGAGTAGAAAGATAGAGATTGTATAGTACCTCTTTGCTCATGATATAATGTTGTATTAACAATTCTGAAATCCATATGGCATAAGAATTACAAGCTACAGTATATCAAAGGAATGTTTACTACACTAATACTGATAACAATGTAATGGCACATACTACATATCAACTCACTCTGTACTACAGTTATCATATGCAAACAATATTCTGTAAAGTATTCATGCAAAAAATTGTAAGTGCAAATGATGTATAAAGTTATGAACATACCTCTTGTAAATACAGATGAAATAAATTATGGTGGAAGGAAGAGCATCGCAGATGACTGTGCTCTTTGGTGTCAATCCATCAAAAGATGAACAACGGTGTAAAAAGACCGATGACTGGCTAGGTTGTCATCTTTTTATCTACAGCACTATGTGACGCAAAGCAACCAAAGCATGCAGTGTTTGAGAAAACATAAGAAAATGTATATATCTTGAAAAAAATATGGATAATCTTGATTTATATAAAAGATTGACATAAGATAAGGGGGAGAAGATAAATACAACTGGATTTTCGCTTCTTTTTTTCTATCCAAACATTTTTTCATTAAGGCCACACCAAAAAAATAAGTTGGTCTACGGATTTCCCTCTCCATATTTTCGGAAATACAAATTTTTCTTTGAAAAAAGTCTCGTCTGCGGATTTCACTGGCTTCACTTTCTACAAGTTTTCCTTTTGTGATGTTTGGCAAATTTTTTTTTTTTAATAAATTTTTTTCGCTCGCCTCACTTTTCCAGCAAGGAATCCAATGGACGCCAAAAAAATCTTATAAATAAAATAAAAAATTTGCTCGCTCGCACAATTTTTTTCAAAACCAAAATCCGTAGACCAACTTATTTTTTTGGTGTGGCCTAAGTTAATCCAGTGTTTAAAAGAAAATTGTAACAAGTATACCTTCTAACATGCAGAACATTATACCATGTCATTAATACTTGATATCAATATCATATATACTTCATTATATAAAGCATGTTTGAAATCAACGGACTCCTACAAACATAAAATGAACAAGGGACAACATACATGTGCACCTAAGATCATACATACAACATGACGTCATAATATATGCACTGCACACATAATTAAACAAATATCTAACAATGTATAAATAACAGATAGTTTCACTCATGTAACAAACAGGACTACAAAAACATTCTTCAACAATACATACAAAAAAGAGCGAAATGGATAATAAAAGAGTACTATTTTTCCATACTTACTTTCCTCACATACCAAACATAATCATTAAGAGAAACTGATCACTTGTATGACAACTGATATATGAGAGAACTCACCCATATCCAGTGAAGAAGGAAAGCCCAGCTGGCGCAACACGGTCGCTAAATGCCACGATAGTAAGGTGGTTCTTCAAAGACTTGCCACTAGATACATCAAATGGAACTGTCAATGCATATTCTGAGAGCTCCCACCACTGAACTTTAATATCCTCTGATTTCTTCAAATCAAAGGTTACATTCGTCTGACCTTCGGCTTCTGTGTTGAGAAAACAATAATACACTGAGAGATGATTGAGAGGTATATTTATATCAAATGTAACTTCCACTTGTAGTATTGTAGATTGTAATTTCTGTATATTAATTTCCTGTGCAGAGTAATACAATATCCAAATTGATAGCTGGAGGGTTGATTCAGACGTTAAACTTCATGGGTATAGGCATATCTTTCATGAGCTGTATACAATGAAGGAACTTACGTGTAACCAGCGAGGAAACATTTCTTGGAGTTTCATTTGGAGGTACTTGCATATACCGAGGGAATATGTCAATAAGATTTCTGCAAAAGATAATTTATTTAACTATACTATTTTATGAACATATAAGTGTGAAAACAACACCGGAGTGTTAGATATCTCAGAATATATCAGAGTGTGGAACAGCCGGGTGGCAGAGACTTCCCAGCACAATAGTCTGACAAAATATGAACACTTAAATTTTCTCCCCTTCTTAATGACCAACTAACCAGAATCCTCTCAATAACATACATGTAATCTTGTCATCGTGAATTTGTAAATTTCTGCATTAGTAATGATGTGCTTAAACTTACAGTGGGCTGGTGGCAGTGCCATTGATCAGACTGGCAAAGCTTTGACGTATCGCCACCATCTCCGGTATTTTGGGATTGAGAGCTGTTACAAACTGAGCAGTCACTTCATTGGAGGCTAACCCATTTGATGGTTGTCTACAAGAAAAAAAGATATCACAAATGTAAGCTTGCAAGATAAGACAGGTGTCAAGCCTCATATGGCATAATTTCAGCCATACAATTTCAAAGAACGCTTCTTCGTTTAATTGGAGGAAACTAACTATTTTACATACTTCTTGACATGTGAAATAATGTAATTCTTTACATGTATTAAGGACACAGTTGTATAAGGTACAGATCAATGACATGGCTTGTAGGATTTGCCTGGGACCAGAGTGTGTCTTATGCATAGGGTCTTACAGAACTCAAAATAAAGACATAACAGGCATGTAACTTTGGGAGCTCAGATGTACTTGCTAAGAGAGGGATCATGATTATTAAAAAAAAAAAAAAGCCAGCAATCATGTGGCAAGTGTCAGTAGACCCAAGTAACAATTGTACAAATCTGTGCTAGAGAAAAGTCTTACCTTCCAACTGTGATAGAAAAGATGAGGTTGATATTGTTCTGACTGTCTTCTAATTCCTGGATAAGAGCCTTTTGACTGGGAGGGCTGATTCCCCAGGTTGCTGTTGATTCACCATTAATGAATATAAAGGATACATCCTCTGCCTTATATGAGCTCAGCCAAGCAGTTGCTTCCTGAATCATTTAGAAGTATGCATTTTAAATATTTGAATATACAAGTGTATAATATCTGCATGTACCAAGTTCATAATTTCTCTTATACAAGGTCTGAGTGTAGAATCTTATAAAAGAATTACACAATGTACTGTGGTGGTTGGTCGTCACCTTCGTCCACCGTCGATGGTTATAGTATGGTCATTCAACCATAGCGAGATTACTCTAGGTTATTTATATCATGTCACGTGGATCCCTCCACTCTACTATAAAAGGGGGGGGGGGGGGTCTTGTCATCTCCCTGGGTTCAGTCCTGGACTGACCACACAAGTGTTCAGATATACTGATCCACTGTGTCACAGGTTTGATACTCTCCCTAGCGGCGCTTATAAAGTAAGTATTGACTAAGGTCTATACCTATGTGATATACCTCGACAGAGCTTGCTCTTGAGTATCTATAACTGTTGATAGCCGAGGCTACTACTATGCCACTGACATTTAGACATGTTTACTGGTGTATATGAGAGACGAATAAAGAACAAGCTGGAACCTGAGTTGTATGTCCTTGTCTTTCTTGCATAAGATTACAATCGACTAGGGTACGGAACACTACAGTACTATACCGCACTACCTATCTGGCGGAATACCAAACTTGGGTAAGCACATTTTACAAAACAAAAGTCATATGAAAAAAAAACAAACAATTGGATTAAAATATTTTAGAGAGCAAGAGAAATACCAAGCACACAATGAGCTACTTACTGGTTCTCTAGAGTAATAACCCGTTAGTACATTATATTCCGCTTCTGACAACCGCTTTATAAACTGCTGCTGGACACTCATTTTGAAGATAGGCTGTGGAAACAAACATAGTGAAATGGCATTATTGCATCAAGGTTAATCATAAATATGATGCTGTCTCCCTTGAGCCTTACTTCATCGTATTATGTTTTACTGGTATAAATTTGAATCATTGTTGTATAATTTAGTTGTCAAAGTGATTGATGACTGAAAGCATTAACTAACGTCTACATGCAACTATGAAAGTATGTAAAAAAAAACAAATATGTATCTTTTAAAATGAAATAAACAAAGCTATATCACACACCTGATATCCACCCAGTGCAACCTGGATGTCACAGCTCACTGGTGGATTGACTTGGTAGAGAACCGTATCGGCGAGGGAGAAGAGAAGGAGCGGGAACCAAATGATGAAGATAAGGAGGAAAAGGATGAGGCCACCCATGCCGTACTTCACTGCTAACTGACGAAGCTGACCACGAGGTGTTGGATATGCCTTGAAAGGAGAATGATTTATGGTTATGTGAATACAGATTATTGATCCCCCTTGGATAAAGGTTCTTCTCAATTCTGGCTCAGGTGTCATAAAAAGACACACTTATGAATGATCTCATTGTCTCAGCTTGATAAAAAGATAGATATAGAAAATAGGATATAAGATTAACAGTTTTCAAACACTCTCCAGAAAAATGCAAATACAAATTTTCATATGAAATCATAAAATCTGAATATAAACTAGCCCACGCACATCTTCTGCTCTCCGCCAGCACTTGAGCTGGAATATGTTGGCGTAGATGTCTTCCATCTCTAACCAGGATGTAAGCGCAAGCGTTGTGTCTGTCCACATCCAATCCATTAGAGCCCGCAGCTCAAGCAGGAATGGCACAGCAAGGAATCTGAAACAGCCAGTACATTAAAAAATTGCTAGTGATTTTCCCCCAACACAATTGAATTAGGTACTATACATGCTACTTTGCCAAAAAGAATTGTTGATATTACAATCTTTTATGAATAGATAGATATAAGAGCAACCAGAATGTAAGTTGCCACAAATTTAAAGTTATTTGTTTTAATTCAAACATAGACAACATCCTTACCCCTTGAAGAGGAACAGGTTGACATAGTTGTACTTCTTTGTGAGGAAGTTGCCCAAGATACGCGTCGGGTACCCAGAACGAACTTGGTATGCCGAGAAACCAAAGTAGATACATTTGACGAAGTACCACAGCTGCGCCGGAATGTTGTCTGTGAAACTCCTGCAATGATCAACACACAAATGCCATCATAGGATTTCTTTTATCAAAAATACTATAATCATATTGTACATTGAGAAGTTCTTACCCTGAACCAGTTGGTTTATGCCATTATAGTGCATCTAGGTTAAGCTTTATTGCGTCATTTAACACCACCACCAGTTTGTAGTTGCCCTATTTCAGACCACATGTTCCCCACATCTGTACCCATCAGAACATTCTAAATAATTATTCTCTCCTTAGGCTCATGTGCCAAACTTTTCTTCTTCATTTTCAAATTCCTTGTCAAAACCAACTTATAACTTCTGAAAAAAGGCTACCAGTAGGCTAATAACCATGCTTTTATAACAATAGATAGCTTGACTTATAAATAGGTCTTATGGTAGATGGAATAAAACCATAGTGTTGTAGATTTTAATACAATAGTAGAGAATAGTCCTGTGAGACATGGCGCGGCGACTTGTTATCTTGTGTCTAGTTTCAGTTGGTGAGACAGATAGGGCGTACTATCATCTGGGCTTTTGGTAGTATATAGCACAAATTCAACCTGAACTACCCACTGCAGCTAAGTACTAATAGTCTGTAGACTGTCCATTCTGCATGCACCTCACTCAGCTGCCTTCAATGTTCAATGCCATAGTCAACAGGTGTGTCATTATGAGTGTACACTGTCTCAGATTGCCAGGAGCCTGCTCTGCCTGCTCCCCCCCCCCCACACACCCAACTGCCTATCACTTGTAATAGTCTGTACCTCGTCACGGGCCAGTGGTCAGCAAACCGGCCAGATCACTCCACCTCTCTGTAGAGGGGGAGCACAGTGTAAGTACCTCGGTGTACATACATGTTTTCAGTGTTCCACAAAATCGTTTATATAATGAAAGGAGTAATCAAATTGATCTTTCATCACCAATTTTAGATACATATTCTGAGATAGCATTATTTAAATGTAAACTAAAAATTTTACACAGAAAAGAATGTAGCAGTTCCACAAGGTGGCCTTACACTTCAACCTCCTCTGATTTACAAAAATGCACATATGGCAACACACACTTTAGCACTGATTTCTCCATATAGATCTTTGACAGTGAATACTTTGTTCAAATACAGAAAATATGATCCAATTGTACCATAACCCACTGAGATAAAACCTGTACTACATATATATAGTAGTTTCAAAACGAACAATTCTAAAACAAAGGCTACAGGGATGTATTTCTGAATCTTAAAATGCTCTAATGCTAATCTGCCATAGGGCTCCAAATGATGAAATGTCTTATCTGCGAATAAAATCAAAAGTATGAGATATATTCTGAAACTTCCTTCACTGATAAGTAAAGTACACACACTGTTGTTATTACATTAGAATAGTGAGCAGGAATAGTCCATAGCAGAGGAGCCACAAACAAAAATAGATTGCAAGGCCTCCCTATCCCTTACACCGTGGTGACTGTGAACCATACACTAGTCTACTCATCTCACGAGTAGTACTCACTAGTCGCCGCGCTAATAAAGCAGTTGACTTACCTGTTTGTCAGAAGAGGTAGGAGGAAGAACATGTAGAGATGGATGAATGCTACCAGAATGATCTGGTAGATGAACTTGCCAACTACCTGCTTCCTCAGGTACAACGCTCGGTCGATGATTATTAACACAAACTGTAGCAGTAGCATGATCAGGAACGGCACTGGCACCTGGTAAGAGACATGATATTATAATTCTACATGGGGGAAAATGATCCATCCTGAAAAGCATTGAAATTGTGGAATGGGAGCCCTTGAACAGACTCTCCATAATGGACTTGAAAACTAAGAAATCCTTTATGAGTTTCATCCATGTATATACACCACTTCTGATCAAAGTTTTGGTAAAAGAAGGAGATTCATCACAAGTTACACCTCAGTAACAGTGTTACTGTATTACATCATTGGAACAGTCAACACTGAATAAATGAACATACCTTATTTTCCTGTAGTACATCTGTCACGACTGTTCCTCCTGATTCCGAAGCCTTAAACAATGTTTGTATGATTATTAGAAAGTACATCTCCATGATAAATTAACAACATAATTGATATAACATTCTCTTCTACACTATATTCCCAAGCTGTGCAATTCTATTTTGTGCACTTTGTAAAGGTAAAAGGATTAAATTTGAGAATGGGAGCATTTACTATAAGATGAAGATATCTATATAAATCTCTGTATTTCAGTCACGGAAGACTTTTCCCAGGAAGTAGAAACAGGAGATACATTTGTTTTGTGAAAGTATGACAGTTTAAATGCAAGAGGCTACAAATAATGCACTAAGGTATGACAGTCATACAGTGTGAAGTGACAGGGTTAGGTTAAGCGGGTCCAAATCTGTGGTTCAGACTTTTTCATTTGCGGAGTTGTTTTAGGATGACCTAATGGTAAATGAGAACTCAACTAAGGCCACACCAAAAGAATAAGTTGGTCTACGGATTTCCCTCTCCATATTTTCGGAAATACAATTTTTTTTTCTTTGAAAAAAATCTCGTCTACAGATTTCGCTCGCTTCACTTTCTACAAGTTTTCTCTTCATGATGTTTGGCAATTTTTTTCGCTCACCTCACTTTCCAGCAAGGAATCCATTGGACGCCAAAAACTTCTTTAAAAAAAATTTTTGCACGCTCGCACCATTTTTTTTCAAACAAAAATCTGTAGACCAACTTATTTTTTTGGTGTGGCCCAACTGAAAAAGCCACAATATGCGACACAAAGAAATCACGCTAAGCAATGGAGATCAGTAGTAGTTGTCATGGGTTTGAGCAAGATAATCACTACCATGTCTAAACTAAAGCAAAGCAAATGTCTTCTATCATGAAGACTACTGGTATAGGATATATTCACTTCCCTCATAATAGAAAATAGTTATACATGAAACATTAAAGAGGAATGAAAATACTTACACCTAACCCACACAATCCCATGGTAATAAACTCTAAATGATAGCTAGATGTATGATTGTATGTATTTCAAGATACCAAAGCTGCTGAAGAAGCTATATCATAAGAATACCTTTTTTTCACTCTGATAATATTCAAACAGTACTATGTAGGTGTAAACTTGTAGCAACACTTATATCCCCATTTCCAAAATTGGGAAATTCAGGAACTGGATGAGAAAAAGAATTCTTGGAGCATTTCTTCTTTTTCTGACTAGTGGGTTAGCCATGATTCACTGGAGGCAGCCTGTTGACGGATAGCTCAGTCCTGCCATGTGCAGTTTTAGATGAATTAATGGCAAATTCGGACACTGGAAGTGGCTGTTAATTTCATTTCCTATTAAATATCAACCCCTTGCTCTCTGAATATAATCAATAGGGCTACAGGCAAAGTACTCTTGGTTTGAACAGGGGATACAAAATGTCATATACACTCAGAGATAGGGGAAAAAATGCAATGTTCTTAATACGTAGCACCTGTTTCTTAGTCTTGTCTCGCACACCTTTTTTTTCGTACATTCTGAATATTATCTACAAATTAATCATACTTCAGAAATAAAGCGTTCCATTCTGAGCATGTATCCGTATTGCGATACAGCACCGAGGCATTCTTTGTTAAACCTTGTTAAACCTAGCACTTATGTCGGAAGGCACTTATATGAGATCCCATTGTAGTTGAGTTCGAAGAACCATCTACTTCTAGCACTTGCTCGAGAACAATGCTCTTTGGATACTTTTCTTTTTCTTTTTAAGAAAACAATCAGAAAAAAAACTTCTTTGATTGCGATATACACATTTCTATGAGTTATGCATTGATCAACTGCAATGTGAATTAAGCTCCCCTGAGAGCTTTAAGCCTAGGCAGTCACACTCCAAGTCTTAAAGGACTTACATGATGCCCTGGGGCCTAATAGAAGCAACAATACAAGGAAAAACAACAGGTTAAGTCAAAAACCACTGCAAATATAAGCCGTCTTTCCCCCATTGTGCATTGCTATTTTCTGAAGACCAAGCAACCCTGACTTGTTATTTTAAAAGTCAGTACAACTTTTTCCTCAAAGTTTACACCCAGCTTTTAACTGGGGTTAGCATATGTGTGGGGTTTTACTGTAGTAAATCTAAAAGGAAACTAAAAGGGCCACAGTATTTTGAGGACTCCATAGTAAAGACACATTCTGTATAATATATATAGTATGAGGTACTCTACACAAATATTTCTAAGCGTGGGTGAAGAAAGGACTAGGTATGACACAGCTTACATTACAGGGGAAGAAATTAGAGATTTCTTTTTCTTTGAGGCTTATAATTAATTTACATTACTTCAGGGTGATTTCAATTGATATAATCAAATATTCACGGACTGGCTTTTATGAAACATGTTAAGGCAATTGTGATTATTAATTATTTCCATGGCTCCAAAAAGCTTGGGAAATTTCTTTAGGTGGTTCACTGATTACAGAGGGACACTTCCTACTAGTGACAAGTGTGTTTCACATGATAATACATATTAAGTGTTTTGGTAAGATTGAAACACATCTTAATGACGAAAGTATTGTAAATTCATAGTGTAGAACATTTTTATGTTATTATGATTTTGTTTTACACAAGTCTGTATCCAACTGAGTTTTCCTAACTAAAAATCTCACTCACTAACACTGTTATTTTTTTTTCTGTGATTGTAAGTTTATTACTACCGTAGGTCGGCAAGTATGGAACATCTTAATTTAAGGGTTCACTCTTATCACACGGTCAATCCAAGAAATAAGGACAAATCTAAATCATAACATGGTAGAGCTGTTCTGACCCTTCAAGGACAGCAAAATGCTTCAAATGTCATGTCCATTTGTTGTCACAAGTGGCGAATTTTCAAAAGGAGGGGGCGCGCCCCTTCCTCAGAATAATAGGAGGGGATCCAAAACCCTATTTTTGGCTAAAATAGATATATATCCTAAAAGAGGGAAATCAACTCTTAGACCTGTACAGGCAAAGAGGACGATGCAAGTGCCCCTGCACTACCGTCTAATTCTGCTGCTGGTCATTCTGTTCCACAGACGAGTAACTCAATGTTTGTATATTGCAGCACCGTGCTGAGCCTTCAAACAGGTATCAAACCTGCATGGTCAGCATGATGCATGAATGCAGTCCTGCTGAGTTACTCACCTGGGCTGCATTTATTCATTACGACAACATATGGACATAACAGAGTAAGGCATTATGGGACCCTTAAAAGGTTTGGAGGCAACATGCAGATGGTCAGGGAAAGAATCCAGGTCTGAGAAATCAAAACGTTCAAACAACTCACTTTGTCTGCACCAACAAATGGCTACACGCCACAGAAAACATAACAGACTTTTAACATAATTGCATAACATTTCTTAACCCTTTAATGGCTGCATAACCCCTCCAGTCCATCGTCCTGATGCACCAATGGAGCACTATCATGTAAATTGTCAGCGCTACATTTGTACATCATGCCGACCCGGTAGGGGTGCATTGACCCCGCACGGTCCGCTTGATACTTGATTGCAGCAATGGTGAGTTACTCACCAAGGCTGCATTCATGCATCATGCTGACCAATGGTAATAATACACCAATACACTATATATGCCTTTAAAGGGTAAGATTTAGCAGAATTAACAAATGATACCAACATTCACAATTTGGAAGTTTATGCTATCACTTTACCCCGATTAAAAATTTGGAGGGTAGATCCCAGTATATCACCGAACAATTAGTTGGGAAGGACATGATTTGAGGGTTCTTTATGTACCGTAATCTTTCGCGTATAAGGCGCACCTCGCCTATAAGGCGCACCCCCAACTCAGGGAGGTCTGTTATAACATATAAGGCGCACCTCTGAGGGCAGATTTTTGGTAATTTAGTACTGTTCTATAGTATACCTCTGCAGCATTTTGTTTGGCCTATAAGACGCGCCTTATATGTGGGAGATTACGGTAGGTGTTTGGTCATTTAATGTGAGATACATGAATGTGTTTCTTATATTCTATCTATAATGATTGACAGTATATTTTTTTTCAATATGTAAATTACATGTACTGTACCGGTATAGCAAATTATATTAATATAGTTTTCCTCTTTAGTTAACGGGTAGCGTGTCTTTGTGTTGTTTTATTTCGCTTGTTTGGTTGTTGTTTTTTAGTTGGTTGTTTTTTGCCTTATCATTACTCATGTAACAAGGGTCAATTATGGTCGCCTTTCTGTATATTTTCTATATCACTGCATTTTAAATGAAGCGATTATGATAACTACTCCTATTATCAGTGACGAAACACTCCGTGAACTACTTTTCCATTAGCATTGTCACACATAGTTTTTCCACAAAACATTTGATGTTGATGCTACCGCGCGTTTCTCATAAAGAAATTGCTGTTCAACTATATACATGTATACAAATGATTGAAAAAAGTAAATGTATGGTACTGTGTAACACCACTGGGATTTATATTTCGACACAAGTAGGTCTACAAACGTCCATTGGGAGATTTGACAAATACTCAACAGTATTAAGATAAACTTTACTTTACTATACAATATTAAAATGGTAAAAAATATAGTAAATATATATAGATAAATTAAAGGTTTCACTTACAGAGGGTCCAAATGACTGATAGCCAAATACGACAATGAAGAAGTTGATGAAGTCGCAAAGGAACATGAGCGCATAGACATCGGTGGCTGCGTTAAACTTGGGGTTTGTCATCTGGTTGTAGAACTTACGGAATGGCTGCCAGCATGCATCCCGCACTCTGCACATATGCAAAAGTCCAATAAATATTTTGAACAAGAAATCATTCTAAATCTGTCTCTTTTATAATGCATTGAAATAGCTTGTTCTTCCACTTAATAGTTTTTATTGTTGTTTTTTCCCCTTCTATTTGCTATCTAAGTTTTACACATCGAAATGTGACTACGACAGGATTGTTTATTTCGTTAAAAAAAATAATAAGACAGATGTACTGGTACTGGTAGATTCTACATGACAATCCTCAACAAATAAGTTCTTGCCTACTGAGTAGATTTGTATTTTTTTAACAAAAAATTGTTTATGAGATACCGGGGTTATTTATTTGACATAATTGCTTAATTCTCAGAAATATACTTAATATGATTGATATTAAAGTGGACATACTCGTTAATACATGGAAGGTATTCTATATTAAACGCTACACAGGGAATCAGTTGTAAAATTACTTAACCTTATGCTAAATGTCAGTGTAACTAAATAGAACACAGCAAACTACCAAGTAACACAATTATTGTACAGTATGCTATTAGCGCTATTTCTCCATCTATTGCATTATTGATTAAAATATAATTGATTAATGAGTTAATAGAAATGAACAACATCGTTTTTGAAATATCATATGGCAGGCCTGTGATAATTCACAGCTGTGATTGTGTGCCACATTTGTGAGAGTTACTACTTTGTTGTAGTGAATAACACCCTGGTGTGTATTTATTCGGGGTGACATGATTACTGGTACGCACAATGCGTTATCATGATTAGCTCTTAAGACTTATTCAAGGTATACTTCTAGAGCTTAAGAGTTATCAAGAGACCATCCCCACTTCCCAAGCTGGGTATATACAAAACCATGGGTTATTCAAAACCTAGTACTTACAGACAAAAATACATTATATAAATACAATGTAGATAATTTCTTAAAGATCTATAAACATATCAACATGAACATTGTAAGGACAACAGTCCATAAACTGGCTGCGTCCTACCTTTTTGCTAACTCTTTTATATGGTAGATATATTCCAGCCCATTGTCATAGTGGGCACCAAACTCGTACCACCAGGCTAATATGTCACTGTCGATAGAGTCACTCTCATCACGACCTTCTGAACTTGGCGTGTACTCTGAATCGTCCTCAGATTCAGACTCTGGGATTTGACTCAGAGTCCTGTACCGAAGAATTGGGATGGTTAGGTTTGGTAATGAAGAAGGAAACCGGAGAGGACCTCTTCTAGGCAACTGATAGGGATCTAATATCATAGCGGGATACCACTCTTTCATCCCAAACCAGGTACTCCAATACTGGTCTATAGTTCTGTGTTTGAATCATACTGAGGGTCAAGCGCTTCTAACTACCCATAGGCTGGAAGTTCCTTGATGAATTAGGCACTTAGCTATATGTCCAAAGTGTGGAGGGAGATCTGCCCCAGAGTCCAGAGTGCCTATTTAGATAGATTTGTATAAATCTTTTTAACGATTCCATGGGATTATTGATAAAATGTTATGGGACACTACCGTAAACTCCTGCTTAGAAGACGCGCTGCACATATAGGACGCACCCAAAACTCAGCACATTCATTTTCGCATATAAGACGCACATTTCAAGGCTGAAATTTGTAAGATTACCGTAGTACATTTCTATAGTGAAATTACCCCTCGTATAAGACGCACCCCAAACTTGAAAAAATCCTATAAGACCCCCCAGGCATTTGTTTGGCGTAGAGGACGCGTCTTATACGCGGGAGTTTACGGTAGTTGTTTTTTTAGCTACTTTGGTGTCCCAATAGCAGAGACACGTTGGAATGAGATATTCCTTTTTTGTTGTTTTAATTCATGCGTGCACTTTTGTACACTCACATACCGGCATATTGAACCTGTATCATGCTGATCTGCTTGACAATATAATCTCTAAGGACATAGTAAGGTATAGGACACCAAACCACTTAGACCTTAGACACTTGATTAGACACAAATTACTCATCACACCACAATTTACAAATCACAAAACCACCACCATTTTGTCATGCCTTTATGTTACAAACCTTTTCACTTTTACACTGAAATATTGAAGACATGGAACGGTAACAGGAATGCCAATAAGATTTCAGAGGTCCCAAATACCCAAAGCAAGCAAGATACATTTGCATAAAACCAATGTGAATAAGATTGAACGCGTGCTATGCACGACTGGCCCAGGTCTTCCACTACTTACCATAGGGGACTGTCAATATAGTGACAGTGTGTCCGAGTTGTCAATAGTTAAGGCTATGGAGAATGCACCCATTATCGCTCGCATTTTTCATTGGTGAATAACTCCTCTCCTGGCCAGTTAAGCATTGCACAATATCAGCAGGTCTTGAATAAGGATCCATATTAACCAAAAAAGGCATGAGACACTGTAATTCTCCTCCATTTTGTTATAATCAAGCAGTTTCGATGGCACCGTAAGTCAATCCTCTCCCTGTCCCGCCATTTTGGATTTTGCTGTTCTGTGCGCATGCGCGACTCCTTCCTTGTTGGAAGTTACATTTTCGACAGAAAAACAATCGATTCTATAGATTTAACTTGAAATTAATGGCTTTTTGAATATAATCTATGCATTTTTGGCAATATTAATCAATTTGAATTGATGACATCCCCTCAATTTCTTGTTAAACGAAAAATAAAATCTGACGACCGGTCACTCTGCACACATGCGTCAAGTCTCCTTGCCAGAAGTGCGGCGGTCAACATAACAAAAATATGGTGGTCCAATTTACAGTTACTTATATAAACGGTCTTAACCCGTCCTATACAGAAAATTCCACCTTACCTGCTGAAAAAAGCGTCTTAATTGCCCAATTCCCATAGGAGCCAATGTGTTATTTTGACCCCCTGTTGACAGCCGAAATTGACCACCCAATGCAATCCTATGGAGCCTCGTTTTTATGAGAACATGTCAGGTTTTTTCTTCACCCTTTTTCATAGGTAAAGAAATTTCTTTTTCAAGAATTGTTACCCTGTACAGACAGACAAGGATCTAAGGAACATGCATCAACTTTCCATTAATTTCTAGACCCCTTTTTTTATAGAAGCAATTCCCACTTAAATTCGGCCATCTTGACTGACTGAAAACTGCTGAAAAGGCGCCACCAATGACCCAGGAGGACCTGGGCCAATAATGGAAATGTGTACTATGAAGCGGTGCTAATCATGAAATATGGCTCTTTTGAACTTTTCTATAAACGTTCCTTTAATTACAAAATTGCATTGGTAGGATGAAACTGGGAAGCAGCAAAGACTATGATTCTATGTGAAGTATATAGAGAATTGCAGAGCGATGAGACAAAGCAGTTTAGAGAAGGGCTGTGAATATTTGAAGGTAAGCATATTGAAGAATTCCTTTAAAAGAGCCTTACCCTGGGCTTGGACGCTTCTTTTTCGTTTTCTTTTTCTTGGGTTGTTCTTCACCGCTATCCTCACAGCTCTTTATGGCTAACCCTGCGCCGTCATCCTCAAGGCTACCAGTGACTTCCAGCAATGAGTCTGACTCAAATACCTCATTCTCAGCGCCTTTGTCCTTGGCGGCAGCCATTTTTTGTTCAAGCGAGTGTTGATCGGTGAAGCTGACAGTGGCAGTTTCTGTGACCTTTATTGAGGAAAAAGTATGGTTATATTCTAATCTCTGGTCTGTTCAAAATCCTTGGTTCTAAGTTGAAAGGTTTACTGAGCACATGATTCACTAATTGACCGAACTGAATAGCTGGGAGAAATTCAAAGGTAAACATAAAATACACTGAGCAAATTTAGGAATACCAGTACATTCAATATTTTGGCACCGCTGAATGTAACTGAATACTTTTGCAGGTCTTCCACCAAGCCTGGTGATTATCTTAGTCCGTTTTGAAATAAACTTTTTAAAATATCCTTTCATAGCGTGCCGTCTGATTGATTACTCTCCCCCAAAAGAACAGTACAGACCCAAATTTTACAAACATCTTTTTTATATGATTGGAGAAGCATCTCTCGCGATTTCGAATGGCCTGATGGCACAGTAGCGCATGAATAGAGTTTGGTGAAGGACCCACTTAAGCACTATTTCTGCTTCACAGCTTGGAACATGCCTCATTCAACACCCCACCTACTGCTAATTTCACATATGATATATAGCAGGCTGAAACTGAGAAGAATATATACAGAAGTCAGTCCAGTTGCGTCATTCTGTTTTGGGAGTGCATAAAATGAAATAGGAAGAGTCTTGGGGTTGGTTAGTTGAATGCTCTATTATCTCTTTCAAGACAAAAACAGGGCTGCTATTGCTAAAATCTCAGGCATTAAATACTTCATTCAAATTCTTCAAGGTACTTGCCACAGACTCTTGACAAAATTACTGGGAAAGTCTTTGGTATGTATAATATACTGCTAGTGTTCAGTTGTTGTTTTTTTTTAATTATTCTATTTTTCAAATCGTCAGTACTTGATGATCTACATTTTAGTTATTTCAGTTTAACAACTTAGTACAGGCAGTAATAAAGGCCAAAAACCACCACATGCTTTGGATAAATAATTATATAAATACAGGCTACGCAAAATCCATATCACCATATAAAGTGCAAGGTAAAATCAGATTAAGAAGCTTGATATGACTGAAAGACTAAGTCACATAGAACTAACATGATTTTGATCGTTGTAATTGTAGGCATTGGCGAGACGGTTATCTCCTATATCAGAGACCTTCAGTCCCCAACTAGTTTCGAGTGAGGCGGTAAGGTAGATAGACTGTCCCTGGTGCATTAACAACAGAGGGAGAGGAGCAGAGAAAATGAATTTCTTTTTTTTTTTAATTTGCCTTAACATTTAGATCTTTCAATTTCTTCATCCTGGTGTAGAAGCTATTTGATTGAATTTGAAATGTACATATATATAATTCTGAGTAACCTTAGCAATACTTTATAAGTTCTCTATCAATGTGGGCCATCTTTCATATACTATCTATGAGCCTTAACATGTTTTCCCCTCATACAAAATCTACTTACTGGAGAAGTGGCACCCGGTGATGGAAGTGGTGAGACCTGGCGGCTCATCTCGTGATCCTGTTCAGCCTTGGCCAGGTCAGCATCTGCGTCCTCTGCATCTTTCCACAAACCGTTACGCTGAAACACAAAGAGTTGGTTGTAAAATGTATAAGATGTTACTAGATGGGAAGGAAGCTAATTGAAGAAAGGTCCACAAACTGTTTTATTAGCTAACCCGAAAAAAAAAATCCTCATTACTGGAGGGGAAAGAACACATTGGAGAATGGTAGAAGGGGGAATATTTTTCTTTCTATTTTCATGCATCACTTACCAGGTCTACATTCATTTAAAGTGGTGCCAAAGAGCATTAGTCAGTACTCACCTTCAGAACTGTACGATGGATGAAGAGGCACACCAGAAGGAACAGGTCAAAGGCAGCATAGACATCTTTCTTCTCGATACCGATGATACGCGGTGGCCAGAAGGGTTCGCCATCATGTATGGTAACTGTCTCATTCCATGGGAAGAAGCCAAATTGGAACAGATACTTGACCACTACGACAGCCTGTATAGGATTGAAATGGAAGTTTATATAATGCTATAAATGACCTTCTTGTAATGAAAGCACTGTCACAATAGAAACTTCTCGGCTCTCAGGTTTAACTGAGGATACCAATTCTGCCTAAGAAGAGGGAATTAACAACTTGAACCATCTAAGGTTAAAAATTGTTCATTATCTTTATATCATTGTGTTGGCGTCCTCCTATACAGCATACCTCAGTGTAGGTGATGATGGTGACCCAGTAGGTCTTGGTGGGTCGCGGCACAGACAGCATGGCCCAGATAAACACAGAGATGGGGTACGGCATAGAAAGTAGACTTGCTGATACCAGGTGGTTAAGAATCATGGCAAAGTAACACAGCATCTCTGATCGTGAGATGAGTGCCTCAAACAGAGCGATAAACAGCTGGAAGATACGCGGGGTCTTCTCACGGAATTCCTCCTCTGCATCATGTACTTCCTCCATCTCTTTTTGGTCCTCCAGTTTCCTGTTGGATTAGTCATAATTGACCAGGATATAGACCAGGATTACTGGGCATAAAAAAACTAAAAGATTCTAGTTTTAATGGTCTAGATATAAACATGCCTATTAACCTTGAGGAAAGAAGTAAAGGTCTTCTTGGCACTTCTACCTATTTTTTTCTGACACTGGAAATTTTGTTTAGTATTGAGACTACTGACTACCGTAATCTCCCGCGTATAAGGCGCGTCTTATACGCGAATCAGGTCGTTCATGAGTCTTATACGCGAGAGCAAGGCTGCCTTGAGTAGGGGGTGTGCCTTATATGCAGGCTGCACCTTCTACGCGACAGATTACGGTAGTTTGAGGAGGGGCATTCACACACTTTCAGTACCATTCACACCCTTTCAGTACCTTACTGCTGTAAAGGTGACTTTGTGGCATGATATAGAGTTTGCGGTGACTTACCTTGCGGTAAGGTCCAGGTCCAGGCCAGGATGCTTGCCGTGTACATCTACCTCCACAGTTTTTGGGTCAGTCACTCTGAATAGGAACACGGAAAGGAGAGCTTTGAATATATTTGAAATTCTAGTTGAAAATGCTGAGAGAGAAAGTAGCACAATGAACTTTAGACGGTCATATTTCACGAGTCTTGGCCTGCTTCAGCATTATAGCAGTTTAACTGCTGTTTTCCTATAAGCAGGAAAAGAAATATAGATATTGAGCTATGACAAATCAAAACAAAGACGACACTTACTGTTCAATATTTTGAGTCTCCTCTTCCAATGCAAGTGGGGCCAATGCAGCTCTCCGCTCTTCCTGCATAACATAAAGAATGAATGTGGCTTTAAGAATGGTACCATACATAGATTTACAGTATTTCAAATTCCAGTATGTCTCTAATTCAAGAGGTTTATTCAATGATAATCTTATCCGATTTTCATAAGGCATACCTTCATGCGTCGTTTTTCAGCTTCTTTGTCTTCATCCAGCACTTTGGCAACTTGGCGGTACTCATGGGAAATATCCTCCAGGATGCCAATAAGGTAGTCGAGGAATGATCCAATAACCGCCCAAGTCAACTTCAAACTGTTCAATATCCTTGTGCACAGATCCTCTATAAGCAGAACGCACAGAAGTCAAGTAATACTGGTGGCCTTAGTAAGCCTTGAGTTGATAACTGAGAGGGGTGATCTTTACTTTGAGAGAAGGGGGAAATGAGAGCAAACCTGCGACTTACAAGGTAATATCTGTAGATTATCTTACTTTATAGAACATAACACTAGATTTGATAGCCTACAAGGAGTTTTGAAGTAATCTTAGCTTGGGGAAATGGGTCCTATTTCTTTTACCTTTTGGTGCTTCCCCTTCAGGTTCATCTTGGTCAGTGGGAGACTTCCCATCACCGCCGTCTGATTCACCGCTGGTGGAGGGTTTTGGTGATGGTGGAATGTCTTTACCACCAGGTGCCGTCATGGGAGAGGTGGGTGTTGTTGGGTCTGACTCCGATATTTGTCTCTCTACCAGTCTCTCTTGCTACAGATTCCAATTAAAATATTTGTATTAAATTCCATCGCAAAGAACAAATATTTTACAAGATCCTTCAGATCACCGTCTAGCCCTAGTTCAATGATCGTCTCCAATATATTCAAATTTACTCGACCTTGTGAGGGTGGCATGGTGCTTCAATTCCCTTTTTGTTGGAATGGCACTTAAATGCAGCACTGGCAGTAGAGTTGCCAGTGCTGCATTTATGCATGCATCGATCAGGCGCTTTAACCATACATTGGCCACTTCGTTTATTTTGTCATAATTTATATCTATTTCTAACTGTACCAGAATTTATGTTATCCCCTCTACCTATAGTATCAACCATCACCATGAAAGGGCCATTAAAGTAAGGAGAACCATGACTCGTATCTAACTGATTGGTGTATGGATCATTATCATTCATGCGACCACCTCCCATAAACAGTTTAACCCGACTGATGTTACTACTGCAGTACTACACATTCTTGAACACAAATTTAAACCATTTTTGTCCTTTTAAAGAAACCTTGGAGCCATTCCAGATAATGTGTAGGCTCTTGAAGGTAGAGAGGGTAGAAATATATGCTTCAGATAATGAGAATATACTCCTAGATTAGTGGCGGATTTAGAGGGGCGGGGGCGGGGGGTGCGCGCCCCCTCCTTTTTGCCAGTACTTAAGAGTTTACTTCCATATTTTGGACCCCAGAATTTGTTCTAAAACAGGGGGTGTGCCCCCTCCTTTTGGAGCGCGCCCCCACCTTTTTCAAATCCTGGATCCGCCACTGTAGATTTTCGTTTCTGTCAATGTACTGCACTTTATGTAAATACAATATTGATCTCGGAATTATTTATTTATAGGTTTTTTGTGCTCCTAAGCCAAATATAATTTGTTTCTTAAGCTTGAAACAGAACTCGATAAATATTATTAGCTTTAGGTAATAATTTAAAGCATTTTTAACACATTGACCTCTGATTTTGGGTTATAATAGTTTCTAACTCGTCACAACATCATGCAAAGTCAAGTCTGTTGAGATTAGTTGTATCAAAAAGAGAGTTCACGGTCTTTTTAATATAATTGAGTGGCGGGAAACAGGGTTCCCACTAATTATGGGTCATGGTTTTAATTGACTTTTAACTGACTTTTACCTGACATTTATCGGCTTTTACCTGACAAAATATTGGATAATTTACAGGGTTCACGAAAAAAAATTCATCCCCTCTCAAGCGAGGATGTTAATTAAAGAAATTTTGAAAATTTGTGTGAAATCTTGACAATTACCCCATTAAATTGTTAAAAATGACTTTTCCCAAAAATATCTTCTTAACTGACTTTTAACTGACCTATAAAGAAAAATGGGTTTAACTGACTTTTAACTGAGCAGTGGGAACCCTGGGGAAATCTACACCGGATAATGCTGTATTGTGAGCATGTGCTTATTTCACTTCCGCCCAGCCAGTTGTCATTCGCCATATTGGAAAATTATATCAAAGTGATCGGTCGCCAGCATGTATCTTCTTTGTATTTATAGGGATGAAAGTGAGTGATTCATAAATGAGTGTCCAAATTCAGACCCCTGAATGTAGGATCTTGGTATTTAATTTAAGTTAAGGAAATGTTTTTGAATTCATTGTAGAGAGTTTAAGAGTTTTCATCCCTGCGTAATACCACTGTAAAAAAAAGTTGTAATATATCAGACTTCAATAACAGTCAAAACCTATATGCTTTCCTTTATCTATATACTTGCTCATTTGTACATTTAATCATTTATCGAACTTATTTGTTTGCGTACCACACCATTCTTTCAGCATTTTACCAACTAAGTTGGGCCCAAAGTGTTAAAAAGACATGCCCGGTATGTTCTGTTAGGTTTGGTTGGATGGTTTTGTGTTAGGTGGAATAAGGTACATGTATATCATCTATTTTCTGTCACTTTCGTTCATTACTAACGTGTATGCATTTATTTTATCTGTATTGTTGTTTCATTCATTTGTTATTTAAGAGGAGGCGTGGGAACATTTAATATCAACCATAAACTATTCACACTCAAATACAAGGTCACGCTTGGTCAAGTACATTATCAAGAGTAAATTGTACATCACAGATGTAATGGCCGTGAGATTGTAGTAGAGATGTGTAATTACAAGGTATATGGTACAATAGCTAAGTACCATATACCTCGTGTCATCTTGATTACATCTATAAATGATTTGAGTAGTACAGAAGGGTCAGGGGCTATTAGGGAGTAGTGTACTGGATTGTTATGCCAGGACTGCGTGCAGGTGACTGGTCTAGTCTACACTGCAGTCTTAGTCATGGTTGACTGATTTCAGTAGCTGATCTATAGTAGAGGCCTTTTGGCTGTTTTTTGATATGACCTGCTGCCCCCCCCCCCTCTTACACGACGTATAGATGGCCGAGGAGACAAGTCTCTCGGCCAATAATCTGATCAAGTCTGCCACCTGGATTTAGGTTATTGCAAATCATGGCAATAAACATGTTATGAGTAATAAAAAAAAATCATTATTAGCCCCGGCAGGCGATATTTTTAGATAAAAAAAAACTTGTTTTAGGAGGTATTGAACACTATTCATCAAGCAGAACACCCAGGAATACAAAACCGTTTTCAACATGACCAAATAAAATGTATATCAAACCAGGAAGCAATTTGGGACATAAACCATCAACAGGGTTTCATCAGCTTTTCTACTGCTGCGCATACTTACCTCTACGGCCATACGCACTATTCTCAACCAATTATATTTCTAAGGAACAATGTGAATAAGACAAAGCAAATGGTGAGATTACAGTTAACTCAGTTATGGTTAATAGTTTACAGACCGCACTGTGGATTATACGCTATGTACATTTGTTGTCATGCTGCATGAATGCAGTCCTGGTGAGAGCTGTTCTTTTAGCGACTCACCAGTGCTACATTAATGAATCAATGGATACACTCCTGAAGTGCCAGAATCATGCACTGCCGCAGCAATGATGCACTGCCGCAGCACTCGCAAATTACTTACTGCAGCGGTGCAGCGGCATCTCCAGCAGAATCGATCCATGAATAACATTTCATATTACTTTTGGTTTACTACATATGATTTGACTTATTGATACGCCGCATAATTGTAGCATTATATAGAACATAACATAACCACATGTCATTGGAGATCTAGCTCACTCTGTATTAAGTATTCATGATATAACATTATTATGCATATTTTAGTGGCGCTGCAGCAATTTTGGGAGATATAGCATATATCATATAAAAAAGATTTAACGTGTGATATATATCACATATGGCCCAGGGTCTACTACTATAAAAACCCTGTATCAACCCTGTAGGGTCACAGGAATCAGCATTTGCGAAATATTGACTAATTACTTACAAATAGAGACTATTATCTATACATGTACTGACACCAGTCTGGCATAATCTTCTCTTACTAAACCCCTTGGACCGCTGGCCCCCTGGTGTGCTGGCCCCCCGGACACCTGGCCCCCGGACACCTGGCCCCTGGACACTTGGCCCCCGGACACTTGGCCCCTGGACACCTGGCCCCCTGGACACCTAGCCCCTAGACACCTGGCCCCCTGGAAACCTGGCACCCTGGACACCTAGCCCCCACAGAAAACTTTATCCTTAGCATGCTTAGTTTATCGCTCAGTCCCCAATGTGTTATGTGTATAGCTTGGATACTGTAAACATTGCCGGCTGAAAAAAAAAGTGTCTCACTTGGTGATTACCCATAGGACTCCATGTGCTAATTTCATCGCTAAAATCTATCTGACCCATAGACCCAATGGTTAAAGAACTTGTAGTCAGTATAGCTCCCAAAAACATGACTTAAGTACAGCAGTTTTTTTCGTAGAGAAAGACATCACTCACCATAAAGGACAAAATGTTGTCTGATAGATGAGATTTGAAACTTTCCTTCGGCTTTTGAAAAATGTGTAAACTAACAGTATATCACTGAATGATTACACCCTAAAGTTGGTGATTACAAATTTGTGGATCTGACTGAAAACCCGGCTCCATTAGCCCAGGGGATACCCTGGGCCAATAAATGTGTTACTTTACTTCGAATTAAAGTACAGCGGTATAAATCCTAAATTGTGTTCAACATACTTTATAATCACTCAGAATTATCAAGTCTATTAGAAGCTCAGCAATCACACATTTACACCTAACGGGTATATACAATGGTTAAGTTATAGAGTAAGCATAACTAAGTTACATAGTATATTTAGATTTCACCAATACTGTTTCTCATGTCAATGTCAAGGAAACTTAAGATTCCCAATATAGACCTTTTTGCACCACTCTTATTAACAGGGTAGGGAATGATAGCAGGAAGAAGGGCTAGATATTGGTAAATGAGTCAGTCTTTAAGTTTTTAATTCTGTCTACGTATCCACTACAGACGGGTGTTATAGCAGTACTATGTTGTGCGACAAGCAGATCCCAGTAGGCGCTATTATTTAGATACACGAGGCAAAGTTACGTTTAAATGTGATTGTCAATGTTTTTAGGGTTGAGGTAAATGATAAGGGGTAGCCAGCCATGACACTGCTCTTAAATATTGGAAAAAATATATACAAAATGCCTGCATAGTTATTAAATCATGGGTGATTGGAGGCGTGGGAGGAAGTCGTCATAATGAAATTAGGTCAAGCCAGCCAGTTTTTCCAAAGAACTAACTTATATTATGGGCTTCGATAGCAGGTGGGGTTGTAGAAATAAACTGAGACTAGTATGCGAGTTTCCTTTATAGCATGCAGGCATTCGTCTTAACCGTAAAACTTACCGAACCCACGTCACTCTAGGAATGGCACACACAGATAGCATCTATCATTAATCACATTCCCTATCAACATTTTCTTCAATCGGTATTAAATATCTATTTGATAGATAGCAAACGTCCCTTGAGATTCAAATCCTTAGACTTATACCAAGATGTTTCTAGACAAACATCTAAGAAAACATATCTATTTCAACTATATTAAATATGGCATCAAAAACATTGCAATTAGTCATGCTCTATCTATCATAACATCATTCAGTGTACCCTGTATGCTACAATCTATATCAGGAAAACTAGGATAGCAAGGTGTAAAGATTTATTATGTATGAGACTTACCCCAGGTCGTTGACTCGCTTTTTCCAACCCCTTCTTCGTGCCACCCGTCATTGCCGCGTTGATTATCTACAATGTTGATATATATGATATCAATGAAGGGGATACTTTAAGCATTGTGTCCTCCTGGATTATTAACAGGTGTGATTCCAAAACTGTGATTCAAATTGACCTCTCCTATTTGGGCGTCTTGTGAGCTGGTGTCAGATTAAGTATACACCACAAACCAGCTGAGTTGTGTCATATGGGATTTGATAATATATTACACAGCTGTGCTGACCATCATGTTCACTTTAAATTATGTTCCCCAAAATCTGAGTTTAGCGCGAGATGTGGCTCACCTCAAGTGGCCCAATCTTGGACTCGGACTGAGCCATAATGTCCTTGCTCAGGGCCAGTGTGTCGAGTACATCTACAGAGGACTCCATATCGTCATCAGAGTCTCCCTCAAACATGTAATAGTCTCCCGACCGGATCACTGCAAAATAGATATTGTGTTAAGTATAATAGATCACTGAGCACAAGTAGTTCCTCTCAACAAAACAATATCAAAGAGCCCCTGTGGATATCTATTCTTTTTTATTATTGGGTAAGTCTACTGATCCAAAAATGCAGGGTGAAAAATATTTGATAATGCATATTGATTTTCTGTCATTTGAATGAGATAATCGTTATAGAAGCTGTACTGACTCATTCCTAGGATTTGCGTAACATCTTTCTTTCTTCAGCTTTTATAATGTAAAATTGAAAGACTTTGGCAAGTCCGCCAATTCATTAAACTTTTTTCTTGCATTGTTATCAATCATTTTTATATTTCAAAATCACTTAAGCTAGTCTGCTCATCATACATGACTGGCGGATGTTTGTTTGTTTTTTTACCATCGTCTGCCATCATGTAATAATCAGATACTTTAGCAAGTCTGTTGATTCATTCAAAATGCACAGAAAAAAGTTTTTGACTTTTTGTCTTCGTCACTTTTTTATAACACAAAAAAGTAGCATCACCACACTGATGAAAAAAGTACCGCTATCTCTTTGTTCGCAGGAACAAAGAAAAGCTTAGTCACATTTTTGGTGGTGAAAAAGATTTAACAGATGCCTAAAGGCCACTGGCATCCTCTCTATGTAAAAGTATGAGTAGGGTAGCACACGGGGCACACTGCACAATTTTCAGGTCAGAAAGCTGTTTGCCTGTTAATCCCCATGCTTTTCTCTATAATCTGGTACTGGAAATTATTACTTGTTCCTAAAATGCCTCAAAGATAATAACTTCCAGAGTAATACTATATTCATATCACACATACAACCCTGAAAATGTAGTATCCATCTTTGGACTCCTAAAACATAATGTATGTTTACCGTAATTCTGTACAACAATAAAGGTGAAACTCAAAGAGTTTTATGGATTTGGGAAAAGCCTTTGACACCCAGTCCTACGACCCTTTGAATGACTGAAAACATTAGTTCCGTAAATATTTTAAGAACACTACAGGTTGGGAGAATTAATTGCAAAAATGCTATAAAATCTACGGGGTATTCACTATCATAGATTAAGATGAAAGAATATGGGGTCCCCTAATGATCCATATTTGGACCAATACTGTTTTCAATCTATCACAACAATATGGAACCATCTTCACCATAATCAAAATGTGAAGAATATATTGAATATTAAAAAAAAAGAGAAGTCATTCCATCTGTTTACTTTGCCCATAGTGTCTTTTTGTCATTCGTATAGCCCTCCCTCTAACATCTAAGTTGATTGCAGGTGTTAGTTCTTTGAAAGACAATAGAATATTATGTATTCCTTAGGGGTTAAGGTAATTTTCTTTAAAGTATCCCTTTACCGGCATAGTGGTCCTCTGCATCAATGAGCGTGGTCTTGGTGTGCAGTTTTTGTTGGCGCATCTTGATCCGCTCCATCTTGTGCTTAATGTTGGCAAGGACCTCTGCTTCTTTAGCCTTCTGCTCCTCAACTCTCTCAATCAGGTTACCATTTATCAGCTCCGCACCCCTAAAAGATAACAGTGAAAGGTCATGTGGGGATGTTGGTAAAACTATTGGGCTGTAGGTCCTCTCCTTTCTATTGAAATTGAAGTAGGGAGAAAAGGGGCTTGATATTTTGAAAAAGTCTTCTTGTTCAGCAAGAGCGCATTTCAAAAATGGGGGGGGGGGTCTACATGAAGTATGCATCGATTTATATTTCATAAATCTTTACCTGGCTGCCAACTTGTTCTGAATGGAGAGCTCTGTGACAACATGTCGGAAGTAGTGTGACTTGTAGATGCGGAGTTGGAAGAGAAGGAAGACAAAACAGATGGTGTCCCATGTGAGACCGGCTTCGTCGGCCGGCAGCGTGCATGACAGCAATTCATTTGGTGCTGAAATGGCAGAACAGGGATAGCATTATATCATATTGCAAGTTACTGGACATGACTATCTGTCGATTAAAACTACCGTAAATTCTATAAACCACAGTGAGACCACCCTTTTATGTATCTTTCAATTGCTGTGCACGAAGAATTCAACCTTAAGTTTTCCAGGCTGTCCTATTTTCTTCATGGAATTTGTTAAACGTTGACAAAGAGACATGCATACATTTCTCTACTTCTAAAAGTAAAAACAACTTCGATGTTTTTCCTTCCATGCAAGCAAGCCGTGTATAGTAATAGATCACATCTATGGAACACATAGAAGAGCATACTACTCTGGCAAGCAAGATAAGTCACCCCCCTCCCACCACTTCTCTGGAACATGTAGGAAAGCATACTACCGTAATCTCCCGCGTATAAGCCGCGTCTTATACGTGGGGTTTTAGTTCTCATTGGATCCACAAGGGGGACATCAAGACCTTTCTTTTGATATGTTACATGCCCCCTTAGTCATAATAGGATATAAGGGGGCCCAGGGGGGTCCGGGGGGCTCAAGCTACACATAGGTTTTTGAATTTTAAAAATTCATTCAGTAGAACCAAAGTTATTAATTTTTCATTTTTTTGAGAATTTTCCAAAACTCTAGGTGCGTCTTATACGCGCACTGCGTCTTATACGCGGGAGATTACGGTACTCTAGCAAGCATGATAGGTCATCCACTACTCCCCCCTCACCATACTCTTTATTTCATTTATGGTGTGCTATCATAATCAACCAAAAATCAGGAGGACCAATGATTGGTGAATACAGAATTAAATCCATGGAATTGTTCTCAACGATGAGTTTAGACGTCCATCAGTGTGTGTATAATATTCCACGGTCCATCTATATGAAGCACACCAAGCTAAGCTTCTATCTATTTTACTACAATGTTCTTTACAAGCCCGGGTTTCACAATACATAAAGCAACATGTTCCAATTAGAACACATTTATATAGTCTGGAAGAGAAATGAAATGGTAGCAAAAATAATGGAACATGGGGAAATGGAAAGTTAACATTGAAATGTGAAAACCTAGAGGCTGTATGAAAGTGAAATTGTAAAGATTGTACACGTGCAATGCACGATTGGCCCAGGTTCGTCCATGACCTACCGTAGGTGACTGGCACTATAGTGAGAGTCTGTCAGTTGTCAATGGTTAAGCCTATGGAGAATACACCCATTATCGCCCGTCATTTTCATTGGCGAATAACTTGTCACTTGGCGAGTAAAGCATTGCAGAATGCCAGGTGGGCTTGAATAAGGATCCATTTTAACCATAGAAATGCATGAGAGACTGTAATTCTCCTCCATTTTGTTATAATCCAGCAGTTTCGATAGCACCATAAGGCCATCGTCTCGCTGTCTGCCATTTTGGATTTTGATGTTCTGTGCGCATGCGCAACCCGCTCCTTGCCGGAAGTCGCATTTTTGACGGAGAAACGATAGATTCTATCGATTTAACTTGAAATTAATGGCTTTTTGAAAATCCATGCATCTTTGACAATATCAATCGAATTGAATCGAATACACCCACTCAATTTACTGTTAAACAAAAAATAAAATCTGACGACTGGTCACTCTGCACGCATGCGTCAAGTCTCTAGACCGGAAGTGAGGCGGTCAACATAACAAAAATATGGTGGTCCGATTTACACACTCCTATATGAACGGTCTTAACATCTTACCTGCTGAAAAAAAGCTTCTTAATTGCCCAATTCCCATAGGAGCCAATGTGTTATTTTGACCCCCTGTCGACCGCTGAAATTGACCGCGCAATGCTATCCTATGGAGCCTCATTTTTGTGAGAAAGTAGGTCAAACATGTCAGGTTTTTTCTTCAGCTTTTTTCATAGCTAAAGAATTTTTTTTCCAGGAATTGTGCATGTGCAATGAAAGACTAGATCCTGAAGAACATGTTTCCATGATTTTTTGTTTAATTATCCCCCAATTTCTATGAGCAATTCCCATCTACAGTTCCAATTCATGATCATCAGTTTTTGGCTGAAAAGGCGCCGCCAATAGCCCAGGTAGACCTGGGCCAATTAAGAACAATAACAGGGAGGAGTTCTACATTTGCGGTTCACAATAGACAAACCTTCTGATGAGCTGAATATGGAGTTTTCACGGTGGAGCACTGATTCTGTGTTCTCTTCTGCTGGAAACGAGAGTGTTACAGTGCAAGAGCTATGTAGTGTGTGTTACAGTTAATATGGTAATGTAAAGACCTAAACTAAAAGGCGATATTCCACCTGCACCATCCCCATCTCCCCATATATAAAGATTTGAACCTCAAACCCACATTCCGCTTATAGGTGGGGTTTCAATACCTGAACCATATTTTCCTGATGCCGGATTTTTTCTTTCAAACTCACTTTTAGTGAATAAGTGGGCATTTATTTGAAGAGGAATTTGCATGTTTACAGAACTGGCGAGTTACACGACAGGGCTGCAACATGCATGATCATGATGAAAAGGGGTTAGGGTGCATCTAAGCCCTACGTAGACCTTAAAGACACAAGTAAAGCATGTCGCTATAATACATGTACTTACTCTGTATGTAGTGACCGGAGCGCAGACATACGATGCTCAGTAGCTGTACAAGCCAGCAGTAGTTACTGACAATGTTCTTCAGGTACACACAGCCCACCAACTGTAAACACACACAGTAATGGGTAAAATTACCATAATTGTTAAAGTTACAAATTCAATGTACACTATAAATTACCGGTATATGTCATATAAATCAAAAAGTTCCTCAGTTCAGACTCTTATAAGCTGTAGTAGCTATGTGAAAAGGTCTATAAACGCATTGTACATGAACACAAGGCTTTACGGCAGTTTGCCCCTGAAAACTTAGTGTGCCTCATATACAGGGTTAAATTATATTAAATTAGTATCAAACTGCTCAAATTATGGCCGCAAGTGCCCCTCATAGCACATACCGTAAATCCCCGGTCACAAGCCGGCCCCGGTCATAAGCCGGGGAGGAGTTCAGGAAAAAAATAAAAGCCGGTTTTTGGGTCAAATTTTTACCATTTTCTCTTTATTCTATAGTAAAAAAAAAACGGTCATAAGCTGGGGGGGGGGACTTTGGGAAAAATTTAGAAGCCGGTTTGGGCCCAAAATAGACAGGGGATTTACGGTACTTCAACTCAATGTGTGTCTTTTATGTGAGGTTGAAGTGTGCGCAAGGATCGATGGATGGTCAGAATTCTAAGTACAGAAGACTATTTTTTTTCAAAAAGCTGCTTACCTGAAGGGCACTCTTACATATGATGACGAAGTAGTTGTACATAAGCAGAAGTTTCCATCTGGAATTTATAACAAATGAAAATAGCAATATGTTGATATCCAGATGAGATACTGTACTGTCTATATCTGATAACAAGTGCCGTTGATTTTGGGGTGAAAAATACCCTTCATGTCTTGAACATCGATGCATTCTAAAAATATCACGTTCTTAATTTTTTTTATTATTATTTAGCAAAAATTCCAAAAAAGGCTCAAGAATTCCCAGAATCTTTTATGCACTCAACACTGAGGGGGAGGGGGTTACTTGGGAGAGGGCCTCAAGTATCCCACACCACCTATACAATATATTTTATTGCGGAAGTCTGAAGACAACCCCCCCCCCCCGTCCTCTCCTTCACCCTCTCCTCACAAGATCCCGTCCTCATCCCCTGACCCCAATCACTAGTTGCACCCTATCTAGGACATTCAGGACCAAACATAGTTACATAGGGTGTGTTGTGTCAGTGGTATAAACAGTCAGTCACACCTCAGTGCTGTTGTAGCCTTTTCAGCAATGTTAAAAGGGTGAGGTCATGCATGACCAGCAGGGTCATGCGTTCACATGCGATTTTCGGCCCTTAAGGAGGGTTCAAAATTTTTTTGATCCATCGAGAGGGGGGGTCGGAATTTTTTTTCGCCCGTCCGCACGCAAACCCACCAGCCCCCCCCCCCCTGTTGTTAAAAAATGATCACTCCCTAACCAGGACGACATCCATGCATCATGCCCATCTGTGTGGAAGACAATATAAACCCCATAAGTTTGGCATGATGCAAGCTTAGTCTTAGAGGGTTATTTCCTCTGTTCATTTGTCTGCATTATGCATGAATGAAGTAGTAGTGAGTTACTCGCCCATGCTAAATGATTCCATTATAATAACACTGTGACATAATGCACAATCGC
Source organism: Acholoe squamosa (assembly GCA_949317995.1). Classification (NCBI taxonomy): domain Eukaryota; kingdom Metazoa; phylum Annelida; class Polychaeta; order Phyllodocida; family Polynoidae; genus Acholoe; species Acholoe squamosa. The sequence goes on from OX439038.1 coordinate 70,859,869, forward strand.
ACCGAATGGCCAGTAATTAATTCAAGGACTAACTCAATAGCAAAGTTACTACCTTGGGACATGAGGAATCAGGAAGTGCTGGTAGGGGCATTGTTTATGGGAAAATATGCTGGTAGAACAGACTATGAAAAGCTTGGAAAGACATATGGTACACTTCCCACCCTGCTACTTTAACTCTTTGAGGGCAGGATAATTCTACCATTTACTATGTCCTGGTGTAATAAATCTACAAATGCAGCCCTGACATGGAACTCACCAGGGATGCATTCATGCATCATGTCGAACCTATCCAGTGAAATAGACAGTGTTGCAATTGTGCATCTTAACAAAAATGATTGATTCATGGCCAATATCATTCTCGATAGCAGTGGGATATGTGGAGAGGTATGGGGTGGGAACCAGGAAACTTCCTTGTTGATAAAACTGGTGTATGTATTCCCTCTATATAGGAGCTGTACATGTAGATAACAATATACAAATGGTGGTACTTTTATGGCCAAAATGCCAACACCCAGAGCTGTGTCACATTTTGTCCTTAACCAGAGGCATAGGAAGCAAATCATCATGGGGGGGGGGCAGCGGGGGCCCCTACTTGGCCACCTTGAATTGTGTGCCTATACATACCTATAGTAAATTTGTATAGAAAAGTAATTTTTGGTGAACTTTACATCTAATTCCAGAGCATTTCCCTTATCCCATTACTATCTCAATCTTAATTGAGTTTTAGCTTAATTATGAATTCTTGGCAAATTTTGGGGGGGGGGGCCCAGACATACTAGGGCTCCACCTCCTTTATGATTGGGGGGTCCCAGGCCCCCCTGCCCCCCCCCCTTTTCCTACGCCCCTGTTAACTAGATGGAATAACTATGCCCTTTCGTCAACTTGAATGTTGTAGTCGCAGTGGGGAAGTCACCAATGCTGCATTCATGTATCATGCCCACTCTAAGTGGTACATACACTCCCAATGAGTGGACTGATCCACCGATGTAGTTTTTGTTGAGTAGACGTGCCAACACTGCATTGGTGCATCATCCTGATAAAGGATCAGGGACCTAGAGGCAATATATAGCCTTAAGAGGGTAAACTATGCTCATCAATCCAGATATCATGGAAAGAGTTATTTGTCATGGGTATCCAGGAGGACTTGTAATATGGTGCGTCGGGGGGGGGGACAAGATGAAAGCCTCTATAGGGTGAACAGTAAGAGCCCTATATAGTGGGTGGTATGTAGGGGCTGTGTATGGGGTGTATCTCTGCCATACTAGCGGCCAGCTCGGATTGGCTGAAATCCTTCACTAGTGTGGTGGGATTGTGGGTAAGGCTTGACCTATATCTGACAAGATTTTTATTCCTACGTCGCAGTGCTTGGGGAATGGTGAAACTAGTCCTGGTCAGCTATCCCAGTGTCCCACCACGTCAGAGAAGGATTCGCCTGAAAATACGAGCTGAGGTTAGATTGTATCTCTGCCTCGTGTCAGGTGTGAGTACACATCACTACCAGTCCCTGAGCAGTCACCTGTAGCACCAGACCTACTTTAACACTGGGGAATTAGGGAATGGAGAAGGCTCAGAATCGTGATCTCAATGGGCTCCTGTTATAACAGGCTAGGAGAACTTACCAGGACATTTAATGGGTACTAATCTACTGCAGAGGTTTCATAAATACTAAAAGATAGCTATGTAAATTGAAACGCTACATAACTACAAAACCAAAGACTTATAACAAGGTTCTGTGTATCTAATAAAAGTTCCAAGGACAGAAGCAGAGTTACAACACCACATTGATCCCAATGGGTCTGGGAATCTACTGAACTTCTGGATTTGCAACATGCACTTCTTGTTACAGGTTTGCATTATAACGCCTTTAATGCGTTAATGTGTATCACTACATAGATCATCGCTGTTGTAAGAATCATTGAATCCTCTGATAATCAACTATGGCAAGACTTGGTGTCATGCTTAGAACAACAATTTTACTATTAATTCTATATTGGTGTCAGTGCCAGGAGGCAGAGACAGACACTGTCTGCATTCCTGCAAACTGCAAACCACCGGATTGCTTGTGTGCTGGACGCAACATCCCTGGTGGGTTAGCCCCCGAGGACACGCCTCAAATGGTGCTCTTTACCTTTGATGATGCAGTTAATAATCAGGTCTATGGCCCACTAATTGACCTTTTTGGGTTGGATAAGAACCGGACTAACCCAAATGGCTGCCCGATTGGCATGACTCTATTTGTATCGCACATGGACACTAACTACTGCAAGGTGGCTGAGTTCTACGAGAATGGTCATGAGGTGGCCTCTCACTCCATAACCCACAGGTTACCAATAGAGTTCTGGATTAATGCAACCTCCTATGACTATGCCTATGAGACAGATGGTCAGCGGATTATGCTGTCAAGATTAGCTGGCATACCCGAGGAACAAATTACCGGATACCGTTCTCCATTTATACAGCCAGGCGGGGATACACAGTTCAGGGTACTTAAAGAATATAAATTTATGTATGATTCCTCTATACTGGTGACAACCAATGGAGGGCAAAACCGGTTCTGGCCATATACCCTGGATTTCCCTGGCCAAACACCCTGTCAGATCACCCCGTGCCCAACAAAGGAATACCCTGGTTTATGGGAGCTGCCTATTCAGCCAATCCCCGATCACAATGGGAAAGCATGCAGCTTCCTGGACACATGTTCACAGTCCATGGCAGCTGATGAAGTATACGGTTACCTGATGCGGAGTTTAAACACAAGTTATCATCGTAACCGTGCACCCTTAATCCTCAACATGCATGCAAACTGGTTTGAAACCAATGACCACTCTCTGGACGGCTTCAGACGTTTCATCGAGGATATCATTACAATGGAAGACATCTACATCATTACTTCAACACAGCTTGTTGAATGGATGCGAAGCCCAACGAGCCTTGCACAACTTCCAAAATCTGAGCTGTGGAAATGTGCCAAAAGGCCCATCGCTGGGCCTTGTTCTAACATAGTCATGACTGCTGGTCTTAACAGATCCAAGAAACCTGACTTTAAGGAATATAAATCTCGAAAGAGGCCAATTTACCAGGCTGACTATGCACCCGAGGACGGCGGTAGAGCTGTGCTGGCTGTCACAGCTGTAATTTTTGGGGCATGCTTTATCTACTTAGTGTATAACGAGCCTGTATAAAAGTAATATTCTATGGCCACAAAATCTTTCATCCAATACTGTTTTGACTTTTGTTTGCAAAGAAGATTCAGTGGCATTTGTAATGTTCTTTTTCTAAACTGTGATAAGAATGGGTAAAGTATTTTGTTTGATAGGCTCAAGGCTCCTTTTTTGTGACCCCACTATGCCTAACCACTTTTCATTTCCTCCCGAATGGCAGATATATCAATACGTTTTACCTGATATACATTGTAAACAGGATACATATAACTGCTCAGATTTTCATCAATGGGAATGGGTAGACTAGAAGGAGAGGAACCCTTCATGGGCAACTAACCACTTTAATACACAACCACAAAATAGGCAATGGCCTCATATATTTTTCCAAGGTATTCTTTTCTTTATAACACTGCTTTAGAGTGGTGGCTCTTTAAAGGGAGTTGACTGTAATAAGATTATATAAAAGTTTAAAACATTGGAGAGTATGTACTCACAGTTTGAGGAGTTTGCCGAGTGGTTTAATTAGCATCTCCTGACCAAACCAGAGGAAGAAGAACACACCAACAAGGTATCCCATACAGAAAAGGGATATCCGTGTGGTGCCCGCCATGAAAACGATGACTAGCGTTACCCAGAACATGTACTGGAACACGCCCGTCTTGATGTAGTCCAGGTACGAGCTGAAACACACATTGATTTATCACTAACTGTACTTATATGTTATATTGTTATTCTGTCCATTATTCAACCAAGAATAAAAGTGGCTGTGCACAAAAAAAGTCTCTACAGGAAGATCCCTGAATACAGATTTTCATAAGAATGTGTACAGGTAGGTCCTTGGAACTGACAAATAAACACTAGACACGCTTGAAGTCTTTCATCTTTGCTAGCATGTACAAGATGACTACTGTGGTCGTAGATTATTTCACGCTGTACATACTTTCGCGGATTTCACGGAAGTGTAAAACCGTGAATTTATGTCCATAGTGAATAAATCTATCATATAGAATAGCAGAAGCTAATTTTGAAAATCCATGAATTCAAATACACATGAAATAGGGCCTTTCATCAATTCCGTGAAAATTTATACCAGTGAAAATATGTACGACCACAGTATCTATTTATCATCACAACAGATATGACACAATTAGAATGGCATGAGGAAAACAAACTCTCCCATAACTGTAACTTGAGAATGAGGTTATGGAGAATAGAACATATATAGATAAGATTAATTACTCAAAGAACAGGACAATCACGTGACCCTTTGACCGATAGCTGAAACACAGCAGACATGATCATAATCTCCATGTATATTTATAGTCAATGACTTAGAATCTTAAAATGCCTAGGAAATCCAAGATTTATTCTCTGTTTTTAGCAGTAATTTCATATTACCTTCATCTTAATTATTTTTCCTATTATAAAAGTAACACCTGCCTTAATGTTGCTGGCAGAAAGCTGATCAAGTACATGTATAATGTAAAACCACTGAAGTAAAAGCTTCTTGCATGAAAACAAATTAAACACGTGGTAACTTAATGACAGCATGAAAAGTCTTAACACCTACTCTTTGCATGAGAGGAAGTCCTCGACAGGGTTTTCTCGGTTGGCTTCGACATCATCAATGATGTCTTTGTTGTTGCCCCCTCCGTACTCATCAATGGCTGATGTGTTCTCGATGTAGAACACACGCCACTGCAGACACACAAACAGCAGCTGGAAGAAATCAGCTGGACACAAAACAAAGATTAGTATTAGTCACTTTCTTTTTGATATTCAGTTCTTGTGTTATTCATGTACATGTGCATATTGAATCCTTTAATGACAACATGACGGCAGCGCTGCTGAATACCCCTATAACACTGCATTGGTACGAAATGACAACCCTTTAGGAGTAGGATTAGCTAGAAATATATTAGAAAGTTTCTTGGTCTTAAAGGTAACTCACCTATAAGTTTGTAAGGGTCTGGTCCATAGATGTAGTTAGGCAGATAGAGGAATATTTGCAGGTTTCTTGTCACAACAGCAAACGTGTCCCAAGGGTATCCTGCAATAAGTATAAAATAATTTTACATGAGTGCTGACCAAACAATTTAAATTCATATGCATATAATTTCATTGAGGTTAAGGAGAGAAAGACTATATCAATATTCAATATGATATTCTCTAATGGTAGAAGGGATTAAACAATGGTATATGCAAAAAAAAAGGCAAGAGAAGACAGCTAGCTTCAGAAATAATTGTCAAAAGGTTATCAAACAAACTCACCCCAGCATATACCAAGCGGTACTCCAAGACACGCGAGGTACTGTAGGAGGAGTAGGATGACCAGCAGAATGATGTATCCCGGCCACACAATGAAGGCCGCCTTCCGACTCAGGAGTAGTAGCACCCCCAGCGCCACCCCATAGATTAACGAGAATGCATCCAGCCGGATAACCATGGTGATGACGGTCATCACGAAGCACATCTGTCAGTAATGGAGTTAACAAGGAGATCTTGCTGTGAGACATTGTATGATAAAGATTTTACACATATTGACAATGCAAAGCTATGTTTGTCTAGTAGGATTTGACTTGAAATTCAAATAATATAGAGCAGTACTCACCTCCAAACCAAATTTGAAGAATGCATAGTTGACAAAGAACTTGAGGCAGTTCAAGACGTTCTTGTCTGCATCAGGGCGCTTGATGTCACTGAACACGATCCCGGTGCCTGGGTCAGGGTTGGTACCATAGTACTGCTTCTGGTGCACCCAGATGATGCCATGGAACGCGATCACTACTATGATCAGGATATACGTCTGTAAATAGAACAGTGTTAAAAGCTAATTTTTTTACCAGTCTTGGGGTTAACACTTTTGCTACATTCATGCATCATGCCCATCTGATAGAGTAGATACACTCTCAAAGTAATGACATTTAATGAGTTTGTTCCCTGGTATATTAGAACATACTTTATCTTAATACACCTGCATTTCCACTGTTAAATAAATGAATGAAAAAATGACATTACCTGTAGGTATTGGGCGAGATTGTTTATCTTAGTCAGCCCAATATACTCTGCATTGTCTATGGTCTGGTTGAATGGGAATGGAGTTGTTCCGTTATAGTTATCCACTGTCTGAAATACAGATTTTAAAGAAAGAACATCATTTCAAATCCTCAGGTACATGAAGGAACTTTCAAAATAAACGATAACATTTTCTATACGAAATATGACACTGGTGATATCCATGAGATGTAGGTGCATAAAACATTAATGGTATTTGCTTGATCGGTGTAAAGCATTAAGTATGGCAGAACTCTGATGCGTCAGATTGAAAAGAACAACTCAATTCATAGGTTTAATGATTTTGCCATGAATACCTTTCTTCAAATCAAACTATTTCAATACTGTTACTAAGGCTGCAAATACTGTCCACTGTCATTTACGATGAATAGCTATAGGGGTCTGTATGTCCTACTGGTTTGAGTTTGTTGTGTTTTTTTGTTGTTTTTTTTGTTTTGTTTTTTAATTACTCATCTTTTAATCATAACAGGTTGTTTTTGATTTAGAAATTGAGTAAAACAATGTGCGCGTGCAATGTAACTGTGCAGAGAAATCCACACAATTCAGGTTGTAGAAGAATACCTGCATACAACTGGGGTTTTCTTAGGTATTTGATCAACACAAGTCAAGATCCTTTGTTTTATTTTGCATGTGCAAATTGAAGTAACAAATTGAATGGAAATGATCTCTACATTTGAAATATATTTAGGGGTCTAAACTACCGTAATATCCACTGGGTGTTGTGAATGCCAATGATAAAGATGAATACAATGATGGATACCTCATCCCTGGACAACACCTACTTTCAGAGACAACTTGGTCCACATCTTACCAGCTCTTACCATCGCTAAAATCTGCTCCAGCCCCGCTAAAATCCCATACAATTTAACATATTTTGAGGCTTTTCATGTGGTCCTGCCTCTACAAACCCCTAACAATATTTCTTATATGGCAGGAACAAGTTTAAAACAAAATATACACCCCAAACTCTTGAAGGACACACAGTACATAAATGTCTAATGTCCTTGGTCGACAAGATGTATTGACGCTGCCCTGGCAAGTAACATCGAGCGTCATATCAACCTGATGAGGGGAGGCCTGAAGCACTTATGCAGTGCTAGCCAATTGGTTGCCAATGCTCATTAGCACTGCATTCGTAATTCATAATGACAAAGGAACAGGAACCTGGAGGCAGCATAGTCCTTAACGGGTTAGGGAAATTTAGTAGCAAAAATGGAAAATCAAATGATACTGGCACTTTCACTCATGCATAGTCAAAACCAAAACCACGAGGCTCTTACTCTACTGCAGTTTTCCTCTAAATCCTCCTCATTATATAGAAATGACACTACTTGTGTCATCAATGGCAAGCGTGGTGTTGATATATCCTGGAAAATTGTGGTTATCGTGACAGGTGCGGTTTACATGGAAAGCGATGTTAAAGATGATAAGCTGGGTGTGTGAAATACTCAGAATAGAATATTCTTTGCATGGATGAACATGTGTATTATCTTTTCTTTTACATATCAAATTTGATTTCAAAAGTCTGTGATACAGACAAAATCACTGCATTGACACTGATAGACCCATAATAAAGCAACGACTTCCAAATCAGTAACCAGGCGGGATGGGAAGGGGCAAGGTTCTACATCACATTCCTGATGAAGCTATTAGCGAAAAGGTCGCCTTCCTTGATGCTACTTTTGGTTTGATGCACTACCGGGTGCAGTGGCGGATTTAGGATTTTGAAAGGAAGCGCGCACCCGTTGTGCCCGGCATCTAAATCCGCCACTGGCAGTCAGTGGTCAGCATGATTCATATGATCAGTGCTAGTGAGTTACTAACCAGCACTGCCATGGTGTCATAAAGCTTAATGTATAATGACAATGGGTAAAGAGTGATAGGCTTATCATCTACTCACAGAACAGTTGGAGTACCAGAAGCCATGCTTAATGATGGTAAGCTGGAACATCATCTTGGCTATGGCGGCGATGGAGGCCCAGACGAGGCAGAGGCCGGTCATGACAAAGTGTAGCTGGGGGATGGGCAGTCCGAACAGTAGAAACACCATGAACACTACGTTGATAGCTGAGACCTGAAATAAGATTAGAAAGTTAGTCACCTCTGATTCGCATTCATAACAATAACAAGGTTGAAAAGATCGTATGGACATAGGACGAATATATGAGTTTAACAAAGGCCCCATAGTGCTTAATGCATTATCTCCGTTCAGTTGTCAAGATACATGACAAAACAGCCCTGTGGAGTCAATTCACCAGAGCTGTTTCCATGTTTCATGCTCAGCTTACAGGGTAGTGACTATCTTAAAAGTTCAATAAGATGGTCCAATACAGCATTGTAGCATCAGCCCCAACCAAGGAACAGGAACCTAGGGGCATCAGGCAGCGGTCAATAGACTAAACACATTATAAAGCATCTTACTTCGACCAAACAGGAGATGAAGATGGTGAAGGTGAGCAGCTTCAGCCAGTGTACTTCTGCAACCCGCCACAAGAGGATGCTCAGCTCGTCCAGGTATGTCGCTGCAATGTTCCACCACGTCTTCGTTTTCTGAAGGGCCCGCGTGCGCCACTCTGAGGGGAAAAAATGTTGAGTATCGTAATCTCCCGCGTATAAGGCGCGTCTTATACGAGGGGTTTTAGTTCTTCCTGGATCCACAAGGGGGACACCAAGAGCTTTATTTTGATATGTTACACTCCCCCTAACTCAAAAGATAACATAGGGGGATTCAAGGGGGTGTGGGGGGGCCTAGCTACACATAGCTTTTTGAATTTTGAAAATCCAATTAGTAGAACCAAAGTTATGATTTTTTGATTTTTTTGACAATATTCTTCAACTCTAGGTGCGCCTTATACGCGAGGTGCGCCTTATACGCGAGAGATTATGGTATGAGTAAAAGGTAGCATCAGAGTTGACTTGCTAGCACAACATTGGTGCATCATGCAGGCATATAAACTTGAGGTTCAGGCTGTTATGCAGGCCTTAAAGGATTAATTTAGGTTAAAGAAAAAATCAGTTATTCATCACAAATTGGCTCTATCATTTGCTTGCTGTAAATACCGGTAATCCAAACGTTATTTTGGCCATTTCTGTTCAGTGCAATTCGGCACCTTTGCCTGAACTCCAATTCAATATCAAACCAGTAGGCCTGAAGTGTTTTTTACATCTGACATTGAAAATGGATAACATTACTTTTCTTCTGCGGAGTACTGTCTGTAGTGTCACTATGGTTTACCGCTGATGTCTCACCAGCGGGTGCGTCAGTCTCAGCGGGATTTGCAGGTGCAGGGTTTGCTCCTGTTCTCAATGGTGTTGTACTCTCCTCAAATCTACAAAAAGATATTTTTATAATTTATTCAATGCAACCTCCTTCATCATTTTCTCTATGTTGAAGAACAAACATGCCTTATATGTTAAGTGAATTGAAAGGAGGAAACCAAATAAAAATACTTACAGGATTATAAAATATGGTAAATGTATAAGACTGAAATGGCTTGATGTGCTTATCTTATATTTGTACTAAAAATATTTTCTGATTTTCTTTTCTTAATATTCGAAGTATCACCGACTAAGTCATAACAATTCATAAATATTTTTTTTCATTTGTGAAACTTGAGTATAAGGAAGAGAGGGTAATCCCGCTTATTCCGTGTCAAGATACAGCCAGAGGGGTTATTTCATATTTTGGATAAAACTACAGGATTATGCTACAATTTTGTTACAACTTTTACTCTACATTTCTCTGTGTAAGCGTATGTTGTCAAACTAAATAAATTGTGTAAAACACATAAGTGTAAAACACATAATACATATACTACATAACGGCACCATCATATGGGCCACTAACTATATGCAGTATCTACAACCCAGTGCACAACACACCTCACACCACATGTACAAGATTACAACATTACCACTCCACATACCCTGTAAGGGCCGCACAGTACTGTATGGTCACCTATTTGGTATTACCCGAAAACTTACAATGCCTGAGTACAGTCCTTACGAGTCTCTTACTATAAGGCCGTATTCATGCACCATACCGACTCTTTGTGATTACACAGAGATAGCATAATGCATGGATTTAACCATACAGTGAGTGGACTCACCAGTGCTGCATTCATACATTGTGGTGGGAAATAGGCATACTGTTTAATACATTGTGCAGCACTTACAGAGCTAACTGTACAAGGACGGTACACATAGACATAGAGTATGAAGACACTACTCAGTCATTGGCCTTTATGCCTTTGTCCGGCAAGTGCCTGAGATGAGTACTTCTAGAACTATAATGTTGGGCCATGCTTGACTCAAGGACCGACAGCGTGGTGCCAACACGCACCCCTGAATAGGGGATACCCATTTGGGGTGCCCAAAACGAGGGTTACTGTTTCACAAAGCTGTTCGAAGAATTAAAGTGGGCTCCGAATGCCATAGTCAATGACCGCAGAAGACATATAGATATTTATCTATGAATCTATCAAGTTAAGTGAAAGTGGCCAGCAATAGCCCTACACTGAGTCTGGAACCCGGGACCCCTATATTCCTACACCTCCACCTTACAGTTGTGCCAACCCTTCCCTTCACAGACCCTGATTTTGGTGCACTTTGATTGCAAAATGAGATAGGAGTCCTGTTAAACCTTGATATATTATACATGGAAACCCACAGTATTAAAGAGTTAGCTGTTATCAAACTGACATTATGTAAATGGGATTATAAGACACCATAGTTATCCTGTATCATATTTCGGGGGAATATTTACAAATTTCCTGCACCATGTTAATCAGAAAATTGATGACCCAAAACCTGCTTTGATATAAACTTTAATGTTGGATACAAACCGTGGCCATCTGAAACGTCTGAATATGTGTGAAACCAGATTTAGTTTGAGTGCGCTCAATGAGTGCGGGCCAAAGAGACCTGGTCCTACGAATTCTGCTCCTATGAAATGTGGCTGCATATTAGAGTTAACCATCACCTTAATTATCTAACCATTCTTTCTGAAATTTTTAATTCACAGGATTGACTCCTGGAGGTGAAAGTGTTTTATCCCCCCAAAACGGGAATCAGCTTCTCCTTTTTGACTCCTGATGAACTGTTTCTTTTTTAAGTGTGCCCTAACGCTTTTAGTGTTTCAAGTCATTGTAGGCCCGAAGATGTATGAGGCTGGCTTCTCAAGACTATCTAGAAAGTAATGTATGGGATATCATTTATGAACCTTTGTGCTCTTCTGACAAGCCCTGCGTATTTGATTAGCAGCCTCTTATGGCTATGGTAATAGCCGTTGAGAACTTTGTGCTTAATGATACATGTATGTATGTCATGAATCTCACTCAGATGGTCATGAGTGCCGGTTTGTCCTACAACGAGGTGAAATGTGACATTGTGTGTAATGGATTTCAAATTAAAAAATAAATAAATGATAAAATAATGAAAATCAAGATACATGTTGCACACGAAGGCAGTGTTACTGGACACTCAGTGGTTAGGGTTATAAGTATGATAATTCCATGTCCATGTTATGGCCTATCATTTTCATTCTTTTACTTTTAACTAAAGCATTTTGAATAAGCGTCCCGTCATATGGCATTATTTTGTTTAACCCAAGGGAGAATACATAGTTTGATATAATCTATTAATTCATTTCAATAAGTTAACAGTGAAATTCATCTCTCAAAGATGGGTGGTGTTGAAGAGTGAGGACCTATTGTCTGCTGATACGATAATGAACCTTGTAAAACTGTGCAATGTCACCATACAATATCTAAAGAAGAGTTCTTAAATCTTCAGGGAGGTAAAAGGGAAAGTTGAGAGTTTGTGTCATCAACTACAAATATGTGTGCCCTCTGTAATGCTAAAAGCACTAGGAGACTCTGATCACAGCTCCAGTCTATTTCACAACATCATGTACAACGACAACTAATTCTGTACACTCAATGTACAAGTTGTCGGTCTGTCTTATGTGTTCAGGGCTTTTCGTAAAAATAACAAGAAAAAAGTAGCAATTTCTCAAATACTTTTTGTCTCAACTTTTTTGGGTGATTGTGTATGATAATAAATTCCAAGTCGAAACTGGTTTGATTATCATATCTTTTCATGTTTTAAGTGTCAAGGTTTGAATAAAAGAAACACATAAATCAAACGAGACATTCTAATATTCAATGCCACACAACACATTCTACGTCAGAGCAAGGAATGCAGGTTTACTTATAGATGTCTGTCCAGGGATGTCTACCGTAAATAAGAACAAAATAACCGGCTTGTTATACGCTACCACACGGTCACATGTTATTATTCACATTCACACACTACTTATATTTCCGCACACAAATATGACATGAAAATTCTAGTTGTTAAATCATTACCGGTAAATGCTTTCTATATTTTCAGAGATCTCTTCTATATATCATTTTCAATGCAGTCCGTAAATAGTTTTAATCTGTATAGGAATCTAAACATCATAGGACATTGCAGTTGAAACGGAAAGTAGTCACGATTTTTTTTTATCAAACAAATGTTTAACAATATATCATTTGACAGCCAAACTTAGCGAAAAATAATGAGTACCGAGGTACAAAAATCTTATTTTTTTCTATGAGTGCCTTAGGATAGAAAAAAGTGACTTTGATGTTGATGGGATATAAATGCTATTTATCTGATATTTTCCTACTTTGTCTTTGTTTCTTTATTAATACATTTGATTTCACAATATTTCTCATTACATACAACATCTACATATAGATGCAATGGTCAATTACACATCCATGTCTACTATAAGTTAACAACGGCAGCATGGCAATTGTTTCTACTCAAGACCACAGCAACTAGACCAGGTACAGAAACATTGCAGGATACTCACGTAAAGCGCGAGATGTCGGAGATGCGCAGGAAGGGAGTCTGGAAGTAGTGGAGCTGGAGAATGATGATGATGAGGAACGACGTCGGTGTAAGCAGCTTCACGAACAGGGTCGCTGTGTCAAACTGCTGCAGGCCAATATCGTGAAGTCTGTAGGAAAAACATCAATATATATGTCAGCAGATATGATAAATGTCTTTTCTGAACCAATAAGGGCCACATGGTCATCTCATGCACTACTATCTTTGGTTACTAAGGTATGAATGCAGCCCTGATCAGTGCTCACCAGGACTGCATTAATGTATTATGATGAAACCAATGGAGTGAGGGTAAGACCTGTGTCCCTAAAGCTCAAGTACATGTATGTATCTATTTCTTGTGAAAATAGAAATTTATATAGCATCGACTGTTCCTGGTCTGAAAAATTGTCAAAGTAACAAAAAGCACTGTGGGTAAAAAATGTGATATCATTATCTGTTAGTTTGCTATTATACATACATCTCTGGAGTGAACCCAGTGGAGTTCTGCCAGTACTGGGGGAACTTGTCAAACTGGTAGGTGTAGATGACGCACAGTACGAACATGGAGTAGACAATGGTCACCCACCAGAAGACATTAATGGTCAGCCGCCACCACCGGTAGCACAACTACAAAGGAAACAACTATGTGGTTAGCACTACGTTTATCCAACAGATTTATCCATGGTTTAATTCATCACCTTTAGTCGGATAGAAAGTCTATATTCAAAATCGACTCGAAATACAACCAATCTTTTCATAGAAAAGAACCAGTATGTCCCTGATTTTCTGTAGCTTGCAAAAGAGATTGGATATTCCACAGACAGCCTTAAAACAAAGTGAAAAAATTGGGATGCTGTTACCTTGAATGTGATGACAAAGTAGCAGAAGAGGAACATGTAGATGATGCGGTAGATGACAGCCTCCTGGATGGCCATGACGAGGAAGAGAATGGCGCACACGAGGATCCAGTACTTACACAGTAGATGCCACACCCACCGACCAACCGCCTTCATCGTCTCACTGTCATAGCCATCCACCACATCTTGAGATCCTGAAAATAACCATCAATTACCATTGTGTATATGAATCTACCTTTATGAAGGAATGTTATCTAATCCAAAAGCACTCTAACCATAGAGATAAAGAGGAATTCCTTGCTCTAAATAGGCAGAATTTATGCTATTAGTGCATGTCTTTATATATACCTCCATTGTTGCAGGCCTGTCAAAGGCCAAAGTGTCTACCGCCGGCCACCTAAGGGACTCCCTTCTGGTATTTCTGCATTTCTCCAGTACATTTGATACAATAATCTCTGATAGCGAAGTGGCAGGATGTCATGTTGACACAAGCCCTTTTTACTGATACTAGATAAAGAGAATACAAATTTTACATACGACTCTCTGCTGTCTGTTTACTGAGTGGTACAGTATCACCATCGTTGCTGTGCGCTTCCACCTCTTGTTCGACGTTGGCTTGCCCCATGGTTGGCGTGGGTGGGCTGGAGCCGGCAACACCGTTCTCCGGTTCACTAACCCTGCGAAGGGGCATGCCTTGAGGTGCATTGTCTAACGCCTTCTGCTGCACCTCCCTCATGTACTGACGCAGTGTCAGCCAGAAGAAGAACGTGAAGAACACCTGGAATAAAATGCATCAAAATGCATTAGTGAAGATGAGCATTATTTGACTTAAGCTATAACCTTGAGTTATACATGTACAGTATAGAGAATGTCTTAGTGTTTCATGGAATGATATGCAAAGGGGCTAGGACCAGGGCTTTCTTTTGTTCTTATCTCTGCAGCTACATCCTCATTCTGCAAGTCAGTAGGCAGAATGACGGTAAAGATATCATATTTATAAATTCGCGATCAGATATCTTGCCCTGAGTCCTTGGGATTTGAAACGGTTTTATTTGGTCCTGGTTATACAGTGATCAATTAAAATTGTTCGACCCAGAGCAAACCAGAGGTGCGTGAAGCTAACGCTACCATTCTGTACAGTACCGTAAACTCCCGCGTATAAGACGCGTCCTCTACGCCAAACAAAATGCTAGGGAGTCTTCTAGCTTTCTCTCAAGTTGGGGGTGCGTCTTATACGAGGGGTAATTTTACTATAGAAATGTATTAAATTTACAAAATTGAACCCTAAGAGGTGCGTCTTATACGCGTAAATGCTTCTACCAAGAAGGGGGTGCGTCCTATACGCGCACCGCATCTTCTACGCGGGAGATTACGGTAACTTAATACTCATTATCACATTTAGCACAATATACAGTTGCTTCAACAAAGTATAAATAAGTCACATGCGACAAAGATAGAGTTTAAAATATAGACATAGCACCATAAAATACAAAAAGAATACACTTGTACATTTACAGGTAAAGACTAGACAGAGAAGGGGACAAGACAAGCCCGAATGAAACGAGGCTTTACAGATGGAGGAATGTAGCCTTAAGGCGGCAGGCGTGACCTCAGGATGTAAAAGATTCATTGCAGTATTTTGCAGCCATAGCGTTTCACAGAGTGCATTACCGGTAGTTCCCATAATGAGATATAAAATTCCAGTGTACAATTTTATGTATTCCCTGGTAGATCTCTTGATAGCATGGGCTTCAGAAAGGATCAAAAATTGATTTTATCCAAGACTGACTATATGACAAAAATGATTAGGATATGGAGCCTCTTTTTCTGGCAAAAATTACCAATATCTATCATAATATAGAAACAGAGTATTAGATTAAATTGTGATTAAGTACCTGTACTGCAAGGGGCAGGCAAGGGTAGGGGTACTTGACCAGTCCAATCTCTTTGAAGCTGTAGCCGGATGCTGTCTTGGTGGGGAGTTCGTGAAGGTTAAAGCCGTAGATATACTGCATGAGGAGCAGGCCTATCGCGTAACTCACGATGAGCGGTGAACAATTCAGGCAGATCTGGTACAATAATACATATATTATGTTACAGGTTATGTGCTTTATGTTACTTTTTGACACTTATTATTCTAGAAAAAATATTACATGGAAAGTTGACAAGTCTTTTTTTTTTGTCAGAATGATGAAACAAGTCGAGACATTATTCATGGAGGTTTTTCGCACAATTTTTATGGCCCTATATGGGGTGGTCACAGCAAATAAGAAGATAAGAGATTATTATTCTTGGAGTCGTGGTGAAAGAATTGACGACCCAACCTCCTAGAAATCATAACTGAAATAAACAGATGAGGATTGAGGGGTGGAGGAAGGACAGTTATACTTAGGGCTTTTGCGGGACCTCTACTAGGTACAGCCATTACTGAACCTGGTCATGGGAAGGTAGGTACTGAGACCAGTCATCCAAAATTGAAGCAGTGATATAAATGTTTTCACCTTGCGTTTAGCAGGGATCATCCAGATGACGCAGGCAGCGAGCAAGTAGATGAAGGTCAGCCAACTGTGGTATGTGATACTCCAAGCCTACAACATATAAGTATGACACATATTATTATAGGATACAATGGCCACTGTTAGAACACTATTGTCCAATTTTATCAAAGTTATTTGGCACATTTTTAGCTTTTTCCTTTGCAACCTTTATCTCAAATTCACAAGCCATATGGTGTATACACAGGACTTTAACAAATCTGATTCGAAAAAAATGATACAGAGAACAGTGGAAAACTTGCTCATTGACACAGCACCATGATGATGACTAATGTACTAAGATGTATACAGCAGAACTGTTTATAAATACCATCATGATGATGAGTGATGCTGCATAACTCTGCTTCATAATGTATGTGAAGATAGAGCTGATTGGGCTGCGTTGTCGGGGTCGGTTTTGGTCAAAGCTCACACGGCGGCTCGAGGGTTGTGATCCATTTCTGGAGGACCTGCGACGAAGAGACACATCCTCGGTCGTTGGGTCCATGGAGCTGTATGACTGACGCTGGTTAGAATCATCCACCAACGACTGATTGGGGAATTAGAGTGTAATCTGTTAGTCTCATACATATACATGCATTCATCAATTCAATGATCTTTGGTTATCTTAAACCCAAAAATGAGAATTCAATTTCATTCTGTTTTAGAAAATTCAGTTGAATCATGTACAAAGGTAAAGAGAGAAAATCCAAATACATGATTAGAAGGTATTATCTCACGTATTGCCTCTTCTATCTTATATAACAAAAGAGTTGATTTCATCTGCCTTCAGTATTATTATTATGACCCTTAGTATACCAACTGACTTGTCAAAATAAGATCAAAACTTTTCAAAAACATGTAACAAAATTAAAAGTTATAACATGAAATATGTGGGAATCTTTCAAGCAAAAAGTCTTCATCGGTCCAATACTCACACGCCTGGACAAGGCGGCTAGTCTATACAGTCTATAGATCATAAGGTCCATGACCGTCTAGAACAAAGTGAGACATGCTATCTGTATAACTTAACCACCATTATGAGTTCTCTTATCTATTACAATGTTTTACAAGCCACTTTATTTAACAGATTAGGCAGGTTATTCCATTTAAAATATCATAATCTTAATGCTAGAATCATGCGGTCAAGCTCTCCTCTCCCGAAGGTCGTATTGGTTATGATCATGATCACTTATTCTTTTCTTTTCTTACATTAGCTGTGAATTCTTAGGATTTACAGTAAAATATTGTTGTTGTTTTTTTTTGTTTTTTTTTTTAAATGATTACCGATCGAAGGGAATTACAAACTAGGGAACCTCGAGTTTGGGTGATGCTCAGCGCATCAAATAATGTGTCATTGACATTTGTGTTGCCCTCACATCATCCCCACTAGGTTTAGGACACCCCCAAACACCTGGATATATGATATCTTATAAAAATTATATACTATTACATATCCCAGTCTCCTATAAAAATCCTCAATAATAAACTCCACCCAACAGAAAATTTCTGTTGTCTGGGTTTTAACAATGGGATTTGTTTTTCCTGAATATGCAATTGTTAATTCATGGATTTTAAATCTGACAATGTCATACACCTTGTTTTTACCTCAGAGTACACCTGATGAGACCCTAAGAGGTCGAAACCTTGTTTTATTCCACCCATATTAAATAAATTTTAATATCCTCTAAATAAATGTTTAGAGTTAAGCTCCAAGGCTTGGAGAGTGAAGCCACCCTGGGCCCTGGAGGATGCATTACAAAGTGGTGTATCCTAGGTGATGATGACATCATTGTACATCAGTAACAATGATCTCCTTGGAGACCCCCCTATCAACCAGAGTTGATAAGGTGAGGCGAGCATGGCAACGGTGCCATTCAAAGCAAGGTAGTGCTGAGGTGCGGAGGTCCAACATTTGTTCTCTAGAGTAAAATATTGTTTGACTCATTCGCAGGCCTTAAAAATCTAAACAACTGTGCCCTTATCAAGTATTTGTATGCTATTCTTCTATGTTTTCTTTTCTTCGGATGCCCTTTTTATAGCTGGAAGAGTGTAACTTCGATGTTATCAAATTCACTACTAGTGTAACTAAATGCCCTTACATCCTATCACCTCATGTTCTTACCCTAGGGAATCACCTCTAGATATCGAAGGCAGGGTTATTTTATCATACGTTGTGAATACTGGGGATCATGGCACAGGTTCTTAAACATATAAGGGAGTTTCATGCCTGGACATTCTGTAAAGGACGTGGATACTGCCCTCTCCACTACCTACTGTACTATACGTCTGTCTCGGTATTACAGAAAACCAACACCAGTTACTTGTCAATGTACCATCTATTATTTCCGTTTTGGGGACTACATGATACCTCAAGTCACTTTGATTCACCAATCCAGTGCGGAAAAGTAACTCATCAGAACTGCATTGATGCATCATACCACCCTACAGGAGTGGATCAACCCAGTAGGGTTAGTATGATGCATGAATGCTACGGGTTGAGTAACATGATGATCCTCAACTCAGGCATCCTACCAAATACATGTTGGTGGATTGAAACACTCGCAAAGGTTTGGGCACAGGCACTGGTATAAGCAGGTCACATGTTGGCACTACCGTATTGCCAGGCATGAACTCGTTGGCACTTATAACAACAGCCGACAGGCGCTTATTGAAGTGACCAAAAAATTTAACGTGTGATATATATCACATATGGCCCAGGGTCTACTACCCCCCCCCCCAATTTAAAAATTGGGCGTTGTGCATTGAAGCACAGAAGGCTCAGGGTAGGTACCATAAAACCCTCTATCAACCCTGTATGGTCACAGGAATCAGCACTTGCAAAATATTGACTACCGTAATCTCCCGCGTAGAAGGCGAGTTGCGCGTATAGGACGCACCCCAAACTCAGCACATGCATTTTCGCGTATAAGTCGCACATTTTAATGCATAAATTTGTAAGATTAGTACATTTCTATAGTAAAATTACCCCTCGTATAAGACGCACCCCCAACTTGAAGAGATCCTATACGGCACATGGCTATTGTATTATTGACCAATGGGAGGCATCCCTGGCATAAACTGCGGAGTCGGGGGCTGAAGGTGTTAGTCATAGTGGAGTCGGGGTCTAATGGCGGCCCCCAGCTGATAATGGCTATGTGAGCTATAAGACCCCCAGCATTTTGTTTGGTGTAGAGGACACGTCTTATACGCGGGAGATTAAGGTAATTACTTACAAATAGAGACTATTATCTATACATGTACTGACACCAGTCTGGCATAATCTTCTCTTACTAAACCCCTTGGACCGCTGGCCCCCTGGTGTGCTGGCCCCCCCCAGACACCTGGCCCCCGGACACCTGGCCCCTGGACACCTGGCACCCTGGACACTTGGCCCCCGGACACCTGGCCCCCTGGATACCTGGCCCCCTGGACACCTAGCCCCCTCGCTCCCAAATCCCTCCCTCATAAATCTATTCACTTGAGGGAGTCAAATGTCAATTCACCGGGAGTTAGGTGTTGTACAGAAAACTTTGTCCTTAGCATGCTTAGTTTATCGCTCAGTCCCTAATGTGTTATGTGTATAGCTTGGACACTGAAAACATTGCCTGCTGAAAAAAAAGTGTCTCACTTGGTGATTACCCATAGGACTCCATGTGCTAATTTCATCGCCAAAATCTATCTGACCCATAGACCCAATGGTTAAAGGACTTGTCATCAGTATAGCTCCCAAAAACATGACATAAGTACAGCAGCTTTTTTCGTAGAGAAAGACATCACTCACCATAAAGGACAAAATGATGTCTGATAGATGAGATTTGAAACTTTCCTTTGGCTTTTGAAAAATGTGTAAACTAACAGTATATCACTGAATGATTACACCCTAAAGTTGGTGATTACAAATTTGTGGATCTGGCTGAAAACCCGGCTCCAATAGCCCAGGGGATACCCTGGGCCAAATATATTTCACGACCCGCATACCCCGGTGCTTTTAAGAGATCGGCACTTATTCAAATACTGGCTCTTAAACACAACAATAAAGTAGATTAGTGCAGATCACGAACCGTGAGGTATCATTTTACATCAATATAGTACAGTGTGTGCAGTGGGCAGTAGACATGTCCTTGTCTTAATGGGAATTTATGTGACTAGGAATAAGACAGAGTGCGGAGAGAAATGCATTACTTTTTATGTTTTTACATTTTCTCTGCTAAACGGCAAAGATTCATATCAGAACCTCTTTTTATCCCAACCCACAACCCATCTTGTTTTAGCGATATATCTAGGGTACATTAGTGGCCACTGTCAACGATCTCCAATGAATTCTACTGGGGTATCTAGAATAAATGGCCTGTCTGGTTTACTCTCACTCATATTATCAATTATTATTAAGACGCACCTCACTCTGTCCATGCCTTTGGTTATGTGAATACTTAATACCTGTACTTACAACTGCACGGTGCAAGGCAGATACCAGTGTAGACATGCTCATCATATCCAACTACAAGTAGTCAGTGTGACCACTTAGTTAAAGGGTTAATATATACGTGTGCAGTCAGTGACTTATTTAGGTCTTGGTGCTTAAATATGTGTGATGGGGATGACCTCTGGGAATATTTACTTTTCGATATGTGCCCTTCCCCCCTTCCCTCTAAAAAAAAGTCGACAAAAAAAACTGGACATCACAAATATATATCATTAGTTTTGTTAGTGTCATTTTGTCTACCTTCTTGTTAGAATTTTTGGTACATATAAACCGTCTGATACCTCATGCACATCTGAAGGTATCCTTTCGATACATTTTATAATTAAGACATTCATGTAAGAGCCTTAATCACTAGGAAAGCTACGGTACACATAATGTTAAACCTAGTCCCACTCCCAAGCTCCCCGAGTATCCCTTATGCCTTTATTCTAACGACGATTCGTCTACCCTACTGCAATTCCTCAAAGGTGTTTTTCCCCTAAGATAAACAGATCTCATAAGATCACATGAAATATTAAAGCCCTTGAGGACCGTCATTTAGGTCATCAATGTAGACTAAGGTGAAATGTGCAGTCTTGGTGTAAACTACAAAATAGGGTATATATCAGGGATATAAGTCAGGGTGTATGAAAAATTCTGAAGATACAAATTGAAAGTCTGAATTATTTGTATAATACTACTAAACCATGAAACTTGTGTAAATCCATGGACATGTCTGAACTCTGAAAATTCTGAAATCAGACAAAATTCAGAAAACTTACATCCCTGATATATAAAAAAGTAAGCATACAAGTATTTTCAGAAGCACCTCTTTTCATGAAGAAACCATGTCCCATAGCTATACCAAGCATGAAGAGTGACAGCCATGGGTATACAGTTTAAAGACTTGAAGATGTTTGATGCCCAATATAGAGCAGCACTTAGCAGCATTACTCTGGACCCACTACCCAGGTCATTAACTATCATTTGACCCAACCTCATTTAACAACTTAATCTCCCCTAATGTAATGAACCGATGTACTCGGCCTTGGTGGGCTGCAGTGCCAAATGGTAAGAAAGCCAGATGCAGTTAACCCTGTTTTCCGGTTCTAATTTTGTGTATCATTCCAATCCTTCAGCAGCACATGCCGCATTATTGAGTTACTCACCAGGGCGTTCTGACATCAGCGCCACATTACGTAGAATGCGTCTCTGACGCCGTGGTACTCTGGGTTATGTCAACTGACCAATGAAAAGGAAGTGTGTCAAGCTAGGGCAAGCAGCCTGTCATGGCGGCTTTAGTATTTTCTTGCCTGTCCGGTTTGAAGTTTGGCACTAAATATCTATCAAAATGTGCATAATCATGCTACAATATTTTACAAATAACTTCAGACAGACTAGATCCAAACACTCGTAACAGTGATTAATCCCCAAATTCCCTCTAGATGCCCAACCCCAGACCAAAACAAACCCATTTCTATCGGCGAGGATGTTTCCTGAGAATTCACTGACAGTGGCGGTATAAAATCATATTTCTCCACAAATACTACTAATCCAATTAAAGAACTTTTTAGATTTGGTCATATATCCAATCTGTTGATGAAATGTATACATTTACAAGGGTTTTGATGTTTTTGGCTGAAAATTTAGGGGATTATATTCTGCAGCAGGTTACAAGCCTAATAACTCAGCCACACCACTTGCGCAATAATATGAGTACAGATGTACGCCATGGCCGGCACTAAGACAGTGACGCACTCCAGTGGAGGGTGGCGCTGTAAACAGTACGTCACCAGGGCTGCATGTATGTATTGATGTTGAGCTGCCGGCAAACTTACTTGTGCATTTTATCAAACTACACTGCATGTAGAATTAATAATTCTGGCCAAATTGAGTTAATAATTCTAGCCAGATTTGGGCGGAAACCAAAAAGGATAGCTTATCAATGAAGTTAAATGGTAGCCATGAGACTGGATATTGACTGGATAATGGTAATGAGAGTAAAGTCAGAGCAGCATGCAGCAAGATACCAGGGCCATAAACCCATGACTGGTTTTACTTACACTTTATACCTGCAAACCAACTACAACATGGGGCCACCACACGTGTCATAAAGGAATATATACTTAAAACTCATATTTTACAAATAATATACGAACAAATAAAGGTACAACACATGATACATATGCATGAACAACATTTCACTCTTTGTTGATTGATCCATTATAATTTAAAGAAATCTTTATCTCTCATACTGTTTCTGGACTCAGTGATATCTATTCAGTGTTCGGTTATGGATGGTGTTTTTCAACCTGTTCGGGATATTATGTTTGGCGTTTTTTTTCTTAAACCTTTAAGGGTCTAATGTTGGCTTAATGTGCTATCACATTATGTTTCCTGTGAGCCTTAAGATATCAGTTCAGCACGATGCATGAATGCAGCATTGTTTAGTCACTTATCAGAGGTGCATTCATTTATCAAGTTGACAAAAGGGTATGAGTGTACTACAGTGCTATGCGGTACTTCAAGGGTTAAAGTGGTAAATGCAGGGGTGTGAAATCCCAAAACCTATTTCCTCTGAAGCGTTATATACGGCTTGTTAGTTAATGTTTTAATGTTAGATATAAGTGATCTAAATGTTCTTTGGGCAGAATATAACAAACTCTGTTGTACAAGTATGTTTGGAACTACCATTGGGATGCCCACATTTTTCAATCTGGAATGGTATTGGCAGAAATTCTAAGTCAGAACCCCCCCCCCTACAAATGGTAAATTCTTTTCTCAGTGGATTTGCATAGATCTCAAGAATGGTCTTTCTGAGCATCAAAAACGCGGATTCGCGTTTCTGCGGAAATTTCACACCCCTGAAATGGTATCTTGTTAGTTTCTTTGGTCAGTTTAGAGACTGGTTCACCCATTCCACTTCAAGAGTCCCGACTACCAAAAGATAATACATTTGTATGACCCTGATGCATAAAAATGAAGAGGATTTTTCCCCTGACATTTTAACATTTTAGAATGTCATTCTACGTCTGTTTATCGAAAGATGTCAAGGAATAATCATGGGAAAACTCGGTTCCGTGAGTAGAAACCTAGAAATTACTCAGCATACGATCACCTAACTTAGTAAAACTTGATTGTCGCCTTACAATTGATGCAGAAATTAAAGCACCTTTGATTGATCGAATTTAATTAATCAAATTTGTCAATGCAAAGGCAAAATGTCTCAAAGCGCCCAATAAACCCTAAATTTGTCATTCCATATGTTATATCATTTTTAACTTGCTACATAATACATATTATGTAGGAGGTTAAGCAAAAAAAAAAATCACTCGGTACACTTACAACAGAAATATGCTGGCAAAAAAAGTAAAGAGTTCTACTGTGCTGTATAACGAAGTAAAATCTATTTTGCTATATCTGAAAAATCTCAGCTAAAAATGAAAAGCCTCATGCCTTAGGAGGTCAAACTCCAAGTTTGGTAGACAAAAAATCTACATAACTGAACGTAACAATATCGGCCATTGCTTTTAAAAAAATATGTCATACACACCTCCTGCATTTTAACCTTCCCACCCTTAAACAGTAAAAAAGATTACAAGATTTAAAATTCAGTAAGTGTCACACGGCCCACACTCCTGGTGAAGTTATGGCCATGCATACCAGTATTGCATAATAGAAGATACATGTATATACATATGGTCGATTCTCACGAGTTTAGTCAAACTCTATTAACTATTCCAATACTCTACGGCACCATTGTATGAAAATAAATACAGCAGGTGATATACATTCTTTGAACAGATGCTGTTAACAATGTACAATTTACACTGCAAAACAGTAAAGGATAGTCCATTTTTATCTGTAAAAGAGTTGGCCAAACTGGTTAGAATCGACTGAATGTGTATAGACCTATAAATGTGAATGTTAGACGTATGTGGAAGTTGTGCTTCTCAGTTTATATGTGGCATATCTGTGCATAAATTGAACTATGCTAAACAACTTTACAACAACAGAACTGTCGCTAGGCACTAAACTGTTACTCCATGAACAGCATGCTACATTTGAATGTCACACAGAGGATTAAATGCAAAATACAATTTGTTGTATTGTAATGTGAAACAAATCTCTGAATCAGTGCCCAATGGAAATTGAACAGATAGTACCAAAAGTTCGACACCTGGCTGGGGAGGGGAACAAATACCAATCCCATTTGGGGAATGTGCAAAACACGATTACACCACACTTGGAAGGGTGACTGAGAGCAGAACAAAACCTTGCTACATATTGGTGTGTCACTATCTAGGTAACTACTGGTGCTATAATAACAATTGGGATGTGATTATTGGATGTGGGTGGATAGATCTGGTGGGGAGGAGGTAGGCATCAAGTAGACAGTATGTTGAACTGGTCTGTCTATTAGTCTCACTCTTCACATAGGTCGACCAGTCCAGCATACTGTTCTATTGAAGGCTGCGGGGAAGGGGATCAAGGGAGTAACTACATGATATTCAAACAAACTTCCGGAACAGGTGGGTTAATGCAAAACACCAAAGTCATAACATGCAACCACAACAGAACACTGAATGAATAAATCCAAGCGCTGGCGTTGGATTCACTAATTTTGTTGAATCAAACAATGAATACTATTTTCAAAAGAAGCACGCCAAACAAATACAAATCTGTGTAACTTAAAGGCAAACAGAACTGATTAAATCATGTTTTCTATTTTTTAAAACAACATCTAACACCCAGGTAACAGCTAGGCTGGAAGTGTTCATGCATATCTACAGCGTCCGTACCTCTTCACCGGCTGCGGGAAGTACCTGGCGCTCAGAAGCGTCTGACCGATGACGTCTCAGACGACGACGCGAGGTGGCTGCTGTAATCAGGCCGGAACTCTCCCCATCTGAATTACTCTGAAAGACAGTGTGTGAAAAGGTTAATGAGTACTTTTTGTTTTCTACTTCCATTGTTAGTTTGGCTTAATAATGGTCCTAAGAATATGAATCCTTATTGATGGACATTTTATTGACTTCTTTTTACCGCAACAATTAGATATTCATGGTTAGATGTACCTCTTAGCAATTGAATGGTGGAACCATCATTCGGAAGGATAGGGGTCGCAGACAACGCGAATGGTAAGCATCCCCTGTTCTGAGGGAAAATCTAAGCGCAAAACAAGCAAATAGATTCTCTGCTCTAGTTTAATGGGAGGGTAGGTGACGCCTAACGCGATCCGTTTATATGGTGCCACTATAAATGAAGTCTATTTAGTGGAAATAAGTAAATGCATAACTTGAATTCCCTTTCTCACTCACTTTCTACTTCTTCTTTAAATTAAAAGTAGATAGAAAGAGGAAAGGCCTGCGGAGAGTAAGTTATTTTATCTATATCAGTGTGACCCGGTACAGATCATGCGGAAGTGTGTTTGTAGTGATTCTTTGAGATGATAGTGACCCGACTTAACCCCTTAAGGCCAAGTGCTACAGGCACCTAGTGGCCATTTTGTGAACTACAGTTAAAATCTTGTTAAGCGGAATAAGGCAGATTCTGAGCTAATTTTAATCATTATTTATTCAAAAGGTAGCCTTAGGCCACACCAAATTAAAATATTAGTCTAAGGATTTCCCGCACCTCAATTTCCAATTTGCAAGTTTTATTTTCTTAAGAAAATTTATTTGTCTATGGATTCCGCCCGCATCATTTTCTGGAAAATTGCATTTTTTTATTCATCACTACTGCACCCGTGTGTCATGATGACAAACAGACGGAGTTCGTTAAAGCGCTTTGCAGTCCTTAAAGGGTTAGAAATACCGAGGATACTCTCTCGCCTACCATGGCTAGAACAGCCAAAAGGACCTACAGATAGTGTAACCTTCAGGATATGAGAATACATATAAACGCAAGTATAGCATAGCAAGAATAAGATCAAGACTGGTCCAGTACTAAAGGATATCAACCAGTGAGAACTTGTTTCATGAGGATATTTAGGTAGAATACTAGGGAAAAAAAGTATAGCAGTACATGTATGTCTCTAGGGTATACCGCAATATGCTTTCGTCATAGCTTTCAGCAAATGCCATTGTATGTCTGAACGCCTTCAACGGAAAGTCCAAACCCTCTAAGCTAGCACAGTGATTTAATCAAGGTCTTTTCCCTTTTCCGTTATCATATGATGCATGCATGAAGTCGAGTGTGGGTGAGGTTTAAATGCTGGAGGATAGTGTTTCTTATATAATAGTGCTGTTTTTATTATTCTGCATTAATCTTCTCTAAATGGTATTCTACCGTAGTAGCCTGTTTTAGATTAAGGTTCTGATGGAGGCACAGACTGTTTTACCAGAGGTAAGGGAGAATAGTAAAAATTATGTTTATACCAAAAAAAGAAAAGCGCATGGTATTACAATAGGAACCTATAAGCACAGACGCATTAAAACAGGCCACTACGGTGGCGTACCCTTGAACACTGAAGAGATGTGCAGGGCTGCATACGATATGACAGATCATTAGAGATTCCCTATCCACCATTTTACAGTCGTGTTGGACTGGTTACAAACCGAACAGTCGTCTATTATGTAGTTTAATGGTCCGTCCTCAAAATGTACTTCAACTACACACAATGTCTAAAATACCCAGGAAAACAGTGACATAATTTCAGTAAAAGCAAATGGAGTTCTAACTCCATGGACACATACAAGTAAAAAAATATACTTCTCGGCAAAATGTTACATTTGTAGGGGTCGGCGAAAACGTTTTTAGGGAAACTGGGAATCAAACCCAGGACCTCTCAGCCATCAGACGATTGCTCTACCTCTGAGCTACTTTCCCATACAACGTTTCCTACCTTCCACCTACACCTGGATCGGTGTGATACCAATAGGGGAACCAGGATTACCCGACGACCGGCTCCTGAGAGTCGGTCCATCATGCGCGGGAATTCACAATCCCCTACACATTTTATAAAGACTTAAGTCTGCTGTATTGCTGAGGATAAGTTAGGCCACTTAAAAGAGTAATTCAGCTTTGCAGATACCGCCCACATCAGTTAAAGGGGGCCGCATTTTTACTTTTTATTCCTTATAACCTCAAAAAAATGTTAAAAATACTGCATCTCTGAAAACAAAACCTACCTTCCACCTACACCTGGATCGGTGTGATACCGATAGGGGAACCAGGGTTACCTGACGACCGGCTCCTGAGAGTCGGTCCATCGTGCGCAGGAATTCACAATCCCCTACACATTTTATAAAGACTTAAGTCTGCTGTATTGCTGAGGATAAGCAATGTTATTCTAGATATCAGAAC
This sequence comes from Acholoe squamosa, assembly GCA_949317995.1. Taxonomy (NCBI): domain Eukaryota; kingdom Metazoa; phylum Annelida; class Polychaeta; order Phyllodocida; family Polynoidae; genus Acholoe; species Acholoe squamosa. Next base: position 70,888,148 of record OX439038.1, read on the forward strand.
ATACCACCAGGTGGCAGCAGTGCTATGGCAGCCAGGAGGATTGATTATAATGCTGCATGGATTCTCTTGGTTAAAAGGACAATAATATAATTAATTAAGCTCTCAGTGAGTGGGGTGCACATACATTTCCAAACACTTTTATGGTGAGCAGAATAGTATGCTTCATTCAGCAGTTTAAAGGTATATAGAGCACCATGGTATAGACTACACCTTTTCTTTGGTTAAAGAAAATACATGACGAGTTGGGGTATTGATAGTTGCAGACAATATTTGAAATACCCCTTTTTTGGGTTGGGTCCTTTGGGTGGACCATGCTCCTTGAGTTAGGGGTGCGCCTTATACGTGGGTTTTTCAAATATTAGACTCAGGAGCAGCAGATGTGCCTTCTACGCGGATCTGCCTTCCCTGAGTTGAGGGTGTGCCTTCTATGCGGGCTGCGCTTTCTACGCGAGAGATTACGGTACATGATGTTAGTAATAGTTCAATTAATAAAAATGTATGGGAATAGTGTCTTCAAAAAATATTGAGCAAATAAAAATAAAAAGAGACCCTCCCTCATCACTTCAAACCCAAATAAAATAAAAAAATAAAAAGCCTCCTGCCCTCACCCTTTTTTCCCAAAAAGTATCCGCAAAGCTGATAATCTTTTTTTTGTGGCCTTATAATGGCCACTTGACAAATTTCTTTTCTTTTTTCACCCCATTTACCATAAAGGCTCATAAAGAATTTTTGCTTGGATAGGGAGAAACAATAAAAACTTAAGACAAAATGAAAAAAGAGTCAAATGCCTAAGTGTGTTGAACATCAATGGTATTTGATTTTTTTTTTTTTTGATGGGGTGTACGTTTTTTTTTCTTTCGGGTAGATTATAGCAGATTTCTAGGCTACTTCCTGCTCCTGTATTGTCTGAACCTCACAAAGAGTACTTGTATTTTAAATTGCTCGTGAAGTATAAGAGATAGCTGAAAATTTAGGACGCTACCTTCTGTATCCAGCGTTGTGTTTCGAGGGCGAGGACCATGTAGAGTAGGAGGATTACACCGGGATTGACATACACCGGCCAATGGTTGTCATGGAACTCTACCAGCCACGGCTTGTCACAGTTTGTCTTTATCACTCCCGTTAAACCGAATAACCTATTGATGAATGAATGTCAGTCAATTAATGCATTGTAAAGAAGAACCAAAAATATTCCTTCCGTTCAATATTTTGGAGGAATACATCCCACTTAATCCTTTATTACTTCCCATCAAGTTCTTTGGCTTTCAGATTGCATGCTATCTTCTCCAAGAAATATTCATGCCATATCTTTCTTTTGTACCGGTACATCTTTTTGCAAAAATTATGGTATTCATTTAAGCACCTTCTCTCTCGCTGTTGATTTATATTTGTCTACTCATGTCTCTCATACATGAACTGATCTTGGTGTATTGGGAGTCAAGACAGTACCCTTATTATAGTCTAAGTAAAGCCTGGTCAAACTTACCTGGCATAGAAATTCTGTCTGTCCAGAGCCTCTTGGAAGAACTGGAACTGGTAGAGGTAGAGCAGGATGAGATGGAGAGCCGAGTAGACAAGGAGGACAACACGGAATATAGCGAATCGTGCCCCGAGTGACTTGTAACATCCCCACCAGGTGGCGATCACGAGGAACGAGAGGAAATAGACAGCCGAGAGAACAGAGGGGTAGGCGATACCGCTTAGTGCGAGGAGTAATGCTGTCAGGACCTGGCCTAAAATGTTGACAATTATGGATGTTTGGTGCTTGATCCGCTTACGTACTGCTGTGGTTGTTTGCTGTAGGAGATACAAGAGAAATGTTACTGACATGTGCATATTAATGGCCGTACATCTGTAAATCTCACATCATAATCCCATTTTTTGCCTACTATTCAGAAAATATCTATTCCCCATCATATTATACAAATTTACCGCTTTGCACTCTCATCTCAGAGGTAAAATCAGCTCCGAGCCTAGAGTTTTTTTCATCTATTACCTCTATTTCACAAAGTGGCTATTCCCTATTCAGAGGCATAGGAACCAAATCATCATTGGGGGGCCCAGCGGGGGCCCCACCTCGGCCACCTTGAATTGTGCGCCTATACATACCTATAATAAATTTGTATAGAAAAGTAATTTTTGGTGAATTTTAGATCTGATTTGAGGCCCAGAGCATTTTCCTTATCCCATTACTATCTCAATCTTAATTGAGTTTTAGCTAAATATTCAATTAATTATGAATTCTTGGCAAATTTTGGGGGGGGCCCAGACATACTAGGGCCCCACCTCCTTTATGATTGGGGGGGGGCAGGCCTCCCTGCCCCCCCCCCCTTTTCCTACGCCCCTGCTATTTCTTACTTGTATTTTCCTATTCCTTACCTGAATTTCACTGAGTGGGGGTGGGCATCTTGGAATGGTTTTATAGCAGCTGACAGTGACAATGATCGAAATGATGCATACGCCAATGTCTGGAATGATGATACGCAAAACGTTCGCCACATCCCCTGTTTCCAATCTGGAAGTGATAATGTCACAGTAAACAAGTGCTGAAGCAATAGTTATCGCTGGTAACTCGGAAAGGGGCTTTCTTTTTGGATGAATATGCATTGCAATTTTATGGGATCATAGGTATATGATTGTTTCCCTAGAGAGGGGAGTACCATGTCCATTGTCAATTCTAAGAAATACTTCTTGTCCCTCCACCCCATTTCCATACCAATTTGAAGAGCGAGCTAGATGATGAGAAAATGAGAATAGACTGTTCAAAAATGAAAAAGCGACAAATTTGAGGCAGTGTTTGGTGAGAAAAGTCACGTCAGTGCATGAAAATAGCAGACAAACAGACAGACTCTGAGTCCACGTCCGTTGGAAGCGGGGGAGGTTTCATAGAACAAGGAGGAAATGACTGATACCGTAATCTCCCGCGTAGAAGGCCAAACAAAATGCTGCTGGGTCTTATACGCGGGAGGGTAATTGCCTTGAGTTGGGGGTGCGCCTTATACGCGGGTTTTTCCAACATCTCAATTGGGAAAACAACCCAAAAATAGGGCAATTAAAAAAAAAAATTCAGTTTTTATTGCTCATATAGCCAGCAGCGCGGCAGCCCGGTCGCTGTAGATTTGCTCGGCGGGTTTGACGCTGACCGTGTGCCGATGACAGCTTTAACTCATAGCGCCAGCAGCGCGGCAGCCCGGTCGCTGTAGATTTGCTCGGCGGGTTGACGCCAACCGTGTGCCGATGACAGCTTGAACTCCTAGCGCCAAGCGCGGCAGCCCAGTCGCTGTAGATTTGCTCGGCGTGTTTGACGCCGACCGTGTGCCGATGACAGCTTGAACTCATATAGCCAGCAGCGCGGCAGCGGTGTACAGGTGCTCAGCGGGTTTGACGCCGACCGTTTGCCGATGACAGCTTGAACTCATAGCGCCAGCACCGCGGCAGACCGGGAGGTGTTGAAGCGCTCGCCGGGAATAAGGCCGACCATGTGCCGATGACAGCTTGAACTCATAGAGGTGGGTGGGTGGGGGGGGGCGCCTTCTACGCGAAACAGCCCCCCTGTGAGTTGGGGGGGCGCCTTCTACGCGGGTTTTTCCAGAAATCAATCCAGAAGAGGTAGGTGCGCCTTCTACGTGAAAAGGCCTTCTCTGAGTTGGGGGGGCGCCTTCTACGCGAGCTGCGCCTTATACGCGGGAGATTACGGTAATATATTCCCATTCATGAAAACACCTCAGTCTCCCCTGCTAAACATTAAACTTTAATAGGTGACAGGGTGAAGGTGACATCAGCACTGTTCTATAGAAGTGGTGTCTCCTGGTGAGTAATGAGTGAACTAGGCAAACTGAAGGAGTTGCAGCTGGCTCATATTTTAGCAGGGTAGGGCACAAGATATACTTAGCATAGGTGGACACAAGTATCAGAAAATCTCTCCCCTTTCAAAATATCTGATCTATCACTAAATTCACTTCATATAGGGTGTCAGAATAATGCTATTATACAGAGTTGTATACTGCTACTTTTAAGTTGGAATCAACCAAGAAGAAAACATGATGGTATGGCAAATTCATCTCTCCTTGCCCATTACCTGGAAACACCTCAGTTCCCCCTGCTAAATAATGAACAATGGGAACATCACTCTGCTAAAAAGGGCGGGAAAACCTGTCACCCAAAATGTCACCCTCATAGAAATACATTGAGTGCACTAGGTGTCTAAGTTGAACTTTCAGATGACCTACTTTTTTAAAACCTGAATACCAGAAAGATTATAATACATTACTGATAACACAAATACCGTATTCTCCCGCGTAGAAGACGCACTGCGCATATAGGACGCACCCCAAACTCAGCAGAGGCATTTTCGCATATAAGACGCACCTCTTAGGGCTCAATTTTGTAAATCCAGTACTGTTCTATAGTAAAATTACCCCTCGTATAAGACACACCCCCAAGTTGAGATTAATCTATAAGACGCACCAGCATTTTGTTTGGCGTAGAGGACGCGTCTTATACGCGGGAGATTACGGTACTTCTAGTATCTTGAACACATACCTTTTTCTTTCTATCATTTTAGGATTTTGAAGATATCAGAGGATTAACTCAACAGTCCCATCTCTGAAAGGCTGATTTTGTGATTTTAAAATTCTGGGTGCCCCTACCTGTCTCTTATAACTCGGCTTTCCAAGTTAATTATCATTAACGATGTCAGAACAAAAGAAGAAACAAAATTGGTTTTAGTTTTTATTTGATGTGTGATGTGATTTTTCTTATACAAAGACATATACACTACCTTTGCAGTCCTAATTGTCGTAATACACGTTCTGCTGTTGAGCCTGCAAAAAACAAGATTGAAATCATGGAACTGACTTAATGATGATCAAATAGTAGAAATATTTGAAGATTTCATTGCACGTTAGTATGTACGTATGTGCTATTCCCAATGAGTATCACATTATCCTTCTCCCCCCCCCCCCCCCCCGCCCCCGACAAGCCCCCATATAAACTTCCCTTTCTACAAATTGTTAATTCTGAAAGAAAAATGAACTATCATTTTACTAAATCTTACAGGGAAGAAAGAAATATATAGCGATAATTCTTATATGAATTCTGAACCTTTGTTTATTTATTGATATATGAGCAAAAGTAACAAAACTTACAATTGGCAAAAAGTGAACCATATGGGTGTGCTTCGGAGGCCTTGCCAAGGAGGACCCCCTGGAAGATGACCTGGGCAAGAAGGATGACCGAGCTGAGGACGCATGACGTGATCAGGTAACGCCCTGTGTGGCCTGCAAAGACAATTAGCCAAGGAATAGTTTCTTTTAACCAAATCCTTTAAATGTCACTTAGTGCATTCATGCATCATGACCACCCATTGGGGTTGACACACTCTGAAAAGGAGCATGATACAGCAATGCATCATCGGCGAGTTATGACAACTTTACATGAATTCTGAGGGATCATTTACTCCTTAAAGAGTATGATCTAAACATACAGTGTACAGCTGGTTACAGCCATATGACATCTGCTTTCACTGTTAGAGGGGCTGTGTACAAATGACGTCATGCAGGAGGGGGGGGGGGGTTAGGCCCGGCATGACGGAATTATTTTTCCATATACCTTCAGCATTGCAATATTGGCAAAAAACATGACTAGGGGGAGGGGGGGGGGGGGTCAAAAATGGTCCAAAAATGCATGACGTCATTTGTACACAGCCCCTTGCTAAGCCAGAGGCGTCCTAAACCAACCACATGCATTTTTAATGGATATTTTTCTTTATTTTACATGGTGACCTAGTCCAGTGAAAGTGGTGCAGGTCTGAAGTGAGCAGACGCAGGACGAGCAGACACGGGACGAGCAGACACGGGACGAGCAGACACAGGACAGATATTTTTCCATTATTTACCTGCGATGGCCAATTATTTTGAACATATGGGACAAATATGGTTATGTGAAAATGCTTGAGACCATGCATACCCAATAGATACAAAAATTGTGGTTGTAATAGGCTAAAAACTGATGAGCTGCTCCATAAATGAGCAGATGCGGGACAAGCAAATGAGCAGATGCGGGATATAAGAGTAAATTCATTTAAAACTCTCTTTTCTGGACATTACAAAGCTGAAACTAATGATTTTATAAGTTCAGAGGCAGCACTTATTCCACAGTACCATATTTGTCCCATATGACCAAAATATGTGGCCATCGCTGGACTAGGTCACCATCATAGGCAAATAATGGAAAAAATATCTGTCCCGTGTCTGCTCGTCCCGCGTCTGCTCGTCCCGCATCTGCTCACTTCAGACCTGCATCATTTTCGCTAGACTTGGTCGGTATGCATTATTTTGTATACATATTTCTTGTCAATGATGACACATGCTGTCTACTATGGTTAATGTATATATGTACTTTTTCATTCAGAAAGCCTATCAATAATTCAGTACAAGTTGTTTATGGTACATGTGCATTCATCCGACCAACATTTTCATCTTGTCGTTTTTCTTGCCATTTTAATTTGGGAGTAGCTGGTGGATGTACTTTCTAGGAGACCCACAGGGATGATAGCGTGTATCTATCCATTTATGTAGTAGGTATAAATGAGGCACATGGTTTATAGTCCATGTAAATTACCACGAGCTATAATAACCACATGTACTGTGTTAGCACAGGGAATCGGTACCAAAGGGCACAGATAGCTGTTGAAGGAAGAGGGTCAGAAGAAAAAAAAAATAAAACAAAACACTAAAAAGAAAGGTAAAAGTTAGAAGGAGCATGAGGCATGAATTTATGTTCGATATGTTGGGGAAAGTGTCATGCGTTGGACGACAGCACAACAAGACAGACGAGCAATGAATAGGGGAAAGTGGATTTTTAAGAAATGAACAAGGGGTAAAATGTAAAGAAAGATTTAACGTGTGATATATATCACATATGGCCCAGGGTCTACTACCCCCCCCCCCAATATAAAAATTGGGCGTTGTGCATTTAAGCACAGAAGGCTCAGGGTAGGTACCATAAAACCCTCTATCAACCCTGTAGGGTCACAGGAATCAGCACTTGCGAAATATTGACTAATTACTTACAAATAGAGACTATTATCTATACATCAGGGATGTAAGTCAGGAATGGGCAAAAATCAGGAAGCCATACATTTACTTGCTATAAAAGCCTTCTATTTTTCCAAACAGCCCTCCTTACCACTAGTATAAGGAAAGTACATGTCATTCAAAAATTTCAGAAATCAGGAAATCCTGATAAAACCTGAAGAATTACATCCCTGATACATGTACTGACACCAGTCTGGCATAATCTTCTCTTACTAAACCCCTTGGACCGCTGGCTCCCCGGTGTGCTGGCCCCAGGACACCTGGCCCCCGGACACCTGGCCCTGGACACCTGGCCCCCTGGACACTTGGCCCCCGGACACCTGGCCCCCTGGACACCTAGCCCCTGGACACCTGGCCCCCTGGAAACCTGGCCCCCTGGACACCAAGCCCCCACAGAAAACTTTATCCTTAGCATGCTTAGTTTATCGCTCAGTCCCCAATGTGTTATGTGTATAGCTTGGACACTGTAAATATTGCCTGCTGAAAAAAAAGTGTCTCACTTGGTGATTACCCATAGGACACCATGTGCTAATTTCATCGCCAAAATCTATCTGACCCATAGACCCAATGGTTAAAGAACTTGTAGTCAGTATAGCTCCCAAAAACATGATGTAAGTACAGCAGCTTTTTTCGTAGAGAAAGACATCACTCACCATAAAGGACAAAATGTTGTCTGATAGATGAGATTTGAAACTTCCCTTTGGCTTTTGAATAATGTGTAAACTAACAGTATATCACTGAATGATTAAACCCTAAAGTTGGTGATTACAAATTTGTGGATCTGACTGAAAACCCGGCTCCTAAAGCCCAGGGGATACCCTGGGCCAATAAGATTGATTTTATGATAAGGCCTAAAAAAAATTGTTGTGTTCAGGTAACGTGGTGGAGAAATATTAGGGTAGGTAGGTAGGGAATTTTTTTTTTTAAATTCTTTTTTAAGCTGGCTGTAAATTTTCGTGCCTATGCAACGCAAATTTGACATGCGGTATCGTAAAAGACCTTCCACGTCTTGATAAGTGCCCATAAAGGGGATTCTTCCCCAAAAAGGCCCTATAAAAAGTTAGGGTAGGGCCAAAAGATGAGGGTAGGTAGCGTTACCTGAACATGAAAGCATTACCTGAACACAAAACTTTTTTTAAGGCCTAATTAACCCAGAGAGGTAAGGGGAATTTGCCGAGCTCTAAATATGCACAAGCGCTACATGGGAGACCATTTCTAACACCAGTCCCATTTGTAACATGTTCGAATCCACTTTAGATCAATCTAAAACGATTTGTGTGTGGAGTGGCATTATTTGAAGTTAATTGGCACTAGCAGTGACCATTGCAGCAGATGAGTAGATGAGGGTTCATTATACATGTACCTGACATGGAATGCGGGTTGGGCCCGTTGAGTAGCGGGCTGATGAGGAGGAGCAGCAGGTACACCAACGAGAAGCCATTGTACCGGACCACTGCCGCTGTAAAAGACAAAAGGAGTAATATCGATATAGACATTTTGATGTACATATATGCAGAATCATGATGGTTTCTTTTTTACCCTAAAGACACATAGGGAAATTATTCATCATGAGTTCATAGCAGATCACGTGATATCTTGGATGTATCGTGCTATTCTTACCGAGTTAAAACAGTCCCAAACAGTTCACATGATGTACCAATGTAATACTGGGATGTCAGTCACTGTCACAAGTAAGGATTATTGGCGACAAAAAAAAAAACATGAACATAAGCCAATATTGCCACTGAAAATCATGAATTTGGAAGTTTAAGCAATAAAAACCTTTAAAATTGGATTGAATTGAATTGACATGGAGGAAGAGGATAGCCCTTATGCTTAAGAGCGCAAGTGGAGAATATTATTATTTGTTTTCTGTCAAACTGCTTGGTTACAGTTCATGAATACAGTGAATGATGTATTTACTAGACAAATGTTTAAAAGTTCTATCTTTGTAAGTCTTTCAGTACAGTTTACCAGTGTCACTGACAAATTCATTTTAGATTTTCCTTCATCAAAAAAAAGTACGTGTTCAAATACCAAAGGTAGATTTTATGACTGTGTGTAAGTAGTAAAAAAGGGCTCCTGAAAAAGTGGGGGCCAACATGTGGTGTTCAACTCTTTATACATGGGCAAAATATGGCAGCAGCTGAATCATTGCACATATAGGAAAACACTCCCAATCTGAACAACACTTGTCTCTGCAAGCAGCGCTGTTAACCATCTAGGCTTCAGAAAAAAACAAGAACCCAGTTAAATTTTAGTTCCAGTCTCTGATACTACAATGCACAGTGCAATGACGTAGCCCTAGTGAGTTACTCACAGGGGCTAAACTTATGCAATATGAATACAACTGAGCATGAGCTATGAGACATTTTGTGGTTTTTAAAGGGTTAACCATCCCTTGCACATATTCACCTGGCTACCCCTCCCTCATCTGCCCCTGGGAGGAGCTGACAGCCAAGTAGCAGTGTTGTGTGTAATGTGTTAGTCATGTAAACAAACCCTCACCCAGACCCCACAAACTGGTCCCAGACATTCCCACACAGCTCCTACCTACCAGTAGATGCTACAGTCTACTTCTACACCCTATCTGTATAGAGCTAATTGTTACTTTCATCTTGTGTGGCATTTCACATTCTCACACAGCTCCTACCTACCTGTAGATGCTGCAGTCTACTTCTACACCCTATCTGTATAGAGCTAATTGTTACTTTCATCTTGTGTGGCATTTCACATTCTCACACAGCTCCTACCTACGAGTAGATGCTACAGTCTACTTCTACACCCTATCTGTATAAAGCTAATTGTTACTTTCATCTTGTGTGGTATTTCACATTCTCACACAGCTCCTACCTACGAGTAGATGCTACAGTCTACTTCTACACCCTATCTGTATAGAGCTAATTGTTACTTTCATCTTGTGTGGCATTTCACATTCTCACACAGCTCCTACCTACCTGTAGATGCTACAGACTACTTCTACACCCTATCTGTATAGAGCTAATTGTTACTTTCATCTTGTGTGGTATTTCACATTCTCACACAGCTCCTACCTACCTGTAGATGCTGCAGTCTACTTCTACACCCTATCTGTATAGAGCTAATTGTTACTTTCATCTTGTGTGGCATTTCACATTCTCACACAGCTCCTACCTACCAGTAGATACTACAGTCTACTTCTACACCCTATCTGTATAGAGCTAATTGTTACTTTCATCTTGTGTGGCATTTCACATTCTCACACAGCTCCTACCTACCTGTAGATGCTACAGTCTACTTCTACACCCTATCTGTATAGAGCTAATTGTTACTTTCATCTTGTGTGGCATTTCACATTCTCACACAGCTCCTACCTACCAGTAGATACTACAGTCTACTTCTACACCCTATCTGTATAGAGCTAATTGTTACTTTCATCTTGTGTGGTATTTCACATTCTCACACAGCTCCTACCTACCAGTAGATACTGCAGACTACTTCTACACCCTATCTGTATAGAGCTAATTGTTACTTTCATCTTGTGTGGTATTTCACATTCTCACGCAGCTCCTACCTACCAGTAGATACTACAGTCTACTTCTACACCCTATCTGTATAGAGCTAATTGTTACTTTCATCTTGTGTGGTATTTCACATTCTCACGCAGCTCCTACCTACCAGTAGATGCTACAGTCTACTTCTACTCCCTATAGAGCTACATGTGACTTTCATATTGTGTGTCCATTTCAAACAGCGGAACACGTGTACTTATATTAGGCCAAATAGAAAAAAAAAGGTTTGTTTCCAGTAACCCGACCGACCCTAGCAAAACAGGGACAAAAAAAAAAATTTGTGATTTTGAAGAATTTTTTCTCATTTTTTCATATTTTAAAGACATTTTTCATTACTTTTTGAGGATTTTTGCTGTATCCTTTTCATGTTCTTCCCCTCTCTCACAGTTGTCATTTTCCCATCATTATTTTACAATGAAAGCAAAGAATTTGATACATCCATTGATATGTGCCCTAACATTTCCTATATAAATGTAAAGAAAAAAAATAGGCCAAAAAATCATAAGATATGTATGGTAGTACATCTCTTATTAGCAGCGGCTTGTACACAAATCTTAGGTTATTGCGCCAGACAAAACATCCATAAAGAGGGGCTGCACCTTAAAGGCAGGTTACAATTTCATTAGATTTTTTTTGAAACGCTTTTATTTTTTCCTGGTTATACATGATCAGTGCAACTGTTCTACCCATCTACAACCAGTGGTCGAGTGAAGCTAACTCAGACCCGTCTTGACAGAAATAAAATTTGATTACACTTCAGACAGTGTTCTGTTGCTTCCTTAAACTAATGAAAAGGGAATGATATAAAAGGTATAACATATCACATGAATATAAATGAATGTACATATATAAATGGGACATAGATACAGACTAACATGACATTTATGTTACAGGACGCGACTACACTAAAGACTCAAAACAGACTCCAGATCGGAATGCTGTTCCTGCTGAGGGTTTACATCCTATTAATTAGGCATACCCTAAATCATAACAATTACATACCACTTCCATGTACTTATCATATGACTATTATTGGTCTTTCACATCATTTTGCCACGGATGAGCACATTTTACATATATGAATGAAGCACATATTGGTGTATGAATAAAATGGATTATAACTCATCCTTTCGCACATTATTGTCTTTATAGATCAGTACTAAAATGGTCTAAACCAACCTCCATCTATGTGGATTCCTTCATCATTGGGATTGAATGTAAATAATTGTTTAGTTAACCTGACTGTTCTACAAAGCTATTATTTTCCCCAGTAGACGCAAAATTACAGTAGTTAGCGCCAAAACTGTAGGTAGGTACAATTATTTGAGTTTATGCCTTGCTATACAAATTTTACAATACTGAACTAGGGACCAAGTGCCCTACCGGTAGGTGCTTAGAGATATCAAATTGCCGAGAAACGCCTGAACTGATCCTCCTCCACCCCGCCCCCGACGACCTGTGTCAGTTTATAGAGCATAAAGCCGTGTCCATCCAGCTGTGTGTTAGTAGTGTATGAGTGCATCTGTTCATAAACACACATTATACACCTACATTTGCACGCACGTCTATAAGTGTTAAGCCTTAAAGGGAGGCATGACTCTTTAATCCATCTTACCCTTGGTCGTCATGATGCATAGCTGCTGCATGACAACATCTGATGAACCTGTTCAAAAATACATGCCGTCTAATGTATGCTGAGCAGAAAAGGTGATTCACAAATGAAACCAAATCCCTGATATTCAACCTGTGATTCTTAGATATCCACGATGTCACATACTTATCTTGATAACAATGGGTCTGTGAACTAAGTGATGGCAAATTATCCATGACTGTGATCATTTTTCTAGAATCTAGTAAACCCGACAATCTAGCTACGGTATAAGGTACAGTACAACATATACATGTACATTGTACATACATTTTGTATATAAAGAGAGTGTTTACTTCAAAACAGACATACTTTCATACTAGGATGTGGGAAAACAGAATATGTTTTTAACACTTAAAAAGCCACTCGATGCCTCAAACGTAACGTTAAGTCCTTGTAATATATGAAATAAAGTATCATGCTTTCCGGATTCCACAGTAGGGTCGGGATGTAGCATGAATGCAGCCCTGGATACCGTATTGTCGTGTTTAAGCGCCGGTATTTGAAGCAGCGCCTGTCTCAAATAAGCGCCGGGGGTAATGGGGTGCTGAAATATCTCTAAAGCACTAAGACTGGATCTTGAATAAGTGCCTGTCTTGTATGAGGGCCGGGGGTGATGCCCCCTCCAAAGCTATAAGCGCCTGGGCAGTTAAACACGACGATACAGTACCCCCAGGGCCGCATTCATGTATAATGTGGGCAAATAAAATGCTATGCTTAAAGAGTTTAAACACAACCTGTGGATCTCAAAGCTCACTTGCTACCGTATAATACAACTACCGGTAATCAATATCAAATTCTAGAATGTCCTCTAATCACGTACTTTGCACCTGGAAACTCATTTATCAGGTGGTTACGATCAATAGAGTAGTAGATTGCTATATGTAGCTAGGTGACACCTGGGTGGTGCCATATCTATTTCTGCAGTATCTATACCTGGTAGTATATACATTAATTGGCTTTTATATCAAATATTGGAGAGTAAGATGGAGAGGGATGGAAGGTGGGACAGAAAGGCCGCCTGGAGACAGACATGCGGAACTTGCTGCTGTATTTTTTTTAGTAAAGATATGAGATACCACAAGTGTGTTATCATATCCCACATATTGATACCGAGCCGACTCCCAGCTACCCCCCCCTACAATAAGTCGTTGTTTCTTTTCCATTTTCTCTATTAAATGGCCTGGGTGTATCTTCTGGTCATATTTACCGGGTAATTAACAGTATACACCTACATTTTACTTTACATTTAAAGGATACCACCATTCAACATTTCGAAATCAGGCATATCATTGTTGTGTGTGACAGTGTGACATTAATTTTCAGTTCTAAATATTTAGCAAGAACACATTGAGTCATATTCATTTCCTTATCTACGTATTGGTATTCGATATCATCCTATTAAGCTGTCTTGGAAAGCAAATATTGACTCCTATTGATTTTCCTCTTTTTTTTCTTCTTAGGTTTTTTAAAATACATGTGCAATCGTACTCGACTCTCTTAAGTACCCAGGTATCCATGGGCAATGTTTAACGAACATGACGGATACAAGAAAAGAAAAAAAAACAAGAGACCCAGTCCCAGTTCTATGAGACAGTACCTGTGGGTGTTTGCACACAAAGGTGAGTGGGTGGGGGCGGTTGATATCGAGCTGTGTCAGCCTTTTATTCATCATATGATGTCTGTGGTCTATTGAAATAACACTAGAAATCTGTTCCTCCCCAGGGGCGTTGTTTATGCCTATATTATGTCATTATCATCTGGTCAAGTTAACCCTTTAGGGACGATGCAATTACTGAATGCTTCATGTTAGTGTGATGTTGCACAGTTCTGGTACATCACACTGACCATTTGGGAGTGCATCAATATTATTGGGTGGTTGGGATGCATGAATGCAGCAACAGTGAGTTATTTGCAATTCTCACTCCCTTTGTGCAGAATTATCGATACATGCTTTGTACATCAAAATAGGGCTTAATGTATTGAAGCATTGTGGAGGTCTTAAAAAAGAAGCCATATTTCACCAAAGTATTAATGCATGTGAAGCGTCTGATACGATCTTATGATCATCTAATAATTTGCCCCCCATTTTTTTACCTCGATTACCCACTTAACCTTATCTTGTTCTTTTTAAATGGCAAGCCCAAGGACAAAGTCCCGTTGTATGTTTTGTCTCAACGGAGAACAGCTTCTCTTGCAGTTTCTGCTGCAACAATGCTATTCCATGTGGATACCAATATCATAATGGCATTAACAAATTAACGTCATATAGAATTCTATTATCATCTCAGCGTTCACATTAAGGCAATAAGAATCTGCCCAGGGCTATCAGAAAGTCCAAAAGGTCAATTTGTATTTCACCGACCAATACCTGGATCTTTCACACTACTAATATGGTGTAGAAAAGTACAAAATTGATCCCTTTACACCAAAGCTAACTTTCACCAGACACAAAGCTGAAATGCAGGGAGCCTGGTTTGGTAGTATTGGGCGTCTGGTTGGACCTAGAGATACTCAGTCTACAGTACCACAAGGCTTTGCTATTTCTAGTCCTTCCCTGGGGGGGGGGGCTGAGAACTGGTATCCAGTCTATATCGGACCTCTCCGGGTCATTACAGGGTTAAATACTGCATACGGTTAACCCTGTACCCACCACAGCAGCAACAAGTCAATATAGCCTTGAGTCTGGGCATCAAGTCAATAGTTCTCAGTCTGACCAATATGTACCTGTGTCTTCTACTTGTTGTATTCTGGCCACAAAAGGTTCATGAGGGGCTGAGTGAATAGAAGCGATTTAGAAATGTGGAGGGGGATGGGGGTTCATTATCGGTAGCCAGGCCAGACCCAGAAATAGTGATCAGTGGGCACTGCAAGGAAAATGCTGTTGATGGTGGTGGTGGTGGTGTGGGGGGGCACTACTCCCGTGTACCACATTTCACACAGTCATACCCAGGAGTCATACCAATCATGCCATGATGAATTAGATATGGCATTCATAGAGCAGTTATGAAAATATGCACGCTGTATTAGAATAACGTCCTGCCTTCTACCAGCTTATGACCAGATGGTGTTAGAGTGTTTCTAAAAGACTAAAAACCACATGTGTATCAGAGGCGTAGGAAGCAAATCATCATTGGGGGGGCCCGGCGAGGGCACCATCACGACCACCTTGAATTGTCGGCTGATGCGTGATGGCGTCTATATATGCGTATTTAGAATTCATATAGAAAAGTGATTTTTGGTAAATTTTGGATCTGACTTTAGGCTCAGACCCCCATTTTCCCTATGACATCACCATAATAATCTAATTTGAGATGTAAAGTTTTAGCTTCTTTTCCATTGTGTTTATGAGTTCTTGGAAAATATTGGTGGGGCCCAGACATACTCAGGCCCCACCTCCTTCATGATTGGGGGGGCCCAGGCCCCCCTGGCCCCCCCTTTTCCTACGCCCCTGTGTATGATCTAAGTTATGCTTCAAGGACCAGGCAGGGACAGGTGGCAGGTCAACACACTTACCAGGTATTGATTATTACTAATGCCTCTCTGAGGCTAAACTGCATGTATACCGTCCTGCTGGGGTCAGGAGATCAGCAACCGGATTAAGCGGTTGTTGGGACTTTTTAAAGCACTATATATAGAAAAAGACTTTGAAAAAGCACCCACATACCTTGTAAAGGTACCTGGGGTAATTGGGCGCTTATTGATATGATGACCAGTAGCAAACACTGTATATGGCCAGATGACTAATTACCAGCTGTTCAAGGCCATACTTGAGAAGCAAATCTAGTATCTAACAATGTATTCAGATCTCCCCAGACGTGACCTGATCAATATCTTTTTTATATGTCGGTGAAACTATTCTGGTGATCTCTCATAAAGTTCTTAAAAACAACTGATGCCCGAGAAGACTCACAGACCACTCACTACACCAAATCGATCAAAGTGCCTACAACTAGGAGTACCGTAACTCTATTTAGGTATATGCCAGATCTTTTTTTTCCTGGGAACATCCAGAAAATGTCAGAATAGATCGATTCTCCTAGCATTCAACAAGCAATCTGGTTATCATCTTCACAGAAAAGAACATTCGGAAGTTTTTATGGCTGCTATTTTTTCCAAACCAGATTTTGATTCCCATATGTTTCTTCATCTTTACCTCTGACCTGCCGAACCCCCCCCCCCCCACCGTCCATTCCTGTCTCTTCTGATTCTCCTGATCCTCGATCAGCATTATGCCTCATCATGCTAGACCGATACTTTGGTTTAGGTAAATTGGGAGAGCAGCTGTGAACCTTTAACCCTTAAAGTACCAAATGATGCCTTCAGATTAATGTTACTTAATCTACATTGGTTATCATGCCCACACCCATTTAGGGGTTCTCACCACCTGTTATATATGGCTGTAACCGCCCAGAGCTACATCCATGCAGTATGACAACCAGCGAGCATTGCTGCACAGGTGGTCCCTGCAGGGCTAGTGTACGTAGATTAGGTGTGTAGTTTCAAGCCTCATCGCCTCTTGTCCCACATCATTATTCCTGTATGAGTCATCGTTACACCTAGCAATTAAGCCACAGTTTTACTGACGGTAATGTACAGCCCGGGTCTCACAGAGACAATTAAATACTACCAATTAAATACTACCATACTCCCTAGAAACATGTACCGGTATATGTTTTTCTCTGCCCCTGGGGCAAACTGGAAACTCACTCCCTGAGAGATAGCACATGACAAATGGTGCTATAAATCTGTGGCTGATAGTTAGAGTTAATTAATTATCAGTAAACAGAAAGCTCATTAGGGCAGGGTTTGAGTTTTTTTAGTGTAAACATACTAGAGTATGAAAGTAAGTATGTTCAAATGTCTAAGCTTTTCTGTTTTGATTTCACTAATCTGGTCAAAGAGACAATTCAACATTGCCACAGAGTGATTAATTATCATTTCCACATTAATAAGAGTGCACTGGGGAAAAATGGGCGCCAAAAAGTGTTCTGCAGACTAATATAATTTGTTACTAATTTGCAGAGTATCATTACTGCTCTTTCCTTCCCCTTGGGGTCAGTTGCTCAGTCTTCTTAGCTTACAGATGAAGGCTGAACTCTGTGAGACCCGGGCTGGGAGACCAGGGGGGCGTTGCATAAGCAGTGAGAAATTTCTGTCACAGCCATTTATGAGGATTTTTGGGGTTTTCTGTTGCATAATGATTGTCTCACACCCAAAAACACTTTTGTCAGCATTCTCAGTGAAACCCTCACCAATGTGAGGAGAACTCTTCACTAATGTTAGGAAATTTCTCAACAAGGACTTTTCCCCTTTACCATTATGAATACATCGTTAAATCAAATTATTGTTTAATTAAAACAAGAAAAATGTAGCAAGGACCACGGATGGAAGTTGCCACTCTGCAGCCGACGTGTGACGTCACGGCCGACGTATGACGTCACAAATTGCGTCACAAGGTGACCGTGACGTCACTGACAAACCGAAAACATAATGAAGTTGCTACGGTCGCTGCGCTCCCGGCCGCTACACGGCAAGCAACTCCAAAAAATCAGCCATTCCATTTTTACCTGGATCACCCTGTTTACCTATGATGAGACTCATTTGACCAAATTACTATTTGACCAACTTCATGCTCGTTTGACCTAATTAGCTTTGATCAATGCCAGGTCCCGGGTGCCAGGTTCATCTGTTGTTTACCTCGGTTAACAAAAACTACCTTCTCTGTGACCTAATCAACCTATTTGGCAAACTTTCAGTAATTATTACTGGTTGTTATGCATGTTGACCTAATTAGCTGTAATTAAGGTTCAGGTACATTTATAATTTTAGCTGATTTATAGGCTGATTAATACGACTCATTTGAGTTGATTATTCCTTGTTGGCTATTTCACTGGTTCTGGTTTAAGACGGCCCTAATTAACCTTTATGGACCATAATTTCACATATCCAACCAAATTAACCTATTTACATAATTACACAGATTTCTTTATTACCTATTTTTCCTATCGATCTATGTTTATCTATGAATAACTAAACCCACCATCTACACCAATTTTATGTATTTCACCATAATTGATCCTTATGTGCATTACTTACCCCTCGGTAAACTATCATTGAAGAAATTATGGGCATAATATCAATTATTCAACAAGCAAGAGCCAAAGGATGAACCTTACATGTGGCTAGGACAGGGTCAAGGCTGATCCTAGAAAAGACCGTTTAGTGAGAAAACCCTCACAAACAAAAACCCTCACTGACACACCAGTGAACATATTTTCACACTGCTTATGCAACGCACCCCAGGCACAGGCCTACCGTAATCTCCCGCGTATAAGGCGCGTCTTATACGGGGGGTTTTAGTTCTCATTGGATCCACAAGGGGGACACCAAGACTTTCTTTTGATATCTTACATGCCCCCTTGGTCAAAATAGGACAAAATGGGGTCCAGGAGGGCCCAAGGTGGCCCAAGCTACCCATAGGTTTTTGAATTTTGAAAATTCATTCAGTAGAACCAAAGTTATGAAATTTTCATTTTTTTGAGAATTTTCCAAAACTCTAGGTGCACCTTATACGCGGGCTGTGCCTTATACGCGGGAAATTACGGTAGCTCATAAACCACATTTGCTACCCTGGAATTTGTAAAAAAAAAAAAAAAAAAAAAAAACAGCAAGTACCGGGGTACTGTTAGAAGATCGCCATCTTCCCAGGTCATATCTTTTCTTTCTGCCTGCCTTCCGCATGAGTCTGCACTGGCCTTTATAACCCAGGGAGGCATGTAGACATGCAGAAAGTAACGGTATACACGACTACCTGGGACATTGAAAAAACAATTAAATACTACCATACTCCCTAGAAACATGTACCGGTATATGTTTTTCTCTGCCCCTGGGGCAAACTGGAAACTCACTCCCTGAGAGATAGCACATGACAAATGGTGCTATAAATCTGTGGCTGATAGTTAGAGTTAATTAATTATCAGTAAACAGAAAGCTCATTAGGGCAGGGTTTGAGTTTTTTTAGTGTAAACATACTAGAGTATGAAAGTAAGTATGTTCAAATGTCTAAGCTTTTCTGTTTTGATTTCACTAATCTGGTCAAAGAGACAATTCAACATTGCCAAGCCCAGAGACTAAACAGTCGCCCCCAGCTGGCTATCACTATCGAGTCAGCTAAGTGGCCCTCGGGCGGATGCTAGTAAGTGGCACCGTTTATTCCAGTATCACTACACAAACATATAAGAGAGTTATGTTGGTGTAATGTTGATGTGTTTAATGTTGTGAGGAAACATAAGCAATTCAAGGTAGCAGAAACCACTTGTCTGTTTGTATACATTGGCCACCTCCGGGAGTTGCCCCAGTCTGGAGCTACTCAGGCGGTATGGGGCGCAGTGTGTTACTGGAAATACCGTAATCTCCTGCGTATAAGACAAACAAAAGGCTGGTGCATCTTATAGCTTACTCGCAAGTTGGGGTGCGTCTTATACGAGGGGTAATTTTACTATAGAAAAGTACTAATCTTACAGAATTGTTACCTAAGAGGTGCGTCTTATACGCGAAACAACCATTGGCAAGTTAGGGGTGCGTCCTCTATGCGCACCGCGTCTTCTATGCGGGAGATTACGGTACTCAAGATTAATTTCAATTAAACCACAAGAAAATGGGAACGGAATCAATGTACATAAAATACAAGATCATCTCTTTTTTTTTTAATTTCTTTTCAGCAAAAAAAAAACAAACCTCCAAATCTCTGCCTCATGACCTACGCGCCAGTCTACATATTAGTACTGTTAGTCATAAGGTGCATCACATCTGGGTAATGCAAATATGTTTGTCCCACTTGACTGGTGTTTGCCTCGGCTATACAAAAGTATTTGCACGTGTATTGGCACCATAACATCATCAAAGGCTCATTGATGGACGTAAATACCGCTGTATATTATACCCTTATCAATGTAATTGGAGTTTATCCTTTCTTTAGCGCCCTTTCTTTATTATCAAATTTCAGACAACTGTTATCAGTTATATCATATAAGTTTATCATAATAATCATTTAAGGACATTGCAGTGCCCTTATCTACTACCGTGTGTTGTAACATTTAGCACTGTTTTTTTTTTATAAGTGTCAGTCTTTTATAAACGCCGGGGATGGGAGGGTATTAAAATAACTCTTAACCACTAAAAGTATACCTTGATGAAGCGCCTATTTTGTATCAAGGCCATGAGTAATCTAACATATGGGGCGCTGGTCAAAGTCCCTTTGCTGTCTAGAGCTCAGTGACTATTTCCCTACACTCAGTGCGTATAGACCAAGGACTTACAATGGGTCTAATCTATACTTGTATACATACATCCCTATATTCACTTCAGACTAGTCGATGTCTGATAATTGATTCTCTGAAACAGAATGCTGTAATGGTAGCTAGTATTAGCCGTAATATCCTTTCCCTACATATACTAATACTACATTTGTCGTTAACTATAAATAGATCAACATGATTATATACATGTACGTAAAATCTACCGGTATATAGACAGAGGGGTATAATCTAGCTAAACACGCAGCTTATTTTGGAGACAATGTGTCACACATCAGTGCACGTTGGGGGGGGGGGCAGTGACTATTGTTGGGGAATAACACAAAGATAATTTAGGATTCTAGATGTTGACCAATCGGTGCATTAAACGTTCAGGATATCTGGATTAAATATTTAGAATGGAAACCGGTAATGCCATTGGTAGGTCCATTTGCCGTCACTTAGAAATCCGCAAATGCAGGACTGGTCAAATGCTCAGCTATGCTCTATTGGTGCATAATGACAAACTCGAAATGGGGTGTTTGGACTCCTCTATGTTCAATATGGTGCTGACAATACACTTATAGTACATACCCCGTAAACAGCTATAAAGGGTAAATCATAAGTTGCATGATTTCATGGATGCGTGTTACTGTGCAGTATCCAGTGAGTGCTGGTAATGGGTTTCCAATTACAACCACTTGAAGCCACTCAAGGACCACACATGATACCTGCATTTTCTTTTTTTTTCTGTGTCATTCTGATGCACTAATACACTCACAAAAAGTACTGCATTACTGAATGTACCGATAATTATATCAACCGTGCAAGAGTGTATCAACTGAGGCTTAGCATCGGCATGATGCATGAATGCAGCACGGGGCGAGTTATTCCCTAGGCCTATATTCAAGCATAATGAGGATTATTTCTACAGTACATTTTTCCCCTGAACTTCTGAAGGGTCAAAAGTAAATGTCTGGTTTTCACTGGGTAGAGCTGTTATACTGAACTTTGTAAACCAAGACCAAATAAACACGTTTAAAAAAAAAAAGTTGTTACAATATGTGATTATACTAGCATTTCTCCACAGACCACACGTGGGTGGTATACACCAGTAAATCTAAAGGGATGTGGTGGGGCAGTCAAGCGTACTGGTGTCCTGATCTGAGGGTTGTGCTACTCAGTACTGAGACTTAACTTTCCATTGTTAGGTTATAAATAAATGAATTTAACTGTGTGGTGTGAGAGCTAGAATAGCCAGTGCTTTATTTATAGCATACTCGTACATAAAATACGGGTATTAAGCTTATAGGACCGGTATGCACTATTTTCTCGTATAATGAGCTCCTGTGACTGTCCAATACTGGCAATAGAAGTAATTGTGGCGGTGTGTGTATTATTATTTAGTTTTGCTTATTCCTTAATACAACATTCCAATACCGTACTGGAAGTTTAAGCAGCCATTAATGCACCCACATAATACCATTCTAAAATATGACCTAGCCCGGGGTAAATGACAAAGCGAAAAGCTACATGTGTTTCAAAAATTGTTACTCTTTAGCCTAGTCCAATACACATTGAAACTGGGTCAACGGCATCATCGGATTACACAAGCTAGCACAAAGCTGCACATGATACTAATGCCCCAACCCCCAGATCTCGTTCCTCACAGTTGTCTTGTCATAAAAGTCATCAATGATACAAATTGTACTTCCCCTCTCTCTAAAAACAGTACGCAAGACAGAAGAATTATTATAAAATGCCATGGTATGGGCATAACATCAATCTTGGTATTACTATTAGGAACGTCCTTTTATTGTCACCCTGGACTGGTTCATGAGATGGGGTTGACAAGCTTGGGTTCTGGTGGATGGGGGAGGCTGCAGCAGCAACCCTTTGTTAGGGGAAGCTGGCAGCCATTGGTTGGCACCACCCCCCCCCCCTCTGTCCTTAACAATACCACTCTAATTATATCCAAGGGGGAAAGTAGGGCGCGTGCCCTACCGGGATGGGGAGTGGGAGGGGAGGGAAGGGGGTGTGGCGCCAGAAAGTACAAAAGTAGGATCTATACCTACCTCCAAAGAGAC
Organism: Acholoe squamosa; assembly: GCA_949317995.1. Classification (NCBI taxonomy): domain Eukaryota; kingdom Metazoa; phylum Annelida; class Polychaeta; order Phyllodocida; family Polynoidae; genus Acholoe; species Acholoe squamosa. The sequence goes on from OX439038.1 coordinate 70,910,828, forward strand.
CCAATGGTAAAAGGAGTCTGAAGAGAAGCGAGCATCCCAATTGTCCAGACATGGTGCTGGTGTTAAAGGGCCACAAGGGCCACTCCTTGAATTAATAAGTCTATAATAAATCAATATCCAATGAATCGATGATAAGGGGTTTTAGTCCACCCTGGGGTTGAGTTCAGTGAGAAATCACTTCTTCTTTGTTTACACACTGCTTGCTTACTCCACAACTAGCATGCTGTTAATGCACTTAGTTTAAGTGATCTGGACACAAAATGTTGGTATTCCTGTCCCATTTTGATAACAGCAGCTGGAATAGATCAAATATTTCATTAAAATCACGAAAAACTTAAATCATGCACGTTCAAAGAGAGCGCCAAGTGATGGCAAATTTGGCATCACAACAACTGGGTGAGTCATGTGACTCATCCACTGATTGAGTGAGTGGTTTAAATTAGGCCCAAATGACCATTTGTCTATACTATACAAAAAATTTGGAATATGTGTATTCTATGGAATTATGAGCATTTCAACAGTAAAGATTACTTGAGGATAAACACGGTGCCTGTATGTGACTACGAGCCTGGTGAGTCTGGGGCGACCTCAACTTCAAGTTGGTTTCGTTCAGTCAGAGTTAAAAGTTTGGGCAGGTTTAGTGACCCAACAAAACTTCTGTTTGAGAACGTTATATAGATTACACGGGGGAGCCCTTCAATGTGACAATCGTATATCTACTTATGTCTAACATTTCAATGGAATTTGCCCCTATCCTTCCCTAGATTCTTTTAAAACAGAAGAAATATACAGAAGAGGTGTGTCCCCTACCTTGCCTGCCGAGAAGTCGTCTGTTTGTGGGCAGGACTCACTAGTCGATTACTGTCCCGCGCCGTGAACCTGCAGTGCGCAGAGCTGCGGCCGAACCTAATTAAGGGAGTGGTCATTATTTATCAACGGGGGGGGGGGGGGGGATCCCGGGGGTGGGATGGGGGGGGGGCGTAAAAAATTCGGACCCCTCTTGAGGGGGGGGGCTAAAACAATTTTGACCCCTCTGAGTCTTGAGGGGGGGGCTAAAAATTTTTACCCTCTTTTTAGCAAAAAAGCTGGCGCACTACCGTACTACAGATCAAAGAGGGGCACGAAAATTCTCCGTGCCTCCGTTGCGGGGGGCGCAAAAAATTTTAACTGCCCTCGAGGGGGGTGTAAAAGATTTTCGTGCGTCCGCGCGAAAACCCACCACCCCCCTTTTGATAAATAATGACCACTCCCTAACACCCCTCCAAAGAACAGTGAAGAAATGATCACTTCTTGACCATATCAAGTTATTTCGTATCTCATGAGTGTAAATTGAATTGTAATAAATGATTCGTAATAAACTGATCGCAGGTGCTTTGAAAGGGAAGAACTTTTTTTAGTTTTTAGATCTACTTCTTAAATATTGCTCCGCTCATCAATATTTTGCTAGCTATATATAAAACATATCTACATTTTTTGTATAATGAAGTATATGTAGTTTGATTTTTTTTTATACAAACACCAACAACTCTCTCACTTGCAATTGGCCACTAGCTGGTCTGGAGCTGGAGCTGGTTCTGGCGACACACACTGATAAGAACTGATAAGATGGGACCAGCATGTCCCTGGAAGTGGTCGGTAACCAGGGAGAAGGTACCCATCATGGTATGTCTCATCAGTGGGTTTTACCTCAACCAGCGAAATTCAAGATGGTGACTCCACTTGGCCTCCATACTGAGTCCTATAATTAAATTCTGGGGCCCACGCAAATGATGGCCAGGGGTATTCAATAGGCGGCACGCCCAGCCATCGGCGCGCGCCCGGACCTGAACGTGCTTGCACTTGCTAGACTCGGTATGTTCGACCCCTGGCCAAACTGACTTGCGTTAGTTACTTGAGTAACCTGCCGGGTTATCGGATTGGCTACCAGTCTGTGACATCATAAATGGGTCAGGGCAGGTTGTTCGAGGCGTTCGGTGTACAGTTTTCTGACTAGATCAAGTGCATTATGGGTAGGGGTGACCTCGAACGCTAACTACACCACCTTAGCTTGTTCCCTCCACCCCCTTCCCACCCAGCCAGGTCTGGCTAGGTACCAGCCCTTAACTATGCTTGGAAGTGTAGTAAGTTGACTTGGGGATCAACATTGACCCACATGGGGCAGACCAATAGGGGGTGGCCTAACAAACCAGCATTGATCCCTCGGCCGTACTCCGAACGCACCGTACGAGTAAGTTACAGAGCCTCAGACCTCTGTTTGTATCCCACAGTGCACCATTCCTATGCTACAAACAGATGTCACATGACTTCCTGTGATACATGTCTGGGCCTTCAAGTAAACCCAGGGCATTTTCGCGTGCCCCGATCCGGTTAACCCGGTCGACTGGCTGTACCCATCGGGCATACACCACAGCTACACCCCGGATGTACCAGATCAAGTCACCCGGTTGACCGGGTTGGGTCGCGCGAAAGTGGCCCTAGTTGGTAATTGGAGCGGAACTCCGTAAGTTACGAAGCCAGGGGTCGAACGTACCGAGAGGAGGTGCGCCTGTGGCGCCCGCCGCGTGGCTGGCGTGCGGCTAATGAATACCGCTCCGATTTATAATCCATCGGTTAGTCATGCCTCCATTTCCACGCGGTGCATCTTGGGATACAGTGCTGATGCGCGGCAAGTTTCGCAGGGAAACTAACGTCAAATTACGGTAAATTTTACTAATTCCTTTTCTACAGCCAGTTTAACTAATTTAGCCATTAATGTGTATAGTAAGTACAGGTTGATGTACGCTCTAGTACATGTAAAAAATGACTGATTGTCCTTGCAATGGATGGTTTTCAACGAGATGCTCTGCAACCGTGGGCGATAATATGGCACCTACTCGGCTTAGACCTTTAGACTAAATAAACCACCGCCTTCGGCGCTGGGATAGTGTAAACAGCCCACATAGTATGACTACTCCGTAGACACTCTGAGGGAACCTCAGAGACCAAGTGTGTTTGTTGTAGTCTGTTTGGTCAGCCAATCTGGCAGAGTGGCCATTTCTCACAGAAGTACTTACTGTCAGGTCCAATGCTTCCACCAACACTTCCCTCAATCAATGTATATCCAAAGATTCACAATACACAAAGCACTTGAAATACTTGTGATAAGTAATAATCCAGGTGATTTTCAAATCTCCCTCCCTAACTCCAAATCATTGTCGGCCATCTTGAAGCCAGGTGTAGCCACCTAGTGCCAAAAAGACTACACTATTCTTGGTTGGTTAGCCCTATGATTTTAAGAGCAGGTTAACACCAGTTAGCACCCCAGCATGTTGATAATGGAGGCCATTGAGGTAGTGATATCTAAGCTCAAGATAAACATGTCAGATTTATTGGATATATCTCATGTTTCAGTCAATATAAGCTGATGTACATGAAAACTACATGTTTTGAATAGGAGGGACAATTTCCAGGAACTGACAGTGAGTACTAAGTTCAGACTAGCCATGTGTTTGTGCCACTATAGACTTGTATACATCTTGGATCCTGCCTGCTCACAGGCAGGTATTTCGGCCTAAGTATGACATAGTGTAAATTCTCTCAATCTTTCAGCGTCATTCCCCCCCCCCTTGAAACTCAACATGACGATCTCTAATTTCACTAGGGACCCCAGAAAAAAATGGAATCTATTAGATACCACAGACAGTTGACCAGTTCTTTTGGATCCGATAGAGCTTGAGCAAGGAAATCTAAATCTTTTGGAAATCTGTTTCTATCTGTCATAGAACCTGATATATGATGAAATACCGGGTAAATAAATCCCAGGATTTGCTACCCATACATTTCTATTGTAATAGAGCTCAGATGTTGTGACCAAAGACATCCAAATTCCAGGGTTTTTCCAAAACACCCTGTAAAACCTAATTTCACTTCTAGTAGTAGTTTTTAAAAAAAAATCCAAAAATTCTAGATAGATCCATATATGACCTATTTAATCGAGTAGTCAAATGACCTTTTGACGTTGACCTTTGACCTAGATCTTACTCTCAGAGGTCACCAAGCTTCACTTTCAATTAACAAATACCTTTGGGAGCATGTGAGAGCATCATCCGATTTTCTGAAATTTTTTACTGTGCATATTGAAGTCCAACCTAACTACAGAGTAGCAGCCAGTAGCATTGAAGGGGGACTGGCATGGCTAAGACGCACCCGCTTTAGCAAGTCACATGACCACCCATTAACCAATCAGGATGCCAATGTTGAAAATCGCTGTGCTAGCCCCCCTTTAATAACTAGGCCTATATCATTTGGGCATATTCTGAAAATACAATGTTTTTAACAATATCCAAATGTAATTTTTTCTCACATGGAAGTAATTGTTTTATATATGGTTGGATAGCCCTTTCTTTTCTCTATACATGACTATTAACATGTAAAAATGTGTTAAAGAGCACTCCCTCAGAGAACAGGTTTTACAGCAGTGTCTGGGTTGTCTGCCTAGGCCCCCTGCACAGATCTCACTGCAACTCCCTGAGGGACGCCCCTAGCAGATTCTGGGGTCCCTAATTACACACAGGTTAAAAATTTGTGACATATGACCCACCCCCCATACCCAACCTCCTAAACCAGTACACTCTGCATCCCTGTTTCACTCCTACACCTTCTATACACCCTGCATCTCACTCAGAAACCCTCCCCCAACCCGCATCTCACTTTTACGCCTTATGCAGACTGCATCTCACTCCGACATTCCCCCTCGTAGTATTCATTTGTACTTGAACATTCTCTAAACACCCAAACCCAGACCAAAACAATGATTTCTGTCAGCGAGGGTGACGGCAGAACATTCACTGACAGTGTAGCATAGGTAAATACTATTATTCTCCAAGAACTACTAGTAAAAGAATGGAAGGACTCATGGAATTTGATTTGAGCTGGCTTCAGCTCTTCATCTGACTAGATCGTCACCCAGGCGGCAAGCTAGCTGGGGAGGGGGCAAAACATAATATACATTTACACTGGTGGAGGGGGGGGGGGTCAAAACTAAATTCATCATGACACTTCATTCATTCCACACACTTTTTTTTTTGTGGGGATGGGGCATTTTTCAAAATCAGTTCTTTTATCATCTTGGTTTGAGGGAGGGGGGTAGGAAGAGAGGAAAGGTGGGAAAATATTTGCCCTTTTGCCAAAATACATAGATACATACATAAATACATAGTAGAGAATCTTCGTGCCCCTCTATGATAGCGTGATCGCTTTTTTGCTAAAACATGCATATCTTTCATCCAAGATGTGGAGATGGTCATCGATATCGTGTCCGAATCATAGATTTGGAGATATATGCTAATTAAATTGGTATGGTTACTCAAAAATTATGGAGAAGATGCCATGTAGATTGCTTTCTAGGGATTCTCAAGATTCGTTTATAAAAACAGACATGCAAAAAAAAAAAAAAAAAAATTTGCCCCCCTCTCTGGAGGGTCAAAAGTTCTTTTAACCCATATCGGAGGACCAAAAATCATGTGCGAACGCGCCCTTTTAACCTATAGTAAAGCCCTGGTTTTTTCGCTGAAAACAGGTGAAATTATTTTGACTCCCCCCTGGTGAAGGGGTTAAAAAAATTCTGACCCCCCCCCCTGGTCAAAGGGTCTAAAAAATTCCAACCCCCCTGTTAAAAATGATCACTCCCTCATCAGGCTTTATAATGTGTTGGCTGGTGATATTTGTCACAGATCATCTCAGTTTGAAACTCCTGGGTTTGTTTGCGTACCATGCGAAAAGTCGGTCACGTGGTCATGCCCATATATGGCAGACCCTGTTTAGGTGTATTTCCATGCTTATCAATAATACAATACCAAGTAATCACCAAGAAGTAAGATTAGCAGGGACAGGCTAGACATGTTTGCAGGGACACTGTAGGGACATGGTACTGTAGCATTTCTGATATTGAGTTTTTGCGCACCGTGCGCGAAAGCCCAGAACTCTCACTCCCCCTCATGTTTGGTTCTGTAAACTTCACATTGTACAAATTCTAGAAGGATTCTCGCACTCAAACTTCATCAGACCTTAGTCACCTACCTATGTGTATGGAAGACGGCACTTGAGTCTTGATACTGTTTAATTTCCTTATATTTTGATGAAATTGAGGAGCAGAATCTACACTTGGCTGAAAACACCTTGGCCATGACCACCTAGTGTCAGAACTGAGAACTTGTTATTTTTAATGCTGATGGGGCCCTGTGCCGCAATCACTTGTTGATTTTAATTAGATAATGACAAATGTGGCTTTTAGGATGGAAATTATGGGGATGCCTACTTAATATAATTTTATCTTAGAGATCTATCCCAGTTTAGTCCAAGTTTGAGGCTGTTTTAGGGCTCCAGGCCTGCTTACAAATTTATTTTCATTGTCATGTGGGTGGCACAGACGTACACGATGCGGATCTGTCCAAATTAACGAATCCCGTCACTAGACCGCCACACATGTTTTCTGATTGCGACAAGAATTAGATTTAGAAGTCACCAGTTAACTTTTGTTATGTTTGAGGGACTCTGAACCAGTAACCTAGTGAACTTTGCCAGTTTGGCCTGCTTTATTATCCCTTATCAAAACAAACCAGTTTTCTCTAAAATACAGCTTTGGTGTTTTAGGCCATATAATTTAAATTATCGGATCCCCTAGGTCAGACCTTTAGTCATATCATGCATTTATTCTAAACTTTATTATAAACCAATGCATTTTGAGCCAGAATGGGAGCTAGATCTTTCCTTAGAATTGGTGGGAAATGGCCATTTTGCCTCCAGCCCCATATGGCCCGTAGGAAAATCTCCGTTTTTGGCTCTAAATGGTCAGTTTAAGACTTTCAGATACTTGTCTCCCACTAATTTATTAATTTAGATTCCTTTGCCGATACTTAGAAATTGTGAAATTAAGCCCTTTTTATTATTTTGGGGTTTTCTGTGCTTTTGCCACCAAATAGCCTCAAAAATACCAGCCTGTGATTGGCTGAAACCAGTCAGCTGACCAGCAACCAGCAGCCAGCACAGCCCTGGGCTGTATATAAGCAGCAGATGTGAGCTGCTCAGACAGAACCTCCCAGGCTCTCACACTGCAAGGACCTACCCTACCCAGGGACAATTTTATTCTAGGTCTTCAGTCCTTCAAGGTCACCACCAACAGGAACCTGTCCTTTGTAGGGACATCTTTAGTCCAGGTTCCTGTTCCCAAATTTCTTCAATCTCCAACAGGACCTGCCCTAACCAGGGGTCTCATCTTTAGTCCAGGTCCTGTTCCCTCATAGAACCTGCCCCTAATTTGGACTGGGGATCAACTTTAGTCCAGGTTGTCTATGCCATTTATTTTCCAGGCCATAAGACATTTTGAAGACTCCATGGGCGTACCTTTAATAACTTAATTCAGTCATAGACACTTTATTAACTCGAAAAGCGAGTTATAAGAGCCGGGTAAAAAACAAGGTTTTCAGTGCCTCAGTAAAGGTGGGGAAAAAAGGGAGGGGCAGGATTTCAAATTTGCAAATACACTGTTAAATGATGCAATAAACTTCACAATTTGTACATGGAATTGAAGCTTACAATATCTATTTTATGATATTTTATCCATTCACAACATCAATGACATCAAGTCATTCACAGTCTATTTAAGATGCTTTTGGGACCCAGTGCTGCGCCTATGGGATGTTGATCCATGGATTAACATTACCGCCTTTTTACACTGAGGTAGTGCGAATGGCTACTGGGGGTGCAGATATATGTAAATGCGGTTCAAAGGCAGGCTGGTGGTGCGGATAGTTCCCTGTTGTACAAATGTACAAAGCACATATCATTGTAGTGGTGACTGACAATGATTTTATTCTCTAAACCTCATTGAGGTACATGAGAGATAAATGAGATGCATAGCTCCATATATAGTCTCACATATCCTTCGTGTTTCCTTAACTACAAAACTCATGTTTTTAAAAAAGCTAAGGCATGACCAAACAAAGAAAATAATTCAGCTTTTCAAGTTACCTGCAATGCACATTCCAAATTCTGGTAGTCTACCCAAGCGGCTACACCTTTATTAAGTGACATTTATTCCGAAAGATAGCCTACCCAAGTGGCTATGCCTTTAGTATGAGACATTTATTCCAAGAGATAGCCTACCCAAGCGGCTATCCCTTTATTAAAGAATTCTCATAATTCTTCTAAATTGGCAGCCTACCTGCGCAGCTGCCCTTCATTATTAAGTCACTATTTAACTGTTAACTTTAAGCACTCAATCATTTATCCATTCACAACATCAATGCCATATCTGTACATTTTCATCACACAATTTATCTATTAAAGAGTTGAACTGTATTTGAATTGTTGTCATCTGTTCCTGCTAGTGTTAATACCATCCAGTGGTCCGAACCCTATAAGTTACGAGTCACATTTAGAAACCAACTAGGACACAACGAGAAGTACCGCTACAGTACCATCGTTCCTTTCAAATGGTACCATCATTCCACAGGAGTGGGAAGTGGTACTATCGTTCCCGTGGTACCATCTTTCCAGTAGCCAAACAAACTGTGAATACTGCCCCATATCTAGGCTATCATTGGTACGAACGAAAACCAACCAATGTTAGGTGAAAGTTGTATGAATCCTGTTGCAACTGATAAGTCCACCATTGAAAGGAGGTGAATGCTCACGCAGTGCTCCTGTAGAGAGTGTGCTAAGCTGGGGTGCGTTGCATACGCAGTGAGAAAATATGTTCACTGGTGTGTCAGTGTGCTAAGCTGGTATGATCATATGTACAGGGATCAGTTGGCAGGTCAATCGGCCTTGTGCCCGCAACAGTGGTCCTATTTGCATTTCACTATGAATGTTATTATTGGAACAGGCTCTAGCCTGTTCCATTGCACTCACATGGGACGTCGATTGCACACGGAATCGGACAGTCCAACTTCCCATGAGTCGACCTGTGCTATTGTATCAGTAAATAGCACTAATAGCACTGACTAACTGCTGATAGATGGGCGATTTATGTCAGTTTACCACAGCCCAGTGCTTCCCCAGGACGCACGGCTGGGTAAACTGCCATAAATCGACCATCTATCAGCAGCGGGATCACCAGTTAGTCAGTGATAGACTAATTGCTGAAAAATAGTGCACAAGTACTGACTGATTTGGCTCATTGCTGACAAATATTATTTACTCACAATCTGTCAGCAAATAGTCAATATATATAACAGAGAAATAACCATTGATTCAATTGTGCATCTTGCCTTGACTGGTATTTGTTAAAATATATCAGTGGGGGTGTGGATGGGGGGTCCCCCATGTCACATGTCGATTTTAAAAAATGGTCATGGCACTTGTCACTTAAATCCCCATGTCCCATGTCACCTCTAAGAGCCTATCATGTCCCATGTCGAATTTAAGAAAGCACCTATGTCATGTCACTAATTGTTTTGCCTCATGTCTAGACTAAGTGTTGTTATGAAATTAAGCGAAATAAAATTTTGAGGAAGGAATGGATTGAAATATAGGCTTTTTTTGGACGCCGGGACAGATGCCAGTCCAGGCACTGGCAGAGAGGTCCAAGAACTGGCATGCTACGCTCTTAGAGGTGACATGGGACATGGGGATTTAAGTGACAAGTGCCATGACCATTTTTTAAAATCGACATGTGACATGGGGGACCCCCCATCCACACCCCCAGGCCCCACTGATATATTTTGACAAATAGCAGTCAAGGCAAGATGCACAATTGAATCAATGGCTATTTCTCTGTTATATATATTGACTATTTGCTGACAGATTGTGAGTAAATAATATTTGTCAGCAATGAGCCAAATCAGTCAGTACTTGTGCACTATTTGTCAGCAATTAGTCTATCACTGACTAACTGGTGATCCCGCTGCTGATAGATGGTCGATTTATGGCAGTTTACCCAGCCGGACGCAGGACGCATTGACCGTGCGTCCCCGTCTTTAATTGGCTGACGGAGTGGCGTGATCCGTCACCCTCATGCATACTCGCCGTTTGATTGGCTGTTGGTAGTGGCCTGATCCAGTTTCTTCGCGCCAAAAGCCACGTGTTCGCTGGTACCGCTGGTATTGCTACAGTAGCTGCAGCACCAGCAAAAGTGTTTACAGCGTCCCCGTCTTTAATTGGCTGACGGAGTGGCGTGATCCGTCACCCTGGTGCATACTCACCATTTGATTGGCTGTTGGTAGTGGCCTGACCCAGTTTTTTCGCGCCAGAAGCCACGTGTTCGCTGGTACTGCTGCAGCACCAGCAAAAGTGCTGTTTGTTTACAATGCAGCGATGTGTCCGTTTTTTTGGCCCAAATGTGATGTTATTTGAAAGAAATCTTGCTTTATTGTCGCAGTACACATGGATTATTATCACAACTCGTCCTTGTTTGCCGCATGGTACCGAGAAATTGCAGGAAATTGTTCGATTTGAACAAATCATGACACTGCCTGCTGCGCGGCCCCATTGGTGGTCCGAGAACAGGTCTGTATCATTCTTTCATGAATACCCTCAAAACATCGCTGTAGAGGCCAAAAATGCTGGGGAAAGGCCAAAAAGGCCTGAAGACAGAGAGACATCGTTGGGCGATAATAGGGTTCCGAGAGAAAAACGATTTTCCAGAGGAGTCCATAGCTGTTTGAATTTTTTTCCTACGACGATTTGGTGGAAAGTTATGGCCATTTTTGTGATGTCATAGCTTTAAAACATTGATAACTTTGTCCCCATTGTGCAGATCTGAAAATAAAGACCGCCATGACGTTCGCCAGCTCGAGCTACCCTTTATCTATAGGTCACACTATGGGAAACTCCTATTATTAAGGGAGATACGATTTATTTTGTAAAACTGCCAGTTCTTGGACTTCTCTGCCAGTGCCTGGACTGGCGTCTGCCCCCGCGTCCCAAAAAAGCCTATATTTCGATCCATTCCTTCCTCAAACCTGCCCTTTTTCGCCGGTGACACTTAAAACAGATAGGTTTTGGCAGGAGGTAGGGCGCAGGTGGACCGGCCCAGGCCGAAAAGGCCGCTAGTTAAAAAATTTATTTCGCTTATTCTTTTCCGAAACAAATTTTTTAGGGGGGCATGTTCTTTAGGGGGACGAAACACCCCAGATTGATACCGAACATTCCATATCCGCGCATATTATTTGCATAATTAGCATAATTATGCAGTATCTTGGTACTCTTCAATATAATATAGATATGTTCCATTGGTCCCTAATAGAATTCATATGCTTGCAAGTATAAACTACTGACTGCACCTAGTGACTAGTGGAATCTGAACAGTAGAAAAGAAAGACCCCTCCTCTACCTTTGTATAGCATCAAACAAGTTGTTCAATGGAGGCAGCCATTGCTTGATCAGATGCTTAAACCTTTTAGATCCAAATGCTAGTTACCAGTGCATTATCACTGTTAATAAGCTTTACACATCAATACCTGCGCAAGCCCTGTTTGCACTGAATGGATATCTTTCCATTTCTCCATTCTCTGGTGTTTGATTGAAAATGTTGACGTCATTCTGTGTTTTAATTTGTGTTTTAATCTGTGTTTTTATGGTACATGTATTGAGTTTAGGGCTATAAAAGGTTAGTGTTAGTGCTATGGTATGATAGTAATTACTCACTATTTGTCAGCGGTTAATCAATATAATTTTTATGTTAGTAATTACTCACTATTTGTTAGCAATTAGTCGAAATATGTCAGTATTTACTCACAATTTGTCAGCAATTAGTCAGTATACACCTAGTGACTAAGTATTGACATTAAAAAGATTAATGGCATTTTAATCATTTGTGCATCGTGCCCAGATTGATATGATGCACTCACTTTTTGTCAGTAATTAGTCAAAATATGTCAGAAATAATGCACGATTTGTCAGCAATTAGTCAATATATGTCAGTAATTACTCACTATTTGTCAGCAATTAGTCAATATATGTCAGTACTTAGTCATTGAATATCAGCAATTATCAATACATGTCATTTACTCACAATCTGTCAGCATTTTGGTCAATACATAACAGAGAAATAGCCATTGATTCAATTGTGCATCCTGTCTTGACTGGTATTTGTCAAAATATGTCAGTATCTATGGACTATTTGTCAGCAATTAGTTAATATATGTTAGTTTGTTCACTATTCGTCAGCAATTAGTCAATACATGGTAGTAGTTACTTACATTTTATCAGTATTTAGTCAATATATGTTAGTAATTGCTCACTATTTGTCAGCAATTAGTCTATATGTTAGTATTTGCTCACTATTTGTCAGCAATTATTCAATATATATTAGTAATGACTCACTATTTGTCAGCAAATAGTCAATATATGACAGTATTTAATCACTATTTGTCAGCAATCAGTCAATATATGCCAGTACTTAGTCGTTATATAACAACACTTAGTCCATATATGTCAGTAATTACTCAAAATTTGTCAGATATTAGTCAATATATGTCAGTAATTACTCACAATTTGGCAGCAATTAGTCAATATGTCAGTATTTACTCACATTTTGTCGGCAATAAGTCAATGTACCGGTGTGTCAGTACTTTGTTATTCCTACACTGTAAAAAATGTGTGTTGAACTTACACTGTCTTGTTAAAATGTCAGTGCCTAATCATTATTTGTTGGCAATTAGTCAAAATATATCAGTAATTAGTCACTATTTGTCAGCAAATAGTCATAATATGTCAGTAATAGTCACTGTTTTTCAGCACTTAGTTAAAACATGTCAGTACTTAGTCACTATTTGTCAGCAATTAGCCAAAATATATCACTACTTAGTCACTATTTGTCAGTAACTAATCAAAATATGTCAGTAGCTCCATACTATCACTGACCACTTGTCAATAGACAGTTGACGTTTGACATTGAAGCCTGTTCCTTAGGACTGAGTCCTTCACCTGTGACATTTTTAATGAGACTGACTGTGAAACAGTGACAATTCTAACATTCTTATTGAAACGTTACCTCAAGCCGACGCAACGGCAGTCGCTGACGCCCAGTGACGAGCTGAGCCTGAGTTGTTAGGGTGTCGTATACGGAATCTGGTCCATGCAAAATCGCCGAAGTTCAATTATTTCTAAAATCCCACTTTGCCCAAATCCTAGTTCTAAGGCGTAGGGACAGTATCATTAGGGTTAGGTATTAATCAAATTCTATTAGATCCTGGAGGATATTATCATGGTTCCGTTCCTTTATTTATAAAAAATACTTTGCTTCGAGGCTATGATAGACTTATCACTCTTCAAGCAGATAACTGTACCTGTTAGCATTGGATTACAGCTTAAGGTGTCTGTTTGGAGAATGACCAACCAGATTTCGCATGGACCAGATTTCGCATGACAGATCCTGGAGGATGTTATCATGGTTCTGTTCCTTGATTTATAAAAAATACTTTGCTTCGAGGCTATGATAGACTTATCACTCTTCAAGCAGATAACTGTACCTGTTAGCATTGGATTACAGCTTAAGGAGTCTGGAGAATGACCAACCAGATTCCGCATGGACCAGATTTCGCATGCGACAGGGGCACACATCCAATCTAACAATGCCAGGAAGGGGCCATCCAAAAGTTTCGGGCACAAATGACCTATACTGGAGGGGAGGAGGGGGGGGGGATCAGGTCCAGCATGACGGGATTGATTTCCCATACCGTATTCGACATAATTAGCGCACTGTGCACTTAAAAAATCTCAAAAATATTGCTCCAGTAGTCAAGAGTTTAGATGGGCTTCAAAAACAGATACAGGGATGTAAGTCTTCAGGTTTTATCAGGATTTCCTGATTTCTGAAATTTTTGACTGATGTTTATTTTCCTTATACAAGTGGTAAAGAGGGTTGTTTGGAAGAATAGAAAGCTTTTATATCAAGTAAATGTATGGCTTCCTGATTTTTGCCCATTCCTGACTTACATCCCTGCAGATAATATTGGGTCTTTTACAGTCTAAAATGTAACCAAAATGAGGGTGTGTGCTTATTGGGGTATGTGTGCGTATTGCGTTTAATACGGTATACCTTCAGCATTGCAAAATTATTCTGAAAAGAAAAATGTAAACTTTGTTTTCTTGATGTATTGATTCAACATTGTACTTACTTTTTGATTCTGCATATTATTTCCAGCTCAACCAAAGTCCACTTCTGCCAACTGAACCTTCACAATGGTCGCAGAGATGAGCACTGCATTCTCAGACGCACTTCTTGCGCTGTCTGCCTTCCATTCATCATACCAATTGTATGGCGAGACATTCTGCGGTTTTACTGGCTTCCTTCTGGTCGGTTTTGCAGCCACAGCAGGTGCCTTGCGCTTCGGACAGGACTTCCCGAGCAAAGATATGATTGATCTTCACATGTACTTCTCGTGGTTAGCCAGCATCCTTGGAATATCCTGTCTAGCTGCAGCTTACCACCGCCAAGCCACGGTATACTTCATTGCTAATGGTCATCTAGCTGTCGCCATCGCACTCACCCTTACCAGTAGTCTATTATCAGGCGGCGTCCACCATTATGTATCTGAGGCAATTAGCAGTGGGTCCATGCTCTCATTGATGATTTTGTGTGTTGTGAAATTCACACCATTAGGGCTTATTGGTGGTGTAATCTACACAGTGGCTGGCCTCGTAATTGGTACGCGTGGATACTGGTTAGGCCTGCCCCGGGTAGATTGGTTCCACTATGCGCTCATTATTGGTAACATTGCATTGATGATGGGTTTGAAGTACAAAGAAGTGCCGATATTCTACAGACCATCAATGACATCGCCTTGAAGTTTCCAATCTTTCACCATCAAAATGTACATTCATCTTGAAATGAAATTGATTTTAATTTGAAAGAAATGAAATGAGATAAATTTTTAGTTCATGTCTTAATTGATTTAACAGTAACTTATGTTTTATGTTAAGTGTTCTTGTCCACTGTTTTGTCCTGTGTCTCTTCGTAATACTTTTATTGAAAAGGATGAAATCCCAGTTTTTATTGATATGGATGTCTGCTATACATTTAAATATCTCATTGTAATAAAAATATTACTACTTTGCAACTCCAGCCTTATCATGAAGTATTGTTTATTAAATCTATGGCGGCCGTTCTTAAAAGATAATTTTAGCATCCAGATATAAGCTAGAATAGATGTTTTATTCACAGGCATTTACCATATTACCTCGTGTATAAGCCGCGCCTTGTATGCGAATCTGAGGTATCCTGTGCCTAACGGAATCAGCACAAAATCAGTGGTCATATAGGCAGGGTACTTTTACTATAGAGCAGTACTAAACATTCTTAAATCAAGCCCCATTCAAGCATTGTAGCATTTCAATTCAGGGTGTGCCTTATATATGCAAATTATAATGGTATATATTAACTTGAATGCTGGCTCAGGTGCACAGTTGTCTCGTTATAACCTATCTTTGATTTAGAAGTTTATGGCTTAATAGCTATGGAGGAGTGAGTGAGTGAGTAATAGATGTTTAACGCCATTTCGACAGCTAAGGTCATATTCATGGCGAGAACTATATTACGCAATTTCACAGAGGAATGTGTTGGTGCCCGCGCATATGTGCACCACACATCCGAGGGGATAGGAAAGAGGAGATATAGACCCATTTAAGTGGGCTAGGGAAGCCCGAGCTATGGAGGAATCAGTATTTGATCTTTAGCATTGATTTTATGATAAAGTCTGTCTCTTAGTATTTTACTTAAATCAACTATCCATCAACGAATTTTATGGTTTACATTCATAAACATGAAAGAACGTACATTTTCTTTGTAAATAATCGTAATGAAATTTAAATTAGTGGCGAAATCCTACTAATGCGTTGGGAATATGTGCATACTGCTCTATGCTTTGTGTGGAAAGATTGAATGACGACTACACACCTGATGAAACTGTGCTACAGTCAGTTATTGAATAAAAACAGTTTTCCTATTACTTTTGTTGTTTCATCTGTGGGAAATAAGAGACAATACGCTATACCTTTTCTAACTTTTTATTTATACATAACATTTTTTTAAATTACAATACACGCTAGGGCAGTAGTAACCTTTATGTTTCGTAAACATGAATTGCAATTTCACAATCAATTATGAAAAATATTTCATCGATTTTACTAAATAAATGTGAATTGGGAGTGATACTGATTCAATTTCAAACTGAAATATACAATTTCATGTATATACATTTATATAGGGGGTATCTCCAGTACAAGTACTTGAAAAATTAAAACAGGTATCTGCACTGTGTGAAACTGAAATAATCAAGAACGAAGGGATTACATCAGTTCCTTAAACCATTTCATAGATAACGGTACACGTGCATTTCAGTTATAACTCAAGGAATGTATTAATTCAATGTCCTAAAAAATTCAAACGAGTATTTCTGGTAAAGACATCCACTGTCTACATTTATCAAATGTACCAAGCTCCAAGGCCACACAGGCTACCCGCGTGTGAGAGTCATTTTATTTTGCTTTCAGTTCATTACAATTCTTTGTAGGTAAAAAGGTGTCATTACAACCTCATTTCCACTGTATCTCAACCATTTCATTTCACTTCGACCTTTGGGGGCCATCAATAAATGATGCAAAATTTGACCTTTTTGACCCCCCCCCCGTCATGTTTTTTTTTTTTTTGCCAATTTTGCAATGCTTAGGGTATATGAAAAATTAATTCTGTCATGCCAGGCCAGACCCTCCTCCAGCATGATGTACGTCATTTGTGGATTGCCCCTTAGCCTGTATTTATTTGTCGCAATAGATTACATTCGAAAATTAGTTGAGCAATCGCCTTCCCCTTTACGTTCCTCATAGTGCATAGCTATATCAACCCCTACTCAGAGATGATCACTACATTTATGTATCATGACAAACCTTGACTAGCGGCAATAACCGGTTTATCTTACCAACATTGTAGCTGATAACTACCTACTTACAGTAACACACAAAAATAGAAAACTATCAGATGGTTCTTACCAATTCATATTGATGCTTAAGCACTGACATTAAGCATGAGAGACGATGAAAAAAAGAGACTGAATGAGAAATGGATTTGACAAGTCACACGGAATTTAATGGATGAAAATGTGAATGGATCGTTCTGAATGGATCATTTGTAATAGCTTAACTCATTCTTGTAACATTAGTCCCACTGCGAACAAACGCTTGGGTTTAACTGTCCCTTCCCAGGCGCTGGTCATTAACCCTTTAAGGATCGCATAGCGCTTTAATACAATTTTACCCATTTGTCCTGATGCGTGAGTGCAGCAATGGTGAGTAACTCACCAGCACTGCATTCATACATCATGCCAAACCGACAGTGTGCATACAGAGAGAGAGAAAGTAGAGTAGACTCTCTCTACATTCTCTGATACACACAAAGGGTGGACATGATGCGTCAATGGGGGTGCTGGTGAGTAGACTCCTCTGTGTTGTATCGGTCCATCATGCTGACTGACCAGGTAACATGAACCTTGAGGTTCCATGCAGTCCTTAAATGTTAAGACAATGTATGATGAAAAGCAATGATTTGTTGAGTAGTGTGCCAGGATCATTGGTTTGGTTGTGGTGGCTTCATACAGTTGCCGTCCGGGTAGCGCTTCTTGAAGGCCTTGACCACCTCGGGCTCCATCAGTCTCACCCCGTCCACCTGGTTACCCAGTGTGATCCTATGGAGTCAGAAAAGGACACGTTTTATTTTCAGTACTTTCTTAAAACACCCAGGGTGATTTGAAATATAGCCATTTGTTTTCAAGATTTTAAATTGCAGCACTGCTAAATCTATTAACCTGGGCAGGATTCATGAATCGAGACGAGAAATGGACACCATGTACTATACAACATTAAATGGAGTTCTATTTGATATCTCAGTGTGACACATGTACTTCAGCAACTTACAAGAGGGAGCTCTTTGACCTATTAAATATGTATCTAGACGTACCAGTTTGGTTGAACATTGTGTGGTCTTCCGAACAACTCAATTTTTCTTGCGCCAGGGGCCAACCTCTCAATAATACCATAGATCTCATCGGGTTTATGACTTGTTGCTCGCACCTATAAAAAGGAAGGCAACTGTTACTAAGCAAAGTGTGTTTACATGAATCATATAAACCACTATGTAATCTTCATTGATATATTTGATTGAGACAGAGGAAAGGGCCAGATTTTCATTTCAGTGTGATTATATAGATTCCTAATTACATATATGTCATTCTGCAATAAACTAGCAAAGATTCTTAACAGCATTTTCAAAAGTGCCGCCTGGTGGGCCCTTTTTTGATAAACCTACATTTGTGAAATAGTTGCAATTAAAAAAATTGGGTTTCAAGGTGAATTAAACCAAGTTCCTACCTCCGCAACAATTACATCACAATCAAGTCCCCTGTTGAGATTCTTGGGTGTGCCCTTAACGCCAACCTAGAGACAAAACAAAATCAAGGTCTGTAAATTTTAAAAGTACAAATTAAGATATAACAGTAACATCACATGTGTAGTAAAACTAATGTGACAAATAGGCATAATACATTGGAATAATGAACATCCCTTAAAGGGTTATTTCTCAGTATTATGTTCAAGTATGTGTATTGTTCACAAGAAGGACGTTAGGACGGCCCATCTGATACATCAAATATGTGAGATCAGACATTTCTATAGTGAAAAACCAGAGACAGTTTGGTGGTGGCAAGGAGCAAGAGCTGTGGTGTCCTCTGGTGTCATAATCTAAAAGTACAAGTGTCAGCTGATCACAACAGCGAAATTGAGGGTGTAAGACATCATGACTGACTGCTTAGCCAATCACAACACACCGATTCTGTTACAGGGGAACACCCCAAAACAACTCCCCTGAAAGACATAGATTTGACTATAACTATTCATGGGAGATACTATGGCATTCTACACTAAGCCACTGATACATTTAAGAGTGCCAGCATGTATAGAATTCAATGGATCTCCCATAATAAAACAAAATTGAATAACTCACCAAGCAGTGCTCTTTGCCATGGTTCAGCCAGTGACCGGTTCGCCCTGTCCGTATGATACGCTGCAGCTGGTTTGTCTTCACCCAGATGAGCTCATCAATACGCTCATACCTTGAAATATAAGTCATATTGTACAGAAATGATAAAATAGATTGTTTTCTCAGTTCAAAATTGTTCTCATCCGACACTTCGGTGACTCCCATCTAACATAGCTTGATAATCAAGTCAATGCAGTTATGTGAATCTATCCTCCTTCTCAGAGAATGCTGAATTTGACCAATGACTTCGACATTTTTTAAGAAATTCAATATCAATTTTTCTCTTTAATTTACGTCCATTTAAAATTTCATTTTCATCCCATAGAAAACAAAATGTTACAAAATGGAAGGAAATCAATTTGGGAATTATATACGCTTCCAACCATGTATGCTATGTACAGGTTTGACTTGTTTTTCACTTATTTTACTTGTAAAAGTATTTTTGTGGAAACTGCCTATTACGACCCTTTAAGCAAAAGTTAAGCAAAAGCTTAACTTCAATTACAATATAATGAAGCTACTTACCCCCACAACTTCAGGCATTCTCTTCCGAGTTCCATAGCCCTGAAATAAGTGTACATGAAATCAGTGAATGAATCTTCACTTCTTTGTTTTCTTTCTTTTCCTTTTCGATAAAGATCTCCTGTCCCTGTTCTGAATTTGTAACAGTCAATCTCCAAAGCTCTCTGACTTAGAAGAGTATCATTTCCACAGAAATCTTAATGTCTCCGACTTGTCTTCAATTCAATATTTCATCCATCAAAACATCAATATAATACCATATAAAAATGGCTTAATTATTTCCCTTCATTCCTACCTGCCAGTGACCCAGAGGAAAATGTAGCCATCATCCTGTAGAGAGGGCACAGCAAGTTTTCTCATTTCGTCGTCACTCATCGTACCGTACGGCAGTTCCATGTGGATGTCCCACGGGGGGTCGGCCATGACTACTGCAAATTTCTGTAGCGTCGTCATGTCAAAGTGCCGCAGATCACACATCACCCACTAAAAAGCAATTGAAATGTGTGATTATCAAAGGTCCCAAGCACTTTTTTTTACTAAAGATGTCAATTCAAGGTCCTATTCATTTTATAAAAAAATAAATCGAATTCGACTCATAAATTTTAAATCTGAAATATAAAGCCCATATGCCCCCATGCACCATCACCACCAAATGGGGTCGATTTACCCCATGGGGTGATCATGCCGCATGAATGCAGCCCTGATGAGGAAACCAGCCACATCTGCATTCAGGCATCGCGAAAGAAGTAATAGTATGCAACTCTTTTTTTTTTATTAAAAAGTCATCCACTTTTATTCATGCATGATTTTCCCATTTACATGTTTGTCCAGTGTTATATCTCCAGGTTAATTTGATATTGCAGTGAGTAAACAGTCAGTATGTACAATGTATTTTTCCAGTAATAAAATTGGTTTAGTAACAACGCAGGTTGTCCGTATTATTTCTTAAAATTTTGAATTGCCTGGGAGTAACAAGGGAGTTTACCTATCAATCTTGGATAGACTGTCAACAGGTAAGCTAGCATATTTACAGTGATGGGTATATACAGATGAGGAAAATTAATTAAGCCCTCCCCTTATTTCAGATCTCCAGACATGTTTATATACGGATGTTGGTATTTGTAGTTTGGTATTTGTAGCGCATCCTATAGTGAAACCTCATCATCAGCAATATTGTGGTATCTGGACATTATTCACCTCATCAGGTGGCCAAGGTGGGGGTACAGAGCTTTATCTCCGTTTTATTTTATTTTTCATTTTATTTACTTTTTTTTAAAAAAGGCTTTCTCTTCCTCCAGTTCTTCTGGGTCATATTTTTACTTTTACCGACCATCCAAGTTTTAAACCATAATTTAGTTTTGGTCTTAAAATTTAGTTTAGTTTTAGCTAATTGTATATGAACTGGTAGTGAATTATGTAAATAGTAATCCATGTAAACAATCATTGTTTATTAAAAGGTAAAATGTTTAGATGGCCATACCTGGGGTGGGATCATGGTATGTGCATCGTCACCTTTGGAAACCAGTTTGCGGCTAATCTGCATCTTGGGCATGTAGTCCGGGTAGTCGATCTCATAATGCACGTACTTACACGTGTCCATGTGGAAACACGTGTTCAGGAAGGAACAGTCACCCAGCATTTCTGTAACACAAAGTAAAAGGTTTAGAGCAAGCTTATTAAAGATCTGCAATTTAGATTTAAATGTGTGCAATTTTTGGCAAGGGGAAGAGGCACACCCCACTTCGAACTTATAAAACCATGTTGAATTTAATGGGTTTCATAAGCACTGGACAATTATTGTAGGTTTCAAAATGTCTCAATACTTCAGGAGATGAGTAATTTCCATATCATCTAAACCATAACTGAGGAACTTCAATTCATTTAGATTACATTAGTGAAATCTTACCATCAGTGTGTTTGTTGATTATCTTCTTGAAGTGAAGTTTGGTACAAGAAGTTGGAGAATTGAACATCCTCTTGCATTCCTCCTTGGTGCCATATTGACAAAATTCTTGAACTTGATTCCCTGAGATTATAGATATAAGATATAGTTTATTAGCAGAAAAATTAATGCAGGTTTCACTTTTTTTCAGTCGTGTTACACTTCTTATAATGTTTTACCAATAAGTTTATTACCTCATAAAAGAAACTTGCATATAAATTGCACCACCGTATAGGCTACATCCTGTATGGCCTATACGGGGGCACAGATAAAGATATAGGCCACGACTGGGATTATCTTCACCCTTTTTGTACTGTTGTGTCTTGTGAAGAAACCCCCTCGGCTGATATCCAGGGGTTTGCATTATCATCTTTTTTCTATTTTAAACTATTAGTATTAGTATTGAACAAGGCGGGATGACCAAACAAAAGGATCATTTTCTATACATGTAATATAACTTACCTCCTTGTGACCGGAACTTCTCGACAAGATTCTGTTCCTGTAAGTTCAATTCAGATGTATGAAATAAGATAAATATTTGTACACGTTCTTTAAAGTACCACGTAACTACAAACACATTAATAATGGTCCATATTTTTACACCACATTGGTCTCTTACCTTTTCTAAGGCAATATATAATTCACAATATACTCAATCTACCCAGAGTTTATAAATATGCCCTGAAGTGCCAACACAACCTATCTTGTAGACAAATGGACAGAGTTCGAACATGCTTTCCTTGAAGGCTTAATGGGTATTTGTCTTTAGTACTATAGCTCACCTTGGCGGTAGGTTTACTCAGGAGCTCCAGGATTTCCTCACTCACTTCCTGCTTCTCTCGCTCTTTTGCTGAATGTTGTGATAATAAACTCTGCAAGAAATATAGCAGTATGTTAAGAAAAATAAATGCATTTATTTCATTAGGAATTACCATACATTAGACTGACTTTTCAAATATACACTCAGATCTTGGTCTGTCCCCTTATGGTCTTGCGTCATAGGTATCTTCATGCGAAGTATATATTCACATTCGCATATTGTATTCGGTTGTCGTCATGATGCATCAAAATAGTAACAGGGAGCAACTCTCCATCACTTCATTAATAACAAATCCAACACATTAGGAAAAAATCAAAACCATAGTGATGCCTCAGGCATCTACTTGCAAGTGCTACCTCTCTGCACCAAATGTACCAAGACGCTATGCTGAACTCGAATTGGTAGCAGGGATAGTGAATGTCAATGATTCTCACCTCTACACTGTCGGCATCAGCTTTATTTGATTCTGCAGTTTTCTTTTGTTTCTCAGGTCCAGGCGAAGCGTCGTCTGCATCTCTGTACAAATAGAAAATTGAAATGCGCAAGTGTCATTCTTTACAGATGGAGATTCACGAGAAGCCATCTGTGTCTTTTTGCTCATCTCAGGTTGTCTTTCTTAGTTTATTATGTTATTTCTTAGGTCCAGAGGACGAAGTGCACCCCTTGCCACTATAACCGGTGCTCAAAAACTTACTAAAATTAAAATAGCATGTTGCAGCAGGATAATCAATATACTGATACTTCAGTGAGTGTTATCTTTTTCTTTTCAAGCAGAGTTTTGTATGTACCGGTAAAGGATATTACCGTATTCTCCCGCGTAGAAGACGCGCTGCACGTATAGGACGCACCCCAAACTCAGCACATGCATTTTCGCGTATAAGACGCACATTTTAATGCTCAATTTTGTAAATCCAGTACTGTTCTATAGTAAAATTACCCCTCGTATAAGACGCCCCCCCAACTTGAGAGAAAGCTATAAGACTCCCCAGCATTTTGTTTGGCGTAGAGGACACGTCTTATACGCGGGAGTTTACGGTACTTACCCTTCTCTCTTTCGCTTCTTGGCTTCCCCAATACCGTCCTTTCCACAGACAGCCATCAACTATTTAAAGACACATTTTTAATGTGGAGACTAATTAAGTTAAATTAAATGTTAGCGCATTTTATTGCGTATTCAACATAATTCTATACAACATCAGGTGTTAAGTAAAGACAGAGTTTGAAGAAATACTTTGGAAGGGCATGAATGACATACATGTAAAACGATTTGAGGATGGTATTTACCTTTCCGTGATCAGATGATGTCACTTCCAATATGGTAGTTGGCTTTCCTCCCTTTTCTTCCTCCTTGGAATTCAAGCTAGGAAAATAGAAGAACACATTAAATGAAGTTCATGAAGAGAAAGTTGTCTTCCAGGTACACTTTTTTTCCTCATGATGATTATGGTTAATCAGTTTGATCATGGATGTAAAGGACACATGATTTAATTATCTACTCACCGAACCAAGGCTTGCGCTGAGAACTTCTGTAGTAGATCCTCGATTGCCGACAAGGGGAAGGGTTTGCCAATCTGCTTCGCAACCATGTGATTGAGATGTATCGAATCCACAGGGAAGTTGAGCGACAAATCAGCAAGAATTAACTGCAGTTTGTTCTCCACCTGTAACAAGGTCTCTGGGTCGACAGTGACTGGAGTGGGTGGGGTACACTGCGCCTGAGGAGTAGTGGATGTTGTCGTTGAGATTGCCGTCTGTGAAGTAGTAGCTGGAGTACTGGCTGCATCTGTATGTATGAAATCAAATTCGAGGTTCATAGGAGCCATCCATAAATGATGTCACGCAAAATTTGACAATTTTTTACCCCCCCCCCCTCCCCCCTCGTCACGTTTTTTTGCAAAATTTACAATGCTGAATGTATAATATGGACCTGTCATGGAAAATTAATTCTGTCACGCCGTGCCTGACCCCCCTAACCCCCCCCCCCTCCAGCGTGACGTCATTTGTGGATGGCCCCTTTACTTTACAGGGGTGGACAGCTGTTGCAATGTCGCAAACAATGTGCGACAGAGAGCTTGGAAAATGCAACAGTGACATTGAGGATGATATGGGCTTTCTAAATCTGAAAGAATTTTGTAAATATTCCAACTAGAAGCAAAGTTATGAGCTTTTCAATATATGCCCACTTTGAAAGAATTTTGTAAATATTTCATCAACATGTACCAAAGTGAGCAGCGTTTCAAATATGCCCAATATCACTGTCAGACCAAAATAATACAAAGGAAGACTTTCTATACTTTCTCATAGCTATTCTAAGGGAGTGATCATTTTTTAACAACAGGGGGGGCTAGTATTTTGAACCCCCCCCCCTGTTGACCCCATCTGAATCAGATGGAGTCAAAATAATTTCACCTGTTTTCAATGGAAAATCCTGCGCGTTACTATAGGGTAAAAAGGGCATGTTCGCGCGCAATTTTCAGCCCTTATGGGGGGGGTCAAAAAAATTTTACCCCATCAAGAGGGGGGGGTCAGATTTTTTTTTGTGCGTCCGCGCGCAAACCCACCAGCCCACCCACCCCCCTGTTGTTAAAAAATGATCACTCCCTAAAGGGAGAGGTCTTGGAGAAATATGTTTAAATCACTTAAAAACAATATTGTTATGGAATTTCTACTATTCCTTGGGGCATAGTATCCACATCCCTTTAAACAAATATTTAGTTGGAATCTAAAAATCCATGATTGTGATTTCACCTTAATGTCTAAATAGCTAATGATTGAACTCTCACTCTAAATCCCTAGAACAAACAAATGCTTTAAGTTTGATTCTAAAAGAAGTAATGTGGAGGAATTTGTCTCTAGAACATACCAAATTTCATTTACATCAACCAATAGAATCTTCTTGGAGCAATCCATGATGCAAATGCTGCAAACTCATTGATTTTCAAGGTAAAATTTGAAAATTTTCCGACAGCATACCGCCAACCTGTTCCTCTAAAACACTGATGTTTTAAGGTAAATCTGTAAATTTTCTTGGTGTATACTCACCTAAATCTTTAAAACATAACTTAGTGGCAGAAACAATACTCATTTAGTGGCAGAAACTCAGTAATTTGCCAGCTAAATCACCAAAACCACCCTAATATTTTGAGGCTGAATCTCAAAATTTCCTTAAAGTAAATTGTCCTGTAAATCCTCTAGAACACAAACTTAGAGGTACCCAGGTAAAACATGAAACTTCTTTTTTTAAGGGGGGGGGTCAGAATTATGCCAACAAAACTCCGGAAATACACCAATTTTGACAAGTATGCCCTAGAAGCTGAAAATTTTCTCAGAGCTATTTGCCATTGAAACGCATTGCTACAGCGATTTGTACTTCGCGATATGCCTACCCCTGCTTTAGGGAGTGGTCATTTTTTAACAACCGGGGGGGGGGGCGGTGAAATTCTGTGCGCGCGACGAAAATTTTTCAGCCCCCCCCTCCGAGGGTTTGATTGATTTGTGTTTTACAGCACTTTAGCGGCACTAAGTGGCTATCCCGTGCTTCACAGGTTGATAATTTAACAGAGGAATGTGTCAGTGCCCGCGCATATGTGCACCACACACATCCTGAGGGGATAGGAAAGAGGGGATATAGACCCTTTTAAGTGGGCTAGGGAAGCCCGCCCCCTCCGAGGGGTCTGAAACATTTCCGTCCACCCCCCTTTTATTCTATAGTTGTGCACAGGCTTTTCCGCTCAATAGGGCCTAATAGGGGCAAAAAAAAAAAAAATTCCCCCCTTAGAGGGATCTGAAATTGTTTTGTCCCCCCCTGTTGTTACAAAAATGACCCCTCCCTTAGAGGTGACACCGGAGGTGACGGGACATGGGGATTTATGTGACATGGAGGACCCACATTCACCCCCATACCCCCCAGTCTATAGTGTTACAAAGTAGTAACTTAATACCATCTGCAGTGGCACCACTGGCACTGGTGCTGCTGCTGGAGCCTGTCAAGTCTGCCACCAAGCCCTCCCTCTCCATCCGACGCCGCATCATCCTCTCACGGAGGTTTTTCGACTGGCTCTTCACCGCCTGGATGTCACTCCACGTGTCCGACATGGTTGCCGCAGATGTCTGTCCCTGATTACACCTTAATTTGTGTTTTATTTAGAGAAATTGAACGCTAACAATGCCCTGCTCTGAAAACAACAGAGCGCACCGGCTCGCTGGCAATCCGTTCCTGATGCCGTTCGCCGTGCACTTGCTGCGTTAGTTGGAGAGAAAGACACAAGGTGGCGTGAGTGTTTAATTTCCCGCCCCGCCGCAAGACGCAGGACGCAACTTCTCGACCCGGACTATGCCCCCAGGGCATCGCGTCTGCCGCGCGTATGGATTCTGAAGTAGTACCAGCAGGCGCGGCCTGACGCGTAAGTTCCGCACATCACTCTCCCAGCATGGGAGAGACTGTCAGCTTCAAGCAGATGTTTAAGACTTAAATACTTATAAAGTGAAATGTCTGGCATAGCCTATACCTCTATAGATTACAATTTAGTGAGGCATGCCCCGAGGGCATCGCCCACGTTACAAATGCCCCTGGGGCATAGCCTATACTTCTGCAGACTACAATCTAGAGAGGCATGCCCCGGGGGAATCACCCAAATCACAAATGCCCCTGGGGCATAGCCTATACTTCTATAGATTACAATTTAGTGAGGCATGCCCCGAGGGCATCGCCCACGTCACAAATGCCCCTGGGGCATAGCCTATACTTCTATAGACCAGAAGTATAGGGGTCTAGTGAGGCATGCCCCGGGGGAATCACACACACCACAAATGCCCCTGGGGCATAGCCTATACTTCTATAGACTACAATCTAGTGAGGCATGCCCCAGGGGAATCACACACTCCACAAATGCCCCTGGGGCATAGCCTATACTTCTATAGATGACAATCTGCATGCTGCCGCTATTTCTAACCTACAGATATAAAAGATGCACTGTTGGGAGTCTCACATGTATAGTAGGTTGGACAATGCCCCCGAGGGCATCCATAATATGGACGATGCCCCCAGGGCATACAGTGATATGCCTACTAGATGTTTAGGAAGTTTGACCATGCCCCTAGGTCATCCATGGTATGGCTGATGCCCCAGGGGCATATCCCTATACTCATATAGAAATAGACGATCTTGTTTACTGTTGAATCGAGGACTAATCTATCCTATCAGCTGATAAATATACACTGTATTTGCTTAGGTATACACTAGATGAACACAGTTCTACATGTATTTAATCATGTAAAGTGTTACAATATGATAATATACTTCAAAACAAATGAACTATGTTGTCAAGGTGGAAGGATGCAGTGCTGACACAGCACAGCACAGCAGGGACTGCTGTCACGCGTAGAGCAGCGCGTGAATGCCCCGGGGGCATAGTCCGGGTCGAGAAGTTGCGTCCTGCCCCAAGCACCGACGGATGAATATTGGGGTTCGAACCAGAGGGGATTGTTCACACCTAGGGGCATTTTCGCGTGCCCCGATCCGGTTAACCCGGTCGACTGGCTGTACCCATCGGGCATACACCACAGCTACACCCCGGATGTACCAGATCAAGTCACCCGGTTAACCGGGTTGGGTCGCGCGAAAGTGGCCTAGGTCGTTTGATTATTAAGGTGACCGCAGACGGGCCAGATTCGGTTGGTAACTAAGGATGTCCGATCGGATCGGATCGGGAAGATCAAACACGTTTGATATTTGACCGACTAGATCGGATGTCCCAGGGGGAGGCTGGTGGGTTTGAGGGGGGGGGGTCAGAATTTTTTCAACCCCTTGACTGGGGGGGGGTCAGATTTTTTTCAACACCTCTGATGGGGGGGGTCAAAATAATTTCATCTGTTTTCAGTGGAAAACCCCGCGCGTTACTATAGGCTAAAAGGACACGTTCGCGTGCGATTTTGTCCCTTATGGGGGGGGTCGATTTTTTTTTCGCACGTCCGCACGCAAACCCACCAACCCCCTCCTGTCGTTAAAAAATTATCACTCCCTTAGTGGTGAAATCAGACCAAAAAGAATGTGATTTTTTTTTATTGAAAAATGTCGATTTTTCCATGACTCACTCCAAATCCTAAATTCGCAACTTTTCAACTAGCCATACAATTAAGGGAGTGGTCATTATTTATCAAGAGGGGGGTGGGTGGTGGGTTTGAGGGGGGCGTAAAATTTTCAGACCCCTCCTGAGGGGGGCTAAAAAAAATTTGACCCCTCTTGAGGGGGGGCTAAAAAAATTTACCCTCCTTTTGGCAAAAAAAAAACGCGCGCTACTATAGATCAAAGAGGGGCGCAAAAACTCTCCGCGCCTCCAGCGCGAGGGGGCACAAAGAATTTCAACTGCCATCGAGGGGGGGCGTAAAAGATTTCCGCGCATCCGCGCGAAAACCCACCACCCCCCCTGTTGATAAATAATGACCACTTCCTAAGGATGCAATGGTTAATTGTTGATCTGTATATAGCCTAGCTATTCCTACATGACGGTTGCAGTTGACAAGATCGATCAAGCATCTGAAATTAAGATACTTTGGGGGGTCATGATCACCTGTTTTGAGTCCACATGCTTTTGTGATCGGACAATATCAGCTCTACCCATAGGTTCTGGGTATTCCGAGGTAGCAGGTTGTCACATGGGCACCGCCATTGCAGGAGCTTGTTACCAGCGAGTTCTACTGATAAGACCTATCAGATGGGTACCAGTTGGCCCCTGAAGGACCGCAGTGAATAGATTGGGGTTCTCTCATTGGCTAATGATTAAACCTGCTAAGTCCGTATATATAGGCCCTGCAGTGGTGTATGTGCAAGTATTTTTTTTATCAACAACATTCTTTTATTGGGTCTAAACGGTGCACAGTTGTTGTATCAAAGTGAGAGTATAACCTGAATGCTAATGCCATGATGCTAAAGCCACAATAACCCTTCACACTGTATATAGTCCATTATTAGACTCAATTAGACTCAATTAGACTCAAAACAGCAGCGGGCACGGTGCCGCAACACATTGCCAGTGATGCAGGTGCTAAAGAGAACACAACTGAAGGTGCAGGCGCTAATGGTACTAAAGTAAGCACAATAGGTGGTGCAGGCACTACAGGTGCCATAGAGAACACAACCAGGGTTGCATGCACTATAGGTGCTAAAGAAAACACAACAGAATGTGCAGACACTGCAAGTGCTAAGGAGACCATTACATGATGTGCAAATGCTACAGGTGCTAGAGAAAATGCAGCAGGGGGCGCAGGCACTACCGGTGCTAAGGAGAATACAGCAGCAGCAGGGGGCGCAGGCACTAATGGTGCTAAAGAGAATAGTACAGTAAACGCAAGTGCCCCAAAAGAAGATGAGACCACCAAAGCAACACCAGTCCATAAAAATACAATCCAAACTGACTACCTTCTAATAGGAAACGTGCGGGGTATGGCAGGTATACTCCGCAGTAAGGGGCTAGCGGCAACTGGTATTGTTATTTCTGGAGCTGAAATGGATGATGTGTCAAATGCTGCCCTTAAGTCAAACTACACATCAAAGTATGTTGTTGTCCATGCCATGGACATTGATGTTCAGGAAAATGTGCCATTAACAACACTCTTTGACAGGGCTGATCGACTACTACGGAATGTGAAATCTGCTTTACATACATCACATATTATCATCTCTGGTCTCCCAGAGAGCTACAACACCAGGGTGAATACAGCATGTCAGAACATCGAGGCATATATTAAACACAAACTAGCCAAGGATTTCAAGGCGTGCCTCATGGACAATAGCGGACTAAACCTTCAGGATCATATTCACTTTACCTGGTGGGCCAAAAAAGCCTACTGTGACAGGCTCTTCCTTCTCTCCTTCCCTACTAAATAGGACATAGGGCATACTGACCGTATAGGGGTCATGCTCAACAAAGGTGGCTTTAAGAATCTTTCACTATTCTACTGGAATATTCATGGTCTTGGTGACAAACTGACTTACCCCCATATCCAAAGGATCTTAACTAGTCATGACATTATAATTCTGAGAGAGATATGGAAAAATACTGATTTCAACCCAGATATACCAGGTTATAAATATTATCAGGTTACTAGGAAACAGAGACATCCTAATGCTAAATGATGTTCTGGTGGAATAGGTGTTTTTATATCAAAGCAAACTGAGGGTGGTATCAAACTAGATATTATCTCTGATTTCCTAATATGGATTCACTTTGATTCAAAATACTTTGGCCTTCCTTGTGATGTGGTGGTAGGTGCTGTCTATATTCCACCAGAGGGGTTAGCCTATATAGCTGAGAATAATAACTATTTTAATATCCTATGTGAACAGATAGGGACATTTGAACACAAAAACTGTGAATTATTACTATGTGGTGACTACTGAACGAATCTCAAGAGACAAAGTACTTAATAGTAGTGGTAAGGAACTTATACAGGTATGCAAAGACAGTGACATGGTAATTATGCATGGTAGATTTGGAGATATAAGGACACAAGCTGCTCTACTTGTTTCACACCAAATGGCCAAAGTGTAGTAGACTATGTACTGTGTAAATCAAACTCTGTAGAGGTCTGTGAAAGGCTAGAAATACTAGAACTGCTTCCTGAATCAGATCATACACCTATTTTTTTTTACACTAAAAGATGCTGTACAAACTTGTGTTACAACTAGTCAGATAAAAGGTAATGTATATATGGCAAATAAATGGGATCACTCTAAGAGAGAAACATATAAAGATAATATTGAGAGTAATATGTGCAGAGAGCTTAAAAACCATATTTTAGAATTAGCATCAGATGCACAAGCTAACATTGATGAAATAGTTCAAATATACTATAGGTTTCTAGATACAGCTATACCTGGAGATAAATGCAAGCGAATAACTAAATCAAGCTTCCCGCGCAATAGATGGTCTAATGAAGACTGCAAAACAGCTAGAAAAATGGTACCTCAGTATAGTAAAATGCATGACATTGAATCTCGAGTCCACAGGGAAAGATACTCTGAACTCAAGAAAAAATACAAGAGAATAATTTTTAAAGAACAGCTAAAAGGAAT
Organism: Acholoe squamosa; assembly: GCA_949317995.1. NCBI lineage: Eukaryota > Metazoa > Annelida > Polychaeta > Phyllodocida > Polynoidae > Acholoe > Acholoe squamosa. Next base: position 70,942,194 of record OX439038.1, read on the forward strand.
GAGGCTAAATAGCCTGAGGACATGATTGAAAAAGAAAACAGTGAAAGATTTTGGAAATCCTGGCAAAAATTACAGAGTAAATCAAAACAATGTGACATCCCAATTGATACCTTTGTTGCATATTTTAAGAAACAGCAAACTCCTCCATACACTGAATATTTTGACTATGATAATATGAATACTGTTGAAGAATATGTCAACCAGTTTGAATTTGGATATGGGCCAAATTGTATTGATAAATCAATTGAATCTCTCCTTGACTCCCCAATTACTATGAATGAACTTGAATTTGCCCTCAAAGCCTTGAAAACTAAAAAAAAAATGGAACTGATGGCAAACCATCTGAGTTTCTTAAAGAAGGAGGGAAAACTTTCACAGAGGTGTTATATGTTATATTCAGCTGTGTGTGGGAGACAGGGACATTCCCCATGAAAAGGGTAGAAGACATTATTAGTCCTCTACACAAGAAAGGTGACACAGGCAATCCTGATAATTATAGGAAAATTACTATTATGAACAGCACCTGTAAATTGTTTGAAATCGTCATCAATAATAGACTTAAGTTCAATAATGCTATGCTAAACCAGAATGATCCACTGCAAAATGGATTTGTTGAAGACAGGCAGACATCTGATAATGTATTTATACTCTACACAGCTGTCAAGACAGTGCAAGCTGAGTGTAAGCCCTTATATTGTTGCTTTATCGATTTCATTAAAGCTTTCGACTATATAAATAGAAGAGTTCTTTTCTACAAGCTGATGTGTAACAAGGTCAAAGGGAAGTCATTACAAATCCTTATGAATCTGTATGAGAAATCCCATTCTAAAGTGCGAGTAAACTCTATCTTAAGTGAGGACATAGATAGTACATATGGTGTACTACAAGGAGGAGTTCTGACCCCAAAGTTGTTTAACACCTTCTTAGCAGATATTAATGAATACCTGATTGCTGAGAGTGGAGTAAACATAAATGATTCAGCCGTTGCATATCTTTTGCATGCAGACGACTTAGACTATCCCTTAAACTCTTTGACACCCAAATACGACCATACCTTGAATACGGATGCGAGCTATGGAGCCTGAATAAAGGTAGGAAACTAGATAATTTTGAACTGATCCATCTTAAATACCTGAAGTCTATGCTTGGTGTAAGGAAACAGACAACTTCAGCTGCAGTTTATGCGGATACGGGTTGAGTGCCTTTGAAGGATCAATGGGAAGTAATCTTAGCAATAAAATATTGGGAAAGGAATGTTAACTTTGAGGAATCCAATATTCTTCATAGATGTTGCATGAAACTGCACCATCTTGACCAGCAACGACAGGATAACTGGTGTACAAATGTTAAAGGTTTGCTATATTCGCTTGGTAGAAAATATAGTCAGCTTTGGGAAAACCAGTCGACATCTAATAACTCTAACATCATAGCTAGTGCAACTGAACCAATTTTTAGTAAATATTCTGAAAAAATTATGAATGAGATTGCGCTTGCTGGGGAGGGTAAAAAGTTAAGAACATTCAAAAAATTCAAGAGGGAGTTCAGGCTCCAACACTGTCTACTCAAAATCACAGGACTGCACTAGCACAATATAGACTGAGTTCCCATAATCTTGGTATTGAGTTAGGGAGGCATTGTAGACCCCCAAACCTGAATGTGACAGAGTATGTCTATACTGCTCAACTGGTGCTATTGATGATGAGGTGCATTTTCTGACAACATGTGAACTATATAAGACAGCTTGAACAACTCTTGAAAATCATATAGATGGTAAAATCTGTAATTACCGGGATATGTCAAATATGGATATAAGTTTGTTACGGTTATGAAAGAAAATGACCCTAGTATAATAAATGCACTTGCAAAGTTTGTGTATACTGGTCCAAGACTATCAAGTATCTAGACACCAGGCAGGGTATAACCAGGAGTGCGGATGCACCTAGATTGAAGAGTGACATTCCAATAGGTGAGCCATATAAAAGAAGTGTTGAGTACAATTGCTCAAAGATCTGGAATTATCTTTGTCCCTGAAATGAAACCTAGAATCTCTAAATGCCTTCAAGCGCAGGGTCAAGTCAGAGCTGAAAAAGAAAAATTTTGAGTAAATATAAACCATTAGCTCCATCCTGTAGTTTCAAAGACATAGGAGGATCCTCTCTTCTTTTCCCCTTTTCTTTTTCCAACTGAATCTTAGACACCTTTTCTAATTGTATACACACGAGAATGTTTTAATGATGTTCTCATTGTACAAGATTTCTCCAAAATATAGTTAAATACTTATGTAAGGAATGTTCCAGAAATATTGCAAATGTTGATCTGTTACTGAACAAGTAATCAATGGATAATTCATGACGCGTGTGTGTTAGTGAAGGATAATTACACGAGGGTGTAGCCCGAGTGTAATTAGCCTACACCTCGGCGCCCGGCAGCGGACAGCGACAGCCCCCGTCTCGGCTTGGCTTTGTTTGAATGCGTCTCGCGGTTATGTTTGTGTACAATCGTTACATACACCTCGTCGCCCGGCAGCGGACAGCTACAGTGCACACGGCGAAAAAAGGATGTTTCTCGCGGTGAGGTTTGTGTATAATACACCCTGGCAGCGGACAGCGACAGCGCACACGGCGAAAAAATGACGCGTCCGGGCCAGGACTCGATCCGCCCACCTTCGACGGCTGAGCGCAATAACCACTAGACCACGGCGTCTCACACCTCAGCGGCCGTCTCGGCTTGACTAGGTTTGAATGCGTCCCGCGGTTATGGTAGCGGACAGCCCGCAGTCGTCGCCTTCCCGGGCTTTGTATCATATCAAGACCTGGTTGTAGCCAGCCACTACCTGTCAGTCCCTGTGGCGCAATGCATAGGGGACTGGTCTAGGCATCTGAGACTGCAGGTTCGAGCCCTGCCCTGGCCTTGAAAATTTCGTGGGTTTTAACATGTAACATATGACATGGAAGGACATGACAGGCATGCGGGTTATCCATGGATAACCGCACGGCATGCAGGTTATCCATGGATAACCGCACGCCTCTCAAAAGTGATGTTACAGCCTTCAGGGTGTGCAATATCGACAGGTATGTGCATGGGAATATCCAGAAAAGGCACCCAAAATCCCAAAAGTCGTGGAATAATGTGTTTTATATCCTTCTGTTTGTACATGTGGAAACAATCCAGGAATACAGGATGTCTAAGTGACATCAGTACTCTGCTCAATCTTAGTTTGAGTGAAGGGCTCACTGGATGCACGGGTGATCATTGAATACATGGATGATTATTGTTGGTTGGATGCTGATCATTGGATGATTGATGATCTCTTCATATTAAATATGCTTTCAAAACTCGTAGATTTCAGGAGTTGCCAGGAACCTCTTGAAAAAGAAAGTAGAATAATGGCGGCCTATAATTCTGCAATTCATGACTATGGCATTTTCTTTTTTCTCTCTAAATTTAACACAATGGCTAGAGAGAATTATATTAGTAGTACATGTATAAACAAATAAAAAGGACCATTGAATATATGCATAATGATACACACATGTACTGATGTCGATATTACTAGCAAGCAATGGTTCGAATAGCAGGAATGTGTGTTCGGAAGTTTCATCAGCCAACAATACAGGCGCCATAATTGCTTTTCATGTGAAAGTCTACACTCATATCTAGCATGTCTAATATAGGGGTGAAGAGAACTATGCTATGGAACCCCACACACAATAGAGCACAAGTATGTGGAAAGCAGCAGTATGATCACACACACACACACACACACACACACACACACACACACACACACACACACACACACACACACATATATATATATATATATATATATATATATATATATATATATATATATATATATATATATATATAGCTATTGTACCATTGAGCACACATGATTGGTATTCACAGGCATGCCTTGGTGTTAACCTTTTCTTTTTTCTCTGTCACAAAAAGAAGAGGATAACTTGTATACCTATCAACGACAGTGCATAATGGACTGAAGTTTCCCAAGGGCCTACCCCATATCTGCTGAAGGAGTGCATGTACATGTACTGGATCAGTGCACCTGTGTTTGGAGAGTGAAGGGGGAACGCTCGGGAGACGCACAAGGCAAGCAGCTTTTCTGGTGCTGATCCACACCCCACACTGCAGCCACACCCACTCCTACTCCTCTACCCATGCACAGCGTCGGTCTTGTGTATTGCACCTTACTATTGAAGTCTGTGTGAGTGTGGATTTATGACGAGCTTGGTGTACTTTTACACAAAAAGGTAAGAGTGTATTTATTGTCTATATACAACTCCATGTCATAATAGAGAATTTTATATCTGAGGCAAAGATATGGACCCCACTGGCCAGTACTCAATTGGGTGTAAGCGGGAGTGTAGCTGGTTCAGGCGACTTGCACTGATAAGCTGATAAGGTAGGGACCAGCATGTCCCTGGAAGTGGATGTTATCTAGGGACAAGGTACCCATCAAAGCAATACCTTATTAGTGTGTTTTGCCACCTTTGGCATAACCAGCGAAATTCAAAATGGTAGACCCATTGGGGATGGGTCCAGGCTCCTATATCAGAATCTTGCACTGTTCGCACTTCATGGACCACATAACGGTTTAATGCATCATATTGGGTCATCTGCGGTGTACTTTGACCAATGGCTCACCAATGCAGCACTGGCAATCAACTCACACTATTGCTGCATTATTGCATCATGGCTATAAAGCAAGAGACTTGTGAAGCAAAGGATAAGTAAAGACTTATATGGATGAGCATGATTATATCCTGTAGCTACGGAGGCGCCAAATAAAAGGTATATTAAATTATATTGTCTGTGAAGTTGATGAATAATTTTACACGTTGAGCACTTTAATACATAAATGCCTACAGTATCAGCAGTCAGCTTAGGGACAGGATCGATAGGGATGCATTGGTGTGTGTACCTAGGAGGATGACACACCTGAAGGTCATATTAGGATGTCACCTGCAGTTACAGGTTGATGTATTCTCTGCACACCTCCACCTGTCCTACATACCCACTTCTCGCAGATAGCGATAGACCTCTCTATAGTCACATACATAGGTAAAATCTACTTGAACTAAGTATTGTGTTAAGTGCATGTACACACTGATCAAGACTAGACCGATCTTCAGATTTTATTCCCTCAACAGTGGGTTGTCCTCGTAAAAATTGCCCAAGTTTGTTTGTACGCTCAGCTCATGATTAGTTGATATTTATTTTGTATTCCTTTCTGGGGCCCATGTTGAAAATCAGGGCGATTAATATTGAAATTAAGAGGGCATGTTTTGTGTATGTTCAACCTAAATTATCCAATGAATAATTGTACAAAGGTAGAGGGTGTGCTATCCCAACACGGTCACTTTAATTAAAGTGGTCAAAGCAACTGATATCCACTGATAGAGATGTCCGACATAAAGGAATAGAAAAAAGTGATAGAGGAGAAAACGATGAGAAAGAAAGAAATGAAGAATAAAGAGAGAAAAACTATAAAGGAAATAAAACAGAATATCGTATGCCCGCACAGAACAAACGAGGAACATCGCCAAGCTTATATAGAGTGTTCCTGTTAACATTTGGGGTTAATATACCCTGGGCCTTTGGTCGCAGGGGCACGGTGGACTGGTTTGTTTACACACAGAAATAAAAAGTGTACCAGGCGGGGCTAAAGCTACTTTAGTTGTATTTGGAGGGTGAGAATAAATAGTGTTTGGAGTTTGAGCAGACGACATTTGGATGAAGTAGAGCGCGTCCGTTGGCGCATTCTTATTAGGGACGCCGTGTTACATGGTGCTCATTACACCCGCATAAAAGTTAGAATAGTATCACATCATGTCCGCCCAATTTAGTCATTGGAACATGGCCAATGTAGCTTCCTGCAGTGATTCGTTGGCCAAAGTAGTTGAAACAGGCTCTTTAATAATAGGAATGGGTAGTCCACATTTGCAGACGGATGGTGAAACTATTTCTGTGTCCTTTTCAAAATTGGAATGTCCTTGATATGATTTTGTGATGTTTGGTACTAAAGCATCAAGCGCATTAGATAAATCAAATGATTGGGATTTCTTTTTGTATCCACACATTGCATACAAATCCTATTGAACATGGCGAAAATCGACAATTGTTGCCATCTTTGACATCACAATATATCCTACTGTATTTCTCCCCTGCCAGCCTGCAGTGAATTCTGTTGTGCTTTTTTTCATTTTCTTTTTGCAGATGGCTGGTCAGGAAAAGTCAACTGTCTATCAGCGATGGACCGAGCTTGTAGAACAAAAGTGTAAATTGAGCAACACGTTAGACGACATTTACAAGCAGCTTGAAGCACTTACAACAGACAAGGACCGATTTTTATTCGTTTCATCCATCACAGAAGTCGAAAATGCGAGAAGGCGGCTTAGAACAAACATACCCAAACAGGAGAAGAGTGAATCCGTCTCAGAGGTATTGAGATCAGAAGGAAATGCCTTGTTCCAGAAAGCCCAGTATAATAAGGCACTGGAAAAGTACAATGAGAGTGTTCTCACTGCACCAGTAAGAGGGCGGGAGTGTGGAGAGTGCAAGGCTAATTGTATGGCATTAGCCTGTAGGTCTGCAGCTTTATTCCACCTTAAGTACTACCATGAGACATTAACTGACATTAATGGAACCATCAAGCTAGGTTACCCTAAAAACCTTATCTACAAGGTTCTGGACAGGAAGGCAAGGTGTCTCTACAGAATGGGGGATTTCTTTGAAGCAGCAAAAGCATTTGAGGAATGTTTAGAAATGCTTCAGCAATCTGATCTCACAGAAGTGAAGTTGAAGGAGAGGACTAAGAAACTCGAAACAGCCAGAGACCAGTGTATGACCATTTGCAATAATAACACCATTAGCCAGCCACCAATGCCAGAAAAAGATGATGACATTGTACAGCAAACTGAGCAAGACTGTTTTAAGATGGCTGAGTCAAATAGTGCATTTAGGTCTTTATCAAAGAAATGCAGTGTCAAGTGGAGTGCTTCAAGAGGTCATCATATTATTGCTGAAGAGGACATCCTCCCTGGTGATGTGATAATGAAGGAGCAGCCATATGCATGTGTACTTTTACCAGAATCCAATGACAGCCACTGTCACCACTGTCTGGCACCTGTACTGACAGTGACACCATGTGACAGCTGTAGTTTTGTAAGATTCTGTAGTTACAGCTGTAAGAATACCTCTTGTGCCACCTACCACAAGCATGAGTGTTTGGTTCTAAATGCCCTAATCTCATGTGGTGTGGGTAAAATTGGACTTCTAGCTCTAAGAACAATCACAAAGACGCCATACAAGGAACTATTTGATGATGGTGATGGGAAATCAACATCGCCATCAGAGGAGACTGGCTTTAGGAACATCATTAATCTGGTTTCACATAGTAAAGACAGAAATGGCAAGGATATGTGGGAGAGGACCCTCCATGCTATATTCATCACTCATATCCTTGCTAGTTCATGGTTCTTCTCCAAGATTTCCATTGTGGTTGAGTTACCAGAGGAAGTGGTAGTTTCCCAAATAGGCTCCAGGATTCTGAGCCTTTTACAAATCCTCCCGTGCAATGCCCATAGTGTGTCTGAACTGAGGCTTAACCCAAAAGCTGTGTTTGAATCCATCTCTAAGGACATAGCTGTGGGGATTTACCCCACCCTCAGTCTCCTTAACCACTCCTGTGACCCTGGAGTCACCAGGAACTTCCATGCCTCGGCTGTCACCTCCATGGCCATTAGGTTCATCCCTAAGGGTGAGGAGGTGTGTGACAACTATGGGGCTGTTTATGCCATCCAGGGTAGGTCTCAGCGCCTGGAGGTCCTTAAGCCACAGTACTACTTTGAGTGTAGGTGTGAAGCTTGTGAGAATGATTGGCCACTCTGCAGTGATCCCTCAGCATTCAGCCCACCAGGATGGTTATGTGAGCATTGTAGATCAACTCTACTTGACAATGAACAGGCACCTAGTGACAGTGGGAAAGCAGATAAGAAATCCAAAGCAGCAGTTGATCATTCAAATACCAAACTTCCAGTTGAGAATCAAAATTCAAGAATAAACAGCCAGGGAACAAACATAGACCGGCTAAATGGAAGTTGTTACCCTGATACCAGCAATGGAGTTCCACCAAATAGAGCACAATCAACAGACTTAAAAATAATTTCAGAGAAGACACAAAAGGCAAACACTGCCTTTACTGTAGACGTAAGCCATGCAAGAGGAAATACCCAGTCGCAACAGGATCCCAATGCAGATGGTCTCATACGCTGCTCAAACTGTTCAAAACCCCAGCCGATACAAAGCAAACACTCAGCCCTGAGGGCATCTGGTGGGAAGTACCTGAGGGCTTTGGACCTGTTGAGAGCTGGGCAGGCTGAGAAGGCCCTTCCCAGCCTCCTGGCCCACCTAAGGGCAGTAGAGGAGACGGTGGCCCATCCCTGGAGGGACCAGGTCATGTGTCAGGAGGCAGTAAAACAGTGCTACAGTCTGATGGCAAATTGTCAGAGGGTTGATCAGTGAGTCCACACTATATATGCCTACATCTGCTAGAGGATTGATCAGTGAGTCCACACTATAGATGCCCACATTTGCTAGAGGATTGATCAGTGAGTCCACACTATAGATGCCTACATCTGCTAGAGGATTGATCAGTGAGTCCACACTATAGATGCCCACATCTGCTAGAGGATTGATCAGTGAGTCCACACTATAGATGCCCACATCTGCTAGAGGATTGATCAGTGAGTCCACACTATAGATGCCCACATCTGCTAGAGGATTGATCAGTGAGTCCACACTATAGATGCCCACATCTGCTAGAGGATTGATCAGTGAGTCCACACTATAGATGCCTACATCTGCTAGAGGGTTGATCAGTGATTCTACATTGGTCCATACAACTGTCAGAGGATTGGTCAATGGCTCTACATGGTGCATACTGTCATGACTGTCAAAGGATTGGTCAATGGGTCTACATGGTGCATACAACTGTCAGAGGATTGGCCAATGGGTCTACATGGTACATACGACTATGAGAGGATTGGCCAATGGATCTCCATGGTGCATACGACTGTCAGAACATTGGTAAATCAGTCTTCACTTATGCCCACAGTGTTAGTCGGTGGGTATACACTTTTTACCCATAGCTGTCACAGGATTGGTCAATGAGTGTGTTGTGTGCACAGAGCCAATCCAGGATTGGCCAATGAGTCTACAGGCTACATGGTCTTTGTGTGTCCAAAACTGCCTAGACTAAAGGTAAGTCAAGGGTTCTACACTACAAGATCACAACTGTCAAAGCATCGGTCATTGGGTCTACACGGAACATACAACTATCAACATTAAGGTTGAATAGCTCATCTCTGTGCCCACTACTTTTATTGAGACTTACAGGGTGTCCAGCAAGATTTGTGATGAAAAAATAGGAAAATAGGAATTTTGAATGTAAAAGAATAGGAGTATATAGGGGGGAAACCTGAAATAAAATAGGATCATGTATGTACAAGTTTGTACATATGTATGGCTTAAAAACGTGACCTCTTACCTCACCAATAATCAGGCCTGTCCTCTATCTTAATATCATCGCCTAATTGCAACAAGGTCGCAAGTGTGTCTTGGTCAGCAAGGTAAAAGGCAGCTGCCTGAGGATTCCTGGGGGTGGGGGAAGACCCTGTGAAAGTGGTGAGGTACTACATGTCTTCAAGCAGGGCAAGCAAAACACAGTGGTCAACGTATGGGGGATTGGGGGCATGCCCTCAAGAAATTTTTGAGGGTGTAGACTTGAAAAGGTGCATTCTTATGCATTCTATTTGAACATATATCAATTCTAAAGTATGTAAAATTTAAGATAAGAAATCAGTTTTTATGTTCAAGATTATTGAGGGATAGGGAACATGAGAAAGTCATTGAAGAGCTCTACCAGAATTATTCTATACTGGCGTATCTATGAACACCATATAAAACTGAACATTCAGATTGACCTGATATTTTGAAGTTTGGGGGGCTGGAAGCTGGACCCCCAAGAAAATTTTGAAATCTGACTCGAAATGGTGCATTCTGAGGCATTCTGGCACACCATATCAATTACCATGTACTCTCCATCCCCCCCCCCCCCAAAGAACATTGTGCAACTCATTTTTTGATACAATGTGTTTTGATTGCATCCTTAGGCAAAAGTAAACCATTCTTTGTTGAGGAGTGTTTTAAGTTGTAGGCTGTGAGACTAGGGGGTATCCACCAGAAAAATTTTGAAGTTCTAGAAGCCAAATGGTACATTCTGGTGCTTTCTAGGGATAAACACCCTCCACCACTCTGGGTTAAATACTTTGAAGTCACTAACCAAAAAATAGGAAATTAGGAAAAAATAGGAATTTTGCCCCAAAAATATGAATCGCTTGACAGCCTGGACTTATCTGTGTGTCCACATCTTTCAAGAGGATTGGCCAATGGTTCTACACTGTGTGCACACAGGCAGATTTAAAGTGTGTATTCACTGTTTTGGCTGTGGCTATTCAAGAAAAATTTATTTCATAAGATGTCTGAATCAAATGAGGGTGAAGCAGTGCGATTTGATGAATACTTATAAGAGTGACATCCTGCACCCACTTGGTAGATTTCTATTTACGGTAATAATGATATATTGAGCTCGCTTGAGTTGTGAACAGTAACGTCACTGTAAAATCACTTCGTTTTTTCCACAAGCATTCTCTCCATAAAGGCAGCAAAGTTGATACTTATTAAAACAAGAGAACATCACCTATACTCTTTGAATTGTTTAACAAAGAGTCTATATATCTTATAACAGGTGCTTATCAATTGCTATGGAATGAACATGACATGCAGTCTTATATACAATTTCAAAGGATATATGAAAATAATTAATACACATTTAGTTCGTTAACAATGTCGTTTTATTTAAAATGGCAAGTTGTACTTATCCATTTTTCCTTTCTTCAATAATGCGTTCCATTGAAGACAATTCATGTAATTTGTTATATGTATGTACAATATATAGCTGCATGTATGTATGTATACATCGTTATTCATCATTAATATGCACCTAGCCCCACTGTCCTGTATTTCAATCATCTCCTTTTGAACCTGAAAAAAAAGTTATAGGCAGCTATAAAATTGTGCATCCTACTGAGCATATCTTCAAACACGTAATGAAGTACCAATAATCTTAATAAAAGTTCGTAATTTCACTGGAGTAGTCATTATATCTAATTCTTTAACTAGCGGTATTCTACTTTCCAAGATGAATTCATGAATACTAGTATGAATATAAATATCATTTTGAAAAAGAAATTCATACCTTGTCTTTGACTTGAATCCTGACGGTTTCTTTCTCGGTATTTTCAAATCCTTCTTTTCTTGATGTGATGGCCTGAATATAAGAAAAGAAACAGTTCAAACATAAGGTTTAGGTAATACATCCAAAAGCCTTCCACCCTCTTGCCCTAGACATAGTCTGCCTCGCTCCTCATCTAGAGGAATAAATTGGTGGTTTATATTTGGTTTGTAACCATGCCACGTTGTGACATCACGGTCGCCATGGAAGAGAGGGGGTGCACTATTAAACCAGTTGACTTTTTGAACTGGCTCACTTCGCGGTAGCTGTTTGAGTGAACAAGGTCTAGCCCACGTTTTAGATCATATTTATATTTGGTTTGTGATAGAAAATGCCATTCTGTCCATTCCATTAAATCTACAGGCATTTGATATAACCAACTTACCCGGCTCTGAATTTCTTCACCGATTTCTTGCTTGTGTTAGTCAGCTCATTAGCAAAGCCAGACTTCTTGTTGGGTTTCTTCTTCTTCCCTTTAGGTCCGAGACCTACAACAAAATCGATCATCTTGATGTGTAAATTGATCCAAAGAATAAAAGTGATTTATAATGTCAAATGACCTCATTAGAAGAACCCGAGGCCTCAATATTTGTCAGGGACTGTGTTTTCAGATATGTCTTTTAAAAATATGACTATTATTTCCATTCATTTTCAGTCTTTCCTTGCATTATAATATCATCTGTCTGAGAATTAAAAAAGCCAGAGAAAATTCAGTGAAAATGCTGTTAAAGTCCTACCTCCAGATCTGTCATCATCATCGTCAAATACCCGTGTGCGCTTCTCTCTGAACTGTTTCTTTACAGAGCGTACAGAATGCGCCTGCGCCTTCTCTATCTCAAACGTCACACGGTCCTCTGCCTGTGGACAAGAAATGGAAATATCTGAACTACAATTCTAAATGCCCTTATTTGAATTCATTTCAACCATGAATACTATGGTTATCTAATATCAATATAATTCATAATGCTCTATGAAAGAGTCATAGAACATCAAAAGTAGTACTTACTGTGAGGTTCTTTTTCTTGTTCTTCTGGTTCTTATTTTTCTCTGCGTTGAATGCCCCAAAGCTTAGCGCCGCTGAAAGAAAGTAGGGAGAAAGTTCTACAAAACTAATTGCTTAGAGACACCACTTAACAATTACGAACTTCGGACCTATCGGTAATATGTTGATTATTTGGGTAGTGAAAAGATCAAGATAAAATCAGGTTATATAATTATAATAGGTATGTGAACTATTCACAGTGCGCAAGCAATCACATTATTCAACATTGATGATTGAGGGCTAGCATCGACTGTAGTCGACACCATGGTAGGCGTAGCGTTGACTATAGTCGACACCATGATAGACCTAGTGTTGTCTATAGTTGACAACCATTACCGTATATAGGATTTGTATAGGAATTGAAAATAGGCTCGTCTTCTAGGAATTATACTTTTTCATAGGCCGTTCCCATGGCCAGGACAACCATTTTTGCTCTGCCCTCTAAGGGCAGATAATGCATACATAATGACAGTTGATTGCCATAATGCATAGATACAGCCTGGTGTCCAACTCACTAAGGCTTCATTCAGCATCATGCCGCCACACTACACACATACTTTAGACACTCTCCCCAAGTGAGCGTTTTGTGCAAATGCACCCTTGAAAAAATGCTTTCCAGAGCTAGATTCATGCATAAAGATGACCAAAGGGCATACTCACCCTTCTCCTGCATGCGCTCAGCGTGTGTCTGGTACCAGGAGCGTGATACTGATTGTGGTTCATCCTTGTTAAGAAGGCGCGCAGCCTTGTTGGCTTGGTTCTCTGAGGCCCGTAACATGCGCTCCTCCTTCTCCAGCCGCACCACCTCCACCATGTCCTCCTCCAGTGCTGCGATACGGTCACGGTACTTCAACACTACCTCTGTGAAAGATACCATATTGTCAATATAAATGTATATATATATAATTCATTGCTGATCCCTTTTTTATATAGGTATACATGACTTGGCTATATATATTATAAAAAGAAACCTACCCCGGTTGTGAGCTTACTGAGAAATCAAAACAATATTAAGAGTCGGTTTCCTTCCCTACACTTTACCATTGTTAAAAGGAGAAAACCTACAGGGATGATACTCTCCCGATAGCTTTGCATCCTGCATCAATGCAGCCTCTAACATTGCTGCATCGTGCCAAGAAATGAACATACAGTTACGTGTCCCTTAAACTTAAAGACTTTATTCCTTCTGGCATTACAGAACAGAGCTACATTTACCTTGAGGAATGACTCTGCTCTTGACTGGATTCTTGGCCTGTTTGATGATTTCTTTTAGCACCTTCCTCTCCTTCTCACCGACCAGTGTGACAGACCGTCCACTCTTACCTGCACGCGCAGTTCTACCAACACGATGGATGTAGTGTTGTAATGTGTTGGGCATGGTGAAGTTTATTACCTGAATATAGGTACACAAGTCTAAGTCACTATTTTTCATTAAAAAGCAGGGGCATGTATTTAAGCAGAATGATATAAGGTAACATTATAAAAGGCTAATAGGTTTCACTCCTTAAGGGCCGGTATGATGTACCAATGTAAAATCTCGACATGGATGTTTATTTTCTCATTAAGATTTGCAGGTAGTCTTTTTTTTCTTTCAAAAAATCAACTTGATGGGGACCTACCGTTTTGACCCCCTGAATATCAAGACCACGAGCAGCTAGATCAGTAGCCAGCATTACGTCAATGTCTCCATCCTTGAACCGCTTCAACGTCTCAAGACGCTGAAACAACAAGTAAAACTTCATTAAGGAGTTCAAAATTTTCCAAACACCAGATGCAACAATGTATTACAGCGAAAGAAAATAAGGTTAAACGAGTGGGAGCATCAAACCCAGACAGCCTGGGACCACTCAAGCTCTGTCCCAAAGAGCTTTTCATTAACCCATATATGTAACATCTATTACAGAGACATGAGAGTTCAAGTTACCTGTAGCTGGGAGAGGTTTCCGTGCAGTTCGCCCACCTTGAGACCGAGCAGCCCCAGCAGTATGTGCATACGATGTGCTTGTACCTTAGTCTGTATGAAGCATATACAGTGGTCGTGGAACGTACGTGTCAGCAAAGCTGTATCAATAAAAACAAACATTTCAACATAATCGATTTTTTTTCATTATTAAAGTGACATTTTTACGAATCAGAAGTTGGTGATATGATTTAGTAGCTTGCAAATTGAAATGCCCCTTATTTCGTTTACCAAGTTTAGACTTCAACAAAGCCTCAACTATTAAAACGGGGAAAACAGGAAGATCTAAATTATGCTATAATGCAATGCTGAGTGACTATTCATCCCAATAATGTAAAAGGATCAAGGGTTCTCACCTGCTACTATGGCCTCCCGGTCACCTTCTCTGTTATCTCTGATCCTCACAAACTCCTGTCGTAGATTTAGTGCTACGTCTGTACTCTCATTGACAAAGACCTTCACAGGTTTTTGTAACGATACTGCAGCCAAGTCTCGTACCTATCAAGTTAAATAGAGTGTAAATCTTATTATACAATGTCTTTCAGTACAGGACATTAAACAGGAAACTTAAAGAAAAATAATCTACTTGAATATAGTTGGTAGTGGGTCAGCATTGGACAACATTTAATTAATTCCAAAACCACATTTCTAAGCTGTTACAGGGGTAGACACTAACCGGGCCAGTAGTCCAGTACATAGCAATGTATTTTTAAATATTCTACTGGCCAAATGGCCAATTTAAAGGGAAATCTGAAAAAAAATCACTGGCCCGCAGGCAAAGTTACTGGCCATTGGCCACCGGGCCAGTGTTAGTGTCTACCCCTGCTGTAACATCCCTTATCAAATGTCCTCTACGTCTCTCTAGTAGCCTACCTCCTCCGTCATGGTAGCTGAGAACAACATGGTCTGTCGTGTCCTGGAGCACAGCCGGATCACTTCCTTCATCTGGTCAGCAAAGTACTCATCCAACATTCTGTGGAAATTTAAAAACATATTGTCAAAAATCAATATATACTGCTGGTCGTTTCTTTTATTTACCAGTGTTGGTTTTTCGAATAACAGCAACTTTCAGAAGCTCTCTCACATGAACTTTGTCCAACATTAGCTTACCTGTCAGCCTCATCCAGAATTAGAATCTCAACACTGTTTAGGTTGAAGTTCGGTGCGTTGTGGAGATGGTCAATGAGTCGACCGGGTGTTGCTATGACAACATCAGGACCGAGCCGCAGGGCTGCCTCTTGTGCTTTGATATCCAAACCACCTGGAGAGGAATAAACCAGAAAGCATGTTAGGTTTTAGTCATATGATCAATTTACAAAACTCAAAGTCAATGATGGCTGTAACCCGTCTTGAGGTATAGCTTATATGCGGTTATAGGTTTATCAAATTAAGTTTAAAAAAAAAAAAAAAAAAAAAAAAGCATAAAAGATAAGTGATATATGATTAAAACCATCCAAAGTATCTGGGGGAAATTATCTGGTATATAAACATGTGTCCTTTCTAACATTTTAAACACCGTACAAATTTGCTGTGAAATTGAGACCTATGGGCGATTTGTTTCAGTGAATCCTTAGCAGAGAACACTCACCTGCTGACAGTGAGATCTCTACATTGGTATATTGTGCGAGTTGTCGGGCGACCTGGTGAATCTGTACGGCCAACTCACGGGTCGGTGTGAGTACGAGGACGCGTGTTACTGGTGCCTCCTTAGGTTTGTACAGAAGACGCTCCAGGACGGGCAACATGAAAGCTGCCGTTTTACCAGTACCAGTTGCAGCACAGGCACAGACATCACGACCAATGAGTGCTATAGGGATGGTGGCAGACTGGATGGGGGTGGGCTGTGTGAACTTCATCTGGGTCAGAGCCTGAAGGAGGAAATGGATATAAACTTAGTTATGAAACATATAGACAGTACCATATCTTTCATATACCGTGTATCCTGGTTTCAGTAAAGCCTATAAGGCTCACACTAGGCCCGAACTACTGTGGTTATTATATGTGTGCAGACTACTTGACAACTTTTAAATTTCTTATTCTTATTGTTGCCTTTCATATGGTAAGGACCTACAGCTTGATGTAGCAATTTGGGAAGATGATACTTTTCTACGACATAATTTAGATTAGAATTATTATTGCTTATTCTCACCTTGAGCAGAGGTCTGGACAGGTTCATGTCCTGGAACGACATCTTAGCGTTGTATGTGTAAATCTCGTCGGAGAACTGGACCTTGGCATTTGGGAGCTGTTGAGGGATAAAAAAGAAGAATATTTAGAGACGCATCATTCTAAGGGGACCCAGCCTTATTGGTAAATAAACTATTGCTTTAGATCAATTATAAATGGGGCATATGGACCCAGCCTTTGAACCTAGCATATAGCTTCCAGTACAATTTTCTCCCTGAAAACTTATGCTTGTCATTTAACACCGCAAGGACTCGTACACAGCATTTACTGAAATATCTATTTAACATTAAATTTAACTCACCACTTCTTCTTCCTGGCCCTTTTTCTTCTTTTTCCTTTTCTCTCGTAAAGTATCTAAAGAGTGCAGAAAGATGAATATCCATTATGTTCTGAATGAAGCAGGAATGTAAGACCAATGGGGAAATATAGGCAATCTTTGAAAGATAAAAAATCAGTTCGATGGCCATCATACAAAATCTGCTATAAAACCGCATTTACACAGAAGTATTATACACAGTGCATGTTTATTTTTTTATTTTCCTTCCCAATACATTCCCTATGTATGGGTACCGCAGACAGCTCTGAATTTAATAAAACCATTTTTTCATTTTTAAACTGTCTTTTAGTGCAGCCTGATGAGTCCCATGGATGAAACCGCTCACTTTTGTTAGTTTTCCTTCATTAACAATCCCCAGTCTGGCTCAAACAAACCACTTGTTGATCACCTTGACTACACAGACATTTACCTAGCAACCAACCCCACCTTGGTTTCTTGTGATGTCACTAGTATCCATAGCTACTGACACTCTGATGTCATAGAGAACGTTTCCCTTGAAAAGTTCATTCAAGCGGTAGCTGCCAACAGTACAGGAGGTCAGGATTGATATTTCGTTTTTATTCACACAGTGCATGTTTATGATACCATAGTTAAAATACCATAGTACCCCCTGTACATGGTACAGTGGGTTTGACATAACATTTGTTGCAATTGATAAATTTTCAAAATCGAAGTAGGCCTATTCATGTGTAGACAAAAGATCAACCACATCAATGTCACCCATAAAGTTTGTGCTGCCTTGGGACCCACCACCTTTAACCACACATTCAGTACAAAACCTCGCCCTCGCCTACAAGCAGGGTCATAAATGCCAGGTACTATGGTGCATATGTATTCTTTTATGGTTCAGTGGATTAGTTTTAATAACATATTTTCATGATTTGACACAAACCTATTTTAGCATCCTCCTCCTCTGAACTCAGATCATCATTACTGCTTTCTACCTCATCAGCTTCCTCTTGGTCTAAATCCTTTCCTTCATCTTTTGCCTCCTTTTTCCTTTTCTTACGCATGTCAGATATTTTCTCATCTAGTGTTGTTGGTCGTCCCTTTGGCTTGGCATCACGAATGGCAAGTTCCAGACCATAATCACCAAGATCTTGGTCTATGTCCACAAAGTCAAACTCATCGGCAAACTCGTCGGCTTTTGTGGCACTGCGCTTCTTGGCTCTCTTCTTGTTGACTTTTGTTCCCTGGAATGGAAAAGAGCCAATTTTGGAAAAGAGTCCCTGGGTGGGAGGCAAAACGTAATATTGATAAACCTTCAAATTTGGGTTGGGGGGGGGGCAAAACTCAGAGTTGTCACTTGCTGGCAGACAAAAACCAGGAAAATGTACTATTTGGACACATTTTCTCAGGAAATCAATACGATTCAATACAGAAATCTCTATCAAAAACCAGGAATTCTTGATAAATCAGGAAAAGTGGCATCCCTGGGAACTATATATGGATGATTCTAGCTATAAAAACAAGCGAACACTTTTTGAGCATTTTGCAAAACCAGGCCTAAAAAAGATGATGATGATTAGCTAACATGATTTGCGTGACAAGCTGAATTGTTGACATATGATAAGCAGATATACTAGTAAATAGGGCTAATACTGACCACCCAGTCTGGGGGCCCGATACTATAGTGTTTGATTTGTGTGAATGTGAGTGCCACTCAGCCCACTCTGTGACTGTACTGTAAGTCACTAGTCATGTGTAGCCTGTAGGGCACTGTCACTCACACGTGTTGGGCGATAATACGAGACTTATTTGAATGAATCCCTATCTCTACCTTGAATATCGTGTTAACATTTGTTAATACTATTCAGATAGGATCTAATAGAATTCCACTGTCAAATTTTTACCTCATCTTCACTTTCCGAGCTTTCAGCTGCCAAGGGAACGTCATCATCATCTCCAATGGTACGGATAAATCCGTCCGCGGCGGCCATGATAGTTTTCTTTGATTTCACGGCAGATGGCAGCGTGGTTTTGATAGTTATAAATTCTCACACTAGACGGCGGTAGGGATCTATGTTATCCGGCGGGACGCAGGGGCAATCGCGCCAGGAAACACACTGATTATTACAGGGGGTCTAGATGGGGGGTCCCCATGTCACATGTCGATTTTAAGAAAAGGCCATGTCACTTGTCACTAAATTTCTATTTTCCCATGTCCTTGTCACTAGGCTTCATGTCACATGTCGATTTTAAGGAAAGGCCTTGTCTCATGTCACTAACTTTTTCCTTTCCATGTCATTGTCACTAAGCTCCATGTCACATGTCGATTTTAAGAAATGGCCATGTCACCCTGTCGAATTTAGGGGTCTAGACCCATATTACAGGGTGCATTAAGGGGCCTATTCCCAGTACATGTCACATATAGTGCCTACAGATTTATCGCAACCCCGGGATCGCAACATCTGCCTGAATTCTGAGTTCTTAATCTTTATGACTAAAATGACATCCCGGGTAAGGGCATATTGGTGACCACATGCAGGATACTGATGACGGCGGTCTAGCTACTCCTGAGGACTAAGGTGACTGGCGCGTCCGCGCTGACCTAAATACACAGACTCTACGCGGAGCCTCCCGCGGTCAGCGTAGGTGCGCGGGTGTAGTGGTAGTCCTCAGGACTATAGCTAATAAAAATGCGATGCTTAAGTCCTAAGGACTAAAGCCTAGTCCCCAGGACTAAGAATATGAGGATATTGTCCTAGGGACTAATTGTACATTACCATGAATTACCATGCAGACCGCATGACTGTGCTGTTAGTCTCCAGGACTAAGCTTTTAGCCCTGGGGACTAATTCACAGACTCAGGGACTACTTGTTTAGTCCTGAGGACTACAAAAATATTTGCCTTGTCCTCAGGACTAATGCATGTGGTTCTGAGGACTAATTAATTGATTGATGTCTAATGTAGTTGTGACTAGGGATGTAGTCCCCAGGACTTCAAATTTAGTCCTGAGGACTACTTCTTAGTCCCCAGGGGCAGCGCGGACACGGCAGATGCCTTAGTCCTCAGGACTAGCTAGACCGCAGTCATCGGTATCCTGCTGACTGCATCCCCCTGGTCCAGAACATTCTAACCTCTTTGTATAGGCCCTAGGTTGCCTAGGCCAAATAGCATAAAGACTAATAGGCTAAAAGGTTTACTAGTAAAAAAAGGCCTAACGGTATATAGATACTGAGATAGATAGGCTGTAAAATCATTGATACTAGACAGTATGTCTTACTTCTCTGGTAAGGGAGGAGTCATTTATTGCTAGGTGGGGGCTTGTTAGATATAGGCGGGGGGGGGGGGGTCATTTTGAAAAAGAGCCCCTCGGTCGGTGGGGGTGCCAAACCCAATAAACCTTCACACGGGGGGGTCAAACCTTCTAATAGTTTCTATGATAGACACCCATTTTGTGTTATTTTATAAGACATAAAGCAATGTCCATCCTGCCAGGTTGTTGTACTTTCTCAAGTCTCTCATTATGATCCAGTGTATACATATACATGTGTATATATGTGGCTGACATCTTTGGAGACTATGTACTTGTAAAAACATCGTACCTGCTGATGTCCCGGGAAAGTGAATGAGAAAACAACATTTTCCATTGCACATATATTGGAAGCCAACAGTTCATTTCCTGATGATCTAAGCTTTCTAGCGGTATATGGAACACCATATTCAAATGATTCCCCTTTCCTCTCTTCTTTCCTTTTTCTCTTCCTCTTTTTCCTTTTTTTTTTTGGGGGGGGGGAAGGGGGGGTAAGGCACTGAACTGATATATACAAATATGTGACTTACACGTACATCACTCTGGACACTGTAGATCAAGACCTTAAGATATATATCTCCATATATTCATTATCAACACCTCTTTGTTATTTCCAATAAATACTCTGATTTTAACTTCCTTCGACTATTCATTATTCTACAATATCAACCACTATTGTATCCTTCAAGATCTGATAGAATTTAAATGGGTAATGAGCCAATATTGTATACTTCAAGACCTGATAGAATTCGAAGAAACTACACCTCCAAAGTGATTGTCCCTACTTTAATACTCCATCCCTACAGCCTACAGGAGTTAACCTTAAGTGTGGGTCACGGGCTGGAGCTAGAGCCAGCCATGGTGAGGGGATGACGAGATAAAGGCGCTGCTGCTCTCCTGTGCATACAGCCTGGTGGAAAGCTATGTATAATTAGTTTACTGGCCTTGATACCTTTGTGATAAAAGTACACGTATAGTTGAATACATTTGTAAGGGAGTGTATATTTAGGGGGTGCATTTGATATCCCTCCTCGAGATCAGTTAAAACATTTGCACCCCTGTTCCAGCGAATTAAAAACTGTTTCCTTATTTTACCTTTTTGAGCTTGTTTTTGTTTTATTGTTGTTGTTTTTCTTCGACACTTACTCCCTTCCACGACACCACAAGGATGGCTGGTCAGTCCACTAGTCTATATCCGCCACTAACACAGCCATTATTGGGACTCTTCACATACAGAATTCGCCAATTTGGAATATTAGGCCTACTATCGCATTTATTACTGACAAATAGCAAAAATTCGGTTAACTTTTGCTCGATAAAATGTTCAAACTCTGAAACGAATTTTCTACGGATATCTATAGACTGATGGAACGGTGTGGACCCGGGTGTGGACCCTATGATCGCTGCCCCTTTCACTATACTACTCACGGAACCCAAACCGCGCGGCAGGCACATGTTTAGACTTGCTCAAGTCTGTAGATGAGGGATTTGAACTATTAAAAGTGTGAAAAATTGAAATACTTTCAGTGAGTCCATTTCTAGTGTTCACATCTACTTGAGCACAGCGGAGACAGGAGGAGAGGGGTGGGGGGGGGGTATAGTGGCGTTGGGAGAAGAGCTCAGGGACTGCTGCCAGACTATCACATGCTGTGCGTTTTTTGCATCTCTTCTCTATAATACATTAGGCCCCTATACCAAGGATCGTAACATATCTACCCTCCTTACACAGTGATCAAATTGTACTACTTCATAGGCCTGATGGTCACATGCACTTAGTTTACTTGATCGATTCTTCGTCTTTGATAGACTTACTATATAGCCGAGGTCATCACAGAGAAAAAAGAATTGCATCAAAGACACGGCCTGAATACACTAATTTATTTTTTTTTGGTCAACAGAGTTAAACACACAAGGGGCATGGTACATAGTGTAGAGGTCGGCGGAAAACGTCCTGGAGAAACCGGGAGTCGAACCCGGGACCCTCCAACCTGCAGGCGGAAGCTCTACCACTGAGCTATTTCCCCGTCTGACATTCTCTACCTTCCACCTACATCTGGATCGGTATAATACACAAGGGGGGCAGCTTATACCAGCTGACCAGCCCCTGAGGGCTGGTGCAACCGGAATGGGGCAGATGGCCTACCGCCATGGACTTACAGCCAGAGCTGGCCCCTACACTCCTCCCAACCAGCTTCAACCATGGCCAACCAGCACCAAGCATTCCTCCCAACCAGATCGATTGGGCTTTATCAAGCAGTTTGAGGCACTCCTGACTTCCCAGTTGACCTACCAGTACACAGTACTGCCAGGGTCGAAGCGTATTTGTATTATACCGTTCCAGGCACCTACACCTGGATTGGTATGACACACACGTAGGGGGGAGCTACCACCGGATGCCAGCTTCTGGGGGCTGGGATCTCCAGAAACGGGGCTGCTGGCCTTACGGCAGAGCTGGCCCCTACACTCCTCCCTACCAGATTCAATATAGGGTTCAGTACCCTATAGGTACCAGATACCCGGGACTAGTACTGAGTCGCATACCGGCCACCTGTTTCCAAGTCTCCCCAGTACTAGCAAATTGAATCGTCATTCGTGTCATACCAGCCCAGGTACCGAGTTCTCGTAGTCCCCCCTCACATGGGTCAGGACCAACTCGGTTTCTCCACCAGTGTAGAGGTCGGCGGAAAACGTCCTGGAGAAACCGGGAGTCGAACCCGGGACCCTCCAACCTGCAGGCGGAAGCTCTACCGCTGAGCTATTTCCCCGTCTGATATTCTCTACCTTCCACCTACATCTGGATCGGTATAATACACAAGGGGGGCAGCTTATACCAGCTGACCAGCCCCTGAGGGCTGGTGCAACCGGAATGGGGCAGATGGCCTACCACCATGGACTTACAGCCAGAGCTGGCCCCTACACTCCTCCCAACCTTAGTGGATGAATGGACAGTGTTGTTGTAGGCATGTACCACAAACTCACACTGTTCATCCCAGTCGTCCTGGTGGGTATTGACCAGGGGCTTTAGCACTTGTATGAGGGTTCTGTTGAAACGCTCTACCTGCCCATCCGACTGTGGTCGGTATGGGTTTGTTCGGGTCTTGCAAATGGCTAGGTAATGACACATTTCCTGCCATAGCTCCGACTCGAACTCCCTTCCTTGGTCGCTGTGCATCATAAGGGGAACACCCAAATGTAGCACCCAGCCTTTCACAAATGCCTCCGCACACGTGGCGGCTTTGTGGTTAGGAAGGGGGAACACCCGAGTGTACTTGGTATAATAGTCGGTTACGACCATCATACAAGTATTATCTCGGGGCGTCGTTTTAATTCCACTGATAATATCTATCGCCACTCGAGCGAATCTGATACCAAACAATTCCTGGGATAGGGGTTGCTTACCCAGGCCGGGTCCCGGCTTGTTTTTACAGCAATCCGGGCAAGTGGCGATCCACCGAAGCAGGTCGCCTCTCATACCGGGCCAGTAGTATCGCCTTTGTAGGCGCTCTATTGACCTTTTCTTACCGAAATGGCCACTTGTTTGATGGCCATGGCAATAATACATGATATCCCTCCTCATCGGGGTGGGTATCACTATTTGCAACAGCTTACCGTTGGTGGGAGTTGTCTTCCACCTGCACAGTATGCCGTCTCGGATCTCTAGCTCGGTCCATTGGGCTAGCAACCGCCTCGCCTCCCTATCTTCTAGGGATACTAGCGGCCTTGCCGGTTTAATACCTGACCGTAGGTATTCCATTATGCGCGCAGTGGTGGGATCCGACTGTTGGAACTTCGTTATGGTCTCCGGGGACCAATCAAGATAGCTACACACAGCCTCCTCCCAGGGGATACGGGGGGTGGTATGATTAAATACCAACCCAGCTACCACAGCGTTGTGGGCTCCGCAGTCATCACAAGTGGCATTTTGGCACCTTCGGATGGGTCGTCTCGACAGGGCATCCGCATTGATATGTTTAGTACCGGGTCGGTGCTCTATTTGTTTATGCTCTAATCCGAATTCGGATAGGTGAGCTAACCATCGTCCTATCATCCCCTCGGCGTCCTTAAAATTAAGGAGCCACCTAAGAGACGAATGGTCGGTTCTTAAGGTAAAGTCACTTCCCCAAAGGAAATGCTTGAACTTCTTCGTATATACCACCACAGCGAGGAGTTCTCGCTTGGTGGTACAATAGTTTCGCTGTGTCTTGCTTAACGTGTTGCTAGCAAATGCTATTGGCACTTCGACTCCCCCTTGGACCTGAGAGAGAGCTGCCCCAATTGCATCATTGCTCGCATCGGTGTCTAAGATGAAATGTCCCTCGGGAGTGGGATATTTCAACACGGGTGTATTCCTAAACAAATCTTTTATTTTATTAAAAGATTCTTCTTGCTCGCTGGTCCATGGGAAAGGGTCCCGTGCCCTACCTGGAGTCCAGTGAGCTAAACACTGCATGGGGAAGCTCACACAAGATTTATTTGGTATGAAATCACGATAATAGGAACAGAATCCTAAAAATGATCTCACCTCCTTAGCACTCGTAGGTCTTTCCCAATTTTCTACAGCTTCTAATTTTTCCGGATCCGCACTCACTCCGTTAGGAGTAATGATCCTTCCCAAGTATGTAATGGTTTTCTTAAACAAATTACACTTCTTGGATTTAAGTTTAAGACCGTTTGATAGTATCCGGTCGAGGACCAATTGCAGATTCGCCAGGCATTGCTTGAACGATTTGCCGAACACGACCACATCATCCAAGTAAACCAGGCATTTCTTCCACAAAAGATCACTCAGTAAGGATTCCATCATAGCCTTGAATGTAGCGGGGGCGTTACACAATCCGAAGGGTAAGACATTATACTCGAATAGCCCCATATGACTGGAGAATGCTGTCTTCTCCTTGTCGTCGGGGTGCATCGGTATTTGCCAATACCCGGACTGTAAATCCAAGGTACAGAACCATTTGTTTCCGCCCAAGCTATCTAAAGTCTCGTCTATCCTTGGTAAAGGATACGAGTTCTTCTTAGTTATACCATTCAGTTTCCGGTAGTCGACACAAAAGCGGATTGTACCGTCTTTCTTAGTGGTCATACAAACAGGGCTGGACCAGGGACTCGAGCTGGGCACGATTACCTCTAGGTCTAACTGTTTTTGTATTTCCTCTTCGCAAATCAACTTCTTCTTTAGAGGAAGTCTACGATACGGAATTTTAAAAGGTTTCTCGTTGCCCACATCTATGGTGTGCAACACCTTATCGGATCTACCCACCGGTCCCCCCTCCCTACCGAAAGCACTCTCGTACTTCTGTAGGAGTTTCGCCAGGCAATCCTTATCCTCCGTATTTTCTAAATCAGACTGATCAATCAGCTTTTGGAATTCTTCATCCAAAGGATGCTTACTAACAGGGTTCAGTGGTTTATTGAATTTGGCCTCGGCGACATGTTCTACCGAGCTCATTCTCCCAATACAGTCGCCTCGCCTCAAATAGACTACTGAACCACTTCGGTTAGTCATGGGTAATACAGTCCAAGCTGCATTAGCCACTAATGTATCCACTGAGTCTAACCCGACGCTCGACAAATACACCGTATCGGGTTCATAGACTCCAGTTTCATCCCTTTGAGCCATGGACCCGCCACAAAGGACATCGCAAGTGGTACCCGGTGGGATCTTCACCGTATGTATCACTGATGCGACCGAAGACACCTGTCTCAATACGCATTGGACATGCAAGCCATACGGGTTCCGTATACTCATCATACCGTCCCTCGGGTCCAAGACGGCCCCGTATAAGCTTGCAAAATCCAGTCCGAGGATTCCGTCATCACTAACCTCTGCTATAGTTGGCGAAAGAACAAATTCTTTGCCTCCTATACGGATAGGCATAAACGTCCTACCAAATGTACGCATGCTGCTTCCGTCGGCCGTGCAAGCATTTACCCCCGTTTTGAGGTTCTCATGGCTGCTGGCCACCGAGTCGAAAAACCTTTTGGACACACAGGAGTGGCTAGCTCCGGTATCCACCAAGAATTCTCCTACCCGGCCTTCCACAGATATGGGTACATACCACCGTCTCCCCCCTAAGGGTGAGGGGTTACTGGTAAACTGGCGAAAGTCTCCCGAATCACCAAGATTCAATCCGAGTCCTCTCAGGAATTCCAGACACGGATGACTTGGGGGAAGGCGTGTCCCACACACTCGGATCAACTCTTTGATCCATCCTTCCTCTCCCCTAGTGTGGGTACTCGCCTCTATATATTCACTCTCATACATACAAACACTAGGGTCCCCGGCCCCGGCCAAGGTGCAGGGGTGCGCACCCCCGGCCACCCGGCCTCCAGGTGTAATTCATTCGAAACCTTCCACCGGGTTACCCCCGGTAGCATTTTGGCATTCGTTCTTCCTTGGGGTCGTATCAGATGCCGTTGATACAACCCCCACTAGTTTTCCACGTCAGTGGAATCCGTAGTGTTCTCCCTTCCTTCGCCATTGTCTTCGGCTTCATAGAAGGCAGCCATTACCGGTTTAGCAGCGGTACACTCAGATGAATAGTGTCCCATGTGCTGGCACCTGAAACACTTTACAGTTTGGCGATCCACTCGGGGTCTCTGCCGACTGGCTTGGATGGCATCTGTAATTTTCTTACACATGTCCTCCATAAGTTTGGTCATGTCCGGGGACTGACTTTTCACTTTATCGGCGCTTACGATAGGTTTGGATGCCTTCTCACTGGCCTTCGGGTCACTCTTGACCTCGGGTGGTGGTCTAGAGTCCCTTGGCTTACTGAGAGCTTTCCTTGGAATATACTTCCTACCCGTAGTATTCTTCCTTAATTGAACCGAACAGAAGGTTCCGTCCTCCTGTTCGATTTCAATCAATTCGAAATCGTCTGAGGGGACTTGTGCCCCAGACTGCTGGACTACTGACACCAGGGGAGCCGAGCTGCTGGCGTTCGGTATGTCTCCGGCTAACATCGTTCGCTTCTTCACGGCCATATCTATACCATTAAATATGTCGTGAAGCATTACGCCTTCTTTCCAGGCATCCCTGGCAGCAATCTGCTCATCTCGGTCTCTCAGATCCTTGACGAATTGTGTGATCAAATCGTCCATATACCAGTCCTGGTTTTCAGTACCGGGTCTGGCCTTGCTTAGCAGGGCATGGAGCTCCATACCGTATGCTCGGAAAGCTTCGTTAGGCTTCTGTGTACATTTCTTGAAACGGACCATCGGGTCCTCCTTGACCATGTTGCATAACAGTCCACTAGCAGATTCTACCAACTGCTCAAAACTTCCAACGAGACCATACCAGGTCCGCCATTGCTCTACAGCCATGCGACCTGGGCCGCCCTTCAAACATCTTACCAGATGTGGCTTGGCCTCGTATGGGGTCCACCCATTACAATTCATCACATCGATGAAGTCTTCAAACCACTCTTTCCAAGGTCGAGTACCGTCATATTCTTTTGGAATAACGGCTACCCTTCGGGCAGAATTATGAGCATACATCAATCTAGTGCATTGCTGTTTGCTCCATTCAACCGCCTTTGTTTCATTCAAGGTTCGGTTGCCCCCTACACCACCGAAGCTCGTATTGCCCGGTGGAGGTGGTGGTGGTGGCTGCGTATACGTCCACTGTGGCACACTGTGGTTCGTATAACCCGCGCCACCCTGGTTAGGGCCGGGACCCGAGGTACCACTGTAGCCTGTGGGACCCGGGGTACCGCCCCCTCCTTGTGTGCTTTGATAACCGCCGCTTGAAGGCTGGTTACCCGTCGGATGACTGCCATCGTTTGATGGATTGGGTTGGTTGCTGTCATTACCAGCTCCCAACCCCACATTGTCACTCGGATCCACATGTATGTGGAATCCGTTAGTCTCTGCACTACTGTCAGAGGCTTCCCGTGGTACATAGTCCGGGTCCAAATTGTGGACTATGGGGACTTCACTTATCCGGACTCTACTAGTTCGGCCATGTTTATCTTGGGTTCTAATATAAACTCCCCCTTGATCTACATTCCGCGTCGCATTATCATTGACAAAAGGATTATACGGCGGATGCTTCGGCGTAGAACAGGAGACCGGGTCGCCCTGTTTAACGAAAGTCGAGTTCGGGTTTGTGTCCTTACTCGCCGGAGGGGCATTCGCTTGCTCCTGCTCTTGTAAATAACTCTCCATGGCAGACTTATTTATTGTGAGGGTAGCTAGATCTGTGGTCAGGTTTCGCTGTTCCTCCCTCAGCTGTGCGTTTTCTGCTAAGATTTCGGATCGAATCTTTTCATTTTCCGACACAGCTCGGTTTCGTTCTTCCTGAGCGGCTAAAGCCTCTCGCTTAAAAGTATCCTTTAATAAGCGGTACTTTTCACCTTTTTCTTTCTGAGACCTTTGGTACTCGTTGGTCTCCTTCCTTATCTCGGCTTGTTCCGAGACCATTTTGGCCTCTGTCTCCGCCTTTCGGAGTTGAAGTTTCTTTAGCTTCTCCTCCATAGCATGCAACTCGGATTGTAATCTGTTTACATCCCGGGCCTTAGCAACTTCTTCGGCTCTAGCCTTTTCGATTGCTCTAAGTCTATTGGCTTCTTCGAGTTCTAACTCGGCCAATCTTTTTTCTTTCTCACGTTCGTCTCTCTCCTTCCTTTCCAAACGATGGGTTGCCGAAGTTAGACAATACTTTAGGTCAGATTCTTTTAGAATCGCCTCCTGCTCATCGGAACGTAATTTTCCGATCCGAGACTTAGTTTCCTCTTCTATTTTTAATTGGGCCGCCATGAATTGTTCATGTTGCCGCTTAGCTTGTAACTCTACCTGTTCCTTGGCTTTCAAATAGGCCGGGGTAGTTTTATACCCGGGGCCCATCCGACGTCCGTATATAGACCTGCGACTGCCTCCAGGATTAAACATGGAGTCAGACAAGCCTTCGTCTAGCGATCGGCCTAGGTGATGCCTTTCCGAGCTTTTCGGTTCAGTACTCTTAGGCTTATTCTTCGCATTCACGCTTGGGACTATTGCGTCTCTTATGGCTTTGCCATCGTCGCTGTCATGGTCCGACGATGTCATTAATGGGGGTACCTCGTTTGGACCATCTGGTTCTGCTTCTGGGGGGGTCGCAGTACGTTTTCCAGGGCTCGGTGCCACTGGCATACCCAAGTTACTAGCCGAGCCTGCTGGTACAATAGGACACAGCTGGCGTCTGCTAGTCATTGCTTGGGACCAATCACTCAGGTCTAAAGTTGAGGGTTTTATTATTCCCTTGAACAATCCCGTATCCGGTACTCCCATTTGGGGTGTACCCGGATACAAGTTTACGATACCATCACCCGTGGCACCGTCCCTCAGAACAGGTGTCGAGGAAACAGTTCGGACACCCGCTGGATTATACATTTGTTGTTGACTGGGTTTCCAGTCTAACAACAGATGCTGGGATGTGAAGTCATCCTCTTCGAATCCCTCTAGCCCGGGGCTGGGGGGATCCGCTTCGGGTTTCCCGAGGCTTTCGGCCAATGTGGCCGCGCACCACCCCCGAACCAACTGGTCACGGCACCAGTGTAATGGTTCGTATTGACTTATATGTTGGGTGGCTCTTTGGCTCGCTTACCACTAGAAATACCAACACAACACGAGTAGTTCGGGTTGGGCAAAGCCCCAGAAACCCCTACCTCTCGGGTAGGACTTTATTGCACTCTAGTCTACAGGTTCAACTGCGCGTCTGGACTGGACTAGGTCCAGTCACCTTCTGCCGCTCGTCCGGCTCTTTAGTAGGAGCTGGACGCGAGGCATGGTGCCGCCCCCTCTTGTACCAACGGGGTATCACAAAGCGACACCTAGCTGGCATAGAAGGAACAGGCACCACACGAACACGTCTCTCGGATGAACGGCACTAATATATATACGACGATACCGGCCCCTACAATAGTAATCTTCCCAATACTTATAGGACCAGTAACCGTTATTAACCACTGCATACAGTTAATGCATGGACAAAAGACTGACAAAGCAGATTTAACACAGTTATATGTTATGTAATCACATTCTTTAGTGGTGGCATAAAAGTGCCATGCACAGTATCGTCGTCAGTATAAATTTAAATGTATCCTATATGCCTCAACAATCGCTCTCCCATTATCATCTCTTTGTTATCCATCTGTCTCATTCTGTACACTGTATGAACATGCCTGATGTAGCATTAAGTAACAAATGGATAAAGTAACCACTGACATCCTGTACCTCTGCACTACCTCTGATATTACAACAATTTGGTCATCTAACGGAAGCCTCCATGTCTAGAACGTGTTAAACTTTTCTTTTAATAAACGATAACCTAATTGCCCTCATTGAACCAAAAAAAGTTGGTTTGCTTTGGCATAGGCTTAGGCCATTTCATACCGATTTTAAGGGAGGCCCCTGTCACCATATCGAATATGATACTAGTACTACTGACTACACACCTGAAAGTCTTTCACATTATTTCATTTCTCTGGAATTAAGGGAGTAATCATTTTTTAACAACAGGGGGGGGGGGCTAGTGGGTTTGCGCACGGACACGTGAAAAAATTCCCCCCCCTCTCAGCGGGTCAAAAAATTTTTGACCCCTCCTCAGAAGGTGAAAATTGCATGCGAACGTGCCCTTTTAACCTATAGTAACGCATGGGCTTTTTCACTGAAAACAGGTGAAATTATTCAGGCGAAAATATTCAGACCCCTCCTGGTCAAGGGGTTGAAAGAATTCTGACCCCCCCCCTCTAACCCACCAGTCCCCTTCCCCCCCCCCCGTTGTTACAAAATGATCACTCCCTAAAATCAATAGAATTGAGAAAGTCTAGTCCAGACCCATTGGTGAGTCAATACATATTCTAAACACTGTGCACCCCGCAACCACCCTGGTGACCTACTTACAGCCTACCACAATAACCAGCACTGGTCCCACTGCTCCAGTGTGTAACTAGCCCCTGCAAGGAACACAGCCTACACAGCTAACACAGGTGAGCTGCGTGTGTATGATTATGTAAAGTCACGTGCCTTTATTAATTGGACATTGTAGGTGTTATGAGTAAGGAGAGTTATTATTTGGGCCTACAGAATAGAAAGTTTCAACCGTAAAAATGTTGTTACATTGGAGAATAGAGGAAGATGTGGAGTTTCCATGTGAATAGCTTAAATGCTGGTAGTGCATGGAGGTGTGACTTAGTCCATGAGCCAGAGGGGGTAATCGGTATCATTTGGGGCACCAAGGTTCATGCTAATTTATTTTTAAAGTTAAGGGTCTAGGGATCATATTTTTTTGTGTTAGCACTTTGGCCGTGGTAGCCATCATGGTCAGTTCGACCCGTTTCCATGGCAACCAGGTAAAATTTTGAGATTTATAGAAAATATACATATTTGTCCATAACTTTAGCATAAATCTTTTTACATGATTCCAAGGTCAAGGTCATGATTTTCAAGGTCAAAGTTTAAACAATGGCCTAAAATTAGCCCTATGTCACCTTCCAAATTTTCTATTTACCTTATAATAGCGTAAATGTCAACCATTTCAAGTTTCCTGATAGTGAAGGACTCTAGCTCACAGAATATGGAGGATGGACCTACATAGCAGTGACCCTTGGGTCAAGGTCAGGCTGTTTCCATGGCAACAAGGCAAAATGAGATTTACAGAAAATACACATATTTGTCCATAACTTTGGCTTTAATCATTCTTTTTACATAATTCCAAATCCTAAAATATACTACGCCATGAGCTTTATTGGGGCTACAAATTTTGTTGACTCTGGCCAAGGTCAAGGTCATGCTTTTCAAGGTCAAAGGGTATAAGAATGGCCTAAAAGTAGGCCTATGTGACCTTCCAAATGTTCTATTTTCCTTATAATCCTGTAAATGAGAAACATTTCAAGTTTCCTGTTAGTGAGGTACTCTAGCTCATGGAATATGGAGGATGGACTTAGATAGCAGTGACCTTTGTGTCAAGGTCAGGTGGTTTCCATGGGAACAAACTGAAATAATGAGATAAATGAAAATAAACACATTTGTAACTTTCAGCTTCAAAATGGGCAACCACACTGGGACATGGTTGTTCTCAAAATGTGCATCCCGAAATGGGTACTTAGTTGAATTATGTCTCCTCCATCTGGGTTGAGAGCGGGTTTGGGCAGGGCAGCCTCATCTAATGAACTCTGTGATGACTGTTGCCCCTCCCATTCAGTCCACTGCCACCTCCTCCCTCCCCTTTCCGTCCTCTCCCCCTGCCATCTCCTCCCAACTCGCCTCCCCTTCATGTGCCCTCCACCTCCATCCTTCCCAACCCTCTCCTTCCCTCTACTCTCACTTCTCCCTTCCCTCCTCTTTCACTCCCTCCCTCTCTCCCTTATTTGCCCTCCTCTTATCACTCTCTTCAACTATTCCTTCACCTCCTCCTCCCCCCCTGTCCCTCCCTCCAGCACTGCTGTAAGAGATAGGCAGTCCCACCTTTTCTATACCATTAATACACAGGTAGGATAGTAGTAGGGATCAAGATATTTGATTACACTGCAACACTGACTAGTGCTAAAAAATAACAAACCTCATGTCATTTGTTATTCTAGAAGACTGGCAAGGTATATATTGGTGGAGCGGGCACCAGCCCCTGTAGGCACCAGTCCATGGCAGACTTACTACCAAGTGGTTTGACACCAGGTGGCCCCTCTATGTAGTTTTACTGCCCAATACAAAACCTGGCAGTTTTAGGTATAAAACAACTGAAATAGACTACTAATTCACATATAGAGTAATGATGGGGAAACTTTCTAATTGTTTGGAAATACCTGGATGTTCCTAGTCAAATATACAGAACAAGGCCATCCCAGTAGTTATGAAGTGGCAACACAATTTCTATTGCATTGAACTTGCAACAAAAGCAAATATGCTACATACAGGCAATATGAACTTGAAAGGATTCTTCTCTGCACCTACATGGGGAAATTGTGGAGGGAGATTAAGGCCAGAGGGTCACATCACTGAAGTCCATTCTCTTGGTTGGAAGAAGTTGATTTAAATGGATGGTTCTACTCTGCCAGTCCAATGATGTAGATCAGTATCAATAGATGTTGGAATAACTGGCAGATGGGGGGGGGGAGAGATTGACAGCAAGATTTGTAATATAAATGGAATTTTCAATGTGTCACCATAAATATTTGATCATATCAGTAAGCCAACTTTGGGCCACACTAGAAATCCATGTTGAACTGAATTTGAGGCCAAATTGCTATGCCTACTTTTAAACAGATCTGTGCCCAAATCGGTTAGCCCACTGTGGCCCAGACACTTTGCTGAAGACAAAAACTATTGGGTGCCTATCGTGTTAACCCGTTGTGGCCTACATTGGATGCCCACTGTGGCCTAGACTCGGGCCACACCATGTTTGCTACTTCGGATGTTACATTCTGAATGTTCTATATACCCTCAAATTGTATAAATCTGCATCAATTCAGGTTTTCTGATAGCAAGGGACACTAGCTTACAGAATGTGGAATGTGGATTTTAGATTTGGGTAAGGGTATGCCTGTTTCCATGGAAACCAATCAAGGATGAAAAATCTCTCCCCCATAGGCCTAGGATACTTTCCAAACATTTTGTTGTCCAAAATATGATTTACATCCACCATTTCAACTTTTCTTATATTGGCATACACTGGCTTGATTAAAATGTTATGTAGACCTGGATAACGGTCAATCTTGGGGTCAGGTTGGGGCTGTTTTCATATCAGAAATACACACTGCTAAACAGGTGAAATTCACTTGATTGACCATGGCCAATAAGTACAAACAGTTTGATCAATCTCAGCAGGGGTTAAAGTCATGCCATTTAGGGTTTAAAGGAGAAATGTAAACTATAGGTCATGGTCAAGCTGTGATAACATGAAAAAATAAAGAGATTGAGAGTAGATAAAGGGATTTGGCCATAACTCTGGTATGTAGAAAAGGTGACCATTTGAATAATTAACCTATCATGAAATCTTCACTGTTAAAAACATATGCTCATGACAATTGCACACTTTATATGAATAAGACTTAGACCTATGCATCAGACTGAGGTGGTTCCCATGGTAATGGTTTCAAAGCTAAAGCACATATTTGAAATTTACTGTAAATTCTCTCAATTAAGTGACTTGCTACAGGGAGACCCAACTAAATGTCTTCTTGGTCCCTTAAAGAAAAAGCCTACCCTATTTTCATGATAGCGTACTTTGATGGTATTTCGATCAATTAAAAAGATTCTGGCATGGATATTGAGATATGTGTCACTACAGAGGAGAGCAGCCGGTTTATTTGATGTATCTGATGACGTCACATTTGACAAAATGCATTGTTTAAAATAAAAGGTGTAGCAAATGTGTTGTTATTTGGAGTATTATAAGGTGGTGTATTATGATACTGCACAGGAACTTTCTGTTAGGTTATATTTTTATATTTCTCTAGGGAAATAGCAGAGCACACAAGAGGAAAACCTACAAAAAGAGCATCTGTTTGCAGTCTTCGAGTGCCATGCTAGTATAAATAGGATGCATTTTGTAAATTGTGAAGTCATCGGATGCACCTGCTGCTCTCCTGTATTGTGACACATATTACAATAACCATGCCAGAATATGCAGCCACCAGCTCAGGCCTAATTAACATGCATTCTCGCGAGATTTCCAGTCATAGGGATTGAAGACACTCTATACATGGGATGAGTGTCCACACCTGTAGGTGTGAAGAGTCCACACCTGGGGGTGTGATGAGTGATATTGATAACCCCCATACTAACCATACCTTTGAAGCTGTATTTATATTCTTAAGCCACTATGTGCTAATTAATGAGTCTTAAAAGTACTTCTGTGTGTAGGGTGGGAAAGAGTGGATTCCTAACCAGGAATTACATAAGTGACCCCTAAAACCAGTGTAAATCACATGCTGGTGACCATGGTGCCACCCCCATCCCGCTAGGTCAGAATAGTTTCTCCCCTCTACCTTTATAATACCCCCTCCCTTCCCCACACTACCCCTGCCGCACCACTGCATCGATCAATGCCTAGTCCTATAGGACTCAGTATGGAGGCCTAGTGGAGCCACCATTTTGAATTTCGCTGGTTGAGGTAAAACCAACTGATTAGACATACCCTGATGGGTACCTTGTCCCTGGTTTAAAAGACAGATAGGTGCAACTGGGTCAGACCAACAGGTGCAAATATGGCATGATTACTTGGCCAACTTCAGCCTTTGCCGGAGCTACAATATCTTTAAAGGTGACCTCAAACTACAGCCCTACCTGCTGGAACTTCCCATAAAGTATAGAATTGCACCACTGGTCTTTGTAGGGAAATAGAACTTCATGACCACATCTGCCCCCTGTGCTCCGGTAACAAAATAGGAGACAAAATACACTATATAAGAGACTGCAGTTTCTTCACAAATGAGTGTGGTACACTAATAAACTCAAATTAGCTTGTAGGTGATGTGAACACTAGAATCTCAGAGCTATTTAACACTAAAGATCTGCAGCAACAGATTAAGCTAGCAAAGTTTGTAAACCTTGTCATGTTTAAATTTACCTCTGGCAACCCCAACTGACTATAGCCAGGAACTGGGGCTAATTATAGACAGGCACTAATTAGGCAAATAAATTATATGTGACATATTGGACTAAGCATGTCATGTTAAGAGCCATTAATTTGTTATATGCAATTGTGCTGCATTTAAAACAACCAAGAGTATTATATAGCAAATTACCTGTTACATGCCCACTACTCAAAATGTCTGGTGCTCATCTAGGAAGATGTAAATAACCAATGGTATTTACTTGTATCTACTCCCCTAGTTTACTTAGGTGATATTGTTATAATTAGATACCTGTAACCTTAGTTTGTGGAATGCCATATGGTATACTACTGTCATATCTAGTCCTGACTACAGACTCGGTACTAAGCTAAACTAGGTGCTCATTAGCAATGTATGGTCATTGTGAACTGGTTTATTAAGGATGTATTGTCATGCCATGTTTAATAGTCTGTTTTCAAATCTAGCCTTAAGATAGTTGGTGCTACCTTAACTTGTATAGAAACATGATTTTGTAGTCAGGAAATATCCTGTGAAATATGTGTGACTAGATTTAAGTTACTATTTAGTTTATTACTATGGAGTTTTGTATCTCATCTGTGTATTTCATGTACCTTAATGAGGTTTAGATAATAAAATCATTGTCATTGTTAACAACCACTCCCAGGGACATGCTGGTCCCATCTTATCAGTTCTTATCAGTGTGTGTCATGGAACCAGCTCCAGACCAACTAGTGGCCAATATAATAGCTATGGCTTATTTAAGGGGGCCATGCATAAATTACGTCATGCAAAATTTGACCTTTTTTGACCCCCCTCATCTTTTTTTTGGTCAATTATGCAATGCTGAAGGTATATGGAAAATTAATTCTGTCATGCCGGGCCTGCTCTATCCCTTCCAGCATGATGTCATTTGTGTATAGCCCCATGGGTCTGGACTACTGAATTTGATGGTGGTGTTTTAGGATGGGTTTATCTGCTCAGTGAGAAACTCGTGGACGACAACATAGGGCTGGAACAACAGTGGTTCTATAATGGAAGCCGTACAAGAAAGCCTCGGTACCCGTTACATGCTCAGCTTTTACCAAAGAGCGAGTGTCTTATATCAACAAATCCTATGCAAATTGCCCAGACCTGTCCACTCGGGCCAAAATCTTTAACAGCAATGATAACCTAACCTTGTCTAGCCTATCTAAATTCTGCAGAATAATCATGGATAATTTTAAATTATGCAGAAGTAATGATGCTAATAGAAAGACGGGTAAGAAGAGAAAACCCAAGAGTAGAGAAAAAAATCAAAAAAACCTTACCAGAAATGTTCCTGGTGCTACAAAGTAAAGTGTATGTGTAGATTAGATATGAAAGGGTAACAATAGATGTCAGATTATGGGTCCTATAAGATTATTCTGACCAGGTGCTAAACCCTGCCTTTGCTATAGTTTGAACTACAGGGTAATCCCTTGATATCTGTAGTGATTATTTATATACGTAACCTATTCATGTTTGTGTGCAATATCTGAACTCTTATGTTGACAATTAGCTGCTGATTGTCATCACAACACATTGAATATTGAGCCCAATACCAATAACTGGTCTATCATATCTACTAAGTCATTTATAAGTGTTAGTAACTAGTCTATTCATCATATTTACTGTTTATGGATCTGACTCTTCTTATTCATACATGCTGGTGATTAATTAACCTACTATTTTATATTTATATGCATGTGTTGCGGTGTTGTCACTTCATTCATCCACAGGTAATTTGAGGACTCTGCTACATCGGGAATGCCACTGTAACTATCGGCTAAACCTGATTCTTTTCCTTTGTCCCAGAAGGGGCTGTGAATAAAAGAATTGAATTGAATTGTTACAATGCTACAGCAGTAGTTCATACTTTTAACAGCAGGCCCCTGTAGCGGGCCATACACGGATCGGCAATGAACGATCTCGCAACAGGTGACATGGCCGATATCATATACCATTTTATTATTCCAATTATCTTAACATATTACTGTATTAATCAAAGAATATATAAGAAATTAATACAGTGAATGTCTAGAAGAGCGTTCATACATTCTAGAAGAGCGTTCATGCTCCACTGAACACCAGCTATGTCAAATATACATAAGTTACATCACCTTTTCATAATTTTCATTGGTGATTGGTACAACCTGAAAAAGAGCTCGTAGCTCAGCCCTGCTGCAGCAGTATATCATATACCATTTTATTATTCCAATAATCTTAACATATTACTGTATTGATAAAAGAATATATAAGAAATTAATACATTGTATGTCCACCTGAGCGTCCACGGTCCACTGAACACCAGCTAGGTGAATATACATAAGTTATAAGACCAAAGGAACCGACCTCATGGTCCACTGCACAATATAATGATCTAATGGTCAAAGCAGACTGACCTCATGGTCCACTGCACAATATAATGATCTAATGGTCAAAGCAGACAGACCTCATGGTTCACTGCACAATATAATGTCTTGTAGGTGAATGCAACCGGCCGTAACGGGTGCCTGGGCACCGCTGACGCCGTCATGAGTGTCTGAGCACCCAAGACTGAACAATAGGTTACATAAGTAACAACACCATAACCTTCCGGTCGCTCTAGCGTCGCTCTTGAGCAACCTAGGTCAATTATTATTATTATTATTATTATTATTATTATTATTATTATTATTATTATTATTATTATTATTATTATTATTATTATTATTATTATTATTATTATTATTATTATTATTATTATCTCACAGGTGGAGTGGAACAGAACTTTATACTTTATAACCAATTGTATAATTACTGTGTGTGGAAATTACCTGCATATTAACATTTGTATGACTGATACATAACAATACTGCCTAAGCTGAATAAACCAGTGATAACTGGAATAACACTAATAAGAGCTTGATATTCTTACTCTATATACCACTAGTCATATGATATTTCTCATATGACAACTTGATCATGCACAATTACTAGTATGACAGCCGACATGTGACATAGGCCTTAATGACATGAGGCAGAAAGATAATGTAATGACATAGGTTCTTTCCCAATTTTGACATTGGTCAGAGATGGTATATTCTTGGAGGTGACATGGGGCATGGGGATTTGAATTTCATATGACAAGGGTATTTCTTAACCCTTTAAGGGCAGAGCAAAAATTGTTGCCCTGGCCATGGGGACGGCCTCTGAAAAAAGCATAGTTCCTAGAGGACGAGCCTATTTTCAATTCCTATACTAATCCTATATAACTGGCATCGACTATAGTCGATGCTAGGCCTGCCATGGTGTCGACTATAGTCGATGCTAGGCCTACCATGGTGTCGACTATAGTCGATGCTAGCCCTCAATGGGTTAAAATCAACATGTGATTCGGAGGACCCCCCACATTCAGAGCCACTCATTTATGTATACCCTGCAACTTCGCTTAACCCCAATAAGTTATCTAGGTGGAAAAGCCCCCACTATATTTATATACATCTAGACAACAGTGTGGTTTCTGTATGTTTCTGGTGTATCGCTGTATGATGAGTATGGTCTAGGCTATGTAAGTGTAGTGTTCTACCCCTCGATGTTCAATCGAATCTTTCGATAAACAACGAAGAACAACTATTCAGGTTCCAGTTAAAACTTTATTGTCTAATAACACATAGGCATCAGCCGTTCTCGATCACAGTTACAGGTGGAAGAGTTTGAACTCTAAAACAGGTTCGACACTAGGCCTTCTAGTGTCTACAGTTGATATTCCACATACACCTCCTCTGTGCAGCAGCACAGAGGAGTACTAGAATATGGTAGCCGGGCAGCCGCCAACCATCGCTCACGATGGTCAGTCGGGGCTGGACTGACCCTGAGGAAGGCCGTACAACGACCTTATATACACTGGAGTCGAGGGCCACGTGACCAAGTGGTGACGTGGCGCCGGACTCCAGCGCCCCCGGGCGTCGGGTAATAGAGGTGCTCTCGACGCCGCCCACGAGGACCACGAAGGTACCTCGAAGACGACGCGGGACCACCACACCACCCCCCACTAGACTGAAACGAGGTCTCTGAAAATTCAGATACCCCGGATCAGTCTAAACAATTAGATAATAATAGGAACTACTGGATCCGTCGACATAGTCGACAGAAACAGTAGAGGAATATATAGAAATATAGTTTCTACTGTACTGTAGAAAAAAAATTATTATCACAGTTAATTATAAGGCGTTGCTCCATCCAACGTAGGAGACCAGTGTCGAAACACTGCTTCACGACCTGCTCCTGGTCGATCCGAGGGAGGCACGACCGGGTATGGCAACCGGGGTCGTGTCGTTTCCTCCC
This sequence comes from Acholoe squamosa, assembly GCA_949317995.1. Taxonomy (NCBI): domain Eukaryota; kingdom Metazoa; phylum Annelida; class Polychaeta; order Phyllodocida; family Polynoidae; genus Acholoe; species Acholoe squamosa. The sequence goes on from OX439038.1 coordinate 70,982,255, forward strand.
TGTCTCGTTGAGAAGCTCCTTCCAGCGTAGGAAGCCCATCGATAGTGTACAGTACTACTATGATGGTCCTTCGACCGTGAGGCCGAGGATGTGTGGCACCACCGGGCCCTAAGACCAGGGTGGCGTCGGATCCACACAGCTTCGCAGGAAGGTCTGGGGACTGGAAAGGTACCCCCACTCGTGGAGGGTACACCGTCGTCCGGGAATGAGTTCCCGGGGGTTCCGTGCTGACATCGAGACTCTGTTCGATGTCAGCGATCCAAGCTGAAGAGGAGGAGCAGTAGTATCATACTACTGATCCTCCGAGATGGACCCTGTAGCGGCGTCGATTTCAGCCTGCTCTCCGTCAGTGCGCTCTTCAGGGCCCGAAAACGTCGGCGACTCCGGCAATGGGGCCACACGGTCCATTGTCGTACTCCAAGCCTCGTTAGAGTCCCCCTCAGCATCTGAGTGGAGAATGGCCGAGTCTGCTGAGTCGCTTCCGTCGTCGTCGTCGCTCTCCCGACCTTCAAGGTCGTCCTTGTCTCCCTGGTCAGGGGGAGCCGTTGGAGATTGACCGAGGACATCGACGTCCCCGTCTATATCCATCGACTGTTCCGCCTTGGCAGGTTCTACTGCTTGGGCGGAAGCCGACGGGTCCGGGCAGACGGCTACATTCGCCGTGGCCAGAGGCGTGATGCCGTGAAGATCCGGATGGATCCTCGGTGACACCACTCTCTGGACCGGTGGCGGTGTAGGCTCGGTGGCTCCCGAGAGGGTTATCAAGGGAACCGAGGAGGAAGACGGGGCTGCTGGTGGGTAGACGGAGGCACCGAGAGACCTTCCCGGGGTGTCAGGCTTGTCCTGCACCACCTGCTCTCGGCCCAACATCATCATAGCCGAGCTCAGACTGTCCATTTTTGGAGACAATTCTCTCAAAGGATTCGTCTGAGCCGCCAGCGTCCTGACGTCAGGGACCACTCCACCCTCGACGAGGTACCTCTGCGCTTCGCGAGAGGGCTCAGTTCGAACGGGCTTCAGGGTTCGGACGCCATGGTGCTTGTCCTTCATCCATTCCGAGAGTTGGACCCCGAAGACTCTAAAGAATTCGCGGTCGATTTCCTCCCAGCCTTCTATGATACTATCCCTCTTGGTAATATCATATTGGGCCTGTGACTCAAAGTTATTGAGACGCGTTCGGACATCGGTCAGACGAGAGTCCATCTCCATCTGAACGGTCTGGCGCGCCTCATCCCTAAGAGCCGGAAGAAGCTTGTTACGGATGGCCATGTTTGTTCTATCAAACAGGCCGAACAAGTAGGCACTCGCTTCCTCACGAAATGCCTCACCGAATTTGTCGATAGCAGGGCTGCCCGTCATCTGTAGAAGTCCCTTACAACGTTCCACGAACGTCTTCGGGACCCCACGTTTGACGCCATCGCCGTATGCAGGCTGTGCCAACTCCCAACACAAGGTTGCTGTCGGGGTGTCGGCGCCTGTCACGACGTTGGAGAAGCTAGCTCCTGCTGCTGAGGTCAGTGTCGGCCTCCCACGTGAACAAGCGGCGTGGCAGCTGGGGTGCTGTCTTCCGCTGCCGCAGGGGGTTTGACAGGGGGAGACGAGTTGGTGGTCACCTTGGGTTGCCGGTCACGGCCACTCCGGGATTCCACCGTCTTGCCTCCAGTTTTACCACCGCTGGTGCTTGGTTTGGCCGAACCGGTCAAAGCAGTCTTCGACTTTTTAGGAGCCGGGGCCGGGGCGGCTTTCGATGCCTTTTCGGGCTTTGAGGGAGCAGCCTGCGGCTTAGGCTTCTTGGGTTCAGTCGAACCGGCAGACTTCCCAGCCTCTGTAGAGTGGGGCCTCTTGTTCCCACTCGTAGAAGCTGTCGGTCCGGGGTCCCGAGGACGACTGGCCTCCTGCTTCTTCCGTTGCTCTACCCTGAACTCGGGGTAGGCACCGTAGAAAGCGGGCATCAGTTCCGGTCTGATGTACAGGCGCTTCGTAGACGGGGGTGCGGGGGCCATCCGCATCCAGTGTCTAGTCGGTGCGCCTGTCTTTTCATTCCGTTCACACTTTCCAACCAGTGTTTCCACTAGTTAGATAGCGCCCTCGGCATTGTACTTATGGGGCTGCTTGTACGACTTGAGATGACGCGCCATCAAGCCCCTTCGTGAGGGGAGAGGTCGGGTCATCAGGGTCCTGATAACATGGAATGGTCTTTTCCACCTTAACACAACCGAACTGCGGACGGATGGCCCGGTGCTCTTCAACCAAGTGTCGAGCATACCTGCCGTCTGTCGCATATACGCGAGGGGGGAACCCCTTACGTGTGCAGTTCTCGAAAGCACACTGCTGCCCTGGATTGAAGATGCGCCATGCGAATCCAATCCGCTGGTGCTCGGGCAGCGACACCCCCGACGAGTCTGAGGCATTCGTGATATTCTCGATCATCGAGACATACCAGTCAATGGCATGACTATCATCCGAATACCATTCCTCATCATCACTACCATCCTTCCCGACGAGACTAGGGAGTACCACTTGACCGTTCTTGCGGTAGTCCTGAAGCTTGGTCAGTGGCCTGTCATCGACGTACTCAGTACGTCGTTTGGCAGTGATCGCTGACAGCCGCTTCCACTCGTCGACAGCCTTGGCCGTGTCTGGGGGTGAGGATACGGTGCTCTCCACGGCACCAGCATCGACCTCCGACAGCTCGGTTCCAGGTTCCGGTGGTGCAGTAGACTCGCTACTCCTTTCCCGGGCTGGAGCCTTCTTGGCTGCGGATTCCTTCTTGCTACCTTCCTTCTTGGGCACCTTAGGGATCTTGAAGTCTTTCAAGGTACCCTTGGATGCCTTCGATTCAGTGGGCTTCTTGCCCTTAGAACCTGAAGGGGTAGCACTTTTCGATGGAGCAGGTGTCGACGGCTCGTCGACCTCCATCTCATCGGGGGAGGAGTCCCTCGAGGTGGCAGCAGCTGCGACTTTCAAGTCGCGCTTCTGCTGCTTAGATGCCTCTTTCGCCTTCCGGCGGAGCTCCTTCTCCCGCTCCTGGGACTCGGCCAAGGCTTTCTGTGCTTCCTCGATCTGCTTCAGAAGGGCTGCACTTTTAGCCGAGGTAGACTCGAGCTCTTGCTCGGGTCTGGTCCTCTTGGACTTCTTCTTCTTCTTCTTCTTCTGCGACTTGTGGCTCGCCGAAGAGCTGTACCCTGACTGCTTGTCGGACGAGGACCCCATGGTTCTTCCTGAACTGCTGGGTTCCACCAGGGAGAGAGAAGACTCCGGGTCTTGAACCATACTCAGACGGCACGAGACGTCGAAGAGGGTCTTCGAGGTGGTTCGATCCGCACTCTGGCGGGTCGAAGCCTCGAAGGTGCCTTCGATGTACCTCGAACCGCACTCAGGCGGCTCGAGGGAACGAAGACTGGAGCCTCGAGAGAACACGAACCTGCGCTCACGCAGGTCGTGTCCCTTGACACTTAGGCAGGGGAGACCTCCTACACTCAGGTAGGAAGTCCCCGGGGCGGAGCGTACCAGCTGGAATAAGCTAGGCTTAGTCAAGCTAATCTGCGTCCGACTCTTACGAGAAGGCCGCAGATGTGACCTCCGTGGTGTGCGGCGCGGCCTTTTATCCCTGTGGCGCACGCCTCTGATTGGAGGAAGGGCCTACGTGACCAAGGAGGGCGAACCCTATTGGTCCATAGCGCATCACGCCATGACCAAATAAGGTAATGCTCAAAAAATAAAACGACTCACTCTCCCCTCACCGTCACGCTCTGGTTCTCCAGTCGCAATGTTTGCATATGCCGTTATTTACTATGCGGTCTATGGGTTCCAACACTATTAACATGGATAATTTGGGCACCCCCCCCCCTTCATCAGACTACCGGGATTAAAAAAAAATGGTTCCAATATGGATCTACCCTTCGGGCAGAATCCACCAGCCTATGCTGGGAACCCATCCTCACAGTCAGAATAAAAGTCGGAGGCCCCATATTTCCATGTTTCTAGCATCAGGTTGTCTCAAACTAAGAGGCAATCGTATGACTTCTCGTTGTGTAATTTTTTATTCACCGTCGGCTTCACGTCCACAGACAGATTTACTCAAGAACGGCACCCGTTATTTTAAAGCCTCATTAAAAAAACAGGTTAGTAAAGCTTCTGCTTAGTATTGTGCGAATCATCGATTACTGAGTAGGGTTTAATCTAGGACTTTTCCTGATTCTAACCTTTACTATAGGAACGAGTGTTGAGCCTCGGGGCGGGTTACTATCACCCCCTCCTAGCCCGCCGTCCTTTGATGTGGCCGGGCCGACCGGGCTATTAACCCGTTTCCGTCGGCGTCTGCCTCCCATCACTTGTGACGGTGTGGATGTAGGAGCCAGAGTATTTGCTCTGGATTTCCTTTCATCCTCGACACTCGCTGACCGTTCCTTTGATGAGCCTTGGCGCTTAAGCCTCGCTCGAGTCATAGGTCCGGACTGGAGTGACTGATCTTTGACTTCAATCGAGACGTTTCGATGTGAAGTCGTTCGCACCTTCGAGGGGGGGTCGGGCTCCCGACATCCCTTCAAAGGTTGTTTAGATGCTTTCGACTTATCTCGACGGGCCGGTCGACCACGGCGCCGCTTTGATGGTTTACTGGCATCCAACACCTCCACCTCGCTCAGTTTTCGAGCCATTTGCTGTCGTTTTCGATGACCCTGCGCAGTTTGTTTTTTAGACTGAACTTCCGGCCGCGATCTTTCGATCTCTATTTCGACCTGTCCAGAAACAGACTTAGCCCTTTTCGTAGCCTTACGAGAAGGTGAATCATCATCAAGTTGTGGTTGCAACAACTCGACAGTTTGTGATAGCTCTACGCCCAACCACCGGCGCACTCTATCGACATTGCTCTTCTGCAACCATCCGCGGGATGATCGAAGTAATAATGTCGACTCAGAGAGGACAGAATCTACTACGAACGGCCCATCCCAGTTGGGAGCAAGCTTCATAGCTGCCTGGGGGGTGTGGTACCTCACCACCTGTTCCCCAACTGAGTATCTTCTCTGCTTTAGCCCATAGTCATACCCAACCTTCTGGCGTTCCGCAGATTTACCTAGGTTTTCTCTTACCATGCTGTAACTCTCTCTCAATCGGTCACGAAGTTGTTCCACGAAAGTGACGGAACAAGGGACTTCGAGTGGGTTTTCGATTGAGCCGAAAATCACATCCGCTGGCATGAGAATTTCTTCCCCGAATACCATCATATTTGGACTGCATCCAGTAGAACTGTGTTCAGAGCTGTTATATGCGGACACCACATATTTAGCCTGTTCATCCCAGTCGTCCATATGTTTGTCTACCAACATAGTCAGACTCTGAATCAATGTTCTATTGAACCTTTCTACCTGACCATCGCTCTGTGGTCTGTACGGATTGGTTCTCTGTTTTACAATCGTCAAATATTCACACATCTCAGAGAAGAGTCGAGACTCAAATTCTCGACCTTGGTCGGAATGCAGAAGCAACGGGACTCCAAAGGTCAAAACCCATTCGTCCACGAAGGCCTCTGCACAGGTCTCTGCTGTGTGATTTGGTAGGGGAATAGCGCGTACATACTTGGTGAAGTAATCCTGGATTACTAACATGCAAGTATTCTTGTTTGGCGTGGGTGCAAATCCCGAGATGATATCCATAGCTTTCCTCCCGAATCTCACCCCGAACAACTCTTGGTGCAGAGGAGACTTACCCATGCCCTCGCCGGGCTTTACCAGGCAACAGGTAGGACAATGCCGAACCCACCGACCTATGTCCTTTCCCATTCCGGGCCAGTAATATCTCCTTTTCACTTTCTCGTGCGTTCGTTTACGACCAAAATGTGCCGCCGTTCGGTGTCCATGGCAAAAGGAGAGTACCTCACCCCTCAGTTGGTGTGGTACAACTACTTGAATCGTGCGTCTAGCTCGACCCGCCTCGACTTTCCAACGACACAACAAGCCTTCACGGAAGGTTAATAGAGGCCATTGCCCTATTAATTTCCGTACCTCGGCGCTCTCGATTGATACATCAGGCCTAGTGGGTTTAGCCCCCTTAACTAGCCATTCAGCAACTCATTTGATGTCGGTGTCCGCTTTCTGAGCATCAATGAGTTCATCGAGAGACCAAAATGCAACACCCACCCGGCTGTCTACTAAACTACCTACAGCTGCCAAAACAGCATTATGACTGCCACAGTCTGTGCAATCCGACCTCTGGCATAGCCGCACAGGGATACGACTAAGACCATCGGCGTTTAGATGCTTGGCCCCACTTCGATGTTCGATCTTAGAGTTTTCGAGACCGAACTCCGAAAGGTGGGCCAGCCACCTACCCATCATTCCTTCAGCATCTTTGAAATTCAGGAGCCATTTCAAAGACGAATGATCGGTGCGGATAGTGAAGTTACCACCATAGAGGTAGTGCCTAAACTTCTTGGTGTACACGACAACTGCCAGCAGTTCCCTTTTGGTGGTGCAGTAGTTTCGTTGTGTTTTACTTAGAGTGTTGCTAGCAAACGAGATCGGGACCTCTGCTCCATCCTGCACTTGGGATAGAACAGCCCCGATCGCGGTATTACTGGCGTCAGTGTCCAAGATAAAACGACCGTCGGGTGTGGGGAATCGAAGCACAGGTGTCTCCCTGAAACTTCGTTTTAACTCGACAAAGGCATGTTCGGCTCTTTCTGTCCACGCGAATGCCTCGTAACGACCTCTACTACCTTTAGGTTTTTGGATCACTAAGTCCTGTAAAGGACTCACGAGTTCCGCGAACCCCGGGATGAACTCTCGGTAGTAGGAACAAAAACCAATGAAGGATCGAATTTCCTTCACTGTAGTGGGCCTAGCCCAAGTCATTACATCGCTAATTTTCCCCGGGTTGGCTTCTATACCCTGTTCAGACACGATTCGGCCCAGGTACTCGACTGAAGTCCTAAAAAGTTGACACTTTTTAGGTTTCAACTTCAGTCCCCATGCTCGAATCCTGTTGAAAACTTCTGCCAGATTCGCCATTGCTTCATCCGTCGTTTTGCCGAAGATGATGATATCATCGAGGTAAACCAGGCAACTTTTACCCAGCAAACCTCTCAACATCTCCTCCATCATTCGCTCGAATGTGGCGGGGGCGTTACACAAACCAAACGCCATTCGATCGAACTCGTAGAGCCCCGTCTGGTAGGAAAAAGCGGTTTTCTCGACGTCGTCGGGATTCATCCCGATCTGCCAATATCCAGATTGGAGATCGAGACAACTAAACCACTTGTTTCCTCCTAGGGCATCCAAGGATTCGTCGATGCGCGGGAGGGGGTAGGCATTTTTCTTAGTCACTCCATTCAGACATCGATTATCGACGCAGAATCTCATGGTCCCATCCTTCTTCGTCACCATCTGGACGGGACTGGACCAGGGACTAGTACTTGGCCTAACCACCCCCGTATCCAACATCTCCTTAAGTTGTTCATCCGCCGCAGCTTTCTTGCTGAGCGGAATCCTTCTATAAGGGACTCGGATAGGTTGTGCGTCACCCGTGTCGATGTTATGCAGACATCGATCGGTGCGCCCTAATGGTTCATCTGGGGATTTAAAGACATCCACATGCTTACGTAGTAAGGCGGACAGCTTCAGTCTTTCTTCTGGCTGGGTCAGGTGGGTGTCGCCATACATGTCTAACAGCCAGGTAGGGACCTCCCCTCGAGAAGTTTCGATGTGAAGTCGTTCGCACCTTCGAGGGGGGGTCGGGCTCCCGACATCCCTTCAAAGGTTGTTTAGATGCTTTCGACTTATCTCGACGGGCCGGTCGACCACGGCGCCGCTTTGATGGTTTACTGGCATCCAACACCTCCACCTCGCTCAGTTTTCGAGCCATTTGCTGTCGTTTTCGATGACCCTGCGCAGTTTGTTTTTTAGACTGAACTTCCGGCCGCGATCTTTCGATCTCTATTTCGACCTGTCCAGAAACAGACTTAGCCCTTTTCGTAGCCTTACGAGAAGGTGAATCATCATCAAGTTGTGGTTGCAACAACTCGACAGTTTGTGATAGCTCTACGCCCAACCACTGGCGCACTCTATCGACATTGCTCTTCTGCAACCATCCGCAGGATGATCGAAGTAATAATGTCGACCCAGAGAGGACAGAATCTACTACGAACGGCCCATCCCAGTTGGGAGCAAGCTTCATAGCTGCCTGGGGGGTGTGGTACCTCACCACCTGTTCCCCAACTGAGTATCTTCTCTGCTTTAGCCCATAGTCATACCCAACCTTCTGGCGTTCCGCAGATTTACCTAGGTTTTCTCTTACCATGCTGTAACTCTCTCTCAATCGGTCACGAAGTTGTTCCACGAAAGTGACGGAACAAGGGACTTCGAGTGGGTTTTCGATTGAGCCGAAAATCACATCCGCTGGCATGAGAATTTCTTCCCCGAATACCATCATATTTGGACTGCATCCAGTAGAACTGTGTTCAGAGCTGTTATATGCGGACACCACATATTTAGCCTGTTCATCCCAGTCGTCCATATGTTTGTCTACCAACATAGTCAGACTCTGAATCAATGTTCTATTGAACCTTTCTACCTGACCATCGCTCTGTGGTCTGTACGGATTGGTTCTCTGTTTTACAATCGTCAAATATTCACACATCTCAGAGAAGAGTCGAGACTCAAATTCTCGACCTTGGTCGGAATGCAGAAGCAACGGGACTCCAAAGGTCAAAACCCATTCGTCCACGAAGGCCTCTGCACAGGTCTCTGCTGTGTGATTTGGTAGGGGAATAGCGCGTACATACTTGGTGAAGTAATCCTGGATTACTAACATGCAAGTATTCTTGTTTGGCGTGGGTGCAAATCCCGAGATGATATCCATAGCTATCCTCCCGAATCTCACCCCGAACAACTCTTGGTGCAGAGGAGACTTACCCATGCCCTCGCCGGGCTTTACCAGGCAACAGGTAGGACAATGCCGAACCCACCGACCTATGTCCTTTCCCATTCCGGGCCAGTAATATCTCCTTTTCACTTTCTCGTGCGTTCGTTTACGACCAAAATGTGCCGCCGTTCGGTGTCCATGGCAAAAGGAGAGTACCTCACCCCTCAGTTGGCGTGGTACAACTACTTGAATCGTGCGTCTAGCTCGACCCGCCTCGACTTTCCAACGACACAACAAGCCTTCACGGAAGGTTAATAGAGGCCATTGCCCTATTAATTTCCGTACCTCGGCACTCTCGATTGATACATCAGGCCTAGTGGGTTTAGCCCCCTTAACTAGCCATTCAGCAACTCATTTGATGTCGGTGTCCGCTTTCTGAGCATCAATGAGTTCATCGAGAGACCAAAATGCAACACCCACCCGGCTGTCTACTAAACTACCTACAGCTGCCAAAACAGCATTATGACTGCCACAGTCTGTGCAATCCGACCTCTGGCATAGCCGCACAGGGATACGACTAAGACCATCGGCGTTTAGATGCTTGGCCCCACTTCGATGTTCGATCTTAGAGTTTTCGAGACCGAACTCCGAAAGGTGGGCCAGCCACCTACCCATCATTCCTTCAGCATCTTTGAAATTCAGGAGCCATTTCAAAGACGAATGATCGGTGCGGATAGTGAAGTTACCACCATAGAGGTAGTGCCTAAACTTCTTGGTGTACACGACAACTGCCAGCAGTTCCCTTTTGGTGGTGCAGTAGTTTCGTTGTGTTTTACTTAGAGTGTTGCTAGCAAACGAGATCGGGACCTCTGCTCCATCCTGCACTTGGGATAGAACAGCCCCGATCGCGGTATTACTGGCGTCAGTGTCCAAGATAAAACGACCGTCGGGTGTGGGGAATCGAAGCACAGGTGTCTCCCTGAAACTTCGTTTTAACTCGACAAAGGCATGTTCGGCTCTTTCTGTCCACGCGAATGCCTCGTAACGACCTCTACTACCTTTAGGTTTTTGGATCACTAAGTCCTGTAAAGGACTCACGAGTTCCGCGAACCCCGGGATGAACTCTCGGTAGTAGGAACAAAAACCAATGAAGGATCGAATTTCCTTCACTGTAGTGGGCCTAGCCCAAGTCATTACATCGCTAATTTTCCCCGGGTTGGCTTCTATACCCTGTTCAGACACGATTCGGCCCAGGTACTCGACTGAAGTCCTAAAAAGTTGACACTTTTTAGGTTTCAACTTCAGTCCCCATGCTCGAATCCTGTTGAAAACTTCTGCCAGATTCGCCATTGCTTCATCCGTCGTTTTGCCGAAGATGATGATATCATCGAGGTAAACCAGGCAACTTTTACCCAGCAAACCTCTCAACATCTCCTCCATCATTCGCTCGAATGTGGCGGGGGCGTTACACAAACCAAACGCCATTCGATCAAACTCGTAGAGCCCCGTCTGGTAGGAAAAAGCAGTTTTCTCGACGTCGTCGGGATTCATCCCGATCTGCCAATATCCAGATTGGAGATCGAGACAACTAAACCACTTGTTTCCTCCTAGGGCATCCAAGGATTCGTCGATGCGCGGGAGGGGGTAGGCATTTTTCTTAGTCACTCCATTCAGACATCGATAATCGACGCAGAATCTCATGGTCCCATCCTTCTTCGTCACCATCTGGACGGGACTGGACCAGGGACTAGTACTTGGCCTAACCACCCCCGTATCCAACATCTCCTTAAGTTGTTCATCCGCCGCAGCTTTCTTGCTGAGCGGAATCCTTCTATAAGGGACTCGGATAGGTTGTGCGTCACCCGTGTCGATGTTATGCAGACATCGATCGGTGCGCCCTAACGGTTCATCTGGGGATTTAAAGACATCCACATGCTTACGTAGTAAGGCGGACAGCTTTAGTCTTTCTTCTGGCTGGGTCAGGTGGGTGTCGCCATACATGTCTAACAGCCAGGTAGGGAGCTCCCCCGTGCGGGTGCTCGCGATTTCCGCCGTCTCGATGTCTGCAGCTTCTTGCTCGAGACGCATGATCACAGATCCTACCTCCGGTGAAGAGAGTTCACTGTTTCTGTCAGCGTACTGTACAGTACCGACCACCTGCCCTTTCTCCAGGACAATGTCTCGATTCAGTGGATTACAGACGGGAAACACTGTTCGACGGACATTGCTGACAAGGGCAGCCTCACCAACCAACCCAAAACTTCTCAGAGTTTTCAGGTCGGGTTCGACTATGCCCTGTCAGTCTCTTTCCAGACCGTCGGATTTTACCAAGACATCGCACCGATGCCTGGCAGGTATCCTAGTGGTCTGTGCTACTGAGGCTATCGATGACACTCTCTTCAGCTTACACTGATGGTGCTCTTCTACCGGCTCGGTCATGACCAATTGACCCGTCCTTGGGTTCAGGATCATACCGTATAATGCCGCGAAGTCGAGCCCCAGAATGCCATCGTCAGCCACATCGGCCACTATTGGGCTAAACACATAGTGGGTCGATGCGACCTTAAGAGGTAGAACCAATCGACCATAGGTCCGCATTTCGGCTCCAGACGCAGTGCATGCCGTTATTCCCTCGTAGAGATTATCTGACGGCACTACTAACGTTTTCGCGAGTTCCCGAGAGACAATGGTGTGGCTGGCACCAGTATCTATCAGGAAGTCTAGAGAACGCCCTCGAATCTCTGCAGACAGGTACCATCGTTTCCCCGATAAGGGGGCGGTTCCTGCTAGCATTCTCAACCCTACGTCAGTACTCAGATCGATCCCTCTCTTCTTCAGAAAAGAGAGACAGGGATCATCTGAGGGAAGCTCTGTTGCGCAGACTCTTGCCAGCTGCCGCATCAGGGCTTCTCTCCCGGCGTCGACTTTCACTTTCGATCCAGTCGAACCCTCGACCTCGGAGTTCGGGCTGCCAGCGCCCTGTTCCTTGGCCATTGAGGCTTTTTCTACACCGACATCTTCGGAACCCGACCGGTGATCAACCGGTGCCGCTGTGGTAAAGGGCTGGGACGGCCCTACCGGGACCTTACCTAGTTCCCTCGAATCTACTGTCATCTGATCAGGAGTGCCAGAGGTGCTGATACCTTGGCTTTTCGATGGTCGGGCAGCTCGATTGCCACGTCGAGCCGCCCGCCTCAGTTTTCCGTCGCGTCAGGTGGTAGACCTTTAATCGGCTCGGGGCAAGTTCGTGCGAAATGCCCCTGCTTCTTGCAGTTCCAACACTTGGCGTCGGACGGAGGGGTACTCGGCTTCTCCGAGTTAGTAACAGGGACATCCCCTCCCTCGATAACCCTGAGTAAATTCTTTAATTGACTCAGCGAGAAGGTCTGTTCCTGTACCTTGGGTTTGGAGGCCTTGTTTGGTGTTTTCGATTTACCAGTGGATTTCTGACTTTTCTTAGTCTTACTCCCCGCCCCGGGCTTCGAGTATGAGGACACTTCCCCCTGTCCCTCCTCGACCAAAGCGGCGTCGGCCAACGCCGACAATGCATTTGTCGAGGTAGGATTCACCAACTTCGGCAGGAGTTGTCGTTTCCGCAACAACTCGTCTGCCAAGTCCATGAGATCCTTGAGGGACATGTAAGTGCGCCACTCTCGAAGAACGTCTTGTTGTAAATCAACGTCATACAATCCTCCTATGAACAACTGGTTGACTTTGGTTATGAGCCATTCAACCGAGAATTCCACACCTGGATAGGCATCGCCGGCAAGACGTCTCAAAGCAAAGCCATATGCTCTAATGCTTTCGTTCTTGCCTTGGCGTCTCTTCTCCATTGTGACAATGGGATCTTGAAGGCTAGAAGTCATGGCTTCCATTACCATGTCGACCAGTCCATCCAAAGTCCCATCTCCATGCTCCTCCCATAGCCACACAGTATCAGCTGCGGGGCCATTTTGGAGTAACATGAGGAGTTGAGCTAATGCCATACTCGAGGTCCACACATTTACTCGACGGACGTGTTTGAATCCGTGGTACCAACGGAGCCAATCGTCCTTCCATGTAAATGGAGGGCACTCGACTGACCTAGTTCGGGCTGGTTCATGCCCGATAGAGGTATTTTTTAAACATTCTGCTTGATCTCCTGACCTGATCAAGAGCAAATGTTGTACCTCTTCTAGGTATTTGATGGTCCATCCCCATGTTTCTCATAGTCGTGTCCGCACGACTATGATTCATCCCCCAGGGGTTACCAGAATCGGCGTCACTCAGGCGCGAAGCCTCGAATCTGATATCCCTATATTTGGGTGGATCAACATGTTGTTGGGTCGTGGTAGGGGTCGAGAACTGTCCGATCACTCCACTTAGACCATCGGTGCGCGGCATCGAAGGAACAGGTTGGGTCCGACGTGACCTCGAATCCACTTTCGAGATGTCGTCGATTGCCCCCACCATTCTATCTATCTCAGCCTGCTGTTTTGAACGTTCCGCCTGTCTTAATTCCGAAACTAGGAATTCCAGGCGGGCATGCTCGGGCTTCGAGAGATCTCGTTGCTCGCTGATGGCGAAGAGCTGCTTGACCTCCTTCATGGCACGATCAAGGCACTCTCTGTAGTCAGGGTTTTCGACTAGGTCCTCTTGAGTAGCAACTCTAGTAGTGCTGCATTCACTACTTTGTTGCTTCTCTCGAAGTCTAGCGGCACGCAATTTCGATTCCGTCTGCTCCTTCAGACGTTCCTCGAGTGCGAGTTCATCACGAACTTCTTTATTCACCCTGGCTTCATCAGCCTTCCTGCGAGACGATATCTCTCGTCGGAGCTTATCGATTTCTCCACGCATGGCTCCCAGAGTATCCGAATCCTTCTGATCTTTCAGTGATTGGGCTACTAGGGATTCAGACTTCAAGGAATTAAGCTCGGCCTCGTGCCTCGCTTTTTGTTCCATTAGAACCTGATATTCCGCCATTTTATTTGCGTGTTCGATTCGTTCCTCACAGCGACGACGCATTTCTGCCTCGTCCCTGGCTCGAGCATCCTCGTCAGCTTGCATCTGACAGAGTAACGACTCCCGTTCCTGACGTAGCTGTTTGACCTGCTTTTCATAAGCCGTTAGGTGCTCAGCTACTTCTTCAGTATGCTCGGCTGATTGTTGGTTCAACTCATGCCGCAACTCTTGCAGTTGTTCCTCCAACATAGTCTTTTCTACTTCTTGTAGTTTCAACTTATGTTTAAGGGACGTCTGCTCGTGTTGGGCATCCCGAAAATCGTTTCGAGCTCTCTCGACACATTCTCGGCGGCTAGTAGCAAGGCGATCGATCTTCGCTTTTAGAGATTGACAATCCATTGCTGTCAATCGACTACGCTCGATCTCCGACTTCGTTGCAAGCAAGGACTCTTTTTCGCTAGAGAGCTGCTTGACCTTCTCCTGAAGATCAGTAAGTTCTCTATTCGCGATTTGAGTCTTGTTCGAAGCCTCTAGCGCTTGCTGCCTAAGCTGTTCCGATTTCAGCTCTATTTCTGTACTCTTCTCCTGAGCTTTCGTGGTGTTACTCGCGAGAGCATCAAACTGCTGGCGACCCTGGCGCAGTTGGCGTTGCTGCTCTTGCAGCAACTCCTCGTTGAGTCCCCTGCCACTGTTAATACTTCCTTGTATCGACACGGGCGAGGAACCCTCGAAGGACCAACTGCCAAGGCCCATTGGAGTTCCCACGGGCGAGGCTGATTTTTCTACATAGGACAAACTCTGTGTCCTCAAGAAATTCTCAGCCGCCGGAGAGAGTTGAGTCGATACTCGCCAATTGAGTAGTCGGCTCCTTTGATACAGGCCCAACGGGTCAGACGATGGACCTATTATCAGAGAGTGGTTCAAACCACCACCGATTAGTGGATCATTTCTATCCACTAACGGGCCTGTAGTCACTTGATGTTGGTGATTGGGGTCATCACCTTCATCCAAGTGACCCTGCATGTCGAACTTAAGCTCGCAGTACCTATGCGGACTAAAGTTAACAACTGGTCACGGCACCAGTGTAGTGTTCTACCCCTCGATGTTCAATCAAATCTTTCGATAAACAACGAAGAACAACTATTCAGGTTCCAGTTAAAACTTTATTGTCTAATAACACATAGGCATCAGCCGTTCTCGATCACAGTTACAGGTGGCAGAGTTTGAACTCTAAAACAGGTTCGACACTAGGCCTTCTAGTGTCTACAGTTGATATTCCACATACACCTCCTCTGTGCAGCAGCACAGAGGAGTACTAGAATATGGTAGCCGGGCAGCCGCCAACCATCGCTCACGATGGTCAGTCGGGGCTGGACTGACCCTGAGGAAGGCCGTACAACGGCCTTATATACACTGGAGTCGAGGGCCACGTGACCAAGTGGTGACGTGGCGCCGGACTCCAGCGCCCCCAGGCGTCGGGTAATAGAGGTGCTCTCGACGCCGCCCACGAGGACCACGAAGGTACCTCGAAGACGATGCGGGACCACCACATAAGCATTGTTGACCTGTTAGGCTTCCTCTGGATCCCTGGGTCCAGATCACATGGCAGGCAGTGTCAGTTGGCACCTATATAATAGTACTCATTTTGTTGTCTTCTAGGGGAAAGTTTCCTAATTTGGACCGTCTCTTAAATTGGACCATCCTTATTTCCCCTAGTGGCATTTATAACAACGAGGTTCCAATGCTGCCACTTTTTTTAATCAATATCACTAAAGTTCGTAATAACTTCCAAAAATGTAATTTCTGAGTAATTTCATGGACATTTTATGTGCAAATTGGTTTTTGGACCTCCTGGTTGCTAGGCAACATTTTTTTATTCAAAATCCTTCCAGATATTTAGATGTCATATTATACTTTAAAGGGGCCCTGGCATTGTAATGCATGCCCCCATTAAAAAGTCACATGATTACCCCTTGACCAATCAGGTCATCGCAGTTTTTTCGCTGGTTCCCACGATTTTATGATCACTGTTTGAATTGGTACCCATGTTGTTAATTTTCCATGCCAGCCCCCCTTTAAGACTAAAATGAAATTAGATTAGTTTCCCAAATTGGACCATAGTTGTTAAATTGGGTCCAACTTAATTTCATAAATTGGACCACTAGAAGGGTCCTCGGCCTAGTTTTCTAAATTGGACCGAAGTGTAACCTTTTTCTTACTCCAGTACAGAGCCAATTCACATATTGATGGAAATAACAAGAGGATATGTGATACGTAATTAAAGTTCCCTAGTTTTATATTTTCAATATAAGGAAAGTATAAGGAAATAGAGAACAATAATGAATATTGGTTCAATTTAGGATATCAACTGGTCCAATTTAGGCACATGGTTGCCTAAATTCTACCATTAGGCTTCAATCTTTAATTGCACACCCTGACTAGAGAAATTCAAATTCCTAGATTTTTATGCTATCACCAGAAAGCTATAAGGTACTCTCACAAAGTGTATAAATTTTACATTCAAATCCATAGAAATAACCACTGGACAGGAAAAGTCCTTAGGGGGTCCAAATTAGGCAACTTTCCCCCACATGTACACGCTTGGGGTGGAAAGCCCCCCTCCCCCCACAAAAAAAAACAACAAAACAAGAAATGCGGTTGTGACCGCGTAAAAAAACGCCTCCCGCCGTTAATGTCGGTATACCAGTGTTTGATGACATGTCTTATAAAAGCAGACATAAAGAAGATTTCACAATTATCAATTTCTCTATTCAGTAATTTTGTATTGTAAGACCTCATCACATGGGGCAAATGAAATCATCATAGCGCTCTCCCGTACCGCTTCGTGGTACCGCCGCTACGGGGCGTGGGAGGCGCTAAAAAAACACGTTTTTTTTCTACCAAGTGGGAAAGTATGGTTGCCCATAAGGGTCAAATTGATTTGCACATTTGATACAAGTAATGATCATTGTTGTCGTGTGAATTTGGAAATCCCCTATAGTGCATTCAGTTTAAGGATGACACACAAGGGTGAGAGGTCCTGAAGAATTTTGCGCACTCAGGTGAGATTCCCTGTTGGGAGGACCTAGATAGGCAAATATACCTGTTCTATGGAAACTATAACATAGGGGCCTCGATGCATATTCTTAAATCCACTTGGCAACATAGATATTTTCCAGCATTTGTTTTTGCATAACAATGTGTTATCTTGCGTTCATCCATTTCAGAAGGCCTCTAAAACCTCCAAGATGTGTGAAGATATGGACTGTGATGGTGATTGTGATTGTGACTGCGATGGTTGTGCAGGAATTGACTGCTGTTCATGGTCTGTCTGGGCTTGTTGTGTTGACTGTGAAGACAGCAGCTCACGTAGCAGACGTCGTGAAGACCAGAGAAGAAAACAGGAGCTACGTCAAGATGGACTTGTTGCCCAGTATCCAACAGTAGCTAGTGCACCCCCTTCAGGGGGAGTAGACACTAGTGATGTTGTAATTACACAACCCAGTGCCCCTGCTGCACCCCATTGGGTGCATGATATACCACCACCCTCCTACAATGAGGCAGTCAGCATGGAGAGGTCATAGTCTTCAATTACAATAAATATAAAATATGTTTGACAGTGACAAATGATGCAAATGAAATATGTAATATTCATCCTATTTTAAAGCCTTGTATACACATAATTAGATCAGTTTAGTGGACTGTTCTTTCACCCTACACCATGCTATATATTCAGGGAAAAAGCCGGGCTTAATATAAACGCATTTAAAACCTTTTTCACTGAAGCAACTCTACGCTGGGAGACTGAATGTGGGCTGTGTTCTAATATATGTTTAGCCATTGACACAAATCTTAAGATATTGTACACATATCATTTGACTCTTTATTTTATTTAAGGGCCTTTTTTAGGACTTGATATTGCATTGGTTACTTTGATTGTCATGATACATGAATGCAGCCCCTTTTAGAAAAAGAAGTTTCATATGTATTCATTTCACTTCATATAACTTCTATGATGAAATAATGGTTATAAAATAGCCATTAATATATATAGCCTGTGATACTCGCTATCTTCAAATACAAAATGATTGTCCTGTCAGTTGCCTATAAAAAGGACCTATATATTCATGATAAGATAAGCTGTGTGTATATCTTTTTCCCCATAGCTGTGAATTAGGGTAGGTAAAAACTTAAAGAATGACTATAGTTTCCAAAAAATCATAGATCATTTCTCTATATATAGTCCTCATATCTCATTGTTCAACCAGACTGATCGGATATTGTTGCTATAGCTGACAAGTATTCTGCAGCTATCATATCTATGATTATTACACGATTTCTGTGACTCTGGGTGCTTTTTCTAGATATTCCCATTCTGATACATAAGCAAATGTCCACGACCAGTGAATAATTTTGCATCGTATTCACTGAGGTGAGGCTGTCCGTATTCAACGATGCCTTATAGGCAGAGTTGAATGCGGACAGGCCTCACCAAGGTGAATGTGATGAAAAATTATTCGCTGGAGTGGACATTTGCATTTATGTCATGGCCTAGGGGGTTATTTTGCTTTGAAATAAAGAAAAACTGCTCAGATATGTTGAAAATCCAAGATGGCGGACACCCATTGAATACGGACACATTGTATTCAATGCCCCCCATTGAATACGGCGGTTCTAGTACTAATCTATAGTGACGTTCGTATCAGCCATGACATAACTGTTGATATTGCAGGTCCTAGGAGTGCTGTTATCCTGGATATCAGCACTCCTAGGAGTGCCGATATCCAGGATATCAGCACTCACATGTCACATGTTAAAACCCACGAAATTTTCATGGCCAAAGTAGGGGTCGAACCTGCAGTCTCAGATCCCTAATCCAACTCCCTATGCAGTGCGCGGCAGGAACTGACGAGAAATGCTTGGTTAGAACCATGTCTTGATATGATACAAAGCCCAGGGAAGTCACTCACATATAACTATTATACATTCAAAGTGTGAAAAATCCCCAGCAGTCTGGGTTGTGACCCCCCCCAGGTTTGTCGCTACTGCTCGCATAACGGCGACGACTGCGGGCCATAACCGTGAGACGCGGGACGCGTTCAAACAAAATCAAGCCATGCCAGGCGCCGAGGTGTGAGACGCAGTGGTCTAGTGGTTAGCGCATTGCACTCCGCTGCTAGAGGTAGGTGGGACGAGTCCTGGACAGGGCGCATCTTTTTTTCGCCGTGTGTCCTCTGCCATAACTGTGAGACGAGGGACGCATTCAAAGCAAACCAAGCAGAAATGTGTGCCAGGCGCCGAGGTGTGTGTACCAGTGGTCTATTGGTTAAAATGCCACCAGAAACTGTCCACATTCTTGCCAACCCAGAGGCTGCCGGGCGCCGAGGTATGTGTACCGATCGTGTACAAACACTATGGCAGGCTTTGAGTCTTGGGGAGGGATTTTTGTTTTCAACTTGTTTTTATTGATATTCTATTGATTATTTATTGATTATTTATTGATTAACCCATTGAGGGCTAGCATCGACTATAGTCGACACCATGGTAAGCCTAGCATCTACTATAGTCGACACCATGGCAGGCCTAGCGTCAACTATAGTTGATGCCAGTTATATAGGATTAGTATAGGAATTGAAAATAGGCTCGTCCTCTAGAAACTATACTTTTTTCAGAGGCCGTCCCCATGGCCATGGCAACAATTTTTGTTCTGCCCATAAAGGGTTAATCGTGTAATAAACTTAGTAAGGAATGAGCTAACAGGCACCGAATTGCTTGTATACAGGCGCCTCATTGCTTGTATCGTAGGATATCGTAACGAGTGACAAGCAATGAGGTGCCTGTTAGCCCATACATTACTTAGTTACTATCATATCATAGCATAGAGTAGTCTCCTGTAGATAAAGCAATAGATATGAACTGAATTGCCATCAAAGAAGTTGATATGTTAGTCAGTAAGCAGATCTAAGTCATTATGATGTTTATAGTAAAAACATATGATAAAAAATATCTGGCCATGTACATTTGTATGAGAATTGGGTTCAATGCACTGCATTTGACAACAAATATATTATGAGAATCGCCAGTCATAGTTCAAAGATTCCCTGAACAAGAGCATTCGAAGTTCATAAAGTGTTGAACACTCGGTGATTAGAAAATGTCGCCATATGTATGTTATCATTTATACACACTATTTTCTTTTATTATAACATATAGTAGTTGGACTCAATGTCAAATGTAGATCTACTGAAGGCAAAAAATATATGACAGCTTACTCTTTTTATAGATCTGATTATGACTAATGATCTGACAAAATGAATATATCTATGAATGTGCTTTATGGTCACACAATCCCTGTTATTGATACGTGTTAGATGTACAGTATTAATGTAGCTTCATATTGGAGATTCTTTATCATAGTGGTGTCTGAGTAGAGAAGATAATCGACAAGGAAACAGACCTATCGATATTACCATACCGAATGGACATAAAGATTTTAAGATTTATCAATTCAAGTTGTGGCATAGTTTCCAGTTGAGTTAAGTTCGTAGTACATGGACATGGACATGGTGTAAAGAATAAAAGGGTCATTGGAAACCATACAAATTTTAATTATAGGTATAGGTTCCAGAGGAAGAAAGATGATCAATTATTTCATATTCTTAAATAATAGGGCTCCCATACTCGAACCTTTATCAGAAATGATTTTTTCAGATGAATAAAGAATCATTATAGCCACACTCTTTCTCATTGTTCTTTCTGTGATTTCTTTCCCCTTTCTTGGAAAGCAATTGAACCTTCATTGGGTCTCAAATTTACAAAGGGGCATGTGATCCTAAAGTCCTAAACTCTATCCACTCTACATACACATTTGCTCCACCCACACATTGGCCGTAGACCATACGCTCTGCTTTAGTATGATATATCCTAGTATAGTGCAGTCCCTGACTTCTCCAAACAGATCAATTTGACTTTTTCAAAGTAGATAATATTATTTGCTAATCCATGATTCTATGAGTAAGGTCATTATCCTTAGGGTTCAAATTCTAAAAACAAGAGGGATATTATCATGGTTCCTGTGCACCCAACCTATTCCTGCCTCCAAAGTGAGGTTGAATAATCTATTCCCAGCAGTTTTTGGAAGGGGTAGAGAAAATGACCCGGGAGGTAGGGCGAATGATCCAAAGGGAGTAGTGAGAATGGTCTAGGGTGATGATACCACAGCTCCCTAATATTGCAGGTTTGCATATACGGCCAATTCGCTAACATATCATGCTGCGGGCAAACGTTTTGAGAGGGTTTGCTGAGGTTTTAAACGTCAGAAAATCCCGTGGTGTGCACTCCCAAAATGTTTGTTAATTTTTGGGCTGAAAAAAAACGTAATAGTAGACTCGTAATATTTAACGTTTTTGATGTTTAGTATTCTTTGCTAGTACCTTTATCGTCCAAAACATCTTAAATCGGTTTTAGGTAGGCGGGTAGGTAGGATGGCGCATGCAGGGCTCAGCACAAGGACATGTATAATACATTGTATAGACCCAGGGAAAGGAAACTAGGTGAGGTCGTGCATGTTTACGGCTGGTCAGCGAAGACCAGCAGCGACAAAGCTGGTGTGAGTCATTAACAAACCTGAGTATATGCTGGAGCTATAGGTTATTTAAATCTGAACTCAAAATAGAACCATATCTCCTCAAGATTGATAAGAAATACTCAATCCCACTCACAAGATTTAGAGCAGGAAACCATAAGCTGCCGGTCACAGTAGGCCGCTTTAAAAACATTGATATCCAAGACAGGCTCTGCCCACTTTGTACTAGGGGAGAAATAGGTGATGAAATGCATTACCTTTTTAAATGTCCCGCTTTTGATCAAGAACGCTGTAACTTTCTAACACCCCCCACAATGAGACTGGGGGCAGACATGACTATCTCTGATTTGTTCAATAATGCGGACCAGAAAAAACTACAAAAACTGTCACAGTTTGTCCAGTGCATAATGGTCAAACTTGCCTCATGAATGTAACGCCGGCATTACAAAGCAAATACCAACATCTACCTCTGTAGGCCCTAACTGGTGCTTCTGAAACTGATCGCATCTGATCAAAATCTTCAAGCATTAATTACAGAATCTCACATTGTATTAGCCTGGTCAGTGAAACTCTCCATACTAGTCTGGTTAATGAAGCTAGTAAACAGGTGCTACACTGGTATCCCTAACCAAAGATCTAAGTCATAGGTATAAAAAGAAAGGAGTCTTATACTTATTTTTGTATCAAATATTATGTTAGTATAGTAGAACATGTGACTTCAGTATTAAAATGGAAAATGGTGCTGCTGAAACCACTCTGATGGATCAGCGAATTAACATTATGTTTAACTATTTGTGTATGTGTGTGTGTATATGTGTGTGTATGTGTATATATATATATATATATATATATATATATATATATATACATATATATATATATATATATGGAACTATATACACTCGTGTATATTTATATAATTAACCGCGGACGGTTAGGGACTATTTGCAGGGCGCATTGGTATCTATGATGTCATAGCATGACGTCATGGTAAACACTCCTCCAGTATATAAGGGGGAGTTTTCAATGTAACCGTCAATTGGCTCGATTCACCTGTACAGGAACACCACGCTGGGTGTTTCCTTGTTTTTAAATGATTTTCTTGGTTGGTATTTGATTCTTCGAATCAAGATGGGGAGAAAATCAACTAGAGGTGCCAAAGCGGCTATTACTTCTAAAAAATCGGCTAAATCGGCAAAGAAAACGGTGGAATCGGTCAATTCAGGATTTGCGAGTGAGCTAGATTCTTCTGGGGTGGATCGGAGATCCATCTCACCCAACCATACTAAGGGTTTAGGAGGGGAACAGCTCATTGACCAGGCGGAGAGATTGGAGTCGTTGGAAGACGAATTGTGCAGTATCAAAGGCTTGCTGCAGGAGCTGGTGGCTGGAAAGGACAGGAAAGACAAGACGAAATCTACCGAGGGGGCGTGGCAGCATGCACGTGCGAATGTTTGTCAACGACCAGTGACGTCATATCACCAAGGGCGCAGCCGCGTATCCAGGCAGTGGTCTCCCAGCGTCGTTAGCAACGGATCGAAGTGGGACGGAGATGCAGCTCGTGGTCGTCGCCGGAGATCGAAATCTTCGTTTTCCGCTCATCACAGACCTCGGTCGTCTTCAAGAGGGTCGTCAATAGATTCCACTACCTCCAAGCTTCACACCAGTACCAAATGTGGTAAGTTTGACCATGAAATATATGTAAAAAAGAGGGAAAAGGTCGACACCGTAGAGAAATTGGTACTTGTAAATTTAAATTTTGTCCTGGATTATTACAAAGACAGCAGTGATGTAGAAGGCATGTTAAAACATCTCCAAGTTCTAGTAGAGAAAGCTGGAACAAAAATGTATACAGTGGCAGCCCTATTGGCTTACGATAAATCGGTTAGGACCAGGGCAAATAAGGATGGGATAGAAGCTTTTGGGGTTATAGATAACTGACATTCTTAGACACCTCTCCTATGATGGTACCGTTCAGGCACAGAAGGCATACGCCACCAAGACTAGGGGTACCAAACAAAAAATCTCAAACAACTCTTGCTATGCTTTTAATAGAGCAGAAGGTTGTGTAAGGGACCCCTGCAAGTATAAACATGTTTGCAGTGGATGCAGTTCCTCTGGACATGGTAAAACTGAATGCCAAAAGTCTAGGAATGAATAGGAAACTGTAGGTGGTCGATGTCCCATAGCTGGTAATGATTTTTGTTTGATGCTTGATCAAGTTATGGTAGGTGTGGTAGATGTCGACTTGCCTTCACAAACTCCAGTACAGGAGGTGAATGATACGGAGATGGTTAAGGATTGTATTCTTTCGACTGAGTCGGTAGCAGAACAAAATATTTTCCAAGAATTTAATTCTTTAGGAAATGATATAGAAGTTACTTGTAATAGTCTAATACAGGTTGGTAATGAACCCCTTTTTACTGTTAGTGTCGGAGATTTGCCCAGCATCAGGGTATATGACGATTGTATAAAAGGTGTATGTACGTGTGTTCATTACATTGGTGGGGAGAGAGCTCAAATTTTACCATGTAGGGTAGCTTCTTTCCTTCAACAAAATGGTCTCATTGATATTAGTGGTACAGAGGCTGATTTTCTATGGCATGGTATTGTTCAAGGGTTCAAAATTGTGGATCCGGACTGTCATACTACTTATGATTGTAAAAATTATAAATCAATCCTTGAAGGAAGATTCTATAATGAATATTGTGGTATATTATTAGACGAGTTGGAGGCGGGTCTAGTCTCGAAGAGTGTTAGTAAACCTCATTGTATCCATGCTCTAGGTGGTGTAGAAAAATCAAATGGCAAGTTAAGACCCATAACTGACTGCAGTATGCCTGATAAAATATCTATTAACAATTTTATGGATTCCACTAGCTCAACTTTTTCTTATAATAATATTAGCACAGTGACTGCTCAATTGAATAAGAATGATTTCATGAGTGTGGTAGATTTAAAGTCAGCGTATAGGTCTATAAATGTGTATGCACCTCACACGACCATGCAGGGTTTCAGATGGGATTTTGGGCATGGTGAGGATTATTATGTGAGCAACAGGCTAACTTTTGGTCTGAAATGTGCTCCGTATATTTTTAATAGGATCTCTGATTTTATTGTGGAGGTAGCAAAATTCTACGGTGTAGAAAGAATTGTAAATTATCTAGATGATTTTATAATTATTTCAAATTCTTATGAAGAGTGCCTCAGACAGAGAAATTTACTAACAGAATGTATGGAATACATGGGTTTTGTCATCTCCAAGGAGAAGGTAACCGATCCGGCACAGCAGTGCAAATTTTTAGGTATTCTGATTAATTCTGTTGAGCTAGAGTTATCTTTACCTGAGGATAAAGTGGAGAAAATGAGAGGAATTTTATCCAACAATGTTAATAGGGAGTATATCACCAAAAAGGTTCTTGAGAGGATTGGTGGTCTCATGTCTTTTTGTTCCCAGGTTGTAAAAGGTGGGAGGACGTTCAGTAGAAGAATTTTTGACTTGTGCGCCCGTGCTAGACCAAGGGGTTACATTAGGGTTTCAGAATGTACCAAGCGAGACATGCAGTGGTGGTTGGGTGTTTGTGATACTTTTAATGATAAAAGTTTAATCCTGAACGATATGGTTAATACCTCTATGTACTCAGATTCGTCTATTAAGGGCTTTGGAGCTTGGATGGGTAAGGATTTCCTATACGGAGACTGGACATCTGTTGATAAATTTAATCTTGGGGAGAATCATTTCACTGACCCTCCAATCCTTGACAATCTAAGAAACCATCATCGAAATATCAATGTATATGAATTATACCCTGTTATGATGGGCTTAAAACGCTGGATTTCTAGTTATAAAAACAAAAGAATACATTGTATAACAGATAATATGCAAGTTCTAGCTATGATTAATACAGGCAGGTCTAGGAACAAACTTTGTATGGAATGACTAAGAGAGATTTTTTGGCTGTGTTTCATTAACAATGTAGAAATATTCGCTACATATATTAAGTCAGAGGACAATATCCTGGCTGACCAGTTGTCGAGACTTGCATATAAAGGTATGCCTGGTAAATGTATAACTTCTCTCCATGATAATAATATGTGTTGCTTCAATTCCAGAATGGGAGAGATTACTAAACAGAAAAAGGTTACTTTTAGCCCGGGGTGTTTCAGACAATACTAAGAGAATGAGGAAACATCAACTCAAAAGGTATAAAAAATTTTGTGATATATTTAAACTTCAACCTTTTCCTTGTTCTCCATCCCAAGGTTCTATGTATTCGGTGTATTTGTCTGAATTTATGAAGCCTTCGTCTGTAAAAAATTACATGTCTGCAGTTTGGTATCAACAAAAACTTAAGGGTTTTGTGGATTACAGTAGTAATTTCATGGTTAAAAAAACTCTGGATGGGATCAAAAGGTGTAATTTTAATCCTTCTAAACTAGTCCATCCTATTAATCCTCAGGAAATGTTAAGGTTAAGGTCGAATCTGGACCTATCTAACAGAGCAGATATGAAATTTTGGTTGGCCATTTTAACTTGTTTTAGGGGTGTACTTAGAATAGGCCATGTGGTTAAATCCCCTCACTCTCTAAGGGTGGGTGATGTTAAATTTGAAATTGACTATGTCGTTTTACATATTAGGACATCTAAGACGGATCAACTTGGGAAGGATTCTTTCCATGTATTTTTGGTTAGGAATGATAGTTCCATGCTATGCCCATATAAGGGTTTACAACATTTGTGTAGGGGTAGAGGAAAAAATGACCTTTTATTCAAATCTGGTAGTATTGGTATGGATTACCAGTATGTCAACTCTAGGTTGAAACTCCTAGCTTTACAGTCTGACATAGTAGGTTGTGTATCTACTCATTCACTTAGGCACGGTGGTGCCACCTTGTTGAAGGATTCTGGCCTCAGTATAGAGGATATTAAGAAAAAGGTTAATTGGAAATCCAGTGCTGTGTATGGTTATATTCATAGTCATAAAGATGAATTATTACATCTTGATAGGTTGTGCCAATCTTATTTGCAATGCTGATTGGTATGTGTTTTCACATGTGTTTGGCATGTTTTTGTGTGTTTTGGCATGTATGGTGCTGATAGCCCCAAGGTCAGTAACCCACCAAACTCATGTGTTCTGTGATAGATCATTTATTATATGTATTATATATTAATATCCATTTATTACCGGTACAGTCTGGTATCATATTATATTATCATCCATTTATTACCGGTATCTTCTTCCCTGGTAGCGAGTTAACTTATATATGTGTATATATATATATATGTGTGTATATATATATATATATATATATATATATATATATATATGCGTGTATATATGTGTATGTGTGTGTATATATGTGTGTATATTGTAGCGATAATCTGAACAGTCCTTCCTGTAAACACAACACAACTCAGAACATACAATTCAACAGTTTATTAAACCCTGGCACCTGGCCACACCATCTAACTCCTACTCGGAGGCTTTGTCGTGTTATTCTCTGCCGTGTGTCCGCCTTGCCTTCTACTGGAAAATCTTCTTCCCCCCGGAACTACACGCACACGCGCTTTCATAGCAACCGCTGCTTCCGACGCTGGTGTCACATACCCAGCGTCGGACGCTCCGTCCCTTGGCTCGGACTCCGGGCGCCCGGAGCTCCGCCGGCCCCATCTAGGATGGTTCCGACTCGGCTCCGTGCTCCCTCGGTCCTACCGCCACACTCTCCCCTACTAATATAACACTACGGGGTGAGGTGCAAAACAACAAAAACCCCCCTTGTGAGGGTAGCTAACTTCTACATAACATATTTACAAGTGCAGGATCCCCTGGGCGCTGAATAAATAATAAACAACTTCCTCTGCCTTGGCCTCACATACCCAGCGTCGGACTCTCCGTCCCTTGGCTCGGACTCCGGGCGCCCGGAGCTCTGCCGGCCCCATCTAGGATGGTTCCGACTCGGCTCCGTGCTCCCTCGGTCCTACCGCCACACTCTCCCCTACTAATATAACACTACGGGGTGAGGTGCAAAACAACAAAAACCCCCCTTGTGAGGGTAGCTAACTTCTACATAACATATAAATATGTTTGTAAATTTACAAGCGCAGGATCCCCTGGGCGCTGAATAAATAATAAACAACTTCCTCTGTCTTGGCCTCGTTTCTTCTCCCCGGAACTCCGAGATGACTCGGTGAGGACTCCGCCTCCGGGCGCTCCGATCGCCCCGATGAATAGCTCCTGCCTTTCCACGAAGGCACGTCAAACTCGGAGGTGACTTGGTGAGGACTCCGCCTCTGGGCGCTCCGATCGCCCCGATGAATAGCTGCTGCCTTTCCACGAAGGCACGTCACACTGAAACTCGGAGATAGCTTTGATGAGGACTCCGCCTCCGGGCGCTCCGATCGCCCGATGAATAGCTGCTGCCTTTCCACGAAGGCATGTCAAACTTGGAGGTGACTTGGTGAGGACTCCGCCTCTGGGCGCTCCGATCGCCCCGATGAATAGCTGCTGCCTTTCCACGAAGGCACGTCAACTGGACCCCGGAGATGACTTGGTGAGGACTCCGCCTCTGGGCGCTCCGACCGCCCCGATGAATAGCTGCTGCCTTTCCCCGAAGGCACGTCAAACTGGAACTCGGAGATAACTGGAACTCACTCCGGGATAACGTCTCCGACCTCCCGACGCTCCTTACCGCGTCCACCTGGCCCGGCGTCCCTAGCTCCATGTAACGTATTTACACACGGCTTTTTCCGCCGTCCGCCCGCGACAGCCGCAGCCCTTGTCTGCCTCCGACCCTGCTGCCGCTGCCACCCTCACCACTTCCGCCCTGCAAGTACCAAACATGAAGCACCCGATGAGCCACTGCTTTCGACCTCTCCGCCCTCGGTAACAGCCACCCCAGTACTCTACTGCTTCCTGACCACTGCTTTTCCGCTGGCGCTGGGAACAACTTGGCCTCGGATGGTCTTGGAAACAACTCATTGAACTGTTTCTCCAGCTCCGCTATGCTGAGTCCCGCGGGGGCTGGGGACCCCCTCATTCGCTGCAGCATCTGGTTAGGCGTTTCTCCTATCTCTCCGTACTCCCGATGCACTCCCCTTATTATCCACTCAACTTTGTGGAACTGCCGGGGCGTCAGGTACGTCGGTATCCCTTCCTCCGTTGTTATCAAGCTGCCCCCTAGAGTTGGCTGCTCCCCTCCTTCTGGGTTTACTCCTAGTGCCGCTGACGGCTGGGTTTTCGGAGAAGCGCCAAGATTCGGCCCCTTCCTCTGGCCACCACTCCATGTATGGGGCTTGCCCTCCGAAGGCGCCTTCTCTGGCGTCCGGTATCCTAGCAGCACCTCCAAGTTGATGGCTGCCAGCTCCGTCTCGTCCCCGCTGATGGTGCCCAGACTGCCAAGGCTTATGGACGGCGACCTCCACCTACTTCCGGTGGTGGACCCCGAGCCCCCTCCTTCTGGGAGAGCTTTGTTGCGGCTGGGCGGAGTTGTCTCTCCGGGGTACCCCCGGGTCGGGCTGCTGACTGGGGTCCTCTTCTTCTCCGAGACCCCCGGCTTGGATTTATCCGGAACTGCGACCACTGACTTGGGTTTCCTCTTCCTCTTATCCGACGATCCCTCGGCCCCTTTCTGCTTCTTCTCTTCCGTACTCTGCTTCCTCTTGCGGCTTGCCCCTGGCTGCACTGCCTCCGGGTCTGGGAGCACCACCTTCTCCAGTTCCCATTCTCTGAACTCCGAGTGCCGGCTGGCAACGTGAGACTTCATGTCCGGCAGATAGTCCTCCTTTACCTGGTGGCCACAGCCCCTGACCGGGCAGACGTACCCCTTTACGTCCTTCTCGTGTGCCTTGAGATGCCTGTCCCTGTTGGAGCGGGAGGAAAACCACCACTTGGGGCCTCCCTCCTTCTATCTGCACCTATCGCACCTCCACTTTGGAAGGGAGCCCGGCCTAGCCTCCAGAGGCGCCGTCTCCGGTCCTCTGCTCGCCATTTCTGCCCTGATGGTGATAGTCGTCGGTTGTGTCTCTCGTCGAAGTGCTCACTACAGGAGTTCGCTGCAGACTGGTTTTCGGAGTGGCTCCGCCCCTCTTTATACCCTCCTCCCCCTCTAGAAGCGTGGGAACGGCTCCTCACGTCGCCACATCCGGTCGAGCCGTGGGAATGGCGTCTTTCTGCGCGTTCCGTCCCGTGCGCCCTCCGCCTCTTCCTGCCTCTCGACTCCCTTTCCCACGCCTCTGTGTGACTTCCGCAGGAGCTGTCGGACCTACCCCTCTTCTTTCTATGACGACTAGTCGAGTCAGCCCTGGCAGCCTCCAGCCTCGTCTGCTCCCTGCTCCAAGTCCTCTCTTTCTCATCGCCTTCCCCGGTCACCACCACCCGCCTGTTTCCGTTGCCGACTGCCATGATTACCCTCAGCCCGACCCCCCCTCCTTCTTTTATGGTAGAGTCGCTGTCTCCTGATTGGTCGGTACTGTTGCCGGGGGCCTCGTCCGCTCCCCCATCTCCGCCTACCGCGCTGGGGGTCGCTAGGGTGCTTACATCCACGTCCGCGCCCTTTCCCGCCCTTTCTGAGAGACCGTCCGATTTCTGGGGTTGGCCCTCCGGCTCCTGCCGTGTCGGTGGATCCCATACTTCGGATGACTCCCCTGCCTTCCCCGGTTCTCCGGCTATTGGTCGCTGGGCCTGGATCATCTCCCTTTCTCTCACGAGATTCAGCCAGTTGTCCTCCCCTGCTTGCTCCATCATCTCGTCATACCATAGGAAATTGTCGCACATCATCCTCCATCTTTTCACCGCTCTCTGCCTCTCCGGGTCTGCCCTTCTCTCCGCCCTCCTGGCCTCCCTCGCCCTATTTCGAGCTATCCTCCCTCTCTCTCCCTCTTCCTTTTCCGCCTCCATGCGTCTCCGCCTCCACTTACCCTCCTCGTCAGGAGAAGTACGGTCCACCCACTCCCTGTCCCCTGACAAGGGTGATTCCTCGTCCCAGGAAATGCTGGTTTCATCCTCCACTGGTTTCTCGGGGGGAGTCGGTGGCCACACCATGGCTGCCACTCGGCGAATGATGTCGACCCCCTCCTCTCCCCGAGTCGCCTTGTTCTGGTCCCTCGCCGGCCCCGACTCCATGGCGCCTCTTGCCTCTCTGACGCTGTCCTCCTCCGGCAGGACCTCCTTCAGGGCGTCGTAGTGCACCACTTTCCGGCTCCCCCCTTTCCGGATCTCGTAGACCGCTTGCCCTATCCTCCTCTCTACCCTCCATGGTCCCGTCCAATAAGACTGCAGCTTCGGAGACTGACCTATTTTTTTTAGAGGGTGGAAGTAGTATACCATGCGCCCTTCCGGGATGGTTTTGTGGTCCGTTCTCCCATCGTAGTTTCTCCGCTGCCTCTCCACGGCTCGGCCCACCAAGCTCCAAGCTGTCTCGAACGCCTCCGCCATCTCCCACTGCATTTCTGCTACATAGTCCCCGTCTGCCTTTTTCGGCCATTGCTCTGGGTACAGCAACCCCAAGGGCGTGGCCGTCTCCCTTCCCATCATGAGTAGGTTCGGAGACAGGCCCGTGGTAGAGTGAGCCGAGGACCTGTACGCCGCCATCACAAACGGCAGGCGGCGGTCCCAATCTTTCTGGTCTCTCCTAACCACCGTGGCCAAGAGCATCTCTATCGTCCGGTTCGCCCTTTCCACCATTCCATCACTCTGCGGTCTGAAGGCGCAGGTCCTGGTTTGCTTTACCTCCAACAGGGCGACTATTTCCCTAAAAAGGGCGGATTGGAAGTTGGTCCCTCGGTCTGTATGCAACTCCACAGGCGGCCCCAACCGGCACACAAACTCCTCCACGAAGACTCTGGCTACCGTACTTGCCTCCTGGTTCGCCATAGGATACGCCTCCGTCCACTTTGTAAAATAGTCGGCTGCTACTAAGATAAACTTATTGCCCCTAGTGGATCGGGGCAGGGGCCCCATCACATCCAGAGCCACCCTCTGTAACGGCAGCCCCGCCCCGACATGTCCCATCTTAGCCCCGCCTCCACCCAAATCCGGACCCGGTGGAGCAGGTGGTCCTCTTCCTGCAGTTTCTTCCAATCTCGTCGTTCTACCTCCACCGGGCTCTCTGTCCGTGCTCCTGAATCTTCCGCCCGCGCCCGAGACCTGGACACCACTCGACAGACCTCCGGCTCCGGGGCCCCCCATCCACACTGCTTACACGGGTCCCTGGATAGTCCGTCCGCGTTTCCGTGTTGTTTCCCTGGCCGGTGCACCACTCTTATATCATAGGTGTCGATGATCTGGATCCACCTCGCCAACTGCCCCTCCGGTTCCTTGAAGCTGAGCAGCCATTTCAGGGAGGCGTGGTCGGTCCTCACCTCCACCGGCCGCCCCACCAGGTAGTGCCGGAATTTCCGGAGCCCAAAGACAATAGCCAGGAGCTCCCTCCGGGTAACGCAATAGTTCCGTTTCAGTCGTGACAGCGTCTGGCTAGCGTACACTAGAACTCTCTCCTGGCCCCCTTGGGCCTGACTCATGACCGCTCCCAGCCCTGAGTCGCTCACATCAGTGTCCAATGTCAACTTCCCTTCGGCTCCGGGAACACCAGGACTGGCGCGGAGGTCAGTCGCCGCTTCAGCTGCCGGAAGGCCGTCTCACACTCCTCCGTCCATCTGAAAGCTCTCCCTTTCTCCGCCAGGGCGCTCAAGGGTTTGGCCACTGTCGCAAACTCCGGAATAAACGCCAGATAGTAGCCTGCGAGTCCTAGGAAGCTCCGGATGTCAGTGACGGTCGCCGGTTGCCCCCACTCCCGAACCGCCTTCACCTTCGCGGGATCCATTGCAACCCCCTCTTCACTGATAACGTGCCCCAGGAATTCCACTGTCCGCCTGGCCAGCTGGCACTTCGACGGTTTTATCCTCAGGCCGGCAGCCACCAGTCTCCGAAGGACCTCCTCCAGTCTATCCATATGCTCCGCGAAGGAGTTGGAGAAAACCACCACATCATCCAGGTACACCAGGCATGTCCGCCACTGGAGTCCTCTCATGACTACCTCCATAACCCGCTCGAAGGTGCCGGGTGCGTTACAGAGGCCGAAAGGCATGCGGCGGAACTGAAAGAGCCCTTTATGTGTGGAGAACGCTGTCTTTTCCCTATCCTCTGCTCGGATGTCCAACTGCCAGTACCCACTGGCTAAATCCACCAAGGAAAACCAGGAGGCTCCGGCCATGGTGTCCAGGCAATCCTCACTCTCGGAAGGGGGTATGCATTCTTGACCGTAACAGCGTTCAGCTTCCGATAGTCCACGCAAAATCTGGTGGACCCGTCCTTTTTCCTTACTAGCACTACCGGGGATGCCCAGGGGCTCTGGGACTCTTCTATTACCTCCGCTGCCAGCATCTTGTCCACTTCCTTCTCGATCATCTCCCTTCTGTGCGGAGCCAGCCTCCGAGGTGGTTGTTTGATGGGAGTCGCCTCCGCCGTGTCGATTTTATGCTCCGCCACCGTCGTGTGACCCCTGTCCTCCGGCCCCAGCTGGAAAGCGGTCCTCCACCTGCGTAGCAGCTGCGCCAGCTCCTCCCTCCGGCCCATTTCCGTTCCTTCCACCAGCTGGCGTACCCAGTCATCCGGCTCACCCCCTGCAGATCCCAGCCACCGACACCACTCCTCCGGCGCGTGCTCCGACTCTCCTTCCACCCTTTGTACCGCCCCTAGGGTCATATCTTTGTATATAGTAACTGCCTCCTGGCCTGGATTTAGCACTCGCACCACGGTTATTGGGCCCTCCGGCCTTATCAAGCTCCGGGCTACCAGGAACTTAGGTTCCCCATGGTGTCCAGCAAGGCCTTCCACCAGTCCCTCCTGTCCGTCCTCCCACTCCCCCCGTAGCGTTCCTTCCAGTACCGCCTCCTTCCCGGCTCCGATCACCGCCGTACGTGAACTCACTATCCGGCAGGAACTCTCGCCCTCCGACCAGACCAGCCGCTCCCGTCCCAGATCCACCACCAAAGCTTGTTGCCGTATGAAGGCTGCTCCTAGTATGGCCTCGTTCGGTACCTCTCCCACTCCGAACGTCAGACGGACTGACCTGCCTCCCAGTTCCAAAAGGGCGCTCCCTTCTCCCGCCAGTTCCATGGACCGTCCATCCACCGTAAACACGGTCCTTCCCGACTGCTCTAGCGACCTCGGTTCTCCATTTTTCTGCCACCAGCTCATCGAGATCAAGTTCATGGAGGCTCCCGTGTCAATCAAGAGCTGTATGGGGCCCCCCAAGCGAGCCTCCACCAACAGTCCACCTCCCCCTCTCTCCCTCCGTCCTTGTACTATATTCTCCGGCCTCTCTACTCCGACCTCCGCGCGGCCACCGGCGCAGATCGGCACTAGTTTTCCGCCGGCTTACCGGAGGTGGGTCCCCCAATACCGCCTTCCGACGTGCTCCTCTGGCCTTTCCTTTCCGGGCATTCACGCTTAAAGTGCCCCTCTTTTCCGCAGCCGAAGCAGGCTGTCCCCGAGGTCCTCCTCCTCCCGTTTTCCTCTAGATCTCTTCTTTCCGTCAGCACCTTCACTAACTCCACGAGGCTTTCCAATTTCCTGTCATTGGACAGCAGTCTCTCCGACACCGTCGCGTCCGCTGCCCTCACCAGAGTCTGCTGGTCCCCCTCGTTTTTTAGATAGGCCTCCCCACTGGTAGACCCACTGCCTCAGGGGCAGTGACAGACACAGCAAGAATCTATCCAACACCAGCGTGTCCCGGGTGCGGGCGTCCGCCTCCGGGTATGCCAAACGCGTGTACTTAGCCAGGTCCTCCTGCAACTCCTGCAGATCCTCCCCGGGCTTCCGCTCTCTCGTCCGGAGGAATGCTTTATAGGTCTCCTCCTGGTTAGCCGGCTCAAACCTAGCTATCAGCGCCGCCCTTAATTCCTCGTGAGTTCTGGGCTTCCTCCCCGCCAGCAACCTCCTGGCCTGTCCCGACAAACTCAATCCTAGAAACATGCCAGCCTCCTCTGGAGACCATTTGTTTGCCCTCACACAGAGGTCGAAGTGGTTCAAGTAATCTGTCAGGTCGGAGGTCCCATCATACTTAGTCGGCTTCACCGCCGGTCCCATCACCTGCCTCCGTAGGCCGACGTTCCTTTCTTCCCTTCGCCGCCTCCACAGCCAGCTGGGCTATGGCCTCCGCCAGTCTGTCTCCCTCTCTTGCCCACTCCTCTCTCGCCTCTTCCCGATCTGCGTTAGCTCTCTCTTTACCCCTACCCCCGGGTTCCTCTCCTTCCCCGTCGCTCGAGTCGCTCTCATCTTCCGGGTCCTTGTCCGGCCCCCCTCCGGCAGCTCCCAGCAGACGCTTGGGTACCCCTCCTTCCACGCACGGCCGTCCGGTACCAGCTTCAGTCCGGGCCCCGCCCTGGCGCTCCGGATTCGGCCCCCGCTGAACCGCCTCTCTCTGCCGTTCTCTCCTTGCAGCCTCTGCCCAATCTTCCTCCGTCCACCACAGCTCATCTCTCGGGCCCTTCCCCGGCGTAGATTCCGGTCTAGGATCCTTCCCCGCCCCTTTCCAGCGGAGTTTCCTCTCCTGCCCGTCCTCAACCCTCTCCGAGCCCAGCTCCCACGGCCATCTTGGAATCGGCCTGTCACGTCCTTCCTCCTGCCTCTCCGGTCCCGTCTCTCGTCGTGGGGGCCCCTCTCATCTTAGGGTGATTTCCTCGTCTACCACTTCCAGCAAGCTCGTCTTTCCTGCGGTTTCCATCTTCACGGCTTCCTTGATGTCATCTGTCCCGTCCATGTTTACGTTGAAGCGGGGTTCGTCACTAGCTGTCACCAATGTAGCGATAATCCGAATAGTCCTTCCTGTAAACACAACACAACTCGGAACATACAATTCAACAGTTTATTAAACCCTGGCACCTGGCCACACCATCTAACTCCTACTCGGAGGCTTTGTCGTGTTATTCTCTGCCGTGTGTCCGCCTTGCCTTCTACTGGAAAATCTTCTTCCCCCCGGAACTACACGCACACGCGCTTTTATAGCAACCGCTGCTTCCGACGCTGGTGTCACATACCCAGCGTCGGACGCTCCGGCCCTTGGCTCGGACTCCGGGCGCCCGGAGCTCCGCCGGCCCCATCTAGGATGGTTCCGACTCGGCTCCGTGCTCCCTCGGTCTTACCGCCACACTATGTGTGTATATATGTGTATATATGTGTGTATATGCGTGTATATATATATATATATATATATATATATATATATATATACTGTGGCGGAGACGGAGGGGCCGTTGGCGGAGCCGAAACCATCCTGGTGTGGGGGCGGCGAGGCCAGCGGTCCTGAAGTAACGCGGTTACGTCGGCAATAGTAGTCGGCGGAGGAGATCCTCCGACGCTGGCCTGCCGTGGAGCAGGCCGGGGTCGGAGTATCTGCCTATGTATAAATAAGGGAGTTGTTACTCCGATCAGTTAGTTCCGGGTTGCAGACAGAGAGGAGCAGAACTTAAAAGGCTTACCTCCGGGTTAATCTATATACGATACAAGACTTAGATGGTGTGGCGAAGACTGCCAGGAAATAAAAGACACTGAAGTCAAGCTGTCGGAGTTGTGTAATTCTTTATTAACCATAGAGTCGGAAAATGCTACATTGGTGACAGCGGTGTTTGAAGACTCACGAGAGAAGGAAGATGGCGGAGGCTTCAGAAACGATAAACTTACCTGTGGAGAAGAGGGATGCGGAGGAGATTAAGCGGGAAAAAGGGGTTTTGCTGGAAGTGGTGGACGAGGAAGTGATGCTACGGCAGAGAGGGGTGGTGAGGCCGGAAGAGATGAACCCGGAGAGACAAGCAGAACCCGCCGATAGAGCACCCCGGGAGGAGGTGCCGGACGCGGGGTATGAGGAACCACGCGTTAAAGAAAGGGAGCCCTACCTGTGGCCATGGGAGAGGGAGGAGAAACCGGCGGCCCGAAGGCTGAGGCACCCTAAAGGAAAAATGGGTGATGCAGATGCCTGGCTGGGGTTCAACCCGGGAAGGGACGATGGCGGAAAGGTGCTTTGGTGGCCGGAGGAGCACGCGGAGGTGAATAACCCGTGGAAGGGGAGCAAGCGGGCACCGTCCGAGGTTCGCCCCGAAACTGGGAGATGTGCGGAGGAGGCGGATAAGGACGAAAGGGGGGAAGGTGGAGATCCCCGGCAGGGTAGAGGAGTTGTGGGTCGTCCGGAGAGCGGCTGGAGAGGAGGTGCCGAAGGGGAGAAGGAGGCAAAGGGTAAGCCAGTGGTGAAACCCTCTAAATATGATGGCACCACAGACCTATCTGACTACCTCAACCACTTCGACCTGTGCGTCAAAGTGAATGGATGGAAGCCGGAG
Source organism: Acholoe squamosa (assembly GCA_949317995.1). Taxonomy (NCBI): domain Eukaryota; kingdom Metazoa; phylum Annelida; class Polychaeta; order Phyllodocida; family Polynoidae; genus Acholoe; species Acholoe squamosa. The sequence continues at coordinate 71,018,974 of OX439038.1, forward strand.
GAGGCGGGTATGTTCCTAGGCCTGAGTCTGTCGGGGGCAGCCCGGAGATTGTTGACGGGAAGGAAACCAGCCACGCCGGAGGGGTATGAGGAGTTGAGAAGGGCACTCGTGGAAAGGTTTGAGCCTACTAATCAGGAAGAGATCTACAAAGCGTTCCTCCGCACTAGGGTCCGGCGAAAGGGAGAGGGACTGCAAGAGTTACAAGAAGAACTGAAAAAGTACACTAAGTTAGCATATCCGGAGGCGGACGCCCGGACGACAGACACCTTAGCTCTCGACAGATTCCTATTGTGCCTCGACAATCCACTCAGGCAGTGGGTGTATCAGTCAACACCGAAAGATTTACAATCCGCAGTAATGATGGCGGTGGGAGTGGAGGCGTACCTAAAAGTGGAGCAGGAGAATATCCACAAAGTGCGGGCGGCGGATGCGTCAGTAAATGAACACCTAAAGTCCAATAAGGAGGAAATGAGCAAAATGGCGGAGTTGATGGAGCGGTTAGTTCAAAGGCTGGATGATCCGGCGGCAGTGGGGAGGAAGAAAAAGCCAAGCAATGGTGCTTGCTTCGGATGCGGACAGGAAGGCCATTTCAAGCGAGAATGCCCAAATATCAAGGCCAAGGAGGCATCCAAGCCGGTGAGCGAACAGGCTACTCCGGCGGCGGGAAACTAGAATCGACCTATACTAAAGGCCAAGTACAGGTCGAGGGAAGTGGGCCTATCAATGTGATACAGGGCCGCCGAGAGAGGGGCGGAGGAGGATTGATAGTAGAGGGTCGGCTGGCAGGGGCCCCCATCCAATTGCTGGTGGACACTGGTGCGTCGCTTAATCTGGTCTCCGAAGGATGGTGGAGCAGGTGGGGCGGACGGGAACGCCTGGGGGAAACGGCGGAGAAGATCTACTCCGTCGATGGGCGGCCTATGGACATAAAAGGGGAAGTGTACACAGAGCTGGAAATCGGGAGGCGTACTATCAATGTGCGTTTCATAGTCAGCGACACCGGGACGGAGGGAATCCTGGGGGCAGAGTTCCTCCGCACCAACAAACTAATGGTCGACGTAGCAAAAGGGCGCCTAGTGTGGACAGAGGAGGATTCTGTATGCCAAATCGTCAGCACCCGGGCGGCGGTGCTGGGATCCGGACAGGAGGCCATGCTAGAGGGAACTCTAGCCGGACCCTGGCAACAAGGGGACGACGGGATGATTGAAGGGATGGCCGGACACAAGGGTGAACCGAGTTTCTTGGTGGGGCGGGGGCTGGTGTGCCCCGAGGGGAGGGCAACTTGGGTCAGGGTGCTCAATCCCGGTCCTGAGCCAGTGGTGATATAAAAACATGACTCTCGGGGCTATTCAACGAGTGGAGTGCAGAGGTGGAGGCGAGGCAACGGCCGGAGAGGGATGGTGCCGGGTGGTGGAGAGAGGTGAGCCGGAGGAGCTAAAGAGCTTGGTGGACGGGCTAGTGAGCGGGACGGAGGCTCACCGTAGGAAGGAGCTTGCACGGCTTATAAGGAAACACCTGGGGGCATTTCAGAGGCATAAGGGCGACAAAGGGCACACTCAATTGGCCAAGCATAGGATTGATACGGGGGTACATCCACCTATCAAACAACCGCCGAGGCGATTGGCACCCCATAGACGAGAGGCTGTAGAAGAGGAGGTGGAGAAGATGTTGGAAGCCGGAGTGATCGAGCCATCCGCTAGCCCGTGGGCTTCTCCGGTGGTCCTAGTAAGAAAAAAAGATGGTACCACTCGCTTCTGTGTGGACTACCGGAGGCTCAACGCCGCCACCGTGAAGGATGCTTATCCCCTACCTAGAGTGGAAGATTGTCTCGATACCATGGCGGGGGCCGCTTGGTTTTCGTCAGTGGATCTGGCCAGCGGCTACTGGCAGTTGGATATAGAGGAGGGGGATAAAGAGAAGACAGCATTCACGACACACCGGGGGCTGTTCCAATTCCGGAGAATGCCCTTCGGTTTGTGCAATGCGCCAGGCACCTTTGAGAGGGTGATGGAAGTGGCCATGAGGGGACTACAGTGGAAAACTTGTTTGGTCTATCTAGACGACATAGTCGTATTCTCCGCCACCTTCGAGGAACATATGGAGCGGCTTGGGGAGGTTCTTCAAAGGCTGGAGGATGCTGGACTTAAAATCAAGCCCTCCAAATGCCAGTTGGCTCGCCGCAGAGTGTTATTCCTGGGCCACCAAGTGAGTGAGGCGGGAGTAGAGACAGATCCGGAAAAGATAGCGGCGGTGCAGTCGTGGCCCACTCCGACCACGGTGACGGAGGTCCGGAGTTTTCTGGGGCTAGCCGGCTACTACAGGACCTTCGTTCCCGAGTTCTCTACGAGGGCTAAACCACTGAGTGCGTTGGCCGAGAAAGGGAGGACGTTCCGGTGGTCGGAGGAATGCGAGGCATCATTCCAAGACCTAAAAAGAAGATTAACTGAGGCCCCTATCCTAGCTTTTCCCCAGGCGGAGGGACAGCTTACCTTAGACACCGACACCAGTGACACAGGCCTCGGAGTGGTACTGTCCCAGGAGCAGACGGGGGTAGAGAGGGTCCTAGCCTATGGCAGCCGCACTCTCAGCAGGCCGGAGCGTAACTATTGTGTTACAAGGAGGGAGCTGCTGGCTATAGTCTTTGGCCTCAGGAAATTCAAGCATTACCTAATAGGGAGGAGGGTGGTAGTCCGGACAGATCATGCCTCCCTGCGGTGGCTGTTGGAGTTCAAGGAGCCGGAGGGCCAGCTGGCTCGATGGCTGCAGATTATAAGTACTTACGACATAGTGGTGCAGCATAGGCCGGGGAAACTACATGGAAATGCGGATGGGCTGTCCAGGAAGCCCTGCAAGCAATGTGGACGAGAGGATGAGGAGGAGCTGCTGCATTGCCGGGTTTTCACAACTAGTAATGCCTGTCTTCAAAAACAGAGACCAGAAGCCTGTCCCCACGGAGTGGGTGGACGGGGTGGAGCTGCCGAAGTATCGGTGCGAGATCTGCCGGAAAAGGGGGGACTCCAAGCAGTGGTACTTCATGAGATCCGATGGGATGAACCGCCATCTCCGCACTCACGACGAGATGCAAGAGGGCTACCAGTGCCCTAAGTGTGAGTACATGGTCGCCAAGATCCGGGTAGATGATCTCCGGCGACACATTACGCGTATTCACCCCGAGCTGGAGGACTGGCAGCCGCCGGAGGAGTGCAGGATGCTACCGGTGGGCCAGGCAACGGAGGCGGGAGGATCCTCGGCGGACAGTAGCCTCGTGGCCGCCCCAACTAGCCCGGAGGAAACTGTCAAGTCCACCACCACAAAGAGGAAGAGGGGGAGTGCGGTGGCCAAGAAAAAGAAACCAGTAAAAGCCGCCTCCAAGCCCGTGGTCCCCCCGCCGCAGCAGGGCACCTCGGCGGGTGGAAGGGGTGCGGGGGACAGCCCCAGTGGATCTACCTTCAGCGGCATGGTGTCGCCAGGGATAACGTTGGAGGTGGAGACGGAGGCTGCTGTCGCCTCCAAATACTTGGAACAATTGCTGGGATTCTGCGTGGAGGGGACCAGCACCCCCCAGAGCTGTCTCTCCGTCAGGTCCACCCAGAGTACGTCAGGAAAGGGGGTCAAAAGGGCCTTCGAGCCGGAGGAGGGGGAGGAATCGGTGGAAAAGAGGAAGAGACAATCCCCACGGGGTAAGGAGCGGCAGGCGGAGGAGGAAGCGGGACCCTCCACCCCGCCACTGACCACGGGGATACCCGACCTGACACCTCTACTGAGTGGGGGGGAGGTGGAAATAGACGAAGAAATGGCGGGGAAGCTGAAGTTCGTCATAGGATTGCTGGTAGAGAGATATGGACAGTCGGGGGAGACCCCCACCAAGACTCTGTTACGAATACAACGGGAGGTGCCTCTAGGGGAGGTCAATGTGAGGGCCCTGGAGGCGGAATACGAGGAAACCAGGAAGGACACTCCGACCTCCCGAACCTCCATCAAGTCGGCTGCCTACGAGGACATCTCCGCCACGAGTGGGGAGGACGGAGAGAGCTTGGGACTAGGGGGAAATGGGCTGGACTCTAGCCCCGAGAAGCAGCCCCCTTACGAACTAGTCAACAAGCCCAAACCCACTCTCTCCGGGGCCAGCCCCGAGACGTTGCCCTCCTATGAGGATATGAGTAAACCGTCCCCTAACAAACCGAAACCCATCCTGAAGACAGTTACAATCGTGACGCCTGAGTTGCCGGAGAAGGATGAGGTGGAGGGGGTGACGAGGCGGAGGAGGTGGAAGGGGAGGATGAAACCAGCGAGGAGTCAGAGGAGGTGGCCATCCCGGCGTACGTCCAATCCTGCCCTAAACTGAAAGCCCAGTTCTTAGCTGTACTCAGCGATGCCAAGGAGGAGGAGCGGAAGAGGAAAAGAGAAATTAAACGGAAAGAGAGAGAGGAGGCGGAGAGGAAGGCCAGAGAGGCTGAGGAGCGCCGGAGGGCGGAGGAGGAACAGCGGAGAAAGGAGGAGGAGGAGAGGAAGGCCAAAGAGGCGGAGGAAGAAAGACTGAGGAAAGAGATGGAGACTAAAAGTAAAAGCCCTAAAGGAAAAGGAGCGGGAAAGTCTACGAGGAAGTTGAGCCTGGAGGGAGTGTTAAAAGAGGCGGAGGAAGAGGCCATACAAAACCGATCCATGGAGGAGGGTACCGCCCAATTAATGAGCAAATTTCAATCGGGTTCCGTAGGGACACCGGTGAAGGAGAAAGGACAGGTGGAGAAGGTACCAAAGACCCCCCCCGTAGAGCCGGGGACCTTAGTGGCTCTACCCAGGTTGGACAAGTACCCCCGAACCGTGACTGTGGGGTTGGACGGGCTAGTCCTTTGCTCGCCCAAGGGAGAATTCTTGCTGCAAGTAGAAGTGGGGGGTGAGAGTGGACGGGCGGAGACCACGGTGATGGTGCCGGAGGGGGTTGAGACGGTGGTCGGAGGGCTTTGGGACCCGGCGCCCCTACCCAACACTGAGACAGACCGAGTGATGGTAGTAACCAGATTACCTATAGGAGATATGGGAGAAGGGGGAATCGCCAGCACCGAGGGGTTGGTGGGGGTAGAGGAGGTGCACCGCCTACCGCTAGATCAACAAGGAGATAAAGCGGGTGACAATAGGGACGAGGAGGTGGAGGAGGATGGGGCTATGCCATGGCATTCGGATTTTACCGGGCCGGAGGCCCTCAAGGAACACTCTAGACGACTGGGGCAGCCTCGGACCCTAGGACCTGAGATGAGGGTTATACCTGGGGGACTGCAATCTTCCTCCATTCACACCCTCCCCAATGGAGATATTGAACTGGTCCATGTTACCCGGACCCGTTATGGCCGTGATAAGAAGGGATGCTGCAGCCGCTGCGGACAGCGGTGGCCGAGGACGTTGGCGGCGCGGACGACCAAGGCTGGAACCAACGAGGGCGGCGACAAGACATCCTGAGGCGATCCAGAGGGCTGCGGAGAAGGGGGAGGCGGAGGATGTCTGCCGGATCCAGACGAACTGACGCCGTATTATTGTATAAAAGTTGTTGTTATGGTTATACTCCGCATAGGGGACGGCGGATTCGGTTTACTTAGTAGTTAATGCCGCCTATAGAGGAGGTTTAAGTAGGATTTACTATGTGTATGATATGTGTAGCTATTTACTTAAACGCCCAGGGGCCATGGCGTGACAGGATTATTCAAAATTGGAAACCCATCTGCAGGAGGGTAATATCACACTCTTTCTCCCGGTAAGGCTATAGATTAGTTGGGGAGAGTGTGGCGGAGACGGAGGGGCCGTTGGCGGAGCTGAAACCATCCTGGTGTGGGGCTGCGAGGCCAGTGGTCCTGAAGTAACGCGGTTACGTCGGCAATAGTAGTCGGCAGAGGAGATCCTCCGACGCTGGCCTGCCGTGGAGCAGGCCGGGGTCGGAGTATCTGCCTATGTATAAATAAGGGAGTTGTTACTCCGATCAGTTAGTTCCGGGTTGCAGACAGAGAGGAGCAGAACTTAAAAGGCTTACCTCCGGGTTAATCTATATACGATACAAGACTTAGATGGTGTGGCGAAGACTGCCAGGAAATAAAAGACACTGAAGTCAAGCTGTCGGAGTTGTGTAATTCTTTATTAACCATAGAGTCGGAAAACGCTACTATATATATATATATATATATATATATATATATATATATATATATATCATCTTCTGTACCCACCAATGCTATCGCTGAATCTCCTGCATAAGTGCATGTAGCTGCATTAGATATTGTTTAATAACTTGTATATATGCTTACATCTCGTGTACCTCTATGAGGTTTTGAGAAATAAAATCATTGTCATTGTCATTGTCATACAGGCAGGTGACTCCAGTGACTCAGTGTAGGTGGGGATTCCCACTATGAAATAGTGTTTCCGTCCAGGATGGTTAAGTTGATAGTAGCCTATTCATAAACATGTACTAGTAGGCCTACTGGGTCCAAGCGGGACTGGAGCTGGTTTCTGGCGACATTCCCTCATAAGAGCCGATTTATAAGAGGTAACCATCACAACATGTCTTATTAGTGTGTTTTGCCACTTTTAAAAGAACTGGCAAAATTCAAAGTGATTGACCCACTGGGTATATGGATCTAGACTCCTATTCACAAATGAGGGGGGGGGGGGGTCTGATGGGTCTAGACCCCTAAAATCGACAGTGTGACATGGCCTTTTCTTAAAATCGACAAAGGACATGGAGCTTTAAGGGACAAGGACATGGGTCAAAAAAGATAGTGACAGGGGACATGGACTTTTCTTAAAATCGACATGTGACATGGAGCTTAGTGACAAGGACAGAGGAAAATACAAATTTAGTGACATTTGACATGGGCTTTTCTTAAAATCGACAAGGAATTGGGGACCCCCCATCTAGACCCCCGGTCTGGCCCGGCATGACAGAATTAATTTTCTATACACCTTAAGCATTGCAGAAAAATGACTAGGGGGAATGGGGGGGGGGTCGAAAATGGTCAAAATTTGCATGATGTCATTTATGGATGACCCCCTATATCATTCATCGTGTGATCTCTAAACACAGGGTAATGCGATCTTCCAAGGTCGTGACATCACTCAGAGGATACTATATACATAGGCCAATCCCCACTTAAACTACTACCGTGAGTGTGTCATTGCCATTACACGAATATGGGGCCACTGAATATTCAAACAGGAACTGAAACTACCCCTGTACTTCCCATGAGGATATCCAGCATAAGACCTTCAGCTCACAACGAAGTCAGACATAGACTGCAGCCTACAGCACCCATCAATCTAATTGTCACCATCAATACCCTTCGCCTCACTAGGCTATAGGCATCCAACACAGACTACTGAAGATAACAACTGAGGGACTTGTGTGGACAATACGGGTTCAATTTCTGGACATTTGATAGGCTCACTTCATTCTAGGTAATTATATTTTGGAAATATGAAAGCTAATGCCATTTATGGATGACTCTGGGGAGAGTCCATATCGAACCCAATAGGTCTGTGTGGCTAATGCTATGTCGATGATGGCAGCGATTAGGGGACCTTTTTCTATAATTTACCCCAATTATTATATGGATGATAATAAATTTTCCCATTACCTCTGATTCTAGTCTGATGTTCTAGCGCTTCTATATCACAGGTAAATACTGTAGAGAGCATCGTATGATTTTTTTTTTCATTGCTCGCTGACGGAGGGTGGGCTATTATAAATAATTACAGTGGTTTTACTTGTATAACCATTATAGACCTGACAGTACCATTGTACATCTATATACATGTATTCTTCAAACCATGTTTACCCCTATACAGCATCCCACTTATACATTTAGAAACCGGATAGATCTATACAGTGTCGTCATCATTCAGTTAGAAAGGGGATGGGAGTGCCCTCCCATAATTGACCATCTATTTTCGTTATCCGTGTACTTGTAAAGTGGTACAGGCATATGGGATGTACATGTTGTAATCAAACAAATAGTTATGATTTGAATGATTAATGGTCACATATTGCTAGAATGCCCTACGGTTGTTATGTATCGATGGTGAATGCAGACTTGCCATACCCTGCCATTGCTCATTACTGCATTTTAGCATGATACATTGTGTTGAACGGCATGGTAAAGGCCAAAATAAGGTTGAAGTTCTTTTTTTTTTTAATTGGCTAATTCGACCCAGAAATGACATGAACTTGACATTGAGTCAGGCCCTAACTTTCAGAGGGATTTATCCGAATATGCACATAGACTTATATTATATGTTTGGATAACACAAACATTAATTCACATCAACGTACTACGGAGCCCTGGAAAGGACATCCGTTTTCTACACATTTATTTCTAAAGTTTGTTTCCACAAGAAGGATCTTCATTTCCGCAAGTAGTATTTCTGTTTTCACAACTTTTTTTCTTTTTGTTTCCGCAAGTTATATTTCGTTTCTGCAAATTTTGTTTTTCGTTTCCGCAATTTATATTTTTGTTTCCACAACATAACTTACACAATTGATTGACCATGCACAAAAAAGCTATTAAGTTGTGCAGCCAAAAGTATAAGTTGCGAAAACGAAAATAAAGGTTGCGAAAAAGAAAATAAAGGTTGCAAAAACGAATATGAAACTTGCGAAAACAATGTAGAAAACGGATGTCCTTTCCAGGGCTCCGTAGTACTGCACTGGCTAGGGCTGCATCTGTACATCATGCTGATCCATTGGGAGTGTGTGATCGCCATGATGCATGAATGCAGTTCCGGCAAACTGATTTACCCAGAGTGGGATTATGCATCATGATAACAAAGGGTACTATATTTTGATGCAATACGTGGCAAAGGATTAAGACTTACGTACTATGATAATATTTATTTTTCATCTGTACGTTTTCAGAAAACAGCTCCAACCTCCAAAATGTGTGAAGGATTGGACTTCAATTGCGACTGTGGGAATTGTGACTGTGGAGATTGCGATTGTGACTGTGATTGTGGTGACTGTGACTGCAAATGTGATGATTGTGATTGCGCAGGAATTGACTGCTGTTCATGGTCTGTCTGGGCATGTTGCACTGACTGTGAAGACAGCAGCTCACATAGCAGGCGTTATGAGGGCCAGAAAAGGAAACATGATGGACTTTTAGAGGAACACGCTGATCAACCAACATCACAGCCAGCAATAATAGCTGGGGCAGTCCCTGCAGGGGAAGTAGACAATAGCAATGTCATAATTACACAACCCACTGCTGCACCCCAGGGGACTACCCCTGATATACCACCACCCTCCTACACTGAGGCTGTCAGTATGGAGAGGTCATAGGAATGGACCACAGTAATTGTAAAATATGTTTAACAGTTATATGCTGGCTAACTAGGAGGTAAAGGTCAAATCCCACGATGCAATTTTGGCTGAAAAGTTTCTGCAATTTAGTCATCTGTTGCAATTTGGGGCTCTCTCCCTATATTGCAAGACCTATAATGGCTACGGGGGGCTTTAATGGCAAGGAATCCCTTGTAGATTTGCGCTGAAGTTACAATCTTTATATTTAGATATTTTCCATCGCTTAAGTGAAAAATTTCTGCAATTTACAGAATTTGCTTGCAATTTACAGATATGTGGATAAAGTCATTGACAAATAGGGATGTGTGTTCACTTCAACTTGCAACCCAAGTCCCACTATGCAATCTAAACTTGCCCCATACCCTGCAATCTGTATGCAAAATGTCTGTATAAATTACACACAGAGTTCAATTTCGGTCTCATTCTGCACTGTTCTTACTTACAACAACTTGCAAATTCAATATCAAGGAGAATGGCATTGCAATCTAACGCAGCTTACAGATCTACATTGCAAGGGTGAGGGGTCAGTTTAATTGCAACAGTCGGATTTGTAAAATGCAATGGCATGTTAGAAGCCTTGCAATTTGCATTAAAGGCAAGTCCCCCTATCTGCAAGTGTTCTTAAATTGCAAGAACTTTCCAGGGTTAGATTGCATTGTGGGATTCGACCTAAAGAGATTCTGTTAATCACCATGTTTGCTATGTCTAAGAAGGTTTCCTCCAGGTGCCCAATTAAGTATCTCCTAACGAGACATGATTATAAAAAGAACTTATTGTGATTACAGACTTATAAATAAAAGACCCTTGCTATAGAGGTGCTGTTTTGTGGAACTCATTGTGAAAAAACAATTTAAGAGAACTCTTTAAAATGATGACAAGGAAAAAGGTTCTGAGATGAAGGGCAGCAGGGACAAATTTCCAAAGACAGGAGAGAGAAAAGCGTTGGCCACAAGCCACAACTGCGTTTTAGCTTGTCTTCACTCCAAAGCAGGAAAAGAATGTGCAGCTTGTATGGTTCTTTGGTTCTGAAGGTCGAATCCCAAGATGCAATCTAACCCTGGAAAGTTTTTGCAATTTAGGAACTCTTGCAGATAAGGGGACTTGCTTTTACTGCAAATTGCAAGGCTTCTAACATGCCATTGCATTTTACAAATCCGACTGTTGCAATTAAACTAACCCTTCACCCTTGAAATGTTGATCTGTAAACTGCATTAAATTTCAATGCCATTCTCCTTGATATTGAATTTGCAAGCTGTTATAAGTAAGCACAGTGCAGGGTGAGACTGAAATTGAACTCTGTGTGTAATTTATACAGACATTTTGCCTACGAATTGCAGGGTATGAGGCAAGTTTAGATTGCATAGTGGGACTCAGGTTGCAAGTTGAAGTGAACACACATCCCTATTTGTCAATGACTTTATCCACATTTCTGTAAGTTGCAAGCGAATTCTGTAAATTGCAGAAACCTTTCACATAAGCAAGGGAAAATATCTAAATGTAAAATCTTAACTTCAGTGCAAATCTACAAGGGATTCCTTGCCATTAAAGCCCCCCCATAGCCATTATAGGTCTTGCAATATAAGGAGAGAGCCCCAAATTGCAACAGATGACTAAATTGCAGAAACTTTCCAACCAAAATTGCATCGTGGGATTCGACCTTGACTCTGATATTAATATAAAGGGTGAGTGTAAGCGTGTTGATATGTTTTATTTGTCTCAAAGTCTCTAGTCCATAACAAGCTATCTCTCATATTGATAACAGAAGGCTTAATGCTCATGAGACACTTTTCCTGATAAAGACTTATCAAATTAGTGGAAACGTTGATCTATGTCAAGTGCTTCTACTCTGTATCCGATATATATGTTACTTGTGATAAAAAAATGCCAACTTTGAACTGTATCTGACTACGTCTGGTTTTATGTGATATTTGAAAATCCATTTTTTTCCCTATATTTTGTGCCACCTCGTCCATCTGTATACTCATGATAGTATCAATATAAGGTCCCTTGCTGACAGTCTTTTGACAACAAAAAAGTGGATGTTGCCCTGATATGGGGCAATCCATTACTTATGTTTGAACCAAAGTGGGGTGAGAGGTCAAGCCAGGGAGGAGGGGGTCTGCTGGAGCTATTTGGCATAGATCTACACATTTTGTACACATGGGGGCACTTCAGAGGCCAAAATCTCCCAATGACGAGTGTCTTGTACAAGATTCATTTATGCATCTTTTACTGACACTCTCACTCTCACTACCGTACCAAAAGGACGAAACACCTCCTTCTTAAAATCATCACCCGGCTGGAGCAGCCCTGCCCAATGATCTGCGCATTTAATTGGCTCAATGTCAAAACATGTACTCAGAAAACGTGTGTTTTTTTTTTACGTTCTTATGAAGACGTTTGTATTTCAGGGTAAAAACGTTTTTCATCTAAAAGAAACGTAAATAAAAAAAAAAGGTTTTTATTTGGTTGAAAATTAGTTGAAAAAGCAAACATTTTTTATTGAAATTCGTTTGAAAGAACGTTTAAAATGTTTTTCAACGTAATAAAACGTTGTTTTTTAAGTGTTTCACCCAAACCAAAAAGAAACGCTTGCAAACGTTGAAAATATGATTTTGGCCAAGTGTGCCCTCAGCCATTTGTTCTAAATAGCACAACGTAGGTTCATTTATGTATAACCTTAATTCCTTTCTAATAATACATGTGATCAGTGACGTTTAGGAAAATGTGATTAACTGTACAGACGATTCCTGAATAAATCTTTCGATATATAACATATATTTACCTATCTAAACTGACATTACCTGGATTGGGAAAAGGGACCTTATTCCCTTTGAAATAAGGTCACTTTTCGCAGATCCTGTCACATTATGTCATGTATTTAAGGCTTTAACATACCTCCTCAAAGGAGAAAAGAGAATAGCTCTTGACACCAGGTTTCATGCACGCCATTAGGGTGCATGGGTTGTGTTGACACAGCCCATGTAGCAAGCCCGCTTAGGACCTATTCAGTTTAAGCCCAGATAAACTGGTTCAAAGCGAGCAGAATACTATTCATGGTTTTAGGATGGGCAAATGGTGGGTTTCCAGTCAGGGCCACATTGAGTTGCCCTAATAGGGCAAACTGAACTAAGACTGTTGGGTTCCCAACAGTTTTTGTCCTCAGCAAGTTGTATGGGCCACATAAGGCTAACTGATTTGGGCACAGAGCGGCTTCAAAATGGGCAAACACTTTGGGCACAGATTGGTTTCAAGGTGAGCACCCCAAATCAGGCATAGATCAGTTCCAAAGATAATTCCCCAGACAGGGTTGAGGATGGGTTTGCACAAGGCATACAGAGCTGGGAGTTTTGAACTTTGACACTAGATGACCCCACTATGTCTGATGTACAACTTTCCCCCATGTCAGTATTGATTTTCTTTAGTATGATATAACAGAAATAGGCTAATGAATCATATAAATCATAACAGTACACAAATTTTCTCAGAGTTTGGATCTACAGGCAAAATACATTTGAAATGTGCAAGGTTAGGTGATGTCAGCAGTTTTTAATGTGACAATACCATTCCTGTGGTAATCATTTTATATTGAAGTATGCTACCCATTGGGAGGCATTATGAACTTGAAGGCTAGCATGTTACTGGACTAGGTCTGGTTGACATGCCTTGGCCAATTAAGTTTTACTGTATTATGATGATGGGGAGAGTAATACAGTATGTTTAGTCTCCCTCCAACTATGGAGGCCAAGGGGAGGGGCCAGTACCTGGAGGCTAGCAGAGCGTTTTCAGGTTTCAGAATTTTAGAAAATGAGGAAAAAATAGATTTTCTATAATATCTATCCCAGATGGCGCCACCTGATCAAAGTAGTCAGCCCACTTTCAGCCACACCAAAAACCCATGTTGACCCCAAAATGATAATTTTTGACCAGATGGCGCCATGTGATCAAAGTGGGCAGCCCATTTTCAGCCACACCAAAAACCCATGTTGAACCCAAACCCACTCTGAGACTGATCTGTGCCCATATTGGTTGGCCCAGTGTGGCCAACGCACCTCACCGAGGACAGAAACTGTCAGCAGCCCATTGGTTAGCCCATTTTGGCCCACATGGAAGCCACACCAAATAAAATGTGGGCCACAGAAGAGCCACACCACCTTTCCTACCTGGGCAGCAGGTGCTAGCCCTTCCCCTTGGCCTCCACAGTTTGAAGGAGACTAAACATACTGTATTACTCTCCCCATCATCATAATACAGTAGAAATATCAATTCGAACTTAGTTGGCCAAGGCATGTCAACCAGAACTAGTCCAGTAACATGCTAGCCTTCAAGTTCATAGTGCCTCCCAATGGGTAGCATACTTCAATATAAAATGATTACCACAGGAATGGTGTAGTCACATTAAAAACTGCTGACATCACCTAACTTTGCACATTTCAAATGTATTTTGCGAGTACATCCAAACTCTGAGAAAACCTGTGTACTGTTATGATTTATATGATTCATTAGCCTATTTCTGTTATATCATACTAAAGAAAATCAATACTGACATGGGGGGAAAGCTGTACATCAGACATAGTGGGGTCATCTAGTGGCAAAGTTCAGAACTCCCAGCTCAGTATGCCTTGTGCAAACCTGTCCTCAACCCTGTCTGGGGAATTATCTTTGGAACTGATCTATGCCTGATTCGGGGTGCCCACCTTGAAACCAATCTGTGCCCAAAGCGTTTGTCCATTTTGAAGCTGCTCTGTGCCCAAATCAGTTAGCCTTATGTGGCCCACACAACTTGCTGAGGACAAAAACTGTCGGGAGCCCAACAGTCTTAGTTCAGTTTGCCCTATTAGGGCAACTCAATGTGGCCCTGACTGGAAACCCACCATTTGCCCAACCTAAAACCATGAATAGTATTCTGCCTGCTTTGAACCAGCTTATCTGAGCTAAAACTGAATTGGCCCTAAGCGGGCTTGCTACATGGGAAAGTAGGCTCCCTTTTATGTTCAGTATTGAGTCCTATGTAAGATAAGGGGGTTTGTGGAGATGCAAGGAATCTTTATCAGACTGATATTAAATGCAAACAAGGTACCACCTTTACCAAAAATCCTGCTGAATCCAAAATTTGTGATCTTGATTCTCAGAAATTGACTGGAAGGACCTAAACATGAGGTTTGATGATGAGAATATTTTAAAAATGTACAAAAGTAATATTGAAAATTATTGGAAATTTTTATAGATGCAACATGCTAATCAAAGTCAGTACCTCAATCTACATATCCCAATGTCTTCCTATCTCTCAACCTGACAACTACTGCCTGTGCATGGTTCTGCCTATCCCACATACTGCCTATCCCTTAGTCTACCTATCACTCATAATACCTCTCTCTTGAAATCTAGAGTTAAATCAGGTTTTCCCTTAAAAGGCTTAAAGGATCAAAGTTTAACTCTTACCTTTGTATCTAACTTTCTCTGTACATTCCATTAGTCTACCTATCCCCAATCTGCCTATCATTCATTTTACCTATCCCTCATGGTGACTATCCCCCTATCCTGCACATCCCTCATGTTTGACTTCTGTCATAATACCTAGCATCCATGTTTCCTTTAAATAATGCTCACCTTACAAGGTACTCTCCGTGCCCATCTCTTAAACTGTTTATTACACATGCTACCTATCCCCCTTGCTGCCCATACTTTTGAATACAGGTCCTATCCCTCATGCTCACTTTATAGTTTTCCTGGCCATCACGACCAATCTTCATTATGATGAGCAAATCTAAGTCAGCCTATACCCTAAGGTATCAATCCAACAGTCTACCTCAACCATACATCTACCTTTCATCCATACTACATATCCTTCAGTTTACCTATCCTTCAGGTTGCCTATCCTTCATGGTATTATATATATCCCACTTGGCAAAAAAATGTTTTTTTTTTCAATGTTGGCAAATGTTACCTGAAATAAAACAAAAGATTTTTATAATTTGTGACAAAATATTTTTTTGAGAACATGTTTTGACGTCAAAAAGCATTTGCCAAACTTAGGACCAAATAAAAACGTTATTTTAACGTTAAAAAAATATGTTTTTAGTCAAGTGAGATCCCTTAGTGAAATGAACATTTGTTTTACATGAAAAACATTTTTTGTCTAAGTGGGATAGATCCCATATGGCAACAAAACCCACAGTTATTTAACGTTTTCAAATGTTTGAAATAGGTTTGGGTAGAAAAATATGCAAAAGAAAAATGTCTATCTTTAAGTTGAAAATATGTACATTTTAAAATTTTTGAACATGATAAACTGTCTTCTGATGTTTGTTTTTCAACATCTGTTTAATGTTTGTAAGATGTTTTTTTAATGTGTGTTTTTGTTTTTTACCTAATATAAAACCTTTTGATATAACATTAAAAAAGTTTTTAGTGCATATTTTAAACAAACATTTGAAAAATTTAAGAACCTAGAGAGAACTTTTTTAACCTTAAAAAAATGTTTTTTGACAAGCGGTATAGCATGAGTGATATGCAGCATGGGGGATAGGAAAAGAGGAATAGACATCAAGAGGGATGTGAAGCAAGTTGGATAGAAGGCTAGCATAATGATAAGCATTGTGAGTCATATACAGATAAGCATGGTAATTCAAGAGGTTGAGGGATATGTTAAGTAAGCATGAGTGATATGCAGGCTGGGGGATAGGCACCATAAGGGGTAGGCACGCCTTATGATAGGCATTATTAAGGTAGACCTGTAGACACGATAAGAAATGCACTCTTAACCTTTAGGGCTCAGATGAACAATATATAGTAGACATGAGGGCCTGAGGGATAGTCACCATAAGGGATAGGTAAACTGAATGATTGGCAGATTGAGGATAGGTAGACTAAGGGAAGTAGGCACAGAGAGGATTAGTTAAGGTGAGGAGTCAGCTTTAGCCTTTTTGCCTTTTGAGGATAGCCTTACTCAACTCAAGGTGCTTTGAATTCAAGAGATAGGCAGTATTAGTGATAGGTAGACTAAGGGATAGGCAGTATGTTGGATAGGCAGAGTGATGCACAGGCACAGTCCTTGCCAGATTGAGAGATCGGCAAACATTTGGATATGTAGATTGGGTATGAACTTTGGTTTATGTGTTGTATCTATAAATAGTTCTAATATTTTTCAATATTATTTTTGTACATTTTCAAAATATTTTCCTCATCAAATATCATTTTTGGGTAATTTTGATCAATTTCCGAGAATCAAGACTAAAAATTTTGGATTCAGCAGAATGTTTTGGTTTAGTTGGATCATTCTTACCATCTGATATCAACCTGATAAAGGCGTACTACAGTTCCATAAACACCTAATCCTCTATAGGAATCAACACTGAACACACAAAGCAGCCTACTTTTAAGGGGGGTAGAGGGGGGTGGCCTGTTACACTCTCTCTTCCCATAGACTATGCTTTCAGTAACACATCCTAGGGAACCTATACTATCCTTGATATAGGTGCAGATAGATTGAGGCTATTCTCTGAGACATTGGGAAATCCCATAACCAGGTGATCATAAATTGAACCATGCAAGGTCTGGAGAACCATCATATCAGTATAAAATTGCTGATTACAATCGATGGATCAAAACCAGTCCTACATACAGACACAAATAGCCTCACATCAGGGTCCAACAGGCTGCCAACTTAGAACAGTTCAGTGATGTATCCCTGAATGCCTATCCAGAGGAGGAATATATAGAAGACATTGCAGACCAGCTGCAGTACAGTCTGGGTATGATTAACAAAACTATTGCTTTTGCATCTCAACTGCAGACGCTAAGGGCCGTTTTCCACCATCTGATATGGTTCCTCTATCGGACGACAGCTGCACCAAAGTACCACCTCGGCGACGTGCAAGAACTAAGTCAGTACAATCGCCAAGCTGAGAGGTGGTGTAGAGAGCCCAGTGTGTGACACTAGTCATTTTCCTATTGCTGCCATCTACCAGAACTCTAGTAAATTATTTTCTGCCTTGTCTCATAAATAAAATCTTCCGTTCTCTAAAATATATCAGAAATTTTTATATGCATGTATTCTGATTTATGGGAATTATTTGTAAGGCTTTCATAATTTTACAGCTTCCGTTTATTCTAAACCAATTTCCAACACTGCACCCTCTGTGGGTGCTGCCTTGAGTCCAATTGACTACTGCCAGTGCCTGCCAAGCTAGTGTTGTGGCTGTACACCACTAAAATCAACATGTTAACATGGCCATTTCTTAAAATTGGCATGGGACATGGCTATGCTAGTGACATGTGGCAGGGCCATTTTTTGAATTTGACATGTGAAAAGGGACTTTGTGACAAAAATATGGCATATTACTTATTTTGTTAGGGGGTATAAAGGGAAGGGGAGGTGTCTTTCTTTATACATAGAGAGGTCACCAAAAGAAGTTTTTGGGGTATATAAGATGAATGCCTGCCTTTATGGTAGCAGATGTATTACAGATTTTGTCAGAATAAGTTTACTCAAAATATAGAGTACTGAATTCATAATGAAAATAGGTTTTTCACTGGATAGGACCATGATCTAGACAAAAAAGGGAATCCACATCATCATACTGGTACTCTTTTTGGATTAGCTATGCTGGTGACACTGGGAATTGCTCTTGATATAGGACATGTGCATTTCTTAAAATCCTATGTATGACATTGGGACCCCCCATCAAGGGCCCCAGTGTAACCTCAGTGGTGAGCTGGCAGCTTGGGACCTATGCAGCTAATTATAGCCATAGCCATGTGCTTTGAGGACCGCAGTCATGTTGACACAGAGGAGAAGGGTTACACTCGGTGCGTTCGGAGTACGGCCGAGGGATCAATGCTGGTTTGTAAGGCCACCCCCTATTGGTCTGCCCCATGTGGGTCAATGTTGATCCCCAAGTCAACTTACTACACTCTCAAGCATAGTAAGGGACTGGTACCTAGCCAGACCTGGCTGGGGTGGAAGGGGGTGGAGGGAACAAGCTAAGGTTGTGTAGTTAGCGTTCGAGGTCACCCCTACCCATAATGCAATAGATATCCTTGCAAAACCGCTGCCCGAACGCACTGACTTACCCACAGGGGAGAGAGGGTACATGGTCAGTGGCAGACCCTGGACCTTTACCATGAACAACACACTCGGTGCGTTCGGAGTACGGCCGAGGGATCAATGCTGGTTTGTAAGGCCACCCCCTATTGGTCTGCCCCATGTGGGTCAATGTTGATCCCCAAGTCAACTTACTACACTTCCAAGCATAGTTAAGGGCTGGTACCTAGCCAGACCTGGCTGGGGGGGAAGGGGGTGGAGGGAACAAGCTAAGGTTGTGTAGTTAGCGTTCGAGGTCACCCCTACCCATAATGCAATAGATATATTTTGAAAACCGCTGCCCGAACGCACCGAATTAAAGAATCTGGTAGCAGACTAGTTATGCGCCCGTGACCTCGGCCGGCAGGGCTGCCATAGGTTTCAATAGAGAGGCATGGTATCTGTCGGCCAATGGTAGTGTCTACTATGGGTCTGTCGGCAGATACAGGGGGCCATATCGGTTGGTGGAAAATGGGCCTAACATCGAGAGTCCACTTGGCCTCTATTGCAGCAATTTGCATACTGCCTGGACCAGCAAGGCAAAAGCGCTACATTCTCTGTCATGAACTGTGAATCTTAATCCTCTGAATTATTATTAATGCACAGTGCTATTATGATATTTAAAGGATTCAGGCTAAGAATTGCACCATACTTATTTGTCCCCATAATACATGACTGCAGTTTGTGACAATCAAGTTTTGCCATCTCTAGAACAGACACGCCTTACAGATAATACACCAGTCAGATGTGCATTCTATAGGCAGGGGCGTAGAAAAAGGGGGCCCAGGGGGTCCTGCCCTCCCCCCCCCCCCAATCATGAAGGAGGTGGGGCCTGAGTATGTCTGCCCCCCCCGAAATTTGCCAAGAACTCATAAATAAAATGGAAAATAAGCTAAAATTTTTCCATCTCAAATTAGATTAATATGGTGATGGGATAGGGAAACTGGGGGTCTGAGCCTAAATTCAGATCCAAAATTCCCCAAAAATTATATTTATATACAAATTCTATATACTTATGTATAGACGTCATTTAAAGACAATTCAAGATGGAAGCGATGGGACTCTTGCTGGGCCCCCAATGAATATTTGCTTCCTACACCTCTGATAGGACATTAATTGCATTGGCCTATCATTTGTTCTTATCCATAGGGCCTATCACGGGCGTGGACTGGTTACCAAAGTAACCCCTCACCTCCGTAATCAATGTCTGTACATAGCAAATAAAAGCACCAGAGGACAGCACTTCAATTTCAAGTATTACTGTACATATTGTTTAGAATCCGGGAATACAATCGTTCCTATATGTAATATAGGCTTAAAGTGTTTCTAAACTTGTTCATTGTTTTCGATCACCTTGTGATAACTGTTTGGAAATTAAGAGATATATTTCCGCTATTGATGAAAAAAAATACTGTCATTGTCACACATTCTGTACTTTGATTCTATGGATAACCTACACTACATATTTGTATAAATGAGATCAAATTATTTTTTATTTTTTTATTAAAATCTACTGTCTTGGAGTAATCATTAGACCAAAATTAGGTAATACCCCTGGTATATCATGTACAGCATGCTATCCACAAGTGATTTTTACCCCTTAAGACCTATGATTTGTAGATCTCATAGTTTAAACAATAGAAGGTTGGTTCAGATTGGATTTGCACGAGACATAGGTAAGGATGGCATTAACTATTAATTTCAGGGTCAGTAGGTAATTCTTGACTTAAATTTCTCGCGTAGCCCTATATCTGCTAAAATGTGAAGAGCAGATGATTTCAGAAGAATTCATGAAAGTACCGGCACCTTTTTTTTTTTTTTTTCGAAGCCCTGCCATCATGCACCAATGGGGATGTGTACAAATAACATCATACTTTTTTGGACCATTTTGGACCCCCCCCCCCATCATATTTTTTTGCCAATTTTGCAATGCTGAAGGTATATGGAAAATTAATTCCGTCATGCCGGGCATACCCCCCCCCCCCTCCTGCATGACGTCATTTGTACACATCGCCAATATGGTCCAGTGCAACATCGGATCATAGAGGTATACAAGCAATATACATTGTATATACGTCTACGATCGGATGTAGCCTTTGTAGGCCTAGGCCAAAAGGTTAGATTTTCAGGGCTAGCCTGTATGCATTCATCACCTAAAT
Organism: Acholoe squamosa; assembly: GCA_949317995.1. Classification (NCBI taxonomy): domain Eukaryota; kingdom Metazoa; phylum Annelida; class Polychaeta; order Phyllodocida; family Polynoidae; genus Acholoe; species Acholoe squamosa. The sequence goes on from OX439038.1 coordinate 71,039,558, forward strand.
TACCATCATAACAGTAGCTGTTGGTTGATTTATTACATTAGACATCGTTAGGTCCAAAGCAGGACAAAGCATGTGGGTTTTACCCTCATCCACTGTACCACCCACCCGCCCACTAAGTTGTGACCGGATAACCGCAGAGACGCGGGAAACTTTGTGCGCGTTGAAACGGGTTGCAACCGCGAGTTTCAGCCAGCCCAATCTTGGGCCTAATCATAAGGAGTTCAACTTCCGGTAAATGGCTTCGGAGGGGAAGCGATCGTGAATTTCATTGTGGCAAATGTGCAATTTCCATGTAGTGCGGTAGGAATTCGGTGACTTATGTGCCTTTGTTGAAACATTCCGTCCATGATTGTTGATACTGACATTTAATCGTAATCAAAATGACCATATTCAGCGGAGTAGTGGCGATTTTATCGCCGACTCTGATGTCACGCCTTCCGACCTACGCGGCGGACAAAATGCGAGGGCCCTGTGCCCTGGGAACGCTTCTGGAGAGAATGCAAAACGAATGTGGAGTGGCCTGCACAAGGACCGCCGAAAATGTGTGCATGGTACAAGGAGAATGGGACGCTGTGCGCAAAGCTTACTCCTTTTTGGACCACCATGATGCCCTTAATAAGGTTTGTAGACCGTCCGCCGAGCCGACAACAAAGAAAGCCCGACGGGACAGGTCACCCGAGGCCGAGGCGCCCGTGGTGGCAGCCACAGCAGCTACTGCGTCTGTAGCGTCCCTCGCAGGCCGCCATAACCAGCCTTCGCCCAAAGCCCGCAGCTACAGCCCCTCCTTGTTCCCTGGAGTCCCTTCCCCTGCCGAGGAGGCGGTATTGAAAAGGGAAGTGGCCCTCCAGCCTCCCTCACCACCCACCATCAAAACTGCCCCCAGCACTCCCCAATACACATCCAGCCCGACCCCAAGCACTGGGCGCTCAGGCGCTGGGAAACGTAAACAGGGCATTCCCAGGAAACAGGTGCCTGTGCAGAACTTTAGCAATTCTGACGAGGACTCGAGCAGTGACCTAGAGCCTGATTATGAGATGGCTGCAGTGGGTGGAGGAGTCCCCAATATTGCTCAAGACTCACCAGCCTTTGCCAATGGGGACCCGGACAGCTCAATCCAGATTGTTGCCACTTGGGGCAACTTTAAAGAGGAGGAAATGCCCAAGACAGAGCCGCCTAGTGAGGATGAGGAAAACAGGTATCTCTCTGACTCTGGTAAGGATGATAAAGGTTCCATGGGAGGGACCGGTGTATACACGGTACAGAGCGATGGACAGGGTGGTACCGTTATCCTGCCCTCGGTTGCCGAACCTGTTTACGTTCTCAACATGACAAACACAGCCCGAGATGACTACTCCGCTACTGATACACTCTATGCAGCCTACAACAGTGAGAACATCTACCATTCCAGCCCTGATAAAGGGGACAATAAGTGGATTCTAAAGAAAAGCTCAAACGGAAAGATTGGAGGTGCGTCAACGGCTAAAAAATCAACCGCTCCTCGAATCGCAGCCAGAAAGTCAACATCACAAAGGACAATTCTCTTAGTCACTAAAAAGGCAGCAGCCCAGACAGGCCAGTCTCCCAAGGTGGTCAAGAAGGCAACAAAAGTGTCACCACAGCGCCGCCGTGGGATCATCCAGGGTGACTCTCCCATAAAGGGTGAATACACATGTACATACTGCCAGAAGATCTTCAACACAAGGGAAGCCATCAAGGTCCATGAGGAGGTTTATCACACCGGTCGATACAAGAGCATGCCCTCCTCCAGTAAATCTCCGCTCTTTGAGTGTACTCAGTGCGGCAAGTCCTACATGAGTAAACACGCCCTGGAGGAGCATCTATACACGCATGTTGGCATGCGGCCCTTCGCCTGCTCATTCTGTGCAGCCAGCTTCAACCATCGTAAGTCATTGCGGCGCCATGTGCAGCTGCACAACAACGTCAAACGCTTTGATTGCCAGCAGTGTTCCAAGACCTTCATCCGTAAAGATGCGTTGGAAAGTCACTTGCGGATCCACAAAGCGGAAGAGGAAGGCTCAGGCAGCGATGCTAATGTAGAAGTGACAACGGCAGCAGAATAGTGACGCGACATCAAGAAAACTTGACGTCATGATCGTGGCGTGACTTCACTCCATCACATGTGGCCATTCCTGTTTGATCCTGCACCAGAGTCATCCAAGTACAGTCCACAATCACAAGTCTATGATACATGTAGACTGGATGACCAACGATACAAGTTGGTCCGCACATTAGATATACACATACATTCACACAAGTCATCCTTAACAGACTGAGCTAAGGGGCTTCTACTACAAGCACGTCGCACCTAAATACTAGTGGATATAGTGAAGATTGCCCACTTTAAACATAATGAATGCATTGATGATCAAAATGAGGAGAAGCAGCTATTTATCATTTCTTTTTAAAATTTTAATGTAGAATCTTATCATTGTTTACAGAATCCTGGTATTGAAGGCACAGGAAAGATAGATTTCAAAATGAGCCTTCTGTAGAATCTCCACTTTTTTCATTATTTATTTTAGGAGTCTGTTGATTTGCATTTGCTGACATGTCCATTTTGAATCATGTGTAATTTGTCACAGTTAGAAGATAGAGAAAGCACGTTGCCGTGTAATATACATCTGTATCTAACAATTGGAGGATGCACTGTCTGGGTGTATCCAGTCTGCTTGAAACTTGCAAAAAGATTCATGTAGTATCCACTTTTAATTTTGAAATCAAATTTATTGGTTTTGGCAAATGGGCCAAGAATCTTACAAAAGAAAAGGTGTGGAATTTTAGTATTACTGATTTACCTTTTTATGGACTTATTTAAACCAACAGAAAACAAAGAAAAAGAAGACAAAAAAATGACCTAGGCAGTTCTGACTGTCAGATTAGTCCCAGACGAACAAGTCCAATTAGTACATCAAAATATCAAGTCTCCATTGCTAATCAAAATATTTAATAATTTTAAATAATTTTACAGTGATTTCCTCTCGAATGTCCCTGTTTATTTACTTGTGTAGTCAGGTTATTTATTTTATACAATCATGTAATTTTTACTACTGCCATATATTTATACTTTTTATTTATTTCAATATTTATTGACGGATCACTGTTTGCAGTGAAAAGACAGTCAACGAGAAACTTACATTAATTTTTGGGAGGAGTAGAAAAAAGTAGTAAGTTAAATCCGGCCTATTCCAGATTAAAAGTATCTTATGAGTAGAACAATTTTATTTAAGGTCGATGAAACATTTTGTTACCTACAATACATCAAGCTGGTTAAAAATCAGTCGATGGGAAGTAGATGGTGGTAATTCTCAGCAAAATATTGTATGGTAATCCCGGTCGTCGCATGGCCTTATATAAAGTAGCATATTTTTTGGGTGAAAATACAACGTACCTGTAAATAAATATTCGTTACATATATATTTATTATATGACAAACAAAATCAAAAACACGAATGAAAAGTACTTCACATGATGTATTATATATACAAAGGTTACAGTGTTGTCGAGACATGGAAGGAATATAACCTGATATGTTGCTGTTCTAACCAGAAAAATGCAGGTCAGTCAGCATCAAAATCACATCTAACCCATTTGGGGCCGCATAATGCATCATGCCCATTTGTCTTCATGATGCATGGATGCAGCCATGGGGAATCTACTTCTCAGGGCTGCATTTCTGCATCATGCTAACTCTGGGATTTATAAGACTCCCAACTGTTTGGCACGATGCATGGATGCACCAAGGGTGTGTCGACTTACCAGAGCTGCATTCACCAATTCGACATAATGCATTAAAATACTATGCGGCCCTTGAAGGGTTAAATCATATCTAATAATGTCTAGTGATTTGTAGGAGTCGTGGATATTCTTCTTCAAACCTATTGGAAAAACACACGTTTTAGCATGTGTTTGTAAGAAGAATGGAAAACAAAAAAGTGCAATTTTAATTGATATGTATATCATTTATCCATACCATGCGTGTTTTTATTATTCCATGCAGTTGTGTATTTAATGATTATGTCGTGTATCTGATTATTGCTAGTTAGCGCGTGTCTTGATACAAGGAATTATAGTATCTCACTAGTGCTTTATATGTGTGTCCTTTTGTGTATAAAGAGTGTTATTTATTGTCTTTGCACAAAGTGTTGCACCTGCTACAAGTAGATCTAGGTGCCTTGTAAGTTGTGTATTATGCAACATTCACCGGGAACTTTTTGTAGATATTATATTCACAGACTGTTTGCAGCGGGGCAGATAACGGTACGTTTACATCTGTTGACTAAATATGTGGACAGGCTGTTGACCGCCACACAATGAATATATAGTTTTGTATGCTGTGTTTTACACGGTTTCCATTGCCCTGATAATTATAATTCCACAACTTGGTTTTATTATCTTCTATGTGAGTTAAAAGTCTAACTTTTGTCATGTAGATCATTATCAATATGCATCCAAGTGCAATTTTCACTCTTTAGATGACTGAGTGAGAGTGAGTGTAGGTTTACAAATGATGTATATTTTATCCTGGAATTCATTGATTACTTTGCTACGATCATTAAGATATTAGACGAAATGTGAGTTGTAGGAAATATTTTATTTCAAAACTATTCCACATTTCTTAGTCAAAAAGACCTGAAGGAAAGAAAGGATCGATTTGTGAAATCCATTGTTATGTAGATGTAACATTTTATCAAAGACAAAGTTTGCATATTTAAATCAGGTGTTCTTTTAACCCAGAATGTAATCTCTCATTATCTCAACACAAGTTTGCAAGAAATGTAAAGTATGGTCATGTATGTCAATAACTTTTTGAATGCTTGTTCTTGTTAATATATAAACACACCAATTGTGCTCATGATAAACAAAACAAACGCAGCAAAATTTCATACAATGAGGGGAAAAGTAGGATTAACACTTGTTACTTTTTCGACATGAGTTTAAATAGTGAGTGTAGATCCAAGCCTTCCCTGAATGGATTATGTTCACTCTTCCATGGAGTAGTGGATTACTCCGAAGCACTGCGCCTTACAATTTAAGGGTTCTAAGGGATTGCTTTGGGCGGGCAAGAAGTGAGATAAATGATATGATGAAGTCATTGTTTGGATTTTAACCAAACATGACATCAGATGCAAATGTATTACACCCGGAGTAAAGTAACTTCAAAGATGTCTCTAAACCGTGTACAGAATGTTCCTGCTTCATGCATGAGGCGTGCAGAATGAATTGTGTGTGTTGAGCCTTAAAGAGTAAGTTCCGGGGTGGAGTAATGATTGATGAGTGCGCCTTGCGGCGTGTCGTGTGCCCTATGGGTGGCCTGCCTTCTGCACCTGTGATCAGCTCGATGTACTATGTGTGGCCGTGTCGTGTTTCGCTTGTGTCCCGTTCCTGCACTGTCCACCTCCCTTAGACGTGCCGTGCCACACTCTCACTGAGGTCTATAGTCGCCTCGGTTTATGTCCACACACAAGAAAGAAAAAAAATACATAAAAAGGTATGATATAGATAATGCAAGTGTAATGATAATACTACTTTTTGATTATTTAGCAACTGTTATTAGACTCATTATCAGGCTCTGTCCAAGTGCGCACTGTCACTGTCCATCTGTTTGTAGAGTAGTGAGGAATACATTTGAATAAGCTGTTATAAACTGTTTTCTCACTCTTGTGAGGAGGCTATTTTAACATTATTAAAAGAGTAGTTTTCAGCCTTAATTGAGTAATAGCACACAGGGGGTAGTTTGGGAAGGCTTGCTCTGAGAGCTAGTCTCTTCCCACTTGGTACAAACTGGCCCTAGCCTTTAAACATCGTGCCACGACACCCTGCGGTAACCAGTGTATTCTCGTAGCACTTTATATTAATATAACAGAAATACTATAAAATGCAGAAATCAGCCCTCCATTTTCTGTCACCTTTTTACAGAAGCTGTTTGCACTCTGATATTTATATATATAAATGGGTTTACACATGATTATTTCCAACAGCTATTCCTTCCAAAATTACTAGCTCTATGGAGTGCCCAGTGTACTAGGGCCTCAAAGAATCTGTCTCTAATGGACGTTATACATTTCGTTATTTTCATCCATATTATATAACTGACATTTGGAATCTCATGACAAATATGTCAATTTGTTTTACTTCAATGTATTAGTCATTTCGGTTAGAGGTTGCACACGTGTTGTCTTTTTTTTCTGATGGAGGTAAAATTAAGGTTTATTGAGACATGACCTTTGGAAAGGACATGACCTTAGACGTCCCCTCCTTACATGATTTTATCTCGAATATTTCTTTTTTTCCTGTCTTCCTTTAAAGGTATGGCTTAAATTCTAAACCTGCAATGTCCCAAAGGCGAGGTAGACTCTGCTAACATAATGATTTGTATATCTTTGGGATTTTCTTTTGTCCTTTTTTTTGTATGCTACACGAGTGGTAAAAGAGCTGATGATATACCGTAAACTCCCGCGTATAAGACGCGTCCTCTACGCCAAACAAATGCCTGGTGCGTCTTATATGATCTACTGAAGTTTAGGGTGCGTCTTATACGAGGGGTAATTTTACTATAGAAATGTACTGGATTTACAAAATTGAGCGTCTTATACGTGAAAATGCCTCTGCTGAGTTTGGGGTGCGTCCTATACGTGCAACGCGTCTTCTACGCGGGAGTTTACGGTAATTCTGATTTAGGAACTATCCATCCTGATTTAGTGACGACAGTACAAGCTTACTCTCAGCAAAGCAAAAAGAAAAAAAAAAGATATGCATCTGGGTTTTAAAGTGTGTTTTGTTGTCCCATTTGATTGTGTTTGTGAATTGATTGTGAGTATATATTGGAATATGGCACTGGGAAAACGAACAATACATAAGATAGTGCACGATGATTTGTTGTATGTTTTATTATTAATATGATGCTACTATCACGTTAGTGGTCGTCATGGTTTCTATTCCTGAAAATACATGAATCTTGATGTACCTTTTTATTTCCACACTGAATTACTTGGATATAACTATTTTAAAAAAATGACAGACACTATTCACATGTATCTCGATGTCGCCATCCTTCCAGATATTTTGGAGACTACTATCCTGCCGAGACTACTCCGGTGCAAAATCTAGTGAACACCATTCCTATTACTCTGTTTGGGTATTACAGGGACATTATTTGGACTGTGTCTTCAGTACAGCATATTGTATGGATTGTTGATGCGAATGATTTGTTCATTTATAATAGATGAAAACCAACCTAAAATTGACCGATGAAATAATACTGGCACTCGCCCTGTACTGAATGTCAGATGTGGGCCAGTCTCTGATCACTCGGTAATGAGTGTTTGAGAATGCTTGAGTTATGCTGCGCAATAGACACAGTCCTTGACGCGTCCTTTTAGTGTCTTTAAAACAGTTTTTCACAGCCTGTCTCAATATGCGGAGACGTCTCTGTACTCTATGTGAGTGTGCCTTCTCATCCTATCGGTAGCTCTCTGCATATCAACCCGTCCTAAACTCTACTACTTGCATGTACTAAATCAAAGCCTGTATGGCGAATAAATTATGTGATAGTAACAAAAGATCTAGTTTGTGTTTTTATTTTCCTATAGCATTTCATATCAATTCCTATCATACCCATACTGGTAGTAGTAAAGCAGTACATATGCCCCATTTCCAGATTTCTGGTTCTGGTAGATACAGATTTCTGCGTGGTATTCTGTTAAATTTCCTGAGAAATGGTAAATGAACATAGCAAAATTTCACCTTTTTTTGCTAGTGTCTGACATCTGTGCCTCTGGAATTATAAACACATAAAAATGATGTATCTTGAGAGGTCTAGACTAGAACGATCATGTAAAACGATGATTCGTGCAGAAACATCGACATGCACGATGTCCTCTTTCCCCCACCTCAACCAAAAGGGCCGTGGGAAAAAATCAATAACTGACCCCTCCTTCTGTTACCTGTCGGGACCTAAGCAAACTAACGAAACCTCAGTAAGGCCCTCTACCGAGAGGTGGTGAAACTTGGAGGGAATCCCCAGCCTCGTTTGAGAAGACTCTTCAAGCAGATGTAGACATGTACTAGGTATCTGTCTGGAGATTGCAGCTTCATGAAGGGATTCCCCAGAACTTCCAGAACACACATGTGCGGCTGATAATCAGAGTGTGTATGGTTTATTTCATGTTTACAGCAATGTGGGTTAGAGATGATATTCGATCTATCTATGTAAAGACTAAGTGATTAGATGGGACATAATGTCCAATAAGCTTATACCTTTTTCCATTGTAAAAAGCCATCTAGAGGCTAGTAATGGGTCTGAACCCCTAAATTCGACAGGGTGACATGGCCATTTCTTAAATTCGACATGTGACATGGAGCTTAGTGACAAGGACATGAAGGAGTAAAAATTTAGTGACATGAGACATGGCCTTATCTTAAAATCGACATGTGACATGGAGCTTAGTGACAAGGACATGGGAAAATAGAAATTTAATGACATGTGACATTGCCTTTTCTTAAAATCGACATGTGACATGGGGACCCCCCATCTAGACCCCCCTAGTAGAGCATCGGTTCAACTTCAAGGATCATAGGGGGTCTAGATATAGTAGATGGGGGGTCCCCATGTCACGTCGATTTTAAGAAAAGGCCATGTCACATGTCACTAAATTTCTATTTCCCCATGTCTCTGTCACTAAGCTCCATGTCACATGTCGATTTTAAGGAAAGGTCATGTCTCATGTCACTAACTTTTTCATTCTCCATGTCCTTGTCACTAAGGCTAAGCTCCATGTCACATGTCGATTCTAAGAAATGGCCATGTCACCCTGTCAAATTTAGGGGTCTAGACCCATATCATAAAGTGAATCCTGAACCTGCATACATGTAGCCTTGTAGGTTTATGAGGGGTTTCAACTTTCGTTTACCGGTACGGTACAATATGTTCAAAAAGGCTATGAAAAGAATATAGCACTCTTGTATTAAACTTATCTTGTTAATCTTACGATCTTTTAGTATGCCGGTATTACCCAGTATTAAAGTTGTAATGTTATGTAACATAGCCCTGGTCCTGGACCATAGCTCTTCTTATATATAATATTATATTCTATAGTATAAGGTGCATCATTTAAAAGAAAAGACCATCCCATTTTCATGGTGACTCCATTTGGTAGGTTCTAATTATATATTACCCCCCCCCCCCTCCTTTTATAGTCAATAAGTGCAACATAACATATTGTCCTACGTGTGAATGGATGTGGCCACGATGGCAGATACGTTCAAGAACCTCTATCTGCAAGAGAAGTCAGCAATATCCATTGAAAGCCTTGAACCAGAGTATGTCCTACATGTTGATGCCCAATCAAGGTGAGAAGTCATTCAGTGCCGTCTATTACCCTAATAAACATGGAAAAGGCTAACATAACAATTCAATGTACAGTGATGTCATAATTGACTTACAGGTAATGGTATTTTAGTATATAATGTAGACAACATTCACTGGTACCAGTATACAATTTCCTCATACTGAATCACCGGCAGGCCTATAATCCCGGGCCTATAATTGATTTTGAATAATTTTCTGTTTTTACTTTTCTTCTGAGTACTTCGAGTACCGCTACTGGTAGCTTCATGATTCTTACGTTGGTTAAACGTTTCAAAAGTACCGGGAATAAGGAAATCACGAATACCCGTATCATTAGCTGTATAATTCTTAAATTGATTAAGTATTTCAAAGGTAATAAGAAAATGAACAAAAATCATATATGATCTCCTTGAATTTTTTATTGCATCCAGTGACAAGTTTGGAAATGATGCCCGTCTAGCTGCTACAAGTTCCAAGTTCTCGGTGCGACTTTACTCACGACATAATTTGGCTACAGTTGGGGTGATTAACGGTCACGACAATGTTATATCTGGGGTACACTTTGCACACCATGACCTCAATACCTTATACACTGCCTCACAAGATGGTACCATCAAGTAAGTCATGTTCACTTTATATTTGTTTCTGTTCTTTTTGAGTTCAAAGATGTTTTATTTCTGGATTCTGTTTTATTGTTACATGCATGTATACATATGTGTGACATCCAAATAATAAGGGAAAAAAAAGCTTTACAGACACTGCAAGCACCCTTCAAAAATACCCGCATAAACCCATATTACAGAGGGGGGAAAAACGAACGCACTCAATGAAAATATCCAAGATAAATGAAAATATCAACTCATCAAATAATGTAAAAGAAGAAGTGCTTTACTACTCCCTCTTACTTGGAGACGTCTGTACAGTGATCCCACTCTTAACACTAGCACATCTGATGATATTAAGAAATGTCACTTTTTTTGTAATAAACCTTATTTTTCTTCACACAGAAAAGGGTGAAAGCAATAAATAAATATTGAAAGTTAAAACAGTGCAGAGTGCTCATCATGATATTGTATCCGAGAGGTATAGTTAAATGGTGGTACACTCAAGATAATGCATAATTTAAAGGGTTAAAGGAAAAGACAACCCCAGTTTCATGACTGCTTCTGTCGTTAGGCTATTTATTGAATGAAAAGGTTCTGATATACTCATAAGTAAATCTGCTGTTGTAAGGGAGGGCAGCAAGCTTCTCTGGTGCAGGCTATGACGTCACTGGAGACCACATGCACCTGAATGCAGAATGCACAGCCTTAGCCACTTGAAAATAAAATGCTGCTCATAGATGTATTTTCTATTCATATGTCTATGTATGTGGACCACTATACCTACTCTCACAGTGTTGACATTTTTACTGTGAATCTAATGTGATTTCTCAGTCGTGAAGAGCATCCAGTCTGTTACTACTTTAAATTTCCCGCCTAACATTGGTTTTCTCCCACAATGCTCTATTACCCAGAGTTCTCAGCCTATCCCATAGTTCTCACATCTGCCCATCATGCATTACCTTTTACCGTGTTGATCCACATATAAAACCATTGTTTCTGTGACCTTGGAGGCACCCCTGTCACAAGGCACCCTGAGGCTGACACTGGGCACCCTGACTCCCAGCACCCCTGACCCCCGGCACCATAACCAAACCATAACCCAGACCATAACCAACCATAACCCAGACCATAACCAACCATAACCCAGACCATAACCAACCACTACCCAGACCATTACCAACCACAACCAGTCCACAACCAACTGCAACTAGGTTGGTAAACATAGTTTCTAATAAAGAAATAGAAGGAAGAGAAGGTCGAAAAGAGTATGGTAAAGATTGAAGTCTCTTCAATGCAAAATTTATCTAGAATTGCTTAAACTAACTTTAATTTGCAATATATATGGGAAGGGTATGTTGGATCAGGAAAATGTTTCAGGGGATGTTTAAAGGAAATGGTATTATATTAGAGGGGGAGTATATGGAAGTGGGGGGTCAGGGGACCGGGGTGCCCCATACCCAGGGTGCTGGGGGTCAGGGGTGCTGGGAGTCAGGGTGCCTAGTGTCAGGGTGCCTTGTGACCGGGGTGCCCTGTACCCTAATGTCAAAATAAACATAGTTTTGTAACAGCCTCTGTGGTCTAATAATGCATCTTCCGGTGCATTTGGTCTCTTGTGACTTCATAGCCTGCATCAAAGAAACTTGCAACATCAGGGATGAAATTCTTCAGGGAATTCCCTGATTTCAGGGATTTTGAAGTTCTTGGGTCCTATACACTCATATAGAAACCCAGGTTTTGGGGGCGAATATATTGGACCATTTCAGGGATTTTCGTGCTCTGTGACTTTCATCCCTGCAACATACCCTTACAATAGAAGATGTGCCCAGGAGTATGCCAGAATCTTTTTATCCTATAAAAAGCCTACCAAAAGTAGTGTTCATGAAATTGGGTTGCCTTTTCCTTTTAAACTACCAGGATTTAACCGTTCCATTTTGCTTGGAAATATAACATTGGGATCTCCTTCCTGTCTAGGTCGTGGGATCTAAGAACCAAATTGAAAGAGCCATCAGTCACTTTTGAAGGCAAGTAATCTAAATATTCATTATCAAGCCTATCGAGAACGGCGATAAAAAAAAAAAAATGTTATGAGGGGATACAAAAGTCGTTTATTTGTTATACTTGGTAAACTGTCATGAAGTGTTTTTTTTTTATTTACTTCGAACTAATCACTGATTAAAATCTGTCATGCTAAATACGGAGCACATTTCTCTCTAGTATGTTCATGATTATCTGATGTATCTCATCTAATGATAGGAAACACATTTGACATGTCTCACTCTCTCGTTTAGGCTATGAAGAAACAAATAATATTTTCACTGCCTTCGACATCGGCAGTAACGACCGACTTCTCTGTGCTGGGACAGAAGGAAACAAGGATGGTGACTGTCATTTGATCTTTTGGTAAGTACTGGTAATATGGTACTCCACATTTTGTATGCAGAAATGGTCAGCTAAAAGTTATGACTGACACCTATGGTGTATAAATCCTCTGACAATTGTCGTACCTGTGCAGTTCTTAGTTAAATAACTAGAGTGTAAATCGCACTGCATCTAGCTATGATACATTTCAATAATTTTTATAACACAAATTCAGATATGTAGATATACATTTTTTTTTTTAATTTGATGGGCTGACTCGGTATACGCATACACACATTTTTCAGGGACTGTCGGAATGGGAAACCTCTCGGTGTCTACTCTGATTGTCACCAAGATGACGTCACACAGGTCAGCTAATAACTGTTGTTGCCTTACCTTTGTTTGATTAGAGCAATTCATTGTCTATAATGGATCCGATCATACTTTTTCTTGATACACGTATATGATGATCTTTCCCAGCAGACTCCCTTTTACTACCGGTATATCTATCTACATGTACAAATGTACCTGTAAATTTAGCTGGAATATAGGTCAGGGTATGTGCCGCTGAGATCCCCCCTACCCTCTCCCAACATATTCAGCTTGGAAGCCGGGATTAAAAAGATATGTTAAAACCGTGGTCTTATAAAATGAGAAAACTTGTCTTGGATAGGTTGGTACTTTAAGGTACTATGATTTACTGCTCAACTTTCACATTCTTCATCAGGTTCATTTCCATCCAACATTACCTGACAAGCTTATCACCAGCTCCACAGACGGCCTTCTGAACGTGTTTGATGTTAGTCAGGAGTCAGAGGATGACGCGCTCCTCACCTCACTCAATGCTGAGTGTGCCATAGTAAGTCAGTACAGATCGTAATTACCCCTTTTAAACCACCATGACAGAATCATGATAATGTTTTATAATTCAATAAGAAAATTTTGCTAATGATACATAAATACAGCCCTAAAGATAACCCCCGGGTGCATGAAAAGCCAGAGTTCAATAAAGTTGTATGCCAACCCTATGGGATTGACAGTGTGTCCCCTGAGGGATGGATTGATGTTCTAGCATCATACTACAAACAAGAAGCTTTTAGGGTCTAAGACATGAATAGAAGATTTATCCTTCATTACCTATTATGCTGTGTTTTTTTTAAAGAATTTATGTAAGGCTTACCTCGTAGTAAGATTCTGAGGCTACATGATACATTGATGTGTATTTTCCTTTGTCTTCATAATGCACCAATGTAACGCTGGTCAGTAATTATGCCATTGACTCGTGTCAATAGCATATTTATATGTATGGTAACTGGACCCTGATTCTGCTACAATAGAACATAGCGAAAAATTACACACTTTCATGGGCAGTAACTACATGTGCAGATGGTGTGCAGTTAGGCTATCACAGGCACATTAAAATATAGTGAAATGCTGAATGTGTGATTCATGTAGTCTAACAAGGTTGGCCCATGAAGAGGTATGTAACATGACTGGGAGTGTTTAACATAGCTGTCATTATGATATGGCACAAACAAAGAAAGGTGCAAGGAGCGTTAGTTCCAGCTCGCTCAACATAACCCCTTAAGGAACAGCTTAACCCTTTAAGGGCCAGTAGTGCACAAATAACTCATGCAGCAATGACATAGGACATAAAAAATGACATAGAACATAAATGTCAATGGCAACATAGGCCAATGGCCTAAACTTAATCTTCATCTATCATTAACCCCTCTATTACAGTCTCAGATCGGGTGGTGTGGACCCAGCCAGCAGCAGGCCTACTGTATGACGACTATAGAGACACTCCACATCTGGGACACGACCACGGAGGATGTAAGTACTAAGGGCATAATGTATGGCTGGGCTTCCACTCGGTCCTTTATCTAAGGGATAAAAGGACCGAGTGGAAGCCTAGCCATGCACTATGACGTTTATACCATGGTTTTCACCATTAAATTAATGGTTTTACCTAATAAATCCATTAAATCCAATGATTTTTGTTGTGAGTCGATGTGAAGGGGCCGGTCCTACGCCATATTGGTTTCTTGCCAAGTCATCGGTATGCGAGCATAATATATACTCCATTTACACTGTAAATACAGCAAAGCTGGGGCTGTCATGAAGAGAGCTGAACATATACAGCTATATTTAAGTCCCGGGGGGTAGAATCCATGATGGAATATGTATTTCTCCTTAATTTAGACATTTTCCATCGACGACAGGGCTCCGCTTCCATTCAAAACAAGAAGCCTTTCTCGGCGAGTTGACCGTACTGCGCAGCCGCAAAATGTTACATTGACATGTGTCCCAGGGGCATTTTCATAGTAGAACCGCTGGTAAGGAGTGCGTGCGGCTGCCAGAATGACCTCAGATCATATGCCAATGTAACAACTTGTAAATTTTCCACAGTGCCTTAGCGCGTGCTAAATACATTGACTTATCACGGTCCGGCACCACAAACCAGTGCCTAAACGTGATAACCATGGTATAATGCCTAATATAGGCTAATATCGTCGCCTTAGTGCAAGAAGGTCGTATCTGCATTTTTCAAGTTTTGCAGGAGAGGTAAAAGAAATGTATAGCACAAAGTGGAAACAGCAACATTACACTGGGGCCTGTGGGCACACATATCATAGACAGAGCTTCAGTACTTTTAAAGTAGCTAGATAAGTGTCAATAGATGTTAAAAATAAAGAAAACTGATTTTTGTCAAAATGTCAGTTACATCATGATTATAATGATGTCACAATACATCCTCAGATCTACCAATGATGCACTAAATGCAATGATGACTAACTGGCCAGCATTGCGTCATGCATGAATTTTCAACCAAAATGTGGATTGACATAATGCATCAATGTAGTCCTGGTGAGTTATTTGCCAGGACGGCATCGTGACGACAATGGTACTATGTACAGTGCATTGAGGTTTGGTCAAATCCCTGGCGTCATTCTACAACATTATTTCATCACTGTAGGTAGTGTTGACAACCCTGACTGGGGAGTGTTTATGATGTATACATCATAAAGCGTACAATATGAAAGGCATGCTGCAAGATTGTTTTACTTGTCTAACGTTGACCAAACTCTTGATAATAAACCCTTTCCTTATCAGCCTCTAATTCATTGTTATCACTTTTGCAGTTTGATACAATTACTGAACTGACAGACGTTAGAGAATCATATAAGGTAAGTGGTGTAATCACTGATTTATCATAGTTCAGATTGGGGAGTGCTCATTACTTTCAACGGGGTAGAGGATTAGGATGTTGATGGACTTTAGTGGGAGGACCCTTTCTTCCCTCCTGACGAACCATGAACACTTCCATAAACTACTGTCTTACGTCTTTTCTGTCTCTCTCAAAGTTAGTAATCTACTTGACGTTTGTCTGTGTGAATTGATTTAACTAACTTGTGCAAAGGTATAACAGCACATATTTGTGAAATCTTTTGAAAGTCGTCTTATTAGGTTATATTTGTAATTTGTATATACCCTGATTAATCACGTTTGACGTTATAAGGCCACACCAAATTAAAATATTGGTTTATGGATTTCCTGCACCTTATTTTCAAGAATAGAAATTTTATTTTTTTAAAGTTTTATTTGTCTATGGATTCCGCCCGCATCATTATCTTGAAATTCTTTTCTTTTCCAAGGAGCTTACAAGGTCAATCAATGAAAGTACAGAAAAGGCAGACCACTCATTGGATAGGAAAAAAGATTCATCAGTTTCAATATATAGGCCAATTCTGCATTAAAAAAAAAGAACATTTTTAGCAAGGAACCCCTCCCCAACCCAAAAAAAATCAAAAAGAATCGCCCTCTCCACATTTAATAAGCAGAAATCCATAGACAAAAAAAAAAAATCCCTATCCATAAAACGAAAATCCATAGACCAACTTTTTAATTTGGTGTGGCCTAAGCAACCTGTCCTCCTTTTTGGGCATTTCCAGCAGCATCTTACCAGTGCTGCCCCCTGGTATCAGTTAGTGCTAGGTGTGACATCCAGGGGGCGACACTGAGTATATTTTTCTGTGTACAGACATGCAGAGTCATTCACCACGTCTCCTAGTTGTGAACGAAACAACCCTTAAAGGGCCTTTTAGTACTTTTGCTGAAGTACGTAGCCCTGCCATGTGACACTCACTAGGGGTGCGTCGACGTGTCATGCCTTCCTTTAATAGGGCTTAATTCAGATTCACCCTTACTTGAAGGAAATTGCATATAGTGCATCCGGGGGTGGATATCATCTGACATTTCAATATTGTTTTTTTCATAATGCCTTGCGTAAATGGCACAGGTGTAGACAAACCCTGGCCCAGGAGCCGATGGCCCGTAATTCTGGTTCCCGGCCCACAGTTTTTTTTGTTTTTTTGTTTTTTTTTAATGCCTTCCTATGGGTCTGGGTGGCCCAGAGGAATTTATGAGAAAAATTCTAAGAGTATCAGCTAAATCAGTATAGTCATGTTGTATATCGTTGGAAAGAGAAAATCACAAGGGATATGGCTATTTTATTTGCGTCTTAATGTGATTCAATGGTGGAAAAGTTATGATTTTCTTTTTGATAAAAGTGAAATATTCATTCTGGGACACAAATGTTGGTGCGGGCCCATACAAATTATGTAGCTACGGGCCCAGGTGGCCCATGACAGAAAAAGTTAGTGACTACCCCTGGGGCACATTAGCTATGCGCTGTGCAATATATATCCTCGCATATAAACCATGCCCTGGGTACTAACATAATATATCATAGCTATATCATAATGAACATAAGGTGCTTCCTGAGCCCAGGAGCATCCTATAAGGTGCACGTACAAGCCAAGCATATATGCCAGGTATTGCAATATACTTTTACACTGTTATGGTGAATGGTATGGTGTTTTGGAGCTTGAAATATCACCTGTTTTTATGTGTAAGTGATGGGTTATTTGGCTGCTGAAGTATTAAACATAAACTACTATTGAGACTAAAATACATATACCGTTACATGCATTGTCATTATTCATGCATGTATATAATAATCCCATCTAATTACCCATTCATTGTGAGGCAAGCCATGGGCAAGATCAAAAACTTAACCCTCCAGACTTTATTCCTATGTCGTCATGATGTATCAGTTCTGCATTCGTGCATCAATCCGACCCCATCATGAGTGTATCGGCATGATGCATGAATGCAGGAAGCACGGTTTTCATACATCATGACAACAAGTTACTATTAATGCATTAATGCACTGTAAAGGATTAAAGAATGTCAAGTAAATTGCAGTTCTCATCACTTAGGATTCAATACACAGACTTTTTATTTAATCTGGCACCACTTTGTGCCAGCACAAAGAACAGTGGACCTTGGGAATGCAGCCAATTTATCAATAATCCGAATTAGATAATCCATTTAGGAGCACATTGTGTATTAATCCTCGATATGCCATATTGTCGCCATGATACCCTGAAAGTACATGTATCCATGCACAGACCCTAATAAGGGAGTGGTCATTATTTATCAACAAGGGAGAGGGTTGATTTAAGGGGGGGGGGAGCGGAAAAAAATGTGGGGTGTGAAAATTCTCCGCGCCTCAGGTGGGGGGGGGGCGCAAAAGATTTTGATGCCATCAAAGGGGGAGTTGATATACTCCTGAAGGTTTGGTGTGAAACCTGAATGCAGCATTGTTGATTAACTTGTCAGTGCATCATGATGACAAATGAACTTGGACCTGAAGGCATCATGGAGTCCTGTATAATTAACCCTGTAAGGGTCGGTAATGCATTCATAACGACCATACAGGGTTGATATGGGTACACCCGTAGGGCCGACATGAATGCAGTAGTAGCGATTCTGCTCGAGTGGGCTGCATCCATGCATCGTTACGACTAATGAGACTTAGCATACTGTATTGATGTGATAGCGACCCTTAGAGGGCTAACTAAGAAGCAGTGGGTCGAGGCCATGTCATTATGTGCAGGACCGAATCTATGATCCAATTGGCACATGTTAAAGAAAATGTCTTTGTGTATGGGTCATTGTGGGGGATTTGTGTATATTGGCTGGGCGTATATTGTATATAAAATGTCAATTTAATCCATTTGAAGGAGACGTTTTGTGCCAGTACCATAGCCACTTTGGACCTTGTAAATATGAGAGAATGATATTTAATACAACCAGGAAGGTAGAAGGGGAATGTATCCTAAAGAGTAGGCCATTTGGCGTGAATTTCTTTTTTTATTAAATATAGATTCACATAGGAGAGGGAATTGAACAACAGACGCATATCCAAATATAAAAATTTCAGATGTGGCCATGTCACCTGTTATCTTAACTCTTCCTTTACCAACTACGCATTAATGCATAGTTTGGCCGATTTTGAGTACACTATAACTTCCACAAAATCCATTGAAACTCTTCAATTTTTTCTCAGAATTAGCTTGAGTTGGGTTCTTCTCAACGTCCAAAGAGTTAGTCTCTATCTCTTATACTTTTAGCATGGCTGTTTTACAAATTTGAGACAAAATTTTAAATTACCCTACAAGTTTTTCATAGATTTAATCAATATTTAGGCTAAAAATCATGAAAAAATGTCAAATGGTATTATTTTTTGGGTGAAAATTGACTTTGTATATTTTTCCATGCTCAACAAAATGGCATGGCAATTTTAGTGTATTTTGATGCATATTGGCCATTTTGGCTGGTTACCATGGCAACATATATGAAAAATGCCGATTTTGCATGGTTCTGGTTGCCATGGTAACCAAAAAAGAATGTCTTCCAAAATTCATTATCCGCCAAAATTTCAACAAATCTAAATATTAACTACAATATGCACTTTATATCAGTGCAATTGATACAGGGAGTGCTGAGAAAATGCAATTTGAAGTGAACTCATAAGATCAACTTTACTAATCATATCACCACATTTATGATATTTATATAATATATCTCAGTAATCAAACTAGATAGAGAAAACTTGGGTGTTCTTCTATCTGACTGATTAGCCTAGCTTAACCAGTCACCATTTCCCTTCTAATTTGAATATTCACACCATTCCAATGGTTTTTGAGAGTTTATGTTATAAACTAAAACCCCAAAATTTGCTCTGAAATACTCTGGTAAAGGAGGAGTTAAACCCTGTGGCCCATGTGGTATAGAGAAACCTATCATGTCAAATGTTGAATTAAAGAAAAGTCCCATATCATGTGATTGCTGAGATATCAACTAGTTCTACTTATATCGAGAAGAATAGTGGATGCGGGATTTCTACGTTTTTTAAAAGGAAATTTGGAATAAAAAGTTAGAATGTGGCCCTTTTATGTGGTGCAGATCTGTAAATCTGATATTTTCTAAGTGGTCTAAGTGATTTACCTCAAACTTTTAGGTGAGAAGTATGACGGATATGACAGGCCCTGTCTGTGCCCACCGATTACCCTTCCCTCTGGTACGCTGGGCATCTGCAGTCTGTATAACTACCGCAGGCCCCGGCCGCAGGCAGAGGGCCCCACCCCCCAACCCCTCTCCCTTTACTTCCTGCTGTGTCAAGGTCAGGTCACAGACAGGGAGAGGGGGGATTACAGAAATATAATCTTGTTATATCAAAGAAATTCTAATCCATTAATTGGGGGTGATTAGTGGATGTTTATTCTTCACTCTGTCCGTCTCAGTCTCATTTTACACTCTCCCCCACATACTCAGATAACCTATCAGTGATAACATCTGCTGGGAGAGTGTGCTCACTCATGCACATCCAACATTTTCCAACAAGTTGGCTAAGGCTTCCACCTTCCATATGTAGTGGGAGAGAAGCAGGAGCGGAATTCAGGGGTAGTTTTCCAGCCTACCCCTATGGTGGCAGTTTGGGAACTATTAACTTAACCAATCTGCCACAAGGGGCGCAGAGGGCTGCATGTAAGTGAAAGCCAACAGGTGGCTTACATCACTTACAGCGTCTCTCACGTCATATGACGGTACTGTGTCTGTTGTGGGATTGACCATCTGAACCAAACCAAAGTTACCAATTGTCAAGGGTCTTCCCAAGAAAAGGGAACATTTCCTGAATTCAATAATGTATAGCCTATGGAAGGTGCTGAAGAATATTAGCATTGGCTATGAACATTGTCAGCCTAGGAATCCCCCCTAGTCGGCTGCAAGACAAAGAAAAATGAACTTTTTCAAAGGGGTGGGTGGTCCGAGTTCAAAGCACCATTTCCTTGATCAAAGAATGATTTGCCGTGTACTTTAATCCCATTGCTCTTGAACTAATATCCATTTCCAAAGCACATTCCATTTCTTTAGTTTTGATCTACACCGCCATCTTTTGATCATTCTGTGTGTAGCTTGACCTCTGCAGTAGCTATTATTGTGTTGATCCATTAGTGAAAGTGGTCATCATGTCGAGGGCACCCTAACCCCCCCCCCCCCCGAAAAAAAAAAGAAAAAAAAATTTGCTTGGTGGAGCATATACGCAGGATATAAAAATAAATTGTAATGCCCACCGTATAAGGCCCCCACGAATAAGGGCCACTCTTGGTTCAGGAACATGAGGCGTACCTGGGGCTTCATATTGAGCACTTAAGCATTGATCTATAGCACAAATTCTTCGTTTATAAGGCACACCCAAACTTTTGCTGGTTCTATGTGTATATGGCGCACCAAGTATCAATCCTCGTGTATGACTATAAGCTGCGCCTTATACGTTGGGTATTATGGTAATATATAGTTTCAGTGACTCAAATGCACCCCATAGCCTTCATCCTAGAGAAGATACAGCTTATATATTAGAAGTCTTTTAAGTATAGTCTATATGCATGACGTTGCTTGACAGCACATTTCTACATATCTATATACTTTGTATGTCAGCAAATGAATACAGTTTGAAAATGTATAATGAATCTTTTTTGTAGACCTGGTCTGGTGACTTGTCAAATAGGTGTGAATTGTAGATAATCACCACTCTTTTCCAATCGACGAGAATAGCCCAAGTAAAAGTGACTCATGTAATGGGGGTTGGGTGGATACTTTTTTAGTTGGCTGATATTTCTGTATACTTTAGAAGAGTTAAGTACTATTGCACATTATAGAGCACGGGTGGGCCGTACTAGAGGTGGGCATTTAATTTAGACCACACCTATAGCAGATAGATGGATCAATATGTCGTAAGCTTTTTAAAAAAAGCTCGGCAGTCCACGCCATATACATTGTACAAATTATATTTTCCAAGGGTGTTAAAGTGTAGATACACTCAAGACTTAGCATTTTTCAAGGGAGTTCTATTTTGAGTAATCGAACAAAGTGAAACTCTCAAACTAGAGGTTGGTTACTTTGCTACAGATCCTGTTGTAGTCATCTATAAGTATGAATGCAATATATTTGTATATCAGTTGTTGGTGTTTTTTTTGTGTTTTTTTTTTGTTTTTTTTTGTGTGTGTTGTTGTTTTTTACATTCCAGTTACACATTCTTTCGTTAGTTGTTCCAGTGGGGTGCTACGATCTCACGGTATTACATGTACTCCCCCTTCCGCCCCCCCCCCCCAACCACAAACTCCCCTTGGTCTATTACCTTCATTACTGTAGACCACTGACAATACACATTGTGTGTGAACAAACCACCACCCCATTCCGGAACTACACAGGTGAGCTAAATTCTCAATCTTAGATTCAGCTTTTAGCTTTGCTCAAAGTTGCTTAAATCTAAAGCCCGGGATCTGAAGTTTCATGCAGTAAACATTGAACCTAAGGGCATGGTACAAGGAAGAATTGTCGGCCATTTGAAATTTAAAGTTGGAACCAATCATTAATCTGTCCCCTTCGGGTCATTTGCCCTATACTAAATAAAATGATCCTCATAAGTTACCTGATCCACCGGGAAAATTATCTACAGTTGTTAAACTATTGGGGTAGGGGGTAGTGTTAAATGTTTCAGGAGGAGATCCACCACATACACCGGGATATACCATTGCTTTCAAAATTCCCATTTTATGATTTAACTCATATAAAAATTTAGATCCCATATATATTATTGGTATAACAAAATGGACTTATTTCCAGCGTTGATTAAGTTTTGAGATTCTTGTGTTTTTGATTAGGTAGCGTCTAGGTGGACAGAAGTCCTACACCCGTCCTCTTCAGTTTTGAGATTCTTTGCTGAGTTGATTGTGGCATACAGTTTGAGTGTGTGTGTGTGAGGGGTGTATATTGCGTGTAGAGTCAGTCAGCACGTACCACCACCTATAGCAGATATAGGGGGTGGAGACAGCCCACCTTGTTAAAACCGAGACAGATTGTTCCCAAAAAAAGCCACAGCTTAATACAGAGGAAGAATATGGAGGGTGGGTGTGGGAGACACATGGCTATTTAACCCTTAGAGGACGGCATGTTGCCTTATTGCTACATTGGTCAGCATACTTTATCAGAGTATTGTTGGTGAGTAGACTTGCCTGTGCTGCATGCTCTTTGGAAGTAGCTCAGCCCTATAGGACTCAGTATGGAGGTCTAGTGGAGTCGCCATTTTAAATTTTGCTGGTTAAGGTAAAACCCACTGATAACACATACCCTGATGGGTACCTTGTCCCTGGTTAACACCCAATTCCAGGGACATGCTGGTCCCTTCTTATCAGTTGTTATCAGTGTGTGTTGCCGGAACCAGCTCTAAACCAGCTAGTGGTCAATCGGCTCAGTCTACTGGTGAGTCTACTTCCCAGGGCTGCATTCATGCATCATGCAAACCTGCTTATGGGGTTGATGAACAATCGAAGGGTGGGATGATGCATAACTAATGACTTTTAAGCACAGCATTAGTGTATCATTTGATGTAACCAAAAAACATGGATCTGGAGGCGTCATGCGATCCTTAAAGGGTTCAGAGTCTGGTGGGTGTGTCAGGTTCCAGGAATCTGGTCTAGTAACTCAACCTAGCATGGGGGTGAGATGACGATTCGACCAGGTAAAAAAAAAAGAAAGGAAAAGCAAGATAGGACCTAAGGGAAATGCTGATACATTACCTGACCCTAAAAAGGAAAAAAGGGAGGAAGTTCACTATGACACCACACCTCAACTAATTGATTGAGTGAGAGAGTGTTGGTTGTTAAATGCAATTTCGACATCTAAGTCCATATTTATGGCGAGTAACTAGATTAGACATCACTTTCACAAAAATCTGTGTTTGAAGTCCGTGCATTTAATCTTATGGACACTAGAGATACTTAGAAGGGAATAGGCAAGATAAGATAAAAAGTAAATGTGTGCTTGTGCTCGTGCATATAGACACCACATTCTTAGAGGGGACAGAAAAGGAAGATGTACCCCTTTCAACATGCACTGGTTACAAGGGATTCTGGCTATTATGAAGCAAGGGTTTCTTTATGGTTATATTTACTATTTGCTGATATCTTTAAGATAATAAATTTCCCTTTTCAATTTCTCGCAGGGTTGACATATGGGGAGATTTCCGAAATGACAAAGCCTGTATTCAGTCCTAGAAATAAAATGTTTTACATTGAGATTTGAAAGCTTGAAGAATCAATGACAAAGTTGAGAGATTGCCACATGTCTTATGATAAAAGTAAAGAACATTGTGATTTATGATGTACAGTAGTTTGGAATAAGTGATGAATCATATCCTTGGGTTAAAAAAACAAGGATTTTCAGACAAGTGTAATTTTTTATTGCCACACCCATATTGCACCGAGAGAACTGTATATATGATTCTCTGACTAGGATAGTTTATGCAAGTGGGTGGGATGTTACTCAGGTGGGTCATCGGATGAGGTAGTTGGACCTCATACATAGGCCACACAATCCAGTTTCAGTTTCAATCCCTGAATAATAGAAATAGTAAAGCTTTTTCATGTTAAATAGTATTTCTTACCCATATACTCCACTTCCAAACCACGAAATACGTAGGCAAATTTATCAGGAGAGAAGGTCTGAATTTTCTTTACATAGATTTTACACTTTAACTGAGATTGTTATTGCACATTTAAGCACCATGTGGCACTTACATAGTTCCAAGTGGTTCCTGTTGTTGACCACTGGTCACCCACCTATCCATCCATCCACCCACCTAGAGGCTGACAGAGACAGATGATCCTGACCTCTCCGACCACTCCTACTGCCCTCAGGGATTCCACACCAGGACAATAGGTATTTTTACCCTGCTTTTCCTGACATGTCTTCTCCCGGCCAGCACTGTGTTTACTTCTTTTATTGTAAATAAGGGGTATCCCATGTAAATCAGACCATCCTCAGACCCCCTCCAGGGCTAGGATGTCAGAGCACCTTGTTGTAATGTATGGGCCATGTTATGTATGCAGTGGAATGACTCAAGAACTTGGAGGAAGAACTGTTCAAGAACTCTGTGCTATAGATTTATTCATAGAATGATGGTAATAAAACAATCAAGAAGAAGAGTAGGAAAAAACTTCATGGTTGGTAAATAAATGGGAAAAATTCAAATCCACACTGTTCTTAGCTAAATTCTCACATATAAGATAATAATTGAAGATGTCATGGAAAGCCCTCCAGTTTTGACACTCACTTTGAAATAATGCTGCTAATTATTCTGATTGGCTTAGAACCCTGGTAGGAATTTCATTTGTGCACGTACAGGTATGCACTGGACATTGCCAGAGGAGGCACTGGCTGAGGTCCAGTACTCTGTGTTAGGTTACTCTACACTGTGGGCAGAACTAGTCCTTTAACGGCAGCATGATACATGCAAGTTGACTCTTAATCCTCATTATAATGTTTCTGTGCAGGGGAGAAATGCTGGTTAATTGGTCTTCTGTGTGTACTCAGTATATAATTTCCAGAATGCCACAAATAAGGTGTGAATAGATGCAGATCTTTCTTTAACATTTTATTATCATTATTTTTTTCTGTTTGAATATTCCCTCATGGTTGTAGCATCTAAGAGAATGAACACAAATCATCACATTATTCAAACAAAGTTTGAATCTCTCTTTTTTTTTAGTTATCTAAGTTCATCGCTGCATTATATCATATTATTGCATAGTGGCACTGTCCGGTGTAAATTATATAAACCATAAGACGGTCTTATACCTGTAAATGATACTAAAACTCTGACTATTTTTTAGATGACATTTTAATTGTCCCATGACGCCCTACATGCCTTATGACATTAAACAAATCAATCGATCAATGGAAATGCTCCACTTACATTTGGATGCAGAGACAAAGGCTAGAGCTTGCTCTACATCCTCGAACTCGTGACTGTAACTTAGATATGTTGACCTGCACATGATATTACGCTAACCCCTGATTCACTGATCCTTACAGTGTCCTTTATTGACGCTCCCTGCTGATCTTCATACTGGATCTTACTGCCACTGACCTGGATCTATTGGGCTTAGTGTTGAGGTCCAGTGAATCTGCCATTGCTTTATCTGGGGCCTGGCGAGATAGGGAATGATAACAGCCCGCATGGTGGTACCAGGTGTTACATAATGTACCCAAAAAATTCTGCAGTTAATGCAGGGAGTCATCTCATTGGGTGAAAATGTATCCCGGGTCAGCCCTATTGACACTCCCTAACGATAATCTTTAACTGACCTTGACCTGCATTTGATGACCTTTACCTGGTAGTGAGATAACCCCTATCCCCTAAATTACCTTCACACTGTCTCTTATCTGATCCTATGGGTGAACTTCACCTGATATTCCTGTGTTCTGACCTTCTTCTTATGTCTTACTGATTTTGACCTAGACCTACTGACCTTCATCTGACCTTACACCAGCCTCTAGCTGACTCCTAGGTGAACCCAGTATGATCCAGCCTAGTGATCCGGCCATGTATGCCCGGGCTTGGTAGGCTTTGTTAAGGTGTTATTATCTGGCCTCCTCAAGTGTTTCCCAGGGAGGAGGGGTACTTAGGGTGAAATAGGACCACACGTCCCCAGTGTGCTTAAGGCTGATATGGGGTTTGCAAACAGGACACCTTGACTTATAGCTTATTGGGGAGGGGCAGGTGAGGGATGAGACAGATCTTGTCTGAGAGGAGCAACATCAGATAGGAAAACCACAAAATGTTCCTGATCATACATGTATAATGTTCAAGGTAAATTGATTGTACCGAGTCTTTCCTATAAATGTATGTGGACTTATTTACCAACTGTAACTTCCCTTTATGTCGTATGCAGTTATCGAAACTTCCCTTTATATCTAATACAATTATGTGAATATCAAATACCTACGGGTCTTTTATTGGCATCCAGCAGGGGGGGTCTGGATGGGGGGTCCCCCATGTCACATGTCAATTTTAAGAAATGGTTATGTCACATGTCACTTAAATCCCCATGTCCCATGTCACCTCTAAGAACCTCTCATGTCACATGTCGATTTTAAGAAATGGTTATGTCACATGTCACTTAAATCCCCATGTCCCATGTCACCTCTAAGAACCTCTCATGTCACATGTCGATTTTAAGAAATTGCCATGTCACCATGTCAAATTTAGTGGTCCACACCCATAGCAGGGCTTCAAGCAGCGGCAGCGCACATAAAGGTAAAAATGGTGTGTAGGGTCAAGGGGCTGGGAGGATAGAACTTGACAGAGGGTTCTCAAAAAGCAAGGATATTATCAATACAAACATGATGTATATGAGGGTGGAATAACATGCCTTTATTATCCTAAAGGGTTAGCTAGGGACCCATTGCAGTGCAGGCTAGTTACTCACCAAAGCTGCAAGACTTTGAAATAAACCTAGATGTATCATGAAACCTATAAAGGTTTAACAATAGTGGCTCTGGAATTTCCTTCACATCCATGTCGATGTAAACTTAAGACAGGGGCGCCCTCATCAGGACACGCAGACTCCATAACTGCCTTAAACCTCGCGTCACTTCACGGCAAGAAACCATCACAACATGACCTTGAGCAGCACGAGACTTTGCGTGATTCCACGAGATGAATGCATTGTCGTCTGCTTTTATCGGTACATCTTGAAGGGGCTGTTTCCTGCCCACAGACACCCCCTCTGGCGGTAGCCGGGGTAATTAGGCAGAAATATTTCAATTATACCCACATTACAGCACAGGGACAGGGATCTGTAGTGTGGGTGCAGCTGCAAGGGGGCATTGTGTGAGAGCTATAGGGTTGTCATGAGTTGTCTTATGGAGGCTGCCATATTGGTCCCCTGCTAGAAGATCGCTGGTTCCTACAAATTGCCATCCTCACCAACGTTTATGGGACAGTAAGGTCTTTCGCTTTTTTATAGAAGAAACCAATCATATAGGTCTAGACCTTTATAATCGACAGTGTGATATGGCCTTTTCTTAAAATCGACAAAGGACATGGAACTTCTCGTGACAAGGACAGCAGAGAAAAAGGATAGTGACCCCAAATCATACAGTCCATCTTAAGGAGGCGACTCTCTGCAGTTATGATTCAATAGTATCATAACTCCGTATGCACCTAGCCCAGAGATATGAGAGTGAAAGTTTGGAAAGGGAGATGATTTTCTGCTGTGAGTTTGCTCCATTTTCTTGTTGCATGTGTGGAAATGTATTAAAACCTCCAGCATTTGATCGCTTACTGTGACAGGATGCGACAGACTAATTCTGATACAGATGAGTATCAGTTTCCATGTTTGCAAATGCAGTTTGTATGGCATTCACAACAAATACCTAGTGGATCCCTGCCTATTGGCACAAAGGGGTCCTGGTTCTGGCAACATGCACTGATAGGGCTGATGAGATACGTTGTTGTTTTTTTTCTGACATGAGCGTCACATTATGTTTAACGCACTCCAGTAGAGCATGGCGCTGTAAACAGTAGTGAACTACCTTGTCCTTGGAAGTGGTTGTTGTCCAGGGACAAGGTACCATCATGACATGTCTTATCAGTGTTTTCTTTTTCATTTATGGCATACCCAGCGAAATTCAAAAGGGTGGACTCCTGTAGTAAATTTCCTACAGTGGTGCCATAGTCCACCTGTTACACCCCTATTTCATAATCACCAACTCCAATACCCCTTTAATATATGGCGGTGGGAAAAGGTATAAAAAGATATGAAGAAAAAAGAAAGGTAGTTCCCAGCCTTTGACTTTATACTGGACACGCACATGTGGGGTAACAAGTGGTAAGAAGAAAGACTTGTAGGAATTCACAATCAAAAAGACAAACAAATCATTGTTAATTGGGGGACTATAAAGTTGTGTGGTTACATGGCAGCTATGTGTCTGCCTGTGGCTGCTGCAAACATGATGAGGGATAGGGGTAGCAATCTCAGGACGCCACATGTAGAATTGTCTCTTTAATGAACTTTTCGTACCCACAGGGTCATGTATCTAACCTATTATGATGCACCAGCGGCTAGTGAATGCACTGCATCGGTGCATCATGTCCTTTTGGGACTGTATCAACACTGGTGGGTCCGCATGAGGTACGGTAATTGTACGCAGTCCAAAACCAGTTCTTCACCAGGCTACATCATTACATTGCATTCTGTTGTCCCTAAAGGGCTTATGCCGAAACACTGGATAGAGAAGAAATCCGAGAACATGCAATCTATAAAACTAAGACGATTACACCAGTCAAACCTGTTATTTGGATGTGAGAAAGGCACATATCTGATTTCTAGTTGACAAATACATTACCTGCTGGCTGTAATAAAAAAGTAATATCAAAATAATGTTACCTTTGGTCCTTGTGAATCATTGCATATAAACTTCAGCTAAATGAAAAGATCGTAATTTCATCATTCTCCACAACCATAGTGGCATAGGGACATGTCGTAGTTAATTAGTAATAAATGGCTCCTGCGAATAGTATTCCAGAAAGGGCAAGTGCCATTCTAGTTTAGTTGTACCCTTGGGCCTGGAAAGCAAAAAGAAGACCGAGGAGATGTCTGCCCATCAGACAAACAATGACTGTGTATAGAGATCCGATTTGGATCTTTGGACATAGCTTAGTGATGTTTACCCTCTGACGTCATAGTGGATTCCCCTAACCCTGGAGGACAGGGATCCTCCTGTTCTTCACCTGTAATCCTACCACACCTCAGTGACCACTACCTCCCTAGTTCCAGCGTTTGTTTGCCCAACATACCTTTTTAATCTATGAAGGACCACAATAATGCCTCATAATTCATTTGTGTATCGTTGTTGTGAAATAAAGTGCATTGCTTTATGGTAAGCTAATACCTTTAACTGTTAGACTGTACAGTGATATGGAAAACAGGAACCTACTAGCATTGTCTATGTGTAGGACAATATGATATCCTGCCGTTTTTCACAGTGTCACTTATTACAGTGCTACCTCTCCTCCTTGCCCAACTCTCGCACAAATATACATACTCTCCTGACGAACCTCACCAAATTAACCTGTCTGCAATTAGAGCTTGATGATGAGAGAAGCAAGTAGTGAAATCACACACCGTCTGCAGGTAGCCCTGAAGGCATAGTATACCGTCTTGTAATTGCCTTTTGAAAATTGCACAGCGGACGTTGCCCCAGGTGTTGCTAGTTAACCCTTTAGGGGTGAAATTGTGTTTGAATGCATGTGCTGTTCTGTTGCAATGTCGCACTAATGCTGTGATGGCGAATAACTCACCAGTACTGCATTGGTGTATCATGTCGCTGGTTTGGGAATGTATCAATCTGATAGGGTCACATCGAGGCATAACTTTGGCCCTGGTGATTCACTTACCAGGAACGGGGCTAAGAAGAGGCAATAATGCAGGGTTTGACCCTTAGAGGGTTAATTGAAGTATAGGCGTATGTGCACTTATGTTCTCCATACAGGAGGGATACCAGCAATCGCTTAGGGAGACCACCATGGCGAATATTAATAAATACACATCATTTTCATTTACGATCTTTTTTTTTTACAATTACTTTCATAATGTAACCATGGTTCGACTCAAAGAGATGACGGTTTCTGTAATCAGGAGCACATACTACTATAATGAATAAGACTAGTGTGGTCTTGATTTAGAACTGTGATTACCCTCAATACTCTTGCAGGACAGCAGCTTGCAACTGCCGGCACTTTGTTCCACAGACGTTGGTTTAGATTTCCTCCTGCTACTGTCAGCTGGCTGCCTGGGTGACTTCTCGGATTCGGGCAGGGGGAAGCCCCCCCCCCCAGGGGTTTCTCACTATCCTATCATGTCCTAGAAATTCCAAAGGCAATAGGTTCACCAAACCATTACCACTATTACATTGTATTATCTTTGGTGTACTTCTTATTCATATGCTATATTGTATCAGTTTCAAAGCTTTTGTGCTTGTTTATATGCTATCCTGTAATCTGATCATGTCCACATTTATCTACAAATGATGAAGTTTGCTTAGGTGCTTCTTGTTACCTTGTCTGCTACTACATGATTGCACCACTGCTTTGTGAGTGCAGGTGACCTTCCAGGTCTACAGCAAATCCTTAGAAGTGTTCCTCACCTGGGGGCATAAGGGGTTAATGACACAGGTGCAAAACATGTAGACAGTGTCTCTGCTCTTAGGTATCCATTTTAAGGCTACATGATGCATTAATGCACCATTCAACCCCGTCTCCATGATACATGAACTTTTGATACAGTGCTAATAAATCCAGCACTGTGCATCATGCCAGACCTATTGCTTTGATACACTATAGAGAACCAGTGTGATGCACTAATGCATTATTGGCCATTTAATTAATCACCAAGATAACAAAATTAATTAACATTAACTGCGAGGCATCATGTGGGTCATAAACGGATCTGGGACCAGTGGTTGTCCAAAGTGACTAGCTCACTTAATTGGCAAAGGACCAAACAAAAATGTCAAATTATCATACAAAACCACCAGACAAAGCCAAAAGCAAATGACTACTATTCAAGCACATGTTACTTATTAGCATTCTTCTTAGTGGGTGGTCTGAATAATCCCCTGACACAGATATACTCTGCGCCCATATATAGGTAAAACAGGAAGGTACAAGATATCATGTGTAAAAGACTGGCATTGCTTAGCATGACCGCCCATAATGATATTATAAGTAAACAATGGCGTCTTGTGGTGCATTCTGGGAAGTATTCACAGCAATGTATTGTGGGAGAGGCCCTTTTAATGGGTGATACAATGCACATGGCTATGGGAGATAGACCCACTGGCAGGTGTGTGAGTGTCAGTATGGATGTCTCGATGTTTTCGGGGGGGGGGGGGGGGTAAAGAGCGATTGCATCATAGCAAGGATGGTCAGCTTGATTTAGGCTTAACAATTTTAAGGGTCCAACATTTTAATCCCATGTGATGTTTTGTATACATGGGAGCACGATTTATGCTTAATGGCTCAATTCTTCAATCAGGAAGTCTCACGGGGTCTTCTGCTGATACAAATAAGACAATAGCAGATCGTCCCAATAGCTTTACATAGATTTCTGTGTTATTCTCATAACATGAATTACCCCTTCTGAGAATTTAACTCTTTCTTAAGAAAGCTGTGCATCTCCATTCCCACCTCACATATTCATTTGCCTGAATTTGACTTCTGTATTTTTTGCTGGAGATTGTTTAGATTGTTTCACGTGTGTCTTCACTAATGATCAAAAATCACCCTAAATTTGGTGAGCTCACAGTAAATCACACATAGAATGTCATGGGCAGGGTAATAGATATGTGGTAGGCAGGCAAGGCTGTTGTAAGACAGGCTTAGCCCTTTCGGGGTCACAGAGATGTGATGCACCATGCCCCCTTGTTTCCATAATGAATTAGCACAGCTCTCTACCTCACCAAAGGGCAAACAAAAGAATAGCCAAGAAGAAAAAAACACAAACACAAAAAGCACCCCAAAGAAAAACAGGGAATTTTGACAAATTTGCCAGAACACAGGGAAAAAGAAATATTGACACAAAGGAAAAGAAATTTGAGACCCAATGTGAAAAACCTGATGCCTTAAGATCATTAAAAAATTTGCTAAAGAGAGAACTAGAATCAAATGATAATTTTTCAACATGATAATTAGGAGAACCATATCGCCGTATCAGGGGCGTAGAAAAAGGGGGGAGGGGGCCTGGCCCCCCAATCATGAAGGAGGTGGGGCCTGAGTATGTCTGGGCCCCCCAATATTTTCCAAGAACTCATAAACACAATGGAAAAGAAGCTAAAACTTCTCAAATTAGATTATTATGGTGATGTCATAGGAAGAATGGGGGTCTGAGCCTAAAGTCAGATCCAAAATTTACCAAAGATCACTTTTCTATATGAATTCTAAATACACATATATAGACGCCATCACGCATCAGCGGACAATTCAAGGTGGTCCAAATGGTGCCCTCGCCCGGCCCCTCCCCCCAATGTAGATTTGCTTCCTACACCTCTGCGTATATACTACAAGAACTGTTCCGATCAAAAGGAAATATCCACGATGTAGGGATACAAGCCTTTAGATTTTATGGCCAAAGAATAAGACTCTGAAGGCATAATGTTACCATTACAGGGTTTATAGCCTGAACACGCACGCCAGGTGTGTTACGTATTGTACAGGACGTATTCTATCTCTGTCTTAGACACTGATCATGCCATTTGGTTATTAGTATTAGTAACCCTTGAAGGACCCACATGCCTCCAGGTTTGTGTATCTTTGCAGTGCTGGCAAGTTCTTCACTAGCACATGTAAAAAAAATGAACATCAATGATTACAGAGGCGTAGGAAAATCTTCATTGGGGGGGGTAGAGGGGGGGGGGGTCAAGCCAGGGCCCCATCGCAACGACCTTGAATTTTCAGCTTCTTCGCGATGACACCTATACATATCTTTTTATAATTTGCATAGAAAAGTTATTTTTGGTTACTTTTAGGTCTGATCTGATGCTCTAGTACCCATTTACCCTATCCCAATGCCATATACATCTATTCTGAAATGCAATGTTTTGGATGCTTATTCATTTTATTATGAGCTCTTGACAAATTCTAGGGCCAGATATACTCAGGCCCCACCTGCTTTGTGATTGGGGGGGGGGGCAGGCCTCCCTGACCCCTCCCCCCTCCCACCCCTTTTCCTACGCCCCTGCAATGCAGTGATAGTGAATAACTCAACAACATAGCAGTGGTGCATCATGTTGATCCTTCAGGGATTTATCTACGCTGTTACATTCTAAAGCTGCTACATTCATACATGATATCAAACAAAATAGTGTATTTTTACCACCATGCTGCCCTGAAAGGGTATCTAACTTGTAAGATGGGGTAGAAGCATAGCAGGTTATATAAAAGGATAACATTTTATGACCAAAAATAATTTCCATATTTCAAGAATAATACGTTAATTAATCATACTTAGTACCTGAGCATGAAGGCTAATACGCACAATACGCGAGGTACGTAATATGGAACACCCTGTCCTTCGTGTTATATTTCCTTTCTAAGCTGTTATCTTCACGACTTGTGAGCTTAGGAGGGTAGTACATGTAACTGGCATGTTTGCTCAGATGTAGGTTTCTGAGCTGAAAAGGTGCGGCCTAATTCTGGTCATAAATCTCACGAGGAGCTATGCTGTATTATTAATACCAATCATGATGGCTAGCTATAATAACGGCAGGTGACCGTGACTACATGCGACTACCTTATGGCAGGTATACAGGATTATGAGGCTATATTTATAGAACATGTATCTATACATCCTACCAAGTCATGTTATCTTGGCATAATTTGATTAAAAGATAAAGGGGTGAGAGGTTTTGAGGTGTAATTCACAATTTAAGTCTTAGGGCATGTTTGAAGTCACTCTACATCTTCCAGTTCCCCTGAATATAGATGTGTGCGTATATATATATATATATATATATATATATATATATATATATATATATATATATATATATATATATTGACATGATCTCGAGTCTATCAATGTACAATACCGAGATATTGTTGATATATAAGCAAATGTCCACGACCAGTGGCGGATTTAGACCCCTGTACTTTAGAGTTTATTTACCTCTTTTTACCCTAGAATCTAGCCAAAATGAGGGGCTAAAATAAGGGGCACACCCCCTCCTTTTCAAAATGTATATCCCATGAAGCCATTATATGGCTAAGTAAGGAAGTGGACATTTGCATTTATGTCTTGGCCAAGGGGGTTATTTTGCTTTTAAACAAAGAAAAATGGCTCAGATCTGTTCAAAATCCAAGATGGCGGACACCCATTGAATACGGCCACATTGTATTCCATCCCCCCATTGAATATGACATGTCCAGTACTGTTCTATAGTAATGCTTGTATCTGCCGTGACATAAGTCAAGGTAGTGAATTTTTAATGACAGGAATATGGAAGACTAATGATTGTAGGCAGTCTTTGGCTATCGGCTGTCATACAGATGCATTCAATGGTTCAATCGGGAATTTCACAACTATCTAATAACTTAACTCTTTCAAGTTGGCATCATGCTTTAAATACCTTATACCCATCCATTGTCATAATCACTGGATGTACTTCAGCGAGTTACCCGCTAGATCTACCTTTAAGCATCATGCAGACCCTGTGGGATTAAATGGTTCGCATGATGCACCAAAACCGGACTGGTGAGTTACTCGTCAACGTATTAATGCATTGCATTGAAAGGACAACGGAAAATGATCCTGGAGGCATAAGACGACCCTCAAATGGTTATGTAAATCCCAGCCTAGACCCGCAGCTATTATAAGCAGTAAAAAGTCCCACATTAGATATAATCTCGGTGGTGCTCTATAGTTAAGTTTGGGAAGTGTTGAAACATGGCCAGTTTCTACAGAAAGCTCAGATTATGTATAATGGGCATAGAATTAGTCGTAACTGCCCCTCAATTTACCTCCTTTCAAACAGAGCAGCGCAGACATCCAACTTGGCCACTTTACCCTTTGACAAAAGATGACACATTGGGACAATTTTCCATGCATTGCTGCCCAAACACAATACTGTGGGGTTTGAGGAAAATGTGGAGTGCCCCTATGTGAAGGGAGTGAGTACGCTATTCTTCTCACAGGGTCGGGATGGGGGATGTCAAATCTACAGTTTTCCTCTCATGATCGTCTAGGGCCAATAGGGAATAAATAAATTGGGTGTTATCTGCCCTTCTACTTACCGAATGAAGATGGCTTTGAGGAATTTCCTTATCACTTACCCTATATCTTCCTCTTGTGAAATAGGAGGATATTAGAAAAAAAAATCTATTTTGTGGCAGATGTTTGTTCTTGGGAAATTTCCTCTGAACTAACCCTCACTTTCACTTGTACTCCATGCATTACCAACACTTATTTTCTGTTCGTCGATACCTTAATTAAATCAACAGGTCTGAATGATGAACGTTTGACTTTCTTGATTGGGTAAAGTTTTTTAATTAATCAGTACTCACCACCCCCAACTACTGACTTCTCCAAACAGCACCTCAGTTACCCACTCCACCCCTGCAATCTAGGGTTAGAAATCTCCCAGACTTACCGTAATGGCCCGATTGAGCGCCGGGGTCTCAATTAAGCGCCTGTCTCGAATAAGTGCCGGAGGTATAGGGGTACTGAAATTGTCCTTAAGCATTAAAACAGTATTTAAATAAGCTCCTGTATTATATAAGCACCGGGGGTAGAGTGGGGTTGAAATGTAAGAGCGCCCGGGCGCTTATACAGGCTACTACGGTAACAGCTTTTAACACATACCTTCTAAAAGAAACATTGGGACACCCCTGTATACGTGTGCTGGGGATGGGTAAATAAAAAAAATATTGTTTATTAGGGCTACTATCTCTTTCAAAGGTATGGTGTTAAAGGATAAGTGTGGGGTGTGCCATAAAAGTCACTGGGCGGATTTGTAAGCTTCATTTATTTCATTTACAATCGTGGATATCTTATAAAGTGTGCCCTAAAGTCACAACCCCTTCTCTTTTACCTGCCCCTATACATATGGGCCCTATTACCCCTTTCTTTGTAAGAGGCATATCTGCTCATCCTATTGGGGTTCATGTTGTGGACACCCTAGCACGGGTGGGCCACTCACTGGAGCTGATATGGTGACCAATAAGCAGACATTTTGAGACTGATTTTAGAGGAGATCCTAACCCCATCAGTGGCGGATCCAGGATCTGGAAAAGGAGGGGCATAATATGTAATTAAACTCTTAAGTAATGGGGAAAGGGGGGGGGGGGGGGTGCCCCCCCCCTAAATCCGCCACTGCCCATGATTTCACCTAGTTTAGAATGACTTCATCCTTTAGCTGCATCTGACATTTATCATTGCAGTACATGGAAACTGTTAAAGATACTGCAGGAAATATAACCTTCCTGGCCCTGTAGAAGCAATACCTGTGCCAAACCCGGTGGCACTTTTACATGCTTCTTACAGTTCAGCTAACTGATGGGCCAGGTCTTCAGAAGTGTAAAATTTTGCCCTTGAAGGCCCTGAAAAATTAATTTTCTAATTACTTTATGTAACCTTAACTAATTTGTCAAGGTACATCTCCTCAGCTCAGAAAAAAAATACCAATCTAGGACATCCAGTTCCATTTTTATTGCTTGTTTTGTGTCATGTAACGTCCGGTACCAAAATGATGAAATACGGAGGTAATTGAAGTTGCTCTCAGTAATATGTCCCATTATGCATAACAAACACATGAAATAACAAGACCAGTACATCTATCATTGACTTCGATTATGTAATAGTTCGTCTCATTAAGTTAGATTGAATCATAACGAAGAGAGAGAAAAGTTTCCGGGTAGGCAACCGAGCTTTTATTTCATAGATTATGTTACATACGATCACAGCCTCAGAGGACTACATGCTACTAGGGCATTTGGTTACCCTTTCAGGTAACGACCTGGTTGAGCAGTGGGTCAAACCACTACTGAAGAACATGGGGGTAGAACCAGCCTTATATAGGGGAAAAGCTCGCGAAACTCAGACCGGCCACGTGACGTGTGGCGGATGAGTGGTAGGCCCCCTGGTGTAATGGATACGAACCCAGAGGCAGGTGCTGCCACCTGCC
Organism: Acholoe squamosa; assembly: GCA_949317995.1. Classification (NCBI taxonomy): domain Eukaryota; kingdom Metazoa; phylum Annelida; class Polychaeta; order Phyllodocida; family Polynoidae; genus Acholoe; species Acholoe squamosa. The sequence continues at coordinate 71,076,824 of OX439038.1, forward strand.
ATCCGGACTCCCCCACTACACCCGAAGACCTAGGTCTGAGTCCCACGGGTACATGAACGTAAAGTGTAAATACCATACCCCTACAATTACAAAATGGGACAACATTTGAGTTATGCATGCACAGTAGACTGCCTCCTACATGATGATAAAAGTACTGGACGTTATGTAATGTCAGGTACTTTTATCAGAATTATTTCACATAAGCTGCTCTCACGTGGAGACAAATGCTGACAGACACACAATTTTTTCACTAAAGTAGGGGACAATAGGGCCCTCTATATGGGTAATATCAAAGATTTTGAAGTTTCATTTTTTCCATGTTTAATAACTGATTTAGATTTAGGTACTGGATGTTACAAATTACAGATTTCCACTTTGAAAGACACATCATGAAAGATTCTCACTCAGTAACATGTCCAAACCTCACGGAAATGATACCTATGATCATATACAATACAAAAAATAACTTTGGGATACTCCAGATGTTATTTATTCAATACAGGACACTTGTAAAAGATACAAAAAATATAAAAAGAAGAAATTTGGTCTTTTTTTTCCACTTCAGCAGGCTATAAGTTTTTGATGAATGACCACAAATTTACATCTTTCTAATAGCCCTTAGTGTCCTCTATCAAATGAGTCTATGTAAGACAAGATTGGTTCACAACTTATTTCTCCAGAGCCATAAACGTCCAATATGACCCCAAAACACCAAATCTACTGCTTTCTGGTGACCTGACCCTGCATGATCAATGATAATGAATGATTTATATTAGTCACTGTGTCCAAGTCACAAAACATCAGCTTCACCACCATGCCATGCCAATTGTTTGAAAGCTCTACAAGAAAATGTAAGACTGTTGTAAATCAAAAAGGATAATGCCCAGAGTCATTGCTTTTAACATAAATTGTACTAGTTGGTCTGCAATTCATTAATGGAGTAAAAAGGACTTTTGGCAAGCTACCACCAGGAACGTGACTAGATTCTGTATCTAAAAGAAACAAACTGTAGGAACTTTCAAAAACCACAGTGCATTAACCCTATATAGGGTACACATGATGAATGAATGCAGAAGTGATAGAACATGTACATTTTGTATATGCTAGGGATAGGACATGCATTACAGAGACTTTGTGCATTCAAGCACTGCGAAGTACTTAAAGGGATAGCCTAAAACCTCTGTAAGTATTGTGTTAGCAAGGATTCTGCCTTAGGAGTATATCAGATGCCTGGATGGCCGAATTTATTGGTGTGGTAAGATTGGAGTCAAAGGCCATCGAGGTGAATGATCCTTTTTGGTTTGTTGGTTTCTTTCTTCCTATTGAAGAAATAAACAACTTTTTTATTGCTTTTAGTATCATCCTTCTGTATTCTCCTTATATCGCAGAATACTGCTGAAAATTGGTTTGAAACAAAGATATGATTATGTCGGAATTACAGTGGTCCTTACAGGTTTGGCCAAAATTCATAATAGTATATCGATATATCACTGTCATTTCCAGCATTAGGATATCATTCTATGGGGAAATCAATGTTTCCATATTCATCAAGGACCTGTTTATGATCTACCCCCTAACAAACACGATAGGCACAGGGCAGGGAGTCTTGTACTACTTTCATCAAAGAGTTATGAATCAACAGCCTTCCTCCATACATTCATATTGGGAGCGTCGTGGTCCTCACCATTCCCCATTTTCTTGGCACTAGACCCTACTTCAACCCTCCTAATGTCCATGAGTTGTTGTTTCCTGGTATCAACATTTACTGTTGTTAACCAATGGTGTAAGTGAAATTACAGTTTTTGCATAATAATTTATGTTGAATCAGCTGCAAGTAACACAATAGATCTATTTCAGCTAGGCTTGCAGTCAACTGCAAACGAACCGTGCATTTAAAAGGTATATAGACGGGGAGGGGGATGCGATTTTCAGTGAACACTAAAGTATTATACTTGTTCAAAATATAAAAAGGTTTGTAATCCCACAAAGTCCATACAGATGCTTTGAGAGAGTAACTGTGAAACAATTGGCGTCCATGTTCAATAGCATGGCAATTAATATTTGTTCCATTATGTGGAAGGAACTTCGTGGCACTGTTGTTCATCCATTACACAATTTCTCTCATGGATTTAGCCAATAGTTGCAGAAAGATTTTTCTTTTGAGTATGTCTACATCTCTGGCTGTGCAAAGTGCACATCATAAGTAACCACTGGACACCATTGGGAATATTGAATTGAATAACATTTCCTCATACATTTATCGCGTGATGAAATAACGTCATATAGCTAGTCAAACTGGTTAGGAAATCTTTACATAGTTAACTATAAACAGATATGGTCTACCTAAACCTCATGGCCTGACGAGACCTTACGAAACGAAAGCTGTTGTGCTACCACCTGGTGATAGAGCCTTAGTGTGTGCTTGTCTGTGATTGGATTTTTAAAAATTGGTACTTAGAGTAGAGGTATTGTTTGTGGACACATGGTGGGGCTGCTAGCATGCTATCTATCATGTTAGACTGTCAGGTAAGAAGTATACGCCTGGTTAGGGCAGTTAATGTGGGCCCCCTTCTCTCTCCTACCTCCTCACATCTCCAACCTCCCCCCACACACACACACCTTGTCTGAATTGACTCTTAAAGACTGCATAGAGCTTTAAAGCATTGTGCCCATTAGTTGTTATGATGCATGAATGTAATTCACCAGGCCCCCATTTCAGGTCTGGGGTTGATACAATCTCATAAAGTTAGGATGATGCATTAATCCTGGCTCGCATGTTACATATGTGGTAGGCACTGACCTATCTGCTGTGTGCGGGTCTGCTAGTGCAGGTGTGAAAGTTGTGATCAGCCACAGCTGTAACCTCACTTGTCTTTCCTAATTGATTTTGAAGCTATTCATAGGAGTATCAGGACAACCAAGGTACCATTTTAAAGGGCTTGAAGAGATCTATTGGATGTATATTTTTAATTTAAGATCAGGTACAGAGACGAAAATCATTCTTTACACTTAAGTTGAACCAAAATTTTAAAACCATTTTATGATATGAAGATGACATAGCACATAAAAAAGAATGATTTCCATGTGTTCCCTGGTTAAAAATGGTCTAGAAAATGTTTAGATTTATTTTTTCTAAAGGGCCCCTGGATGTTTGACAGACAGCCCCAAAATTGTGATGTGTGGTTCACTCAGAGATTCAATCCAGCTTCCCAATGTTAGGGAGTTCCCTATTTTCCAATACTATATCCTATGTATTATGTCTGTTTTGCAATGGGTAGGTATGATCAAAAGAAGGGGATTTGCTTTTTGAATGAAGTCTTTATGTCAATTTAAAGGGAAATTATGAGTATTCAAACTCTCGGAAAGGACCCCACAATGGGATTCTCGTTGACCGCTAAAATGGGTGGAAAACTTGAGTCTAAATAAACCATTTAGAATTATTATACAGGGATAATATCCATCAATATCCATGATATTAGGCGTAATCTAGCCTCTCAACACAGAAAATCATTAAAAATAGTGATAGAAGTGAACTACATTCTCCTGCATTCAACTTGCTTGATCATAAATTTGGACCCTATTTAAACTCTTAACTATTGCAGAATTATAGGTTCGATTTGGCATCTTTAACCAGTCATAATTCCCCTTTAAATTGACATAAAGACTTCATTTAAAAGACAAATCCACTTCTTTTTATTAGCTCTTTCGATTGCTCAATAGATAAAATTCATAGAATAAAGTTTTGCAAAATAGATTAAGTGCCTACCCATGGCGACAATGAGTAGGACCCTAGGAGTGTTACCTCCCCGTCTTTTACATCTAGCTCTAGTCCCTATGTAGGGTCCGTCAGTGCCGTCCATCGTACACCTGTCATATTTTATACGTTTGAATACCAACACTCCTCTATACTTTATGAACAGTATGACAGTGGGGACATCCTCGCTACCTTAAATTACTAACATTTAGAAATTGCGTCCCTCCTTAGAACCCAGGCCCGCGGCCCATTATCGACATATTGTACCTCAGGTATGACCTCTCATTGTTAAACCTCAACGTGAGCTTTGGAAACAGGATATAACATGACATAGATAAGTTCTTTTCTATTGGGTCAGAAATTATTACAAAAAAAGTTGTGAATTCATAGTAATAAATCCAAAAGGAATGAAATTCTAATTCATAGTTCTCACCACTTCCCTTTTCCCACAAGCCCACCGTCCTTATCAATATGCTAATAACTCGTCTGTTCTTTTTAACAAACCACATTCTACGTATCTCCTATGTACATATGCCCCAGAAATTCACTGAACACTATCTGGCATTTAAAGGGTTTTGTAAGTTGGGAAATTACCTGCAGTTCAGCTAGTCGCCTTATTTGACTTTTTGACTATTTCATTTAGCTGTTTCTCATGCCCTTTCCCACCCATTCTGCTATCAATTTAGCTAATGATATACAATAAAACATGGGTAAACCTAGAGGTAAATAGTACTTATCTGCCTCTAAACGTCACCCTGGACTCACGAAGTGCCAATTCTCAACTCAATTTCAAACTGTTAAAAAGACCTTTGTATCGGTGATTGTTATATTTGGTCCATATGAGACCTTCCATGACAGATACCTTACCAAACACTCTAATTGACTCAGGGGTTTTGCCCGAGTCTTAGGTGCCGCCTCAGGACTGTCAAATTAAGAAATCTCACCAACTCTTCTTTGCTGATTCTTTTCACATGGTTCAGTTATGTTTTTTTTTCTGCAGAACTCACAAGTACACACAATCAGCTTTCCCATGTCACGAAAAAAAAGGATTGTGTGCCTCTCCTAAGTGTGAGAAAAATGTCTTTAAACATAAGGTTGTCCTAAAAAATATCAGATTTCTGATTTTGCTCATATAGCTTAAGTACTGTTTACCAAAATAGAGGTGGGTTGCAATGTTAAGTCTATGGGGAAGGCTCCATGAGACGTTTTTTTAGGCTGTTTTAGTCGACATTTGACGGTCCTGTGCCAGTTATGGTGAACAAAGGTTAACAGAAGGTATACATAGGTGAAACTGGCAGTGTACCGGCAAACCCTCTCCACCCATGCTTCTGGAAAAGTGCGACTAACATTGACCACATGGATGCAGCGCCTGTGCAACATGGATGCAGTGCTGGTGTATCATGAATGCATCAACGCACATTCTTACAATAAGTGCATGGTGCCTGATGCATTGATGCATCATGCATGTATGGTGCACTGATACATGTGACACATGAACTCTGGGTAGACTTTTATAGAGATTTCATATTTTGTGAATTGATGCATCAATGCACACATGCAGTGCATAATACCTAATGCATTGATGCATCATGACATGAAAAGATTTCTCCACTAATTATTGACAGATTTCAACATGCAATATATTAATTTCAAGATTTTCAACAATGCTGATTCCATTTTTCACACTTTTAGATCCATATTCTTGATGGTTGCTGAGATAAAGTGCATCATGCCGATCAGGGCATGATGCACCAATGAATCAATGCCTATTTCTTGGCTGTTTATTGACAAATTACAAAGTGTATTATATAAAGATTTTAATGTTTTCAAGCACACCGATTCTATTTTTTCAACTTATAGACCCATATTCCTGATGGTCGCTGAGATAGAGTGCATTATGCCAGGCAAAGTGTGATGTACAAATGAATCAGTGCCCATTTCATGGTTGTTTATTGACAGATTTCAACATGCGATATATCAATTTCAAGGTTTACAACCATGCCGATTCTATTTTTTTTCACTTATAGATCCATATTCCTGATGGTTGCTGAGACAGAGTGCATCATGCCTTAGTTTGCATGATTTACTCTGTCTCAGCAACCATCAGGAATATGGATCTATAATAAATCAAAGGTTTTTTTAATATCAACTTATTAGGTGTCAGTAGTTCATATTTGCCAGCAAATGAATTCTATAAGGGAGTAATGGAACCTATCTATATATACATTAAAAAGTACCAAGATACTGCATAATCATGCTAATTATGCAAATAATATGCACGGATATAGAGTGTTTGGTATCAATCTGGAGTGTTGTCCCCTTATTGAACATGCCCCCCTAAAAAATTGTTTCGAATACGAATAAAGGAAATAAATTTTTTAACTAGGGGATTTTCGCCCCCAGCTGGTCCACCTGTGCAATGACCAGGGTAGGGATGCGCACTACCTTCACCCAAAAGCTATCTATTTTGTGCTTGACCGGTGAGAAAAGCCTATGTTTAAGGCAGGAACAGATCAAAAAGAAGGTTTTGAGGGGGGTACATGCTAGTGCGGGACTGGCAAATGATTTGATTTTGGGGTGGGGGAGTTGAAAACCCCATATAGGAGTTCTCCCATAGTGTGACCTATGACTTAAGGGTATCTCGAGCTGGCGAACATTGTGGTGTTGTTCATTTTCAACTGTGACAAAAATATCAAAAGTTAGCGATACTTTGGGCCTCTACAGTGATGTTTTGAGGGTAACAGGTACTTTAGGGTGCAAGGACACTTAGGGTGCAGACATGTAGGATGCGAAGACACTTAGGTAGCAGACACTTAGGGTGCACAAAAAGGACAGGTAGGGTGCAGGGTGAAATACCAAGACACTTAGGGTGCAGTCGGTCTATAGCCCATCTGTCTGTAGGGAGTCCCTTCTGAACAGACATCATGTGCCTCTAGCTCGCACCCCTGATTTTATCTTTATGCGTATAAGGCTATGGGTAATAAAATCAGTGGTAGGGCTAGAGGCTGGTGATTTCATCTTTGTATACACAAAACGTCAGTCGGTGACGGATGGCGTAGGGACAGTATCCTTAGCCCTTTAATTGTTTCTAGTTTTATTAGAGCTTGGAGTATGATTTTTTGGTTCACTATTAATCCCAAATCTTTTTAATTGCACTATCACTGCTGACGGGAGGTCGACTGCCGGCAACCAGCCTCTGAGGGGGGGGGGGGGCAGACACTCTGAGGGGGGCAGAATAGTTTACAGTTTACAAATCTAGACCGGTTTGTTTTGCACCCAAAATGTCCTGCCGTTGCACCCTATGTGTCCTTGCACCCTATATGTCCTGTGGTTTGCACCCTACATGTCCTAGCACCCTAAGTGTCCACCTGCAAGCACCCTAAGTGTCTGCACCCTAAGTGTCTCTGCTACCTAAGGTACCAGTATTCGTTTTGAGGGTATTAATGATAGCATATGCTTAGATATTGATAGCATAATATACTTAGATATTAAGCAATAGAAGGACCCCAACCTGGTTGTTTAACGCCGAGCAATGACATGCTGATCACCCTGCAGGGTTTACCAATGCACCCAGGTGCTGGATCATGCCATCAGCAGCCAATCAAAGATGGGGACCACAGGGTTTCAGCCAATCACGGAGAGGGAGGGAGCATCTAGGGTACATTGGCGTGCTTGGGTTATGCCTCCTATACTGTTCTAGTTTCAAGACCGGTCAGCAGTCAAAATGAGCGGTCAGACCCCAACTATAGCTGTCTGGGCAGGTGGATAAGGGTGGGAGGGGTGGGAGAGAGTAGTCAGAAGATATATTTAATTGAAAATGTGGGTAGTTCAACTGAGATTTTGAATAACCGTTCATGACACTTTACTGAAGACTTCATTTTCTTCTACCCATTTCTCTTCACATTCTCCTTCTCAACCCCTTTTACCATACCTATTTTTATAATCCCTGAGTCACTTGTGACCTCTGTCACATGTACACTCGTTATACACTGTACAGCGGCCAAAAAAAAACGGAGACCAAACTTACCAATCATACCTAGTTTGAGACTGCTGAATCTGAAAATGAGGTTAAAAAGTGCCTATTGGCTCTCAATTTTGAGATATCCGTAGGGTGCCATATATGCTGAAAATCCACCCGAGGGCAATGATTTCACTATGTTCACCTATGTAGTGTAGTCCAAACCTGTACTTTCTTATCTCATTCCTGGCATTTGTCTGGGTAATATCAATAGCTTTGACACTGCTGCAAATCATATTTCACCTAAAAGTGGCTCCTACGCTTCTATCATTCTGGGCGTTGGAACCGGTTTCATCGAATATTACATGTTCGGTGTTACCACACTCCATATGCATGGTTGTAGGAGTATGGGCACTTCAGAAGCAAGAGTCTGCATCTGACCCCCAATCCTTTAAAAAAGAAATCTGTGTCTCAGTAAGTGACATACATGGGGAGAGATTCTAACAGGACCTCTCAGATATGGAAAAATGCTACCAAAGATAGTGGTTACCTTCCCTTCTAGCAGGGTAGTAATGGGTTCTGATGTGGGATGAGTCCCAACATTGTGTATAAGGGACAGGCAAAGTAGTCCCGAACAAGTGTCGTCTAGCTAATATTTCGAGCATGTTTACTACTTTTAATGCACATTACTGAGTCAAAGGGGGAATAATTCATTAGATATGGGTTGGTAAATGGTAATCAAAGATAAGTAAACATATTCAATGTAAAACCTGGTGTTTTTACAGTTTGCACTAATATGGATTTGGCAACCGAGGATTAAAATTGGCATTACTTAGTATTATGGGTATCTCAAAATTGAGAGCCGCCAGCAAAAAACGGATGTTATTTTTGAATTCCACATGTCAAAATACATGGGAATTAATGGGTTTCTGCTCCGTTTTTTTTCGAAAAGTGAAAATTTGTTGCACAGTGTTACTATTATGATTCTTTATGTTTGTCTCCAAATATAGTTGCCTGTCCTACCTATTAAAGTGCTGCTTCCAAATTGATGATGATTTCTATTCTCTCTTCAAATAGTTGCCAAGTCTCACCGATTTTATATGGAAATTTGACAAGAAATGAAACTTTGGAGGATCACATCCTTATTACAGAAAAATATTGGCATGACAAAGCAAGAAAAATGTGGCACAAGAGTGCATCAATTCAGTATCTCTTGTCATGACACATGCATTTTAATCTCTACAGACACAGGTGCAATCTGAGGGGTTAAAGGGGATAAGAAGTAAATAGAAATAGATGAAATGGAGGGGCCTGGGGCTCTTGTAAGGTGAGCAGAGCGTCCGACTCCTTCTTATAACCTCTAACTTGATTGGTTAAATGCTGGATCCAAGGGGCACCAGCCGCAAATTTGCCGTGACAGATAGCAGTCTCGGGCTGCTTGGGTGTGGGGTGGTCGGTGGGAGGGTTATTGTGGTCTCCTGCTGTAGTTCTGAGTTTTTATCCAGGGATGTCTTCGTTGTATAGAGTCGACGTCTTGAACCCCCAAGGGCTTTGTTCTTAATAGACTAGGCGGTACATTAAGTAAATTAATTCTGGATGTATGACTTGGTTATTAAGGAGATATTAGATGACATGCAATGTCCATGTTACCCACTCAGTCCTAGAAAGATTTGAGCACACAGCCAAAGTTAAGTAGTTGACTTAAACAATCACGACAAGTAAGCTATTCTGATTAAACCACATTAAACAAAGTATATACAGTTAGAGCAGCAGACTACCCAGACCAGAAGGCAGTATCTACTTCTCCTATCAGTGGCTACTGAGAATATGCTGATCAACAACTGCATATTGCAGTAGGTACTGCTGAAATACTTCTGAAACAGCTGACTCCACACTGCATTTTCAGTCTAGACTCAGTAGTGTACTGACTATCTACTGAATATGCACTGCATTTCAGACTAGAATCAGTAGTCTACTGACTCTCAACTGAATGTTAATAGATTCCAGAAATTATAGACTCTGTGCAGCAGCATAGATGCAGTAGTCTACTGACCATCTACTGGTATGACTCAGTCCATTCACGGATTATTTACCTGATGTTTCTAAGACAGTCCATAGTGTGAATATCAGTATGGTTGTGAACAGCAATCAAAAGATTCAGTAATGTAATAATGAAACTATCCAGTGTTTGTGGAGACAAGCATACTTTGCATATGAATATATCTTATTCAGTGCCAGTAATGGAAACACATGGATGTCGGGGTGTATGAAATTGAGGAATTACTCACTGACATTATATAGGGTACAAATATACTGAATCTTTTGGTCCCCATCATGACAAATTTCTTTTTACATAGTATCCATGTATCATTAATAATTGCAAAGTGCTTGTCTCATCACCTTAACATCAGTAAACCGAAAGGCATTATACTATAGCAGCACTCTATAGATATGTCTACTCATACCCTTTTGCTATAGTAAGAGTTACCCAGTTCTACTGAATCAATACTGCCCTAGCCCCCTCCTACATGATTTGCATGCACTACTAGGAAGTAGTAACCGCTCCAGATAGCTGATGGGGTGGTGGCTCAGGGGGCTAATGCGTTGGTAGAGTAATCAGAAGATCCCAAGTTCAAATCCAGCAAGGACCACCTAGAGAAGCATTGGTAGTGCCAGTACTAGAACAGCGGCTGCTTCTTTTATGCTTCTACCTATCCCCAGCAGTAGTTTTCAGTATGATCTACTGCTCAACTACTGCTATAGCAGCAGCCATGCAGTAGTGCTGATTGAACACTGCCCCAACCCCATATATGGTCATGCAGCATTAAATAAGTAGATACTGTTCAAATGCTGCCATCTAATTTACATAATTGGGACAACTGATTCAATACTGCTTGCATGCTGCTAATACTACTGTTCTACTACTGTACCACTGCTGCACGTTTTGTGGTGCTGAGCAGTAGAATGACAGTAGATGCTGATACAATACTGTTTCTGATGCTGCTTTCACACTGAATCACTACTGTCACACCACACTGTTTCCCAGCTGTTTTAGTGCTGCATTTCTACTGCATTTTGGTCCGGGTAATTTTCATCTGCGAAAGTGACACAGTGATTTTTGGTATTGTAGTACGTTGCATAGGCACCAGCATCCAGCAAATGGGGAGGGCGGGGACGTAAGATGGCGGCCTATAGGGGCGTGACCAATTCAGGCTGTACAGCCTGAAGGCCTGATGAGACTATTTACGCCTGTCCTTAAAAGTACCTCTGTTAGGTGTTCTATAGCGGAACTAATAGTTATTTATTGTGATCATTGTTACCCATTGTTAGATTGGTTACTTGTATCACAAAGTGGAAACATGTTTTGTGTTGCCCCTTGAGGGCCGAATAGACCAATAATGTATCATGCTTACTTGTCGCCACGATAAATGAATCTCAGGATTAATATAATTTCTAAAGGGCGGGCATAGTACACCAATGTAGTGTCTGGTAGTTACAACACTGCATCGATCGGATGTATTTTACAGACAAATAAACAGAAATCTTCGTAGTTTCCAGTACAAGTAACGGAAATCGTTGTGCAGCTGGGGTTGGAAGCCACTGAAAATCTCTCTAAGTCTGCATCAGATGATAAGTTATTGAAATGAAAATATTTACTTGTATACATATATTTATTTCTCTAATTCTATTAGAAAGAAGCGAAGGAGTATATGCATCTAGTTTGGGGAGAATCCGCTCAATGCATGTTAGTGTGGATGAAATGGTGAATTATTAAAGGCGAGGGAAACATGTGAAAAGCTGATGTAATACACTCAGTTGGTTCCAGAGTATGATTGTCTGAACAAATTGGGTGTTGGTGTGAGGTCGGACATGGTTACGGTCCCATACCCTGTTTAAAGATGTGTGTGTTTGAGGGAGGGTAAATCATAATGTGCATGTAACTCAGGGCAAAGTTTTTTCAACAGCAACTAGATTAAACAGCCTGTGAGTTATGGATGCTTAAAATATACCAGAGATTTCTGTTGTTTTTTTTTTTCTGTACATTTCTGTCCGATTCTCCTTCATGGAAATGAAGGAGAATCGGACTAAAACCCCTTTCACTATATATTTTTTTTTAAGATTTCAAGGTGGGAAATAAAATGCGTTGATTGTACTTCTTCTTTATTAGACAATAAACGCACAATGGTGTGGGTTTAAGGTGGCTGGCGGGGATAAACTAAAAGTAATTAGATTTTCGCCATATTCTCATCAGAGGTTCCAAATGATATGTACATTTTATATATACAAAAATAATGTGGGGGTCCCATGCATATTTTTGAGATACAGAAAATTTAATCTTATATATGATTATATAGTGATTTGTCACACAAATCCCCAGATTCATATATAAAAGTAATTAGATTTGTTCCTCAGCACTTAGATTATAAGTATATCTTTGCAGTGGTTGCAATTTTGATGTATGGTCCCGGTCATATTTCTAAAGTTTTAGATGATTGAAATAAAAAAATGTAAGGACATGGGCAGAATATTGACAGACAGATCATAATAGGTTATTCTGAGTGATCAGCTCAACAGTCCCTGTGGCACGTGTGTTACATCTCTGCCTTCCACTCATAGGTGTGTGTGGTGCACATATGCGCGGGCACTGACACATTCCTCTGTGGAATTGTGTAATGTAGTTCTCGCCATGAATATGACCTTAGCTGTCGAAATGGCGTTAAACATCTATTACTCACTCACTCACTCACTCATAGGGCCCAGGGTTCAATCCCCTGCCATGCCAAGCCTTCCAGTATTTTGGCATATTTCGTTTACCCAAACTGTCAATGTAGCCCAGAGACCCCTGGTGTCCAAATGCTGAACTATCAATCCTCGCCAGCCACCTTAAGGGGGAAAGGTCTTACACAAAGCTATATGTAAAATGCCTTGCCTGTGGGAAAAGTACTTGAACCCCTAGAAAGAAAATCCTCCGATCTCTTTCCCACTAATATCTTCCCACTCCCTTGAGCCAGCTTTGCTATTATATGGAAAATTAGTTTGTATTCGGCCTCATTCAATCATAGATAATTCCTATTTCATTCATATGGTTCATTACTAATTTTTTTAAGGCAGAAACTTCATTTGAAACCCTGCAGGTGGCACAGTGTATTGCTCGTATGCTGCATATACCTTTGAACAGCGCATGTGGTGATGTGATCACATCACTACACCTACTCCTCATTGTCTTGGTTGTTAATACCATTTACTCTTTAGGAGCAGTGTGATGCTTAAATGTACTGCTGCACTATAATTTGGTTATCATGATGGATGGATGCATTCCCGGCGAGTAACGCACTAGGGTTGCATCATACCATCATTACGGGGTTGGTGCATCAATGGGTTAGCATTATGCAAGGATGCAGCACTGGTGCGTCACTCACCCGGGCTGCATTCGTGCATCTTGAAGACAAACATACATGGAGTCACAGGCATTCTGGAGTCCTCATAGGGTTAATAGCTTTAAGGAGAGTTCACCTATATCCAGACTGGGACCTTAGGGGATAGACAGTTGGCTTCTAACCAATTTTACAACACGATAAGATTCTGCATTTTTCCTCCCCTTCCATGCAATCATCACAAAGCAGGTAGAGAAAAAAGCACATAAGTTAAAGTAGCAGACTATTGAGAAAGAAACGCAACATACCCAACCAAACTTAATAAAACAAAAGCAGAACTCTAAAAAGAAGGAAAGGGAAAATCTGCATTCTAAATGTCTATTCCATAGCTTGTAGAATTCATAATTTGTTTCTACATAATGCAAGTAAATATATTGATGATTATTAGTTATATAGGTTGCCGATCTTTGTGCTCGGATATCCTTGTCTATTGATTTCTCTCTGTGAATATTAGGTTTATTACTTTTTCCCCTCGTATGTAGCTGTCACTAACATGTTCCATTATTATCAGTGGTTTACTTCTATATTGCAGGGAGCGGACATAGACTACATGGTGGACTGTTTCCAACCTGATGACTCAGATCACCTCATGGTGCTTCTAGGGGACAAAAAGTGAGTCAAGGCTTCTTTAAAATGCTCTTGGGGTGTATTCTCATATTTCTAGCAAATATCCTGAATGTTTTGTTTGAATGTTAACACCTAGGGAAAACAGCAATAGTGATATGGTCTTTTGAAGATACCACAGTCACCTACATGTTAGGTGTTTAGATTGTGGATGTAGTACTTTAGTAAACCTGTTGCTATTCTGCTGTAGTACACTTTCAACTGAAAGAATCTTTTACCACCTTGGTTGTCCTTTTCTTTTTTTCCCTCATTTCCAGTCCTCCCTTCGTACCTCCATGTCATTTGCCCCTTTTCTCTCGTTCTTCTGTCATTCTTCCATTTGCCATTTCTTTCTTATGGTTCATCTAGCTTTATTTCTGCTAGATAGTAACAACTCACATATACTGTACCAGAGTGTTAATTGCCAACAAACAACAACAACTGCTAGATAGTAACAACTCACATATACTGTACCAGAGTGTTAATTGCCAACAAACAACAACAACTGCCTCTCTTTGTAATTTTTATCTTATAATTATTCCTTCATCCATTTCTTTCTATCACCCTGTCCTTTCCCTCTTCTATTTCCTTTCTTTCTTTCTTTCTTTCTTTCTTTCTTTCTTTCTTTCTTTCTTTCTTTCTTTCTATATTAATATTTATCGCCACTTTTGGAGAAAAACTCGTTGAACACACGATAAATGCCATTACAAACGGCGTCATGAGTAAATGAGGGCCATATCCAATGGCTCAAATATGACTTTTCAGCTTTTCGCATTATCCCTATAGACAAAGTCAGAGCCTTTTCTGAAGCTCATCAAACACGGTGCATCCAACGCCCATCAAAATCACCAACAACAGAAAGCACTCTGCACAGGATGAGAACACCCTATTCCCCATGCGCATTTGTGCAGTTAGAGATCCTCATACAAAGAGGTAAGGGTCCAGAATCTGCTCAGAACGTGGCGACCTATTGTGTTCTACTATAGTCAGATTTAATTTCTATAATTCTATTAGTTGACTGGAATTTACTTATGTTGGACGAGAGGGCCCAAGCAGTCCTATGACGTTGACTTTATTGTTGTCTCCATTTAGTAGAGACGCAAAGTTTGAAGACCTTTTCTTGTAATTGATAGATAATGATACAAAATGTAGTATCCTCTTCTTTAACTCTATGCTGCTGACATCAATACAATTGCGGACAATGCTCAGTACCTGCCCGATCACCTTCGGTAACCAGGCAAGGTCTTCGATGTTATGCACAGTTGGTTAGGTAGAGTGAAGTGAAGGTAAACCTGCAATGGTTAGGAAGCATAGTTAAACTTACCTAAACTTGATTGATGCATTTCAGCCCCTAAGCAACATCATTCAGCAAACGATGAGCTACCTGCCACAACAATTCTCATGTATCAGTTGACTCATGAGTCATGGTACTGATGAAAAGAAATGGACGGTTTCACCACCATTGCACTTTGTTACATATCTCGGACCACCATAGAGGCCCGCAGTGATGACGATCATACAGTAAATGTAGACAGTTAAGAGATGGTGGCCCCTGATTGGTCTATATAAGTGTGTGGAATTTATTGCCAGCTTTGCTATTATGCAGCAATTAAATCCCTAAACTGTACTGATTCATAGAATAAAAAGGGACCTTATTACCGCTGAAATAAGGTCCCTTTTCGCAGATCGTGTCACTTAAAATAAATGAGAATTGTCAAATTATTAGCTGCAGAATAGGCCAAAATCGGGTAGGTATGTATGTAGGCCAATAGAAAAAAACTGGATCGGTCAAACTTCTAATTTTTCCACCTCAGATTAAAGATAAAAGATGTTTCTAAAGATTTATGGTCATTTTGGATGATTTGAATCATGGTGCGAGGGGTTTATCGGTGCTTGAGCTATAATTATTAAATTATAGTGAGAAATGTTTTGTTGGTCCAAGACCTTAAGTGGCAATATGACAGTTAGCCAGAATAGCTAGGAAATGCTCCAAAAGCTCTTTTCTTAGTTGGATTGGGTTAGTTGGATAGATTAATGCTGAAAAAGATGGAAATTTGCTTGAAAAGTACGGAAAATGGAGAAAATCCAGGCTGTATGGCTATAAGTATTATTGCAGACTTCATTGACTCTGGCTTAGAGGCCTTTCTATGCACATTACCACAATTCTAGAGTTACAGGGATGGGTCAATCCAAAAAGTGGGCAAGACAGTTGAATTATTCCCTCTCTGGGCTTTTATAACCTAATGGCATGCATATTTGAAAGAATGTAGGATTGAAGGACACTCGGGCCCTACTTGCCATAGACAGAGGACAGCTCCATTGTCTGATAGCCTGGCTCAGGTCATAGAACAGTAAATATTAAAGCTTTTATCACAATATTTTACAGGGTCATTCCTGAGATACTGTATGTAGGAAGATGCACATGACTTAATAACAGCGATGGATAAGGAATAAATCCATTAAAGATAGAGAAAATGTCAAAATACCTCTATTTTCAGTGCATTTTTTGTGAATTTTGCATAATATTTCAACACCCAATGTAAAATCTAGGTGTCAAAGCTCAGAAAAAGCAGTTGTTTCATGTAGGAGACCACTTGGACGAAATGTTGGATTTCAGGGTCCTGAGTTGAATATTTCTTGAGAAAACAACTTAAACATGTATAGAGTCAGAGGCGTAGGAAGCAAATCTTCATTGGGGGGGCCCAGCAAGGGCCCCATCGTGACCACCTTGAATTGTCGGCTCAAGCGCGATGAAGTCTTTACATACGTATATAGAATTTGTATACAAAAGTAATTTTTGTTGAATTTTGGCCCTGACTTAGGCTCAAACCCTCTCTTTCCCTATCCCATCACCATATAAATCCAATTTGAGATGCAAAGTTTTAGCTTCTTTTCCATTTTGTGTATGAGTTTTGGGGGGGGGGCCCAGACATATTCAGGCCCTACTCCCTTCATGATTGGGGGGCCCAGGCCCCCTGGCACCCCTTTTCCTATGCCCCTGAGAGTGTCGGTGAGTGAAAACAGACTGAAAAAGAGCCCATTTTCCTGGGTTACGAGGGCATAGATTACCCCAATGGTCACCCCCTGTGGAGTGGGGACCTTCATGTGAGGGCATGGAGGAGCAGAATAACTTCATTGGGAGTCCATGAAGGAGGAATTCTCCTTCCATTCTACCAGTGGGCATACCAGATTCATAAAAGGCGACAAACTCGGGGTTTCTTGTGTCTTGGGGTGAGCATGTGGGCAGCTGTTGTCCATATGCGCGGGCCCGGGCCTACATGCTTGTCCTTTGTCATGGGATTCCCCCTCAGTGAACCACGTCTGAGTGATCAAAGGCTGTGGTTTGTCTGGCCCTGCCTATGGGACCAGGCAAATAAAAGAACACTTGCTATCCTTCAAAAAGAGTAGGGGAATGAAGCCCCGGTAGTGGTTTTCCCCCTCAACCCTACTCATAGATTCGGTCATTCATCTCATAGATTCGGTCATTCATAGATTCGGTCACTGCTGTGTCGGGCAAGCAGCATATAAATACCTGTCCAAAAAGAAAAGAAAGGACTTAATGTCCGAGAACCCTTGAATGTCTGAGTTCCTCGATGGACCCCAGACGTAAAACTAAACAAACAGACCCCCATGGTCTATGGCTTAGGGGCTCACTGAGCACCTCACAAGTTATAATTTGATGAAGTACACCTAAAAGTTTATATAAGTGGTGTTTGGGGTGAGTTTTAGTCCTAACCCCCTTCTTTACAACACATGGGTGTAGAAAATATGCTAGATTCGAATCTGTTGGGGAGAGAACGGATGGAAGTTCTTCTGCACATTGCATATGGAATTCCACACACAAAAATGACGGTGCTGGTTTAGACTATACTTAACATCTCAGCATTCATGCCTGGCGTATGAATATAGGCAACTAAAAGTCCTAATGCATACAGGCCCCTAGTGGAGCTCCCCTCGTTGTAAGGAAGGAATACACCGCGTCTCGGGTTGCTATGTCCACAGGGGCTGGCGCATGGAATTGTGGGGCTGTTTCAACGTTTGCAGATATCATTGAATCGGACGCCACTGTGAGAAAGGCCCTTGTTGCCGTTTGTTGAGGTCTGTGTGAGAGGAGGGGATGACAGGGGGTGTTTGCTGAGGGGGTGTGTCCCTCCACCCCTGACTTGATACCTACCTGTAGGGTACATCCTTAGTCCTGCCAGAACTCCCTCCTTAGATGGGAAGGGGTCCCGATCGGAGCAAGTGGGTATATTTAGTATGACTGGCAGGGGTGGCAGAAGATTTTGAGGAGCCAGAGACAACTAAAAAATACTCATCTTACAATGATACCAGCAAGTGACATTAAGAGGGAGGGCAATTCTAGGTTTTGCAAGCAAAGGGCTGCAAACTGTCAAAAGGATTTAGAAATATGTGGAACGTTTAGAAAATCTAGACAAATGGATTTGCACAGAAGGCTTAGTTCAATATATAAATAGATCTTTAAAGCCTAAAGTTGAATTCGATTTTCCCAACGTTGGATGGGGACAAAACATATCATGCTTGGTCTGTGTCACTTTTTCTCTGTTCAAGGAAGGCACGCTCTCGTATATTGTGGAGTGAGGGTGTAGTGGTCAGGTCCACTAGTCTGGTTCAATATGTTCTCAAAATGGGGTCTGTGGGGTATTCGTAGGGAAAGTTTTCCTGCGTGGCAATAGTATGCAGGGAATCAAGTGGGCCAAACAATATCCATCTGATAAGGGTACATACAGTTCTGGGATAGTGTCATTTATATCACTGGTCATTTTGTAACTTTCAAAGGGGTCCCTTATACTTGAGTTAGTAAGAAGCACACTCTTCCAGTCAATATGAAAACTTAAGGGACACTGGCTAAACAAGCATGCTGATGAGAAAAATCAATGTACAGTTGGGATATCTGCTCATTGCCTCGAAACAAATTTCTTCTCCAACAAGATTGTGTTTCAACTACCCTATTAAGATTTTTTCTTCAGGCAGAATATGTGCAGAGTTTTTTTGCAAGATTCACTTGACAAAACAAGCATAGCTCTGTCTGCTATGATTATCATTCATATTATCATGAACATTTTTGTGACAAAAACACAATGTTAAAGGGTCTTCATTTGATTACTCAATTGAAAAGTAAATTTGCAATATATAAGAAGCATTCTTCATTACTCACATATTAGCTAATGTACATAGTTGTTTGATAACACGTTGTAATCCATGTTTTATGGTTCTTGTGGCTCATACTCCAGGAACTGTTATTCATGTAAACTGGTACTCATAACCATGCAACTGACCCAGGACTGCAGTTATTGGAGAGCATTAGTCTTTCTTATTTGTGGTGTCATTAAGGTAGGTGCACTATCCTTGTTGTGCCAGTTAATTGTCCTGACAGTGTTAAAATCATGAAAAGAAAACACTCAACAGCCTGACCATAAATAACAGGAACAGAGTATAGAGTAATTCTGGTAGAGCTGACTGGCTTTAGTTGGTCTATATGTAAGTGGATTTTTGAAACATCCTCAGAAATTTCTGGCCATTGAATTGAAAGGTTCAATTTGATAGTGCATCATGCGCAATTGTGCATTTTGCCAAGTTCAAGGAGTGCCATAACCCTTTATAATGTTGATGAATGAATCTATCATGAGTAAGTGTTTCTTAGCAGGGTTGTGTTCATGCACCATGGTAACAATTGATAACTATGCATTATTGCACTATCAGTCATAAAAGGACTGATCAACAAACATTCCAGATGTTGCTGTAGGAACCTATTTTAAAGTCAATGGCAATTGAAAATTAATCTTAAAATCAGTTTATAAGGAACTAAGTGTACTGAGGGAAATGGTTGCTATTACAATAAAGATGTTGCATAATTTTGGGAACAGTGATTTCTGGATACAGGGGGGGTCTAAGCTAAGATGTAGAGTTTTGTTTGAATGTAGTAGTTTTCCCTTTGAAACGCTGATGACACAACATGATGGTTTGTTGCCTAGCAACCATGACCTCTAGGAGACACTAAGCAAAACAAGAAGACAATAGTTATGAATTACTATTGGTGAGATAAGGTGATTTAGGTAGCGCATTTAGCATTGTTTGTATGGTTTTATGAAATGATATTGTCTATTTTAGTGTTACCAGGGACAATGGTTGATATGGCAAAAAAGAAAGCATATAATTTTGGGAACAGTTATGGCAAAAAAGCATATCATATAATTTTGGGAACAGTGATTTTTAGATTCAGGAGGATCTAAACTTAGCAAAAATGTATATTTTTGTTTGAACATAGTAGTTTTCCCTTCATAACCCAGATGACACAAAGTTATGGCCTGTTGCCAGGCAAAATCAATGAAAATAGCTGTTGCTAAGCAAAAGTGACCTCTATAAGATATGAGGAAAACACTTTATATCACTTATGTTGGTATAGGAAGAGATTGGGAGGGCATTTGATGTTGTCTGTATGGTTTTATGGAGTGATATTGTTAATTTCAGTGTTGCTAGGGAAAGTGGTTGCTATGGCAACAAAGATTGCCACATAATTTTGGGAACAGTGATTTTTGGATTCAGGGGAAAAATTTATAATTTTCACTGGTCCCATGAATACCCCACAGAACTACATATTGAACCAGACTACACCCTAAGACAATCAGTGACAGGGGTGTCAGAAGTAAAGGGACTTTGGGGGACCAGAGCGCCTTTAGCGGTGCATATTAGCAATTCTGAGCATCGCAAGTGATGTATTTTGAATGATTTGGCGCCACCACCTCGTCGATGGAACTATAATGTATGTGACATATGGGGGTTCGCTTGGCTTATATGTGAATTGATATAGTTATGGAGTTAATAATATATAGATGCATAATAAAGATAAAGATATGAAATATAATGTCATAGTTAATAACTATGATGCAATATGAGTGATATATGAAGTAATGTTATGTAATCATTCTTAAAGGAGTTGGTGAGAAATGACTCAAGGGGATTCTTGACTAACAATAGTGAATGAATATGAATCTCCAGTCTCAGAGGGCACATACTGTTCACTCCATGTACCTATATTTCGTCACCCGCTAGGGACTACCATCTTGTCACCCAAGTATCTCATTGTTTCTTGAAGAAGTCATTTTATTACTGTATCGGTAGTTGTCTTAGCTTCTTATAACCGTTAGATGTCGATCATACTGCACACCGACTATGTATACAGAAATTACAGAGTTTTGTACTCCCCCAGGATCAGCATTATGTACTGCAGGGTCAGGTCGTCAGAAAGTGTAAGATTTTGCCCTTGAAGGCCCTTAAAAATTAATTTCCTAACTTCTTTATATAACCCTAAGAAATTTGTGAAGGGACATCCTCTCAGTTCAGAAAACCCAAAAATACCGACTTAGGACATCCGGTTCCATTTTTATTGCTTGTTTGTGTCATGTAACGTCCGGTACCAAAATGATGAAATATGGAGGTAATTAAAGTTGCTGTCAGTAATATAGAATGTCCCATTATTCATAGCAAACACATGCAATAGCAAGGCCAATATGTCTATTATTGACTTCAATTATGAAATGGAACAAAATTTGAGTTATGCATGCACAGTAGACTGCCTCTTACATGATAAAAGTACCGGACGTTACGTAACGTCCGGTACTTTTATCAGAATTATTTCACATAAGCTGTTCTCACATGGAGACAAATGCTGATAGACACACAATTTTTTCACCAAAGTAGGGGATAATAGGTCCCTTTATATAGGGAATAACAAAAATGTTGAAGCTTTATTTTTTCCATGTAATATAGCTGATTTAGATTTAGGTACCGGACGTTACAAATATCAGATTTCCATTTTCAAAGACACATGATGAAAAATTCTCATTCAGTAACATGTCCAATCCTCATGGAAATGATACCTATAATCATATACAATATAAAAAATAACTGTGGGATACTCTAGATGTTCTTTATTCAATACAGGACACTTGTAAAAATTACAAAAAGTCAAAAAGAACAAATTTGGCCATTCTTTTCACTTTGGCAGGCTACAAGTCTATCAAATGAGTCTATGTAAGACAAAATTGGTTCACAACTTCCTTCTCCAGAGCCATAAGAGTCCAAAATGACCCCAAAAACACAAAATCTACTGCTTTCTGGTGACCTGGGTCCGTGGTCAATGAAGTGCTGATGAGCAGTTGCATCATGCCGAACAGTAAACATGATGCACGAATGAATTAGTATTCCATGTGGACAGGGTTTTGGTCCACGATATTTGATGGGCACTGCCACCACTCTCTCAGCCCTTTGTATAGGTTGTTTGCCCTAATTTATGCCCAATACTGTGGCGATGAGTAACTTGGCTGTGATTTCGCCTAATCTTATCAGCTTTCCTAGAATTTCAATTCCAAAAACGATCTCTTACGAGTTACCCAGATCTTATGAGAATCCCTTTCTAACATTCTTTTACATGGAGGGTGTTTTAGTGAATACCCAAACAGGCCATACCAATGTATTTCCTAATGCATACATAAGACAAAAGTCTCATGTACGTTGTACGTGTAGTGTATGGATAATGAATCATAGTACAAGTATACATACACTTATCCCTCCTGAATAGAAGATTATACAGATACAAAATGTAGCATTTATACTGAGAAGAGGTGATGTCAGGGAGATAAAAGTTCAATCAGTTCTTATATTTACTGACTAATACCTTGTACATAGAAAAGGAAACATGTATAGTCGTAAGTTAGTTTAACCTTTTGTGGCGCACCTGATGCCTCCAGGTTCATTTTCTTTTGGCATTGTGATACACATTATGATGCAGCATATAGTTTCCTGTGCTTCATTAACACATCATGCTGACTTTGCAGAAGTATATCAATACACCTCTGGGCAGCACCTCACCAAGGTTGCATTGATGGATAAGCCTAATGTATTTAATGCTAAGTGGACCATAAAGGGTTTATGGACACTTATTGCTGCAAGGACCTTGTTTTTACGGGAAGGCAAGACAAGGTGAGGTGGTATGACAATGGCTTTCTCACTTTTTGTGATTCCCTTTATTCTCACCATGTCTATAGATACTTTCTGAAGGATTTCTCAGAACTGCCTCCCCCCCTACTCGGCCTCTCCACCACCTGCCATCCAACACTTTCACATATTCCTGCGGATTCTCCCAGGCATTTCTTAAAAGAAACTAATCCTTAAGGAATCCGACTACAATGTAACTCTGCACTATACCCCCCTTCACTCCCACCAGCCAACATGCTGTCTTGTAGACTCAAGATATTCCCAAGCTTAACCCTTTATTGGCCGCATGGTCACCATGATGCATGCTATGGATAGGCAGGTAACTCGCCAGTCCTGCATTCATGTTTCTTGCTGAACCAATAGGACATTTTAGGATGATTCCATAGGATAACTTGCAGTAGAGTCAGCATGAGGCACTAAAGCAGTGCAGGCTAGTAATGTCACCAGCATTGCATTGGTACACGATTATGAAAAGGGGGAAGGAACATAAACTTGGAAGAATCAAATGGTCTTTAAAGGCTTACACTGCCTTTTTTCTGGATAGCATAGCCTGTAAATCCCCAGGTTCCCTTGGATGCGCTTCCCAATCCATAGAAAACAAACCTGATGTTTAATCAGCCCATGACCTAAGACCGCAGGGTCTGCAGCACACAAAAGGCGCCCATTGTGTGGCGGCCATCTTGGATTGTGTCTCAATCTGGCTGTGGTTGTCATGGGGAGGGGCTAGTGTTTCAGCAACGAGGCTACATGGTTACAAGGACAGGTTCAGCATACTCCTCACTAAGGCCTCCCCAAGCACCGCCATCCAATTTGAAGCCATCCACTTTTTGCAACAAGTGTCAGTCATGTCTCTTTAATAGCAAATAACAGCCATTGTGGGCCCCAGACTCACCCACAACAGGTTATTAATGTGATCTTAGTGCAAGGACACGGTCTTTACAAAGTGATCTGTTTGCCAAAAGTGTCCATTTCCACCTTTACATGGGGACATGATGGTTGTGATTAGAAGTACAGAATAGACTTGCTACAGTCCATTATCATTCTTACTTCTTCTCACCTTTAGCTTGACTGCAGCTCATGAGCATTCGTCCTTTCCTGTGTCCTTGCCTTAGCCCGCCATGATATCTGAATATCTGAGCATTGTTCCTCCCTCCAGCTCTGCTTTAGACTTGGATATAGTCCCAGGGAAACGCTCTTCCCTTTTCCCCTGCCTTAAACTGACTATACCCCAAGGGTATAAATACTTCCTCCCTCTAGCAGTGTTGCAACTTGATACTTTGATAAAAGTATATACTTAATTTCAGCAGCTTTGCAAATTTATACCTAATCTATACTTAAATTTAAAGGCATACTTTATTTTCAAGAAAAAATGGAGAAATTTGCGATAATTCAGAGGCCCTACCCATACATGCTTCATTTCAAGAATAATTTCTAGGGCTAAATGGCTGTTCCCCAGAAACACGCCCACACACTAATTTTTACCGTTCAAAACAAAATAACTTTTTACCATTGGTGCTCAAAATATTCCTCGAAATTCCTCTCACTGCTCAACTCCTAAAGTGAAAACATAGCAAAGAACGAAAATACCTCTGAAGTTTCATAGAAATACACCTATTTAGAAGACATGATTATACTTTATTAATCTTCATTTCATGTTCATGTATACAAAAGTACTTTGATTTGATGGCAACAGTGCTTTCTTTTGGTCAAGAGCCAGTGGCAACACTGCTCTAGTTAGTCCAGCATTAGAGTGGCTGTGGTTCCAGATTACCCATCTTTCCCTCTATCCCTGCTTCAGAATGACTTGTGGAGTGGGGGAAGCTTCATGTTTAGGGCATGAATGTACAGAAAGGCTACATTGGGAGTCTAATGAGAAAAGCCTTTCGTGCTAACAAGAGACATTCTGGTGTCATAAGAGGTGATAAACTTCCAGCTCCTGTGGCTTGTGGCAGGTAGGTGTGCAGCTGGTGGTCAGGACCATGTTGGTCATCTCTCATATGATTCCTTCTCTGTGAACCAACTGTGAGTAATCAAAGCTCATGGTTCAACTGGTCCTGTCTATGGGGCCAGGCAAATATAAGAACAAAACTTGTCTTTGGAAAAGAAAGAGGACATGCCTGGTAGAGGAACAAAACTTGGTCATTCTCCAGCCATTCATTTCATAGATTTGATCAATAGATCAATACTGTATCAGGCACGCAACAGTATTTGAATCTTGTCTAGTACATGAGAAAAAAAGGACTGATCGGAGTTGAGGCAGTGCCATGAGATTATTGTGTCCTGGAATGCTAAACTAAATCAATCAATCAAGTAGAGCCACTCTAGCCATTTCTGCGTGCCCATCTTCCTCTATATCCATGGACAAGTTTACTTGAGTATCGTTCTCTGCTTTCCCCTTTTCCTTGACTTGTCTGGCTTCTTCATCCTCTCGCTGCATACATTAAGATTTTTAAATGGATGTGCCATTTCCTGTCTGTTTTATTATCTAGCACATCTTCTGAATTCAACATTCTCTATTTGATCAAAGAGAAAGTCTATGTTCAGCAGGGGTCTGGTATCAACCTCTCCCCAGAAGGGCTTTGGGTGTGCGCAGAAATGAGAGGGTTTTGTATAATAAGGATGAACCAGGTACACTGCAAAAATGGTGTTTAGATTTTAAGCATGTTTAGGTCTAAACATGTTTAAAACCTAAACATATATGCCAGTTAGGTGTATCATCGACTACACATTTAGGAAAATTACACTTTTATTCTAAATACATAGACATTTTTGCTAAACATGTTCAGATGTTTAGAGTTTAAACAGTTGAATATGAGGTGTTTAGATTTAAATATCAATATGTTTAGATGCTTGTATGTCAAATTCACACCAGGTAGCAGCACTACCTCTGAATGAACTATCTGCACACAGTTATAATCACTTCAATTGTTGTGACAAATGTCCCCAAACTCCTTGTTTTTCATATGTCATTTCATTAAATGTTATGAAAATAGACACAACAATATAAAATTAACTAAATTAAACTTACACCACCATCATTACCATAAAATAATTTATGAGCTCCATGACTTACACCTATGCCATGTTATTTTGTAAAGTATAAAGCAATGTCCTTCCTGCCAACCTGTTGTACTTTCTCACGTCTCCTATTCTAATGCAGTGTGTACATATATGTGTATATAGCTGTGGCTGACAACTTGGGAGACTTTGCAGTATAAATACCTGCTGATGTCCTCCAGTAAATGAGAAAACAAACAAAAGATATTCCTTTATTTTTTTAATGGATACATGTCTGCAAATCCTTACTTCCCACCAATCACTTAGACGTCTAAACACAAAAATTCATAAACATCTAAACACAAAAATTTCATCGATATCTAACACAAATTTTGAACCTAAACACCTACATTTCTAAACACTTGAGCTAAGCACATTGTTTAGCTAAACATGTTTAGGAAATTAATGTGATTATAAAAACGTTGCAAGAATATGTTTAGAATTGTGTTTAGGATCTAAACACTATTTTTGCAGTGTACTTAACCCTTCAAGTGCCTCATGGTGCTTTAATATGCATAACCCTTTAGGCATAATGATCCATGAATGTAGCCCTGGTGAGTAGTCTCCCCAGGGCTACATTTATGTAGCCCTGGTGAGTAGTCTCCCCAGGGCTACATTTATGCATCACGCCAACCTTTTCAAATTGTATGAAGTGAATGCAACCCTGCCAAGTCTCACCAGGGCTGCATTCATGCATTATTATCATGAAGACATGTCAGTATGATACATTAATGCAATATATGTGGCCCTTAAATGAATCTGAAGGGAATTTGCTGTAAGGTCTTCACTCATACCCACTCCTTGTCAATGGGTTATTGAGTGCAATGCAGGCCAAAGGTTCACATACCGTGATATCATAGAGGAACTAGTATTTGATGAGAATGAATATATAAGATGGTGTACCATGGGTGGCACTAAAGATTGAACGTCTCCTCTGGGAGTTCCATGATAAATGGTACCAATCTCCTGTAGGAAATTTAGGCATCCTTTTTGTTTAGGGCTACTGAAGTATAGGACCTGTCAAAACAGTTCATGCATTAATGGAGAGATTCTTGTGTCAAAAGCTGAATAAGAATATAAAAAGGTTTAGGAACTCTTTTGTAACTAAAAGAAGAAAATGACAGGGGTAAAAAAATATAAGAGTCAATGTCCCCGTCATGGTATCACTGATATGGTATCCCCAAATATTCAATGTTAGAATAGTGCCAGGGTAAGTTGTGCTGTAACATATCATGATTGGTCGAGGAATATAAGCATATTGGCCCATAATATCATAAGGAACTCGGATAGTGGTGGACCAAAAGAATAAATGTAGGGGAAAGGGTGCTATTTCTTGTTTTCAATTTCATCAGACACAAAATCAAATGGGTAAAAAGTTGTCGTGTTGTCATTCAAAGCTCTCTCCAAATTCTTCTGCAATTTTCTTGCCTGCAAAGGGCTTTAGGATACATGGCATGTCTTTGTCGGTAAACTGTGAGGCGACACTGGATAAGGGGGGATACTATGTCAAACATGTTCAGAAATACACGTAACAATACCAGCTATATTAACCCTCTATGGACCAAATGATGCCTCCAGGTCCATATTCCTTTGCCACTGCAATGCGCAAATGCACTACTGTTAGGTCAGTTGCCAGTACTGCATTGGTGAATTTTGCCAATGTTAGAGTAGTGAAACAACCTTTTGTGTCGGCTTTATGTAATACATGAATGTAGCCCTGGCAAGTCATGTTGATGTCTCATAGCAACCAAGGGTTAGAGTGCAAATTTAAAGGGGAAGGGAGAGTATAAATAGGACGGAACACTCAGAAAATGGTTTTCTTATTTTCCCCAACTGTCAACCTTTTGAAATCTGGCTGTTCCACTAATATATACCCACCCCCTGTTGTCTGGTCAGTGGTCATTTTATCGAGCAGCTCCAGCCACCACCCCCAACCCTAATGACTCCAGACAGACCAAACTTCAAACAGGACCCCCTGCAGGGCAATAAAAATTAGCATCTCTGTGTGGAGGCAACATAAGACCTGCTGGGAGGGCACAGCAGGACTCCAGGTCGTAGGTACACTAACGAAAATTTCCCCTTTAAGCACCATATAAACCATAAAGGGTTAAGAACATGGATATACCTTGCAATGCAAAACAGATCTCTCCATGCTCTCAGTGTCACTCTATGTAAAGCCTTCAGGTAAAAACCTGAAGGGAGTGCCCTTATGGTGCCTTTCAACTGTTTCATCCCCTAGGGCTTCACCCTCCCCAGAATGTACAATCACTTCAAACGATACCGATATTATAAGTCAGTTGCTGTTTTACTCCGCGATACAAGACCGCACTATACATACTGACATATTCCGACAAATACCCGCCCACAAAATCATCACCGAGTTGAAATTAGGATGCCTGGCATGTTTGAAATGGACCAAGCTGGGAACAGAAGATCAAATATTGTTGGGGGTGCAAGGTGTTTGATGAAGGCCAAGTTTCAAGTGAGTTGTTTTTGTTGAGGTGTGCACCAAGGGCTACAGGGGTGTAGTGTATGCACACACAAGATGAGCTGTCTACCAACACGTCTAACTCACAGCTCGCCCGCCAGGGGGAGACACCGGACCCCTATAGCCCCCACACCCATGGATCCCATCTCCTGAACATCTACCCCCTATTACACAGGTATAGTGCATCTCTCAACTCTTACCTGACAGGTGGAATGAACATCATTGTCTGGGTAATTTAATTTTAGCACTTCTGAGAATATATTTAAAAAAACAAACATATTCTAATACTAGCCATCATTTCCAAGAAGTTCCATTGGGGACTCCGATCCTGAACTCTGATATATCAAACTGAGCAATTATAATGAATGAGTCCCATTCTGGATTCACCAACAACTGACAAACAGACTCTTTCATCACCTCACCCCTTTCCACCACGTTATAGCTGCTGCTGTCTTCCCTGGTGTGCCAACACTGCACACTCAGCAAAGCCGTGCTTAGCCCAGACCCTGTGAAATCCCCATCATGTGCCTCACCCTGGAGACGCCTCAATGAAACCATGAAATTACCCCCATCCTTCCTTGATCCATGCACTCACCTGTCTAGGCGCTGGGATTTGTGGAGGGTGGAAAGTTAGTTGGGGTTTGGGGACATTTCATAAGAGAGGATGGGAAAAGAGAGACGCCCTACTCGTGGTCGATAGGATCTATTTTCCCCTGTGGCGCATTGTTTTCTATAATTCAAAATGGATATATTGCTCTAAGGGATACTTTGTAAACTAAAGAAATAATTCCCTTCATTTACTGCTGAATTCTTATTAGTCATGAGTCATGAAGACCAGAGAAAATAGGAGAATGTACAGAGTACCAAGAATTTCATTCAGTCCCATTAGGTCTCAATAAGACAACTACATCCTATAGGCTTCTGAGCCATAAAGCTAGAAATGGGGCCCAAGTGGAAAATATTTTATATTGTAATTCTGCAAACCCCTGTATATGTAGCTTATCGACTTTGTTGATTTGCTCTAAAGTGTAAATGTTGTTTGACTTCCTGTTGATGCGTTGAAATGTCCCTAGTCTCTCGGGAGTCGAAATCACCCCCCCCCCAAAAAAAAAATAATAATAAAAGAAGAAAAATTCTTTGCCTAGGCCAAAAAAAAAAAAAGTTGTGTTTCCAGTAACCCGACCAACCCTAGCAAAACAGGGCAAATTTTTTTTTTTCCTTTTTACTTTTGTCATTTGACTCAATTTTGTCTTTCACAATTGTCAAGTATTTCCGTCATTATTTTGCAATGAAATCAAAGAATTTGATACATTCATTGATTTGTGCCCTAACAATTCCTATACATACGTAGAAAAAAAAGTAAATAAGAAAAAACCGACCTACCGACCCTTCCTTTTCAAGTCATGTTACTGGCCCTATCAGCTAAAGGCTAACTTAAAGAGTCGGAGAGAATGTCATTTGAGTCTATTCTTGATTGAAGCCATGTCTATATTGTGCATCCAATAGAAAGGCATCGTTAAAAGTAATTGCCAAGAGGTATATTCCATTGGGTAGATATGCCTTTACTAGAAGTGGAACAATGACCTGCACCTCATGTCACTGATCAAAATTTAGTTCGGCCTAGTCTTTTAGGGGCGACATTGTGCATTGATGCATTCACTGTTGCCGTCGCGATGCAAGGATGCAGCTGTACTAATTAGCGTAACCCTATAGGCCTGCATCTGTGCATCATGCCGACCCTGCATGGTTGATGCACTCCCAAAAGGTCAGTATGATGCAACAATACAGTATAAATTACTCGTCAGTGCTACATACATACGTATGTGCATTCATGCATTATGCCGACCCTACGGGGCTGATATGTCCCCGGAGGGTTGGCATGATGCTCCAATGAAGTGCTGGCGAGCAGACTCGCCAGCACTTCATTGGTGCATCATGCCGACCATTATACACTCCTGCATCAGCGCCCCTTAAAGACATCATGCAATCCTCAAATGGTGAAATGTAGATTAACCTGACATTCTGGAAGTGGGAAAGAGCGAGAGAGGGGATGTTTAACTTCCCGAACAAACACTCAGAAGTGAGCAGATATATTCATATTCCTCATCAATAATTCATAAAGATGAGAATTGTACAGAGAGGAAAAGTGGTGGGCGGTGTTATTTTCGTCAACAGGCAGAATATCAGGTGAAATTGCATACTGTCTGGGAATGTGAGAATTCTCCAGGGCCATGTTCTTTGTACCTTTTGTTTCTTATTGAGCCACATCTGGAATTCCATTGCTGTCGGTGGTAACCATTACTTTCCTTTCATGATGAAATCAAATTGGTGTGTTATATATGAATTGATTCATTGCTGTTTTAGACAAACAGCATGTTAAGATCCTATCCTCGTTTCAACCAACAAAAAAAACTATTTTAGCAATTGGTCAATTCTAACGAGTTGGCCAAAATTGATCCAAATGATGAAGGCTTGCTACATACTTGATGCGCTGTCAAAGTTTGGTCAGACACGAAAGAATCGACCCACACCTGCTCAAACCTGGTTAATCCGGTTATATCTTTGATTCCGATAGCCAACAAAATGTTACTCAAATAAATAACCCTCTTTTCGTTAATAACATCATCCTGCCTCGTAAACATTAAGTTAGCATTACATAAACTGGGGCGGATGGGATTTGCATCTCATAACCTCTTACAAAAGTGGAGACTAATAGAAACCTGTCTGGAGATTAGGCCTCTCAGTTGCTTGGACCAGTTGTGTGACGTCATCAAAATAGCCTTAAACCCCTCACACTTTTACGCATAAAACATGAAATAAGTAAGAGATCCACTCAAATTACTCCAAAACTGAATGTAGTACTGTGGCACTCACCAGCACATCACCGTCAAGTGCATACCAGGGGGTGCATATCAGCAACTCCCCCCGCACGACGTTTAGAAACATAGTAACCTGTTTTAACGCTAAAACGTAAGAATCCAGCGCCCATTAAACATCTGGCATGTGAAAAATGCCTCTGCACTTAAAATCTAAGGACTCCCATTCTACACCAAAATAAATCTCTTTGCATGATGTGGGCCGCGCGTGCATGGATCCCATTCATCCCCAATGTGATGGGGGAAAAGTCAGTCACTTTAACTAACCCTCAAATGGCTGAAGATTACATTAATGTATCATGTTGTCTCGGTGCATGAAGGGCTTCCCTAGCCCACTTAAAAGGGTCTATATCTCCTCTTTCCTATCCCCTCGGATGTGTGTGGTGCACATATGCGCGGGCACCGACACATTCCTCTGTGAAATTGTGTAATGTCGTTCTCGCCATGAATATGACCTTAGCTGTCGAAATGGCGTTAAACATCTATTACTCACTCACTCGGTGCATGAATACAGCCTTGGTGGATAACTCGCTTGGACTGCATGTATGCATCATTCTGACACTACTGGGTTAATAGACTTCCACAGTGCCATATCATGATGCGTAAATGCAGCCATGTGAGGACGTTATGCACTGTTGTAGCATGCAATCTTAGAGGGTTTATAAAGAAAGGGAAAAAAGCAAGCCACTTAAGTTAATACCAAAGCCTTACATGTGACTTTTGCCCCGTAACAACACTGATTGTAGATAAATCTCACTGATAACCCCTTGTCATGGCACACGATAGATTACTGACAAAGGTAACCAACACTTTGGGTAGCTGGCACCCTGATTAACTGGTCACTGATTGAGTGATGTAATTAGAAAGGTTTAATCTGACGTCTTAACCCTGTAACGACCTGTAGCCGTCATGGTACATGAATGCAGCTCTGATACAGCACTTGCAGTGCTGTATCCATGCATCATGCATACCCCAACTACGGTTGATACCTTCTTAAGGGGTCGATATGATGCACCATTGCAGCACACTGCATTTGTGCATCATGGCGACCAAAAGACCATTAATATGGAGGAATAATGTTGCCCAGAACGGTTTTTATTGAGAGTCAATACAGGTTTGTTGTACTGGTGAATAATGATAACCCCCAGGCTGATAAATACTGACAGTAGGCGCACAATGCCTGAAATTACCTGGTGTATGGATTTCCTGTTTTTCTAACAACAGCATGAAGAGGGGTAGGAACTTCACGCACATGAGGTGCTGTTTTATAATCTATTTTTGCGACTCCGTTTTTCTCTTGCAGAATTATACATTTTTTTTTTATTTCCTTTTTCGTTTTTTTCCCTTTCCTTTTTTTTTTGGGGGAGGGGGGGGGAAGAGGACAATGCCCTTCCATCCACCTTCCCCACTCCTCTTTGAGGTACCATTAGTAAGTAGCTAGCCCTGCAGTAGAATTCATACATGCAAACTCGTCAGTTTTCTCAAGTTTTCTATGATCTATCAGGTCAATCTTGTGATTCATCCAGATCCAATGAGATATCATTTTAGTATTTATATGGGGGGGGGGTGGTCTTAGAAACATTTGTGATACAAGGGTATCAGCCATATACAGAAAGCACCAGAATGAACCATTTGAGTCCTCAAAATTCAATTTTTAGCGCGGCGACTCTAAGTCCTACTAGTGAGACTTGTAGACTAGTCAATGGTTCAGAGTCGCCACGGTGTAAGGGATAGGGGAGCCCTGATTTCTATTTTCGTTCACTGTTCTTCTCCTATGGACTATTTTGGCACAATATTGAGGCATTGTTATCAGCATATGTATGTACTAATGGTAGATAACTTATTTTTTATGATATATGTTTAGTTTGTGTTTTATGATTAGATTAGACATTTCAGCTCTTGGAGCTCTATGGAAGATTAGCATAAGACAAAATTAAGATTCACCAATACATCTCTGTAGGCTTTATCTGATAATTCTGTGGTCTGAAATTGCTGTATATATGTACTAAAGGTTTCATCTCACGGGGTAATGGTACATTTGGATCATATATTCTGTATTTGAAGAAGATATTTACTGTTTAGAATCTCTATAAATCTCTATGGAGAGACAAATGCTAAACTTGGTGTACCCTGTCTACAGAGGGGAGGGGGTTACCAGTTTGGTGGGGAGGGGGTTGTGACCAGCTGTATGCTGTTGGGGTTGGTAAGACTGCCACACACAACCCTAGTCATTCTGGGGTCCTTGGTGCATATGGTTCCGGGTCATTGAACATGCCCACCTCTCCCATTTGTAGTGGTCATCTATGGGCAGGCAGAACTTCTCGCTAGTAGACCTAGTAGTACAAGGCAGCACAAGAGTTACAGGGTGAGCCAGATGGTACAACCTTTAATTGCCTTTGAAGTTAGCTTTCCTATTATTCTATCACTAGACACAAGATTACAAGTTGCCGCGCTATGTCTCACAGGTCTATTCTCTATTATTCTATTAAACACTACGGTTTTATTTCTGGGGGACCAGACCCCCCAATTTTCATTATTTGATCACACTTCTGAGGAAAAATCTCATCACTTTTAAGGGCTCAGTTTCTTTCTCTTCCGGAGTATTAGAGTATTGCCTGAAATCTAAATGAATTACCGTAATCTCTCGCGTATAAGGCGCAGCTTGCCTATAAGGTGGACCCCCAACTCAGGGAGGCCTGTTTCACGTATAAGGCGCACCTCTGAGGGCAGATTTTTGTTAGTTTAGTACTGTTCTATAGTAAAAAATACCCCCCCTATAAGGCGCACCCCAAACTCAAGGCAATGTCCCTCCCACATATAAGACTCAGCATCATTTTGTTTGGCATATAAGACGCGCCTTATACGTGGGAGATTACGGTAGGGTTGATTAATGACATTTTGATGTTTTGGTTCCAGGGGTTCCCTGCACGTTGCAGCATTGGATGATGGTGAGTTGAAACACCGCCTTTCTCTACAGGACCCTGCGCACAGTGACATAGTCCGCTGTCTCACATATGACAGAAAGGTAAGGGTTATCTTCTATATTTTCTACACTTTAAGACAGCATAGTGCATTAATAAAGTATACATTCTTGTTGAGTTTTTTTTGTGCTTATGAAGAAAAGTTTGAAAACTTTAGGATCCTGTGCAAATTTGTGCCGAAAAGTACGAAAATTTCAGTCAGCCTTAAAAGATTTCATTGAAATAAAAATAATTTTCTATGTAACTACCCTATTTTTTTCTGGCCCCATTACCTGAACGTAATAATTATTTTAGGCATAATTTTACCTCGGGAATACTTCCGGTATTTCCGTAACCGATGAGATACGACCGAAGCTGGTCATGTGACGATAGTTTAGATCGAGCGTCCGTGTTTGGCAGACGGTTTGAAACTTCCAGGTGAGTTTTTAGTCGTTTTTCACCTTTTTACTGCCCTTGTTTGGGCAGTTTTTGCCCTATTTCAAGGGTTTTTGTTCTTGTTTTGCTTCTAGCCAAGGTTACGCCGCTGGGGTACCTATTTAGCGCTAGAAAATAAAGTTTTTCTCTCAAAGACAGTTGTCGTGTCGGCGGGCTGTAGAGAGATCTTACATTTTTACAAATTCCTGGAGGAATTCCGCTGGAATTCTCTCGTTACAGGGATCTTACAGGGGTTTTTGAGCATTCCCTGATGTTATGGCACCTTTTTGCCTTCAGTTTGCACGGTTTTCGGGCAGTTTTGGTCGATAGCGATCGAAAAAATTCTCCGTTGGGGCTCGCCGGGCACCAGCGCCGTTGTACCTGCGTACCTAAAGTAGGACTCGCGCAGGAGCTACCTAGAGTACACCTCGGCGAGTTTCGCCATTGTGTTACCGCTAAGCGGGTCTACTCCAGGTACATGTTCTAGTCCTGCTCTAAGTACATACCGCTCGGCGAGGGTTCGCCGTCTCTTTTTGGCTTTGCTCCAGGTACATGTTTTCTAGTCCTGCTCTAAGTACATACCGTTCGGCGCGGGTTCGCCGTTCTTTTTGGCTTTGCTCCAGGTACTTGTTTTCTAGTCCTGCTCTAAGTACATACCGTTCGGCGAGGTTTCGCCGTTGTGTTCATTTTGGTTACTTCAGGTACATGCTTTGGCAGGCCTGCTCTAAGTACATACCGCGAATGTCACTAGCCTATAATCTTTTATTTCTGGTCTTTTTCCAGGATGGCAAGTACATCACAGTCCAGTCCCACTGCTGTGGAGAAGGGAAAGAAATCACATAAGAACTCTAGTTCAAGTTCCAGCTCTGCTAGATCTTCATCTAGGCATTCTAGGGATAAGGGGGCTGAGAAAGACACTGTGAGTTCAGTAAACTCTGAGGAGGAGCCTGAAGTTCAAACTACTGAGACTCCCAGTGCTCCTGTGCTGTTGGTCCAGCAGCCACCTCAAAGGTGGGCTCCTCCTATGCCCTACTACCAACAGGGTTATGATTACTATCAGGAACCTTATCAGCCGATGGATTATGCCTATGGTATGGATCACATGGCCTACCAGTGTGAACCAGTAGAGGAGGAAGGTCAGGGTTATGTGGTTCTAGGCCCACATGGACAGGCACATGCGGTGTCAGTGGTTGATGATGAGGAGGAAGTGGCTTCTGTGCAAGGTGATTTTGAGGCACAGTCGTCAAAGGCCACCTCCAATTGACCATCTCAAGGGGCTAACTGGAAGCCTAGCTGAGAGTATCCAGTCCTACAGAAGTGAAAAAGCGGAACTAACCAAGGAAGGTCCCACCGTACATGAAGCCCTCTCGGATGCCATAAATTCCTATTTTGAAGAGACTTATATTGCCCAGGACTTGGAGAAAGCGACTAAAGAGTTTCCTAGGCCCTCAAATGTGCAGAGACTGGTGGCACCTAAATTAGAGGAAGCAATTTTCAATGCGGAAGCACTTTCCAAGAATGCGGCAGTGCGTATGCTGGATGTATCTCTTCAGACCCTGCAGAAAGGGGTGGTCTCGGCCATTGCAGCTATGGCACCGTTAGGCTCGATGATGTTGGAGAAAGGGCCGGAGGACCAACAACTGGATGCTTTTGGAAGGGATTTCAATAAGGCAACCAGATTACTGGTCAATGTGTGCAATGGGCTATCGGTAAAGAGGAGGGACTTGCTAAAACCTTTCCTTGCTAAGCCCTATGCTAAGGCACTCACCAAGACCAACATTGATGGGGACCCACAATGGCTTTTTGGGGGCAACCTGGAGGCTCGTATTTAGCAAGCTGAGGAGGACAAGAAGATCTCGGACAAGGTCCTAGCGTCTAAACGCCCAGGATCCCAGGATTCTTATTCCCAGTCTAAAAAGCAGAAGGTCATGGGCACAGTACCGGCTCAAGCCTGGGGACCTAGGCACCCTTATGGACAAAACCACTACTATGTCCAGGGCCCTAGGGGCCGCTACCCTGCTCCGCGCCATCAATAGGCTCAGCCGAGATTTCAAGTTGCTCATGGCTACAGGCAGACTTACTCTCAGAATTAGCAGACTCAAGGCCAGGGTTACCGCTTCAGAGCACCTCGTCCTCAGGACCAAGGTCAGCAGCAGCAAGCCCAACAGGGTTTTTCCAAGAAGGGGCCCAAGTAGGGCAGGTGAGTCCCCTCCCACTACATAACACTGTCCAATCCTTTCAAGGGGGTAACATTCTGAAGTGTGCTGATGCTTGGTTTAAACTCACCAAGGACCCTTGGATCTTAGCCATGTCTCAGGGGGTCACCATTGACTTTAATGCCTTACCATCTCAGGGCTGGGTGCCTCCTCCATATAAACTTGATCCGGTAGAGGTGGCCTTCATGGATAAGGAAGTAGAGAAAATGGTAGCTAAGGGTATTATTGAGTTTGCAGTACATGAACAGGGCGAATTCATCTCCAATGTTTTCCTGCATCCCAAGCCCAATGGGGATTATAGGCTTATATTGGATTTGACAGATATGAACAAGCAGGTCATGTATGAGCATTTTACGATGGCCTCCCTACAAACTGCTGTGGACCTTGTCACCCCTAATTGTTTTATGGGGAGTGTAGATTTAAAGGATGCCTATTACTCTATTCCTGTACGAGAAGATTATCGTAAATTTCTGAAGTTCAGGTGGAATGGGGTCCTCTACCAGTTTGTAGGGATGCCAAACGGTCTTTCATGTGCACCAAGAGTATTCACTAAGTTGCTCATTCCCCCCTTTGCAAAGCTAAGGGAGGAGGGACACATCTGTTTCCCTTACATTGACGATTCTTTTATCATGCATGAGTCAAAAGAAGGTTGTGAGAAATCTATCAGAAGAGTGTGTGAAACCCTGGATGGGTTAGGCTTTGTAATTCATCCAGATAAGTCAGCCTTTGTAGCCTCAAAAAGGGTGATTTTCTTGGGTTTTTGGATTGACTCTGTGGATATGGCTATATATCCAACTCAGGAGAAGGTAGACAAATTCATGTCAGATGCCTACTTGCTGCTGGGGAAAGTCAAGCCAAAAATCAGGGAGGTTGCATCTCTCATAGGTCTTATGGTAGCTTACTCGGCAGGAGTTCAATATAGGCCTGCACATATTAAAGGACTTGAGAAATGCAAGAATGAATGGTTAGCCTACCGAAAAGGGAATTTTGATGCAAAAATGGTACTTTCCAAGGATGCTATACAGGACATACTATGGTGGCAAGCCAGCATACCAACTGCTAAGAAGGCACTGGATGTAGGTCCACCAGAGTTTGAATTGTATATGGATGCATCGGATGACGGCTGGGGTGCACACAGAGGGAACGTCAGAACTAATGGCAGATGGCTTCCCTCTGAGGTGGACTTCCACACCAACATCCACGAGACCATAGCAATAGAATATGGGCTAAAATCGTTGTGTAAAGTGAGAGGGGCTCATATTAGGGTCATGACAGATAATACCACGGCACTTGCATATGTGAGACATATGGGAGGGCTGCAGTCTCCAATGTGTAATCTGGTATCAAGAAACATCTGGAACTGGTGTGAGTCTAGAGGGATCTGGTTGACAGCGGCTCATGTGCCTGGAGTGGATAATGTCATCGCTGATCATGAGTCACGCCATTTCCAAGATGAGACTGAGTGGGAGATAAATGACTCAATTTTTTAAATCATTTGTGAAAGGTTTGGGAGGCCTCAGGTGGACATGTTCTTCTCTAGAACAAATTGTAAAGTTCAATGTTTTGTGTCACGTAGGCCAGAACAAGAAGCATGCAAAGTTGACTCTTTCTCATTCACATGGCCTAATAAGCTCTTGTATTGTTTTCCTCCGTTCAGCATTGCAGGCCGAGTGCTTCAACGCATATTGAGGGCAGGGGCAAGGGCAATCCTTGTGATGCCGGATTGGGAGAGTCAACCCTGGAAGGCAAAAGCCCACAAGTATGCGGTGGACTACGTACGGTTCTGCAAGAGAAAGAACAACCTACTACCTCATGGGGCCCCTACAAGCCTACAGTTCATAGGAAGTCTACCAATTATAGCTTTCCTTTTCTGAGGCGACGCCTACAAAAGGAAGGGTATGACAAGGCTTCCATTGACCTTATGATAAAAGCTTGGAGACCATCTACAAGGAAACTTTATACGACTTACATAAACAAATGGATAGTTTTCTGTGTTGAACGGGGTTATAACTGGATGAAGGGCACTATGCCACAAGTGTGTAAATTTATGAGAACCTTGTATGACTCGGGAGTAGGTCACGGAGTTATGAATGTGGCACGATGTGCTTTGGGAACCCTGTTACCACAGGTAGATGGGGCGCCTATTTGGCAACATCCAAACATTTGCCATATGGTGAAGGGTACATACGAAGATAGACCTAGTGGACCAAGGTATGACACGTTTTGGGATGTTACAAAGGTATTCAAGTTGTTCAAAAGTTAGGGGGATAACAGTTCTTTGTCACTTAAGAAGTTATCGTTGAAACTAGCTGTCTTAATTCTACTTGTCACATCTCAAAGAGGGCAAACAATCTTAGCGTTAAGGACAGATGAACTGTCTTGGGAGGACAGAAATGCTGTCTTCAGACTCAGTACTCTGTTAAAGTCTAACAGGGTGGGTGACCCTTTAAACACGGTGGTCTTGCGACCCTACATCCTGAATGAAAAACTCTGTGTGGTCAGTACCCTCAAGGCATATCTCACTAGGAGGCAAAAGGTCCGTGAAAAGTCTGAACGACTTAGGAGGAAGCTGAACCTCCCACCTCTTGAAAATCCACTGCAGCTCCTTATGAGTTACATTTCACCTCATGACGGAATCAGTAGGGATACCCTGGCCAGGTGGACCATTGCCACTCTAGACATGGCTGAGATTGACACTTCACGTTGGAAGGCCCACTCTACTCGTGGAGCTTCAGCTTCAGCTTCCACCAAGGTAGGATCCTGCTTGAATGCCGTAATGCGCCTGGCAGGGTGGAAGTCAGCTGACTCATATCGGAAATTCTACAACAAGCCCATCGAGGTTGATTATTATTAAAAATTGAAAGGTCTAATCTGGTTGTTTCCAGAAACTTGTGTGTGTTTTTCTACTCATAAGATTTTAGGTTTTCAAGTCTGTTGTCACGTGACCAGCTTCGGTCGTATCTCATCTGTTCCTCCAATACCCCGTATTCCCTCGGTAAAATAAGAAGTTTTACTTCAACTTCCCTACGGTAAGTTTCCCAAAATTCCAAAATACTGCAACAACGTTAAGATGGGACTTGATTTTAACTAGTTATATCCTCATGTATAAGGTACGCCCTTAGGTTTGGCTGATCTCACAAGGTACTCTGACACTACAGGAGCCCATCCTTGTTTACAAGTTCTACCTTGTAGGGGAAACTAAGTAAACTAGACTTCTACTATGTACACCTGTATCAGGTGTACATAGTAGAAGTCAGGGTCCAGATCCAAGTGATGTTTGGCTAAAATAGGAAAGACTTATTTGAATCTCACACCCCCATGGAGTAATCCTCACCAGAATTCCATGATGTTTGATGTCATCAGTGTGAGCATTACACTTGTTTTGATAGCTATCTCGAAGAAAATTGAGCTTTTCACTTATTTTTTAATTCAAATAAGGTGGGCAATATAATATCTCATACCACGATTCTGGCACTTCTGGTGGTTTTATATGCGAAATACCTGTGCATTATTCTGCATATACCAGCCATGTGCATTTTTGAAATTTTTGGTATATACTTTTTCGAGGTCAAGTTGGACTTCAATCTCACCATTGTTTCAATGTGAAAAATCGTCCCAACTCGTAGGAGAATTGAACCCCGGCCGCAGTGCTGGTTGGCGAGGACGTTAGCCATAGCGCCACACTGAACGGTGATGAAACCCAATACGATATTAATTAAGTTCTAACCTGGGGTCCTTGTCCTATGTTTACACTCAGTTTTCGTCTTGATTCCAAGCTTGACATGTTATAATATCGACATCCCAAGAACTTTTCGATCCATAGACGAGGAATGCGTGCTAATTTTCTCTATTTTCTTCAATATAAATAAGAATCCATTGATTTTTCCATCGGCCGTATTGCTTGCACTTACAAAATGTCCTCTCGTGGCTATATTCTGTGGATCTCAGGTAAGAAATTAGTACAAAATGGAGGAATCATATTATAAACCTAATAGGTCATGGATATTGCAGCTCACAGGCCCAGCATGTACGGCCCTAGGGCTGCAATATCCATGATCTATTAGCTTAATATAAAGGATTACTCGAATATTTAAAAATTGATTAGGTTCAATTTCACTCTCCTGGTGGAATACATACTATTGTCCAATATGTCAAAAGGCTCTCCCCTTACTTTGTAAATATTCCAGATATTTTCTTGAGTCCCCATTTAGCCACACCACCAAAATATTTCTTACATCGTCCTAGCAGATATTTTGTATGTGATTAGCTAAACCACCTAACCCTCAGTTTTGTTACATCGGTCTGCTGAGCTTAGCATCTGGTTGGGCCGGGTAGGGCCTGTTTGCTACCAAAGGTATCAGCTTTGTCTGAGTAATCATTTATCCCATTCATGTTGTACCAACATCACTGAAAGAGGCATGACATGTGCACTGTCCCTTCTAAAGCCATGCATGACCACCACAATAAGGCACTGTCCTCACCAAAAAAAAAAAACACATACAAAGACACAGCTCTTTGAAACATTGAAATGAGTAAAATGGCTGAAGGCTCAG
Source organism: Acholoe squamosa (assembly GCA_949317995.1). NCBI lineage: Eukaryota > Metazoa > Annelida > Polychaeta > Phyllodocida > Polynoidae > Acholoe > Acholoe squamosa. The sequence goes on from OX439038.1 coordinate 71,118,174, forward strand.
CTATGTTTGCCCTTTTGCTGTAGAAGGGGAGGGACTTTCCCCTGCAGCACCCCAGACATCCCTCCCATCAGATTTATATAACCAAGGCCAAAAAAGTAGAAACATATTCACATCCAGATAAAAAACTGGGATATGAAAAGCTCATTCCTAACACCCCGGCACAAAAGGAGGGGATGCTCCCGGGCAGCAATTGTGGCCCCTACCCTTGTGGTGCGATTGTGTTTTTCTTTCTCAGGTAGATAATATACATGTAGGTGTGAAAAAGGAAACTGATATGTTAAAAAAACAGCAGTGCTTTTCTTGGGGACGGGAGAAGGATGATCTCTTCTTTGTTATGTAGCCCAGGTGTCATCCCCCAGCCCCAGTGCTTGGGTAAAAGTTCATCCCCAAACTTGTGGCCAGTGACATAATGTGATATAACCTATGATAAAAGTAGCACTCATACAAATATGTCAAATATATATATATATATATATATATATATATATATATATATATATATATATATATATATATATATATATATATATATATATATAATAAGGAAGTCTATATTTTTTATACTTTCACCGAATTCATCATGTGATGGAATAAGCCATCTGCTGCTTCTTCGAACAGAAACCAGGAAGTTTTGATATTTTCCAAAGTTCTTTGCAGGTTGAAAAACAATACAACAAAGAGTTAGGTCCTGTGATATCAATGCAATCAGCAGATATAAATAATTCTCTAGGCTACTTGTCCAAACACTTGGGTTTGCTTAAAATATTAATGGTCCAAGATTATGATTTGGAGTATTTGAAATACATAACACATACTACACATGTATGTACTACCTATAGCTGTTGAGTGAGTGAAGGGGCAGCAGCTTGGGGATGTACTATCTATAGTTGTTGAGTGAGTTGAGGTGCAGCAGCTTGGGGATGTACTATTTATAGCTGTTGAGTGAGTGGAGGGGCAGCAGCTTGGGGATGTACTATCTATAGCTGTTGAGTGAGTGGAGGGGCAGCAGCTTGGGGATGTACTATCTATAGCTGTTGAGTGAGTGGAGGTTCAGCAGCTTGGGGATGTACTATCTATAGTTGTTAAGTGAGTGGAGGTTCAGCAGCTTGGGGATGTACTATCTATAGTTGTTGAGTGAGTTCAAGGGCAGCAGCTTGGGGGTGTACTATCTATAGTTGTTAAGTGAGTGGAGGTTCAGCAGCTTGGGGATGTACTATCTATAGTTGTTAAGTGAGTGGAGGTGCAGCAGCTTGGGGATGTACTATCTATAGTTGTTGAGTGAGTTGAAGGGCAGCAGCTTGGGGGTGTACTATCTATAGTTGTTGAGTGAGTGGAGGGGCAGCAGCTTGAGGATGTACTATCTATAGTTGTTGAGTGAGTGGAGGAGCAGCAGCTTGGGGATGTACTATCTATAGTTGTTGAGTGAGTGGAGGAGCAGCAACTTGGGGATGTACTATCTATAGTTGTTGAGTGAGTTGAAGGACAGCAGCTTGGGGATGTACTATCTATAGTTGTTGAGTGAGTTGAAGGGCAGCAGCTTGGGGATATACTATCTATAGCTGTTGAGTGAGTGGAGGTTCAGCAGCTTGGGGGTGTACTATCTATAGTTGTTGAGTGAGTGGAGGGGCAGCAGCTTGGGGATGTACTATCTATAGTTGTTGAGTGAGTGGAGGTGCAGCAGCTTGGGGATGTACTATTTATAGCTGTTGAGTGAGTGGAGGGGCAGCAGCTTGGGGATGTACTATCTATAGCTGTTGAGTGAGTGGAGGGGCAGCAGCTTGGGGATGTACTATCTATAGCTGTTGAGTGAGTGGAGGTTCAGCAGCTTGGGGATGTACTATCTATAGTTGTTAAGTGAGTGGAGGTTCAGCAGCTTGGGGATGTACTATCTATAGTTGTTGAGTGAGTTCAAGGGCAGCAGCTTGGGGGTGTACTATCTATAGTTGTTAAGTGAGTGGAGGTTCAGCAGCTTGGGGATGTACTATCTATAGTTGTTAAGTGAGTGGAGGTGCAGCAGCTTGGGGATGTACTATCTATAGTTGTTGAGTGAGTTGAAGGGCAGCAGCTTGGGGGTGTACTATCTATAGTTGTTGAGTGAGTGGAGGGGCAGCAGCTTGAGGATGTACTATCTATAGTTGTTGAGTGAGTGGAGGAGCAGCAGCTTGGGGATGTACTATCTATAGTTGTTGAGTGAGTGGAGGAGCAGCAGCTTGGGGATGTACTATCTATAGTTGTTGAGTGAGTTGAAGGGCAGCAGCTTGGGGATGTACTATCTATAGTTGTTGAGTGAGTTGAAGGGCAGCAGCTTGGGGATATACTATCTATAGCTGTTGAGTGAGTGGAGGTTCAGCAGCTTGGGGGTGTACTATCTATAGTTGCTGAGTGAGTGGAGGGGCAGCAGCTTGGGGATGTACTATCTATAGTTGTTGAGTGAGTGGAGGGGCAACAGCTTGGGGATGTACTATCTATAGTTGTTGAGTGAGTGGAGGAGCAGCAGCTTGGGGATGTACTATCTATAGTTGTTGAGTGAGTTGAAGGGCAGCAGCTTGGGGATGTACTATCTATAGTTGTTGAGTGAGTGGAGGGGCAGCAGCTTGAGGATGTACTATCTATAGTTGTTGAGTGAGTGGAGGAGCAGCAGCTTGGGGATGTACTATCTATAGTTGTTGAGTGAGTTGAAGGGCGTGGCAGCTTGGGGATGTACTATCTATAGCTGTTGAGTGAGTGGAGGTTCAGCAGCTTGGGGATGTACTATCTATAGCTGTTGAGTGAGTGGAGGAGCAGCAGCTTGGGGATGTACTATCTATAGTTGTTGAGTGAGTTGAAGGGCGTGGCAGCTTGGGGATGTACTATCTATAGCTGTTGAGTGAGTGGAGGTTCAGCAGCTTGGGGATGTACTATCTATAGTTGTTGAGTGAGTGGAGGAGCAGCAGCTTGGGGATGTAGTATAACATAAAATGTGTGGAGGTGAGGATGTGAGACTGCAGACATGGACACTACATACAATACCTGTGTCAATATGGACGTAGTAGTGTGGGGTAGACTGTGAAGTATCCAGATAAACCAGCACACAATGGCGCATTGTCTACACGTCTCTCCTCTTTCTCTCTTCTTCCCCTCCCCTTTTATAATAATCAAACTCCTTTCTTTCATTCCCATTTCCCACTGCTACAATACCACTTGCTAGAGAAAATACGAGGTTGGGGGCAGCCCCCCCTCCAAACAAATTTCAGAGATACCACTTTAAATAAGAATTGCTTTATACTGTATATTGAATTGAATCAACTTTGCTAGAGATAATTGACAGAAATATGTTATGTCCACGAAATTCAGGAGAAATTGAGTTCCGTGAGTAACAGGGAAGATATGGGGAAATGTTAACAGGTACTTCAGACGGTGACAGGAGCGGGGGTATATTTACATTGCAGATATGGGTGGTATGTTGCAATCACATAACGGTTTGGTGATATTTGACTTTATGGAAGTATGTCTACACTAGACAGTGACAGGGGTTCTGTGCATTGAACTCGCAGATATGTATTGAGAGTTAGATGGAAGCAGTGACTATGATTAGTGGACATCGATTATATGCTGACTGGGCCAGGGCTATATTGAAGATTCAGAGGGTTATAATTGGAAATAGATGCTGAGAGATCCAGGGGCATAATGGGGAAAATGGGTAAATGTCAGTGGGGATATCGTATAACAGGGGTTGGGTTTATTATAGAGATATGGACAGATAGTTGAAGGGCTTGGGAATAGATGGCAATGTAGTAACAGGGATATAGGGGTATATTGGAGATGCATGGGAAGATAGTAACAGGGGATGGGGTATATTTGAGATATATGAAGAGCAATAGTAACAGGGTTTGGGCTTTACTATAGGTACATGGAAAGATCGTTACAGGCGTTTGGGTATATTGTAGATACAATTATATGGGGAGATATCAACAGGAATTATCATCTACATTGCAGATATAAGGGATATACGAGGAGGTAGATGTCGACACGTGTTGGGGTATATTTTTGAGATATGGAGGTATGTTGGAAAGTAGACAGTGACAGGGGTTGGGGTTTATAGGAAATCCCCATACAAAGGCAGGTATTCAGATGGTATTGTTTGCTGTGCCTGTTACAGCGACCCAGGACGACCGCCTGACATAAAGAAGGTATCCCCACTGGGATCAAGTTCCTAATACCTTGAGCTTTTCTTTTGGTGTGGAATCACTGAGGGATGGTCCTTTCATGTGGAAACTGGATGAGGGTAACCACACCCTTAAACCCAATGAGGAATTGAGGAGATGGAATTCTAACAAGGAATTGCCTGTCCATAACAATCACATCATCCATTGCTTCGATTTTTATCATTAGCTTGAAACAGGTTGTAGGAGACAGGGTGGATCAGGTGGGACGCTCAGAAAGCTCCAAAAAGGGTGTGAATGTAACCAGGGGCGGATCCAGAAGGGGATGTCTGGGGGGGGGAGGGGCACGCTCAAGAAGATTTGGCCTGGGGGGCACAGGCAGGTTTTATGTATCCAAGAATCCCAACTGCCCCTACCTTATAGTATGGGCCTTGTTACTCCTCTCCCCAAAAAGGGATTGTCTTCCCACAGTATTGGATCTTTCATGGAATTCCTATTGGTGAAGTTATACATTTGAGAAGATATCAAGAAACTATTTCTAAAGAGGGGTAGGAGAGAGACTAATTCTTTACCTATTGCATTCCCGTCATCTTTACAATTGGAGGATGTAGGATGGGATTTCAATACAGCACGTAGGGGATTGTTATATCCCCCGGGAGGAATTCAATTACAAGAGGTTGTTTGGACTGTGGCATATATAACAGTATTGACATCTATTCAACTGGTGACATAATATTTACTCAGATTTTTTAAGAAAAGAATGCAAACATGGCTGGCATGCTGTATGATTCAGTAAGGTCTTAAGGGTTTACTCCATCAGCTCTGTTTCCTTTCTGCTTAAATGGAGTGTTAATATCGTGTGTACTATGATATACATTTTTAAGGCTAGTACACCAAAATAGGTCTGCAATCTGATGATGAAATTTATTTCACCCGTGATTCTTATTCCAAAATTCATTGTGTCCTATTTTCTCTTGGTCTCTTTTGGTAGACCAAAGCTAGTGATTGCCTGTCATTCATAGGATACTTCCTAATATTATTATCTCCTTGGCAACCACCATAAAATGTTTACGAGGTTCAAAAGTAGCATTATGTTAATTCCAGTTTTACTTCCTTGAAAAATTGGGGGGAATCGAACTTTTTGTCACTTACGGAGAAAAAAAAAGGTGGCTCTATGATCTCAAACTCGTAAGTAAAAGCTGAATGAGACTAATTTTGCAGACTTGTTCTGGATATAATGCGATCTGGGTGCCCAGCAGATGTTATAAAGGCCTTTCAAAACAGGTTTACTGCGCAGATATCTGCGCAGGTGTACATGGTTAAGGTATGTAAAATATGGAGGTTTATGGCCCTACAAGAGCAGTAGACTCAGTGGCAACTCTGTAGGCTGTTTGACTACACATCAGAAGGTTCAGGGATCAAGCCCAGCCTCGACAAAAAAAAATCTGTACTGATTTTTATAAGTAATTGTTTTATGTCAATAAAAGATGAAAAAAAGTTTGAAAACCTAAAATGTTTTTGAAACAGATTTTGAAGTGGATTTCAAGATGATTTAGGAGAGGTGTAACTCAAACTTGAATAACTACGATTTCAGAAACGTTCTTATGGGTGATGAAAAACGTTGACAAACATGAAAAACGTTTTATGGTAGCCAAAATAAATGTATCGAAATATTTCCAAAACACCAAAAATATTTGTATAGATTTTCTAACATTGCCTGGCCTGGGATCGAACTCAGGATCTCTTGATCCAGAGTTAAACATGTTACACTTCACCATGGAATCTGTGGTAAGTGGTTCTATGGGGGTATATATACTTAGCTAACCTTTTACCATATGTTTGGAGCTGATGTTCGATATTTTTGAAGCCCCAAAACAGTAGAAATATGCCTGGGACTATATGTTGATCTTTCATTCATTACAACAATATGCCTATAATCTAAGTGCTATAGAAGTTAGGAAAAAATCTGTTCACTTTTTGAAATGAATATTATATGGGGAATAATGTAACAAATCGCTGTATAATCCTATATAATATTAAAGGTGCTTCTTGTTTAAGAACAAAGGGCACTGAATTATAATGAGATTTTCGTCAAAAGAAACAGTTTAAAATTCCAGATATTGATAACGCCTTTCCTGCTTTTGCAGAATTTTCCACTTTCCTCCCCCCCTTCGAATACCTGTATGAAAGCATGTGAATTTCCTGCAGAATGTTGGTCTAAATTTCCTACTTCTTAATTGCCAAGCAGGGGCGGCATCCCTGTAAAGTTATACCATTGTGAGACTTCCATCTTTACTGGAATCGGCCCTTAATAATTGCAGACACATAGCGAAAGATGCTATTGTTACCAAACCTTACGCCAGAGTCAGATTATCTACCAGTCCAAATGACCAGGAAATTACTCTTATCGTGGTTGCCTTTATAGTCCAGAGGGAAACATTTATTTTGCAGTAATAGGTGCGTTGAAAAAGAGGAAATATATGAGATACATTTTCACTGTGTATTTATGTAAAAAAGATTATGTGGGGATGCCTAACAAAAACACACCGTAATCCAGGTATGTAAAGAGCTCGGATAACAATCGTGTATTGTACAACTCCTGTAAATCTTCTCAGAGGATTTAGAAATTCTTTCCTTGTGCTCCCTTGTTCTTTTTACCGCATAAAACAACATAAATATTTTTCATGCAAATAGTGATGCTCGAAAATGATTGGTCTGCATTCTACATAGGTAGGCCCTAGGTAAAAAAACAAAGCAACAAAAAAACAGTTGAAGAAGCAGCAAGTCAAGATTGTGATTAATGTGACAATTTGATAAATCGCTAGACACCTTTCTATCTCATTTGCTGGTTGCCTCCTTTGAAATGAGGTTGTTTCGATGGCAAAGAGCCTTTCATGGAAATGAAGAGTACTTTTGTGCGTATCCTATCCGTTCACGTCCACTATTTTCATATGAATTTATCTTTAACTGCCATTGTAACAAGTATGCTAAGTATGTTTTCATCTCATGCTATTACGTAGTCAGAAGCCAAAAGTATTGTTCTCATTACATAAAGGAATCGTGATACATAATCTTTCATTTTAGACAAAAAAGCGTCTTTGGTAGATAAGCAAAGTAAAACTAGTCCCTGTTCGCCACACAAGATGATGGATGTTACAAGAAAATAATTTTGTAAAATTCATTCAATATAGTGAGAGATGATTACATTCTTGTTTTCCAGTCACGGACGTTGGTAACTGGGGGTGAAGATGCCATGCTGTGTCTCTGGTCTACGCAACCCTCAGCCCCTACGACACTTGATAAATCACAAGTCAAAGTTAAGGTAATTAAGTGTCTTTTCTAAACTTTAAAACTTTTAACAACCCCTGATCGTAAATGGCTGCTGCACTCCCAAAGGTCGGCATGATGCTGTAGTAGTTTTGATATTTTAATTCAAATGGGTTTTAAGATAGCAAACCAGACAGAGGTCATGTGGGTGAAAATCTGAGATCCGTGCCAATTGCAAATAAGTGGAGTCGATGCTTTATTATTCTATGGTCTTAGACAGACCATAGAATAGTTACAAGAACCATGTTCACCGATGTTGAATCGCCCTTCTAGTGTAGACTTGTCATGACCAAGTCTCTAGCCTAGCCACATATTGCCCTTTTTTACTCATAGGATTACACATAGGGTTGCACAGGGACCAACCTATCCTTTTAATATTGGCTGTTAGTGCATGGACAAAGAAAGTCTACTCACCCTGGATATAGCTGTGAAAATCCATTTTAACCCTTTAATGCACTGGTGTCTGTTTCTATAGGGGTATACATAGGGCAGTGTATAGGGTTTATGATGCATTGATTCACACTGTGATCCTTAGGATTAGCAGGCTGTCCAGGGGCCGCACATACTTCCCTATGATGCATTGTTGCACTTTTAACCCTTTATGGATGGCATGATGCATTGATACACAGTCAACCCTTTATGAATGGCATGATGCATTGATTCACTTTAAGCCTTTATAGATAGCATGATGCATTGATGCACATTTAACCCTTTATAAATGGCCTGATGCATTGATGCACATCTAACCCTTTATAGATAGCATGATGCATTGAGGCACATTTAACCCTTTATGGATAGCATGATGCATTGATGCACAGTTAACCCGTTATGAATGGCATGATGCATTGATGCACTTTAACCCTTTAAGAATGGCATGATGCATTGATGCACTTTAACCCTTTATGAATGGCATGATGCATTGATGCACAGTTAACCCGTTATGAATGGCATGATGCATTGATGCATGGTTAACCCTTTGTGAATGACATGATGCATTGATGCACTTTACCCTTTATTGAAAGCATGACGGATTGATGTGCAGTTAACCCTTTATGGGTGGCATGATGCATTGATTCACAGTACTCTTTATGAATGGCATGATGCATTAATGCATATCTAACCCTTTATAGATAGCATGATGCATTAATGCACATTTAACCCTTCATGGTTGGCAAGATGCAGTGATGCACATTTAACCCTTTATGGATGGCAAGATGCAGTGATGCACATTTAACCCTTTATGAATGACATGGTGCATTGATTCACAGTCAACCCATTATGAATGGCATGATGCAGTGATGCACAGTTAACCCTTAATGAATGGCATGATGCATTGATGCACTTTAACCCTTTATGGATTGCATGATGCATTGATGCACAGTTAACCCTTCTTGGATAGCATGATGCATTGATGCACAGTTAACCCTTTATGGATTTCACAAAACATTAATGCACATTTAACCCTTATGATTGATACACAGTTAACTCTTTATGTATGGCATGATGCATTGATTCACTTTAAGCCTGTATTGATGGTATGATGGATTGATACACAGTTAACCCTTTATGAATGGCATGATGCATTGATTCACTTTAAGCCTTTATTGATGGCATGATGGATCAATACACAGTTAACCCTTTATGAATGGCATGATGCATTGATGTGCAGTTAACCCTTTATGGATTGCATGATGTAGTGATACCCATTTAACTCTTCATGGATAACATGATGCATTGATGCACTTTAACCCTTTATGAATGGCATGATGCATTGATGTTCTTTAACCCTTTATGGATTGCATGATTCATTGATACACAGTTAACCCTTTATGAATGGCATGATGCATTGATACACAGTTAACCCTTTATGAATGGCATGATGCATTGATGCACTTTAACCCTTTATGGATTGCATGATTCATTGATACACAGTTAACCCTTTATGGATTGCATGATTCATTGATACACAGTTAACCCTTTATGAATGGCATGATGCATTGATACACAGTTAACCCTTTATGAATGGCATGATGCATTGATGCACTTTAACCCTTTATGGATTGCATGATTCATTGATACACAGTTAACCCTTTATGAATGGCATGATGCATTGATACACAGTTAACCCTTTATGAATGGCATGATGCATTGATGCACTTTAACCCTTTATGGATTGCATGATTCATTGATGCACAGTCAACCCTTTATGAATGGCATGATGCATTGATATACAGTTAACCCTTTATGAATGGCATGATGCATTGATGCACTTTAACCCTTTATGAATGGCATGATGCATTGATTCACTTTAAGCCTTCATGGATGGCATGTAGCATTGATTCAGTTAACCCTTTATGGATAGCATGATGCATTGATGCACAGTTAACCCTTTATGAATGGCATGATGCATTGATTCACTTTAACCCTTTATGGATGGCAAGATGCAGTGATTCACTTTAACCCTTTATGAATGGCATGTAGCATTGATGCACAGTTAACCCTTTATGGATAGCATGATGCATTGATGCACAGTTAACCCTTTATGGATGTTACAAAGCATTGATGCACATTTCACCCCTAATGGACAGCATGATGCATTGATGCACATTTAACCCTTCATGGATAACATGATGCATTGATGCACTTTAACCCTTTATGAATGGCATGATGCATTGATGCACTTTAATCCTTTATGGGTGGCATGATGCATTGATACACAGTTAACCCTTTATGAATGGCAAGATTTATTGATGCACTTTAACCCTTCATGGATAACCTGATGCATTGATGCACTTAACCCTTTATGGATGGCATGATGCATTGATACACAGTTAACCCCTTAGGGATAGCATGATGCATTGATGCACAGTCAACCCTTAATTGATAGACAAGGCATTGATGTGCAGTTAACACTTTTATGGATAGCATGATGCATTGTCAGCAAATATGTCAGAAATAATTCACTATTTGTCAGCAATTAGTCAATTTATGTTAGTAATTACTCACTTTTTGTCAGAAATTACTCACTTTTTGTCAGTAATTAGTCCAAATATGTCAGTAATAATGCACTATTTGTCAGCAATTAGTCAATTTATGTTAGTAATTACTCATTTTTTGTCAGTAATTACTCACTTTTTGTCAGTAATTAGTCCAAATATGTCAGTAATAATGCACTATTTGTCAGCAATTAGTCAATATATGTTAGTTATTACTCACTATTTGTCAGTAGTTGTAAAAATATATCAGTAGTCAATATACTAAGTATGTTAGTAATTACTCACCATTTGTTAGCAATTAGTCAAAATATGTCAGTATTTACTCAAAATTTGTCAGCAATTAGTCAATATATGTGACCAGGCAAGCAAAAACACCTCTCTGCAGGGAAATTCATTATCAAAGTTCATTTCAAGATCTTTAAAATGAGACATCATTGGCTTAAACATTCCTAGTAGTTATTTCAGAACCCCTCCTTGAACATGGGTTGTTATTCATATCTGAAATCGATGATTAAGCTCTAAATGCATTATTAAACACAATTATATCTAAAAACACAATTATTCAGCCTTTTTCATAAAAATACATATAGATATGGTGATTTTTATCATAGATTTTGATCCACAAGTAATTTTCCATTTTTGTTTTCAATTTTGGGTTTTTGGTCAATACCCCCAAAAATTGGCATAGCAATTTACAAATTTTGATTATTGGAATGGTTGCCATGGCAACCAGGAACAGGCATATCAGTTGATTTCTCATGAAAAATGTTCATTTTACCTTCCAAATTTGGGCCATTTCTAACGAAAATGGTGCATTTTAAATGAGAACATTGAATTCTGCATCAAAAATTATGTTATTATATTTTTATAATGATTTCAGAGTGATTTTGCCCCTCCAATGCCCCCTGGTGGCCAAATGGGGAATTAAAAATCCCCGCGGAGGGGTGTTCTGCCTTGATGGGTCACATATAATATATGTTAGTAACTGCTCACTATTTGTCAACAATTAGTCTATATGTCAGTCATTGCTCACTATTTGTCAGCAATCATTCAATATATATTAGTAATTACTCACTTTTTGTCAGCAATTAGTCGATATATGTCAGTAATTGCTCACAACTTATCAGAAATTAGTCAATATATGTCAGTAATTACTCACTCTTTTACAGCAATTAGTCAATATATGTCAGTAATTATTTACTATTTATCAGAAATAGTCAATATATGTCAGTAATTACTCACTCTTTGTCAGCAATTATTCAGGATATGTCAGTACTTAGTCACTGAATATCAGAAATTAGTCAACACATGTCAGTATTTACATACAATTTGTCAGCAATTAGTCAATAAATGTCAATATTTTACTCACTTTTTGTCAGCATTCAGTCAATATATGCCAGTACCTCTTCCTATGTCGGTAATAATGCAGTATTTGTGAGCAACTATTCAATATATGTCAGTAAATACTCACTATTTGTCAGCAATTAGTTAAAGCATAGTTTAGCATAGCACATAGAACACAGTTGCCCATAGATCATTTAAGGGCAATGCCCTATCCTTAGACATTTTATTGATAACCATGTGAGCAAGTCTGAACTAACCATCAGGATTTCTCTTACTAGAGTAAACTGAACATTTCATTGTGGATTATCTGGTGAAGATAAATTTAGAGAAATAATACCAATTTCAAGATACATCCGTTACCATGAATGTAGACCTATGGTTTAATGATATACTTTCATCTGAATACCTAGATTTGATACTAAAAATGCAGGCCTATTATTTCTCTGTATAAGCTGTAAATCTCATTTTGCTATCTTTGATAGCTTTTCTACAATGCTCACCTATCCAAATGCACTTTGATATGTTCAAAATCAGGGTAACAGACGTATTGCCACCATCTTTTAACATGGGGTTCATTTTTTATCCAGCTGTCATTTCTCAGATAATCATTTCGGTACTGTCCCCTCTTGGAATAGTAAAGACTATCACATATATGAATGTGTTATGGGGTAAAAAAATAAACATTTTCAACTTTTATTTTTTAGCACTGTTCCGACCTATTTGGTGCAGATCTCAGATTTTCACCCACGTGATTCTAGACGTTATAGTTATCAGAGAATTGTTGTACATCATGGAGTAAGGATTGACGTGGTTTAACTATCAATCAATCTGCCATCTTAATTCTGGGAACTCATTGAACCCAGAATTTAGAGCCACTACCCCGTCATTTTAGCAAAAATGCAATGCAAGAATATATGTGAAATACATTCCTAATTTATTATGCTGCATCATTATCACTTCGGTGAGACATAACTTTGCAGGGATTACCACCCTTTCTTTTTTTAGCATACAAAGAGTTTTCATCCCTGTTTTTTCCCCTGTAATTCTGACGTACACATGTATCATAAGCCTCTGCTTCCGAGCAGTCGTTAAACTCAGTACCTTCTCCTCCACCTACAAATAGGACGAAGTATAGAGCTAGTTCTAAATGATTAAATCTATTTTGTTAGGACCTACTCCATTCTAAAAACCATTGTTAAATGCACAAATTGTATTAATAAAAAGTGCATCCAATCACAGCAAAATGGTAGAAAATGACAGGCGTGGTTGTAAACTGAATACATTTTCAGCGTAAGTCAAGCCATCTGTAGAGTAAAAACTTCAAAGCAGGAAGTTGTCCAGTCAAAGACTATAAGGGTCTGCCTCCTTCAGGTCAACAGCATCTTGACAGAGGTGGCCGGGTGTGTGCTGACAAATGGACAATACCCTACTCTGGCACACAACTCCTTGGTGCCTACTTCAGGTCATCTTGGCAGCCGCCATCTTGACTCCCGACATCCTCTGCTCTCAGACGCCTGACAAACGCGGGTTTTGAGTGTCATGACAACCCATTGATTGTTCCTTTCACAACCCCTGAATCCACATTTTTTCTGTACCTCTTGAAGATATCAAGACAGTAGAAGCAAAGGCATAGCAAGCAAAGGAATAGCAGGGAATTCTCCTATACCAAGGTTGCAGGTTCCTTATGAGGGGGCACCATTGTTTGATCTGATATCAGAGCCCTGATAGCAGCCAGCATGATGGGTACCAGGTGTTATGTAATGCACCCTAAAAAGTCTGCACTGAATGAAGCGAATATATCCCGCTATGTCGGTATAGAAAGCCAGACAAAGGACATCCCTAATATTTCCTATTATTTCAGTCTTAAAATCATATTAACTCTCACGATTTTTCCATACCCATTCAGGGCGTATTATAATGTTTAGTATGTGGCTGGCGGGCTGTCTGTGATATTTTGAGGAAATCAAGTCTCAAAATCAAGTTTCGGCGCAGTATGAAATGTCGTCTGCTAGCCGTTAAATATTGCCGATTACCCCCCCCCCCCCTTCCTATGGTGCACCACCGCAGGTCTGTGTACAGTGTACCGCCTCCATGACCACTTATTGCTCAATTATTGTGTTATTCTGCTTCACCGAAGACCCAATTCTATTTCCTACCCCCACCTCTATACGGACTTAGCAGGATAATTTATTAGCCAATAAGATAACCCCAACGATTTACTGCGGTCCTCTCGGGGGCCGACTGGTACCCATCTGTTAGGTCTTATCAGAAGAACTCACTGGTAACAAGCTCCAGTAATGGCGGCGCCCATGGGGCGACCTGCTAACTCGGAATACTAGCCTGCTGCCCAACATCTATAAATCTCTCCTTCAGGTGTGCAGGTGATAAACATTGAGTCATTTTAAGCTTCAGTGCATGATTATGCCCTTTGGTTGGCATGATGCATGAATGAAGCCCTTGGCGAGTCACTTTCCAAGACTACATCCATGTATAATGATAACCCTACATGTGTGATGCATATAGCATTGGTGCACCTGCATTGGTGCATCAGGAGAGAAGTGAGCACGAACGGTGAGGCATCATGCAGTCCTTGGGTGGTCAGGTCCCAATGCGGTTTTGGCTTTGACAATATTGAGAACATGGCCGCATCCCAGGCGGCATTAACACATTCTTCCTGCCTGCCTTTGCAAGGTGATGAACACAAAAGGAATTTTGATATCCAGTCTGTAAAAGTTAAGACTCATAGCCAGGTACACCAGACCTATATTTATGCACATTCAGATTCAAACTGAATGAGGAATATTTTCACCTACAATAGGCCCCCTATAGGGCACTAGCATATCAGGTCATGGAGGCCGCCATCTTGCTTTGCATCATGGGTAGACCCCGACTCCACAGCAGTGCATTCTGGGTAAATTTCTTATCAGCCACTGTTCACACCTATGAACAATGGTGATTGATAACACTGATAAGGGAGACAAGCTGCACCCTGCATGCCCCTATCTTAATCACCCTAAGTACCTCCCTGTTGTTTCAGGTGTGAGGGGAGTGGATTAGCTTGATAGGGAGACAATGGCCTGGGTGTACTCAATCTGGATGATATGTGACCTCTTATTGGAATTTTAGAGTTTTATTTCTAATGTTTTTGAACTGTTAGGTTTAGAGTAACCTTATCTCATTAAAGTTGAAAGTATTTGCTATACATAGATATAAATTTTAGAAAATAGCTACAGGTAGTTAATGAGGAAGAGACACTCAAAGTAAACTATACAAAGAGGCCAAATGTTGATCTAGCCCCCGACTACATGAGCCACCTAGCTGATTCTCTCAGTACTAGCAATATGCTAGTGCCGTATATACATATAATTATGGTACATGCGTAGTATTGCCAAATCGCCATATAATACTTTATCAGTACAAACCTCTAGTCTTTGCAATTACAGGAAGGGAGGGCACAGGTCAAGCAAAAATAGATAATTGCGTTGAAGTGACAGTCAGATATGAATTAACAGAGAAATAACTCTTCATCAAAATGTTTTTATCCAAAAGACTTAACATTGTTAGCAAAGCCTCTGGGAACAGTCAGTGCATGGTTTGAGGTCATGGTTCACGCTTGTTCCCGTTGAGAATTGAATTCTTTAGGGGCCACATTGTTCTCAGAAATTAAAAAGAATAATCAAATAAAAGAAATCAGGGTGAGCCCTGTTTTGCTAGGGTCGGTCGGGTAACTGGAAACACAACTTTTTTGCCTAACCATCAACCGTTAAAAGGGGAGCAGACCCCCCCCCCCAATGATGGAAGAGGCCTAAAATAATTTATAAGCCTATATAAAAAATAAAGAGGGTCCCTCCAACCGGGACCCTTGCCCTTCAACCGAGACCCTTGGCGCCCTGCGCCTCTGCTGATGCCTGTAGTTTTCACTCCATGAATATGATCTTTTCTGTTGAAATACAATCAAACAACCATTACTCCCACTGCATTTTGGACAAAATGGCGAACTCCACAGAAAGCTCCGTCGCACGGCTATAGGTTGCCTTCCCTGTTGTTGGGTTCCATTCACAGTAACCAGTAGATATAAAATACAGGCATGTACAGCCAGACCGCATCCGGACAAATAACAAGGGCTGCCTTCTCAATGTGAGAATTGTAAAATACACAGGCACCTTTGTAGATAATCACTCAGTTATTGCTCTTTTGTGTTTTACATTGAGTTTATCCAATACTCAGACAGATAAAATCTACACGGAACAAACAGCATAAGGGCAGTCTAGTTATGTATGCTGATATCACCTCAGGATAAACTAAAGGGATCCATTTCTTAGTGCGGGAGATTAAATTAAAAGGTCAATCCCAGTCATTTCCATGGGTGCATGGGTTGAGACATAATGTGCATAACCATATTGCACTATTTTATGGCTTTATATCATTTATCAAAATAGTAAGGATATGGTCGATTTCCATGTGTTAGGCCAGGAATTCTGGACGGCATTTAACCATTTCGTAGTGCGAAAATGTTGCAAGTGCAATAGTTTAGGTGTAAATGATCACTTTATTGCACTACGAGAGCGATTTCATTATCGTATGAGATGAGGAAAGAATGTCAATTAGCAGGAGCAAGTGGTTGGTCGCCACAACCTTACCATGAATGGCAGTTTGAGTTTATGATATAAACAGGGCAAAAATAAGGAATAAGGACAATCTAATCTCTTTCCTCTATAGGTTATGAGAATTGACCTCAAGATCATGTTATGCCTTCTACAAAAGGGCTTTGTAAATCATGCCATTGAGTGTTCTACAACATGTCCGTAAAAGAAGTGACACGTCTGATTCTAGAGAAGGATGGGCAAAGGAAACAACTAAATAATAACATTTCACATTTTGTAGAATAAATATTTTATATGGAACAATTTTTAAGACAACATAAGATAATTCTGCCTAATCACAATTGATGCCATCTGCACGTTATGAATGTTATGCTAGTTATTGTTATTATAATTTGTATTAAGCGGATTGTCCAGAATGTGTTATTAAGTCAACTCAAAACAGATTAATTATAAGCCTTGTGACCATACACATAAACAATGATATAACACTTAATAAGACTTAATCTCAAGTCAGGATCAAGCTGATAAATCTATGTTTGTAGGTATGTGGGGGGGGGGGGGTAAAACAAATGTGAGTCTAATCCTATGGTAAGAGTGAAAAATACACGTAATGGTGAAAAAGGTTGGAACTCCTGTGATGTAGTCTACCGGCCTGCCAATACATATCAGAGAACAATGTACCAGCCACGCCAATGACAGCCATTGTAAAATACAACTTACAACATAGGTAGAAAAAGGCGCTCCACTTGATAATGTGATTGTGGTCGTTTATGTTCTATATTGCTCTTGATACATACATGTGTTTGTTTTATGTGAAATGAAGTCGAAATTAGGCATCTATAGGTGAAAGCAAGGGATGCCGACACCAAATTGATTTTCCCCTTTCTCCCTCACTCACTCCCGCCTCTCCATCCCTCCCTCCCCCTAAATCTCTCAATTTCTCTCAACTCCCTCCCTCTTTCCATTCCCTTTTCTCCCTGTCTTTCCATTCCCCATCCCCCACTTCTCGCTATCATCCTTCTTATCTCTCTTCAAGACTTTCATCTTGTATCCTTATCTCCCTATGGTTCCCCTGGGACGCTGTCTTAGATCTGGGCTGGTTTCCTGTTCCCTTGGTACCATCCCCGCCCGACACCACCTAGCGGCAGTCACGGACAACGCACGGCAAAATGTCGTCTGCCGTTGACAGACGCTGTGACACGTCACAGAGGTCACATTCTGACCATGGTAGGTCATCCATTGGCGATATGGAACAAAACCATCACACTTTGAGTCATTTTGACTAATAGTTGATGTTTAAAAATGATCCAACTGTGGGTAACAGGTGTTAGACATGTTGATGGTGACTGTTCTTGGACAAAAAAACAACACTTAAAAATGCATTTGTAGAAAGAAGACACAGAAAGCCCCCACAGATGTGACGACACTGTACCAGCTCACATGTTCATGATATTCATGATGTTATCTTTTTATCCCATTATGTCATTCTCAAAACTTTGTTTTTAAAATTGCTGGTTATGCTACTCTGTGAGCATGATACTCCAACTATAGTATTGTGTTTAGAGTTAGCTAATATTACTCCGATTTTTCATCAACAAGACATAGTGTACAGAATGGAAAGTTGAAGAACTAGATGAGAAGTGTGTTAGAGTTTGTGTTTACAGAACTTGATAATACACAACGTCAAGTCATGTTGAACGTGTGAGTGCGCCTGCTGATGTGCCTTCACTGTTTGATCCCTTTTGATCCTGTTTTACATAAACATCTGTACAAAGCTATATGTATACTCTATACTCTCACGGGTTTGGCGGGCCTCCCTAGCCCACTTAAAAGGGTCTATTTCTCCTCTTTCCTATCCCCTCAGGATGTGTGTGGTGCACATATGCACGGGCACCAACACATTCCTCTGTGAAATTGTGTAATGTCGTTCTCGCCCTCAATATGACCTTAGTTGTCGAAATGGCGTTAAACATCTATTACTCACTCACTCACTCACTCACGGGTTTGGCCAAATGTGGCAGAAAGGACAGTTTTGAGAAGGCATTTAGTTTAGGAGTGTGGAAATTCTACATTATAAACAACCCCATGGCGGAATTGGGAATACCATGAGAGAGTGAGATGGCCTGTTGAAGCCATGTTAGGGGTTTATGGAGGAATGCATGAATATTGGCAAAACTACATGGGCTTAACTTTTGCCACGTTCTTTAAATGAAAAGTGTGTTGGGGGAGGGGGTGTTATGTTTGCCTCATTCAATTTAATCACTCGGTCAGGCCTTCTTTTGGGGAGGTTTTTCTGATTAAAAAAACCTGTACAACTTCTGCAGTTAAACCTTATTCAAATGGGGTAATGTAGATCAACTGACAGATGATATGTTTAGCTAGAACAATTAGACTCCAAGGGTAACGTGTGATTGGCATGTCCATGTGCATAGCACTAGTATTATGTCTATACTCAATGCTGTTTGACTGTCACACCAGACCTCGCACATGCAGAAGGGTCTCTGATTGTGCTCACCCTCAATAATATTTGATATGATTAATGCAAACAAGCTGCCAACCTGCGTTTTCCTAGTATAATCCTCGTCCAATATTTGTCAATTTGTAGGTTTGATAGCTTTTTGCATTAGAATTTTGCCATGCACCACCATAGCCATGTGGAGTCGTGTTATACTGTTCATATTGATGTTTTAATAATGGCTAGATGATTATACAACTTGTGGCAGTCTCTATAAGACCCAGTCAGTGATTGTTGACCTGTAGGATTATAAAGAAGCATGTACAAGCCACCGTCTCCATAGGGGACTTGGTTTAACCTATAATATACTTATAGTACCTATGCCAAAGGTAATTCATTGGGTTAAATATGAATACTGCTGGGTGTGGTGAGATGATCAGTCACTAATAACAGAGGTGATAACCTTGTATTCTTGATATTTCTGGGGTAGATCTTTATTAGCATCGGGAAAATGCTTTTCAGAAATTTATGAATAATCTTACTTGATGAAAAGCAATTTCATCAATTTTCAAAGGATCAATCGTTTTGTCCACCAAATGTCATTTATCATGTTTTCTTGAGATAAAAAATAAATAGCTGTGGATTATAACATATATCCCACTAGAAGCAGTACATGGTTAAGCCCATCCACTGCCACCAGCTGTAAAGAAATACTAGTACCAACATACCAACAAAATAATAGATTCACTAGCACCATGGTACATCATGACAAAAAGAATATGAAGTTTGAGGTATACAGAATAATCGACCAGGGTAGGACCATAATTATATATAGTGGTTTGTCTATGGTAATATGCACACTGTATGTATACTATAGGCCCCATTGGCAGAGTGGTGTGAGGCCACATAGATTGGTGTTTGACATCTCCAACTTTCCGCCTTCAATGTTTCCCTCAATCAACAACAGCAAAATAGCGTCTTCTAACCATTTCATGGCCAAAATCCTATCTCCAGAGTCAGTTCGATGATGATGGTGGTGGTGATGGTGATGGTGGTTGTGATGGTGATGGTGATGCAGCAGCAGCAGCAGCCTTGACAACCTATACCCACCATTGCTGCATTCATGAATCATACTGTAAACCCCCCTCCCAGCAACCACAGACATGTCTATATAAAACCGGCCACCTCCTTTTCAGATAATATTTGGCTGGTTCCTGAATCACCTTTTTCTCTGAATCATGTTTACAATAGAATTCAATGGCTATTTTCATATCTATAAGGTGAGATAGATGGCTGATAAGTGAACCAACCGGCTTTTTTGAAGACCGATATATCGAGACATGAATGTAACATGTTTAGCATGCATAGCTTTGTTTATGTAACTTACTTCTTTTATAATCCAGACTACCGCTGAAAATTCTGACAGGTTTGATATACCAAGCTGATTTGGTACATGTGAGATATGGTGGAAGAGGTACAGGTTTTTATTGGCCAAACTCCTTCTACACTCGCAACCGAATAAACATAATTCAAATATCTATAGAATAAAAGAATAAACCCTGTTTGGACCCAGCTGTGCATTACAACACAGTGGGATTTGAATTTAGTAGATTGTACAGCATGACCTACTGCGCGAGCTATACAGGTATACATGTGTATATATATGATCACTAATATTATCAACTTTTAAGGGCCGCAAAATGCCTTACGATTTCTGGTCATTTCTCCCATGATGTACCAATGAAATGCTGCCAACCAACTTGCCAGCCTAGCACTGCATTGATACATCAGTTCCTCCAGGAGAGCCTCTGTGCTGTCGTCATGATGCTTGGATATGTCCCTGATGAGTAACTCGCCCAGGCTGCGTTCATGCATTACAAAGACCAAGGAACATGAGGCTTTTAAGCTATATATGGCCTAAAAAGTTTAAACAGTGGGTGGTCTGTGTACAGCTCCAGGGTGCAGCTGACCGTTTAAGATCCTGTAACCAGAGATCATGAGGTGGTCTATGTATAAGATACTAAGTCCCACTTTGCTTGTTTTACTGGTCTGGATTATGTTGTATTGGACCAACGCCTACTCTCTATGGCACCAATCTATAACCTTGCTTGAAGCCAGGGCCTTGCCAAACTGATTTCAGTTGCATATTTCAAACCGTCCATATATATATATATATATATATATATATATATATATATATATATATATATATATATATATATATATATATATATATTTATATATATATATATCCGGTACATGCCATGCAACCCCCCCCCCCACCAACCCCATGACCATGTGCATGCATATAGACATTAGTACTTCCCTTATTATTAAAGATTTATGAGGGTAGAAAGAAGACAAACCCATTTTTACATATTAGATCGAAAAGCACAGGAAATAGACCCTTTTCAATTCCTAGTGGAACAAAGGAGGCACCGAGCCAATGTTATAAACCTAGTGACATTAAAGTGTGGACGGGCCCTACTGATGACCTCTGAATGACCTCTTACTCTATAAAGACCACATACTATTAGTAAATTATAAATGCATCATGCTTATTTGTCGACATGATGCGCCTGACGATTTTAGTCTCCAGGACTATATGACAAAATGCAAATGTTCACCTCTGTTGATAAACCTTTGAAGAGTTAACATAAAGCACCAACGCATCATCAACAGCTTACTCACTTGGGTAGCATTGGTGCATTGTGAGAGCAATGCATATATAGACCCAGACACATCATTTGGTCCTATAATGGTTAATATCTCTTTGAAGTCAGGTCTGCACTATTTGGTATATATAACCACTTACTATGCCCAAAGGGACGTTTATTTTAATGCAAAGTGCCAAAGCTGAACTAAGCACTACAATACTCCTAATCTTCATACCAATCGTTTATAAAACAAGCTGATCGATATAAAGTATAGGTAGACATGAAGCCTATGTTAGCCACAGGCCATTTCAAAAATAATTCTGACATTTGGGATTTTAGAATTTAATGAGTAACCCTTGTTATCCATTAGGGGATTTCTTTGTATAGGATGGAGGGTCTTAGATACATGTACTATAGAAGGGACCCATATCACATGATTCATTCCAAATACCACTCAGAGAAGGGATTTTTGCCGGCAATTTCTCTACGAAGGGTTCTATGTCTGAATGCTGTATTCATATTCATTCATTTAGTAAAAAATCAATGTTCAATGGTCGGTCATACACTTTACTCTATATACACTTTGGTGATTAAGCTTAATTGCACATGTTGTTTAACCTTACTTAACAGATACTCTATTTACTTGATTTTCAGACAAAATCCAAGATGAAGACAAAGCTGAAGCATGGTTCCAAGCCCTTCTAATCCATATCAAGTCAACGCAATGTCATCTCATCTATTAACTCATGAAGCTGATAACGTCATTATCTACGTGAAACATCATCCATCCAATCAAAGTTTTTAAGTTTTGATTATTAAAAGTAGTGCTGAGAAGCATTAAAGTGTGTAGTGTGAATTATTAAGCATATGTAGGGGCTCGTAGATCGTGATATAGTGTGAGCGTCTCCCCCGAGAGGGCGTTTCGAGCGGTGCGCCCATCACCGGTAGTCACCAGAGGTCTCTTCGACCACTGGTCCCTGCAGGGTGGTGGCAGCACTGTCCGCCTCGCTCCAGCCCCTACCTGGGGCCGAGGGAGGCGTTAGTCTGGCTCTGCCTGCCAACGGAGTCGGACCACCCTTACCTGAGCTTATGCCTAGCTAAGCAGTACTCTTCGAGGTGGATGTAATACCTACACCGAAATAAACACGTGCCAGTTGCACTAACCCGAGATACCTCGTCTGGTTTTCACTTCGAACTAGTCGAAACCATAATTCGAACCATTACACTGGTGCCGTGACCAATACTTGGTGTTAGTGCGCGGCCCTGGAGGCCGAACACGAGCACGAAGGATCTCGAGATGAAACATCAAACATCTCGGGATCCACACCGAATGACACTGCTCATGCTAATGACTTGGATAGAATACAGATGAGAGGATATACCTCCATAACTGGACCCAACGTGGAGAGGGTAGTTCGAAACCCCGGATCAGGAGAAATGTCCACCCCAGCCGCAAACTATACCTACAGATTAAACACTGAGACCACAGAGACACCACCGCCGATTATGATGATGACCCTCGATGCTCAACGAACAGCCTCAGCTCGAGCGGAAACGAAAACAATAAGTCCTCGCCGATCCCTAGACGATGTAGACGTCTCAGTATTCGACATAGGAGGCTCGAAGAGAGTTACTGAGTCGGCAGCAGAATATTTGCGCGAGCAGGCCAAGCTGAGTTTCGACGCCATGAACAAAATTCGCCTACGTCAAGGTTTACCAAAGCTAGAAGACTCCGAACAGAAAGTTCTGAGGCTTAGGAACCTGGAGAAACAATGCTCCCAGTACCAAACCGAGAAAGAACGAATGTTGAATGACATGAAGGAACTCGAGAAAAAAAACGAACTGAAGGAGAAAGTGAAACGCGACCTCGAATACCAGGCATATGTCATGGAAAGGAATATAGAACTCGCCAAGGCAGAGTGGGAAAACGAGAAACTAAGAAGAGAAGTTGACCTGGAGGAACAGGAAGCTAGCTCCACCATCAGGAACCTCGAACTAAAGAAAGAGGCCGAGCAATTAAAGGCCGAAATGGAACAATACAAGTATGAAGCAAACAAGTTGCTAGAGATTCGAGATCAATGTATATTGAATAACGAGGATGTGATGGAATCCATCAAAGATAGCAACCAAGATTTATTCCTGAAGCAACAAGAGCTTTGCCTCGAAATAGCCAACCTGACGAAGAAAAAAATGACCCTCAAAACATGTGTGTCGGGAATAGAGAGTGATGGTCAGATTAATGAAGCAGACCTAGAGACGGGGAAAGACTCATCTTTCGAGACAGACACTAGTGCTTCTGTAACCCAGTTAGATACACTCTACCAGCAGAGACCTTCTAAAAGCGATGCCACATTCGTGAAAGGACCTTCACCTGTGGTAACATCAACACCGGCCGAAGCTTTAAAAAAACCAGATCGATACGACCCGTTCGTAAACAAAAATGCGGATCTTCATGTCCGTAAGGACAGTGTCTACGACCCTAGTCATGAATCAAGGACAACAGAACCCGAAAAACGTAGAATACGATTTAGTGTCACGACTGGCAGAAACGACGAAACTGAATACAGGAATAATGATGAACAAGAAGGCCACTTCGAGTTGTCTTATGATGACAACTCTGTGGATGAGTCAGAACCTTTAGGCACCGGGAACCAAGGTGCGTCAGGGGGTAGTGCTTCGGGTACTACCCAAGGTCCGACTGCCCCACCCGCAGGGGCTGGGGGCGCTACAGGTGGACCTCCGAGGCGCCGGTCCCGAAGTAGCGTGTTAGAAGACATGCTGAATCAATCAGCTAATACCTCGAACGCAGCACATAGTGAGGAGACCATCCGAGAATGGAGTGTCAACCAATGCCAAAAGTTGGTACGCTCGAATAATGCGGCTAGGCGTCAGGCCATTTTACCCAAGCTATACGAGGGTGTAAAGACTTGGAAAGAATGGTTCTCGAACTTCACTGATGACATGAGGTGTAACGCATGGACCCCTGAAGAGGCTCTGCCTCATCTAATCAGATGCCTGAAATATGGCCCCGGCCGAATAGCTGTCGAAAAGTGGAACGAAGTGTACTTCGAACGAGGCACTTTTCAAGAGCTAGTCGAGATTGCTAGTATTTTACTGTATAACCTGGTAAGTGAAGACCCTTTCATGCTTTTCAAGAAACGGACACAGAAGCCACAAGAATCATTTCGAGCCTATGGGTATGAGTTGCAATCCCTGCTGCAGAGGGCACGGCCAGGAACCAATCCTTCTGATAAGTTTTTCCTGAACGATTTGCTACCACAATTCGTGAGCGGACTTCGAGACGAGGAACAACAACAAGCAGCTTTGGATGCTTGGAAAGGACGAAATCCAACATTAACTGACCTGTTCGAGGGAATTGAATGCTGGACAGTAAAGAAGACCCTCATGGCGGGGAAGGTAGAATTGAAATCCTCTAATACCAAGGTTTGTGCGAGTACTAACACAAGTACAGCTTCTGTGTCGGGGATACACCAACCGACATACACTGAATTGACTGACAACGACTTCGAGATCATAGAGATCGAGGAGGAGGACGGCAGTATCTCTGCAGTACAGGTAAAAAAAGACGTTAAAAGAAAATATATCCCTCGGCGGATGTATAACCGACGTGCCAATGAACCCCGGGTGGAGCAGAAATCCAATTCGGACAGCCATGTACGAGAAATGGCTGTGGTTCGAACACCAGTAATGCCTCCACCAAGAACTACTGTTACACCCGAACCTCTGGATATGAAGAAAATGATGGAGGACTTCATGAAAACCTTCTCTGAGACAATGCTTACCAGACCCACGCGTCGGAGAGTTGACCGTAGTAAACTACGATGCTACCGTTGCCAAGAAATGGGGCACTATGCTCACGAATGTACAGCACCAAAACCTGTACTATCCCGAGTCAATTACGTAGAGGAGACGAAAGATGAGGAAAACTAAAGAGGATCGCATCCATGGCAAAGGATGTGGTCCGTGATTCGATAATCTGCCAAAAAGCCACCGCTGGCGAACCCGAGCTAGTACAGGAATCAATACCCTCCGGGGGACTGGTACGTGAGAAGGATCCTCTCACCCCAGCCCGGGCCGGGGGCTTCGACGGGGAAGGGGCAGTCATATGCCAGGACCAGAGGGAGCAATCCCACGTCGAAGATGAGGGAGGTTGGGTTGAAGATGGCAGTTGAATGAAATAGGGAAGCAAATGAAAACAAAGATTGGCTTTGCCTTGGATGAGTCAAGAGAGATGCGAGATGCTAAAAAGCATGGCAGAGCTATTGTAGCAGCTGCCAAAAAAAAGGGTCTTACTGCAGGTACTGACAAGGATGGTATAAATATTGAAGGTACATCCTACGACTACACATCTCTCTCTGGTATCCCGGACGAGCACAAAGTTGCACACACCCCTTATGAACCCCCAATCAAGGGAAAACCTGCTAAGAGGCGGGCAAACAAAACAGATGGTGAAACTCGCATACTACACACCAAAATGGGCATAGTTTACCAAGGTGTTAATGCGCACTTTTCAAATTGGTTCCCATGCAAACTTGAGTTTATTCACAAAGGCATCAAATACACCTACAATAGCGTAGAACAAGGGTATTTCCATGTCAGATTGTTAGAGCTAGGTCATCCGGCTGAAGCCAGAGAAGTTCTCTCAATGACAGATCCACGTTTGATCAAGTTGAAAGGTGACTCCAAAAAAATCCCAATGAATCACCCGTTTCTGGATCTCGAACCCTCCCTTATGGAGGACCTGATCAAAGCTAAATATGGGCAGAATAAAGAAATTATGCAAGACTTATTAAATACTGGGTTGAGGCTATTAATAGAGGGAACTGGCTCGGACAAGTGGGCTTCAGGTTGGCCGTGGAGCACGGTAAACAATGTGAAGTATGAAACTGAAGATAAGTTCCCGGGAAAGAACTTGCACGGGAAGATCGTGATGCGTGTAAGAGAATTCTATAGTCAGACCTGAAGTTAATAATTTAGTGTGTATCAAATAACTACTGTTTAGTGTTGCTTCTATCTTGAATGCAATAATCTGTCACTACAGTTTCAGGTGAAGGTCGAAATATCGGTTCTATTGTCCGGGGACTCTCGTGGTGAAGGAATGGGGGTTCTGGTAGCTGACGCTCTAGATGATGCTGAAAATTATGAAGTTGGTGAGTGTGCTCATAAATCATGGCCCATTGCTACAATTCAGGATAAAGTGCTGAAAAAACTTGACACTGAGGCTTATGACCTGGTCGTGTTCATGGCCGGAGCCTGCGATGTTACAGCGCGGCGCTATATTCACGGGAAACGTGACATCTACTTCCCTCACATTGATGCTGCCACTTGTAGGGCGGTAGTCTCAGTCAGGCTAAGCCGGATGCTACAGGTCTTGAATAAACAACATCCTGAAACCAAATATGTTATTTGTACAATATTCAGCATGGACCTTCAGAAATTCAACCGCAAGAGCTTGCCAGATCCCAATCAGCCTGCATTGAATAGGAGCATCAAACTCCTAAAGGGAGATGTGCAATATCTCAACACCATCTATAAAATGCCCACCATCAAGCTGCACACTGTATTCCACAAAAACAGGTGGAATCGGGCAAGAAAGGGAGAAAGGTTGGCAAAGCCCCGAAATTCTCATGCCAATATGGCCCTAAAAAAATGAGAGATGGCCTACATGCCACAGATGATGTTAAGAAGGAACTAGCAGCACGTATTGGCCAGGTAGTCAAGAAAATCCTGCCGCCTGAGAAGGTTGAGAATGTTGCTGGAGCTGATGATGTAATGGAAGATGAAGAAGATGATGAGTATGAATGGGACGAGGTGACTGCTCAGATAAATAAAATATGCTTAGGCTGAGCATTTGTCCATAAGATTATAACACAAGTTCATTGACTGACTGGTTGTCTTGGGAGCAATTCGTGAGGATTGCACCTAATACACCTTTTCTATAACTGACAAAGCCAAGGGATACCTGACTGGTTGTCTTGGGAGCAATTCGTGAGGATTGCACCTACTATGACTATTATGACCACTTGATAAGTTCATAAAATATCTGAACTTTCTAAAAATGACCTGTTATTCTACCCCAGGCAACATGTTGCAATTTATGCACATAGCACATCCGAATTTTAGAGTGGAACTTTCGATAAAAGAAATGCATGCTTCACTCATTGTAAGCTTAGTCAAGCTGGTGTTGGTACATTGATGATTATACAAAGGGTGGTCTATGTTCTTGGTCGCTTAGTGTTAAGTAATGCATGGTTACATATATTTACTCGTGTACTACTTCTGTATTATTTCTGTCTACAGTTTTTTGTCACTTGAATGGCATGATACAATGAAATGCTAATTAAATAGCTAATCGTTTCATAATTGAAAAATGTGTCACTGTTATTGATGTATTGTAATTTTTGTTCTATTCTATTTGTAGGTAAGAACATTACTACTGGTGACGGTGGAATGATTACAGTGGGTGCATTGTGGTGTCTCAGAGAGCTACGAATACATAGATAAGATCTATGACCAAACTAGTACAAGGTCCGGTAACACTGGGTGAGCTAACTAACCCTTCACTAGTAGTAACTTAATAATTAATTTATCAATATTAATCCCTAACTTTTCATGTGATTCTACATGACTAAGAAAATATTCTATACTAGAATCAAAATAACCAAGGGCTTACAACCTTTTTGAACCTCTAACTTTAACTTTATTTCCCTCCTTCTTTAGGTGCTTATTTGTAATTTATTTAACTAATTTACTGATTTGATAAGATGCAATAATATATATAAATTTAAGTTAAAAACTCAGAGTTTACTTACTCATTGACACAACACAATATTGCATATGCGTGGTTTTTTATCTTTTGTCACGGAGCTGAGATTATCTTATAAGTAACTTGGTATTAGCTCCCTCTCTCTTGTTGTATTCCACCCACAGAACATTAAGTTGGTTATTTCTGTTGGTGGATATCTGAGCCTCTGGCTAGAATTTAGTCAGGGGCTCCTTTATTTTTAATTTATAATTCTTTATTTTTTGTATATAAACTATTGTCTACTTGTATTTGTTTATGTAATGGCAACAACTACACGATTAAACGATTTTCTAAATATGAAGGGCTTGAAAATGGTACATCTAAATACGCGAAGCATGTTTAACAAAAGGCAGGAAATATTTGACCATTTAGATGGTGCTGATATAGTTGGAATGAGTGAAACTTGGTTACATGAAGACTATGATGATGACCTAATAAACTGGGAAGGCATGAATTTGTTCAGGCTGGACCGAAAAAGAAAGAAAGGCGGAGGTTTAGCAGTTTACATTCGAGATGACATTAATCTTGATGTTAAGATACGCAATGACATTAGTTGTAGTAACAAGGATATTGAATGTCTAGTATTAGATCTAGTCTTGAAGACACATACTTTACAATTGGTCACTCTATATAGACCTCCTTCTGGCAAGATAGATAAGTTTTTTCTACATTTGTCTCGTGTTATGGAAATTGCAGATAAAGAAGGGCTTGAACAATGGATTATGGGGGACATAAATATAAATACCTTGCGTGAAAAACTACCTAGTACTGTAAAGCTAATCGATGCTTGCTGATTTAACGGCTATCATAAACTCATTAATCAGTGCACTAGACCTTATAAGATTATTGTATCATGTTTAGATAATATATTGACTAATTACAATGAGTCTATTACATCTGGTGTCTTGAATTTTTTAGTAAGTGATCATCTGCCTGTGTTTGCTGTAAAAACAAGAGAGAAGGTTGATTATATTAAAAAGAAAGTTTGGGTGAGAAAGTACAAAGGTTATGATGAAGAAACTTTCAAAGAGTGGCTAATAATGGCAGACTGGGATGTTTTTTATGAACTGCACGACCCTGATGGTGCATGGTCATTCATTGAAAACTTGGTAATTGAATACTTAGATGAGTACTGTCCTTGGTCTGAAATTGAGATTGTGGACAGAAGAAATAAATGGATGACACATGACATCTTGTCAATGATAAATGAACGCGAGGACAATGTGGAAATGTTTTCGAAAATTAAGGATGATTATTATCTCAATAAAGCCAGGCAGCTACGTTGTAGAATTAATAAGGCTATCAGGTACTCAAAAGCCAACCAGGTCAAGTCTGCACTGGAGGAGGCTAAGTCTGACCCAAAGCGATTCTGGAGAGTTTTAAATGGAGTTTTGAAACCAGAGGTGCAAATTGCCCCTCCAGAATTGATTGGTGATGATGGTTTTATCAAGTCAGAGCATGAATCTGTAAATTATTTAAATGATTATTTCTCAAATATTGGTGCTAAACTATCTTCAGTTTTCACAGATAATGGTTATCCTGAGCGTGTATTAATGACTGAACCTGTTGATCCAGTTGAAATTCCTGTGCGAGTTGAAAAAGGCTTTGTTGAGATGCTCATAAAAGAAATAAATGTCAACAAAACTTCCGGAATTGATGGTATTAGATGTGATATTTTGAAAACAGCACTGTTATTTTTGTTAGATCCTGTTACTAGGTTGTACGAACTGAGCTTCACCAGTGGCATATTTCCTGAAAAATGGAAAAGGGCAAGGGTGAATCCAATACCCAAGCCCGGTAATATAAAGTTAATCACCAATTGGCGGCCGATATCACTATTACCTGTACCTTCCAAAATTGCGGAAAAAATAATGTATTGCCATCTAAATGAAATTCTAAATAAGAAAAATGTTATATCTGCAAAACAATTTGGTTATCGATCAGGACTGGGGACTGCAGATGCAGTCTTCAGACTCCTGAGCGATATTTATGAAAATAGAGATAGAGGCCATTTGACTGGAGTTTGTTATCTTGACCTACGTAAGGCGTTCGATTGTGTTAATCACGCCTATCTTGTTGAAATTTTAGGACAACTTGGTTTACATGACACAACACTCAATTGGCTAATGAGTTACTTAACTGGGAGAAGCCAGTATACTAAAATTGGTTCCTTTGTTTCTAATGAAGCCCCAGTACGATTTGGTGTCCCACAAGGGTCTGTATTGGGACCGCTCTTGTTCATACTATATATAAATGATGTCAGTGATGTTCTTGCTGATTGTAAACATTATCTTTATGCAGACGACTTGGTAATATACAGCTCAAACAACAAAATTGAAACTATAACCAATAGGTTACAAACGGCATTAAATCGATTACAATCCTGGTTTGTAACCAAGAGGCTTACTGCTAACACGGATAAATCCAAAGTTGTGTGGTATGGTTCATGCAAAAAGTTACCAAAGTCCAGGGGCCAAAAACTATATTTGTATAACAAAGAACTTGAAACTCTAAATAACTACTGCTACTTAGGATTAACGTTAGACAGTCTATTGAGTTTTGAACCTGCACTAAAGGATTTAAATAGTAAAATTAACCACCGTCTTTTTAGATTCAGTAAATTCAGAAACATGTTATCTGAAAAAGTTGCTGTAACAGTCTATAAAACCACCATAATGTCTGTTTTTGATTACGCTTGTTTTGCCTACGAGGGGGCTAATGAAGGCCTGTTAAAAAAGTTAGACAGAATGCAGAAGAGAGGCCTGAAAATTTGTTTCAGAGGTTTGGATCTTAATGAAGAAGAGCTCCATGAACGGGCTAATATCCCACTCCTGATGAGGAGACGACAAGAATTATTGCTTAGCTTCATGTACAAATTATCAAGAAATCCAGATTGGGTCGATGAGGAAATCAGAAGGCCAGGTATGAGGTCAGAATCAAAGATTAAGATAGTCATTCCCAGAGCACGTAACATGGGATTCAACAACTCGCCGCTATATAGAGGAGTTGAGTTATGGAACAATCTCCGAGCTGATGTCCAACACAGTGAAAGTAAACTTAAATTTAAAGCAAGAATTAGGCAGATACAAGACTTGTCCAAGATGATGTTAATGGGTGATGAGCTGAATGAGCTGGATGAGTAATATGAAAAAAGATACAGGTTAGGGAGCTGTTGAAAGACTACACCTTATCCTGATTGAGTAGAGGGAGCTGTTGTTTGCTGACTACACCCTCTATTAGAATTTATTCATGTGGAGCTGTTGAAAGACTACACCGCATGAATTTCATCCATGAGCTCACAGTGACTATACTCTCATACTGTATATCTGCTGATCATCTGTTTAAGATATGTTTTGTACCTACTGATCTGTCCATATATATCCTATTGGTATAGTGTAATACATGCTAGTATAAAACTTGTTGATAGTAACAAACTGGTGTACCATGCCTGCTGCCCTTCTTTTTGAAATTTTATTGTAAGATTATAGAGGTTGCTATTTGTGTACATAGTATATACTGTTTGTTATATAGATTTTATTTTTTCTGTTTATATTATTGTTCTCATTCTTCATTGTATAAATTTCCATCTTTATTCATTGATCTATGTGCAAACAACCACTTAATGTAATAACTGAATGAGGATTCACATTATTGTCTAATTTTACCACTTTCTGTATGAATAGTGACTTGACAATAAAACATTTTCAAACCTCAAAAAAAAGAGTTGACGCGAGTGAGTGCGGCACACCTCCCCCCGAACCATCCGTGTGTAACCTTCTTGAAGGGCTTCGGATGGGAGATCGGTGATTCCAAGGAACAACTCCGATTCGCCCAGAACTCCTCACCTTTGGGGGGAAAACGATGGTACATTGCTGTATCGGTGAAGGGGCGGACTGGGGAATTTTTGATTGACACAGGTGCCAGCCATTCGTGTGTCTCGAGAAAATTCTTCAATCTGGTGTCCGGCAACCATGAAACGCTACCAGTTGGTGTTAATGCTTGCACGGCCGACGGTAGCCAGATGCAGACTTTTGGCAAGACTTTCATACGGATCGGGATGGGGGGCTATGAATATGTAATGAGCCCTACTATAGCCGAGATAAGTGACGACGGGATAATTGGCCTGGACTTTGCAAGCTTGTACGGTGCTGTGTTGGATCCCCGATTCGGGATGTTGAAGATAAGGCAACCATACAACTGCGAGATCCCGTGCTTATTGAGACATGTGTCCACGGTAGCCACCGTAGTACAGACGGTGAAAATTCCACCAGGAACGGCTTGTGATGTTTTGTGTTCTTCGAACCATGCATTTCGAGGTTCGAATGCCATCTTCGAACCCAACTACGAAGCATTATCTAGCTTACACCTAGATTCGGTCGACACTTTAGTGGGAAGTGGATCGTGGACAGTAGTCCCAATCATGAACAGGGGTCTGAAACCTGTGTACCTTAAAAAGAACGAGAAAATCGGTGACATGTCCCTAATAGAACACATTTCGGAATCTAGATTTCGAAACGAGTTACCTGCGGGGATGGAACGGGGATTATCAGATGACCTACTGAAGTTAGTAAACCACTCCTCCTTGAGAAAGAAATCAGAAAAGGAAGGACTTCGAACCCTGCTTGCCACTTACAAAGATGCCTTCGGGAAACCGGGGGGCACGGTAGGTCGCACCAGCAGGGTACTACATACGATTGACACGGGCGACTCAAAGCCTTTCAAAATACCTTATAGGAGGTTACCACTGAAAAAGAAGGTGGAGGCTGAGAAGCAAATTCTCGAACAGCTAGAAAAAGGGGTCATAGTGCCGAGCACAAGCCCTTGGTCTAGCCCTGTGTGCATGACCACAAAGAAGGATGGGTCTATTCGATTTTGTATCGATTATAGAAAGCTGAACGGCTTGACAAAGAAAAACTCCTATCCCTTACCAAGGATAGACGAGACCTTAGACTCATTGGGGGGGAACAAATACTTTTGTACCCTCGACCTCCAATCGGGGTACTGGCAGATTGGGATGGCCCCTAAGGACATGGAGAAGACAGCCTTCTCGAGCCACATGGGCCTATTTCAGTACAACGTTCTACCTTTTGGGCTGTGCAATGCACCGGCCACTTTCGAAGCTATGATGGAGGAAATGCTAAGCGATCTTCTTTGGAAGAATTGTTTGGTGTACCTCGACGATGTCATAGTATTTGGAAAGACTTTCGAAGATTGTAAGAACAACCTCGAACTAGTCTTGAAGAGAATTCTAGCAAATGGGCTAAAATTAAAAACAAAGAAATGTAATCTATTTAAATCTTCTATTACATATCTCGGTCGAATAATAACTCCAGACGGCGTAAAAGCCGACCCCGAGAAGCTCAAGACAGTGTCCGAATGGCAGAAACCCATATGTGCGAAGGAAGTAAGGTCCTTCCTGGGCTTCTGTTCATACTATCGAGACTTCCTGCCAAATTACTCCAAAGTAAGCTACCCCTTACAGATATTGGCACATTGGACCCCAGGTCGTGCAAAGGAACACTTCCCATGGGGAGACGAACAAGATGAAGCCTTCGAGCAAATAAAACACTTATTTGCTAACACGCCAGTACTGAAATACCCAACTGCGGACGATCATTTCATTCTGGACACTGACGCTAGCAATGATAGTATCGGTGCAGCCCTGTCACAGGTCCAGGACGGGGTCGAAGTACCAATCGCCTTTGCTAGTAACACTCTGAATAAGGCACAACGAAACTATTGCACCACCAAACGTGAGTTGCTGGCTGTGGTGGTGTACACTAAAAAGTTTCTTCACTTCCTATGGGGCACTGATTTCACCCTCCGAACCGACCACTCATCCCTGAGGTGGCTCCTCAATTTTAAGGACGCCGAGGGTATGATTGGCCGTTGGCTGGCACATTTGTCAGAGTTTGGGTTGGAGCATAGCCAGATCCAACATAGACCGGGTTCGAAGCATATCAATGCGGACGCCCTCTCCCGGAGGCCTATCAGAAAGTGCCAGAAAATCGATTGTGATGATTGCGGGGCTCATAACGCAGTGGTCGCAACGGTTCGAACTAGACAGTCGTCGCCGTTGCCCAGCGTCAGCATGGAGAATGTTATAGATTGGCCAGAAGAGACCATCCTACATTTCCAACAAAATGATCCCGCTATCAAGAGAGTGATTTGCTACCTGAACAAGAATGCCAAGCCCGAACGACCGGCATTGTCCCTCGAGGATAGGGAGACCCGCAAATTTCTAGCCCAATGGACCGAGCTAGAAATTCGAGATGGCCTCCTGTGTCGATGGAAAACCTGTCCCACCAAGGACAAGGTTTTACAGATAGTGATTCCTATGTCACTAAGACGAGACATCATGTTTTATTGCCATGGGCATAAAACAAGTGGACACTTCGGGAAGAAGAGGACCCTAGAACGCCTAGCCAGGAGGTACTACTGGCCAGGAATGCATAATGACATCATAAGATGGGTTATGACTTGTCCCAAATGCGGCAGGAACAAACCTGGCCCCGGAATGGGAAAGATGCCCCTGGCACAAGAACTGTTTGGAGTTCGATTCGCCAGAGTAGCTGTCGATATCATTAGCGGAATCGAGCCAACACCCCGAGGCAATACCTGCATGATGGTAGTAACCGACTACTATACCAAGTACACTCGAGTATACCCTCTACCCGACCACAAGGCAGCCACTTGCGCTATTGCCTTTGTGAAGGGATGGGTGTTACATCTCGGCGCACCATTAATGATGCATAGCGATCAGGGACGAGAATTCGAGTCCAACTTGTGGCAAGAAATGTGTCATTGTTTGGCCATTTGCAAAACTCGAACCAATCCATACAGGCCCCAATCTGATGGCCAGGTAGAAAGATTCAATCGAACATTGATACAAGTCCTTAAACCCCTGGTAAACTCTTGCCAGGACGACTGGGACGAGCAATGTGACTTTGTAGTGCATGCTTACAATAGCACTGTGCATGCCGCTACGAACTGCTCCCCTAACTTATTAGTATTTGGGGAGGACATTATAATGCCTGCTGATCTCGTATATGGTGTTATGGGAGTAAGCCCCGAAGCCCCCTGTACTGTGATGTTTGTGGAATCTCTGCGAGACCAATTTAAAAGAGCCTATGAAGTAGTTCGAAACGAGCTACTAAAGAACGCGAACTGGCAGAAAACTGGGTATGACACCCACCTAAAGCCACGACAATTCAGCGTGGGCGACCGAGTGTTCAGGTTACATGAACCTTTAAGGTGCAAGAAATTGATTTCGAGTTGGGACGGACCCCACGTGGTTACTCGAGTTATATCCGAGAGCACCGTTATGCTTATGAGTCTGGCTACGGGCCGCATGCATAAGTCTAACGTGTGTAGGTTGAGGAGATGGAGG
This sequence comes from Acholoe squamosa, assembly GCA_949317995.1. Lineage (NCBI taxonomy): Eukaryota > Metazoa > Annelida > Polychaeta > Phyllodocida > Polynoidae > Acholoe > Acholoe squamosa. The sequence goes on from OX439038.1 coordinate 71,153,915, forward strand.
GGACGAGATGCCGCCAACTCTGAGTGCGATGATATCTCCAAACAAATGACTAAGGAGAAGGACGAGATCCTGATGAAGACCAACAAATTGTCGGGTAAAATGAAGGTTACGGCCCCTAAGAGGAGAAGAGGTCGACCGGCTAGAAAGGCAAATAACAAAAAGACGATGGGAGGACGACCCTCTAGGGTCGAAAGCGACACGAATTTAAAACCCAATCGTGAGAAAATTGTCTCGGCGGAACGGAGAACTCGAGGTAGGGGGAAATTGTTGGCACGTTCTACCAAACCTTCTCGAGAATCTCAGTTGAAGAACACGGAAAGAGAGGTGAGACGCAGTCCCAGAATTGCCGGACGGACTGCCGTTACTTAATGTTCCGAAATCACAACGAGTGTATCGTCCTGTTTATGTGTCTTGTTATATGTTTGGAGGTTGAGATACCTCGAATACGATTCGAAGTACGACCACGCCGGACATTACCACCCTACTCATGGTTCCTGTGGGTGGCAGACAGCTTAGCTGACGTGTACGCATGATGCTACCCGTTATTCTGCCGAACTCCTGCCGATATGAGTAGTGGAGGGGGTAAGTCCACCAACGGCCTACCGAGAACACCAACCCCGACCCCTGGTTATCCGGGGTAGTACGGACGCTTGCCACGAGCGGGAAGGGGGGCGCTGAGGAGCGGAATGTCGGAGCGGCGCAGCGCGGTGGCGCATGCGCAATGGTCCCGCTTCGCTTGTTGTGCCCCTAATATCGCTCACAGCACGCGAACCGTCTTACCGAGGTAAGACGTGCCGCTGTTCTTCCTGCCACTTTTAGTGCCAGAGCTTCCTTCATTCCGATTGCAACCGACTCCTTTTGTTCCCTGAACGAAGGAGAACAACCCCCTGAGCCGTCTGAGCCCGAAATATGGCTCAGTCGGTGGCAGAACTCGTCGCCCCGGGAACTCCCCGCCCGAGTACGACTGAAGGAACCAAACCTTCAGTCATCATCGAAGTCCCCGTGACTTTCACCGACCGACCACCAGCTGTCGGGTACGTGAACGTGACGAAAGGATTTATCCGAACGGCCACGGGCAAGAATCGGTATTGTCCACCGAAATACCTGGGCCTCAAAGGCGAACCTCCACAGATGATACCCCACGATCTGCAGAAGAGAATTTGCCGAGGATGCATCGACACCGGGGTCGCTGACGTCTCGGACATTTGGTTCGAGAACTACTTCGGACTTGCCGAAGCAATGTGCATCAGCGACGGCCTAGTTGCCGTTGTTGACGCCATCTGCGAGGACGACCGAATTAGGTCACAGACAGCGTACCCCCTGCTGTATGGCCTGATCGGGTTCGAGGAACGCCTTCCCAGCATCCACTCCCGCGAAGTCCTTCTACCACAAGGACCACCCCGAGAACGCACCTACGCGTTCATGTCTAGTTCACAGATGAACTCCCCTGTCCGTGAGGAAGAGGACGCTCTTTTGGCGGACCCCGAGCTCGAACGCGAAGAGCAGAGAATGACAAATGAGACCGCTCGCGACGGAGACGTGGCCAGCCTGATTCCCGAAGCTGCCTCGAGCCTAGAGGGTGGAGCTTGCTACTCCACCAAGGTAAATACCGCCCGAGAAATGAGCCTCGAGGAGCTTGATGCCCGCCAAGAGGCCATTGAGCGCGAGCGCAAAGACCTCATGAAGCGGAAATCGAAGCTCAAGAAAGACGTGGAAAAAGCCCGGAAGGAATCAACAGACAAACCCGAGGCTAAGTCCAAGTCGAGCCGCCGCAAGAAAAAGGTGGTAGAAGAGAAGGCGGACGAAAGCGACGACTCCGCAGCCTCGACTTCGTCTCGAAGCTCGCGGAGTCGAACCCGAAGTGGAAAGACCACAAGGGAGGATGATACCTCACCCCCCTCGAGGTCTACCCGAACGAGACCCTCACGGAGAACGACCCCTCTGGCCCCGGAGCCGGTCACCAGCACCGCAGCCGAGGAGGAGGAAATTCAGGACGAGGGAAATGGAGACCGCGACAAGCAGGTCGCCGAAATGAGCCGGCACCTGCTGGAAAACATCAACTCATTAGAGGAGCCCCTGGGAGACGCCCCTGACGAGTCCTGCTTGAACAAGTGGGTCAATGCCCGAACCGGATTCCCAGACTACACCCCGAAGTGCTTTATGGACTGTCAGCGTCACACTGACAGCTACTCGATTCCTCCCGCCACTAACCGCGACGGCGATAGTGACGACGAGGAATGGATGAAAATCCTGAAGAAGGACGCTGGCCCCGCGAAGTTCTATCGCGTGTGGGTGGCTTCTCTCGGAGACACCAGTAAGACACCTAAGTCTTACTATGGCTTCGAGCATCGAACGAAGCTGCAATACGCGGCTTCAGCATGGACATCCTCGAACCCCACCTGTCCCTTCGAGATCTGCGTCAACGCTGCAGAGACTGAGAGAGTCTGGCCTTCAAAAGACTCGTTCTTTAGACACCTCGTGGAGTATCACATGCACCACGGGCCTGTGTACCGATGTTCTAATGAAAAGAACGAAAACAAGAAGTGCCAAGGGCTGAGAACCACGAGGCGGGGACGCATGGCCGAGCATTTAGCTCAGGTCCATGGTCTAAAAGCCAGCGACGCTCGTTTGAAGGCCCTGAAACTCCACGAGCGACTTATGTCGAAGTGGGATCAAATGACCTCCGAGGAGAGACTAAAGATCACCATGAGAACTGACCACCTGTGCCACACGGTCGAGGGGAAGCAGGACGCCTACTTCCTCAAGAACGTGCGCTCCCACCGATTTGACATGTCAGCAGAAATGCACTGGCGTGTCAAAGTCCAGAGGAGGGATCCCGACGCGGTCGACCGCTATGGAAGACCCCGACCACATCCGGGTAGTGATCCCCGACGGGACGCTAAACGACCGAGGTCGGAGTCTCAGTCCCCAGCCCCAGCTCCGGAACACAAAAAGAGGTCCCCCGATCCGAGCACAATCGCGGGGGCCACATCCCGAGACCCCTCAAGCCTGGAGCAGGTCTCGCCCCTGAACTCGAGCTCCTATCGACCCGCAGCAGGGACTTCGACAGGTAACCACCAGACCTGGTTTGAGGGACGGAACACCCTATCACACTCTGACTGGTTTGCAGGTCACACCGAGTCCGCCACTCGGCACCGAGGCAAGCCAGATACCGAGGCAGACGAGTTCCCCACTCTGTCTGAAACCCAGACACCCGGCCCCGAGTCCCAAACCCTATTGCCTTCGGGGAAACCGAAGCCAATGGGTCCCCCGGCCAACCCTGCTGACACCTCTTCACGAGGACGGGTCCGACCGGTGGACCCGAAACGACCCGGACGCGAAGTCGCTCTGAAAGACCCCAGCCAACCCCTCCCCGATGTCGGCAGAGGCCGAGGCCTAACCATAGATGCGAGTGGAGCTGTAGTCGGGTCGTCTCGACGAACCAACACAGCTACCCCATCCCCGAGTGCCACAGCCACATCGAGCTCTGCTTATGAGAGCGGCTCCGATACCCACACGCCCCCTGTGCCGACCCCCCCAACACGAAACATAAGGACCACCAACGTGTTACACTTGGTGAAATCTAACCTCGAGTTGGAGGATCCCGATGACTATATCAGGAACCGGACACAGGAAACCTGTGATATTCAGGCCGACGTCTTCCAGGCGTGGCAAGAAAGACATATCAGCCAGGCCACCGGGTACCTCCGGGGCGTTACCGAAGGCGTGTTTGAATGTCTGCACGAGATCCAACGACGAGAAATCGCCCGAATCTCGCAGGACATGCAGGGACAAGCGAGGGATCAGCTTTGAGCCTCGCTCCAACGTGAAAACGAGGCCAAGGCCATGAAGCTGAAGTACGAGTCACAGCTGCAGGAGCTGAGAAGCCAATATGACCATCAGGACGTTAGATTCATGGCAGTGTTCGGCTGCTTCATGAAAGACTGGGATGGCACAGCTGAAAGTGCCTTAGAAAAGCTCCAGGCCAAGTTGCAGGAGAACAGACAACTCGAGGCAGACATTGAATCCTTCGGATTCGCTAGTATGCCTACCCCGAGAGCCTCCGCCAGTGCTGGCGCACCTCCAACAGGACCCGAGAGGGAGCTCGAAGGCGCCACCGCTGCTGCAACTGCCACCCCGACCAGACAGGCTGACGCGGCAGTCACTACCCCAGAAACAACCACGGTTGTTGCAGACCCTGCCCGAACACCCGTGGTCGACAACCTGATCAGTCTGGACTCCGATCCGGAAACCCATCCTGGGGAAACAGTGATGGAGACAGACTTGTAATGACAGCCGACGACCCTACCCTACGGGACCCCCGACTACTGATACTGTGCCCCGAACCTGACGGATGCCCGGACGGATGCAGACCCACGGAGCCAAATGGACGAATCTACATCTTCCCATCTTGATCAGGGCACACCACACAGCGACGCGGCTTGCCACCGCCAAGTCCGTCACCCGCCGAATGGATCTGCAGACAAGCAGTGAACGACCTTGAAGATGCCCCGAAGTTAATTTTTATTGTACGGCAGACCCACTACGCTGGTGGGCTGCTATAGAAACATATTATATATAATTTAAATTAACCACTAGTCCTCTTACCCTACGTATAAAAATATTATTCCTGTTTTAATAACTTCGATCATAACGTCGTCCACTACGATCGAACTCATGAAACACAATAATTGGTGCTATATACCTACATGATCTGTTACCTTAAAGCTATTTAATATTTCTCAGGTACACACCCATTGTGTTCATATCTCGGGGATAGTAGTGGTATAGAGGTGTATATGTATATTATTATAGTTATAAAAACCCACAGTTATTGTAAATTGTGTTAAAAAAAAGTAATATATAGTGTTCATACGTGAACAACAAAAATTTTTCTTTTCGGGTCACGCAACTTAAAATCATATGGTATATCGTTATTTAACATACAAATTAATACTCTATGTACGGTCTCGAACATGTTCTTCCGAACTTGTTTCGACCCATATCTCTCCTTAATCCTATTCCATAGTGTATATGTATGTTTACTTTATTTAAAATATTTATATGTGGTCGACTCCTGTTATTAAGACGTCACACAAATAACATATCACGTTCTACTTCGAACTCGTGTCTTTAACTTCGAGCCCTAATTTTCTTAGAATAACGAAATAGTACTCTGTTATTTTTGCACACCCCTTTCCTTATTCTGGTGGGGGTAGTGTAGGGGCTCGTAGATCGTGATATAGTGTGAGCGTCTCCCCCGAGAGGGCGTTTCGAGCGGTGCGCCCATCACCGGTAGTCACCAGAGGTCTCTTCGACCACTGGTCCCTGCAGGGTGGTGGCAGCACTGTCCGCCTCGCTCCAGCCCCTACCTGGGGCCGAGGGAGGCGTTAGTCTGGCTCTGCCTGCCAACGGAGTCGGACCACCCTTACCTGAGCTTATGCCTAGCTAAGCAGTACTCTTCGAGGTGGATGTAATACCTACACCGAAATAAACACGTGCCAGTTGCACTAACCCGAGATACCTCGTCTGGTTTTCACTTCGAACTAGTCGAAACCATAATTCGAACCATTACACATATATAGGAGGCCTTAATTATATATTGGTAAGTAGATATGTACGATGAACAAATTAAACAAAAATGAATATGCAGTTGCCTGTAGGTCGTAATTGGCACTACCAAAATTTGTAGCACTTAGGTCGTCAATATGATCCATGTGACGAACTTTATACGAACTACATTTAGATAAATATACCCATGTCAAAAGGGCAATCAGTGCAAAAGGACTTTGATGGAACATAGATGTATATTGATATACATGTACTGCAAATCCTCATGTATATAGGCATCCCAGGTATACCAAGGATACACTGGGCCAATGTCGGCTTATATTGGGCCAATGTCGTCTTATATTGGGCCCAGCACGGACAAGCATGGCCCAATGCTCCATTGCTTATTGGGACGGGGATAAGCCCAGGTGCACCTTAACCCTAAACGATGCCAATCAACTTAGGCTACGTCTTTTAATCAAGGTGTATTCACATTTTGGCATGTTATGCTTAAAATCAGGCCCCACCTGTCTTAAAGCATTTCCCCAACTCAGGGTGCATCCTATATCAGGGACACTTAAGGATGCTGACGACATAAACTGGAGTGGGTGACTGAAGTGTAAAAGTGGTTCTCTATTAATTATGTATGGTCCAGGAAGAGGCATTGACTGTTCAGCTGCTTATACTAGATTTATATTAAAAAGTAAAGTTTTAACAGATGAGGCAACTTTCCTTGGTATTCATTTATGTAGGCATTTTCTATTCAGAAAATTAGGATAATTGTGGAATTGCATCCAGGGGGCCCCCGAGTCCATCTTTAATGGCATCCCTGTTTGACATTAGAATTCAGAAATCCTGATTAGTCGACAATAAGTTTTTAGTGAATTTCTTTCTGTGGGGACAAACGTAGTCAACTCCTTTGTTTAATGTAATTTGCCCATCCCACCCCTCAATTTTCCCACCCCTCAATTTTCCTCTACAATATACTACCCAGTTCTTTAGATCAAGCCCATTCAGAGAAATCTCTCAAATAAGAATGATGGGCTTTCAACGATTGCTGTTTTGGTGTTTTCGTTTAATCTTGACCAGGACATGACATCTCCAATATGGAAGGCGTCTACAATTCAACAATCATGACTATTGTAATGGGGTGGAATTTGGAAGTCGTCGCAGTACAATGCAATACCTGCATGACTGAGAACAAAAAAAAATGTTCCCTTCTTCAAAAAATATCCCAAGTCTGTGTATATCTCTTATACATTGCTTAAACCTTTTAAATAAACCATTTAAAAATTTAAGGATATATAATCAGGCTATATATGTGGCATGTTGCACGCAAGGTTAACACTTTGAGCACATTGAATATTGTCTTAATGCTTTTTGCACTTTATGTCATTATACTCCACAACTACAACCCTAAGTCAACTCGCAAGCACTGCCTTCACGCATCATGTCGATCCTATGGGGGTTGATGCACTCATAGAGAATCCACATGATGCATAAATGCACCATCATGGCTACACACAGCAGAGCTGTAGTCATGCATCATGACAACAAAGGTTTAAATCCAGACGATGGAGTTGGGTGTTCAGACAATATAATAAAAGCCTTGTGATGGATGGTTATAAAGGGCTTTGTACACATGTCGGCCCCGAATATAATGCATGTATTATTAACCTGCAAAATTCAAATTGACATACCTTTGGTGAAAGATAACAAGCTTGTATGGAAGCACGAGGTATGAAATATTACTCACGATAACCCATGATCGTGAGTAATATTTAATGTGAAATATATATGGATGTCATATATATGCGAAATACAAGTCAGTACATGTGTATATCAAATTGTATAAGATGCCATATGCTCAATGAGTAACAAAGTAGAAATTTTAACAATCTTTGCTGTAGCCTTTTGCCCAATCTATGAAGAATGTGCCATAAGGGATCCTTCCTTGCCATCCTGCACCAAGTCACTTGTTAACACCGATACATCATGCTGATCCCTCAGAAGTGTATTAGATAACATTTGGGATAAACTACAATCATGTCCTCATTAGTGGACATTCAGTAGATTAACCAAGGTGTATTTTGTTCTGTATAGTATACATTGTCCTCATGTACCCACTTCTGTGTTATCATCAAGTCTGACCTTGTTTTCTATTTTTACAATTCACACAGGTTATTGATAATAGATATTATCAGGTCCAAAGGGTGAGATCATCAAATTGTCAAATCAGGGGATCTATCTATATGAATTGTTCTTATCTGCAATGGGAGAAAGTTATCCATGACCAGACTCCCATATCAACACTCTCCTGCCTGACTCGACACATAAAAAAATCTTATCAGGAAGTTAAAATATGGGACCCATCAATAGTTAAGTAGAGTAAACTAATGTGGATGGGTTCGGACCAATAAATCTGATGTGGCAGCTAGTCTGTTCTTTAAATCGACATTTTTTTAAAATTTTGACATGATGTTCCTCCCATCCAGCGTGATATGATAATACATTCTGACAATGGAGTGAAAACCGGGACTGGAAATAAGAACAAAGAATCGCAATATGGGCATATATAAAATTGTCAAATAATTGCATCGATGAACAAAATAGTGTTTAAATTGTTTGCACATTTCTCCATGCTTTGACCTTGAGTTTTATCCTGAGATGATTGATTATTATCTACGGGTGTTCACCATTTAATCCCTTAAGCACCACTGATGAGTAAATGCATCATGCCCATTGGTCGTCATGATGCATGGCAAGTAACTCACCAGGGCTACATGCAAGCATTGTGCCAATCCTCCAGGTTGATCCATTCCCAGAGGATTGGCATGATGCTCCAATGAAGTGCTGGCAAGCCAAATAAAAACTAGAGGAATGCGCTGTAGTCGCACGTAACTCGGAAGAGGAGGGGATTAGGTTTGATGACATCATTACTGCAGCTGGTTAACCCGGGGGGGGGGGCACTCCCTATAATTTCCATGTGCTATAGGTTCCATGTGCAAACATGACCCCTGTTCAGCCAAATCTGAGGGATTGGCCCCAGGGACCCAGGGGTGGTTAACACACCACAAGGGCGGGAAAAAGGTTTCCCAATGGAATGTGTATACTTTAACATTGTAGCAAAGGAGTGTCGCCTTACAGTGATAGCAGGTATGCCTTTACTTTCTCACTTATCTAAGGAAGATAATACAATAATATATATATATATATATATATATATATATATATATATATATATATATATACCTCCTTAATCTATACATTATGGGCTAAACAGAGAAACCGAATATTATATGAATCCTCACTGCTAAGACAGCTTTATTAGCCAAACAATCTCAAATTTCATGATATTTTTGCACTCGCTAAAACGTCTTAATTCATGGTGGCTACTATAACTATTCCGAGTTAAAAAGGTTTGTTTCAAGTAACCCGACCGACCCTAGGAAAAGAGGGCCGACCCTATGATTTTTTTGATTTTTTTTATTTTGAAAGTTTGAGATGATTTTCAAGAATTTTCCTACTTTCATCACTTAAGCCTATAGGTATGAGGAGGCCTACCAAAGATTTGATAGGGCCTACAGAAAGTGTTGTCTCTTCTCAAACAGTACTAGAATGCACCATTTGGACTTGCAATTTTAAAATTTTCCTGGGGATGCCCCGAGACCCCCCCCCCCCTCCTACTGCCTTTACCCTCCCCATCTTGTTTTTCCGGTCCCCCGCTCCTGACTTTTTCTGTCCGAGGGGTGGGGGTGGGGGGTCCTGCTGCCCCTGTAATTAGGCATAATTATATTTGGCATAGTTTTCACATTTGCCATATATTTTCCATATCTTACTGTGACATCAAATATAGATCTTCCCATACATTTCTATGCAAAATCAAAAAAAAAATTAAAAAAAAGGTCTCTGAAAAACATGTTACTGGAAACACATGATTTTTTTTTGGCCCGAGCAGTCTTCATTGGTGCACCATGGAGACAAATGGACATGATACACTCCTGCATTAGTGAAAAATTGAACGTGTGCAATGCACAACTGGCCCAGGTCTTCCACTACTTACCGTAGGGGACTGTCAATATAGTGACAGTGTGTCCAAGTCGTCAATAGTTAAGGCTATGGAGAATGCATCCATTATCGCTTGCATTTATCATTGGCGAATAACTCCTCTCTTGGCGAGTTAAGTGTTGCACAACATCAGCAGGTCTTGAATAAGGATCCAGATTACCCATAGAAAGGCATGAGACAGTGTAATTCTCCTCCATTTTGTTATAATCCAGCAGTTTCTATAGCACCGTAAGGCGATCGTCTTGCTGTCCACCATTTTGGATTTTGATGTTCTGTGCGCATGCGCGACCGGCTCCTTGCTGGAAGTAGCATTTTCGACAGAGAAAAGTTAGATTCTATCAATTTAACTTGATATTAATGGCTTTTTGAATAGTATCCATACATCTTTGGCAATATAAATCGATTTTAATCGAATATAATATCCCCTCAATTAACTGTGCATGTACAATGAAAGACTAGATTCTTAAGATTATGTTTCCATGATTTTTTGTTTAATTATCCCCCAATTTCGATGAGCAATTCCCATATAAAGTTCCAATTCATGATCATCAGTTGTTGACCGAAAAGGCACCGCCAATGACCCAGGAGGACCTGGGCCAACAAATAATCAATGCCTAACATGTGCGTGGGTACATCCTATAGTGGTCACAGAACATTGAATCAACGTTAAAATATAATTGATCAACCATGATCAGCGTTATTCCAACATTGAATCATCCTTCTGTGCCTATTTGAATTCGCTAAAAATATGTACACTCCCAATTAGTTGACATGATGCCCAGACACCAGGGCTACATTAAGTTATTTCGTTATGCAGCCCGAAAAAGGGTTAAACTAAAATATAAAATGTCCCCTCAGAGGTACATATAGAGCTTATTGATGGTTCTATTATTAGGCATTGCCTCATACTCAGCCTCAAAGTCAATAAAGTGCTGATACACTCGCCTTATGACAGGAGGCCCTTCCCATCTACAGATCTATATCGACATAACTAGTTCAATGCAGCAACGTTGAGACATGGTCATTATTGAGCCCTTTTTTCTGGGGAAAACCCCCGCCGTAGTGGAAACGCTGCACTGAAAACATGGAAGATCCGAAAACTAGTCAGCGGTGACCACTTTAGGTCCTCAAGTTAATGATACCTAAAACTACAGCTTTAGGTAGTCAAAATGACGACTTTAGGTCGTCATCCTGATCACCTAAGTTGTCAGTATGACGACTCTGTACTGTCAGTATTGTCATACTGATGACTCAGGTTGTCAGGATGATGACCTAAAGTCGTCATTTTGACTACCTAAAGTTGGAGTTTTAGGTATCGTCAACTTGAGGACCTAAAGTAGTCACCGCTGACTAGTTTCGGATCTTCCATGTTTTCATGGAGAAAGAAAGCATCTGGCATTTCAGACTCTTCAACTTGTATAGATAGCCTATAGTTTGCCTCCTTCGTAAAAATATAAACTTATCAGGGACTAAATGGCGACATATGGTGTACAACCCATTAGTATGACATAGGAATGGACTCCATATGGAGCACAATAAATATCATATCTGTGTCCGGGTTTGACGCCTTGTTTGTAGGTATGTCTCACTGCTTATCATTAACCCTTTTATCAACATACTGTTTAATGCATCATGTCCATCTGTCCACATGATGCCTTGCTGCAAACCGACTGTCTACTTGCCACATAGATTACTTATTAATGCATCAGGCCACCCTTAAAAATATGTCCGTTTCCTGTCCAGAGGGGGGGATTTTTCAGACCCATGAGGGAGGGATGGAAAAGTTTTTTTTTAGGAAAATATTTTTATTTCGTAAGCGGGGATGGCATGAATTTGTTATTATGTTTAAAGGTTTTGTGATTGGAAACCTACTTTCTTGTGCTGATGGACGAAAAGAAAAAATTCTTCAGAACTCAGGAAAACAAATTTCCATTCTCACAAAAAAATCCACCAGGCCTCTGGACAGGAAACGAACATATTTTTAAGGGTGGCCTCATGTCAATCCTGAGAGATTATTATACACCTGAAGGATAAGCATGCTGCATGAATGTAGCCTTGGTAAGGACTGGCCAGGGCTGCATTCATGGATCAGAAAGACAAATCAGCATGAAATTTAAATCGCATTTTGGTCCTTATAGGGTTAGCTAAGTGAAAGCAGTGTTATCAGCGAGCTGCTTGACCTCCATAGGTATCCCTTTCTCCTTCTGTCTTATCACAGATTACAGGTGAGATAACCAGTCAGTCACGTGGTACAAGTGAACCTGAGGCTACATGAGCTTCACCTCAGCTACGCTAACACTGTTTTCTATTGTCATTTCTATCTCCTTATTTTTCTCGTAATTATCTGGTAAAAGGGACATCAACTTCCTACTTGTGGCTTTTGTGTTCATTTGTGGCGATGATACGCAAATCATTGTGGGCATTGGTTGGTCACAAAACTTGAGTGCAACACCCAATACTGCCATGGATACTCCTATCAGTGTCTTCACAGGAAAACCGAGGTGCAGCATTATCTGATCCCGCACTCGATTGTAAAAATGTAATCAATATCCAGGCTGTATTCAAGCCCCGTGATTATAAAACATGATTTTTGTAAGAGGCAATTACTTGTGTAACATGCCGAACCTATATATGGGGTTGATATTCTAAGTGTCTGCACGATGCACGACTGCTTGGTGAGTTACTCGCCAAGCCCGTATTCATGCATCATGGCGACCAATCCGGATATATGCTGCATTAAATCAATATGGGGTCCATAAAGAGTAAAAAAAACACCCACCCTGCCTTTTAGGGCTAACACCAACATCTGGCACGTGCATAATTATACATGTACTTTTCGCAGCTGGCATGAACATTCAGAACAAGGCCAAATAAAAAGTATTGTGTTTCCAGCTACATGCCTTCAAGCCGGGCCTTCAAGACCTGGGCTCGGTAGGTCAGATGATTTTTTATGATTTTGTATAGAAATATATGGTAGATATAGATGTATGCTAGCCTATATTCCTCGACTTTATGGTAAAACTATGAAAAACATGAGAAAGGTGAAAAAATATGCCTCTAAGCTATAGCCTTGAGACCCATAAAAAATACGATAAAGAGTACGGAAAAGTGATTAAATTCACAAAAATAAGGGGGGGGGGTAGGGTCAACTCTGTTGTTGTTTTTTTCAGTCAGGTAACTGGAAACACAACTTGAGGTGAAAGGTTGGCAGGCTAGAAAATCCCTGACCCTTTCAATAAAATACGGTTATGAATGTATATAGATCTATATACATGTCCCTATTTTGTAAAGGGGCACGTAACTGACCAGGTCGCATGCATCGGGCCAACGCTGGGCCCCGGCGCTGGGCCAACATTGGCTGCCCATCGGGCCTACGTAGGCCCGACCAGTGACATTTGTCAACCAAGCCTATATGTAAAGCCGATGGTTGGCCAACGTCGGCCCAACGTTATGCCAATGTCTATGTGCTACCTGGGTTATTCCGAACTTAGTTTTAACTTTACAGTGTATTCTTGGTGTGGATGGGGGGTCCCCCATGTCACATGTCAATTTTAAGAAATGGTTATGTCACATGTCACTTAAATCCCCATGTCCCATGTCACCTCTAAGAACCTCTCATGTCACATGTCGATTTTAAGAAATGGTTATGTCACATGTCACTTAAATCCCATGTCACCTCTAAGGACCTCTCATGTCACATGTCGATTTTAAGAAATTGCCATGTCACCATGTCAAATTTAGTGGTCCACACCCATATTCTTTACAGACCGGCGCTCATTCAAAGACCCGGTGCTTATGCCTATACAGTCCACTACGGTACCCCAGTCCCAGTGGGTGCAGCTATGATTGTCTCATTATGGAATTAAGAAAACAACCCGTCGTCAAAACTCACCATAACACTATAGATCTGCATCGTATGGCTCCGATAGGTCTAACAAAGTCAGGTCATCAATTCAGCGACATGCTCTCAATGTACCGGTATTGATCATAAGGTATACGGCAACCACCGTAATAATCTGGCCTTGCGAAAACATTCACTCAGCAACATGATACAAACAGAACGCAATCGCATTGTCTTGATGCTATGATTGGCGAACCACCAAGGATAGGCGACGAAATGTTCTCCTTGATTCAGGAAAACTTGAAGCAGACGACAATTCCCGAGTTGTTTCTGAAAGTTCCAATTTGTGCCACGAGAGAACGCTAGCAGCTGAGTGAGACGCTGGTGTTGTTATTGCCCTGACGTCACGCACTACTTTAGACCTACTTTTACTCCTGGGTAGTATCCATGTGCCAGGTAAGAAGATCCTTGTGAAAAACTTTCCACCTTTCAAAAAGAACGCTATTTATGTAAACACAGTTGATAGGATAGTACTAACACGTCAATTTCATTAGGGAAATGTCATGATAAATGTCAGAACGCACTATAGAGGGAAAGGCGGAGTGTTTTGGTTAGGACTATTTCCTTGGTGGATGGCTCACCTGGAGGAGGTGATGCGGCAACAGGCAGTAAAGTGGGGAAGCTGTTGGCCGTGACAACTGAACAAGTTCTCATGAGGAGTGAAACTGTGTGGATATATCGCTGTATACGGACCTGACGGCATCACGGACGTCGTCCCCTCTGTGGGAGGGGATGCTATGTAGTAATGTGCGCACTGGAAGCTTATCATGGGATGTGTTAATACTAAGTTAATGCCAGAGTCGCCCCCCAAAGGTGGCGGGGAGGTAGTGGAGACCGTGTATCCTCCCGGCCATGACCCCGACAAACAGCGAGGTAAGCCCGCCGCCGGAGGCCGGGGCCAGACCCGGGACGGGGGCGCCCGGTCACAGGGGGGCCAGGATGGGGAACAACCTCGGACTAGGGGCAAACAAGGCAAATACAAAGCCAAGTTTGACCCGAGAGTTACTGCAAAATATGACATTAAGGCTCTCATTGGGAGGGGTAGTTTTAGCAGGGTGGTGCGCGTGGAGCATCGTATCACCCGGCAACCTTATGCCATCAAGATGATCGACCGAGTTCAAGGCAAGGAGGTGTTCGAGAGTGAACTAAATGTGTTACGGCGAGTCCGGCACAAATACATCATCCAGCTGATAGAGGTGTTCGAGTCCCGAGACAAGGTTTACATGGTGATGGAGCTAGCAACGGGAGGTGAGCTCTTTGACAGGATCATCGCCAAGGGGTCGTTCACTGAACGGGACGCCACGAGGGTCCTACAGATGGTCTTCGATGGCCTCAAGTACCTGCACTCTGTGGGTATCACTCACAGGGACCTCAAACCAGAAAACCTTCTCTATTATCACCCGGGACATGATTCCCACATCCTCATCACAGACTTTGGCTTGTCTGCATGTCGGAAAAACATGCACGAGAATATGATGAAGACAACGTGTGGTACGCCGGAGTACATAGCCCCTGAAATCCTGGCACGTAAACCTTATACGAATCAGGTGGACCTCTGGGCAGTAGGGGTGATCACGTACATTCTGTTGTCAGGGACCATGCCTTTTGACGATGAGAACAGAACAAGACTATACCGGCTTATTCTGAAGGCCAAATACAGTTACTCTGGGGAAGTACGTATGCAACTCATGATACTCCTAAATCAGATTAATCATCACATATCTTTAGATGTCCAACTATCTGCCTCTTCTCTGGGTGTGTCACTTCCAGGGTCGTATCTCCTCTGTGGTAGATCCAGGAATCTATTACTCATCTGTGCTCCTATCATAGGCTAAACCCCACATTCACTTTACATCACATTGAAATACCTTATAGATACTGCAAGGTCCAACCTTCATGATTGGATTTAGAGGGGAGGTGTATAAAAAAACATGAAAAGATTATAAAGATCCAATAACCATTGTTGAGGGTCTAGATAGGGGGTCCCCATTTCCCTTGTCGATTTTAAGAAAAGCCCATGTCAAATGTCACTAAATTTGTATTTTCCTCTGTCCTTGTCACTAAGCTCCATGTCACATGTCGATTTTATGAAAAGTCCATGTCCCCTGTCACTATCTTTATTGTCCCATGTCCTTGTCCCTAGAAGCTCCATGTCCTTTGTCGATTTTAAGAAAAGGCTATGTCACACTATCGATTTTAGGGGTCTAGACCCATATTTTAATTGTTAAGTCATTAGCTATATAATTTGTAACCATTATAGCCTTAGGCTAAGCTCGATGCTATTGAGCAATACCACTTCCCAAAGAGACCAAACAGAACCCATAGATTCCTGCATCTGCTCCTACCATGTCGTCTCTCATATCAATCACTATGTCTTCTTTCCTTCTATACCTTATTTTATTCTAGGT
This sequence comes from Acholoe squamosa, assembly GCA_949317995.1. NCBI lineage: Eukaryota > Metazoa > Annelida > Polychaeta > Phyllodocida > Polynoidae > Acholoe > Acholoe squamosa. The sequence continues at coordinate 71,169,842 of OX439038.1, forward strand.
GTGTGAATGTGTCAGGTAGGTTAGCACCTTAATAAGCTGTCCTGTGTGTGTCTGTACCACCCTATACCCCTGGGTGCTATAGGCCAGGATCATCTACTACCATACTGGATTACGTTTACATCTTCTACGTACAGGAGTACATCCTGAATCCACCTGGAGGAAATCTTCACACAGCACACAGAGCAGCAATGTATTAAATTTCCTTTCCTCAGACAGGTCATACATGAGAACCCTTCATATTGATAGTAATGCAATACCGTAAATGATATTTTCTGGCAATTTGTAATCAGATATTATATTTCTTCTTCAGTGAAGAGACCACTGGGTAGGATCATTTGATATTAAACAAAGTGCATGGAGAATTATATAGATCATATATTATGTGTAATACTTAGAATCAGAGGATGGTTAACTAGAAGAATTCATTACAGATATTCAGGTTACTACAGGTGTACGCGTAGGTTATAATATGCAGTGTCCTTGGACCTGGCATTCATACTAATGTCTCTCGTGAATTTATAATTCTTACTGTAGAGATAAATGTATATGGCCTAGCCTATAGGGTATGATTATATATCTAAACTTGGGCTATGTATATTCTGTCGATCAATGGTTCGGGATCCAATAATGTCATATAAATAATAGATGTCATATTGAGTGAACCACGCATAGCCATTCAAAACGGCTCTTCAAAACAGTGTAGCCAAAGGAAAGAAGGGAGAGGAGAGATAGAGGGGAAGGCAGAGATCCTAAAAGAAAACCTGGATCCTTGTTCATTTATGTGATACCATCTGCACACATACCTATAGGCTGTGTTGTGTATATAATCCCAATGTTATACCATACAGAAGCACAATAGACATGGTTGTCTCTGCCCTGGGTAATGTATTAGTTTGTGGACGTGGTCAGGAATAAGAATGGGTGGCGCGGCCCCTGTGTTGTCCCGGCAGCCACTGTTGTGTTATGCAGAGACATCTCTTGAGTTAGGGTCAGTATGTGGCAGCGTCTCAGAACATCCGGGCATCTCAAACTGGGGTCTTTATTGCTGCGTCTCTGCTCCAGTTTCGGGACCAAGCTATACATACTGTAATGTGGCTTTAAATTCTACTGAGCAAAAAAAAATCTGTCCTTGGACTCCCCATCTGCCCAGCAATGGTACCTGAAGATAATGCCGAGAAAATCTGTATAAAATTCCATACAGAATGTATCCCTATGAATCTATGCCTGAAAGTAAACCCGAGTCGATGTCTAAAAGGTTGCATATGGATATTCAATATACTTGAACGGGGAATCAAACAGAAGTAAAAGGAGAAAATGTCCTTTCTGTTGATATGGCAATCTATAAATAAAAAAAAAGGTGATGCAACAGAGATATATACCAGTATAGACATCTGGTTGAAGAGTGCATCTTACTTAAGGCCTCCTAGCGTTGGTATGTGGCATAGTCTCGGAGTCTAATCTCATGAATGAGACATCAGCAAATACACGTTTTACCATAGAGCTTCTCACTAGAAACCTGACACCCTGAAATGTTATTCAAATCTAGATCTCGGCGAGATGGTGGTGCGTGCTGGGAAACCTTTATCATGACAAAGTTTGGTTTTTATTCGTCTTTAGCTCTATCTCAGCTTAGTAAACATTCAGATGGCTCTGTTTATGTCCTGCCCATTCTACTCTGTTATGGGTACATGTACTCAAATGATGCACCCTAATTCCGAGGTTCGTTATCGAAGATTGCTCTTTTTTTCAATACGCTTTATTTTACCATGGCCCTGTTTTTCCCTATCTTACGGACACATACGGACTTCCGTATGTTACATATGGACGCCTGTATGAGGGAAAATCACATACGGGGGGGGGGGTAGGTGGTATCCTAAAAGTGACATACGGACCTCCGTATGTGACATATGGAGGTCCGTATGTGTCCTATTGTCCGTATCTGCTATGAGAAAGACAAGCCCATGTAAGGGAGTGGTCATTATTTATCAACAGGGGGGGGTGGTGGGTTTGAGGGGGGGGCATAATATTTACAGACCCCTCCCGGGGGGGCTAAAAAAATTCACCCTCTTTTTTAGCAAAAAAAGCCCGCGCGCTACTATAGATCAAAGAGTAGCGCGAAAACTGTCGGGGGTACAAAAAATTTTGACTGCCGTCAAGGGGGGGTGGGCGTAAAAATTTTTCGTGCGTCCGCGCGTAAACCAACCACCCCCCGCCCCCCCCCCTTGATAAATAATGACCACTCCCTAATCATTGTGAGGTAATGGAGAGATGGAACAAGGCAGACGGTCGTTGGAGAGGTATGAATAATAAGAGGCCTGCACTCATCATCTTCATAGTGGCAAAAGGTTTTAATGCATTATACCAATTTGCCGTCAAAGACATGGATAAATACAGCCCTATGAGTCCTTTCATTAAAGAGTTGCAGTCATATATCATTTCGACGGTAATGATATTGCAGCTTCCTGGTGGGCATATAACAAAAAAATCTCACCAAGGCTGAATTCGTATACATGTATCACAATTAATTAAGATTATATTTTACCACCGTCCAACACCTAAATGTCTATGCCTATAGGGGTATAAGAATCAAGCTGTATTGGACCTTTTCTTTGTAATTCGAAAGAAGGCAGCCAACCTGGATAGAAAAATCCACAATGAGTGGTATTAAAAGAACCACAATGGTCCCTCTGAGGAACCCAATATGAATATAGCCACATACATATGAGGACCTATATTTGTGTAGTACTATCCAAAGACCAAGCTCAACTGGTTTGGCCTGTGGGTGTACTGGAGGTGAAAGGAAGGGAGGGGAGGGGGGTACCCTCGACTTTCTCTAACACAATAGGTGCTATATATGCCAAGCTGCCTGTTGCGTGGCCATTTTCTCAACGCTTATTTGCCCAGGATCACTGCCACCAACTCATATACCACCGAAAGAAAAGTCACTTTCAATGGGCTGCCATTTTGCCCCCTAAATGACATTCGCTGGTTCCTTCAGACTGATCCCATATTCCATTGGTAAGGGTGAAATGCAATTCAAGTCTGATTTCATAGTTTCAAAAAGGCAATTTAGCTGCTCAATTTCTATCACCGCATAGCCACTACATTGATCAGCATTATTACAGTCGATCTCACAGTGCTACCAACCTCCCCCCCCCCCCATTCCTACGACTCCCAGCTTGATCCCACGGTCTAAGTATGAACTGGGGCGTCGATCCCTCTAAGCCCTCTTCCATACTCTCTCAGTGTGGCCGAGTTTCATGAGAACACTGCCAAACTCAGAACAATAAACCTACTGGTGGGCATCTGTGGTGGCCTCTTGGTCCCGGATCTCTCTTAATCGCTGCCCTTATTGTTGGCAGTAATGCTTAGCCCCTGGTGGCACCCACTCAGTGCACAGAGCTATAGGTTAAATGCTATTGTGTGACTTAAGCTGCAATATTATATATTGGTAATGGCCACCCGCCCCACCTTGGACCAGTTCCTATCCCACCTCGAGAGATCGGTCTATTCTCTGACCAATCTATGTATTACAATAAAAGCATGAACTAAAACAGACCAGGTTTTAGGTACTGGAGAAATCAGTAGCTATATTTGAAGGTAAATGCACATATTCAATCGCTTGTGTCACACTTTGGATATAGAAAAGATACCTAGTCTGTGGATAGAATATATTGTTTCTTTTTAATTGGTTAATATTGTAATGGTATACCGATACCATCTATGTATTACCCCTATAGTTCATATATTATGTTTTACATGTCTGATGATATTATTCATGTAATGGGACAAGATGTGTGGATAACTATTGTAAAAGATGTGTTTACTACAATGTACTCAGGTTCTACTTTACCTCATTGAGTCATGTTTTGTGGAGAAGTAGTGATAGAGAAGTATGACACTGCCTTTTGGTTGTTGGGCCATGGTACTGCCTACAGGTATGCACATAGCAGACAGGTATACTAGAGGTCAGCTGCATACATGTGCATACGATGTACCATTAAAGACCACATATACTTTGATGCACTGCATAGTACCTTAGTATATTTTGCAATTTGCTCTTGAAAACGCACGAATGCAGCCCTGATAAGTAACTATAATCAAGGTTGATGGAAGACTGTCAAGGGTCTTCATGGTATATACAGTGCAGCGCTGTCGATCCGACTCCCTAGGCACTAAAGAGGCAAAGGAACATGAATATGAAGACATGTATTGCAGTATATTAAGGTTTATACTTCGTGTGTAACTCATCCTGGCAGCCCATGCTATTCACAACATAACAACCTCCTTATACCTGTTAGACCACTCCCCCATACACACAATAATCAAATAAGGTGACTCATAAAATTGATCATTTATGACAATGCATTAATTAGTCAGTTGATTGGCCTAATGGCAAAGAAATGTTGTGAAAATTTTAAAATCACCCATGATGGTTGTGCTGGATAATTTGTCAAAGAGATGTTGTGTCTGTGTCAGCTCAAGACATGACCTGCAAGTGTATTATTCCGCCATTCTAGCCCAAGGGTATGTTATAATATAGGGCATTAACATATTAGGCTATGGAGGCCGCCATATTGGTTAGGCCCCTGACTCCAGAGCAGGGCATTCTTGGTAAATTTATTATCAGTCTCAAGAACAAGCGTCAGTGATAAGACTGATAGGCTACAGCCTGCCCCTTATCTCAATCACCCTAAGTACCTCTCTATTGTTTCAGGTGTGAAAGAAGGTGATAACCCAGATAAGAGACAATGCCCTGATTGGTTTAACTGTTGTTTCAAACAGAAATTTCAATGATCTATTGCTCTTTCATTTCAAATATTTAATCCATTTCTAGATCAGCTAAATAAAGCTATTGCTATGTAGTACCCACACATATGATTTATAAAAAAATCCCATGGGTAGTAATTAATTGACAGGTTGTCAAAAAAGACTGCACAAAGAGGCCAAATGGTCATCTAGCCCCCGACTACATGAGCCACCTAGCTGAACCTCTTAGTACCAGCAATGTGCTAGTCCCGTATAGCATGGTTTCAATGTGACGCACCACCATAATGACGAATGGATATGAACTCTTAAGCATCATTGTAAAGGGCTATGCCCTCGTACTCCCCCATCTTCCCTTGTAATAACTTGCCCCAGCTTCCTGCTGCGCCCCAAAGTGTTTGCCAACTATTTAAGGGCACAAAGATGCCACGATGCACTGTGCATGTATTCACCTGCATCACGTATGCCGAAAATGCTGAACATTCTGGGTCGATACACTTGGGATCAGCATTCATGAGGCAATAGCGAGTCACTCGCCATTGCGATATTGATACATGGTTTATGGTTGTAAAGAGTAGAACGTCTTGAGATGTGCTACCATTATTAAAGGGTTTATGAGTTCTACCTGAATCTCGTTTTTCAGCTGACACAAACGGTGCATCTCGGTGCCTGGGACGCTTTAAATAACCACCCCTGGGTGTAGGGATGTCATCGATATCCTTAATATCTAAGTATCGCCATTATTAAAATAGTGAACATTGTATCGACATTACCCTTATATCAATACATGGTAATGTGACATTGAATAGAAAAGAAGAAAATGTTCTTGCCTATTTCCCCAGAGACGGTGTTAACATCTATATATGATTATTTGGTATCAAATTCAATCTTACCCTTATAAAAGACCCATAAAGTACATAGGGAGAAGGCAGTACATGTGCATAATTATATAACAATAAACTTCTTTTCAAAAAAGAAATGTCGATCCTATGGGATTGATACACTCCTGGAGGGTCAGCATGATGCACTGGCCAAAGTAGTGCCAACAGGCAGATCCGGCCAGCTCTAGTGCTGCATTCATGCATGTATCATGACATCCAAAGGTTACTCTGCTTTAAGGCAGTCTGTAGTCCTTAAAGGTACAGTATATATACTAGATAGCGTCGGGATAATTCTAGGGCTTGTATCCTATTAGACAATTTGGCGACTTTGCTCATATTCTGATTAACCAAATTCAAAATTGATTAGCCAAACAATTCTTTCACATATTCAATCAATAAACCTTGGATAGAGATTAAAAAAAAAAGAGCTGCATTTTTTCCATTGATAATGTCGGAATGAGAAAAGAGAGGCCATCATTTCCAAGTCAACTCCAAGTCAACAATTTGGAACATAGGGGCTCTGGGCAACCTTACTAAAACATAGTTTTCAGAAAAAAATGTCATGGCCATATTCACACATGATCAAGAAAAAGAAAGTCAGCCCTTTAAAACAGGTTCTACCATAGCAGTGTGGAGCTGGGCAGGGTGACCCCATAGAACCCCATGCCAACCAGAATGATTGAGTCACTGGGCAGGTGATCAACTGCCCAGTGCACTACTCTAAGACCAGAATGCTTTATTCAATGCTGTCCATAGAAATATTGCTTAATTTTCCATTATATAACTGAATAGGACGTAGGAAACTACATAGAACACTGATCAGTGCTCAGCCCCAACACACACAGGAGTGATCAGTAGAAATATCTTTTCCTTGTAAGTGAGACTTCAGAATGAATGTGAGCAAGGTGGGGGATGTCTTCCCCAGGGATGGCTTTTGGTATCTCCAACAGGACATTTTTCAATATCTAGAAGCCAAATGGTACTAGATGCAGGGTAGTAGGTAATGGCATTATAGAAAGTGTCTAGTCGTACCATCTTGGGAAATGCCTTCCTGATAAAAATCTTACCAAGACACCCCTCCAATCTCTGAAAAACTGGAAAAAACTGAGAAGTTTGCAAGTATGAATGATTAGCCAATTTGACGAATTTTGAGAGTCTGGCACTAGCCAAATTGAGCTTGGATTCGCCATTGGCGATTTGGCGAGTGGCTAGCATTATCCCTGTACCGTGTAGGTAGGTGGAGAGATAGGGGAAGGGGTGGATCCTGTATGTTAAGACGTGATCTAGTTGCCTTTGTCAGGCACTTCTCGTCATCCCGACCGCTGCCAGACAGGTATAGCCCTTACCTGGCCTGCTGCCCAGCCCCCTGGCAGCCACAGCCTTAGCCTGGTCACCCGGTGTATGCAGGCCTAGAGACCTGCTCTATGTAATGTGCTACATTTATCCCTTTAATGGTCTAATCACTATTTTTATCTTTTATAAGGGATATGCTGTGTGAGGGAAATCCACTTGTAAACCTATCATCAGTGGTTCCATTCTGGGGTTTTCAAATACTTGATAAGCGCTGATAACAACTATCATTATGAGAACATGTATAAGTTACATGTATAAGTTACATGTTTGTATAGGGAATGTAATGAATTATCTCATTTGTTGTTAATGAAAACTGGCTATACGTCACATCACATCTTGAGCAACTCATCTCATCACTAGACCTACTCACATCATGATCAACATCAAGTATATATAAGAAAATTCTAATGGCCAGTATTGAGATAAAAAGGTACCTTCTTTAAGACTATACACCAGTTACACAATCCTTGTCTATGCGTACACTGTTTGCTATGTATACTAATGGTCTGGTAGAAAAGGGAGTTTGTTTTCTTGGTCAGCAGGCAGAGGAATGTGGATCGCCACCTCCCCCCACCCTCACTGGCTGCACCTCAGGCAGCACCAGCTCATCAACCATCTACCTAGGTTTATACACTTTTACTGATAACACCCCTCTCTCACCAATTAGGCCAAAATACTCATGTACCAGTCTCATATGTTAGGCCACCCTGAAAAATATGTTCGTTTCCTCTCAAGAGGCCTGATGGATTATTTTGTGAGAATGGGAAAAAAATTTCCTGACTTCTAAAAAAAAGTTTTTTTTGTCCTTCAGGCCAAGAATCTAAGTTTCCGATCACAAAATCTTAAAACGTAATGACAAATTCCCCCAGCTTACAATGACAAATAAAAATATTTCCCCCCAAAATTTTTTTTCCCTCCCTCCCTCATGGGTCTGAAAAATCCCACCCTCTGGACAGGAAACTGACATACTTTTAAGGGTGGCCTTATTTCATTACTCCAGTACATCATATGAAAAGAAATTACAAATATCAAATAGGTAGAAATTACATATAACTTTGTCACGGGAGTGTGAATGATGTATACTTTACAACCCCCAAAGAAATTTGGTAGACTTCAAATGTTTACCGTCAAATTCTACTTAAATTATAGACTGTAGTAGACGAAAACCACGATTTTTTTTTAACTCACCTAGCACAGGAGTAATCGGCGATGCCTAGGTATTGTTATTAATAAGACATGCACAAATTGTAATGAATTGTTAATCATGGCAGTTTAATGTAGCCCAGAATGTTAGAGCCAGTGTTTGGTTCAACTTGGTTTATGTAATGAAAATCCCTCACTATGAAGCATTTGCTGGTCTGTGGGAAGAAGTAATAGCAATTGTTAATCGTTCCTCTGGTCCCACTTTATCTACCACCAACACTGCTACCATGGGATACAATCGACCTGTTAGTCCCCTAATAATAAAAGAACACATACAGGTACTGGTGTTCGACCGTGATCAAATAACACTCCTAATCAATATATACTGCCTCCCAACTCACTTGACCTTACCACACTCCGTGAGTCCATTAAGCATCTATATGTGCTATTAAATCCTGACTGGGCCGGAGGAATACATGCTTGGAAACCGCGATATTTAAATCCTCTCGTATATAGCTAAAGAAAGAGTGATAAATGAAATAAAAAGGCATTCTTATGATACTGTCAGTTGTCCATGATGTTATATTGGAGAGAGCAGAAACCCTTTATGCATATTATATAGAAGTTAAAAAGGTAATGAAACAATGAGAGAACAGTTGCATGAAGTGTTTTGGCACTAGATAGTGCGAAAGTACGGTCATGTACCACTGTCATGAACCAGAGATAAGCAGCAATCCTGACTCTTGTATTGCTGTAGTTACTGACCCATATCATGACTTGACATTAACCATCTAGGTGCAGTCTGGAACTGTTAAAGGTTTGCATCACCATTTTCATACCATTTTCATTTTTGCAGTACATTAGTTCTATACAGTTGGTATGACATGACTCATACAAGTAGCCGCGGTGAGTTACTCACCAGGCCTGCACTCATACACAATGGTGACCAAAGAAATTTATCACTACAGCAGTACAGTACTGAAAGGGCCACCAAACAGAGGCGTAGGAAGCAAATCTTCGTTGGGGGGGCCCAGGGGGTCCCCACCCCAGCCACCATAAATTACCAGCTGCCCCCCCCCCCTTTCCTACGCCCCTGCCAAATCTATGTCAGAGATAACCTGACGATGCACTCTATGTACTGGCCAGAGAAAATCGTGACAAGGACACACTGATAGCAGGTATCTTTGTGATGGTCAAAGGACTTAGGTCCGGTAAAGATAGCTTTGTCATGACCAGAGGGACCCTGATTTTACACATTACACTGATCATAGATACTGGGCCCTGACAATATCGGGCATGGCCTTGTATTTATTCTCAGAATTGACATGGAAAGGGGGACGTCCGTAACCCTGCAATAAGGGTCCATTTAACAGATTGCATGATGCACTGCATCATGTCCATTGTCATGATACCAAATAATGCAACCCAGGCGAGTTACTCATTAGCGCTCTATTCATCTATCATGTCATCCCTATCAATACTGTACTACTTATTACTACATCGTGATGACAAAGAAACATGAACTTGGTGACACCATGTAGTCCTTACATGGTTAGTATTGTGATAAGAGGACTAGTGATGTGTGAGTGGTGTTTTTCTGTTTATAGTTGTGGTCTGGGTCTGGGACTAGGTTGCTGCTGCTGCTGCTGCAGATGTAGAGTTAGTGAGAAGGGGTTTGTATGGTGTTTCTTTGAGCATTATTCCTTCTATGCTTCTCACATATATTTTCCAAATAGTAAAATTCTGGTAAGAAGGTACTACTAAGAGGGTTATAAAGGATCGAAGACACCGGGTACAGTGTATCCCTGTTAGCTCACAGAACTGATCTAGTTCTGTGGTCAGACTTATAAGCACCAAGGCAAACACACTTTTACTCTGAAGTCTCATCAGCCCCACTAGCATATTTGCATAGTCTTATCAGCCTGTGAACAGTGGGGGAACTGCTGTGTAGGATGCCGCCCCCCCCCCCCAACAAGCCTTCGTGAGGCTGAACGCAGAGTTTAGCAGTAAGGGGCCGAGGTGTGCCCATGACGAGGACTCACCATGTCATTGTACTGCCTGCCGCCGTGCCCTCTCCAGGGGTCACCACCTTCACCCTTAGGGTACTGGAAGTAGAACACTTATCTAGGTCATACAGACGCTGCTCCTGCTACCAACCCTGTTATTCTGCTAGCGCGTCTAGAGGAGTTTGAGAAGGCGTAAACACAGCAGCACACCCTGCAGGCGGCTCAGTGGCCCTCAGTGGTCTTTTATTTCATTTTTTACCAGTTTTTAGGACGTAATAGAGGTATTATTTTAACCATAAAATGGATGTAGTAGGCCTAGATGCTGGGAGATGGGGAACTAAAGTAACGACCGGGTTGATCTGGGAGTGGAGGAGTATAATAGACAGCACACCCATTGGACAGTATATCTATAGGGGGTCCGATACGATAGATGAGCACCGTCCTGTAAAGGTTGGGCTTTCCCATCTCTCTGTTTTCAATAAGTCATCATCTTCTTAAGACGGAGAGATATTACATGGCGCCAGAGGATGGTTGGGGGGGGGGCGAAATACATAATGACAATGTGTATTCTCATCATTTATATTAAGCCACTTTACTATGTCTTTAGTTTAGATCTCTGTTTTCAACAAACCATTATGATTATCCTTTTAAGATGGAAAGATACTAGATGGCACCAGAGGATGGTTGGGGGATACACAATGGCAATGTGTATTCTCATCATTTATATTAAGCAACTTTAGATATTAAGATATATCAAATCTAATGTGACTTTTAAATTTTTTGAGAAATGATGTATGTGCAGATATCCTGTTGGGAGTCCTGCAGGGTGAAGGTGTTGCCCACAGGCATATCCCAGTAATGTACCATAACTCTGTCTTGTACACCAACCCCAAACCCTGTACTGTACCACAATGTACCAGTCTATTGTCCCTACTCTAGGCCAGCAATATCATGCCATTGACACAAATGTGGTACCCTTTTGAGAGAAAAAAAAAAAAAAAAAAAGTGACTATTTTTTATTTTCATCCGGGATGTTGTTGAGGAGCTCTAGAGAACTATTAAATGGGGGTAAATCCATGGCCCTGGGCTGCTGAAAATATAGTCTTAAGCCCTCAAGGATGCTTCCAGATAAATGCTGGCGAATAAACTCGCAATGGTTAGCACGGAGCATGGATAGAACACTGGCAAGTTGACTAATAAATACTGGTCACGGCGAATGTATGGCTCTCAGTGGTTACAGACATGTAACCCTGTTGAAAGTATTTAGTGGTGGAAGTTTTAGGTTGTGGTGGTTGTGACCTAGTGAGGATTCAGCTCACACACACCACACCCGGCCCTGCCTGCCTTCCTGGGAGCTTACACAGAAACCTGGAGTCACACCCACCACTCACTTACCACTGGTAGAGCTGCTCTGAGCTGGTCATCGACTTGCTCAGGTCTTTGCTTATGTAACAGCACATATATTAGACTTTGTCCAAGCCTTTAGTTATGTAACACCAAGTAGGCCTACATTAGACGTGTCCATGTCTCCAGTTATGTTATAGAAAATACATATGCAAGCACTATTGTGATGCCAAACTACTAGAGGGAGGTTTCAGTGTTAGCATGCAGGGATGTGTCATACTGCGATGTATATCTTATAGCAAAGGGAGCGTTCAACAATTACGTCACTGCTTAGGGGGTGGGGGTGGGGGGTTTGGGTTCCTCTATATGTTCCATACAAAAACAGTGACAAGGGGGGTGGGTGGGTCCTGAAAAATGCCTAAATACCGGTGACATAATTGTTGAATGCTCCCAAAGGAGATAGGTCAATACAGACACATGTAGCTCAAATTATGATACCATTGTAATATTATGGTCACTGAGACAGATACTGCATTGGACCAGGATTGGTTCACATGTAGGCCTTATAATATATTCATGTGGAGAGATCAACTAGAGTAATAGGCCGCCTATTGCTAGCATAGACCCGGTCACTGAGATACATAGCCTCATATATATTATTACAGATAGCTCCTGTTATGGCACATACATATCCATGTATACGGACTTAGCAGGATTAATTATTAGCCAATGAAATAATCTCAATGATTCACTGCGTTCCTCTCTGGGGCCAACTGGTACCCATATGATAGGTCTTATCAGTAGAACTTGCTGATAACGTGCTCCAGCAATGGCGGCCCCCATGGGACAACCTGCTACCTCGGAATAGGTCAGCATGGATGTATGCTATTATACCCATTTGTAGTCATGTTTCATGAATGTATCCCTGACGAGTATGGTAAACAGGGGTACATCCATGAATCATGGAGAAACTACAAGGGTAATATACACTCCTGATTGGTCAATATGATCCATGAATGCAGTGATGGAGGTTCCTAAAGGGTTAGGGTCTCTTTTCCCAGTAAACTACAAAGGACGTGACCACCATTCCTGTGTGTCGTCATCATCTAGGACAATAACAACATGTCTACTGCCCCACTGCCCCCTGGCACACCCAGTTCTAACCTGACAACACACATGGAGTAAGGCATAAATGTACACACATCATGAACCTTACAACGGCTATAGCCATGAGGTGGGTTTTCCTCTGCAGGCCGCCATCTTGATCTACTTTTGTCTACGTTCAGTCACATCATGTGACATGATGGATTATGCTGACCCCTTTCAAATAATATTGGGAGCGAGATAACCAAATGACCATGCCCTTAGTAGTAATGGAGAATCATATAGGCTCCAGTTGCATTTCTATTTGAAGAAAAGACAATGCTTCATCATGTCAATGGCTCCTTATTTCCTCCTATACTTATCACTTTGTCTCATGTCCCCTGACAAATTGGCTAGTGGTTGGCTGGTATAATAACCATATACAATGCATGTAGTACATAGTAGTGTGTGACAGGATATTGTGCCACTCTCCTAATCCTCTCAGCTTCTTGGAAAATGGTAGTTTCCCACACGGAGGTTCTAACTGTACAATATATAGAGATCTGTATGTTAGGAAATGGGAAACACAACTCTGATATTGCTGAGGTCACTGTATATCAATGTACAAACAAAAGGACTTTAAGTTCCTATTGCTATTGGGTAGAGTTTACCAAAATCCAATCAGCCTGTGCTAACGATAGTTTGAAACTAATTAATTGTACTGCCTGGTTAAACCGAATGTTTTTGACCTGAAAATATGGTTATCTTCAAATTGCAACTAGACTTATTTAACCCGAAAAGAGTTATAGGAGACGATTAGGGTCCTCTCATTTTCAGTCATTTTTGTGGTGCAAATAAGTTTAAAAAAAGATGGAAATTTTATATATAAAAGGGAGAATTACTTATTGAATTTGTAGTGTCATTAAAGGAGGAGATGTAGGGGTCTTGCAGGAAAAGGTATTTCAGTACCAACTATTGTAAATTTTGAGTAATTGTCTATATTCTACAGAGTCAGTTGGTTGGCAGCCATAAGACACTTTTTGCCTCCAATGGTGAAGGTATATGATCCATGTAGCAACTGTCCTGCCTTTTTGGCAATGTGGTGCGAATAGTCCAGTTTTGGCGGGTGTTATGCGAATAGTGGCTTGGTGGTGCGAATGACCTGGGTGAGTAGCATCTGGTCCTCCAAGCAGATGTCTTGTGAAAGTATAGGACTATAACACTACTTAACACCTGCTTGGAGTTGGTTTCTGTCTGTGAATGGGAGTGCTGATGTCAGACCAAAAGCTAGACTTGCTCAAGGCTATTGATTTTAATTCTGGAGAAACAATGTAATGGAAAAGACTATCAAGTATAAAGGGGCCAGAGCTTTGGGACAGCAGAGAGTCTAACTAACTGCAATTACCTTAAATTCTCTGATACAAGCAACATTACCTGCATTACTGACCTTGCAATAAACTACAATTTTGATTTGATTCAAATATGATACGAACCTCAAATCAAAGAATGTAAGGTACATAACATCTGCCAAAAAATTTTAATTTTATTTCTTATTGTGTTACGAGCAATGCACATTGCCACCCTATATTTGTCAAAGAAGAGACACTGAAATTCTCAATGAGTAAAAATATAATATGTGTGCAGAGATGTGGCACAGCTGGTATATGCAGTTCATGATCTTGTTATGAAATGCAGCTTCTTTTTCGGTGACACACTCTTATCATCCCACTACTCAAAAGGAGATGCATTTTGTAATTGCTCATCCAAGTCCATGCCATATTTCTAAAGAGAGAAATCTTCACTCAAATATGAGTGGACTAAATGTGTAATGAAGCAACAGGTCTTCCCTCCCTATTACTGTGTATACCACTATAGCAGGTCCATATGGGTAGGCAGCCATCTTGTCCCCCATGGCAACATCACCCATAGCATCTTGCTACATTGTATACCATATATGAATCACTTTAGCCATATGGGCAGCATATGATAGGATAATCTCCGGAAACCAGCAGAGGGACAATTTAATTCTGCATAGTGGTGCTATTGCTCTCATGGCGCTGCACTCAATCTGTTAGAGTGTCTGCTGCTTAAATGCACTTTTATGGCAGCTGCAATTTTGAACAGTTTGCAGTGTGTAGTTTGGTGACCGTGTATGATAATAACCAGTAGTAGCCCCACTGTACGTGTGCCCTACCTTCAAGGTCTTAAGAAGCATACAGCTGAAGATATGGGGGACCAAAGTGGGTCTCCTTAGAGGGTGTAACCAGGCCTGTCCAGTTTTACAAGGCCTTTGTTCCCCTTGTACCCCCGGTTCTCTTCTCCACCTCACCCTCCAACCCCACCATCTTACACACGCCATAGCACTGCATGGTACTGGGTCTGTTATCACCAGTTTAGCCAGGTTTCATTAATCTCTCTAAACTACAGCATTATCCCATCACTCTATTCACCACTACATCTGAAAATATATATCAAGAAGCCAGTTTCTTCAACTTTTTCCAGATTTTACATTTTTCTTTTTTTTCTGCCAAAACATCATGATGTAGTAAAAGGTGCATATATATGTGTAGTGTGAAGACAGATTTCAAATACATTTATAGCCAGGGATATTGCTGAACTAATCATAATCGGGGGGTCACCTAAATATATACATAGGATGTAGTCATGTCTACAATATTCTTATCTTCACTGTACTGGAGCTAGTGATCCTATGATTGGGTAGAAGGGGTGGGGTTGGGGTGTGACAGCAAAGGCAGTCGCTGTACCTCATCCCTATAAGGGAGCGTTCATTATTTATGGCCGGGAAGGGGGTGAGCAAATGGAGGGGGGGGGCAGATTTTTTTTTGGGGTATTCTGATGGGGGAGACACTTTTTTTAACCTATTCAGAGGGGGGCAATCCTTTTTCAAGGTATTATCACTTTCGCAAACCTCGTTGTAGTCTAACTATGGATCAATGAGTGGGACAAAAAAGATTTCGCGCCTTCGCCGCTGGGGAAACACAAACCTCTCTAAAGTGATACTCTCTCAACAGTTAGGACAAAAAGCTATCCCCACCTTGCTCAGACCTGTTGCCTTTCACACATTTGGAGTGAGTCTCACACATTTGGGGTAGTTCAGATGTAGCAAGAGTTGGCAGTGAGCTTTTCCTAATTTGGGGGTCATCTCACACTCTTACACATGACACATGAGAGTGTTCTCCATGATCTTTGAGAATTCTGGGCTTAACCAAAACTTGGGAAAACTGTCATCTACCATATATCACAAGATGTTCAAAATTCAATCCAGTTGGCATGAAAAAAGACAATATGTAGCCATTCAGAATGCTGTGACTGTGTGTGAGATACAGGCAAGGGTTATCACATGGGTGTATGTACCAGAATGTCCCTTGGCTAAACCTATGAGGCTGCTGTTTCCAACACCACCACCATGAATTATGAAGCATTTCAAGTTGACAGTGTTTCATCCCAAGTTTAATGAAGGAAGATATGAGGTTTAGGCAGTGGTTTTGATAGGCGTTACTGGTAGTCAAACCTGTCGCTTTCAATAATATGGTTGTTGCAGGAAATGCCATGCTGATTAGCTCAAGTACCAGTGCATGAATTTAAGCCAAAATGACCAGCCCTGCGAACACAAATCACGTGCCTCTGGTGTCGGGATCAGTGTTCAGAGGGGACAAATGACCATGGCCAAAGTTTGCATCAGACCATATATAATATTAAGTGTGGAACTTGACCCTAAAGGTTACCTACGAAGGTCTAGGATTTCTGCTGTTTTCATAGCAGACATTCTTGGTTGGTCGGTTGTGGGCTCAGCCTTCTTCAAACCAAGGGAGGGGGGGGGGACACTTTTTTTCAACCTATTCCAAGGGGGGGCACTTTTTTTCCAACCTATTCCGAGGGGGAGGGCAAATTTCTTTTTGGGGTATTCATTTCGCCAAATGCTCGCCCCCCTCCTGGCCATAAATAATGAACACTCCCTAAGTGTTACCTTGAGGCTACAACCTCCATCAACCACCTCTATACTCCTTTGTTCCGGACAGGGGAATCATCTCTTAACCCTTTCAGGGTCACATGGCTCTTTATTAAATAACCCCTTGTCATCACAGTGCAATTGCATCTATTTTGCATCATGCCAAGCCTTCATTCTTCAGGGGGGCACTGGTCCACATGTTGCTTGAATCCAGCATTGGCACAATACTCCACAGGGTGGAAGGAATATTAAAGCACTATCTAACCCTTAAAGGGCTTTAGACATGAGAGGTTTGAACTGGCAGGACAGGTAGGCGGTAATTGTACCAGCATGCGACCATTGTAGGTGAATGCCTATAGGGTCTCCCTTCCCCACCAGGTATTAGATAAAATAAGATACATGGGGGTAGTCCATCTCAGGTCTGTAGGCCTCCACTTATAGCTATCTGACCACCTATTGTTCCCTGAGACTATAGCAGATTATTCTCAAGGTATGCCACAGTTCAGATTGTATCACTACATTCCAGATATACTATAGATATGGGATGTGGCCATATGTCTGTAGGGCTATAGGGATTTTTGCAGTTCCCTCACAGGTATATATTATAGTCTGGCTAAACAGCAACTCTTATGAGAGAAGGGGGGGTCAAATGGTGGTTTGCACAGGGTGACCATTTTTACTGCCTTACCTCAGGAACATGGGAAAGGCGGAGAAGTGGAGGGCTGAGAACTATAAAGGCGTTGTTTCCCCTTTCATGCAGAGAGGCCATACAGGTTTTATGGCCTCCGGGCCTAACAAACCATACCATTTTTGATTGTCCACCAGGGCGTTGTGCCCATGCTATTCCTGACCGTGCAGCATACAAGGTATACACTGTTTTGTTGTCTGGCACACCTGTATAGGCTACATTGTTATAGGGCCCAATGACTTGTCAATCCTTGTAGGCAGACATCTGGTCTCCACCCTGGAGAAACCATGGAGGCTAGAGGTTTTACACTCTATGCAGAGAACTGATGGATCCTGTATATATATATAACCATCAGTTCTCTCCATAGAGTGTAAAGACTGCTACTGATGGTTCCTGTATATATACAGGAACCATCAGTTCTCTCTATAGAGTGTAAAGACTGCTACTACATAGCATCTCTGGTGCTGCAATTGGTGCCAAAGTATGTGCTGCATTGGCAATACTCTGGCACTAAGGGTACAGTCTACTATCATTTTACCATGGCTACCATGGTCATGCTACCATGGTCGTCCAATTGCTGCTTTAATTTAACAACACCTACCAGTATAAAGGGCTGCATGTGCTATCTTGATGAAGCACTAGTCTACAAATTATAATGTTAGATTTGCTACTTGAGATGACACTGTCACTACCAACCTAACACAGCAACTGTTAGTATGCTTGCTGAGACTTAACGCAGCAACTTTTAGTATGCTTGCTGAGATTGCTGCAATAACTGGCACGTAGCTGCAATTGCTTTCATGACCAGTTGATATGCATATTATCCATGCATATAACAACAATTAAGACGATCTGACCCCCCAGTCAGTATTTACTATGGTGGTGGTGAAAAGGCACTTGCAACTGTTTGCATATTTTCTGCAATTGGCATGACTGTGGTTGCTAGCAGATAGCTGCAATTGCTGACATGACCAGTTGATATGCAATGATGCTATCCATATATGTAACATCAATGAAGGCTGGCTTATTTGTCAAAGGCTCATCCCCTGTTTGATCAGGAATAGGCACCTAGGGGCCTGGATTGACTTAAATAAGAGAGGTCTCACCACAAAGGTACAAAGGGAACTATATATGAATCCATATCCCACCCCTGGGAAGGTGAAACATCCCCTTTAAGGTGGCAGCAATTTATAGCCTAGGCCAAAAAAAAAAAGCTTTGTTTCCAGTTACCCGACCGACCCTAGCAGTACAGGGCCGACCCCTACACTATTTTTTTTTTTTTTATTTTAGAATATTTGAGAATTTTTTTCCTATTTTTAAGAATTTTCATCAATTTTTCATGGATGCAATCCTTGGATGTACAGTTGATAGCTTTGTTAGGCATCGCTTTTGCATGTTTTTTTTCACATATCTCATATGTTTTAATGTTCTTTCTGTGATTTCAAAGAATCATATAGATCTGCCCACACATTTCTATACAAAATCAAAAAAAAAAAAATCCGACCTACCGACCCTTGGTATTTGACTCATGTAACTGGAAACACATGAATTTTTTTTGGGCCCTATGTAAGTAGTACCCCACTGTTACTGCTTTGTCCACCTTCCTATTGTATAGACTGGGTGTGTTCTGTTACCAGTTTAGAATAAAACTGACCACACTGGCCTCTAATAACTCTTTGGCATCATAATGATGTGCTTTTGAATTCATGATGTATCAATGCAACACTTGCCACAACCGCATTCATACATCATGCTGACGCTTTGAGAGTGTATCAATTTGATTGGGTCAACATGATGCACAAATGCAGCTCTGGTAATTTACTCACAGCAAATGGGCATAATATCGTAGTGCACTATTTAGCACTATACATGTAGGTAACCTAGGCCTACACTTTCAAAGTAATGAAGTAACCCTTCTCTATTTATGTAGAGAGCAGATATTGAACAAAGGAGAAACATATAAAACTGTTTAACAAATTTAGGCTTTACCACTATGAACTAAGTAAGACGATACATACATTCATCCACACATAGAGATCCGTTGACTTTTGGTAGAAAAAATATTGTTTTGCCAAATAGGCTTTAATTTTTCAAAACATATTGATATTAAATCTACCTGTGTCTTAGTGCTGTCATTATACTATGCCATCTGTCTGTACGCCAGGTGCTATAGGGCTGACTCGGGATACATTATCAACCAATGAGATAAACCCCTCCATTAACTGCAGAATTTTGTGGGTACATTATGTAACACCTGGTACCCATCATGCGGGTAGTTATCAGTGCTTTTCTCGCCAGTTCCCAGATCACGCAATGGCGGACACACAGGACCTCAATCCTAAGACCTATAGAATCTACAATAGGTGGTAGTCTATACCTGTGTTTCCATAATTACACCACCTGGAGCAGGGTCCTCACCTGTTGTCTGTCTGTTAGTCTCCTACAAGAATAACACTCTTTTAGTCCACTTATGGGTATACAATGCATTTATTAATAATGGATATGTTCCCTCAGTGTTCCTAGGCCATAATGATGCAACTTATTAACCCTTAAATTGCCAGAAATCGCTCTTATGCTCTGTATATGCTCACTGCTCGTCCAAACAAGATACACGAATATAATCATTAGTGGATCTTCCAGTACTGCATTTAAACATCGTGGCGTCAAAGATGCATGAGCCCTGAGGAGCCTGGAGGCATTATAGATTAGATAATGAACACTGCCCTCATTAAGTGCCCCGGTTCTCCATTACTGCTCACACCTGACATGTTGACTTACTCCCACTCTAATTGTACACTGCAACACGTGGGCTGCTGTTGCTAGGCGCCAGATGACAACATAGTTATACAGAGAGAAATGTATACATGTTGTAGTATTCATTGTAGTAGCAAATGTGTGACTGGATATTGCTCCTATGTTAGAATAATATTACCTCAAGGCTATGGGGAGTCTTGGCTGTTGGCCATTAAAGGTTTTAGTGTTTCATCTAATCCTTAGCCCTTCAGTGGTAGCATGATACCCGATGTCTTTATGTATGTCTTATCCTCATTACAATGGTGTTACTTAACTCGCCAGAGTCGCATCATGGGGAATCTTGACTTAAGCTTAGGGTAAGCAAATGCATGGATACAAGTGAGTTACTCGCCTGATTGAAGCTGTGTGCCTTACTACAGATATAGAATGTATATTACATGGCGTTGTGAACCACTATTCCTGTCTTGCACTATTACTCAGTGAACCATGACCATTATTTCAGATTATGCATAAAGGGAATTCAGTCAAGTTTCGATGCATGACCACTAACTTTAGAAAGCTTTTTGGTCTCTACAACATACCTTTATTTGATAAATGAAGAAAATCAGACATGTCTTGCGTACTGAACCAAAAAGACATCATTTTCCCCACCATATAAGATGATTTATTTATGGTAAAAGAAAGGGGAAAAAAGATTTTGTGTGTACTGTAACTTTCCCTATTGTTTAATTAGGGGTGGGGGGATCTGCTACAACGGAAATAGTTATAACCTGAGGCGCAGTGTACAATTGTGTATACTACTACTGAAGGTGACCTCATCATAGATTCAACCAATCCAACACCAAGCTGTCAAACAAAAGGCTAATTAGAGCCAATTAACTGATCAGGGTGACAAGATCGGCCTCTCATTAAGTGTGGAGCAGATATACATCAGGGTAACTCTTTGAGTGCAAGATGATGCTTTAAAGCATTATTCCCACATGTCAGTTTAGTGCAAGGCTGTAGCCTAAGAGTGTGAACACACATAGCTATATTGCTGCTTCTTGTTGATCCTACTGTCAAAGGGCTGGCATTATGTATAAATGCAGGGATAGGCCTATGCATCCCAAAATATGAGCACAATGCATCAAATCATGATGTGGCCCTAAATGTGTTAAATGGGGTGTACATACCTGCACCCCCACCCTTACCCCAATCATCTCACTCAGCCAGCTAAATCAGGGTCACACTCTACCAGAGCCCAATTTACACTGTCACTCTGCTATTCAGACTTTCTAACCCAAGTACCCATCCCTCTGTATTTAACTTAAGAACGCAAGGTGGAGAAAGATCAAATTTGGCATTTCTTTTCTGGATGGAGATACTGAGACCATGTCACACCCGAACGAAATTTGTATGTCTCTTTCTTTTTCAAAGGACTTGAGAAAGTAAGAAATGCCTTTGCTAGATTTTGGGTTTTTTTGTTGTTTTTTTTTTGGGAGGGGGTATTTATTTTTGTCTTTTGATAAAATGATATAGACAAATATGTCAAATTAAAAGTTTTATTCTTTGAATCAATGACTAAAAGTGCTCTTTTTCCGTAGAACGTTCTCCTGGGGGGGGGGGTATTTATATTTACAATGTACTTTTCTTGGTAATACCCAATATGGATAATGTGCATGTGATTTTTCCCCCTGTGTAGGGAATGAGTCCGATTACTCCATCTAATAGCTATTTGTGGGTAGGCCTCTTCATACCTGCTGTAATTTATACTCATCATGTACATTACAGGAGTTTAATATATGTGACATGTACTGGGAGAAGGGGTCTTATTGCCCCCTGCACTAAGCCCCCTTTTCGCAGATCGTGTCACATATGGTAGTACCACTCCAGTGTCAGTGACCCAGCTTTATACATGGGGTAGATTCACTTCGAGTCAGGCATCTACAGTGGCGGATCCAGGATTTAACCAGGGAGGAGGTGCGGATCAAAAAGAAGGGGATGCAACCCCTATTTTTGAGCAAAATTTGGCGAGCAAAATATGCTATTATCAAAACTCTTTAAGTGCTGACAAAAATGAGGGGGCGTGTGCCCCCACGCCCCCCCCCCTAAATCCGCCACTGAGTCTATACCTCCAATCAGGCACATGATTTTTACTTACTGTCCCCTCTAGCGCACACCACTGATCCTATCTTGGCCATTAACGCTATGGGGAATAAAATAACTGGTAGTGCTATAGGCAGGTGATCTCATCTTTGTATACATAACAAACCCTTGATTCAAGGCCAACTGATGGCCGTCAGTCACTGACAGATGGCATAGAGACAGTATCATTAGCCCTTTAATTGTTTCTAGTTCTATTTGAGCTAGGAGCATGATTATTTGGTTCACTATTAATCTCTAATCTTAGATCAGGTGCCTCTAGCAGCAGCCTGATTGGGATCACCTGCCTATAGCACTATATACCCGTGTATTTTATTCCCTATGGTGTTACAGCCAAGATAGGATCAGTGGTGTGAGTTAGAAGCACGTGATTTCTGTTCAGAAACCTGATTTACCAGGTACTCCCTAAATAACAGCGTACTTTACATGCTAATCTTACCAAAATCATATAGTATTAACGTGCACATGCTGTATAAAGTAGTACAATCTATGGCTGCAGGTAGTTACTACACTCACCTGGCCATGAAGTATACATGTGTACTGACAACAGACGCAACATTAACGTGAGGCAACGTGACGAGTAACCATCTCTCGACACCTGTAGAACCTAAAGTACATCTCACAACTGTTGGCACTCTCTGGCCACAATCTACTTTAAGGGCCAAATGCTGCCTCTTAGCCCATGTTCTCTTTTTTTGCCATGGCACACCAAAGCACTTTGAAGGGTGAATCAGCCCTGTAACGTTGTCATGGTAGTTGCCAGGTTTGCAGTCTTTAATTTACTCTTGCATCATACAGCCTGATGACAAAAGGGAAGAGGAAGTGCATTAAAGTGCTGTGCCAAACCGTCAGAACTTAGCATTGTAAAGCACGCCAACTGCTACTGAATCTGACATCCACCTGCAATTTGCAGCCAAGGAAATTAGAGAAATTGTGTGTAATGTGTTTGACCTCTGGCCCCAGTCTTGTTAGAGATGTATAATTAGACCAGTCACAGAAAGTAATAAAACCTGATACAACCATGTATCCTCACTACGGTGTCACTCACTTCAACCTTTCCATGCCTTGCGTGATAATTATCTACTCTCAATTTTCTTCTCTACATTATTATTTTTGCATTTAGAGATCTAATAAGACTTCTTCTCTGTCAACGACACCCCCCCCCCTTCCCTTGAATTCGTCTCCCATGATGTGGAAATTATAAATGGATAGTATCAGCATTTCTTTACAAGGTCTATTCCTCATGACCTAACCAAATATATTACTCCTGGATATAGAATAGATTTAAGGCTGTAGGTTTCGATATATATTATTGTATGCGATTTCTCCTAGTGTTATGGAAGGTGCCATTGCTGCATGGATATCTTTGCTACAGAATGGGAGCACTTCTGTGACCATCCTGGCATTGTCAGTGCAGCATAAACGCAAAGCTGGTGAGTAACTGCATAATTGGAATTGCTGGGGGGAGTCACTCCTGAAGGATTTTGCATCAATGAATAATGCACTGAGTTACTCGCCAGCACTGAATTGGTGCAAATTAACCAAAAGCCTACAGCAGATATACCCCTTAAATGATTAAATAAAACCATGAGAACCTGCTATCTATCCATCTATGTCAAACTTCTGAAACATTTTAACATTTTGACTCATGTTTAGATACATCCTACCTACATGTAAAAGATACATCCATGGGACAACCAGATCTGTAGGGGCACCCTCTGATCATCAGGGGAAGGAATGTGCTTGTTGACATTGCGAGTGGAAAATGTCCATGTCCCAGTGGTCAAAAACCAGTCTGTGGGTAGGTTTACAAGGGATGCTTCTAACATAAGGGGTTAAGGTAGATCCACCATGAGGCGGACAGTTAGTCTGGCACTTCGATCTGCTGCTATTATTGCATTTAAGCAGTCTTCCATTGGCCATTCAATTTTAAGAAAAGCGCTTGTCCATGTATTCCTATCTACAATACACAACACAACACTACATTTCTTGGTTGAGGGATCAGATTGCAGAAAGCACTTACTCAAGGTATGTCTCCGGTTCATGGTGTATCTACCCTATATTATAGAGGTGAGTGGCAGGCCGCTGTGTACTGGAACATTTTGGACACCATAATGTGGCTTGTATTAGTTTGAAATACAACAAACTAGGACACATGGCTACATGTCTTTAATACACGGTATTGGGATTTCTTTGGCTAGTGTTTCCATTCTGGAAGTGAGCTTGTAAGCTAGTAATCTTGTTCAGCAAAATACTGATGGTATTAACATTGGCAACAGATGATCCAATTTCGGACAGATTACCGAGTTACCGGTTATTTAGACAAAGCGCATGAATGAAGAATGAAGATGATATGCTATAAAGAGTAGTAAAGTATGGATTGCTACTTTACTGAAAATAGTATAGAAAAGAATTCCTCTATTTCTATGCTAAGAATGATAATTTGGAAATTCTTGTGTATACTGGGTACAGCTTGAAAGTTCACTAGATCTATACCAAGAATATTCTAGCTACGTCTTGTAAAACATTGTGTTACCAAATACAGGTGCTACATTTAGGTCATGTACCTCTACATTAGCCTCCAGAGGACACAAGTAGCAGGCTGACATATGATAATTGTCGGTGTGAGACCTAAAGATACCTGCGGCCATTTGGAACACACTAACTAACGCTGTAAAAATGACCCATATTGAAGGAAAAACTCAGCTGAACCCCACAAAAAAGGACTGCAATATACCTTGAAGTCTAGTTCAAGTGATTTCCAGAGAGCAGTGAAATAGGAAGTATTTGAGGTACAGTGCACCCCTTGATGTTATATAAGCCTAATTAGAAAACAAAATGATCCCCTTGCATTTAATTGCTCTTTCCTTTGTTAATTCTGTGAATGTTATACTTGCTGTAAAGATATAAAAATATAATTGTCCTCGAGGAAGGTTTTCCAACCAGTCTTCACAATATCCCGGTATGCTGGGGACTTCCCCCTGAGAGCTGACCATCTTCAGGCTACAGAACAAAGGTTACACACGGACCATGGGAAAGTCATGTGACAATTCATTCTAACGTCTTACTAAGTAACCTCAAAGTTTTGCGAAATTCCTGCATGTGAATTAATGGGAGTGGCAGCTTCAAGATAACACTCCTCACCTGTTCTCATTTAAAGACAGAAAGTCGATTCTTCAGAATGTCAGTTATCTAATTTACTAAGGAAGTGGTCATTTTTTTAACAACAAGGGGGGGGGGGGGTCGGTGAAATTCCGTGTGTGCGTGGCGAAAAATTTTCCGTCTCCCCCCCCCCCGAGGGGGTCTGAAATTTTCCGTCTCCCCCTATAATTCTATAGTCTCATGCAGGCTTTTTTGCTCAAAAGGAGCGAAATTTTTTTTGTCCTCCCCCAAGAGGGGTCTGAAATTTTTTTGCCCCCCCCAACCCACCACCCCTCCCTGTTATTAAAAAATGAACACTCCCTAAAGCTGAATTGCTGCGCGTTTATCAATGATCTATTGATTCATGTTACAAAAAGAGACTAGAGACCTCTACAGAATGGCACAAGGTTAGATTCACCTTACATCGGACATGTATGTTGGTAACCCTCTTGTTGCTCATTAATACTGAAAAAAATATATACTTCACAAATAGCAGATTTGGCATGCATGAATGACTTTAATAGATCAGTGTCCGACTCAAAGTATCTGTCCGATTTATGGTGAAATTACCCTGCGTTGGTCTGGGTGCATCCTTATTGACCGGAGTGAGGTGCTTCCTGTAGAGATCAATGGTACCACCACCCCTCCTGTATGTAGCCAAAATCAAACATAACTGACAAGGATGTACAACCCTCCTACGCACCCTGTATCATTATATGAGGGCACTGCTCTGATGTGAACATCTAGGTATGTTGGATGTGGAACCAGGATCCGATACTTGGGTACATTGTATCAAGAGAGCCCAGGCAAGGGACAGGAAGCAGAGTTATAAAATACTGTAGAAATACAGAATCAGAAATGATTCATTGAAATAGGGGTTGGAGGAAAAACATTTCAGATTTTTAAAAGCAAAAATGCCACAATAGGATGCCATCATTTACTCTATGGCTTCTGTGTTGACGGAGGTTGCTGTGAAATCTAGTGTCCTCTAGATTCCCTTCAACTTACCTTCCACCTGAACTGCATGTGTTGGCCTGATATCAAATGTCTTAGGAGGCATACATTAAGAACATCCTTCTTCTTGAGCAGTTTTACTGCACACTCTCAGCCAAGCGAACCAGTATTATAGTGGATTGCTTTTTTTGCGGGTCTACACTAGGAGTGCATATTTACAATTCAGACTGAGAGTGCATTGAAGGGAGGTGGCGACCAGCAAAATACTGCTCCCCCATACTACACGAAATGACCATGTAAGACCATATATATATATATATATATATATATATATATATATATATATATATGTGCGTACTGATACCCTACATACCTGTAGCTGCCCTGAGCTGCTCTTTAACCGGAACTACCGGAAGTGGACCATATATATTAAGCTATTGATGTCTAAAAATAACCTGCTCCTTCCTAGAATAGCTCTCTTCTGGGTGCTCGAACTCCCCGAGAAAAAACATAGAGGTGTATGGTAATGTTTGTCTCTGAGAATCTGGCTACATACGCCTTTGGCATACTTGTGTGTGTTGATGAAAATGCATGTACTAGTAGTTCCTTTGATCTCTGGTGACAAACTGTTGAATGGGCACCACCTTAGCGTTTGTGACCTATTTGCAAGGGAGTGAACTCAAGGGTATATCAGCAGATATATAAGCAAATGTCCATTATAGGCGGAGTTGAATGCGGACAGGCCTCACCAAGGTGAATACGATGTAAATTTATTCCCTGGAATGGACATTTGCATTTATGTCATGGCCTAGGGGGTTATTTTGCCTTTAAATAAAGAAAAACAGCTCAGATCTGTTCAAAATCCAAGATGGCGGACACCCATTGAATACAGACACATTGTATTCAATGCCCCCCATTGAATACGGCGGTTCTAGTACTAATCTATAGTGACGGTCGTATCAGCCATGACATAAATATGCGTGTTTTACATTATATTTTCCCTCACTTGAGGCCTTTAATCATAGCAATGGCTGAGAGATATTCAATGGGTAATCTATATACTATGTTGTTGGTTAGATAGCAGTGGCGGATCCTGGATTTGGAAAAGCAGGGGGCGCGACCTCAAAAGGAGGGGCACACCCCTATTTCTAAGCAAAATTTGGCGTCGAAAATATGTATTTAAACTCTAGTCCTGACAAAAAGGAGGGGGGGGGGACTAAATCCCCCACTGCGGTAGAACTGCATGTGCGTGTCAGGTACACAAGACTACTGGTGTGCTGAGGATAGCGCCCGTGTTCTTCATACCTTAAGATGAATCTTTAATGAATGGACGTCACTGGATGTTACAAAACACCTGATAAGTTTTGCAAGCAGTTAGCACGGGTGAACTGCAATCGATAGTGTGCCAGAAGAAAAAGGAAGAATGCTAAAGAGAGGTGTATTTATCAGATACCTGCTCTAGAATTGGTATTGAATAAGAGAGAATAAACCCCAGAGTCTTGCAATCTCATATAGGGCCATGCTGTCCAGCATATAAGACACACACACACACACACACACACACACACACACACACACACACACATATATATATATATATATATATATATATATATATATATATATATATATATATATATATATATATATATATATATAGGGGGCAGATACCATGCAGCAAGTACCAATGTATTTATAGCCTCTTCCTCTCTGTGACTAAATAGCCTCGAGACTGCTTCTTTTACTATGACATGTACCCCAGTTTGATAACCGTCTTTAGAAAGACCTTGTGTTGATAGCACATGAAAAAATCCTCATTACAAGTGATACACCCGGCCCGGGATAAAAGGGAGACACTCCGCCCCTAGAAAATAGTTAGTTCAGTGTAGTAATAAAGCGTACGTAGACCTCGTACATTTAGTGGTAATCACAGTTTTTACTGACCTCATTTTTGGGGCTGTCATTGGTGGGAGGTAGAGGATGAATGGTGAAATATTATGGTTTCTTATTCTCAATAGAAAAACTGCACTATTATCACCACTATCATGAGAAGCCTCAATCAAGAAGGCATTTATCCTAGCTCTTGAAGGGCCGCACGACCCCGCTGGCTCCTGTGTTTACCCGTGTCCTCGCAATGCATTAATCCTGTGCTAGTTGATAACTCACCATCTCTGTATTTGGAAGTCATGCCAACGTTATGAGAATCCACAAGGTCAATATGATGCTTGAATATAGCCTTGGAGAGTTACGCACCGGGGCTGCAACATGATCCTAATGCTCTAGGCCAATTCAGATTTTAAAGGGTCTTTGGTTTAATGGATGTTATTATGTGAAGTAAAGGCAAGGTGTATAGAATCTGGACAGGAGCCTTTCAACCCTTATAATTCATCGTTGTACAAAATGTGTGTGTGTCGGGGGGGGGGTCTGATTTAACACAGGAAGAACGCTGTTCAGACTACAACTAGAATAAGGAAGAATTTATGTATTTATGGAAGTAGGCATTCTGGTCTCTGGAGAGGGAAAGAAGTCCTTCACAGAAAGCAGAAGAAGGAACCATGTTGTTCTTTGAGATAATATAAGAGTTGGTATAGGACTGCTGAGCCAGTGGGTGGTGGGGGTGTGGAGGGTTTGGGGATGGGAGTAAGGAGAGTAGGTCGGCTTTAAGCCGTGACTGTCAATAGTATTTTGTGTGTAGAAAATAACAGTAAACAGGAGGCGGACTTAAGGAGTGGGGGCACAGGGTGCAGGAGTGGTGGTGGTCACAAACCCTACACCTCCACTACAAAGACTCCTATTGTCTGTCACACAGGAGATCCTACCTCTAAACCTACCCCCTCCCATCAACCTTCAACTCTACTCCTACATTTATGTTTTAAACCAATGTGGGAGGAGCACACAAGTGCTAAATGAAAAAAGTGACACGCCAGTGTGTTACGATTTCAAAAGTGAATAAGATGTAATCTGCCCCCAAGACTAAGATGGCGGAACTCTCTGGATCCATTTACCATTTCCTCTTCAGGGAAATCCACCACCATCCTCTCCATGACAGGAAGCCGTATCTAGGGATCTTCACGTCGTTTCCTCGGGCCTCCCTAGCCCACTTAAAAGGGTCTATTTCTCCTCTTTCCTATCCCCTCAGGATGTGTGTGGTGCACATATGCACGGGAACTGACACATTCCTCTGTGAAATTGTGTAATGTCGTTCTCGCTATGAATATGACCTCAGCTGTCGAAATGGCGTTAAACATCTATTACTCACTCACTCACGTCGTTTCTCGTGACGTGTCTCATGACCAGATATGTCACTAATATTTAGTTACCCTATAGGACAATCGTAGTATAGAAGAGTAGCGGACTGTAAAAAGTGGAACATTATCAGTGGACAAGATGGCAGCCCACATAGTCTAAACCGTCAAGATGCTGTATACGTGAATGTGTGTTGGGGATGGAGATCTGGGATATCCCTGCCACTGGCGATGGTTGAGAGTTTGTTAGAGGTCGGGGTTGGGGGTAAGACTAATCCTACCTTAAACAAAAGGTGCTCTTGATGTAGAATCTGTAAGCGGGGTGGCGTGGGGATCATACTCGCCTTACCAGACACCCACCCCCTGCCCCTTGCATGCACCCCTCATATAGATCTTCCCATCCTGAAGGACTCTTGAACCAGTATTTGTCAAGGCTACACATGTGAGGGCTACTGTGGGTCGCCTTGTGAGGGCTACTGTGGGTCGCCTTAGGTTTTCCTAGGTCTTGGAATTCCCCATAAGGGATCGTCATCTTATGCCATATATATCAGTGAACCTATTCCTCTGTGTTGTTACAAGAGTGACCTCCTGTATCTAAATCTTTATCAGTCAAGTATGATTTACCACCGTGATCCAGATTACCATTTACTTTCACTGGATTTTGCCGGAGTCCATATCCCAGTTTCTCAAGAGTCGGGATGAGACTGACCCACCTGATGTACAGAGGTGACTGACTCATCATACATGGTTCTGGATGTCGGAAAAGGAAAAGAAATACTTGTGATTTAGTAATAGCAGACAGCATCTAGCAGAGGAAGACCGATCCTAGAGTCTGGCAAAGTCTCGACAGTTTTACGATGCAATAACTTAAGGCTAAATTAAAATATCCCTTGAAGCAAGCCTCTTCTTTAAATAATACAGCATTTGCGTCTGTAGCTAAAGCCACACATGGCTGATTTATGTGAAGGTGGCAGGCCCTAGCAGGATTTTTGGCTTAGACCAAATAGACGGTGGCCTGAGGCAGCCTCCTGTACTCCTCTCCCACACCAGGAGGTAGGGGAGACCTTAGTGAGTGCATTAGGCCTAGAGCCTACATGGCTATTTATTGAAACTCTCCCTCCAAGTTTGGGAATTTTCTCCTATCTTTTATATAGGAATGTTTATGCCTTTTCCTGTGTCCCCCGCCATCACACATTCCGTAAAAAACCCGCGTATTAGATGCACACGGGTATATGCCGCACCCTGAGTGCAGGAGAAAGTATCATTTTTGAGAGAGAGAGAGAGAGAGAGAGAGAGAGAGAGAGAGAGAGAGAGAGAGAGAGAGAGAGAGCCCGCCTCTACGCCATAGCCCTTGTTAAGGCCAATCCTATTTATAAGCGTCACGTTGAGCCGCGGCTTATAAACAGGATTTTACTGCACAGAGATGTCTCTGCTTTTTCTACTTTCTCATGGTTTAGAGAATAAACCGTTTTAGATTATGATGTTAATTTACGAGAATTGACTTCACAAGTATATAGTTCCCACACTGATTTATGATTTTCGGTTGACACCTGTTCTGCTGCAGCAGCACCATATGGGAGGCTGCAGGGTGCACTATACACTCTACCTTACCTGACATTGTCATTAAGGCACACCTGGGCAGGTGGCACTACCATTGGGGAAGCAGTTAACTCCTGTAAGGGTTGCATTTGGCTTTTGATGCCCATGATGTATGAAGTCTTGTGGCTCTTCTCACGCATCATGCTGACTCTTTGGAGTGTAACAACCATGCACAGTCAGTACTGTGTATGAAAGAAGTCCTACTGAGTAGACTGACTGCATTGATGTATCACATTCATGTATCGTGGACATAATAATAATGATAATAATAGGCCCCATGTGGCACCTACCAGCGGTGCACAGGGTTAAGGGGTGACTGGGTGTGGGGATTCCATGAGTGCAGGTTCTACAGGTGTATGGTGTATAACAGGACCGTGTTTAACACATGGGGGGCCACATAATGCCTCAAAGTTGAAGTTCCTTTGCCATCATGATGCACTTTTAGAGTATCAAAGATCTGACTCACCAGTATTACATCGGTGTGTTATATCAAACATTCAGCGATATGTCAACAATACAGGGTCGATATGATGTTGAATAGCAACCATGGAGAGTTACTCACCAGTGCATTTACGCATCATAGTAAACAATGGGCAATTTATGCATCTTGATAAACGATGAGCACAATGCACCATGAAGGGTTATGTGTTGACTGCAAATGCTCACCATTTACTCAGGTACAGATCAGGTAGGTTCTGTCACACCTGTTGTAGCCTGAGCAGCTCGTCACACCGTCTACCATTGTGTATCTAGGTCATGGATGCTACTCTCTTATTAGATCTACACCTAGAGTCTTTACATAGAGCTATTATCATCTTGACCCCTCCTATGTACAATGTACCGATATACTTCAATGTATTGGGTATATTGAAAGAGTTCGACCATGCCCTCTATCCTGTGTGAGCTATACACCCAAACGAATAGAAAGAGAGAGATGGACCCAAAATGTCACACGGGAATAATAATATATCGGTGGACCACCCCAATCGATACCATACCTTCTTCCTGTCTTTAAAGGGAAATTTGCCTCCAATGTTTTTTATAGATTCCGCCCACGGTCTACACCTCTGCAGTATATTGAGACCCAGATGATATCAGCTGATGTTTCTTAATCTCAGCCAAATATTTTAAGTCGATGTCCTCCTTTCTCATGTCTAGATCTAGGTCTGATATCCTTTTCTTAGCAAACTGTCAGTTACCAGGCATGAATCCTCTTATGTAGACAGTATAGAACAGATTAAATGGACCTAGATAGGGAGGTGTACCGACTGACCCTAGTATTATAGTCATGGTACACATATAGAAATAAAGGCTGATGAGCTAGCTCCATGTTATTTGCGTTACAGTGGAGGGGCTTTGGTGTAGACCTTAGTTAGACCAGGGATAATTAACCCATTAGGGGCCGTATACATACGTTTATGCCTCAGTGCTCATATTCATTAGTCGCCATTATACCCAATCATACAGCCCTGGCGGGTAACTCGCCTGTGCAACATTGGTACATCAGTTTGACCCTGAGTCGTCAGTCACTCCGACGGTATCATTCCAGTAAGGTGAATTTACTGATATAGCCAAAATGGGTTATACTGATCAGGACTATATTCATGCACCATGGACACAAAGCATTAGTGTAACAATGAACGCTATGAGAGCATTTATTAAAGATCCACTCTCCTAACATGAACCATGTACATGTACATAAATATTAAAATTAGAAGCAGTGCACAGAGTGCTAGGAATGGTTCTGGATCTAACCCACCCTGGTACCTCATACTCCATGCCCCCCCCCCCCCACACACACACCGATATACACAGACACAGCGGGCATAATGCCAACATGATGGGGTAGTGCTAGTTTAATGAGAGGAGCAGGGGGGGGGGCGTCTATGATGTAGTACTTATGGTGATATGACTGGTTCTCTGTACTCATTTTACCTTGGCTTCAGAAGATCAACGTTACTTTAATTAAAGTTTGTTTTTTCATAATTTTTATATGATAACAAAATCTGTGTTGATTACTCTAATGAGCAAATCTGTCTTCCTCTGTCAAAGTGATATGCACAATTCACCAATTACATTAAGTTCACAAACTGAAGATTCAATTTACAAATGACATAAGTAGCATTGAGGAGAAAATATTGGACTTAATTCAGTCCAGTGGTTTATGTCTGGACGATGGAGGTTCTTTTGGCATTGGTAGATGGCACCACTATAGACCGGAAGTGGATGTGCAGCTCCTAGCGTTCATTGTTCCCGATCCGTGATCCGTGGGCGTTGGCCCGGACCACTAGGTGTTACCATAGCAACAGAAACAGAAGTACCGGAAGTTCTGATAGGAGATGGATGGATCCCAGAGGAGGGGAGGAGCAGTCCAAGAGATGGGTCATTATCTGGGTTTCTATGGATAGAATTGTTTAGAGTCAGTTGAAAAGAATTTTATGCCGAATATATATGGTGATAGGTGTAGGTACATTTATGAAATTACTAAGTCTACGTAACAGCCTAATTATAAAAAAGCATGGTTACAAACACCTCACTGAGCTCAAAGAATACCGATGTACACGGAAGTAAGTAGGATATGGGAAAGTGATGTATTCATTTACATGGATTGGCTTGGGACACCACCCCCCCCCCCCCAAATAAAAAAATAGTTTTCTTAAGAATTTTGTCTCTTCAGTTCTTCAAAGGCTATTTCCTTGTATTGCCATGTTGTATCACAGAGTTGCTGCTGAGGATTTAGCAAAATCAAAAAGGTTTTATATTTTTGTTGTCGTCAAATGGCATCTCAAAATGTCACTGATGTGATTGAGACACTAGTCTAAGAAAACTAGTGACAACTATGGCAGACAAGAAAGTGTCCTACAATACTTTGGGGAAAGGTGACTAGATGGCGAGATTTATAAGGCATGCCGGGTTAATCCTTTAATGGTTCTTTTAGCTGCCATAATGATGACTGCAGCCCTGATGAGTAACTCGCCACGGCTGCATGCATGCGTTATGACGACTTACCTGTCACAGTAAATCAACACACCTGAGTTCCCCACTAGTGCAGCATTGTTGTATTGTGAAGAAGAAAAAAAGATGAACTTAGACGTATTTATTATATGGTCTTTAAAGAGTTAAAGACCTCCATTGTCAGGCACCCGTGCCCTAGCCCAGCTCCAAAGCTCCCATATACAAGCACACACACCCCACCTCCAGTTTCTTCATGACACATTTCAAATATTATGGCCTTTGTGTGCGGCCTATGGACGGGGAGGGCTGAGACCAGGTCTCCTCCTGTACTAGGTTAGACTTGTTGTACACCTTACATTTTATGAAATGAGAAATATGAAATAATGAGGAGTTTTAATTCAAGCAGTGGGCTGTCCCAGAAAAGCAGAATAATTTAACCATTTAAGATCCGTATGATACCTCAGCCCTCCTTGTCATAATATGATGCACCAAAGTAGTCCTGACAAGGACATGTAACTTACTTGGACTACATCCTTACATCATGTCAGCCTTCAAAGACACATTCATCATGCCAGCCTTCAAAGACACATTCATCATGCCAGCCTACAAAGACACATTCATCATGTCAGCCTTCAAAGACACATTCATCATGTCAGCCTTCAAAGACACATTCATCATGTCAGCCTTCAAAGACACATTCATCATGTCAGCCTTCAAAGACACATTCATCATGCCAGCCTTCAAAGACACATTCATCATGCCAGCCTTCAAAGACACATTCATCATGTCAGCCTTCAAAGACACATTCATCATGTCAGCCTTCAAAGACACATTCATCATGTCAGCCTTCAAAGACACATTCATCATGTCAGCCTTCAAAGACACATTCATCATGCCAGCCTTCAAAGACACATTCCGGCAGGCTCTACATGGTGAACCAAAGGGACCAATGCAGCATTAGGGTGTTGCTCCAGGAATGGGCCGTTATAGCAGGCTCATTTTATTTGAGCTGAAGTTCCTTCCATCATTATTCTCGGAGGATACTTAAACAGTATTTCCAAAAAGCTGTTATAGATGATGATAGACCAGGACTAGTCTAAAACTAGGGGTAACCCAATGTGTGGCCTGGCAGCACAGGGTGAGGGGGAGGGGTGTTGGGGACAGGAGGACTATGGTGATGTTTGTACGGGGCTGACACACTGCTTGTATTTGTTGTAGGTTGTAGGACTGCCTCATACTGGCAGTCACACCCTTTGGGCTCTTTAACCCTTTAAATGGGGCAGATGATAGTTCTAAGTCCATGTTCCTTGGTTGTCATGATCAACCAATGTAGTGCTGGCGAGGCTATTCAGCATGACCGAATTGATTCATGATGCCAGCCGATAGATTTTGCATCAACTCCTTAATTGCATTTGTCATCATTCTGCATCATGTATACCTTTGCTGGTTCACCAGTCAGCATCAATGATACCTTGGTGTATTGAGACATACAGATCAATACAAGTCATGGGCCCACAAGCTATCATTATGATCATTCAACCACTTTGACACTATATTATGTTTATTTGGCCTGATGTAGATACCACCTGTAAAAGAGACAGAAAATAGACACTCAAGTTAACATAGCTGTCCGACCAGTGTCTATGTAGATAATAATTAACTTAGATTATGTACAGTTATAATATAGTCATGGCATCCCCTCATTCTGAAACTACCACATGGAGAAGGGTTGAACGTGTGCCTGGAGGGGAGGGGGGCTCTGGTCTATGTCATTTCTACAACGTCCCTTTCTTGTCCTTGTGTGCATATGCAGCATTTCTTGGTTAATCATAATGACTAATGTTGCATTTATACATCATACCGAAATCGTACCCTTTGAAGGAAATTCATGTACACGTATTGAATTATGTTAATTCCCTGCAACAAGGTGTCTAAAATACATGTAGTGAGTGTTCCTGGGTTTTATTTGTTGGTCAGAGAGTGACATCTCTGGTACAGCAGTCCTGAAGGGTCGCCATGATGCACCAATCCAGTGCGGGCGAGTTACTCACCAATACTGCATCACTTGGTGCATTACGGTGACAAATGAACATAGACAAAACCCTATGGTCCTGAAAATAATGCATTATGGTATCCATGCGTCTCATTCTCAACTATACAGTATGGCATCAACTCA
Source organism: Acholoe squamosa (assembly GCA_949317995.1). Lineage (NCBI taxonomy): Eukaryota > Metazoa > Annelida > Polychaeta > Phyllodocida > Polynoidae > Acholoe > Acholoe squamosa. The sequence continues at coordinate 71,206,043 of OX439038.1, forward strand.
TAACACTTTTAAACAAGTTTGTCTTCAGATTGTGCTGTTTTGTGTGAGCTGTTTGGCCCTTTGCCAGTGCAGGATACCGATGACAGCGGTTTAGCTAGTCCTCAGGGCTACAGCGCCTGCCGCGTCCGCGCTGACCTAAATACGCAGACTCTACGCGGAGCCTCCCGCGGTGAGCATACACTGCAAAAATGGTGTTTAGATTTTAAACATGTTTAGGTCTAAACACGTTTAAAACCTAAACATATAGGTCAGTTAGGTGTCTCGTCGACTACACATTTAGGAAATGAACACTTTTATTCTAACTACATAAACATTTACGCTAAACATGTTTAGATGTTTAAAGTTGAGACAGTTGAATAATAGGTGTTTAGATTTAAACATCAATATGTTTAGATACTTGGATGTTGAATCCACACCAGGTAGCAGCACTACCTTTGACTGGACTATCTGCACACAGTTATAATCAATTGTTGTGACAAATGTCCCCAAATCCCATGTTTATCATGGTTTCATTTCATAGAATGTCATGTGAATAGAAAGGGTAATAGAAAATTGACTAGATTCACCTCATGCCACCATCATTACCATAAAATAATCAATAAACTCCATGACTGACACCTATTTGATGTTATTCTGGAATACATAAGGCAATATCCTTCCTGCCAAGCTGTTGTACCTTCTCAAGTCTCTCATTCTGATGCAGTGTGTAATAAATATACACGTATATAGCTGTGACTGACATCTTTGGAGACTTTGGCAAGTAAATACCTGCTGATGTCCCCCCCCCCAGTAAACGAGAAAACAAACAAAATGTATCTCTGTTTTTTAATGCATACATGTCTGCAAACTTTAACTCTCCATCAAATCATTTAAACATCTAAACACAAAAATTCATAAACACCTAAACACAAAAGTTTATATATCTAAACACAAAGTTTAAACCTAAACACCTACATTTCTAAACACTTGAGCTAAGCACATTGTTTGGCTAAACATGTTTAGGAAATTAATGTGATTACAAAAACGTTGCAAGAATATGTTTAGAGTTGTGTTTAGGATCTAAACACCATTTTTGCAGTGTAGGTGCGCGGGCGTAGTGGTAGTCCTCAGGACTATAGCTAATAATCCTTAGTCCTGGGGACTAGGTGATAGTTTAGCCCACAACTAAACTATACCGGTCAAGTCCTGGGGATAAAGCATAGTCCTAAAGACTAAAGCCTAGTCCCCAGGACTAAGAATATGAGGATATTGTCCTAGGGACTAATTGTACATTCCCATGAATTACCTTGCAGACCCCATGACTTTGTATAAGACCAGGCGCGGATTCAAGGGGGGGCGGACGCGGCGTACACCCCCCCCTTTTGAGGCGCCAAGAGGAGTTTTGAATTCAGTGAATTCTCAGCTACATGTCAGTTTTTACGGTTTTTAAATCGGACTATTATTAAGGATTCTACAGCTTAAAACATAAAAGAAAGTAGATTGCAATGCATAGGGTATGGTACATGATTCTGGGGGCGTGCGCAGGGTATGGTGCATGATACAGGGGGCGCGTGCACAGGGTATGTAAGCCTGGCGGCTGAGACAATGTATGATATATGATACTGGTGGGGTATAGATTGGGTAAATGAGCCTGGGGGATGATACAGTTTATGGTACATGATACTGAGGCCTGTGGCAGGGTATGTGATGCTGGAGGGTTATTCATGTTTGTCTTTGTGGAGCCCTAGGAATACACTAGAATGCACTATTTCCCTGTAGTTATCAAAATTTTCAGGGGCATGCCCCCATGGGAAATATCTGAAATCAAGAAACGGGAAACCTTTCTTATGATTGTGGATAACTTAGTCAGGAGAGCCCTCAGAATTCACCTTTTCCCCTAAAGATTTCAAAATTTTCCGGGGGGGGGGGGGGGTATGCCCCAGACTCCTAATACAGTCACTACAATGTACTTGCGACATCACAGGGCTGCACTTTTGTCCCCCCCATGTCCAGGGCCCAAATCACGCCCCCCCTTTCTGAAAATCCTGGATCCGCCCCTGAAGACTGTGCTGTTAGTCTCCAGGACTAAGCTTTTAGACCTGGGGACTAATTTGTAGACTCAGGGACTACTTGTTTAGTCCTGAGGACTACAAAAACATCTGCCTAGTCCTCAGGACTAATGCATGTGGTTCTGAGGACTAATTCATTGATTGATGTCTAATGTAGTTGTGACTAGGGATGTAGTCCACAATTTTAGTCCTGAGGACTACTTCTAAGTCCCCAGGACTGCTCTGTGTAGTCCCAGGGACGCAAGATACAGTCCTGGGGACTAGAACATTGTCCTTGGGACTAGAGACACAGTCCTTGGGACCAATGCCCTAGGCCCCAGGGGTGCCTGTCAACATGTTTGTACAGTCAAATAGGTATAGCCCTGGTCCTCAGAACTAAAGTAAAGTCCCCGGGACTTTTATCTGTAGTCCCTAGGACTTTCAGTGTCTTTTTTTCAGCCTGGAATGGTAGTCCTGGGGATTAATAAACAGTCCTTAGGACTAAATCTTTAGTCCTCAGGTCTGAATCCTATGTCCTTCGGACTAGATCTTTAGTCCTAGAGACGAAAGATGTAGTCCTGAGGACTAGACTTTAGTCCTCGGGAGGTCCACTACACATTCATGATGATTAGATGTTAGTCCTGACCTGTAGTCCTAGGGACTAAAAGTGTAGGCCTTGGGCTGGAGAAATGGTTCTGAGGGCTAGAAATCAATCAAGGCCTCCTCAGGACTAGACTGTAGTCCTCGGGACTACATCCATAGTCCTGAGGACCACACATTAGTGCTGACGGCTTGAAAATTACATTTTCACTTCAGTCCTCAGGACTAAAAGGGTAGTCCCTAGGACAGGCTCTAGTCCCCAAGACTAGAAACCTGGAAGGCATTGGCTATTGGAATTTCAGAAATGAGTGTGTCTCTTCTACTAGCGGTAGTCCTCAGGACTATGCCCCCATCCGCACCGCGTCTGTCTGCGCGTAGCCTGCGCGTATCTACGTCAGCGCGGACGCGACAGGCGCTGTAGCCCTGAGGACTAGCTAAACCGCTGTCATCGGTATCCTGCTTTGCCAGTCAGCACAAGTATTTGTGCACCCTCCTCTTATCCAACCAGTCCTTGATCGTTTGTTTTACAACATTTGTTTTCAGATTTCTCTCCTTTTTTATTCGTTGAGAGGATTATTCGGTGTGGTTCTAGCGAAAAAAATAGTGCAGTTGGATCCCCAGATTTCGTGTTATTGGGGTTAATATAAGGGACATGTATTTTTTTTTTTGGACATGAGAGTTCCGTGCAGTTTATAGCTTTATATAGTTTATATCTCGGGCTAAAATCAATCTATGGATGATAACCTGTAGGACTCGTGATATATATACTGATAACTGCATCCCGTGTCTTTGTATAGGCCAATATGCATGGAGTCATATTTGAAAATTTGACTTTTTAGCTCTTGCTGAATGGTGCTTTGATGCGTTATTATAATTATTTGGGCATCATGATACATGAATGCAGCCATGGTGTGTTAACACCAGAGCTTTATAATGCATGCACCAATCCTCCAATAAGGTTATTATCCACCGTAATGACTGGCATAATGAACCAATGCAGCGCATGTACGTAACCTGCCAGGGACACATACATCATGAGGAACGAATATGAAAGGCAACATACCGTTTTTAAGGGGCAAGGGGAAATGAAGATGAACCCTTGACATGTGAGCAGTATGAGATGTGACGGGATGAATGTAGGGGAGTAAACACATAGTGAGAGAACACTGCCAACTTATAATATACATGTATCTTTAGACATGTCACCATATCTATCAAGTGTATCGTGATGGAAAACTGGAGGTGGCTTGTTTAGACTACTTCACTGCATGACACAGTGGATTTAGACAACTCTGAACAAAATGTAAAGGTTCATAACCTTATTTCCTGCTACGTCTAACACGTTTTTGTGTTATTGTTGTTTTTTTTTTCTCTTTTTCTCATGTTGATAATATGTCAATTAAGAATTTAGCATTTCTATTTACCTTACTCCCACAGTGCGATTTAATGTATACATTGGGGCTATTGGGATAGGTTTATTTTTCATCCAGTTCAAGGCCACTACATCTAAGTCACTTTGAGCTTTGTTCATTGTGGTTTCATATGTAGGATTAGAGAAACCTCAGATATGGAATTGGTGTCAGGTCGACATCTGCCCACATGGTAGTTGTTCACCTTATCCTATTCACTGATTCAGCATTATAAAAGGTCATGTACGTAAAGCTTAGACCACCTGCAGCCTAAATGGCACATTCTCACCAGTGAGGCCAAAATGTAATTAGGGGATAAGTGATGGATAGATACAAACACGGTGCTTTTAGCTTCAGATAAATCCAAGAGCGAGTTAGGCGAGTGGGTTTATCAAGGAGCTTAAAGCACCAACTCCATATCTATCTATCACTTATGGCCTTTATATCATGGTTTCCCCCATATCTTAAGTATCTTCTGCTCAAGTGATGTTGTCAGATTTGGTATGTAAATGCTAGAAATGGTGGATATATTTTGCAGTTAACTCGCTGTCAATGGTATGTTTCGTTCCAGTGTCAAAATCATTTTTTCAAGCTGTGGTTAAATGCACTCCTTTTAGCTACAAGTATGCACTGAAAATGTCCATAACCATGATATAACAGCTAAAAAACGTTGAGGTTTGCCTTAAAGCTTTTGCCTTTGTAAAGTATATATCTTTTTTGCACAAAGTGTGCAATAGAGATTCCTTTCTTATCTATTTTATTGATGTATGAGAGTGGTGAAAAGATGCCTCAGTTTCCTGCAAAGACTTAGCCAAACTTGTGAGAATGTACCATATAACCATATAGCCCTTGTACCTGGCAGTAGGTGGGGATATAGGGGGAACATAATGGGAAGAGGAAGGGTGGGGGCTTCATGCTTGGTCGATCCTTGGGACAACCCCCCCCCCCACTCCAAACACACGCCTCACCATCTAGGTGATACACGTTTCACTGCTAACACAGGACCAATCATTCTATATGTAAGGGTCCTGAGGCTGATAGGACAATGAAGATTCATATAAATCGACATGTACAGGGTTCAGATTGCTAAAATCACTTTCAAGGGAATATTAGACCGTTCGTATAATTCATATGATCAACATGCAATTCTCTTACAAAACGGTTGTGGTGCAGTCTATACTTGATGTGCCAGCAATAGCAGAGCATTTGCTTACCATACTGGACCACTAGATGATGATAGGTGCGTGCTGCTATTCTCTGGTAGGGTTTTATACACGAACCCCATGTACAGGTCATCCCCTAACACACAATATACATTCAGCTCATAAAGTGGATTTTCCACTTGTTGGTGAGGACTGCTGGCATTTATTGGGTCAGTAATGGAAAGCTTTATTGAAAGCCTCTGATAGGGCTACATTGTTTATTATGATGTTATATAAGGGAGGAACGAATGGTATCTGGTCAAGAGGACATTGATATGCTGGATGTTGTCAACTTGACAGAAGTCCAGTGTACCTCCCACACAATATGGCACGCAAAGTGGTTTTACCCTTAAAGATATAAGGAGAGGAAAAAAAGATATAAAAAATAAATATAAATAAGGGCGGTAGTAAGTGGGCGGAAGTGGCTGACGGTGGCGCCCTCTTTGTGGAGCGGCAGGTGACAGTCGGTGGTAATTTGCCTGCTCCTAATTGTACATAATAGGTCTGCAGGGGGTGACAAGGGAATGGAGTGGGTGGAGGAGGGGAGGGGTCCTTACATGGGAAACATGATGAACATGCTGCCCTACCGACATTAGCAGGAAGAATGGATTCACCACGGGGCTTAACCCTGTAACGCCCCGCTGAACGTTATGGTGGTTACTGGGAGGGTGGGTGGTACACACCACTTTACCCTTCAAGAACCGCATAGTGCGGCCTTGGAATTATGCTACTTGAGGTCATGATGCACAAATGTAGTGCTATAGTGGTAAAAAGTCCCCAGTATTGCATTCGTGCACCAAGCCGATCCTCTGTCATGTATTAGCTCACTAAGTGTCAGCATGGCCCAAGGTTACTTCCCTGCACCATGACAACAGCAGGGTTCTCCACACATAGGAAGTACACGGGCGGCCCGCCTGTGTACTTTTCACTGCCGCTCGTGTGCGTTTACTGAAAACTGCCGCGCGTGTGCTTTCCAGCTAATCATAAGCTATCTACACTTTCTTGAATTTTGTAGATCGGCCTATTAGAACAGAAGTTAGGCCCAAAAGAAAAGAAATTTATGAAAAATAAGAAAAAAAAAACAATGAAAAATGTCGGACTATAGAATTGTTTATTCTCAAACTCAAGCTCTTGGGTGTCAGAAATGTATCAAGTGAGATATAACTTTCTGAAATTTTCTTGATGGTACACACGAGCAGACATTTTGACACTGCGCTTAGCTCGACCCATGAATCTGTAAATTACCTGTGTGTTTTTTGATCCTGTGGAGAACCCTGAACACATGGTTAAAATCCAATAGATGGTTAATGCAGCCCTGCATACTGTACAAGGTGGTAATATTATATGCATATAACATGTATCAAGGCTGCAACACCGTTTCACAGAGCTGTGAGAAGGTATGGTCTTTCGCTAGATTCCCACGCATTCTCTCTCATTTGCAACTGCCTTAAATTGTTTTGAGAGCTATGTGAAAATCATGGTAATGTATACCCCATTCTACTAAGGGCGAACTATTATATCATAATCCTGCTTCATATATCCCCATCCAGAACCTAAGATATCTAAACCAATGGTTAGTGTAGTCCCTGTATAGATAGACCTCTGTAAATGAATACATCCAGTGTCCTGCAGATGTCTCCCTATACCATATTGTATTATAATGGCATCATTAGGTGATCCTACCCTGCTCCTCCCTCCCTGCTGACTATGACAGACTATGTCACCTCACAGACTGTCACTGATAAATGATACAGCCAGCAACGGGTCATAATCTACTAGCTGCCGAATACTTAACACTTTTAAGGCCACATGATGCATCCAGGCTTATGTGTTTATGTCAACCTGATGCAGCAGAATGCAGTGCTGGCAAGTAACTCACCAACACTGCAGTGCTACATCATACTGATCTTTCAGGAGTGTATATGATAAGGTATTGAAAGTGTATCATGGATGCAGCCTTGGTGAGCTACTCCCCAAGAGTGCATTTAAATGCATCATGATGACAATTGGCATGATGCTTTGAAGCAGTATGTGGTTCCTCCAGTGTTAAGGGGAAAATACGTCCACTTAAACAGACAAATACACCCAGCTCACAGTCATTACCTTCACTAACTCCACTAAAAAATGGGAGTGGAGGCGACTTAAATGGGATTGCTGCCGAGTTTTTGCCCTCAAGGAACAAAAGGCTTATTTTCACCACTAGTATAGCACGCCATCATGCAACCTGGCCGTATATCACGACATCTCCATCACGTGATTTCAGCGAGAAAATGCGAGATTTTGATGTCGGTCACATTGTCTTGGCGGTTTGTCCCTGTGACGATAGGGGGGTGGTTGGGGGAGGGTGGGGTGAACAGTAAGGGATATTGTTAAACTATACCCGCATACCACCTCACTTATGTGGGAATGTTCACATGGCGACGGCAAATCGGCAAGACTGCAGAAATTGGGGCGTTATTAGACTATAGATTGGACCTGGCCACAGTCTGTTGATCTTTTTGAACAGATCAAAGGCCAAGATAAGAACCCCGCCGTCAGGGCCCTGAAAGAATGGTATATGGAGGGGGGGGGGGGGTCAGACGAGGGGTGATTTACACCTGTATCACTAACTAGCCCTTCTGTTAGGCCACTCAAAAAAACTGGTTTCTCATCACCGCGCGCATCATAAAATTGTGTTTTAAATAATTCCTTTTTACATATTTTTAGTCAAAAATCATGGTTAAAATAGACAAACATGGGCATATTTGGTATCAAATTAAAGCAAATGTCAGCAGTGCAATGGACTAGATATTGAGTCCATTTTCACAACTTTTTATAATCAGTAAACTCTCGAGTACTAAAATCAACATTTTCAGTTTCGCCCCACACATTTTTCGCGCTGATATGCCCAGAGTAAAAAAAAACAAAAAAAAAACACCCTTGTTATTTTTTAGGGGTTGGTGATGAGAAACCAGTTTTTTTGGTTTTTTTTGAGTGGCCTTATAATGTCAACCAAATACACAAAATGTGCATGTAGTGATTTCTTTATTGTTGGTATAAAAGGAAAACTGTCTTTATAGCTCGTATGCATGTTTTAGTAGATCTGTTTTCAGGCAAAGTGACAGAACAGTGTTATTGTGAAGATCAAAGCTGTATAAACAACATTGAAAGTGACAATAGACAACAGGGTCAAGTTAGTGGGAAGAATGAGTGGAAGTGGGGTTAGCGGGGTTTAATACATTAAGATGCTAGATATCTTCATAGCTTAAGATACCAAGTATGCCTATTTCTATTCGCATTTGAGTAGCTGAGATAACATGTATCATCATTGATACGCATTTGATAGATCATGGTGTCGACTTGTGGTATCCCCTTGCAGCATATTGATAAAAGTTATCAACTATCAGGAATCTGTGGTGATGAAAAGGCTGTTAGATCTCAAGATATACTTTTCATACATCACATCACAAGGTTGTTGTGTGTCAGAGAATGCTGATACCTAATAAGATCCATCCCCATATCAACAGAAGGCTCCATAAACATGATCAAGTAGTCCCTGTTGGAGGCATAATACAAAGGGGTTATGGTGGTGAAAACTCGCACCTCATCACAAGACGCACATCTAAATAGACACTGAAGAGGTTACATCCATATTTCCCTTGTCCGCCGCCTCATGGCGCCACTGCTGACGACATGCTTGGAAAATAAACACAAGACAAGCTGAAACAAACACTTCTCAAACATATTCTTTGAATAGGGGGGTGTTGGAAGTTAAAGGAGCTGCTTATTAAGTCTTGACATTTCACATAATATGCACTACCATTAGAAGAGTCTGTTTGGGGCTACATGATAATAAGCCTAAACAACACTATTATTATGACACCTATATCAATTATATATGTGAGAGAAATACTCTTTTTTTCTTGCTCTACAGAGATTATTGGATGGCATAGTTATATACTTGGATCCATGTGACATATGAAATGTTTAATTTGGATTTAAAAATGCCCGAAAATGTGAGAGTGGAGTAGGTATAACGTGCATGGCACTGTCATAGTGGTTCCCTTACAGCATACATATACTCCTAGTATATGATAATGATAAATACAGGTAGGGCATATCACTGAACAGCCCAAACATAGACCTAATAAAAATATGTAACTCATATGACCTCAACCCCCGTCCTTCCCCCACACAGTTGTTTACAAGTATGTCCGTGTGGTTTACAATATTATGACAACACGGACTATTTGTTTGTTTATAAGCACTTTGTTATCAGCAATATAATGTGCAAACTCTGTAGGATGTGTTCGATAAACTGATATCAAGACTGGCCACCTTCCTGATATGATAGCTCTTTCTCTGACCTGCCACTCCTATTATACTGTCACGACCAATCGCTATCTGCCATTGTTCTGCGTCATATTGGACTCATACATAGAAAATGAAATGAATGATTTAAAGATATTGGTGTTATATGATATTAATAATAATAAAAAAAAAGGATTTGAAGTAGAATCATATCTCTAGTACATACTACTTCTATTCAATTGTATTTTTGTCCAACACCCGCCTTTCGGCCTACACCATGTAAGTTCATTTACCTCATTTCGCAATGTTACGATTATCCCCTTTCCTATCAAGAAGCAGCAAAATGGAATTATCATAATAGCCCCTTGCTGCTTGTATGGGCATAATATATGTACATTGTATACAATACATGTACGATAGGTATATAGAGACAGATAATGGCGTATAGCCTTGTTGTAGTTGTTATTGTTCATAAGTAGGAACAAGCCCTGATGGTATTGAATAAGCAATGACAATAATGATACTTGGCTCTCAGATAAATCTGTTTATCTCACGTTGGCTGAGGGGTACAGAGCGACATAGCCTTGATGTACGTTTTTATACAACATCTTTAGATGATACCCCGGGTAGGTACGACTAGATAGCTGACTCCTTCTTTGATCCTTGTCCAGCAGCGAGACACCTTGGCCAAAACATAGACATTAGTGCTGTGTACTAGTATATAATATATGGTCAAACATTATGGTCAGCATGGTGTAAATCCTAATTCACCAGGCCTGCATCCTTGCATCATCTCCACTCTACACGTAAAGGTTTTAATATGCACTCCTGACTATGCACCAATGACATAATTGTGTATTAGTGGATGCACACTTAAAAGAAAATGTTAAACTATATATAGTGCATCTCTTGAATTTCTAACCTTATTTCAATGTTGTCTTTTGTTTGTATTGGAATACATAGGACAGGAGCAGTGACACCGTCCCTGTTGTTAACCTGTCAGCTTGATCCTAATAAACTAGGTAGTACTATATGTATACAATGCCCTGGTTGTTGGGCTGGAAGTTTGGGAGGAGGGGGTTACAGGAGAAGAGGGAAGACAGCATTTACAAAGTATAATAGGGCTGTGAGATGGGTGGCCACACAATAGTCATACAGGGCTATAGTGTATAGGAGGCGGGCCAACCAGGTGGGGTGACATGACAGTGTCCCCTTACTCACCACTGTGGCCTCATTTCACACAACAGTTTAGCAGGAATGTTTCTTAGCTCTTGTACACTGTAAAGGCACACATGAATGATGCCTCCAGGTTTATGACCATTTGCCATCAAGATGACCGAGTTCAGTTCCGGCGAATAACTCGCCAGTGCTGCATCAGTGCATCATGCTGACCTTTCAGAAATGTATCAACCATGTAAAGCTGCCATGCTCTCTAAATCCAGCCCCATCGAGTTAATCACCAAAGAAAATTGCCATAGCATACCAATCAAAGCTCAAAACCATATAACGTTCAATTATTCAGCCCTTAAAGGGTTAACACAGATCTCAAGTTAGTAGTTGTGCATGGGGTGTAGGGGAGGTTGGTTCCCCTTTGACTCCAATGTGCTGGATTACTAAGCTTTGTCCCCAACGGGCGTGGTACTTTTTCTCCTAAATTCATGTTGTCTAGCAGGCAAACGACTTTGTGGTATTGAGGAGAATTGTGAGATTTATTGCAGGTAAAACTAGTGTAGGTCCAGGTAAAGGGAAGCATGCTCCCAAGGGATGAATAGCATTGTATAAAGTGAAGGCTAGGATCCTAGATGTCTTAAGCAGAGATGCCACTTTTCCTGGTTTACCAGGAATTCCTGGTTTTGAATTTAAGATTTCTGTATTAAATTATGTTAAATTCCTGGTAAAAGGTGTCCAAAGTCCAGTTTTCCTGGTTTTCATCGGCCAGTGAGTGGCATCACTGCTTAAGTTTTGTACCTGCCTTGTTTAGGAGTAGGAACAATGGAAGTGGCGAGGGGGGGGGGGGTGAAAGAGAGTCAAAAGAAATGGAATGTTTACTACTGCGTCCATTATTTCATTTCTCTCCGACGTCACTCAATGAAGATGAAAAGGACATGCAGGGATGTAAGTCTTCAGATTTTATCAGGATTTCCTGATTTCTGAAATTGTTGACTGATGTTTATTTTCCTTATACAAGTGGTAAAGAGGGTCGTTGGGAAGAATAGAAAGCTTTCATATCAAGTAAATGTATGGCTTCCTGATTTTTGCCCATTCCTGACTTACATCCCTGGACATGAAGAGGTCGTGCTGCGAGTAGTGTGTGCCCATGCAGATGTTGGCACACTATCAAAGCATCTAGACATACTTCATTGTATCTGTCAAACTTTGGTGATATTGCCCACAGGTAACTTTCATACCCCTTTACCTTCTTCAGAAACAACCATTGTCCAGTCAACATTTTAGAAACACAGCCATTATCTAACACTGATAATATCATGTTTTGATATATCCTGCAAGGAAACTATGAGCTTACTTATAAAAAGATCTATTGATCACAGTTGCACCTTGTGACCCCTATGTTAGCGGCAATGGATTACGTGTTGTCGTCTCTTGTTGATTGCAGACGACATTTACTCAGTACTTGTAGAGATCGCCATCCATCATGATTACTTGTAAGGGCTGTAATGAGTAGATCTCAGTAAGCTTCATCAAGTCTGTACTAACCCTTCAGGTGATCCTACATAGTGATACACCCACAAAATGTGTGTCATGATGAAGAAAAGAAACTATGATACCAACAAGGCAGTAGTATATCAAGCCGACAGGGCCGGCATGATGAATGAATTCAGCCACGGTGAGTTACTTGCCAGGGCTGCATTCATGCATCATGCCAACCCCAAGGGCAAACGGCCATTGCGTACTATGCGGCCTGTACGTTTAAAGGGCTACTGACAAACAAGTCATGATAAAGCCGTTAAAGTGATACTGACAGCAACATGATGCCGCCCTTATAGGGCTACTAACAGAAACATGTCATGAAACAGTCACGTTGGGCGTGGCCACCATTGTCTCTGTTGACCACCTCAGGGTCTGCGACCTCGTGACCTCTAGACGCTGCCGAACGCTTAGTAATGTTTTATTATTGATGGCAGCTTGGCACCGGGGGTCTAGCACAATACCGGTATATTCTCTACAAGTAACGAATGCTGAATTATACACTGGAGAATGATGTGTTAGGATATGCCCACACTTACATCATTCATTATGTTTAAAATATCACTAACAACAAAGAATATATTACATATAAACTATAGTAGGAATATTCAATTACATTTACACACCTGTTATGTTTAACAGAAGAGATATCAGGTCTTTGTGCGTGCAGTTCATAGATAAGAAAATTAATATACATTCATAGAGGAAATATCTGTGAATGAAACTGTAAAAAATAAAAGTACTCTGGTGACTTTCTATTTTTTAGGTGTGCTTGACATATGGACTTCGTTATCCTTTAGATATGATATAAATGTATGTTGTTCAATGATAATTCTTTATATAGTTTGTATGATGTGAAAGTGTGCTCATTAAAAAGCAGTATCTAATCTCTCCTCTACTCTTGTGTATTTCCAGCATTGGAAGGATGTTTCTCCACTGGCTAAAGACTTTATAGACCGCTTACTGGTGTTGGACGCCAATGAGCGAATGACAGCCGCACAGTCAGTAAAACACCGGTGGCTGACAACGAATGCAGCCTCCTCATCCAACAAGAACCTCCACAGGACCATTAGCAAGAACCTCCTGGAGCGCCAGTCCACTAGGAACTCAGTCAAGTCTGCCAAGTCCACCAAGTCCACGAAGAGCAACCGGTCGAACAAGTCAGCGCGGTCACTGCGGTCGGAGCACCGGCGGGTGATGCCAGAGGAGATCGAGGAGCTACACCGAGACCCTGAGGTGCAGGCCGAGCTGAGTTCTCTGTCAGGACATTAAGGGGGTGTGAGGGAGCTACTCCTCCTCCCTCCTGTCCCTCTGTTTGAGCACTGTCTGTTGGTGTTGTTGTTCACCCTTCTCCTCATCCACCTTCCCCTGTTCTTATCCTTACTACCAGTTTCTATCACTATTATGGCTATTGTGTACTTCCAAACCCACCATGCACTGCACTTAAATATGATTATTGATGTCAAGCCTTATGAGTTAAAATACAAATATACACACATAGCGCAATAAATGTCATTACATATTGCAGAAACATACACACATAGCACAAATTATCATCAGTACATATTGTATACACACATATACTAATACAAATGATACACATTCAAAAATATTGTTCTGGTTTCAAGGAGAATAAGCTAGAATAGCAAAACATTTCTCTTAATAATTCTATTATCGATAACCTTAAGGCTAATCGACTTCACCGCAATGTAAGGTTTTATACCTTTATGTAATAACATGAAAATTATTTTGACTTATTTACAATTAAACCGTTACTAGATAAACACAGAAACATCCCTGAATGTAAATTCATTACAAATTTCAGACCAAAAAGATTCTGCATTTATGATCTACAAACATCCACAAATACAACACCACAAAATACATGCAAAGTAACAAACACATAAACATAAAGCTTTAAGGAAAAGACCCCTCTAAGAATTTTGTAATAAGTGCAAGTTAAGTTCACATTTGAAAGGAACAAGTTCAACCCTTTTCCCTCTGTCAGAAGTACCAAAGTATAACTGTAAGGTCTAAGCTCTATGGGGACCAATAGCTGAAGTTTATAATGTAACTGACAAGGTGAGGGTTGCAAAATGTTCCTGTTATATTGTGCAAAACACTTTGCATTATCTTTCTCTAGATGTGCCTGTGTGAAATCACTCTACATTTGGTTATTTCTGTATGTCCTTTGGTAGGCCTACTCTTTATTGTTATAATAATATGATTTCAGAACCTCCTTTCTCTTAATTATGTGCTTACTTCTGTTTGAAAAACTTACAACCTTATAAACTGTCATAGATAGTCAGAACCCTGTAATATGCCACTGTAGAGGGATATACTATCAGTGTTGTGCATAATGACCCCATTTTGAGGATGTGTAATAGGGGCAGTCCATTTTGGTAAAACCATGGTAGCCAAGGATCTTCAGTGGCGTCACCTGGTGGGTACTGTTTGCACTAACTATGAAAATGAAGGAGTATCCCACTAGGGGGCGTATTGAGCTAGATCTCTTTTTGTACCTACTACATCTCTTTTAATCTTTGGCTGAAAAGGTGATGACAAGGAGCCTCAAAAAGGCTGGGGGGAAATCTTAACTGCAGGCAGGGGTGGGTGGGGGAGTTGGAGAGTACGTTGGAGTTAAGGACAGGGGAATGGGGAGGAGTAATCCCAATGTGTATTAGTTGCAACTAGTACAAATATATATTGTATTGGAATTAACTGAAAGACAGGAATATTACGCATACCAAAGTTGTTTATTATCATGTTTGTCCTCAGGGGCATATATATTCTTTACCCAATCAAACACAACCATGAAGATGAGCTGCCTTAGACCTAAACACTAGAACCAAGGGTATTTCAGGTCTGTAGGGGTTTTGACGGCCAGACTATAGATAGTGGTTGGGACTGTCCAGGATCAGAGCTATAATCACTAATTCTCATAGAACAATATCTAGGAAAATCTAACCTTTCTTAACATGTCAAAGTAACAAGCAGAAATAGATGATAAAAAGTGTAATGGCATTATCACTGCAGCAATAGGAATACGTTTTTACAATTATTTTTGCATACATGTACCATCTTGGCCAGCTATTGAGTAAATGCAGGAAGTGGGAAGGGTGGGGTATTTTATAACATTGTTATATTGCACAAACTACAAAGTGTCAACCAAGTCAGCCAGCAGTCGGACAGAGTCTAACCAAAAGAGTGTACAGACCCAAGTACTCATAAATAATAATAATAATGTAAATCTCTGTAAATACTTTGTATATATATTGTATGTATTGTTGTGATTTCTGAGTGATATGTATAGAGAGAGTCCTCTTGGTTTTATCACTTCTAGACGTTATGTAATCGCTCTATAGATTGACCTTTATGTTTTAATATTACATCTACCCCAGTGGTGCTTGTACATTAAATTTCCCAATAATTTTTAAGAAGCCTTCAGTTTTATGAAACGTTTTAGAAATTCCTGTGTGTCTGACTTCCTACCTGATATAAGAGATACATTTCAAGATGTGTTCGATTTAATCCATAGACATGGATTTGGGATATGTTCATTATCTAACAGTATGTCACATTATGGTAATTGAGCAGAATAGCATCACATGTAAAGTGCAAGCATGTGAATGAATTGCACATTGCACTATTGAGTAGTGCCTCTATATAATAGTCTTGACAATTTATTTCAATATTACCAAAGATAGCATTTCACCTGTGCTCAGAATCTTCACTCATCACAGTAATATATCCTTTTTCTTTCAAC
The DNA here is from genome assembly GCA_949317995.1 of Acholoe squamosa. Classification (NCBI taxonomy): domain Eukaryota; kingdom Metazoa; phylum Annelida; class Polychaeta; order Phyllodocida; family Polynoidae; genus Acholoe; species Acholoe squamosa. The sequence continues at coordinate 71,222,043 of OX439038.1, forward strand.
ATAGGACACCCTTAAAACATGGAAAACGACCTGTTGAGGTTATAATTCACACATCTAATTTCCCCTGGCATGTTGTTCTCTGTATTTTCAGCGGCACGCGAGGGAACGCGAACAACAGCAAAGATAGGTGACGCTTCAGTTAACTTGCGTTGTCTCTCTAGTGCTATATATGGCCACCATATTGTACCTTATAGAGTTACAAATACTTGGGGTAGATTGTCATTATAAGTGTGCTTCTTCCCTTGTACAGTGTGCTGCCTCTAGTTGCCATCAAGTCTTCAAGATTTGGCCTTCTGGGTTCCTCTCTCGTTTTGTGTGATATAAGTTTTGTCAAGTTAAGATGTGTTTTTCTCGTTCAAAAAACCGGGGTTCAATCCCTTGTGTATACTTTCCTTAACTCTGTGAGGCCTACATGATGCATTACTTAAGGCCCATGTCACTTTGTCATCATGATGCAACAATGCCAGGCTGGCGAGTTACTCACTGTGGATGCATCTGACCCTTTATTATAAAATGCTGCTAGCTGAGTCACTCACCGAAGCTGCATTCCTACTTCTTGATAATGAAATGACATGGTGCATTAAAGCATTATGCTGCCTTCAAAGGGTTATCTAAAATCCCACTTTGTGTTACACTCTGTTACATTTCCTTCAGTTTAATCTACATATTTCAAACACACACACACACAATAAATGTTTGTGGTGATAAAACGTGTGCTTTTAGTAAATTTAGACTAAAAAAACTTCTATCAAATTTCACACCCTAATTCCTTTTCTTCAGACTATAATAGCACTATAGCTTGAGTTACCTGATCAAAAACATGGACTAGAAACTTTACGGGTTGGTTGATAAAAATCATAAATTGCACCAAAAGACAGTCTAACACATTGTTACAGGTATGTGCCAAAGTACTTATAATATTTCAAAACAGCAAACAAAAAAGAAGAAAGAAAACATATGATGATGAAGTCAAAGCAACTGACAAGACTGTTATCAATTTACCCTTTGTGCTTATATTATGTTAAGTTGAACATAAGTCTAAGGTATAAGAACGGACTGCGAATAGTGATGGCTAAATTATGTCTTTGTTTTTCATCATTACTTACTGTTGTTGACATCATTACTTCTTGATTTTGATAGCCAGTGCTTTGTTAAGATGAATACATCCTGGGTATTTTTACCATAGAGTATAGAGTACAGACCAAGACCGTCCTCCACACCACAGATTTAATCCTTTAAAATAAGGGCCGCCAAATTGCTTTAAAAGAATAAATACATCTACCTTCTTGCTGCATATATGAATAAAACCCTAATGAATAACTTACCAGGGCTACATACATCCATCATGCAGACTAGGTTTGCTACAAGGGTTCTCTATGTGTCAGTAAGATGTGCCAATGCAGTGCTGGCGGGTTTCTCACTGGCACTGCATCAGAGGGCCCCGATGACAAAGGAACTTGGACCTGGAGGCATTATCTGGTCTTGAAGAAAGATTCAGTGGATACAAGCTCCCATTAATTACATTTGTATCTTCATGTTGCACTCCCAGCACAATGCACCATCAGCTGATCTGTATACTGTGGCATACATTGAGTTACATTCGCCAGACATTTTCACCCAAAATAGTGTGTTATTAACACACGTTTTAACGGTCGAAACCCACTATGTATTCCTCTGGCCTGGAAACATCTACAAAATTGGTCTTTTTGCAAACTGGTAGAATCTAAGGTCAGGGAATCTGTTGCAGATATTGCTTTAGCCTACTGTATTCTTCTAGCAGGGATGAAAGTCTTCAGGGAATTCCCTGATTTCAGGGATTTTGAAGTTCCAGGGCCCTATACATTCATATAGAAACTCAGGTTTTTGAGGCGAATATTGGACCATTTCAGGGATTCTCGTGCTCTGTGACTTTCATCCCTGTTCTAGACTTCTCAGATGCCAAACAATATGGGACTTAGAGAATAACTTAATAATTGCAAGAGACCAAATTTGCAGAGATTTAAAAGCCATGAAACATAGTGGATTTTGGCCTTTAGGCTATAAAATCACTCCCATTTGCATGTCAACTTGCTGTAGTGTGAAATCTTATCAATGTTTTCAAGTATCAATGTTGTATTATGGCTGAACGATAGTGTACAATTCTGCTCTCCTTCACCGTTATACCTGGTTGCTTACATATTTATTGAGAACGTGTTATTTTTGTGTGTGATGTTATATAAGTTTGGTACGATACAATACTGTAGTTGGAGTGCTTCCCACAACTGCATGATCCACTGTTACTATAGGCTATAGTGATTATATCTACATACAAAATGCAATGTATAAAGTAATAGAATAAAGATGACAATGTTAAGACCTGATTAAAAGTCCCGCTTTTGTTTTATTATGTTCATTTAGCTTCTAGATATATATAAGTCTATGGGTTAAGTTGCATTTTTTGCACACACTTGAAGATATCCTAAGAATTGCTATCCTATGCACCATAGAATAAGGTCACGTAGGTTGTGCATATCACATAAGCCAAATCCTATGAATATCACACCTGTGCTTGATGATTTTACACATATATATACATGCATATAAAAATGACATCACTTTGACACAATATGAAAATACAATTACTAGCTGGTGGCTTAGCTAAAGCTGTGGCAATGAATACAATACACAGCAATTGCAGAGATGTACTTTTGTGTAGTTGGCTCAGGGTTCCCCTGAGTCTATACCGCCGGGTTGGCGGTGGCGTTTAAAAATGAACAAAAGTTACTTTTTCACTTTACATTTTCTATAGGAAATAGAAGTTCAACATTAATTAAATTGTTATAAATGATTAGTTCATATATTTGTCTGTATATTCATGCAAGAAAAACTAAACATACACTCATCTATTTACCATGATTATTTTCAAATAAAAAGTAGATCGATTTTTAATGACTCTCCAATCCACTTCCCCATAGGCTTAGGTCCTGGTCCGACTTTTCTCTCTTTATTCTTACATAGATTAAACAAAAGTGTCTTAATGTGAGACGCTTTTGTTCAATCATATAAGAATAAAGAGAGAAAAATCACTAACTCCAGGTGAATTGACATTTGACTTGCTCAAGTGAATAGATTTATGAGGGAGGGAGATTTGGGAGTGAGGGGGCTAGGTGTCCAGGGGGGGGGCCAGGTGTCCAGGGGGCCAACTGTCCGTGGCCAGGTGTCCGGGGGCCAGCACACCAGGGTGCCAGCATTCCAAGGTGTTCAGTAAGATAAGATTGTTAACTCGAAAGACGAGCTATAAGAGTCTGGTAAAAAAAGCACAGATTCAGTGCCTACTAAATGGCAGGTTAACAGTGAGAAAAAAATAAGACGTTTTTAGGCCTATGTTAAATCCCATAGGTGGTGCAAAAAAAAAACATTCCCGCGCTTTTGGTATGGAGTGGTGCAGAATGGCAAAAGGATATGATTTGAATCGATATGTATCATTAAAAAGATAAAATAAATATGTGTTCGCCCTGTCGTTAATTCGCATCACAAAGCCGTGGTCATGCAAATTGACCCAAATAACTATGGAAATTGGGTCAGGCATGCGCAGATAGAACCAAAATCCAGCGAGATGATCAATTTGTGGGGCTATAACAGTAAATTGAGGGGATTATTCGATTCAATTCGATTGATATTGCCAAAGATGCATGGATTATATTCAAAAAGCCATTAATTTCAAGTTTAATCGATATAATCTATCATTTCTTCATCGAAAATGCGACTTCCGGTAAGGAGGGGTTGCGCATGCACACGGAACATCAAAATTCAAAATGGCGAACAGCGAGACGATCGCCTTACGGTGCTATCGAAACTCATGGATTATAACAAAATGGAGGAGAGTTACGTTGTCTTATGTGTTTGTATGGTTAATATGGATTATTATTCAAGACCTGCTGGTATTTTGCAATGCTTATCTCGCCAAGAGAGGAGTTATTCACCAATGAAACATACGAGCGATAATGGATGCATTCTCCATAGGCATAACCATTGACAGTGATAATGCTCGAAGAAAACATGAGGTTAGTATCAGAAGGGGCCTAAAAGAAGAGATTAAGTGCCCTTTCGAGTTACTTGCATTGAAAAATGATGTCCTATATTTCCAGACTGGTGTCAGTACATGTATATATAATAGTCTCTATTTGTAAGTAATTAGTCAATATTTCGCAAGTGCTGATTTCTGTGACCCTACAGGGTTGATAGAGGGTTTACGGTACCTACCCTGAGCCTTCTCAGTTGGTGGTCAATCGGCAGTAGTTTTGAGAAGATCGGAGATAAGAGATAAGATAAGGGTCCAATTGAGGCCTTCTACTCCTGGCCCCTGGTTTACAAATCTCTCTGTTTTTCTTAAAGATGTAATTTCTATTACTAAATAGGCTGATTTTTTTTTCTATATTTCATCAAGTCATTTCCTGATTTGTTTTAGATTTTCTGTGAATTTTTCTTATAACTTATCAATGATTTTGTGACTTTGGGTAATAAAAAATGGGAAAGAATTTTCTCAGAGGTTTAGAGCCCCACTGCCTCTGCCCACATCACCCTCCCGGCTGGGGAGGTTTCAGATACGACTGACCTAGGCCTGTTCTGTGCTTCAATGCACAACGCTGAATTTTTTCTCCTTTAACATGGAACCATTGCATTCCTTTGATAAGTTCCATATTACACCGCTCTCACATCTGCTCTTTACTTTGAATGGAGTGGAGAGATCCCAGCCCCCGCAGTCCCCTTGCTTTATGACACCATCCTCGTTAGAAAAAGCACGGAAATAGGCTAGTTCTTCTTTGTGTATAGAGGTCCATGTTTTTCTTGAAATAGGGGTCTTTTTTTCAAGGAAAGGTTTGTGGATATTCAAAATAGGGGGTTATTTTCTGCTCTGAGTTTGCAGATTTCCAAATAGGGTATAATTAGACAGCTTGTGTTGATGGTATTTCCCTGATGGAAGGATGATATATGTGTGGATATAGTTGGGACATCTACTTTTCAGTGAGGACAGTCTTTTGTAAAGAAAAAAAAGGGTTTGTACAAAGATGTCAGCATTTTCTAAAAAATAGGGGTACTTTCTAGACCCAAAAAAAATCTGTGCTTTTGCTCAAAATAGGGTGTCTTTCCCTCTCCAAAATCCGTGAATAGGGGGTATATTTCAATTCACCTAACGAGGATGGTGTCAGTTTACACAGGGAGTGCGGGGGCCGGGGGAGAGATGTCAGTTAAATATCATATCACCAAACTATTTTGAATGATATTAAGATTCACCTGCCCCAAATGATATATTCAGATCGAATGCCCTTTTATCATGTGGCCTACACATCTAGAGCTTTATCACAATTCCTATTGGTTGTATACATGTGTGTACCCCTACATGTAGTAGGCTATCATAGATCCTCTGCTCATTCCCAAATCCCTCCATGCTTCTTACCGTGTTTGAACATGCATAAAGTCAAAAATCATTTTCATTTTGGTGAAATTAGATTGGCAAGCGGAGAAAACTAGATTAACATATCTATTTCCATAGATGTGTTTATTAATTGCCACTGCAAATCATCTTATTGATTTAGAAACTTTCTTGCTATTTATAGAATGTCCGTGGAATAATTATTAAAAGCCATAAGCAAGCACGCGCATGTATCAAGATGTCCTTTATTAAAGACCAAATTGATAGAAGAAAACAGGAAATCATTCTACCCTAAAGTAACCAAAGAAAAAATGGATATTTTAAAATTAATTTTAATGGACATATCATTTTAACACACCTTTTGGTCGCCATGAATCATGTATGCAGCCGAGGAGAGCAAGTGATCTGTCAGGGCTACATTAATACATCATGCCAAATCTACAGGGCTGATAATGTGATTTATCAGGCTGCAGGGCTGCATTCACACATAATATCAATATTTGACAAAAATAGGGAGTAATGCAATAAAGCGCAATGCAGCCTTTAAATGTTATATTGATACATTGTGGATAGATACTGTACAAATTGAGTGCTATGTACAAATTGAGTGCTATGATCAATGTGTGTCTCTCCTTGTGTTGTGACACAGGGTTGGCCCGTATGTGGGAGTACCTGGAGGTAAAGTCAGTGACGGGCAACTCTTACTATGAGAAGGACAACTCCATCACAGTGCTGCCCCCTGCAGAATCCAGACCACAACTAGTCACCGCCAACGGCACCACGCGCCACAAATGACCTTCGGCCTGTGATGTATACACGATCTCATCTCTAGTGTCTAGAGACTTGAAAAGACTTGAATTATCAATATTAATGCCAAAGCGAACTTGACCTTACTACAGATGCCTATGAGCTTTCCTTTTCAAATATTTGTGAAAAAAATGGTTATGAAGCAGAAAGCTAGGAGAGGCAAGATTATCGATTGAGATTTTATTGACGACAATAAATCTCATACGCTGGGAGCTTTTTAACATTGCCATACACAAGTGATATATGTCTGACATATGGTAACATAATACAATTACACACAGTCACTTGAGAATATACAGAGAAAGTCATTAGAATTGTGGAACAGAGTTAAACTTACGAATAGAGGAGATCTAATCTACTGAGCTTTGTATGTCACTGTTGAGACAGTATTATGTTGTAGGGTAAAAGGAGATATGATTTGGCAATATTTTGAAATTCTTGCAGCTAACTGCATTCCAATAAAAGAAGTAGTAGGCTAGAATTCTGTATTGCAACCATACTTATTTGAGGAATTCTATCATCATATGGCGGAAGTACCATCACTGATCATGTACACAATTTAAACAAGAAATTCTAAGTTTGAAGTTGATTCTGAAAATATTTTACACTCCATATAAAACATGAGCATACAAACACATAACAGAAATATTCAGCAGTATCATTTTATCTGTGAGATATAATGACCATATATATGTGCTAATACTGAAGACGTCATAGACTCACTTTATTTAGGGTTTATACACAAAAAAATTATTCCTTTCATCAGATGATAATCGTAGGCCACCATAGCGATGGAAATGAAATTATATCTCTCCCTCATATACTCGATGATGTGATATTGTTTTTTGTATCTCAAGTATGTCTAATGTTACCAGGCCAAAGAAAAAAATAAGATGTGTGCTTCAAGTAAACTGACCCAATATAGTAAAGCAGTGCTGGTGACGAATTCTTAAACACGTGTGAAAAAAAGAAGAAAATCATATATATATTTAAGGCCTTAATGGGATTACATTTCAAGTAGTTGACCAAGAGTTAAAAAAAGCTCTTTTTTATGCTTGACGAGGCATGGGTAAGAGAAAAGGAAAAATAAATAAATTCGACCTAGACTGGAGCCCATGGAACCTGAAACACAATTTTGTATTCATGTCTCGGCATGAGAAAGAATATTCAGATCATCATCTCGCTTTTGTAATAAGTAGAACTACCACGAGTGCGTTCCTCATTTGAATTTTGCCAAGCCATGAGTGTAACTATAGTGAACAGGATGGCTGTTTTCATAATAAGAACCAAGTTCTATAATTTATTGAATATTTAATAATTGTCACTTATAAGCATTACGGGAGTGTATCAGGGCCGAAATAATGCATGAACCAAAGCCAGGTGAGCAAACTCATCAGGCTTGTATTGATGCATTAGGAAATAGATGTAGAACTGACCAATGTTTAGATTTATAAGGGAGAGAAAACTGCAGCAACTTGTAGTTTTGTCAATGACTGTGATCCAATGAGAAATTCATGATATTCTAGTTCTCATTTGTAAAGCTAAGTAGGATGTTACTTGTACATACATAAAAGTTACTGATCTGTTTGATCTTTTGTAAAGGGAATATATTCATGAGATATAAAAGGAAGTTTGTGTAATTAGCAAGGGACTATTGGTGTGATTAGAGAGAAGTACATCCTAAACATAATGTACTTTCCTTCTCAGAGACTGTTCCGACTCCCTAGCAATGAATTAAAAAGCCACATGGTATACCTCCAGGTTTACATTCCTTGGCCGCCAATCAATGTGCCCCAAATGCAGTGCTAGCAAGGGCACCTGTCACAACTGCATTGGCTCATCATGTCAACCTGCAGGGATAGCATGAAACCTGAAGGCTCGACATGATATAAAAATACAGCTATGGAAAGTAGGTCTAGTTGTGGGGATTGTGTATATGTCATATGGGCATGATGGCGGTTAATTGGCACAAATGCCTACAGGGTTAAACCCAAACATCCCAATAGACTAAGAACCAGAGATGATGCATACATGTCAAATGGTCTATTAAGCGTCATTAAATCATGTTAAATCAATATCGGGAAGTTACCTACAAGTTAGCATATATACATAATCAACTCTTCCTAAATGGGGTCACAGAGTAAGGAACCATAATGTGCCGCATATTTTCGTTCCCCATATATTTGATTTGGGAAATCAACTCAAATGTATTACTGATTTAGGACCCTATTAAAGCAAGGTATTAGCTATGGAAATATAGCAACTTTTGTTGAGTAAAGGTGGCACAGAATTATATGTGACACATGGAACCATACGTGCCGCACATTATACCATTACTATCATTGCAGTTTTTAGATGAACTAATTCGACCCTGCCCATCTGGTTCCTTGTTTCATAAGCTGCTTTTAGCATCAATATTTGATATCTAATGGTTGATACAAAACGTTAATGTACAGGGAATGGAAATATGCGGCACATATGGTTGCTATGTGACGCCATTTCGCGAGACTTGACCATAATTATGTACCTCCGCAGCCTGTATAAACACTAGGCCCTTGGATGATAAGTGCTTCATGGTAGAATGGTATTGAAAATAGATCAATACCCCAAATTTAAGTTATGAGCACCTGTCTTTCACAGGCACCAGGGGTAATATACCATTGACATAGATAACCAACTGAGAGCATACATAAGCCTCTATGGTATTTTAGAGGTGCAGCTGACTAATAAAAGACATTCCACCATTATAACCTACAAAATGTATTCACAAATATAATATATAAAACCAATACCATACCGTCCTATAATTTCTCAGGGCCTGGATGTCTATACACTTGTACATAAAGGCACATGCCCTATCGTCCTTTACTGGCTACATAGTGATTTAGTGCATTATACCCATTTGTTTGTCATACTGTGGTCGTAGATTATTTCACGCTGTACATATTTTCGTGGATTTCACGGAAGCGTAAAATCCGCGAATTTATGTCCATAGTGATGATCTATCATATAGAATAGCAATAGCTAATTTTGAAAATCCGTGAATTCAAATACATGTGAAATAGGGCCTTTTATCAATTCCGTGAAAATTTATACCAGTGAAAATATCTATGCCCACAGTAATGCGTAAATGCAGCCATGGGCAGTGTACTCATCAGGGCTACAATTATTCACCGTGGCAATCCTTTATGGGTGTATCAACCCTGTTTAGGCTTGTTGTGATGCAAAATTGCAGTCCTTATGAGAAGACCCTCCAGGGTTGCATTCATGCATTATAATGACAGATGGGTGTAATGCGGATATTGTGCACTATGTGAGATTATTGGTCTGTGCTGAAATGGCAATGCAAGTGTGGTAAGTTTGGTGAGGTGTTATTCTGTGATGGTATATACCTGTAAGTATGAAACATTATATCGGCCTGTACCATACAAAATGGGACTTATGATTAATGCTTTACCTCATCATCACTGACAAGTTATATATATACCAGTACTTTTTCACTACTAATGCCTAATGGGAAGCACCAGTCTACTTGAATTCCTGTATTTTCTATTGTATAACATTGGCAGGATGAGGAAGAGAAAAGAAGCATGCAGTGCTTTGCCTGGAAATCTTGATCCAATTATAAAAGAATTTAGGTCCTTTGGGTAATTGCTGAGTGCATCCCATTATCCAAAAGTCAATGCTGTGATTTCCGAGTGACCACCACAAATCATTATTCCGTTCTTAAAAATTTCAACAGAATATATGGCTTTCCCAACCTAGATTTTCAGACAATGTATCCTGAGACACACTTTCCTTTCTTGTTCTCAGGATCATACCAGTGCCTCAGTGAGAACCTTTCTTGCCAAGTCTGAATCTCCAATTTCGTAGACAATTTTGCGAGTTATCTTATAGAGTCATTGAAAATTAAACACATTTTCATGTAAATTAAGAATGTACATAAAGAATATGACAAATATACACTATATACGTAATATATTTTGTACATTAAATGAAACAAGTATGGGCATTAAAAGTATCGTGCATTTCCTAGGGAATTTGTATATGGGCATACAAAAAATATTATCCTAGCTTGTACAGCACACTACGGAAAACCGTCTGTTTACATGTGTGTGCCCATAATTCAAATACATTTATGTCAAATATACAGAAAGTGTATCAACCTGCAAATATACATAGGGCTATCAAAATATTCATTCGACGTTTTTCTTGTTACATGTAGTATTTCAGTATTTTCTTTTCTGTTTATGGAGTCTGTCCAATGCCACGCCATAGATCTTTTAGTTTTGATGATGATACATATTGCATGCCTTTTCTGTCATAACCAAAGGCCATTTTCCTTGATGCTCTACTTGGAATCCTATTTAAACCCATGAGATCCTGTGTGTTTAACTGAAGTATGCTATTTGTTACAAGAAAACTATCATGTTACCAAGTTGTATAATACCTTCCTTGTCTTATTTGTATAATATGAAAATAAATATGTGAACTTATAATGAAGGTGGTAGTCTCTTTTCTTTACCTTCCCATGCAACATGAGAACTTTAGACCTGGATTGAAGGGATTCTTTACTAGTATCAAAAGCAGAGATTGAAATTTCCAGTTGCTATAGGATCAAGGAAAAATGGGATGTATATTTTCTTTCAGAGAATTCCCCCCGTGAAATGAATGCGAAATATATGTAAAATGGCTTGAAAGTTGTAAAGCAATTGACTAAAATGGTCGTTGCGATTCGCCAACTGGCTTACTTCTCCTGTATCCCAAAACAGTATAGCGAGCAATTTAAGGTTGGTCACTATACTTGTTAAAATGAACCCATTGTGCAGGTCTTTGCGCACTTAGATTATATTGTTCAGAATGACACTGTTTTTGGTAGGCACATACTTCCTTAATACTCACAAGAAATCTCAGGTGATTTTGATGGAAATTGAGCATTTTGTGATGCTTTGAGATTTGTGCATATAAAACATCTAGATTTGATTTAGATTTTTCCAACTTTCTTTTATGGCTTATACTTACAACCCTCAAATATTCTAGACGAAAGTATGGAAGTAATTATAATGCTCAGAATATCCAAGGGTATAGCTAGAAACCATTTTATATTATTATTGTTGCCATTTTACCCATAATGCTATGCTCCAAATGTGAGATTTTGTTCATTTTTATTTCAATGGTCCAAAACCCTAAGATTATGCACAGGACCATATGTCAAAATTATTTTTATAAGAAAGGTATTTATGTAAGGTATTTTCTACAAGAAGTATAAACAAAGTCTGATGATTTTCTATACTGTTTTCAGGCAGAAATATTATAGGAATATGCCAAATTTACCTCACTTCTTCCTAAAACAGCACAATCTTATCCAGAATGCCATGCTATATGGCTAGAAATTTATTTTTGTCATTTTTGTCCGTAAAAAGGCTTTCTATATTTGACCTTTCATATTTCAGTGATTAATGGTTGATATGGAGTAAAATCGAGAAATCTTTTTCATTTTAGAAGAAAAAAATAAATCTTTCAAAATTCTATATTTTAAAAAGTAGCTTAGGACCCCCATTTTTCTTTTCAGTATTTAATTCTATACTATGTTAGCTGCCTCCAAACGAAAAATGATGATTTTCTGATGACTTTAGGTAAAGAGTAGCGACCAACCTTAAATTGAAAAAAATGAAACATGCATGTACTAGGCAAAGCTGATTAGAAGTCTTCTTCACGAGAGGCAAGTGAGGAAACTGAGCTTAAAACCAGGGAAACTATGATGAGAACACTCCTTATCACTTCATGGGCATTCATTCTTCCTCCAAGAATGCTCTTGAAAATTGTGTACTGTGGGACCAAACAAAGAAAGTCTCGGTACTTTCTATGATAGACACATGCACTAGGGGGAGTAGCTGGTAACTAGTGTTCACTAGTAATATATTGACTGCATTGCTAACACAGTGTAAAAGGGTGATGAGTATGACAAATCCATCAGACACATTGACGGGTTGTTCTATGGAGAACAGTACAACAATTGACATAGGTAATCTTAATGCAGCAGACACAAATGGTAATACTGAAGGTTTCACTTCAAATACTCGCCAACTAATGTCATGTAGATGTTTTCAAATATCGCAGCAATGAATAAAAGGGTTACATGAACAGGAGTCACCAGGAAAAGGGGCCCCCTGAGGAAAGGCCCCAAGAAAATAGGCCTCCTGAGGATAAGCTCCCAAGAATTTAGGCCCGCTGATGATAAGCCCTATGAATACAAGCCACCTGAATAATGCCCATTTGCCTATACATTAGCATATACATTCAGTCCACCTAACATCTGGATGGTGTTTCAATAGTTTCCACGACAGGTTCAGCCAGCTACGACTGGAGATGGGTCAGATCTTAGCAGGTGATCTTAGGATTTTGGCCTTGGTGACCAAATAGCTGGCTACATTACTGGGTGATCGTACTGCCTGCTGGCTAAATAGCCACCACAGCAGTGACTCAATAGGGGATCCTGGTACGACAACCCTGCATGTGAATAATTAGTGGGTAGCCTTAGCTGCTGCCCTCTGCACTCCTTTGCTCAAATGTACCCAATCTGGGCTCTTTACACTACTACCTATAACCCTGTGGCCAGCGCCTTTGGCTCTGGGATGGCAGGTTTTTTTCCTAAAGAATAAAATATCATTTGGAAAAGTGTGGTGTTTCACCTAAGAATTTAGCATTTCGTCCACACATGGGCCAACTATGTAGTTAGTAGTATGCAGTGGTGTAGATAGAGCACTAGGCCTTACAAAGCTGTCATGCCTGTCATACCCAACCCTCACCCACCATGGCTTTCTAATAAAATTACAAAGGATATCACACCTAGCTGACACCTCAGCCCTACTATTAAGAAAGAATAACAGAGCATTTTCGATACAATTAGGTCATTAGATATAGATCTATCATATGTGATTTGAAAGGGAATTATCTAGAACAATTATACATCATTTGGGCTTGGGGGTCTCAGTTGTCTTCCTAAAACCACCTAAAACTGGCCCACCAGGCCCCTATTCAAGGCCCGGCCCCTAATGATTTGACAGCCCTCCTACCCCAGCCCCTATTCAAGAGAGCCTGCTACTCAAGGCCCGGCTCCTATATGAGACATTACGGTAGTTACTGCAGCCCTATGCTCATTTGAACACAGGAGTGCATACTAGACCATGAAGGAGGTATGACTGGTCACTATGTAGCCAATAGTGGCCCCTACGACTGGGTGCTATGACTTCATAGTGGTGTGTATTGAGCCAGTAGTTGAATAAATAGCAGCTGCTCTTTTGAGGCCTCTACTGGAGCTCACTATGTAGTCACTGGTATGGAGTCATTTCTTACACCTCCCACTACGATTTGAGGGTGTCCAGTCGTGGAAACTATTGAAACACGATCCTGGTCTAACTAACATCCGATACTCTGACATCCCCATCACTCTAAACTCCAATCCCTAACCTCCGATCCCCTAACATCCTGTCCACCTAACCTCCAATCCACCTAACCTCCAGACCACCTAACCTCCAATCCACCTAACCCCCAATCCACCTAACATCCAATCCACCTAACATCCAATCCACCTAACATCCGGACCCATCACTCTAAACTCCAATCCCTAACCTCCGATCCCCTAACATCCGGTGAACCTAACGTCCAATCCACCTAACCTCCAGACCACCTAACCTCCAATCCACCTAACCCCCAATCCACCTAACATCCAATCCACCTAACATCCAATCCACCAAACATCCGGACCCATCACTCTAAACTCCAATCCCTAACCTCCGATCCCCTAACATCCGGTCCACCTAACCTCCAATCCACCTAACCTCCAATCCATCTAACCTCCAATCCACCTAACCTCCAGACCACCTAACCTCCAATCCACCTAACCCCCAATCCACCTAACATCCAATCCACCTAACATCCAATCCACCTAACATCCAGACCACCTAACATCCAGACCACCAAATCTTTAGACCACTTAACATCCGGACCACCTAACCTCCAGTCAACCTAACATCCAATCTATCTAACATCCGGACCTTTTTTTTATTCAAGGGCTAATCATCACTCTAAACTCCAATCCCTAACCTCCGATCCCCTAACATCCGGTCCACCTAACATCCAATCCACCTAACCCCCAATCCATCTAACCTCCAATCCACCTAACCTCCAATCAACCTAACCCCCAATCCACCTAACATCCATTCCACCTAGCATCCGGACCACCTAACATCCGGACCACCTAACATCTAGACCACCTAACATCCGGACCACCTAACATCCAGACTACCTAACATCCAGTCCGCCTAACCTCCAGTCCACCTAACAGCCAGACCACCTAAAGGATAACAGGCACAGCTTACATGTCATATGTCACATGTTAAAACCTACAAGAATTTCATTGCCAGAGGTAGGGGTCAAACCCATACTCTACTGATCCCAAATCCAACTCCCTATGCAGTGCGCCACAGGGACTGATGAGAAATGAGTGGTTAGAACCAAGTCTGTACAAGTCATTGATATGACACAAAGCCCGGGGAGGTCAATCACATATAACTAGTATACATTCAATGTGTGAAAATATGCTGCAGTCTTGGTTGTGCCCCCCCCCCCACCCTGCTACAGTGGCCAGAGCTGCCTCTCCCATAGCTATGACAGGGATGATAAAGCTGTCTACGGCCCCTCATTTGATAACCTACGATACAAGCAATTCGGTGCCCATACATTACTCCCTTACTGTACCACTGGAGAGCTATGTTCCTAGCTCCTGCTGCTGGCCTAATATCCCAGCGGCCGTGACCGCTACAATATACTTTACTGCTATCTCTGACACTGGGCCATCTTAGCATTGGAGACTTGACCCTGACTTGGACTCCAGAAGCCTGTTTAGGATGGTTTTTTAGCTTCGCCCCGGCTCCCTAGGTCTTTCCGCCACTATATATATATATATATATATATATATATAACTTTTATGGCCTCTATATATATATAGTGTGTTGGACATTGACTCCTGTAGCCTTCACATCGACAGCTTTAAAAAGCTTATAGTGATTGAGGGCTATCCAATAGCCCGGTTGTCTCCAGTTCCCTGTGCCTTCACATGCAACCTGAAGGTATAAATCATGGTATAAACTCATCAATACATGGATATACCAGCACACAGCTTGTATAGGACTCAGTTTGGAGGCCTAGTGGAGCCGCCATTGTGAAATTCGCTGGTTGAGGTAAACCCCACTGATAACACACATCATGATGGGTACCTTGTCCCTGGTTAACACCCACTTTCAGGGACATGCTGGTCCCATCTTATCAGTTCTTATCAGTGTGTGTTGCTGGAACCAGCTCCGGACCAGCTAGTGGCCAATAGCCCTTGATAAAAAAAAATGGTCCGGATGTTAGATAGATCGGATGTTAGGTTGACTGGAGGTTAGGTGGATTGGATGTTAGGTGGACTGGAGGTTAGATGGTCTACAGGTCCAGTGGTTAAGTTGTCCGGATGTTAGGTTGACCCCGACTGCGTGTGAGGTGATGGGTGTTAGATCATGAGATAAAGAAAATGACATTTTCAGTCTATTTCATGAAAGATTATTCAGATGTTAGACATAGGAGGAAGATAGTTGTGCTGGAGGTTAGAAAAAAGGGCCTACATTCATGAGGGCTTTAATTCAGGAAGGCTAATTGTCTGGGGGCTGGTTTCCTGAAGGGATGATTGAGATCCGAATTAAATACAAGCAAATGTGAAGTAAACATATATAATCGTTTTCACTTTCCAAAGTAGTGTTTCACTATATGTGGCAAACCCGGAGCTTTGGCTTAGGGCCAAAAACTCATTACCTGATTTTGCAAAAATCGGTACATTTATCGGCTGAATATTGCATAATACACATAGATATTGCTCAGTTGAGATGATAGGGTGTTGAAATCTAACAATAAGTTTTGGCACCATACTGCAGACTCATTATTTTTATTCACGATTTTAACATATCAAACATCCTGGTAGGTAATTATTGGACTGTGCCATCATCTTCAAGGTTGTACCCTTCTCTTTTGAGGGATTGTTATGTACTAGCATTGATCAGCACTCGATTTGTATCAGCTGACACATTGATTGTCCTTCTACACCCCTACAATGCCTGATTTTGCAACCGATTTTGATGTTTACCCTGATGATCGGCCAGTTTTACAGTCGTCTAATGGGTTTAGGCCCTCAGGTGTTGTAAATAGATTAACCTGAGGCATTTAATATGCTTCCCAAGTTTGATAATGAGACTCTGGAGTGTGGGTCTACAAATGCTATATACACAGTTTACACCTACCATTTGAATTAGACTGTGTTTAAATATCAGATAGTACACGCTAGTCCTGAGAGGGAAACGCAAATCCCAAGCAATGCAAGCGACTACAAGATGTAATTCTGTTTTTCTTTGTTTTTTTTTGTATGCTTTTAACCTAAATAAAAACACATGAAATACTTTGTCAAGATATCCAAAATTATTAATCTACTGTAACATTTTGCTTACAAGTCACACCCGCACATAACTTAAACTATAAACAAACGTTTGGGGGTGGGGACTATTAGCTGTATACCCGGGGATGAAAATTGCTGATTGTGTGACAGAACCCCACGTGTAAGCCCATCCTGAGTTATTAGCTATATATTCCTCTGATATTGTCTTTGGGCCAGTAGTCAAAAGCAGCCAATCCAAGACAGGTTGGGCACTTGGACTAAGTGTTATAGTTGAAAACTCGGACACAGAGGAACATGCTTTTGATTAACTTTTGCTAGAACGTTATATTTTCTGAGTAGTAAACCTTTGACTATGATTTTGAACTTTAATGTGAAACGTTTTAAGTGATTTGCAAAGAACAGTATTTTAAGTTTTGGTTAACATTTGTAAAAGAGAAAATGCACCACTTATTTTCAACATTAACAAATGAGTTCAGGAGAGAGAGGCGGTGTAGCACGCGGATCACCAATCTGCGCAATTCTCAAATAGCGCAGCGCAGTTTGAGAATTGCGCAAGATCGGCGCCGCGCAAAGCTCCAATCTTGCGCAGATCACCGATATTGGTGAATCGGCGTGTAGGTCTTGGTCTTCAACTTGTTTTTATATTCATCAGCAGGGAAACCTGCCACTAAACCACCAATGGCTGAATAACATAAAAAGTTATCTTCCAAAAATATTAGAAAGATCAATTCTATAAATTTGCTAGAAAATTTATTAGATTCTCGCCCATTTGTACCTGGCGCAAAGAAGAATTGGCGATCGACGCAGATTGGCGAAATGCGCCTAACAGGCGGCGGGAGTAGTTAGTTCAACATTATCAAACCAGGTGGCTCCTGTGTTACTGTGATATCACTGGAAACGAAATTTGCGAAATTCTAGACAGGTTTGTTTGGTAGGAATTTTTTCATTGCAAGGCAGAGAGGTAACACATGCTCCCTGACAACTTAGGGGATATTATTTTATCAAGATGTTACTATTTTATCCATTTCCTTTAAACAAACATATCGGTTACATGTCATTTGGCCCCCCTGTTATTAGGCCCGCTGACAGTTCACACACTGACATTGAGCCCCCTGGACATTAAGCCCCCTGGACATTTCACCCCCCTTTTCCATCCATTGTCTGAAACATATGAGCATTGTCCTCAAATCGTGGAGTCTCTTAATAGATTTTGTAGTATGAAAATATGGGCAGACAGCCTGGATTATTTGCGAACAGTCCAGATCGTTTTGTGAACAGTCTGGATATACAGTCAACCCTCCTTACTCCGTCATACTATAATCCGTCACCCTCACTATCCGCCATGTTTAGACAAGGAACCAACCTTTTAGCATTGAATTTACCCTCTATAATCCGTCATATTCGACTTCTGCCTCCGCCAGACCATTCTAGGGTACAGTAGGTATCTATAGTATTAATTTAGGCATTTGTACTCCGACTACCAAGTGTCAGGGGCACTTCCACCATCTCTGATTACAGAATCTGTTATTATTACAGTTAATCATTTAGCATAGTTTTCCTTTCATGTGCATACCAATACAAACAGTCTGTTTCTCTAAGGTATAAATCCATCATTATTTGTTTAACAATCTAATATTGTAGCTCAGAGGTTTGCATTACCTTTCATCTTTATTGATAACTGATTACAATTTATTAATGGACTGCATCATGATGGTTTGTATCAATATTTTTTTCCTTTTTTTTAATTTCACATTCCACAAATTGTATTCTCTAGGGCAAATATCAAACACAACAATGGGATGATAGTGGTTACCACACTCCTTTGTCGTCTGAGTGGTTTCTGCAACCCCCCCCCCTCGATGTCCCCCATGCCCCCCTCCCACCTCATCCCCCTGGGTCTACACTATAATCTGCCATCTCAAGATCCGACCAATGAAAGCAGGGCACAGCACATGGCGGAGTAAGGAGTCCTGACTGTATACCATCGTCTGCATATCAATCATCCAAAACATTAGAGATATTGGTAGGACCATATGTCAGGATTGATTTTACTGCAAGGATATGCTTATAATAAACTAAGTGCTGAAGAAGTTATAGGAAAATCCAATTACTTTTGGATATGACTGGGGATTTGTTACAAATTGCTACATTGTATATGCTTCTCTATAAAGCTGAAGGTTCTGTATCTCAGAAATATGCCTGGGAGCCATTTATTTTCATTGAATGTGTGAAAAGTATGTATCATTTTGGAACTCTGGTCTGAATAATTTTTATGGCGAAAATCTAATTACATGTACCTTTAGTGTATCCACTCCAGCCACCTTAAAGCTACACTCCCCGACCCCTTTTCCATAAGGGGACTAAATTTAGCTGTTAAATGCTATTTTTGACACCCTCCCTCCACACGGTGTACCCTACCAATACTGCTACCAGTATACAAGTGAGCATAGCGGACGCAGACAACAAACTGTGTAAGGGGCCATCCCATGCTGCAGAACCAAGTTTAGTAAGTATCTCTGTGCAAGGCATATTATTTTTATTCTATATCTTCTTGTTGTGTTTGAACACTCCATTTACTCCAAATGGTACTGAATTGCTAACTGCCTGTAACAAATGATACCACACATCCCCTTGTACGTAGCTATATTGGGTATGCTCAGTTGATGCTGGGAGCGGGGCTGGGAGATGGGTCTCCATAAACTAGCTTTGAACTTCGCAATTTAATGTATAAGTAACATTTTGTTAATTGAAGACGTGGTATGCAGTACACAGTATACTTACTGTAGATTTGGAGTACCGCATACTGAGGTCAAGAAATTCCTACTAAAGCTATGTAATGAGTTTATTTCTCTGTATCTTTCCTACTGTGCTGGGTGTCATTCAATGTCTCTACTTTTGACGAGACACCATGCATCCGGTGATGGCCAGAAATACATTCCAGTG
Source organism: Acholoe squamosa (assembly GCA_949317995.1). Taxonomy (NCBI): domain Eukaryota; kingdom Metazoa; phylum Annelida; class Polychaeta; order Phyllodocida; family Polynoidae; genus Acholoe; species Acholoe squamosa. The sequence goes on from OX439038.1 coordinate 71,241,692, forward strand.
AGTTCTATCAATAGATCTATACTGGTTACTCGTGGGTATGGACCGGTGGAGGGCAGGGGCTTAATCGGTCCATCTGAACTCACCTCACAAGGAAATTTTCCATTTTTTCCCATAACTCTGTTTGTTCACAGACTGTTTATTTCAGGTTAATAAGATAATAAATTGAAATACATGTGCATCATGTCTTGCAGCTTGGTGTCCATCTAAATAAGAGACATGAGCAGTAATAGCAGCAGCAGCGTATGGTGGATAGAGATGCCCCAGCAGGTGCCGCGTAAGAAGGGCTTTTGGTTGTTACTGGTCAGCTTAAACCTCCTCTTACTCTACCTTACCATGAACTCACTGCACAAATCTGCACCCACAACTAAAGCTACGACCTCTCCTGTCCATACACCACAGCAGGAGAGAATAATAGTCAAGAAGCATCTCCTCTACTCTAATGATACCATTACTACTATAAATGAAACTAATGCAATGTTCAGGACTTTAGGAAGCACTAAAGTGAAGGTCATCATCTACACTATGGCAGGAGCAGGAGCTGATGTTGTAGGTGAGTTGCTTGCAAATCACCCATCAGTATACTTCATGTCTGGACCTTTTGAAACTGTCAGCGATCCCTTTATTATGGAGAGAATGGCTAGTTACGTGGCATCAGAAGGTGTGGAAATACTGAAACAATTATTGAACTGTGACTTTGTGCCTTACATCAAGGACATAGAACGGTTTCACTCAGATGACTCTGGAGATCCTATGATTGTCTGGGGGAGAAGGGTCCTCTCTGATATCTTAAAAGGACACCATTGTGCCTCACATAGGGCAGTTGTCATAGCAACCACAAATCAACACAACCTCAGTGCCCTTGTGCCACTGATCCAAGATGGCATCAAGGTTATCCACCTTGTGAGGGATCCACGCGCTCAGGTGTATCAGACATTACAGAATGTGTCCACTGCAGAGGAGCGGCAACTTATGATTTCCCAGACTCCAGAGATGTGCAACATTTTGAAACAGGATCTTGCAGCAAGCCAAAGCATCTATGGCAAGCCGAGTGGTATTAAAGACAATTATCACTTATTGAGATATGAGGATCTTGCCAGTGACCCTTCCCGAGTTGCACAGGGACTGTTCAGGTTTATAGGCCTTGACATGAGTGCTTCAAGGATGCCAGATAACTTGGTAAATGTGTCGGGTTCTTCCAACGGGACAGCAGAGAATTCGACTAATAACGATGTAGGCCTATTCCTCAGCACACATAATAAAGTCCTGGATATGTCGATGTCCGCCTGGCGGCAGAACATTGATTTAAAGTTGGCCCGGCGTGTGCAGACACAGTGTAAGACCAGCATGGATCTCCTCAGTTATGCTGCTGTTAAAGATAGGAACGATCTCAAAGCTCGACAAAAGACGTTAGTTCTTCCTTTCCTGAACTCAATATTTGCATTGTCAGGTAAAATTGCTTAGGAATTGTACATGTATATTTCAATTTCAACGTTGTTATTGATGCCAATTATACAGAGTTGTTTAAAATATTTTAGTACCGAAGAAATGTTAATGAATACACTTTGGATTTTACATGTATAATAGTGCCAGATCCATGATCAGAAAAGGAGGGGGTGCAGCCCAAAAGGAGTGCACTCTTTGAATTTTAGCAATTTTCTGGGTACTAAACATGCTACTCTTAAGTAGAGGCAAAAAGGAAGGGGCGCGCACCCATGTAAATCAGGCCCTGTAATTGCAAATTTCACCTGTTTGTTACAAAAGCCACCTTTCCTGTACCTTTCTGTGCAATTATTACTTAAATTACTATTTATAGGCCTAATTTAGACTGAACTCTCATGTATAGCTAATGATGATGTTTGCATAGGTCACAATCCATTCCTTAAAAAGCCAGCTGGTCCAAATTAACATCACAAACCCATGGGTTATCATGTTACCCCAGTCAGTGAATCACTAAGTATAGAAAATCTGTTCTCATGTACATACTAATATTTTCCAAATAAAGATTATTCTTTTGGACATATGAACTTATATATATATATCTTAACTGCCTCTATATGTTTGATTGGATATCTTCATTTAGAATGTTCAATCTATTTGTAGACAAATGATCGAGTGACATGAATTCAGTTGTCACAAATAAAACCAATCATTTCTTTTTTCCCCACAAAATGGATATGGTTTTTCTTTGTAGGAGATTGAAATATCTCTCTTTTTATACTATTAAATCGATTCTCTCTAGCATCCGAACCTTCGGGTTTTATCTAATTGCATTTCCCTCAAAATCTGCTATATAGGATGCAGCTATCGGCTATTGTTTAAGAATGTCACTTCCGCACAGGGGAAGTTAATATTATGTGACTATGACCAAGACCATGTTGCTATTTGCATTACATTCAAATATCTCTTTAGTCATTATGGGTTTACAGGCGTGTGTTCTATATTCTCTGCTCATAATGCCTGAAATGACCCCCTTCATTTTCACATCTGTAGAAAGCACATTTTATATTGTACAATATCAGCATAGAATTTAACTTTGGGAATTGTAGCATGAGTAAAGGTGAGGCTTCACTACACGATTTTTTTGGTACATTCTCACCTAAGATTTCAGGGGTTATTTTATGGGTGATCTCTCTCCTTGTGTGCCATATTTACCAACTAACCTGCACCTGCACAGACTCTGTGATTGGGTGGGAGTTCAATATGTAAACATCAAAACAGCAAAATATAAATAACAACACAGCAGTCACACAGATCACAGGGTCTTGTACTGTAAAAATCAAACCTGTCTGATATTGAGTTGCAGAGAGTCATCAGTGTGAAAGTCTGCAATATTTACATTAGGTCAACTTGATTTAGTAAACAAAAACATCTTTTGGCAACAAAAATGTGCCTGAGATTGTACACAAAGACTTCCCCACATAAACAAAAAGCTCTCTCAATCTTCTATTCACACCTTGAAATAATAACAAATACCACTCTATAATCTGTGTTTGTGTCTGCTTTTGTGAGAATAGCTCCGATTTTCGGCAAAAATCACGTAGTGGAGCCTCACCTTATGGCCCCCAGACCAAATTCTCTAAGCCCTGTGTTCTTCCTGAGGCCAAGAAAAGGTGCGTTTCCAGTTACATAGCTCAAAGAGCTAGGATCGGTAGGTCGGATTTTTTCTTTCTTTAGAGTTTGTATACCAATGCATGGTCAGATATGCCAGGTTCTTTGACTTTACTGTAGAAATGCGAAACGTATATGAGAAATGTGAAAAATATGCAAAAGACATGCCCTATCAAACTGTTATGTCAAGCCCCGTAGAAAAATAGATAGAAAATTTTATGAAAAAATGGGGAAAAATCACGAAAAACGGATGGAAATTCACAAAAAAAACTCTTTACAAAATCTCAAAATCAAAAAATAAATTAAAATTTTTGGTCCTGTTTTGGTAGGGTCGGTCGGGTATATAACTGGAAAGAAACCTTTTTTAGGCCTCATTTTAACCCCCTTCCTCCTCCCGATGATTATGGCTGTCACGACTCTGGTGTCTCTGGGAATTCCCATCTCTTTCATTGATGCTCTGAATATTAATTAGTGGGAGGTTTTGTGGTCCTTGGTCTTGAATGTGATATTGTACATTGGTACTCAATTAACTTGACAGGAAAAATAGCGATGTCCTACAAATTTGACATGACATTCACCACCAAGGTAGATAAGTACTGATTTAAAATGTTTGAGCTGACAACCTATCACAGCTTTTCCATATATTCATGTATAGATTTACCAAATCTCGCACACATTGTCGTTGCAATAGGCCTATAATGTCTCAGAATGCACCATTTCCATATGCCTTAATAGCTAGTTCATCAGGCCCATGCACCGATGCATCGCAACAAATTAAGGAGTATAAACCTGGGGGTGGATTATTTTCACAAAAATATTCAAGAAGACTGACAGATTATGATGTAGTTAAAAAGATAAAACATATGAGTACAACTATAAAAACCTAAACACGTATGGTCCCTGATGCTGTGGTTTTCATGTAAAAAGCAGATACATATTATCTGGGCATTCTGCCAGCTGTTTTTAAACAGTTAAGCCCCGCATGGTGCCTCACATATAAATCATGTTCATTGGCCGTCATGGCACACCAATGCAATAAGTTTAATTTGAAAGCAATGCATTAAAGCATGAAGGCAACCTATCGGAACTGTGCTAACCCTATAGGGTTTAGCATACGTTTAAATGATTTATGATGAATCAACATGCGACACTTAATGGTTTAGAATATTTCTCCATATGGCGACATTAGAGAAGTCCATGTCCCATACTGGATACCATGGGGAAGTATATTAAGGTCCACGGAAAACACGTTTTCTTATAACCTCTTTTCAGTGTATACATCATCCAGAAACACATCATAACACATACATAAGGTAGACCCCGCTTGATGGATAAACATCTTAGTAAAACAGTCTGGGTCTATGGTTTGAAGCTGACGTCTGCGACTATGACAGGTAAGTGGATGCATAACTATACTTAACTCTTATACATGATCGTTATGTTATGATGATGCATGCATTCAGCCACGATGCAGCTAATTGCCAGCGCTGCATTTATGCATCATCCCGCCCTTGTGGGTTTGATACTTTCATGCAAGAGCCAGGTGATGTATGAATACAGCCCTGGTGAGTAGACTCGGAAAACTTCAATTCATGCCAATCATTCCAAGAAAAGGACCATTTTAATTTGAAAGTCTAATTGAGCATGCCTTTGCATTCAAAGAAATATCATTTAGGGTTTATTTTGATTAAGTCTGCTCAGCTTTCGTTGAGCGGAGTTCGTACTCTATGGTGTTGGTGTTCTTGTGTAGCCTGGTGTAAAGGTGGAGAGATAAGAGTAGAGGGGAAGGGATAGGTAGTAAGATTCGGTGCAAGAAATTCTCAGGGCCCTCACAGGGAAGTGGCATTGCAGGGAACGTTCTCCCAGGGCCCTCATAGGGGAGTTCTTTCAGGGCGATACAGAGAGCTTTCTTCCAGAGTCCTTAAGGTATAGGGAATCTTTTATCTGGTATTGCAGGTAACACTGCTCTCGCAGGGCACTCACGGGGAATTTCCTCCAATGTTTTGCAGGGAATGTTCTCCCATCGTCTCCATGCAGGGAAAGGTCGAATTCCACGTTGCAATCTATCCCTGGAAAGTTCTTGCAATTTGAGGATTTTTTTAATTTTTTCATCCATTTTCTGTATCCTTTTCGTATTCTTTCCTGTATACTTTTCGTGTTCTTCCCCTCTCTCACAGTTATCATTTTCCCCTCATTATTTTACAATGAAATCAAAGAATTTGATACATCCATTGATATGTGCCCTAACATTTCCTATATAAATGTATTTTTTTTTTAAATCCGACCTACCAACCCTACAAGTTTTTAAAGTCATGTTACTGGAAACACACCTTTATTTTGTTTGGCCCTTATTTGATATTTTTTTCCCCTTTTTGCTCTTATTGGCTCCTTTTTCATTTTCAAAACCTCTGGCCGCCCATATTTTGGAAAATCTCACAATCCAACAAAGTATGATGACCTAATTAATGATCACCACTTCCTCACTGCTGTTCACTCCAGCATACATTGTGCAGATGGGGAACATGGTGGGACTGCTGTTAGTATTGTGGATGGTGGCTGTGGACTCTGCACCTATAACAGTGGAGACTCCAGATGGTTGTTACACAAGCCGAATCAAAGACCCCGTAAATTCCAACAATGGACTCTTCTACTCTTGTGAATTAACCCAAGATAACAGGGAGCCTGTTCTGAGGGCAATCAAGCAGCGGCAAATTCTGGCATTAGATATAACAATTTACCCACAGTCAGATTACTTTGTTTTCAATGATAACAGCTTTTCACAGGATCTCAAAATCCTAACTATATCTTCGATTTTTCCATTCCGAATATCCTCCAGAGCATTAAACAGATCAACAAGCCTTGAGGTTTTATGCTTCCACCAAATTCATGATGTAGACATACAGCTTGCTAAAAGCATATACCCTCAGTATGGAGGAGATATTAATTTAACATCTCCAACTTTTGGAAGGAATTGGCTGGTGCCTGTGACTGGTCTGTTCAACATAACCCTTAGTAAATGCAACATCAGCAGTTTCCACACAAATGAGTTTTGTGGCCTTAATCAACTCCAGAGTTTGTACCTCAGTCACAACAGAATAAGCACTACCAGCCAAATTGGGATATCACATGAATATTCAAATACATCCAATACTTCTTGTCTGCCAAAGCTGAATCTTCTGGACATCTCACACAACCCAATTTATGACCATGTAGTGAAAATAGCAGATAACTTGCCGTCTTTACTGTTCCTCGACTTGTCGCACTGCTTCCTACCCTTTCTAGATCTGGACTTTGTCTTGACCAGAGCCATGAATATTTTAATTTTGAATAACAACAAAATGATTTCCATTGGCATTTATATAAATCATTTCTGCAATAAGTCAAAACTGCAAACTCTGTTATTACAAAATAACAAATTGCAAGATATCTCATTGGGGTTCTTTGGTTGCATGGACAAACTTAATTATGTAAACATGTCCAATAATAGTTTGACACATCATGCTTTGCACAGAGCTGGACTCAACAATTTAACAAAACTACAGGGGTTGGACCTCAGCTATAACCCTGTTAAAACACTACATCCTACTTTGATTGGACATCTAACAGAGCTTATAGAATTAAACTGCACTTCATGTAGCTTAATTTTCATTGGAAATGAGACATTCCTTCATTTGGAGAAACTTAGAATCTTGCAACTGGCAAGGAACATGCTACATGTAATTGATAGTGGCACATTTTCACACCTTGGTGCTCTTCAAATACTGGCTCTGACTTGGAACAACCTCAGTGATACAGAGTTTATATCTTCCATGCCACCCATACAGGAGATGTACCTTGCACATAATCTACTTCAGAGAGTCCCAGAGTTTGGCCAATCATGGCAAACATTGTCTGTTTTGAGGCTGGAGGGAAATGCCATCAACCGGATTAACCCTCATCACCTATCTAACTTGACAAAACTTAAGGAATTATCACTGGCCTTCAATATCATATCCACCATTCCTGACCATAGGGTGAACTTGCCATCTCTAGAAATCCTTGACTTAAATAGCAACCATATACAAACTATCGGATATTTCGCCTTTGATGGACTGCGAGAATTAACACACTTAAGGCTCGACAGTAATGACTTAATAGAATATCCACCAATCAAAGAGGTCATCCATGACAAACTCGAAATCTTAAACCTCAGCAGAAATTCTATCAGGAAAGTAGAAAACTTCAACCATCAATGTGAAATGATAGACTTGTCATTTAATGAAATTACCAATTTTGATGCATCGTTGATATCCTTGTCAAATCTGAAAGTTCTAAACCTAAGCTATAACAAGCTGGAGACCTTGACTGCTAAAGATTTCCTCACGGAAACAAGGCCACGACCAAAAGTTTACCTGCAGGGGAATCCATTACATTGTGACTGTACCATGGCCTGGCTACTTGACACAAAGATAGATGAGTAAGTATCCATTATGTTAGTCATCAACAGCTAATCCTATCAGAGAGAGAGAGAGAGAGAGAGAGAGAGATAGAGAGAGAGAAAAGAGAGAGAGAGAGAGAGAGAGAGAGAGAATGAATATTGCTATTTATTTAATGTCAGGAGCATCACAGCCTTTTCACTGATAAACAGGTAGCCAATATCTTAACAAAAGAATTTGCATCGATTGATTACTTGAAGAATTTCTCAAAGACAATCACATCGTTTCAGGTCAGTAAAAGAAATCTTACGAGAGAAGATATCAAATGTGAATAAGGCAAATATGAACCTATTATCTGTGAAAAAGGTCGATGGAAGCCCTGTTGAAAACACGAAGTACATCGAGGTAATTGATAAGGAACCTTTTTATTTGAATGGATAGGGGACATACCCCTACTTCATATATATGATATCAAAAGGGTTTTAATGGATCTGGTGAAATCATATGAATGACCTCGCTGGTTCTTAAACAAAAGAAACCGAAGGTTGCTTATGCATGTTCCTGTGACAAATCACATTCTGGAAAAAGTACCCTTAATTCGCGTCTCTCTTAATAGAAATCCGTATTTCAATCGTTATTGTGACAACTTCATTTTCCAGGTGCCTGACCTAAGCTCATTGCACTGTGTAAGCTCTGCAAGTGGAAGAACTATCCCCTTCAGTACAATAACCCAAAATGACTTTGTATGTCACTACAATGGTACCTGCCATAGAGATACTTGTAAGGAGAACTGTTGTCATGAGGATGGATGTCCCTGCAATTCATTTTGCTACCCTGAATGTAAATGCTATCATGGTTATCTCCCTTCCAACACAAATTTCATGAATTGTTCTTCAAGGAATATGATATCTCTACCAGCAAAGGGGCCTACATATGTGGACAAAATATACTTAGATGGTAACAACATCACTCGTTTGAACTCATCAACCCTTAGCTTTCCCCAAGTACAAATGCTTTTTCTAAACAGCAATCTAATTTCAGATATTGAATCAGATGCATTCAGAAATCTTCCAAAGCTTAGGTTACTAGACCTACATCAGAATCAAATAAGTTCTATCAGAGCAATGACATTTAGATCTGGCTACTTTCTTCAAGAGCTCTACCTTCAGGAAAACCTTATCAGTTTTATGGAAAATGATAGTCTTAGTAGCCTTCCCAGTTTGAAAACGTTATGGTTGCATGAAAACAACTTGGAATATGTTAACTTGTCTATACTTAGTTACTCACTGACTGAGATAACCCTTCATGGTAACCCCTGGTTGTGTAACTGTCAATTTGGACCAGCATTTAAGGAATGGATTGTGACTCATACATATATCATTTTGAACTATACACAAATCTATTGTAATGTGGAAGTTCAATCTGAAATGGGCCTGCAAGAATACAGAAATGTAGACATCAGATTGGCTAACTTTGCACATTGTGGCAACAAGACCATTTGGAAAACTATACATCACAGGCATATCAAATCAACAACTGAAATTATTTCATTGTTAGCAGCATTCTTCATCTTTGTTATAACTGTTTTAATCATCTACAAAAAGCGCACTTTACTCAGAGTATGGATGTACAATAAGTTTGGCATTTGGTTTCATGATGACGATATTGATGATAAGCCATATGATGTATTTATTGCCTACGACAAGAAAGATGAGAAACTTGTTGTTAACGAACTTCTACCAGTGCTTCAGGAAGGAGAGATCTCTTATAAGGTAGGAGTCAAAGGACATGTCTTTTACAATAACTAAGTCTACCCTTTTCAATAGAACTAGACCCCAAAGCTTCACTTCTATTTGATGTCAAAATGCACCAATTCTGTCAACTCGCCAGCATTGCATTATTGCATCATGCCAATCTTTTGAAGTGTATCAACCCAGCATAATCTACATGGCGCATGGAGGGAGTAGGGAAGGTTTCTTGCCTATTCATATGAATAAAAATGGACATTATGCATTAACATACGACGCTTAAAGGGTCACATTCTGGATTCTAATTGGAAATTATAAATATCAAGTTTAGGAAGTGGTGTATATGCAATTACAATAGGATATTTCCACAGGTATGTCTGGAGTGTCGTGATTGGCCAGCTGGTACTACAAAAACTGATGCCACTGTTGCCTCTGTGCAGCAGAGTAGGATGACCATTGTTCTAGTATCCACAAACCACCTCGACACACAGTGGTGTGAATTCTCTTTTGATGTAGCACATTATCGGGTATGTAAATAACGTTTTTCATATTTGTTTTATGTGCCGACCCTTTAAGTTATTTTTTGCCACTGCAGTGGTGCATCATGCCGACCCTTTGGTAGTGTATCAACACAATAAAATTATCATGATGCATGAATGCAGCTCTGGTGAGTAGACTCCACAGAGCTGCATTCATATTTGTTTTATGTGATGTGTTGAAATAACTTCATTTTTTCAGTGTTTCTGATGAAGAAAAAACTCTTAATGTCAGGGTCTGATCCAAGGAGGGCCCTAGCAGGCGCCCCCCCCCCCCTCCCCGAAAATGGCTCTTGGTATGACTCTGAAAACTACCACTATAGGAACTATGAGATGGGAACCTGGCTGAGCACTTCCCCCCCCCCCAACACATTTTCCTGAGTGTGCCCACCGGGCCCATCCCTTCTGGATCCACCCTGAATGCTCTCTATACAGTTCAAAATCAACAATTCTGAGAATTAAAAACCTATACAGACCATCAGCACTATACTTTATGTAAAATAACAACTGACATTTATCACACACTTTCTTTTTTACTTACGAATTTCTTTACCCTAAGCAGCACTCAATGGAACTGGAGACCATTGAAACTACACACGACAAATACATGTTGGAACCTAAGACATTCTTAATATCTTGCAGGTACTGAAAGACAAACAGATTCATCTTATCCTTGTTCTCACAGAGAGAGATCTGGATGCACGATTGACCCGGGCGATGAAATTCTACATGAACACCAATGCATTTTTGGTGATCGGGGAGAAAAGGTTTTGGGAGAAACTGCGTTATTTACTCTCAGTGAACCCCAGAGGTGCAGACGAAGTGGTAGGCAGGGAGTATAGGCCAATTAGGGTCTATTAGAATACCTGTATAGAGTCTTAATTATGTAAAATGTCACAGGTGAAGGACTCAGTCCTAAGGAGATGCCTCAATGTCAAATATCAAATGTCAATTGACAATGTAAGTTCAACGCAAGTTGAATTGGTGTACCGGCTATAATTGCTTAATTCTAGGCGAGGTTTGAGTGGGGAGGGTGGGTTGAATTGGTGCATGCAGACTAGACTGTGTACCGGCTATAATCACTTAATTCTATGCAAGGTTTGAGTGGGGAGGGTGGGTTGAATTGGTGCATGCGGACTGGACTGTGTACCGGCTATAATTACTTAATTCTAGGCGAGGTTTGAGTGGGGAGGGTGGGTTGAATTGGTGCATGCAGACTAGACTGTGTACCGGCTATAATTACTTAATTATAGGCGAGGTTTGAGTGGGGAGGGTGGGTTGAATTGGTGCATGCGGACTGGACTGTGTACCGACTATAACGAGGACGCCCATGACTCTATACTCATTATCATGACTCTTTAATCTAGATTTATGTATTTATGATCATTTTATATATATCCATATAGAAATACAGCATTGCTGTAATAGCTGCTCGGTCGTATCATCTAGATTTATGTACTTATGATCGGATATTATATTTCGATATAGACATACAGCATTGCTGTAATAGCTGCTCGGTCGTATCATCTAGATTTATGTACTTATAATCGGATTAGTAATTGCTCACTATTTGTCAGCAATTAGTCAATATATGTTACCGTAATCTCCCGCGTAGAAGACGCGGTGCGCGTAGAAGACGCTCCCCCAACTCACGGTAGGCTGGTTCACGTAGAGGACGCATCCAACCTCCCTGGATCGATATTTAGAAAAACCCCCGTACAAGACGCCCCCCCAACTCACCAACGGGGGGTTCGCGTATAAGACGCACCCCCCCAACCCCTCCCCCCAAAAAAATTAAAAGAAATATTTAAGTCTATGCTGTCAGCGGCACACGGTCGGCGTCAAACCCGCTGAGCGCCTGTACGCCGCTGCCGCGCTGCTGGCTATATGAGTTCAAGCTGTCAGCGGCACACGGTCGGCGTCAAACCCGCTGAGCGCCTGTACGCCGCTGCCGCGCTGCTGGCTATATGAGTTCAAGCTGTCAACGGCACACGGTCGGCGTCAAACCCGCCGAGCGCCCGTACGCCGCTGCCGCGCTGCTGGCTATATGAGTTCAAGCTGTCAGCGGCACACGGTCGGCGTCAAACCCGCCGAGCGCCCGTCGACACCTCCCGGTCTGCCGCGGTGCAGGCTCTATGAGTTCAAGCTGTCATCGGCACACGGTCGGCGTCAAACCCGCCAAGCAAATCTACACTGACCGGTCTGCCGCGGTGCAGGCTCTATGAGTTCAAGTTGTCATCGGCACACGGTCGGCATCAAACCCGCCGAGCAAATCTACACTGATCGGTCTGCCGCGGTGCAGGCTCTATGAGTTCAAGCTGTCATCGGCGCATTTTCCCAAATGAGATGTTGGAAAACCCCGCGTATAAGACGCACCCCCAACTTGAAGAAATCCTATAAGACGCACAAGGCATTTGTTTGGCGTAGAGGACGCGTCTTATACGCGGGAGATTACGGTAGTACTTAGTCACTATATAACAGCAATTAGTCAATATACGTCAGTAATTACTCACTTTGTCAGCAATTAGTGAGTGAAGGAGTAATAGATGTTTAAAGCCATTTCGACAGCTAAGGTCATATTCATGGCGAGAGCTACATAACCATTTCACAGAGGAATGTGTCAGTGCCTGCGCATATGACATATGTGAACCACACATCCTGAGGGGATAGAAAAGAGGAGAAATAGACCCTTTTAATTGGGCTAGGGACGCCTGTCAGCAATTAGTAAATATATGTCAGTAATTACTCACTATTTATCAGAAATTAGACAATATGTCAGTAATTATTCACTATTTGTCAGCAATTAGTCAATACATGGTAGTAGTTACTTACATTCTATCAGTATTTAGTCAATATATGTTAGTAATTGCTCACTATTTGTCAGCAATTAGTCTATATGTTAGTAATTGCTCACTATTTGTCAGCAATTCAATATATATTAGTAATTACTCACTAATTGTCAGCAAATAGTCAATATATATATATCAGTATTTACTCACAATTTGTCAGCAATTAGTCAATATATGTCAGTACTTAGTCACTCTATGACAGCAATTATCAATACATGTCAGTATTTACTTACAATCTGTCAGCAATTATTCAATATATAACTGTGTCAGGTGCAGGTTATTTATTTATATATATATATATTTATTTATTTATTTATTTATTTATATATATATATATATATATATATATATATATATGGAGCAGGTTAGGTCTAAGACCTAAAAGACCCGAGTTTTTAATGCAATTTTCAATGCTATTTTCAATTCAATTTTCAATATTCAATCAGATATTGACAAATAGTGAGTGATTACTGACATATGTTGATGAACTGCTGACCAATAATGAGCAATTACTAACATGTATTGACTAATTGCTGACAAATAGTGCATTATTACTGATATATTTTAACAAATAGTGAGTAATAACTAACAATTATATTGACTAATTGCTGACAAATAGTGCATTATTACTGACATATTTGGACTAATTACTGACAAAAAGTGAGTAATTACTGACAAAAAGTAAGTAATTACTAACATAAATTGACTAATTGCTGACAAATAGTGCATTATTACTGACATATTTGGACTAATTACTGACAAAAAGTGAGTAATTACTAACATCAATTGAATAATTGCTGACAAATAGTGCATTATTACTGACATATTTGTTGACAATGCATCATAGCATCCATAAAAGGGTTAACTGCACATCAATGCCTTGTCTATCAATAAAGGGTTGACTGTGCATCAATGCATCATGTTATCCCTAAGGGGTTAACTGTGTATCAATGCATCATGCCATCCATAAAGGGTTAAGTGCATCAATGCATCAGGTTATCCATGAAGGGTTAAATGTGCATCTGTGCATCAGTGCATCAATGCATCATGCCATTCATAAAGGGTCAACTGTGTATCAATGCATCATGGCACCCATAAAGGGTTAAAGTGCATCAATGCATCATGCCATTCATGAAGGGTTAAAGTGCATCGATGCATCATGTTATCCATGAAGGGTTAAATGTGCATCAATGCTTTGTAACATCCATAAAGGGTTAATTGTGCATCAATGCATCATTATATCCATAAAGGGTTAACTGTGCATCAATGCATCATTCTATCCATAAAGGGTTATCTGTGCATCAATGCTACATGCCATTCATAAGGCTTAAAGTGAATCAATGCATCATGCCATTCATAAAGGGTTAAATGTGCATCAATGCATCATGCTATCCATAAAGGGTTAATGTGCATCAATGCATCATGCTATCCATAAAGGGTTAATTGTGCATCAATGCATCATGCTATCCATAAAGGGTTAACTGTGCATCAATGCTACATGCCATTCATAAAGGCTTAAAGTGAATCAATGCATCATGCCATTCATAAAGGGTTAAATGTGCATCAATGCATCATGCCATTCATAAAGGGTTAACTGTGTATCAATACATCATGCCATTCATAAAGGGTTAACTGGGCATCAATGCATCATGCTATCCAAGAAGGGTTAAATGTGCATCAATGCATCATGCCATTCATAAAGGGTTAACTGTGTATCAATGCATCATGCCATTCATAAAGGGTTAACTGGGCATCAATGCATCATGCTATCCAAGAAGGGTTAAAGTACATCAATGCATCATGCTATCCATAAAGGTTTAACTGTGCATCAATGCTACATGCCATTCATAAAGGGTTAAAGTGAATCAATGCATCATGCCATTCGTAAAGGGTTAAAGTGAATCAATGCATCATGCCATTCATAAAGGGTTAAATGTGCATCAATGCATCATGCTATCCATAAGGGGTTAATTGTGCATCAATGCATTATGCTATCCATAAAGGGTTAACTGTGCATCAATGCTACATGCCATTCATAAAGGCTTAAAGTGAATCAATGCATCATGCCATTCATAAAGGGTTAAATGTGCATCAATGCATCATGCCATTCATAAAGGGTTAAATGTGCAACAAAGCATCATGCCATTCATAAAGGGTTAACTGTGTATCAATGTATCATGCCATTCATAAAGGGTTAAATGTGCATCAATGCATCATGCCATTCATAAAGGGTTAAATGTGCATCATGCTATCCATAAAGGGTTAACTGTGCATCAATGCATCATGCTATCCATAAAGGGTTAACTGTGCATCAATGCATCATGCTTTCCATAAAGGGTTAACTGTGCATCAATGCATCATGCTATCCATAAAGGGTTAACTGTGCATCAATGCATCATGCTATCCATAAAGGGTTAACTGTGCATCAATGCTACATGCATGTCTAAGACCATAGAATAATAAAAACACACATTAAAACACAATTTAAAACACAGAATGACGTCAACATTTTCAATTAAACACCATAGAACGGAGAGGTGAAAAGGCCTTGATATATTCAGTCCTGAGTTATTTGGGTACAAGTGCTCTCTGATAGCTATCAGTGTAGCATGCTGGAAATCAGCTCAAGAAAGGGCTGCACACATTCTACATCCTGCAATATCGGTATATAGAGGACCTATATGTACCCCCTCCCCCTCACACACACACACACACACACAGACCGGCTGGACACTGTGTGAAGGTATATACATTATATATGTAGGTGGCCTTATGACCTTAGCTGTCGAAATGGCGTTAAACATCTATCTATGTAGGTGGCCTTTAGTGGGTTAATTACAGTCAGGCAGACGACCAGACACTCCCCAGGCACTTGTGTGGACGCCTACTCCTAATATAATAAGGTGCATCATACTTATGTGTACATGTATATATATATGTAGGTGGCCTTTAGTGGGTTAATGGATGCATGCATGTGGGTGGCTTGCATGTAGCGATCCTTCTAAATGGTTAAAGTGACCATGTATCAGGCATAAGTTTATGTGTCCCACCAATACCCACCCCTATTATGAGGTGATTGGGTGCTGGGTGGTGCAGGGGGGGGGGGTCTGACAGTATACTATTACGAGGTGATTAGGAGGAGGGTGGGAACTGTAGGCAGGGAGAGCAAGCTGTAGCCTCTCTGTAGGCGAGATCTGAGTGGGTAGCTTTCTCAGCTAACTGAAATGACCTTAGCAAGGAGGGTAGTATCACCCTGTTACGACTAGTCTTATAAGAACAAAATGAACCAACAAAATATGACAAAATAGTAAAACGAAGCTTTGTATACACTTTCAAAATTAAGATGAATAATGTGTCCATATAAGCAATATAAAACAGTTGTAATTTGGCTAAATTTCTATACAGAAATTATCAAATAAGGTAATTTACTATTGCACAGGTCGACTCAAGGGTTATTGGACTGTCCGATTTGGTGTGCAATCGACCTCCCATGTGAATACAATGGAGATGCTAAGGGCATCTCCAATAAATTACAGGATTTCTAAAGACTCTGATTCAATGGGATCGATCCATCTCAAGTTATTTTATTGGGAACTTTTACAGCAGAGCACAAAACCTACCATAAACTCCTGCCTACTATAATACTACGTGTATGATGAGCACCCCACATATAAGCATAATAATGTCAAATATTGTTCTACTCAATGAATTTTATAAATTCAAAAAGCTATGTGTAGCTAGGGAAAGGTCTTGGGTGCCCCCCTTGCAGATCCAGGAAGAACTACAAAGGTGAATTATCCTCACGTATAAGCTGTCTTATAAGCGGCGTACTACAGTATGTGAAGATTCTGCACCATGGGGTAGCGAGTCGCCCGAAGACGCCAAGAGCTGCAAAGGTTCCTCCAAGCACTAGAGCACACAGGGAGTTGGAGGTCCCTTTACACCTATAGCTTTTTGAATGTTGAAAATCTATTGATGAAAACGAAATCTGAAATCTGTTTAGTAAACCTTCGAATTTGGGGGACGGCTTTTTACACAAGTTTGGGATATTTTCGAGAGTACACATTATTTCGAATCTTTTTTTAAACTGTGGTGACACCTAAGAACAACAGAAACAAGCTGTGGTTGTTTCAGGTAGCCGTGGGCTAAATAGGGCAACCCACAGTTCCGTAGGACCTTGTGAGGCAATGATTATAGAACTGCTGGTTAACCATTAGCTAAGAAACGACCAAACTATGATGAAATTATAAAAAACGTATGAATATGTTTCATGACTTTTAATTAACATTTCTTATTTGTTTGCACAAGACGATTGATTGAAATACACTCCATTTCAGCAATTTTCAATTATCTTCATTTGAAATTCCAGTGGATAAGCCTAACATGTACTTGAGCTCCACTCTCACATTGGCAGGGTTGCGGAAGTATCAATAGTATCACTTAAACAACACAAAGACTTAGAAAAAGATATTTATACAGGGAACAACATAATATATCAATCCCTAACCATGTATTGCACTCGTGTAATCACTATACCCAAACTAATTTGAGGCTTAGGATGAGACTTTTATATTTGACACCGCTCTTGTACGGTATCTATTTGCTCCATCTATTATGTGAGAGTTAACGTCAGCAGGATTAAGAAAATGGAAGCGAAATTTCAAATTAGAAATTCTAAGTGGTGACATCCATGTATAGTAGAACCAGTTCTACTACATGGTATTAATTACCCCCCCCCCCTCCCCCCGTATCAACCCCAACGGTAAGAAATAATACAACTTCGGTTTACTCTATATACCCAGAATGGAAGTCTGTAGTAACCGTGACATAATTAAGGAGAGATTGTACAATTTTATATGAATGCCACGTACAATATGAAGGATATGACAAACAGTCAAGTGACTACACTGTTATATATACGTCATCATAAATGTATCGGAAAACTCATCATTCTTAACATTCTTCCAAATATAAAAAAACAACCTTTACAAATAAATAGAACATTGACAAATCTAACGTTACATATCATTATGTATTCATATTCTGATGTACATGCTGTTTGTAGCTGCTTTTTGTCAAATCTAATAAAGTCTTAACTGGAATTCCATCATCAAGCTTTTTATGTGACTTTAATAATGCAAAATAATTTGATGATCTCCTTACTACATGTATATGATTCATGCCGTTTCTTACTTGATAAATTATCAGGAAGACGTGATGAATTCCATCTTTGTAAAGTAAACGCTCACTAAATGTCTTGAGGTATATCAACATTGAATACATGTATTCATATTACATCAAACCTTTAAAAGCATGATGCTAAAGGTTGGCATTCCTTTGGCAACTTGATTTATTCGCTCTCAGCACGAACCAGCGAGTTATTTTTTGCCACTGCAGTGGTGCATCATGCCGACCCATTGGTAGTGTATCAACACAATAAAATTATCATGATGCATGAATGCAGCTCTGGTGAGTAGACTCCACAGAGCTGCATTCATGCATCATGGAGACACATAGCCATCCTGCTTTGATATAAGCTCAGATGGCTAATGGTCAAAATAGCAATAGGCCAGTGAATAACAATGTGAGACACACCATGGCCTGACGTAGATATAAGAGTAAACCATAATATAATAAATAAACCTTTCTACATTTGATAAAGGCAAATGTGCCATTATACCAAAAGGTAATCATATATATTTCAGGGAGCCTGATCCCTTTGGTTTAGTTACCTAGTTAACGAGTGAAGATCTTGATCATTTTTTCTTATTTTGTGATATTTTTTTATATCTTTAATGTGTTTTACTTTTAATGTTATTTCCAAAACTAGCTTTCAACAACCTTACAATATTTCAGTAAAATGTTCCCAATATGAATATCCGTGCGGTATTTACCATCTAAAGAAGTCAAATGGATCTGTTTGCACTGAGTGGATCATGTGACTAGAAATGGAAGAACCAACACTGAAACCCATATACATGTACCGTACATACACATTATGACTATCAATATCTCTATACAGACACAACACTTTCTACTTTAGGGCTGAGATGTGAAGCTAGGTGAATCTCTAAGTCTGCCTGCCATGGGTATCCCCTAACACAGTCCTCACAGTGTGAAGATGTGTGGGTGACGTGCGTCAACCTGTGATGTTTTAGCGCTGATATCTCAGCGTACACCTCACCACAGTGGGAACAGTTAAATGGCTTCTTGTGTAGGTCATGGACCAGCATGTGGCTTTTTAACAAATTCACCTTGGCATATGTCTTATTACATACAAAGCACCGATAGAAATCTTGACCAAGATGGGTTAGTATGTGCTTTCTGAGATTAGGCCATGTTTTGAATGTCTTGCTGCATATTGTGCATTCAATAGGTCTGTCGCCGGTATGATCCATCTCATGGACTCGGAGTTGGCTTAACAGTCGGAAACTTTTGCCACACTGGGAACATTTGTGCGGTTTTTCTCCTGTATGAGTCAGCTTGTGTGCCTCTAAAGTGCTTAAGTTCATAAACCCTTTATTGCACACGGTGCACGTGTGCGGACGCTCTCCTGTGTGCACCGCCATGTGCTTACGTAAATTACCCGCTTCACTAAACATACGACTACACACGGTGCACTTGTGAGTTTTTTCTCCCGTATGAGTTCTCATGTGTGTTTTTAAGTGTGTTGACTGTTTGAAGCTGCTGTAACATACAGTACACTTGTACCTTTTCTCCCCAGTATGGACCACCTTGTGTCGGTGAAGACCCTGTTTATCTTTGAATACCTTGTTGCAGACCGAACACTTGTGACCATCGCGCGAATGTCTCTTCATGTGTAGTTTTAAACTTGATAATTGAAGAAACCTCTTATGGCACATAGAACACTCATGAGGCATTCCCTCCGGATGAATCAAATAATGTTCTTTCAGGGCTTCTGCACTATCAAAGTTTTTGTTGCATACTCGACAATCATATGTTTTTTCATGTACCTTTGCATGCAACTTTAACTCATACGGTCGAAAGTATGCCTTACTGCACACAGAACATGAATATGGTTTTTCTCCTGAGTGGTTTTGTTCATGTTTACGCTTGTCACGCTGGCGTGTAAATTTCTTGTCGCACAAGGAGCATGCAAATGGTTTCTCTCCTGTGTGGCTCATTAGATGTTCCCGTAATGGTCTCCCCGCACGGAAACCTTTGTGACACACAGAGCATAGCTGGGTGCTCCTTCCCTTCTTAATGGCAGTTGGTTTATTTACCTGGAGCTTCTTCACACCACCCTCATCTAAAGTTCTCAAAGATGTAACATATTTGGTGCCATCACTGTCAACATTGGGTTGTGCAACAAGATTTTCCATCTCTGCATCACCTGTGTCCAAACTTAACTCTGCGTGATCATCTGCAATATCAATTTGATGTATGCTGCGCATATGTTTCGATACATCTCTCATGTTACCAAACTGTTCATCACATAATGCGCAAGCGTAAAGAATATTTTCTGTGTGGGTCATCATGTGTTCCAGAAGGGCTTGTTGGGTAGGGAATGCTGCTTCACACTGTGCACAGTCATAAGAGACACGGGGGATTGGGTGTGTAGCAATGTGTTTTTGTAGGCGGTCTTTCTGTGTGTACCCTTTATTACATAAA
Source organism: Acholoe squamosa (assembly GCA_949317995.1). Taxonomy (NCBI): domain Eukaryota; kingdom Metazoa; phylum Annelida; class Polychaeta; order Phyllodocida; family Polynoidae; genus Acholoe; species Acholoe squamosa. The sequence goes on from OX439038.1 coordinate 71,261,980, forward strand.
GTACATTTGTATGGTTTCTCCTCTGTGTGGTTCTTCATGTGTTTATCTCTCTGTTCTGGTGTGAGAAATATGCGGCTACACATGGTGCATTTATAGTTTGTGGCTTGTTCATGACTCTTCATATGGTTTAATACAGCAGTCAGTTCTGAAATGACTGCGCTGCAAACCGGACACTTAAACGGTTCTCCTTCTTTGTGTGATGCCATATGTTTGCGTAAATCTGCTGCCTGGATACAGCCCTTATTACATATCGGGCACTTATGAGGCCTTTCTCCCGTATGCGTCATCATGTGAATCTTTAAGCCGGTCGAAGTCATAAATGACTTAGTGCACAATGTACATTTATGTGGTTTTTGTCCAGTGTGGTTTGTCATGTGTTGCTTCAAGTAGTAAGGATACATAAATGTCTTCCCACAGATAGAACACATATGGGGCTTGTCTCCTGTGTGAATCTTCATGTGCACAAGGAGGTAACGGGACTGCGTAAAACTCTTGCCGCAAACTGAACACAGATGTTCAGTTCCTTCAGCGTCTTCGGTAGTAGTGCGTGAAGCCATGCTGTTAAGCGTCAACCCTAGCAGCTGCTGATGCGCAGTTACCGCTTCTGCCGACTTCCATGCTTTATCACAACAGACACACTTATAAGAGCCTTTGGTTTGAGTTTTGGCCTTGGGGGATGCTTTTGGCTGCCTAGCATAGCTATCTTCCTCATTATCATCATCACAGTCATCATCATTTTCATCGTCTTCATCAGCGAGTTCCCACTTGGGCGCTGACCGACGTCTCAGCTGCATAACATCTCCAGAGCTGGTCTTGTATTCCCTCTCAAAAGGAGTGTCACTAGATGGGTGATCTTGATGGTCAGTGTCGATGGATGAAGCATCATCTTTGTTGTTAGCCTTTGTCGGTGTAATATCTTCCGCCTTTTTAGTATTTGATGTCCATGATTTCATGTTACCAGAACTTGTCCTATGTTTCTTTGCTGGTGGATCATTTTCACTGTCAGCTTTCCTGTTTGTTCTGCTATTTCCTTTGTTTCTTTTGGATGTCCTTGGTTTGTGAGTTTTCATATGAGTGACTACAAGCGCCTCTTTGCTTGACATGAAGTCACATTGTGTGCACCTGAATATTTCACTTCCCATATGTGTGTTCTGGTGAAGATCCAATTTTTCTTTAGTACTAAAGGCAACATTGCAAAGAGTGCAATGATGTAGGTCAATACCCGACTTGGGTTTTCGATAATAGCCATGAACTTTCCGTCCCTTGTTTCTTTTTAAGTGATGACGCAAACTTCCGGCTTCAGAAAACTTTTGGCCACACACATCACAACTGTAAGCTTTAACTCCTGAATGAGTCACCATATGTGTCTTTAAATGTGAGGATTGACTAAAACTTTTGTCACAAATGGCGCATTTATACTTTTTTGTTCCTGTATGGATTACCATGTGTCTCAGCAAGTTTGAATGGTGCATGAAATTCTTCCCGCACACGGTACACGAGTGTCGCTTAACTCCTGCATGCACCGCTTGGTGGAGTTTGAAGCTCGCTAAGTGAGCAAATCTTTTTCCGCACATGGAACATTTGTGGGGTTTTTCTCCTGAATGTGTCAATAAGTGTGAGTGTAAACCTTGTTTGGAAATGAACTTCTTGGGGCATACGGAACAAGCGTGAGGTTTCTCCTCCTGGTGCGTTCTCTGGTGGTCGCGGAGGCTTCTCTTATTATTGTATGTCTTGCTACACACAGTACACTGAAACGATTCCTTTGCGTTTTTAGGGTCCTCTTTGGTCTTAGCGGTATGAGTGCTATCTTCTTTCACTAAATTGTCTTTTTTCGTAACATCTTCCTCTTCTGTTCTTGAAGACATGCCTTTACTTTTCTCCCCTTGCTTCACAGGTAGAACTTGTTGCACAACTGAAACTTGCTGCACAATTGGCACTTGCTGTGCAACTGAAACTTGCTGTACAATTGGCACTTGCTGTGCACCTGAAACTTGCTGTACAATTGGCACTTGCTGTACAATCGGCCCTTGCTGCACAAATGGCACTTGCTGTACAATAGAAGTTTGCTGCACAATGGGCACTTGCTGCACATTTGCACCTGATTGAATGCTCACGCTGGCAAAGTTACCATCATCTGATAAAACTGTAGCAGGCTGAAGAGTTGCCAAGTTACTTTCATGTGGCAAAACTGTCGTGGACTGAAGAGTGGCAGTTGTAAGGTTATTTTCATCTGGCAAAACTGCAGTAGGCTGAAGATTTACACTTGTAAAGTTGTTTTCATCTGATAGCCACATTTGGGGTTGTGGGTTAAACACCTGAAGCTGATTCGTTTTATGTGTGTGCATATGATTACAAACATCTAACATGGAGCTGAACTGTTCCTCGCAGAATGAACATGTGTAGAGTACTTCATCAGAGTGGGTCGCGACATGCTCAACCAAGGTAGATTCCGTGTGAAAAGCCATTGTACAATGTGGGCATTTGTGGGTGGGGGATTCTGCCGCATGCTGGGTCCTCAGGTGTTTTTGTAGACCACAGTTCTGTGGGAATGCCTTGTTACACACATGACATTTAAAGCGCCGTACCCATGTATGCACCCTCTTGTGCCGATGTAACTGTTCTGGCGTCAGGTACGCTTTGCCACATGTTGCGCACACATGATGCTTGAGCGGGTCTCCTGGCTTATGCGCCTTCTTCAAGTGTTGTCGTAATGCAGAGGCACTGATATAGGCCTTGTTGCACTGTGAACACTTGTGGGGCTTTTCTCCTGTATGTATCATCATATGGCCCTGGAGATGAGCATTCTGTCCAAATGCCTTCCCGCATTCCAAACACTTGAACGGCTTTTCTCCGGTGTGTGTTAACATGTGTTTCTTTAAACCTTTGGGGCATGGAAATCCCTTCCCACATATCGTACACTGGTGCACCCTTTCTAAACTCTCCCCTGTGTGAGTCTTCATGTGAGCACTTAGGCCTCCCGCCCGAGCGTATGCCTTGTCACACTGCGAACATTTGTATGGTCTTTCTCCCGAATGAGTCCGCATGTGAATCTGTAACCGTACCAACTTTGTAAAAATCTTACCACACACAGGACAAAGATGTTCGGGATTGTCCCTGTAATTTGAGATTTTATCTGTGCGTGTTGTAGTCTTCGAAGCTATCTCGAGACGTTGCTGATGAGCTGTCATAGCTTCCCATGTCTTCCATTTTTTATTACAACACACACATATATGAGGCCCTTTAATGTTACCGTCATCTGAATCATCTGTATCGTTCTCGTCAGAGTCAGAGGAGGGAGCATCATTTTCTGTTGTAGATGCACATTTGTCCACATTTTGATCTTCACTTGGATTTTTATTTTTTGGGAAGCTAGGATCTTCGTTATTGGAATCTATTATACTCTCGGATTGATTACTAGGGGAGGGCGTTACATCAATTTCAACCGCTTTTGGCTCTGTTACATCTGCTGCTTGAGTAGTACTAGGCGCCGCTTGGTTGTGAGTGTTCATGTGGGTAATGACAAGTTCTTGCTTTGGTGATATAAACTCACAGTCTGGACACTTATACAACTGAGCCCTTTCATGTGTGTCCTGATGGGCATCTCTTTCTTCCTTCGATCCAAAGAAAAGACTGCACAGAGAACACTGATAGACATTTATAGCTATGTGAGTTAGTGCATGAGCATCAACTTCAGATTTGTCGAGGGATGAAAATCCACAGCTACTACATCTGTATAGCTTTTCTCCTTCATGAGTGTTTATATGTGTATTTCTGTCACCCAATGTCTGGAAACACATTCCACAAATAGGGCAGGGTAGACTTATTGAGGCAACAGACATATCAGTCACCGAGACACTTGTCGCAACAGGGGTTTGTTCCCGCTGTGAATGTGGAGTGTCTACTTTTCCTTCATTCTTAACTGCCAAATTGCTTCCTGACATACCCTCAGCCCTACCAGGGAATGAAAAGGAAGGTTCTGCGACTGACATATCAGACATGATTTCAGCGACTATCCGTGTCTTCGAGTCAGTTTCTGCACTACTTGTTGCGTCTTTCTCTTGTGTCTCATTTTGTAGTAAATGCTGGATGTCTTGGTGACCAAAGCCTACAGACCCCGACATCTTATCAACTGTTGCTTCACACTATCTTCAGAATGACTTGTAAACCTCTGTCCCGTTTGACTGCATCCACGTACTAAACCAAACCAGATGCTGACTCTGGGTATGCAGCTTAAAGGATTGACTTTATTCTATGCAGCTGTGTTCGAGACAATCTGAAGTTCTTGTGTGTCAGAGGATAATCGTGACATGCGGTGACTGTGATACTGATGCCAGGTAATCTCTGCTGTCATCCTGCCAAAACATCTTGGAACCTGAAATGAAGTAAAGAATGTACTTCGATAAATGGCATATCATATCATTGGAAATTTGGCTTAAAATGTAGGCAAAAAAAATATATCGTTGACCCCAATACCATTCGCAGCCTCCTGCTTTATATCTAACTCCAATTCATTCTCAGGCGGGTGATAACAGGGGAGGGGGTGATTTGTGCACAGACTCTGGGAAAAAATGTTGCATGTTAATTTTTTTGCTTCCCTTCCCCCCGCCGAGGAGCTGAAAATAGTGGTCAAATGTGCTCTTTAGACCTATAGTAATGCGCTGGCCTTATTCACTGAAAACAGGTCAAATCATTTTGCCCTCTCCTCATAAGGGTTGAAAAGGATTTTGCACCAAGCATTTCTCACATCTAAATAGGAAATGTATCAGCAAAGATCTATGGGAAAATGTATAACAAAATCGGAAAGATAATCAAAATTTACATCATATACCTGATGCATTAAGTATATTTTAATTCCAATATCAGAAAAGAAATTTACTTTTTCTAGTATTGCCTATGTAATTTGACCCTTTGACAGGTCCATAGCAGCCAGAGTTCTGCTCCTAGTATAATCATGGCAGGGCCACAGGGTCCCGCCAAATAAAACTGTGTGCAAAAACAATGTAATACCGACACAGATCAAGCTTTACTTTAAATATTTCCCAGGAACAAGGCTATCAATCATGATGAACTAGTCATTGTTTCTCAGACAGGGGACTGTGTAAATGTATAGTATCCATCGATGCTCATTTATAATAAGATAAGTTCTTTGTGTTGAGTGTTTTCCTGTGGTGCAGTGTCGGTTCCCCCAAAACATTTTCTCAAGTATTAAATGTGGGTTATACCTACTGATAATGATTATTTTGTATTTTGTACCACCTCATCCATCTGTATATCCATGGTGTATATAGGTTAAGTTCCACATTGACAGTCTGTACAAGGCAGCCAAAGATGGGTTGTAGCCTGATGTGAGTTTGACATAATTGTGCTAATGCCTGTTTGATCGTTGCATGAAACTGCACCATCTTGACCAGCAAGGACAGGATAACTGGTGTACAAATGTTAAAGGTTTGCTACATCCGCTTGGTAGAAAATATAGTCAGCTTTGGGAAAACCAGTCAACATCTAATAACTCTAACATCATAGGTAGTGCAACTGAACCAATTTTTAGGGAGTGGTCATTATTTATCAACAGGGGGGGGATGGTGGGTTTGAGGGGGGGGGTAAAAATTTCAGACCCCTCCCGAGGGGGGGGCGTAAAAAATTTCCGTGCATCCGCGCGAAAACCCACCACCCGCCCCCTGTTGATAAATAATGACCACTCCCTTAGTAAATATTCCGAAAAAATTATGAATGAGATTGTGCTTGCTGGGGAGGGTAAAAAGTTAAGAACATTAAAAAAATTCAAGAGGGAGCTCAGGCTCGAACACTATCTACTTAAAATTAACAATCAAAATCACAGGACTGCACTAGCGCAATACAGACTTAGTTCCCATAATCTTGGTATTGAGATAGGGAGGCATTGTAGGCCCCCCAAACCTGAATGTGACAGAGTATGTCTATATTGCTCAACTGGTTCTATTGATGATGAGGTGCATTTTCTGACAACATGTGAACTACATAAGGCAGCTCGAACAACTCTTGAAAATCATATAGATGGTAAAATCTGTAATTACCGGGATATGTCAAATATAGATAAGTTTGTTACGGTTATGAAAGAAAATTACCCTAGAATAATAAATGCACTTGCAAAGTTTGTGTATACTGCATTTAAGCAGAGGCAGCAGCAGCTTTAGACTACCCTCTGTGGAATCCAACTATTATCCTAGGTGCTATGTATATTGTACGGTTTCACCTAGTATTATATCATCACATTCATAAATGTAATGATATAATACTAGGTGAATATATGAGTTGTAGGTATGGTACAGTTGACCCACCTAGGTTATGTATGCCGTGTCTGTATTTGTGTATCTCTGTAGGGATTTTTGTGTGTGTGACTGATTGTGTGAGTGATCTGTCTTATACAGAAGTATCTGTTTTCATAGATTTAGTTCTGTAGTATTGTATACTACGCATGTAGTTTGTAGAACATAGAGCATATACATTATTGTAGTGGACTTACTGTATGACACATAGGTCAGCAATGACCTCATTTTTTGTTGTCAATAAAAGCTGCTGCTGCTGTTGTTGTTGCTGCTGCTGTTGTTGCTGCTGTTGTTGTTCCCGAGGAACAATAATCCCATCTTAAGGAGCCATGATCCTACCTTAGAATATCTCTCATAGAATGAGTCATACCGGTACCAAATGATGTTTACTTACCCCTAGTATTTTTTTATTTGTTGGTGATATATGCATGGAAATTGATAGAAATGATGAAAAATAAAGACAAAAATGCCCAGGCTGCCTAGATGGGAAGGGTTCGATGGGAAGTATAACATATCCCACTATTAGTCTAGCCTAGGCTAGCATCATAATTATAGTTAGGCACTTCAACAAAAAAATTAAAATGAATACAGAAAGATCCCTGTAACTGCATTTGATTGAGGCCATTGAGATGTTTTTAAATCTTTTGGAATTTTGTTTATATCTTGTATAGAACCAGAGATACAGGGCAAATAGTACCAAAAATATTGAGGCAAGTAGCACTATAGGAATGGTAGAGAAGGTGTTATAATATCTGTGATGTGAGTTCAGCCACACAGTGGGCCCAGTGTGTGGCAGCATGCACTGGTGGCAATTTTCTGTTTTTCCACTTGATATCTAAGGACCCAGAAAGTAATGTTCTAGTGATCCAATCTAAATAAAATTTAGTTTTCTATGATATTTAGAATCTTAGCTTTCAATTGATATCTTTCATCCATTTCCAAATTGATTCTAAGTAGGAGTAAAATGCTAATAAAAAATCGTAACATAGCGGCTCTACACACGGCCATTTCTTTTCTATTGTTTCATATTTTGGTCCTCTCAAAAGTATCACTGGGCAAAGTCATACATGCATGAAACTTTACATGCTGCTAGTTTATTATGCACTTAAACTGTGTCTGATATAATTTTGTTGGTGTCTACAGTGGTTAATATATTTTTCAAAGCTTCAATATTACCTTCAAATTAAAGTCAGTGTAAAACACTTAATAATTGGAATTTTTTCTCCCGCATTTCACTGGTGGGTAGCTTGATATCTAAACTCCAAGGATAACTTTTAAAACAGAAGAAAAACACCCTAATAAAACCCTAAATCGGTGATATCGGCAAGGTCACGAGTAGCGGCCACACTCACACCTGGCAGAAAGTGTCAACCCAGTATGCCAGCTTTTCTCACCCTCCACAGTGGCTTTATCAAAGTGCCTATTATAGTGTAATCTGACCTTCATCCAATCCCAATTTATACCGGGTAATTATATTGATAATAATTGAATACACATCTAACTACACAGGAGCTCGTATCTACATCAAAGGGGCAATAAAATTGTAATCCCTTGATTGGTGTAATTGCTGGATGTGTATTCTGCCCTCTGACTGAAGTGAAGTTGGTGGATGTGTATTCTGCCCTGAGATTGGAGTGCCACTCACTGACACTGACTGAGTCTGAGTGACTGACTCGATCAGACTGACTCTGTCATCGTCAACAGACTGAACAGTGCCACTCACTCACTGGTATTGACCCCTCCTATCAAAGAATGCTGAATACAGCCTGTTGAAAATAAGCTCTACACATGTGATAAAGGGAAATTACCTGCATAACTGCAATCGAAATCAAAGTTTTAGCTTCTGGCTTTGGTCTCGGTTTGCCTTCTTCTGAATAATCTGTGATGAGTACCAGGCTGCGAAGAATACTCGGTACAATAATCTTATCCGTATTAGTAGGTATCTGATACAAAGCTTTTTTGCAGAAAAGTACTTCTTTACTTCAATTCTAGGATTACTCTTCCAATTGATAGTTAAACCACACTTTTCAGGGGATTTCTTCTCAATTGAGACTCGATTTGTAATTTAGTCTCTCAAAGAGTGTCTTTTTTAATGTGCCAAAGTTGTAACCTTCAGACAGCGTTACAACTGTCTCATAATTTAGTTCTGACATTGAACGCCAGGTGTCAAGGCGCTCGCTTGGCATTCTGGGATAGACATGGCGTCTCAACGAGCGAAGGAACGGAGAGGTTTGTCAAAGACCGACGGATGAAGGTTGGTGTTAGTAAGACGGAGCAGTCCTACTGCCTCCCATAGGTTTAACGTTGTGACGGGGTTCTCGGCGCGCCAAGGTATCCAGTGTGCCGTGAGGGTGTAGCAGCGCGAGGCTCCCATAGAGCGCAATGTTAAACAACACATTTTGAAAAGTTATTTAAATATACTAATCCTTGGAATATTAGAATATTTCGACCACTGGGTGAAAGGGCAGGACTCAAAGATGTTTATTCTTAGGTTTAGATATGGTTTATGTGAACTGTCTTGTCGTGGGAACCTTGGATAGCCCACGTAACTTGTCAATTTTGGGCATTTTCTATCGAAACATGTGAAAACAACCCATGTTCTCCCTATCAAAATAATTATTTGTATTCCTTCCACAACTTCCATATCATAGTATATGACAAAGAAAGACCTAAATATGAATCGTACCTAGTTTAATTAGTGTTATATTGTCTAGTTTAGAGACATGGACAGTGGAAAGTGAAGTGAGAAATTCGGTACTCCTATCCCATGCGAGGATAGCATGGGGCTTGCAGGACTCAAAATGACTCAACTCTCTACTCTATCTGATCTTCTAGTGGTTATACAATATTGATTTCATCAAAATGATTTATATGGTGAAAAAAATCATGTCTTAAGCTATCTAACCATAACAAAATGGTATCAGAACTCTGAGGTTTATTGGGTTTAATTAGCCAGTCAATATGGCACGTTTAACACTGCGCTCTATTGGAGCAGCCGTGAGTACACCCTGGCGCAAGCTGGCCTGTCTCCTATTCTTAACACGCTCCTCAGACTCAATCTCTTATCACCAAATATGGCGGAGTGGGGTCTCTTATACTAGATTATGCCTCTTTGGGTTTGTTAGGAATTTGTCTTAAAATGACAAGAGATTTTCAAGATTCAAGATGGCTTTATTGACTAATGTACAGGTACACTTATGTCAGCACCAGGTTTTCATTTACAATGTTGTAGACAGATTTTATATATGAGTATGTACAGTTCACAGCCCCTGGCCTTTTAGATGATTTGCAATATGGGGCCACTGCTAGAATTTGTGAAAGTTTCCTAGTGTCATTGTGTCTTTTATAATAAATAATAATATATTTTATTGACAGCAAAAAAGAGGTCATTACTGACCTATGTGTCATAGTAATCAACGAACTTGAGGTATTTTGTTTCAAACACTGACCGTGCGTTTCTCATCTCGGGCATGTTACAATGTAAGAAGACATGATTGACATCTTGCACAGCATTACAGAATGTGCACTTAGAATTGACAGGTTTCTTTCCTCTATATTTTCTTGACAGGCTGTCAAGTGTACAGTTATTGTCAGTCCGGAGTTTAGCAATGATGGTTCTAATTTTAGGTGATTCTGTATGCGTTAGGTATTCACGCTCTTCATAAATGTCATTGAGATCATCTTTACACATCTTGATAATTCTACACTTGCTAATATTCTCTGGGTTATCAATGTACTGGTTGTATTTCTGAATATGTGCATCATTTAACCTTCTCTTTATATTGTTTTTGAGTGAGGACTTTGAGCAAACATAAGGATCGAGCCAGACATTCTTACAACCTGTTTTAAACAAGAGGTATTGGATATCTTTAAGCCATTGGTGGTTTTCACTCTTCATGGTAGAGAAGGCCTCATTTAGAATAGGGTTTTTCGATCCATGCTCAAGCCTCAGCCAATATAGAATGTTCAGTACAATTATTTTGGATTCAATAGGAAATCTCCCTAACTCGCCTAGTGCAAGAGTAGTACTTGTATATTTTGATATACCCAGAGCAAACTTGCAACTTGTAGAGTAAAACACTTCTACCGGACAGGCCTTTCTGATGCCTTCAGAGGTTAAGTCCTCAATTATAAGAGTTACTGGTTGCTTTCTGTACACAGACAGGATTTTGATTTTGTCACAGATATTGGCTAGAGTCACATAAGCTACCTGTGTTTTCTTATAGAATCTACAAAATAATATGTTTATATCCTCGACACCTAACAGTTTAAATAGTGTTAACAGATCTCTTTTTGATTTTACCTCAGATCCACTTATAGATATAGAACAGTTACTAGATGGCATACTCATACTGGGCATCCGTATAAAAGGATAGGGTCGATCTGCTTGTCAAACAGGGACATAAACAATTTAGTGGATACATTCTGCGATGTACTCAAGGCTTGTCTAATAGAGAATAGTGCACGCTTTGCCTTTAAAATCCTTTCTGATTTCATTTTCTTTAGACTCCAATCCCGAGATTAAAGTAAACCTAAATATTTATATGAGGACACACATTCTAGTAAATTATCTTAAAAAAAGATTTGAGTTGACATCTCCCTTGCTTGAGACAAAACCATAATTTTTGTTTTCTTCGTATTAACTGAGAGTTTCCACATTTGGCAGTATCTGTCAAACCTGTTCAGACTCTCCTGAAGGCCAGCTTCTGATCTGGAGATACACTCGTGAATTTGTCAAATATTGCAATTCTTAACTATGATAGTGATATAATAACACATACTGACGCTGATGGCAAGCAATATGTACTAAATACATGGAGCCTGGTTACTGTCATATGCATATGACATTGTGTTGATATAATATTAATCCAAACTAGATCCTGGGTTCTTCATGTTTCATTACTGTTAACTGCCCCGTGTCCAAATCCCCAACAAGCAATGTAAGGCGGGTTTGGCAAACTTAAGTATTTATTAAGATTATGTAACATGGTAAAAGGTTACAATGTGGTTGAATAAAACACAGATTTGATAAAACACCTGATTTGTATTGATTGTAAGAATGCCCTATGTGAGAGCAGGATAATAAATAAATGACATAGTGTAAAAGGAGAGAGAAGTTATACAAGATAGAGATAAACTTAATGATGTAAAATGAGTTAAAGGTGTGGGTGGGTGGGGAAAAGTTGAACCGCTCTGGGCGACGAGCAATGGAAGACTGAGGGACGAAGCTGTGAAGCTTGGTTAGGGGGTAGGCCACCAGGCGGCAGCAATGACCCGCAATGTCTCCGTGGAGGCATTACATCACCATTACTGTTAACTGCCCCGTGTCCAAATCCCCAACAAGCAATGTAAGGCGGGTTTGGCAAACTTAAGTATTTATTAAGATTATGTAACATGGTAAAAGGTTACAATGTGGTTGAATAAAACACAGATTTGATAAAACACCTGATTTGTATTGATTGTAAGAATGCCAAACACCAAAAGGTAGATGTATACGTGTGGGGTATAGTGGGGTATAGTGGAATGTAAATGTAAGTACATGGGATGTGATTGTTCATTCTAATATTGCACTGAGTAGTTTTTTGTTGACTTTGTCAGTGTCTGTTTCTTTCACATAAGTCTGGTAGGCGTCTGAGGACCATCCGCCCCACCTCTGCACTTCCAGTTCTGTGCAACCCTTCTTTACCGCCACCGTTGAAGCTGTCTTCCGTATAGAGTGTAGGCTGTAAGTGCCTTTGGGGAAGGACAGTGCTTTTAGGCTTGCATCCCAGACTGTTTTGACTGTTGACAGGGGAAGTGGGGTTGTGGTACCTGGTACCGGGAACATGACCTGCGATTTTGTCAGAGTTGGTGAGAACTCCATTATCTGTTTGATAGTTGACACCGGGCAAAACAATGGGTTGGATGCTGGGAACAGTGTCAGTGATTTTGTCTGGCCTGCCTTCTGTAAGTTTTTGGCATGTTTGATAAGCACCTTTATCACTTGCCCAACCTCCACATCTGCTCGCGTGAGATTGTGGCTGGGGTTGAATGCTGCCACTGTATGGGGTGCCACCTCTGATTGGCGTAATCCTGCAAAGTATATTGTTAGGAGGATGCCCCTTATGGTGATGCCTTGTGGTGTTACTGGGAGGCACATGATGACTTTCCTGAAAACGTCGAGAGGTACTGCAGGTTTCGCCCTGGATTTGTAGTCTGGATCCCTCTCTACTGCATCCAAGGCCCTGCGTACCCGTATGTGGTTTATACCCGACATGTTGGCCCCTGACAGTAAGAGGTATTGGCGAACGTGTGACACCTTCCCCACCACTGTGCCTGGAGCCAATTTCTCCCCCATCAGGTACTCTATGAAGATGCATATGTCCATCACTGTCGGCCCGAGTGTGGGTACCCGGAAGTCCATGCAGTATCTGATGTACTGTTTGACCGACGACTCGTGGTTCTTCACCGTGCCCGGTGCCCTGGCCATTTGTTGTCTGTCGTCCGCCATTTTCGCCAGCGCGTCCCTTCGTAGGTCTGAAAAGGCATGGACCAAAGTCAGAGTCAATGAAGTACATGTCTGGTAAGATTTCTGTAAGGTTATACTGATCAATGAGATGGTCGGCTATTCCTTTATGATAGTCAGACAAGTGGGATCTGCTGAGGGCATCAGCAAGGTAATTGTGTTTAGTTGAAATGTACTCAAATGACAATGTTAGTTGTAGCTTTGCCTGTGTGCACCACATTTCACGTGCGCATCTATTGAGGATGTGGTTTCTGGCTCTGCCCCATTTAAGAGCGCTGACGGCAGCCATATTGTCACAGTGTACACGTACGTGCCAGCCACGGGGGTATTTGCTAAGGAACGTATGGAGGGCCACTATCACATTGGCCGCCTCCAATTCCGTAATGATAGTCTCCATACCCTCCGGAGGGGTTATCTCTCTACGGTAGCAGTGTGTGGCGTCTGCCGCACCGATGCCTGTTGGGCATGCGTCGACGGTGATCTCCGCTGTGGGGACGGGTGGGGGAATGACACTAACACCGTTCCAGTGATCGCACAAGTCAATGAATACAGCGAGGTCGCTACGCATTTGGTGGTCGATCACCGCCCACTGTCCCTTGATGGCCCTAAGGGAGCCAAGGAGACTGTGAAGGAACGGTCTTGCCGGGGCTATGCATTTACAGATGTGCAGTAGGCGACCTAGGAGTGATTGTAGAGCCTTCTTATGGATACTATTCTGAGACTTAGATTTAATTACGGCTGCTCTTATGTCTCTAAGTTTGTCTTCAGGGATCGCTAACGTCATAGTGTCGGCGTCAATGTATACACCCAGCCATTTAATGCAGCGGGCTGGGGGTTGTGCCTTCTCTACCGCCTTTGGCAGGCCTAGTTCGATAAACAGTTCTTTAACTCTATGGTACTGCCTATCTGCCGTGACTTTGTCGGGGGCAACTACTACCAAGTCGTCTAGATACATGATCGCAGTAATGTTATCTCGGCTGAGGATGTGGCATATAGCATCTGCCACCCGTTGCATATGGGCCGACGACGCTCTGGCACCGAATGGCATTGCCACCTCCACATAAGATTGGCCCCCCATTGCATTACTAACAAGGGGTAGTCCAATGGACAGACCCTGAAATTCTTATAAGCACGAGCCAAGTCCAGGGTAAACATATGGGCGGATGGGCCGGCATGTATAAGGTTGTTAATGAGGTGGTCAACAGTGGGCAGACAGTGTTCTCTGATCTCCCCCATGGCCGTGTTTTTGAGGATGTATGCGTTCACCGAGTACTCATATGGGAATGTGAGATCTGATATAATTCGCCGTTGTGATAGGTCGGCTTTTGCCCTAGACATAATAGGTGCGATATGGCACCATTCCTTAAATGGTGTATGTTCAAAAGGGCCCATTAGGGCTGTGAGTGCTGTCTCTTTAGCCAGAAATGCCTCCACCTGTTGGTCATACAGGGTACCACTAGAATGATTATCCACATTACCATTGTTGGAAATGGGGCCCAGGTATCCCATGGGGAAACCAAATTGTAAGTAGTCTTAAGAGTCGGTTGTACCGTGGGTCGTGGCCAAGATAGTGGTGCCATGCGGGTATATTCAATGAACTTGGTACTGGTATGCATGCGGCCAAGCAGTTAGGAAGGCCGGTTGAGCGAACGCAGTCATATATATGGGCCAAGGTATGGGGTAGGGGGCCCAACTGGGCCCACTCATGGCCCACTGTCGGCCAACAGTCCATGCGGTGTTGTCTGAACGCGGCTGGTGATATATCAACGTCCGCCAATAAAAAATCAAACTCGCACATGTGTCTGATTTTGGAGAAATCTGGGTATTCCTGCAAGACAGGGACGTTATGACATGTGCGCTGTTTGCCCCGAGATAGCCCGTCGTCCGTAGCGGTATAACTATTGGCATATGCGTTGAGGCGATCAACATCTTTGTGACCGTGCACGTGGTTATGTTTACCGACTGTGACGGGCACGTGGTATTGTTGTCGGGCAGCTGAGGGCACGTGCGGGGGCGTGGCCTTGTTGCCTTACGAGTGGTACGTTGGACCGGCTCTTCTCGAAATAAGGTGTGCACTGACCAACCATTACACTCGCGAACGGAGAAGTTGTGTCTCCAACAGCATTGGTCGAAGCAGGACGTATCCCTGACAGCAATGGAGTGGCTGGGCTTGACTGGGTGAACGGCATGGACCTGCATCGTGCCTTTGACGGAGTGGGCAGCGACCAACTGGGGCAATGCATCACGTGCTGCTACAATCTCTGTGACAGGCAGATGGATGTAGCTCACCTTGCCCTCAGATCTGTTGCCCCTTTTAGCAAAGTCAAACGCATTCTGGATGAGATGGTTTGACTTAACTGCATTATCGGCCATTCGCTTGGCCGCTGCTCCGACACCATCACAGGGTCCCTTGCCGTGCCCAGCCTCGAAGTACGTCCAAGTTGCTTGTCTGCCACCAAACAACGCCTCGTGCTGACACAGGATCGAGAAGATCGACACATTCCGGTACTGCGACGAAGGCGAGTCGGTGACGTAATGCAGGGTGCTGATTTCATCAGGGAGGTGTTGTTGAATGAAGGTCACAATCGCTCGGAGGAAGGCGAGGATGGCGGAGGCATCGTGTTTGCGATCGTCCGTGACAAGAGCGAGAGACACATGGAGCGTTTTATCCCCACAGCGATAATGGATCACTGCAGGGTGCAGAGTAACTGGATCTTTGGCGTAGTACACGCTCTGGGGTTCCTCTGGATAGGTGATGTTCCAGTTCTCTGCGAAGTCCATTTGGATGGTACACTCGCAGTTGGACATCTGTAGTCGCAGTTCACGGACGATCCGGTGCTGCCGTCGCGCCCTCTCGCAGTGGTCCTTCATGGTGCTGAACTCCTTAGCAAGGGCCTTGATGAACTCTTCCTTGGTGTCTCCAGAATCTGTCAGCCTGAGTTTTGTTGTAGTACATGGAGCTTCCGGTCTTCCATACGTCACCTTCACGTTTTGCCAGGTGTCGCACTTGATGTACTCAGGAAGGGAGGGTTTCGTGAGAAGGCCCTGCTCGAACTCCTCCACAGTACTGTGGCGCACAATACTGTCCGGTTGGTCCCGGATACCCACAGCACGGAGCCCCAGTGTGAAGTTTTGACACTTCACACAGAGGCATACCTTAGTGTTTCTCTGGGACACGTGCCGAATGTGTTTGTTATCACGGACGACACGGTCAAAGAATGAGCGACTGACTTTGTGAGTCGGATGCTGTGTCTGGTACCGGTCATACAGATGACCGAGGAAGTCTGTCAGCTGAACGATCTGGACCTTGACACCCTCTACTGTCTTCACATCTTTCTTCCCTGGGAGAGTGACAGAGTTCTCAGGGTCTGTGAGGAAGTCTTTCACCCGAGCCAACCTGTCAGCAGACCATATGGTCCTGGCAGTTACTGCGACAGGTGCCCTTAGGAGAGTCCGCCGGTCAACTCCGAGATCTTTCGCAAGTTGCGTAGTCAACCGCTTACTTTTTAGTTTTGTTGGCGTAATCATCATACGGACATGCTTCATTCTGCCGGTGAGTGGCATATTCTTGATTTTCTGTGTTAGGTACAAGTATGCCTGGTTGCGTTTTGCCATCACAAGTTCCTTCTGGCGAGGCGGGGTGCCCGGGGGGATACGGCCTGGTGTCCAACCATGGTCCGCGTCGCCAGGGATGATCAAGTCAACACGGGCATCCGGTTCTACGTTGAGGGGAGCAGCACCCTCTGGCTGCGGGATGTGCTGCTTTCTCCGCTTGGCCGGTGGGACGGGGCCTTCATTGTTTGGTGGGACTAGTGCACGAAGCCTGGCTATCTCTGCATGGAGCTGTTGTTGTGCTTCGTGTCCTTCTGCCGCCTGAGCCTGTAGGCGTCTATATAGTCTGGATTCCAATGTTGTCCGCTTTGTAGGTTGTGTGTCGGTGTTCAGTCTCATGTCGGTGGGCGTGTTCGGTCCGCTAGAAAATAATGACCATGCATTAAAATATGTTGATGATGGGTTAAGATTCATTTTTATAAAAGCAAATTTCAATACACCACAGTTAAGCCCAAGCTAGTTTAACTATTTGCCGAATTTAAGGAGAGCATACATGTCGCTTTGATGCGGGTCGACACGCCATGCTGACCTTAAAAGATTTTAATTAAATCCTACAGCACATAGATCTATCTATAGCGAAAGGCAATAAATATCACAGTAGCTACTAGAGAAGCAAGTTAACTAAGACAATTAATTAACAAGTAACCACAAACTAAAGCGAACCAATTAACAACCAACAGCAACTATTCTAATCTAATCTAAATTAATTACTTTTATCCCTTGAAAGATCCTCAATTACTTGAGGACCTGCCGGATGGTACCCCTGGAAATTAGTGTGTAACAACAATTCAATAGATGAAACGATGGTTATGGTAATGATTTATTATATTTAGCAGAGAAATGTAATTCATTATTGATACATTTTGACAGATTATAAATTTTATAAATTTACATAGTGAGTAGTCACTATTTAGAGTTGAACTTTACCTGATGTCCTTCACCATCCTTGTGGTGCTGCCTCCTTCATCCTCATCCTCATCGGACGTTGACGCCAGAGGGGACCGGGACCGGGACCGTTTCCTCGTCTTTGACCGTGTCGAGGGCTGGAGGAATTAAATTAACATATTAGTTATACCAGTTTATCAAACAGCACTAGATGTCTAATAGAATTTATAAATTTATAATTTATAAATCTGATTTGCATTGAATGCAGAACTAACTGTAACAAAAAAGATTCTCACTGAACAGTATTACAGGAGTAATATTATATTAATTCTTACCAATGGCTGTGCCAGTTCGTCATCATTGGCCCGTCTGGAACTCCTGGACGGCGTAAACAATGACTGGGCCACAGTCAGCGCCTTGCCCTTCTTCCGGCCCTTACTCTTAGGCTTGCTGGTGCCTGGCTGAGGTTCGGGTGCTGGTGCTGGCGCAACGGGTGCTGGTGCTGGCGCAACGGGTGCTGGCACGGCGGCGGCTGGCACGGCAGCGGGTGCTGGCACGGCGGCATCAGGTGCCTGCCCTGCAGCTTCTGCTGCTTTCTTGGCCGCTGCTTTCGCCCGGCATTTGGCCATCTTGAGGCGGTCCCTCTCCTTCTTCGCCGCGTACAAGGCGGGGTCTTCACGTATCTGAAAGAAAAGAAAATACATAAATCAGTTGAGTCATTTAAAAAGATACTGTGTGGTGACAAGGAACTCATGATAGATGATCCAATGTACATGCATTTAATTATTTGCCATGAAAAATTGATTTCTTTTGTAATTTACCTCGGCATCTTTGACCCTCTTCCGCTCGGCCTCTTTCTTATTGAAGGCCGCAACCCCCATCTGAGCCTTCTGGCCATCGCGCCATTTTGAACTTGACTCACTTGGAGTCGTCAGCTGGTCCGGAGGCAGCCTCGGTCGTCCTCGTTTACCCATCTCCTAAAATTGACAGAAAAACAACATTTTCAGAACATATGAAATGAGATGAAAAAGGACATTTGACTACCTTTATTTATTGGAAACTAATGTTTATGTGCTCTGTAATTGGGACACAGCCTATTGACAAGCTCAGGTACAAATATGCCTTTGAATACTAGAATATATTATAAAAACAGACAAAATTGTTACTCCGATAGATTAATTGGGAATTTTTTTATTCAAAATCAGGAAATGACTATTTGATTTGAATAAAGGATGGTAGGGGCACCTCCAGTAAAAATATGGAGAAGGTTGGTAGAGCGGAAGTCATATTTTTCAAAGAATATGTGAAAAAGTGAACGAGTGTTACTCCGAAAAAAAAATCAAATTGTGTTACAGATTGCACAAATGCACTAGGATTAGGCTCTATCCACATTGAAACATTGGAGACACTGTCGGGCAATGAAATAAAGTAGTTTGGGACAGAATATAGCGATTACATAGGTAGCAGAAGGAACATTTGTGTTTGTCGTGTTACTCCGATAGGGTTATTCGATTATATATTTTTTTTGGGCTGTACAGACCAAATGAGCGGGGGTAACTGCATTGTAGCAAGCTAAAATGACAGTTAGAGGGTGTATGTAAGATATAAACTACATATAACCATACATTTGTGCCAAAAAAACATGAAAAATGAGGAAGAGTTGTAGGATTTTCTAAAATTTTTGGGGTTGTTTTCATCTTTTGGCCACAGAATTCTGTGAAATTAGGCTAGAATGTACACAAAATGCCATACAATTATGCACAAGGGTCCATTTGATCGTTTTAGATACATAACCACCCCCCACTGATGCAGTAATGTGCCACAGACCTAGATTTTTTGCCGAAACGTAATTTCCCTATCGGAGTAACACGACGACCGGTGCTCGGGTGGCCAAGTTCATTTTCCAAACCACGCGGCTATGGCTTGGCGCAGAGAGGAAACGCGAACACCCACGGATCGATAAAAACGTATTGTATCAAAATAAAGCCATCCCGGTGGCTGTAGAGCACATGAAAATGATCCCTAGACATTCATAAAGCGAAATATTGCATCATTTTTGTCGATGACTCACCTTTTTTCCCTCACGGAGGAACAATTCTAGTCGATTTTTGTTTGTATTTGGCCTCTGATGCTCGCAGGAAGTGTTTTGAAACCGAAAAACAAGGTCCCGGATGTGTGCGGCGTCATATGGCAACAGGAGGCGCTGTCTGGTGTATTGTATCTGAACTACGAATAAATCTATCGGAGTAACAGGTCGACTTACAATGTCTCCTTATGTGATGTATAATACACTTCCAGTGGTACCACTGCCAAACCTATGGCTCAGAGTTGTCAAAGGGATAACTGCACATGATATAAGACATAACATATGCTAATTTAAGTAATCATATAGAAAATAACAGGGAAAAAGGTGTTTGTTACTCCGATAGAAAAATTATGTATGCCAATACATATTATCACCTACAGTCAAGGCTATGGGATGAAGTTGATTTTTTTTTGTGGGAGTCTTATCACTATTGGTCCTTCAAAATAACTGCATGTTATAGACACTAACCAGCGATTCTAAGTTTAAGAAAAGTAGATGTCTTTTTTTCCCTATCGGAGTAACAATCGTGTACTGTATCATACTAAGAGAGGCATGGGGAATAATTTAATATCCAGACAAACTCCAAACATCCTGAAGCCTAAAGCTATATCATATAGCTATCAAAAAATGTGATTTGGAATGATGTAAAACCTGCACAGTCAAAAGGGGGGGTATTATAAGAACATGTTTTTTAGCAAAAAACAGGATTTTCACCTATTTTTCAACTTTAAAGGCCTCTAATCACAAAAATTACTATCCGATAGTAACAATTTTACATGCTTTTGGAAGCTTAGGATGTTTTCTCTTGAATGAGACCAAAAAAGCAAAGATTGATGCATAAGTTTTTATTTTATTGGTGGGCAAAGCTCAAAAACCCTGAAAAATAGCAAATGTACCACTTTCAAAAATTTGGCCCATATATATGGCTTCACTATAGGGTCGGTTACAAGTGGATCAGATATAGTATCCTTACCCTCGGTGCGCGGGATGACGAACCGTTCGGTCCTGAGCTGCCTATCTATGTACGCCTCGATGTCTGGGTCGAGTCTGCCCTTGGATGGGCGGGGCGTACGTTCCGATCTGTGTCATGGCCTTTCCTTATTAGGAAGGGGCATGTCATTCAGGCGTGGTATATCCAACCGCCTGGTGCAGTCGTTGGTCCGCCTGTCATGGTGGCGGTCCTTCTTATCTCTATGCCGGTCACGTGGGGAGTGCCGATCATGTCTGTCACTGTGGTCCTTCGAGGGACGGTGAGTACGACCACTATCCTTGTGGTACCCGCGTTTAATAGTTTGTAAGAGATCCAATCTCCTCGGGTGTGCCTTACTGCTCTCCGTATTGAGAGGGGTAGGTCCTGGGGGATCGCCCCGTGGCTGTGATTCGCCTATGCCGGCGTCTTGGGGGGAAGCGGCACCATTTTTTCCGCCATCTTGCCCCTCCTGCGCGGCCACCGTCACCAAGTCTACAAAATGCTCAAACTTGTCTGCCATGACCATGACGGTTTGCTCCAACCTCTTGAGGTCAGCGCTCTTCTTCTTTGACGTAGTTTTATGCCTCCTGGGTTCCGCCTTGTGGCGGTGTAACCTCGGAGGGGAATCATAGTCCAAGTCCGAAATGGAGTAAGACGAGGTGGGGGAGCATGAGTCCGAGGCTGAGTAGTCGGAATCCGACATATTCGACATACAGCGAACGTGTGACTGTGAGTAGTGTGAAGACTAAATGTTTAAAACCTGAGTGTATAAGTATGTAATGGAGCCTCCACTGTCATGCCTGCTGTTGGAAAGGTTGAACCGCTCTGGGCGACGAGCAATGGAAGACTGAGGGACGAAGGTATTGTGAAGGGTAATGTGGTAGGCGCCAGGTAGGTGGCGCGTGTGTAGTAGCTTGGTTGGGGGTAGGCCACCAGGCGGCAGCAATGACCCGCAATGTCTCCGTGGAGGCATTACATCACTATTAGGACATATTATCAGACACTACCTCTTCTGGAATGCCTTGTTAGCATATGATGGACTTCATGTGTGCGACGACTGTCTTTGCTGTTTTGTCCTTGAGTAGACGTATAAAGGGAAACTTAGAAAAGTAATCCACAACACATATGTAGTCTTCACCACCGTAAGTAAATATATCTATTCCTATTTTCTGCATTGGCCTTTCTGGGATCGGATGAGGTATCATCTTCTCCTTTTGCTGTTTTCTCGAATACTCAGCACATTTGCTGCAGCTCTTGATTTGATCTTCAATGTCTCTTGACATTCCCGGCCAGAATAGAACGTCTCTTGCTCGACTGCGTGTCTTCTCGATTCCTAGATGACTTTCATGAAGGATGTTGAGTATCTCTTTTGTCATTGTTCCTGGTATCACAACTCTATTTTCCACAAAGAGTAGGCCATCCGCTTCGAACAAATTGTCTTTAAGATCCCAATAGGGTTTAAGATGGTCTGGTACTCCTTTTCTCGATTCAGGCCATCCATGTTGTATCAGACTCCTCAGCTGTTGCATAGATTCATCTGCACAGATTTCTTCACGGATTTCTTCTTTCTTGTCTACTGAGACTGAGATGTTTTGGACAAGACTATGAACCATGACCTCCATCTCCTTGTGTAAGCCTTCATCAATACTCTCAGCCTTCAGATACGCACGGGATAGAGCATCTGCAATGAACATGTCTTTTCCTTTCCATGTTTTGATGCCATGTATGCGTCCCCTCTCTAGCACTGCTTTCGCTGCTCTGTCGTGTTCCTCCTCATCCACCCCTGCTATTAGTATATCATCTGCTATACAGAAGCAGTTTGGGATATTCCCAAATAGATGATCATTGTTCTTTTGGAACACTTCCGCAGCTGAACTTATGCCAAATGGCATCCAGAGGAATCTGTAACGCCCGAATGGCGTATTAAACATACACAATTTGGAGCTCTCGTCATCCAGTTTCGTTTGCCAATAACCATCTTTCTGGTCAATCAGGGAGAATACTTTCTTGCCATGTAGCTTCGCTGCAATGTCTTCAGGTCGAGGAGTCGGATGGTGTTGTCTCTTGATAGCACGATTCAGATCCCTAGGATCCAGACACACCCTGAGGTCCCCATTTTTCTTCTCCACAACCACCAAGCTACTTACCCAATCGGTAGGTTCATCGGACATATCTTTTAATTTCGCTTCCAATCTCGCGTGTAAAGCGTACGGTACTTTTCGCGGCGCATGAATGACTGGCATTACATCTTCATCAAGTACTATATGATATTCACCTGGCATCTCGCCAAGGCCCTTGAATATATCTGCATATTCTTTACTTATACTTTCCTTGCTTAGACCTGTCTTTAATTTCCGATTGATGAGTACCTCAACCCCGTGAATTTTCTTCACAAGATTGAGCTTTTCACATGCTGCTACCCCTAGAACCGGTGTACTTGTTACATTTGCAACAAAAAATTCTAGATTTCTTGATGGCTCTCCATCAACTTGACATGGAAGTGTCACCTTACCTACAACATCAATGTTGTGATCTGAGTAACTCAACAGTCTCACCTGCGTTTCAACCACCGGAGTAGATTTCTGGAATAGAGCATATACATTCATTGGCATAACATTAACTTCAGCTCCTGTATCTAACTTAAATTTTACAGATTTTCCTTTGACCTCTAGGTCAACAAACCACGCTTTGCTGGATACATTAGATTTAATCACACCAACAAAGAGTTCATTGGAGGAGTCACTTTCCTCGTAGCCCTCCTCGTTAACCTCATGCACCGATTTCCGGGTGCAAAATCTCTGGTAATGATGCTTGCCTAGACACACGAAACATGTTTTGCCATAAGCTGGACTCCTATTAATACCATGTATGGTACCACAATTGCGACACTTAAATTGGCCTTTGCCACGATATTGTTTCTTGGACGACGACTTGTTGCTCGATGCTTTGCTGCCTTGAGCGCTAGACTTCGACGCCCTGCTTTGTTGAGTACTCGACTTGTTACCCGACTTGTTACCCGACCTCCTCCCTTCGTGGACCTTCGGATTCTCCTTCGCACCTGCCTGGTATTCTGTCGCCTTGGAAGCTCGCCAGACTGCCAACGTTTTCTGCAACGTTAATTTGTCTACGTCTTCGCCTAGTAGACGTTTCTGTAGCTTGTGATCTTTCACTCCAAAGACCAATTGATCACGGATGAGAATGTCCTCTAGTCCCTCGTATTCACAATTGTGAAAAATTTTCCATAATTCTGTTACGTACTGGTCAACTTTTTCACGATGTTCTCTACCTTCAAACGGTCACGATTCTCAAATGTGCCCGTAAATTCGCCTGTCGCATCTGTGAACTTGAACGTGCCAAACACGTCCAGGGCATCATCTCCTATGATGCTCAACAGAAGTCCCACTTTTTCAATTTCTTTCTTGACTGATTCACTTTTGAACATGAGATAAAAGCCAAATTTCTGATACCACCGCCGGCAGTTTTCACTCAGGTTACCCTCAAATGACAGTGGGGGTGGTGCATTGTCCATATTAGCTGACATTTTGAAGATGGGTGGTGTTGTCTGGTAAACAACAAAATTTTCCACACAAAAGTCACAAATAATTCCAAAAATGGGCACTTCAAATTTTGACACAAGGGTTGGCAACTTATTTGGTGATTGCAACAATCAACTTTAAATTCAACTTGTAATTTGAACTTGAACACTTCAACACACAAATTGTCACAGTCCACTGGAAATTTTCAGTGGATAATTTCTCACCTTACATTATGTCCATAATTGTCCTGGTGAGTTTTCTCCTTCTCTATGTCCTAGAACCAGGCTGTCACCATGTCATATGCATGTGTTGATATGATATTAATCCAAACTAGATCCTGGGTTCTTCATGTTTTATTAGGACAATAGATTCAGTGTGTGTGATCAAGTCAACTGCCAACTCCTTTGTGTGGAGGTATCTGAGCGGGAAATACGCGACCAGAAGTTCCGAGAGTATACGAAATACAATACGACAGTTACGTTGAAACCTTTTTAATCGGCCATTAAAACTTTGTAAATGCTAGTGATGGGTACATCACATGAAAAGTAAGATAATGAGTTAGAGCTAAACCCCAGTGTCTATGTTGTGCAGGAGAGTGTGAGGAATTCAAATCTTTTTGGAATCGTGTTGATATCTCATTTCGTTCTGCAGAATTGGTATCTAGATATCTGACATTTTTGTCCCAAGTATTCAGGCAATTTGTTGTGACCTAGCCAAAATAAATAAAGAAATAAAAGGTAGGTAAGTTAGTAAAATGTCAATTCCATTGGAATGAATCACAATATCAGCACAAAAAAAAAAGCTATATAAACCTGACCCGGAAATTGACCTGTAGCCTACGAAATATTACCTTGACCTAATTTCCCCATGACCTATATATCTGACCTACATTACCGTAATCTCCCGCGTAGAAGGCGCAGCTCGCGTAGAAGGCGCCCCCCCAACTCAGAGAAGGCCTTTTCACGTAGAAGGCGCACGTACCTCTTCTGGATCGATTTCCGGAAAAACCCGCGTATAAGGCGCCCCCCAACTCACAGGGGGGCTGTTTCGCGTAGAAGGCGCCCCCCCTCCCCACCCCCCCCTCCCCACCCCCTATTCTACAGCAACTGGTCTGCCGCGGTTTTGGCTATATGAGTTCAAGCTGTCATCGGCACACGGTCGGCGTTTTGCCCGCCGAGCAAATCTACAGCGACCGGTCTGCCGCGGTGCTGGCGCTATGAGTTCAAGCTGTCATCGGCACACGGTCGGCGTCAAACCCGCCGAGCAAATCTACACCGACCGGGCTGCCGCGGTGCAGGCGCTATGAGTTCAAGCTGTCATCGGCACACGGTCGGCGTCAAACCCGCCGAGCAAATCTACACCGACCGGGCCGCGCTTGGCGCTATGAGTTCAAGCTGTCATCGGCACACGGTCGGCGTCAAACCCGCCGAGCGCCCGTCGACACCTCCCGGTCTGCCGCGGTGCTGGCTATATGAGTTCAAGCTGTCATCGGCACACGGTGTGACGGTCGGTGTCACACCCGCCGAGCAAATCTACAGCGACCGGGCTGCCGAATTGCTGGCTATATGAGTTCAAGCTGTCATCGGCACACGGTCGGTTTAAAAAAACGGCGAGCAAATCTACAGCGACCGCTCTGCCGCGGTGCTGGCTATATGAGTTCAAGCTGTCATCAGCGCATTTTCCCAAATGAGATGTTGGAAAAACCCGCGTATAAGGCACACCCCCAACTCAAGGCAATTACCCTCCCGCGTATAAGACCCAGTCACGATCTGATTCGCATATAAGACGCGCCTTCTACGCGGGAGATTATGGTAGCTCCTGTCCTAGATTCTGATATGATCAAATAAATAGGAACAGAGGCTGTAAAATATGAAGAAGTAGACATTCTGATAATCTAATCATGGTATTTGACCCTAACAAAGGTATTTGACCCTAACATTAACCTCTAATGGGATTCCTATTGACCTAGTTTCTGGCTGACCTATATATTTAACCGGCATAAGCTCATGACTTAGCTTTCTTGACAAACTGCATCAAATAATTTTTTCCTGTGTGGTAGCAAGTTCACATGGTTGGGAAATCGTCAAAAATCTGTTAATTGCTCCCAAAATTGGGGAGCCTGTAAAAAAAGTTTATCTTAGCAGGTGTTTTAAGTGTCACACCAAGGACCTGAAAGATAATCTTTGTTCTGTAAGAATATGCCAATTTCCGTGCAGTTTAATTTCTAGTGCAGCAATTTGTTGAGTATGCTTTATCTTCCTACCCCTAAGGCTAAGTAGACTTGTTACACTATGGGAGGAATGTGATTTTTGTTTGTTTCCAAAAACTGATTTTTTAGCACAACTTTTGCTTGGTTCTTGGTGTGGGACCACATAGCTCACCATATATGGAGACTCGATCACCCAGTGAACTCCAAGAAATTGAAATTGAAATAGAGCAATGGGAAAAAGCAAAGTTCCCCAATAGGGTGAGCGGCCTAGTTACCCAGGACACATGCACGCAGTAAAGTAAATTACCACATGGCTACAGGCTCTCCCTCTCCAGCCCTTCACACAGTTCAGGCTGCATCCCTTCATCTGAGTCTGTCGATGCCTTGGCGATGAAGCGCACTCCCCAGGCCTGGGGGGGGGGTACTCGGGTCGGAAGTGGTACCCACTGCAAACTGGCCTTCACAACCAGGAACGCTGAGGCTAAGCCTCAAAAACAGAGACCGGTCCATGTCTGCACCTCCAACAAAGGGGACCAGTAAATCTCAAGAGTACCCACCACCAACCTATTGTTTTAGGCTTCCTTGTATCAAAGAACCCATCAAAAACAAAGTTTTCAATGAGAGCACTGTTCTAAATCCTTAGCATTTTACACCTAAGTGTTGTACAAGCACCCTGTATACATGTATTAAGTTGTCAGCTTTCTGTGGCTGTGAGGGGGGGGGAGGGGGGCTAAAAGGGGGACCTGTCAATCTTCTAGGGCTGAAATAATAGACAGGTAGGTTGTGTCGATATATAGGACCGGTCAAATACAAAGCTTTGGGGGGCCTGTGGGCTCGCACATGGTAGGTAGTAACATAGTCTAGAGTGACCCCCCCCGGGTCCCCAAGCAGATGCTGCACTCATGCAATCTCAAAACCTCAGCTTGGAGAGTGAATACACACCCCTGACCAATCAGACTCTTATCTACATCAAGAGGGTAATTCAGTAATAAACTGGAATACACATCTGACAGTGGAATATATTTCAGACCCCTCTGAGGGTAGCTGTACATCTCTCTGAGAGTTCAGGAAATCTGTATAGTTTGATTACCGTAATCTCCCGCGTAGAAGGTGCGTCTTATACGCGAATCAGATCGTGACTGGGTCTTATACGCGGGAGGGTAATTGCCTTGAGTTGGGGGTGTGCCTTATACGCGGGTTTTTCCAACATCTCATTTGGGAAAATGCGCTGATGACAGCTTGAACTCATATAGCCAGCACTGCGGCAGAGCGGTCGCTGTAGATTTGCTCGCCGTTTTTTTAAACCGACCGTGTGCCGATGACAGCTTGAACTCATATAGCCAGCAATTCGGCAGCCCGGTCGCTGTAGATTTGCTCGGCGGGTGTGACACCGACCGTCACACCGTGTGCCGATGACAGCTTGAACTTGTGGTGGTCCCGCGTCGTCTTCGAGGTACCTTCGTGGTCCTCGTGGGCGGCGTCGAGAGCACCTCTATTACCCGACGCCTGGGGGCGCTGGAGTCCAGCGCCACGTCACCACTTGGTCACGTGGCCCTCGACTCCGGTGTATATAAGGCCGTTGTACGGCCTTCCTCAGGGTCAGTCCAGCCCCGACTGACCATTGTGAGCAATGGTCGGCGGCTGCCCGGCTACCATATTCTAATACTCCTCTGTGCTGCTGCACAGAGGGGGTTCATGTGGAATATTATCTCTAGACACTAGAAGGCCTAGTGTTGAACCTGCAATAGAGTTCAAACTCTGCCACCTGTAACTGTGATCGAGAACGGCTGATGCCTATGTGTTATTAGACAATAAAGTTTTAACTGGAACCTGAATAGTTGTTCTTCGTTGTTTATCGAAAGATTCGATATAACATCGAGGGGTAGAACGCTACACTGGTGCCATGACCAGTTGTTAACTTTAGTCCGCATAGGTACTGCGAGCTTAAGTTCGACATGCAGGGTCACTTGGATGAAGGTGATGACCCCAATCATCAACATCAAGTGACTACAGGCCCGTTAGTGGATATGAATGATCCACTAATTGGTGGTGGTTTGAACCACTCGCTGATATTAGGTCCATCGTCTGACCCGTTGGGCCTGTATCAAAGGAGCCGGCTACTCAATTGGCGAGTATCGACTCAACTCTCTCCGGCGGCTGAGAACTTCTTGAGGACACAGAGTTTGTCCTATGTAGAAAAATCAGCCTCGCCCGTGGGAACTCCAATGGGCCTTGGCAGTTGGTCCTTCGAGGGTCCCTCGCCCGTGTCGATACAAGGAAGTATTGACAGTGGCAGGGGACTCAACGAGGAGTTGCTACAAGAGCAGCAACGCCAACTGCGCCAGGGTCGCCAACAGTTGGATGCTCTCGCGAGTAACACCATGAAAGCTCAGGAGAAGAGTACAGAAATAGAGCTGAAGTTGGAACAGCTTAGGCAGCAGGCGTTGGAGGCTTCGAACAAGACTCAGATCGCAAATAGAGAGCTTACTGATCTTCAAGAGAAGGTCAAGCAGCTCTCTAGCGAAAAGGAGTCCTTGCTTGCAACGAAGTCAGAGATCGAGCGTAGTCGGTTGACAGCAATGGATTGTCAATCGCTAAAAGCAAAGATCGATCGCCTTGCTACAAGCCGCCGAGAATGTGTCGAGAGAGCTCGAAACGATTTTCGGGATGCCCAGCACGAGCAGACGTCCCTTAAACATAAGTTGAAACTACAAGAAGTAGAAAAGACTATGTTGGAGGAACAACTGCAAGAGTTGCGGCATAAGTTGAACCAACAATCAGCCGAGCATACTGAAGAAGTAGCTGAGCACCTAACGGCTTATGAAAAGCAGGTGAACCAGCTACGTCAGGAACGAGAGTCGTTACTCTGTCAGATGCAAGCTGACGAGGATGCTCGAGCCAGGGACGAGGCAGAAATGCGTCGTCGCTGTGAGGAACGAATCGAACACGCAAACAAAATGGCGGAATATCAGGTCTTAATGGAACAAAAAGCGAGGCATGAGGCCGAGCTTAATTCCTTGAAGTCTGAATCCCTAGTAGCCCAGTCACTGAAAGATCAGAAGGATTCGGACACTTTGGGAGCCATACGTGGTGAAATCGATGAGCTCCGACGAGAGATATTGTCTCGCAGAAAGGCTGATGAAGCCAGGGTGAATAAAGAAGTTCGTGATGAACTCGCACTCGAAGAACGTCTGAAGGAGCAGACGGAATCGAAATTGCGTACCGCTAGACTTCGAGATAAGCAACAAAGTAGTGAATGCAGCACTACTAGAGTTGCTACTCAAGGGGATCTAGTCGAAAACCCTGACTACAGAGAGTGGCTTGACCATGCCATGAAGGAGGCCAAGCAACTCTTTGCCATCAGCGAGCAACGAGATCTCTCGAAACCCGAACATGCCCGCCTGGAATTCCTAGTGTCGGAATTAAGACAGGCGGAACGTTCAAAACAGCAGGCGGAGATAGATAGAATGGTGGGAGCAATCGACGACATCTCGAAAGTGGATTCGAGGTCGCGCCGGACCCAACCAGTTCCTTCAATGCCGCGCACCGATGGTCTAAGTGAAGTGATCGGGCAGTTCTCGACCCCTATCACGACCCAACAACATGTTGATCCACCTAAATATAGGGATATCAGATTCGAGGCTTCGCGGTTGAGTGATGCCGATTCTGGTAATCCCTGGGGGATGAATCACAGTCGTGCAGACACGACTATGAGAAACATGGGGATGGACCATCAAATACCTAGAAGAGGCACAACATTCGCCCTTGATCAGGTCAGGAGATCAAGCAGAATGTTTGAAAATACCTCTATCGGGCATGAACCAGCCCGAACTAGGTCAGTCGAGTGCCCTCCATTTACATGGAAGGACGATTGGCTCCGTTGGTACCACGGATTCAATCACGTCCGTCGAGTAAATGTATGGACCTCGAGTATGGCATTAGCTCAACTCCTCATGTTACTCCAGAATGGCCCTGCAGCTGATACTGTGTGGCTATGGGAGGAGCATGGAGATGGGACTTTGGAGGGACTGGTCGACATGGTAACGGAAGCCATGACTTCTAGCCTTCAAGACCCCATTGTTACAATGGAGAAGAGACGCCAAGGCAAGAACGAAAGCATTAGAGCCTATGGCTTTGCTTTGAGACGTCTTGCCGGCGATGCCTATCCAGGTGTGGACTTCTCGGTTGAATGGCTCATAACCAAAGTCAACCAGTTGTTCATAGGAGGATTGTATGACGTTGATTTACAACAAGACGTTCTTCGGGAGTGGCGTACTTACATGTCCCTAAAGGATCTCATGGACTTGGCAGACGAGTTGTTGCGGAAACGACAACTCCTGCCGAAGTTGGTGAATCCTACCTCGACAAATGCATTGTCGGCGTTGGCCGACGCCGCTTTGGTTAAGGAAGGACAGGGTGAAGTCTCCTCATACTCGAAGCCCGGGGCGGGGAGTAAGACTAAGAATGGTCAGAAATCCGCTGGTAAATCGAAAACACCAAACAAGGCCTCCAAACCCAAGGTACAGGAGCAGACCTTCTCGCTGAGTCAATTGAAGAATTTACTCAGGGTTATCGAGGGAGGGGATGTCCCTGGTACTAGCTCGGAGAAGCCGAGTACCCCTCCGTCCGACGCCAAGTGTTGGAACTGCAAGAAGCAGGGGCATTTCGCACGAACTTGCCCCGAGCCGATTAAAGGACTACCACCTGACGCGACGGAAAACTGAGGCGGGCGGCTCGACGTGGCAATCGAGCTGCCCGACCATCGAAAAGCCAAGGTATCAGCACCTCTGGCACTCCTGATCAGACGACAGTAGATTCGAGGGAACTAGGTAAGGTCCCGGTAGGGCCGTCCCAGCCCTTTACCACAGCGGCACCGGTTGATCACCGGTCGGGTTCCGAAGATGTCGGTGTAGAAAAAGCCTCAATGGCCAAGGAACAGGGCGCTGGCAGCCCGAACTCCGAGGTCGAGGGTTCGACTGGATCGAAAGTGAAAGTCGACGCCGGGAGAGAAGCCCTGATGCGGCAGCTGGCCAGAGTCTGCGCAACAGAGCTTCCCTCAGATGATCCCTGTCTCTCTTTTCTGAAGAGGAGGGGGATCGATCTGAGTACTGACGTAGGGTTGAGAATGCTAGCAGGAACCGCCCCCTTGTCGGGGAAACGATGGTACCTGTCTGCAGAGATTCGAGGGCGTTCTCTGGACTTCCTGATAGATACTGGTGCCAGCCACACCATTGTCTCTCGGGAACTCGCGAAAACGTTAGTGGTGCCGTCAGATAATCTCTACGAGGGAATAACGGCGTGCACTGCGTCTGGAGCCGAAATGCGGACCTATGGTCGATTGGTTCTACCTCTTAAGGTCGCATCGACCCACTATGTGTTTAGCCCAATAGTGGCCGATGTGGCTGACGATGGCATTCTGGGGCTCGACTTCGCGGCATTATACGGTATGATCCTGAACCCAAGGACGGGTCAATTGGTCATGACCGAGCCGGTAGAAGAGCACCATCAGTGTAAACTGAAGAGAGTGTCATCGATAGCCTCAGTAGCACAGACCACTAGGATACCTGCCAGACATCGGTGCGATGTCTTGGTAAAATCCGAAGGTCTGGAAAGAGACCGACAGGGCATAGTCGAACCCGACCTGAACACTCTGAGATGTTTTGGGTTGGTTGGTGAGGCTGCCCTTGTCAGCAATGTTCGTCGAACAGTGTTTCCCGTCTGTAATCCACTGAATCGAGACATTGTCCTGGAGAAAGGCCAGGTGGTCGGTACTATACAGTATGCTGACAGAAACGGTGAACTCTCGTCACCGGAGGTAGGATCCGTGATGATGCGTCTCGAGCAAGAAGCTGCAGACATCGAGACGGCAGAAATCGCGAGCACCCACACGGGGGAGCTCCCTACCTGGCTGTTAGACATGTATGGCGACACCCACCTGACCCAGCCAGAGGAAAGACTGAAGCTGTCCGCCTTACTACGTAAGCATGTGGATGTCTTTAAATCCCCAGATGAGCCGTTAGGGCGCACCGATCGATGTCTGCATAACATCGACACGGGTGACGCACAACCTATCCGAGTCCCTTATAGAAGGATTCCGCTCAGCAAGAAGGCTGCGGCGGATGAACAACTTAAGGAGATGTTGGATACGGGGGTGGTTAGGCCAAGTACTAGTCCCTGGTCCAGTCCCGTCCAGATGGTGACGAAGAAGGATGGGACCATGAGATTCTGCGTCGATTATCGATGTCTGAATGGAGTGACTAAGAAAAATGCTTACCCCCTCCCGCGCATCGACGAATCCTTGGATGCCCTAGGAGGAAACAAGTGGTTTAGTTGTCTCGATCTCCAATCTGGATATTGGCAGATCGGGATGAATCCCGACGACGTCGAGAAAACCGCTTTTTCCTACCAGAGGGGGCTCTACGAGTTCGATCGCATGGCGTTTGGTTTGTGTAACGCCCCCGCCACATTCGAGCGAATGATGGAGGAGATGTTGAGAGGTTTGCTAGGTAAAAGTTGCCTGGTTTACCTCGATGATATCATCGTCTTCGGCAAAACGACGGATGAAGCAATGGCGAATCTGGCAGAAGTCTTCAACAGGATTCGGGCATGGGGACTGAAGTTGAAACCTAAAAAATGTCAACTTTTTAGGACTTCAGTCGAGTACCTGGGCCGAATCGTGTCTGAACAGGGTATAGAAGCCAACCCGGGGAAAATTAGCGATGTAATGACTTGGGCTAGGCCCACTACAGTGAAGGAAATCCGATCCTTCATTGGTTTTTGTTCCTACTACCGAGAGTTCATCCCGGGGTTCGCGGAACTCGTGAGTCCTTTGCAGGACTTAGTGATCCAAAAACCTAAAGGTAGTAGAGGTCGTTACGAGGCATTCGCGTGGACGGAGAAAGCCGAACATGCTTTTGTCGAGTTAAAACGAAGTTTCAGGGAGACACCTGTACTTCGATTCCCCACACCCGACGGTCGTTTTATCTTGGACACTGACGCTAGCAACACAGCGATCGGGGCTGTTCTATCCCAGGTGCAGGATGGAATGGAGGTCCCGATCTCATTTGCCAGCAACACTCTAAGTAAAACACAACGAAACTACTGCACTACCAAAAGGGAACTGTTGGCAGTTGTCGTGTACACCAGGAAGTTTAGGCACTACCTTTATGGTGGTAACTTCACTATCTGCACCGATCATTCGTCTTTGAAATGGCTCCTAAATTTCAAAGAGGCTGAGGGAATGATGGGTAGGTGGCTGGCCCACCTTTCGGAGTTCGGTCTCGAAAACTCTAAGATCGAACATCGAAGTGGGGCCAAGCATCTAAACGCCGATGGCCTTAGTCGTATCCCTGTGCGGCTATGCCAGAGGTCGGATTGCACAGACTGCGGCAGTCATAATGCTGTTTTGGCAGCTGTAAGTGGTTTAGTAGACAGCCGGGTGGGTGTTGCATTTTGGTCTCTCGATGAACTCATTGATGCTCAGAAAGCGGACGCTGACATCAAACGAGTTGCTGAATGGCTAGTTAAGGGGGCTAAACCCACTAGGCCTGATGTATCGATCGAGAGCGCCGAGGTACGGAAATTAGTAGGGCAATGGCCTCTACTAACCTTCCGTGAAGGCTTGTTGTGTCGCTGGAAAGTCGAGGCGGGTCGAGCTAGGCGCACGATTCAAGTAGTTGTACCACGCCAACTGAGGGGTGAGGTACTCTCCTTTTGCCACGGACACCGAACAGCGGCACATTTTGGTCGTAAACGAACGCTCGAAAAAGTGAAAAGGAGATATTACTGGCCCGGGATGGGAAAGGACATAGGTCGTTGGGTTCGACACTGTCCTACCTGTTGCCTGGTAAAGCCCGGCGAGGGCATGGGTAAGTCTCCTCTGCACCAAGAGTTGTTCGGGGTGAGATTCGGGAGGATAGCTATGGATATCATCTCGGGATTTGCACCCACGCCAAACAAGAATACTTGCATGTTAGTAATCCAGGATTACTTCACCAAGTATGTACGCGCTATTCCCCTACCAAATCACACGGCAGAGACCTGTGCAGAGGCCTTCGTGGACGAATGGGTTTTGACCTTTGGAGTCCCGTTGCTTCTGCATTCCGACCAAGGTCGAGAGTTTGAGTCTCGACTCTTCTCTGAGATGTGTGAATATTTGACGATTGTAAAACAGAGAACCAATCCATACAGACCACAGAGTGATGGTCAGGTGGAAAGGTTCAATAGAACGTTGATTCAGAGTCTGACTATGTTGGTAGACAAACATATGGACGACTGGGATGAACAGGCTAAATATGTGGTGTCCGCATATAACAGCTCTGAGCACAGTTCTACTGGATGCAGTCCAAATATGATGGTATTCGGGGAAGAAATTCTCATGCCAGCGGATGTGATTTTCGGCTCAATCGAGAACCCACTCGAAGTCCCTTGTTCCGTCACCTTCGTGGAACAACTTCGTGACCGATTGAGGGAGAGTTATAGCATGGTAAGGGAAAACTTAGGTAAATCTGCGGAACGCCAGAAGGTCGGGTATGACTATGGGCTAAAGCAGAGAAGATACTCAGTTGGTGAACAGGTGGTGAGGTACCACACCCCCCAGGCAGCTATGAAGCTTGCCCCCAACTGGGATGGGCCGTTCGTTGTAGATTCTGTCCTCTCTGAGTCGACATTATTACTTCGATCATCCCGCGGACGGTTGCAAAAGAGCAATGTTGATAGAGTGCGCCGGTGGTTGGGCGTAGAACTATCACAAACTGTCGAGTTGTTGCAACCACAACTTGATGATGATTCACCTTCTCGTAAGGCTACGAAAAGGGCTAAGTCTGTTTCTGGACAGGTCGAAATAGAGGTCGAAAGGTCGCGGCCGGAAGTCCAGTCTGAAGAACAAACTAAGCAGGGTCATCGAAAACGACAGCAAAAAGCTCGAAAACTGAGCGAGGTGGAGGTGTTGGATGCCAGTAAACCATCAAAGCGGCGCCGTGGTCGACCGGCCCGTCGAGATAAGTCGAAAACATCTAAACAGCCTTTGAAGGGATGTCGGAAGCCCGACCCCCCCCTCGAAGGTGCGAACGACTGAACAAACTTCACATCGAAACGTTTCGATTGAAGTGAAAGATCAGTCACTCCAGTCCGGACCTATGACTCGAGCGAGGCTTAAGCGCCAAGGCTCATCAAAGGAACGGTCAGCGAGTGTCGAGGATGAAAGGAAACCCAGAGCAAACACTCTGGCTCCTGCATCCACACCGTCTCAAGTGATGGGGGGCAGACGCCGACGGAAACGGGTTAATAGCCCGGTCGGCCCGGCCACATCAAAGGACGGCGGGCTAGGAGGGGGTGATAGTAACCCGCCCCGAGGCTCAACACTCGTTCCTGTAGTAAAGGTTAAAATCAGGAAAAGCCCTAGATTAAACCCTACTCAGTAATCGATGTTTCGCACAATACTAAGCAGCAGCTTTACTAACCTGTGTTTTTAATGAGACTTTAAAATAACGGGTGCCGTTCTTGAGTAAATCTGTCTGTGGACGTGAAGCCGACGGTGAATAAAAAATTACACAACGAGAAGTCGTACGATTGCCTCTTAGTTTGAGACAAACTGACACTGGAAACATGGAAGTTTGGAGCCTCTGATTTTATTGACTGTGAGGACGGGTTCCCAGCATAGGCTGGTGGATACTGCCCGAAGGGTAGATCCATATTGGAGCCATTTTTTTTTAATCCCGGTAGTCTGATGAAGGAGGGGGTGCCCAGATTAATCCATGTTAATAGTGTTGGAACCCATAGACCGCATAGGAAATGACGGCATATGCAAACATTGCGACTGGAGAAGCAGAGCGTGACGGTGAGGGGAGAGTGAGTCGTTCTATTTTTTGAGCAATACCTTATTTGGTCATGGCGTGATGCGCTGTGGACCAATAGGGATCGCCCTCCTCGGTCACGTAGCCCCTTCCTCCAATCAGAGGCGTGCGCCACAGGGATAAAAGGCCACGTCGCCCACCACGGAGGTCACATCTGCGCCCTTCTCGTGAGAGTCGGACGCAGATAAGCTGGACTAAGCCTAGCTTATTCCAGCTGGTACGCTCCGTCTGGGGACTCCCTACCTGAGTGTAGGAGGTCTCCCCTGCCTAGTGTCGAGGGACACGACCTGTGTGAGCGCAGGTTCGTGTTCTCTCGAGACTCCACTCTTCGGTCCCTCGAGCCGCCTGAGTGCGGTTCGAGGTACATCGAAGGCACCTTCGAGGCTTCGACCCGCCAGAGTGCGGATCGAAAAACCTCGAAGATTCTCTCCGACGTCTCGTCCCGTCTGAGTACGGTTCGAGACCCGGAGTCTTCTCTCCCTGGTGGAACCCGGCAGTTCAGGAAGAACCATGGGGTCCTCGTCCGACGAGCAGTCAGGGTACAGCTCTTCGGCGAGCCACAAGTCGCAGAAGAAGAAGAAGAAGAAGAAGAAGAAGAAGTCCAAGAGGACCAGACCCGAGCAAGAGCTCGAGTCTACCTCGGCTAAGAGTGCAGCCCTTCTGAAGCAGATCGAGGATGCACAGAAAGCCTTGGCTGAGTCCCAGGAGCGGGAGAAGGAGCTCCGCCGGAAGGCGAAGGAGGCAGCTAAGCAGCAGAAGCGCGACTTGAAGGTCGCAGCTGCTGCCGCCTCGAGAGACTCTTCTCCCGATGAGATGGAGGTCGACGAGCCGTCGACGCCTGCTCCATCGAAAAGTGCTACCCCTTCAGGTTCTAAGGGCAAGAAGCCGACTGAATCAAAGGCATCCAAGGGCACCTTGAAGGATTTCAAGATCCCTAGGGTGCCCAAGAAGGAAAGTAGCAAAAAGGAGTCTGCAGCCAAGAAGGCTCCAGCCCGGGAAAGGAGTAGCGAGTCTACTGCTCCACCGGAACCTGGAACCGAGCCGTCGGAGGTCGATGCCAGTGCCGTGGAGAGCACCGTATCCTCACCCCCAGACACGGCCAGGGCTGTCGACGAGTGGAAGCAACTGTCAGCGATCACTGCCAAACGACGTGCTGAGTACGTCGATGACAGGCCGCTGACAAAGCTTCAGGACTACCGCAAGAATGGTCAAGTGGTACTCCCAAGTCTCGTCGGAAAGGATGGTAGTGACGACGAGGAATGGTATTCGGACGACAGTCATGCCATTGACTGGTATGTCTCGATGATCGAGAATATTACGAATGCCTCAGACTCGTCGGGGGTGTCGCTGCCCGAGCGACAGCGGATTGGGTTCGCATGGCGCATCTTCAATCCAGGGCAGCAGTGTGCTTTCGAGAACTGCACACGTAAGGGGTTTCCCCCTCGCGTATACGCGACTGACGGCAGGTATGCTCGACACTTGGTTGAAGAGCATCGAGCCATCCGTCCGCAGTTCGGTTGTGTTAAGGTGGAAAAGACCATTCCATGTTACCAGGACCCTGATGACCCGACCTCTCCTCCTTTCGTGACCTCACGAAGGGGCTTGATGGCACGTCATCTCAAGTCGTACAAGCAGCCCCATAAGTACAACGCCGAGGGCGCTATCCAGCTAGTGGAGACACTGGTTGGAAAGTGCGAACGGAATGAGAAGACAGGCGCGCCGACTAGACACTGGATGCGGATGGCCCCCGCACCCCCGTCTACGAAGCGCCTGTATATCAGACCGGAGCTGATGCCCGCTTTCTACGGTGCCTACCCCGAGTTCAGGGTAGAGCAACGGAAGAAGCGGGAGGCCAGTCGTCCTCGGGACCCAGGACCTACAGCCTCTACGAGTGGGAACAAGAGGCCCCACTCTACAGAAGCTGGAAAGTCTGCCGGTTCGACTGAACCCAAGAAGCCTAAGCCGCAGGCTGCTCCCTCGAAGCCCGAAAAGGCATCGAAAGCCGCCCCGGCCCCGGCTCCTAAAAAGTCGAAGACTGCTTCGACCGGTTCAGCCAAACCAAGCACCAGTGGTGCTAAAACTGGAGGCAAGACGGTGGAAACCCGGAGTGGTCGTGATCGACAACCCAAGGTGACCACCAACTCGTCTCCTGTCAAGCCCCCTACAGCGGCAGAGGGCAGCACCCCAGCTGCCACGCCGCGTGTCCACGTGGGAGGCGCGACACTGACCTCGGCAGCAGGAGCTAGCTTCTCCAACGTCGTGACAGGCGCCGACACCCCGACAGCAACCTTGCGTTGGGAGTTGGCACAGCCTGCATACGGCGATGGCGTCGAATGTGGGGTCCCGAAGACGTTCGTGGAACGTTGTAAGGGACTTCTACAGATGACAGGCAGCCCTGCTATCGACAAGTTCGGTGAGGCATTCCGTGAGGAAGCGAGTGCCTACTTGTTCGGCCTGTTTGATAGAACAAACATGGCCATCCGTAACGAGCTCCTTCCGGCTCTTAGGAATGAGGCGCGCCAGACCGTTCAGATGGAGATGGACTCTCGTCTGACCGACGTCCGAACGCGTCTCAATAACTTTGAGGCACAGGCCCAATATGATATTACCAAGAGGGACAGTATCATAGAAGGCTGGGAGGAAATCGACCGCGAATTCTTTAGAGTCTTCGGGGTCCAACTCTCGGAATGGATGAGGGACAAACACCATGGCGTCCGAACCCTGAAGCCCATTCGAACCGAGCCCTCTCGCGAAGCGCAGAGGTACCTCGTCGAGGGTGGAGTGATTCCTGACGTCAGGACGCTGGCGGCTCAGACGAATCCTTTGAGAGAGTTGTCTCCAAAGATTGACAGTCTGAGCTCGGCTATGACGATGTTGGGCCGAGAGCAGGTGGTGCAGGACAAGCCTGACACCCCGGGTAGGTCTCTCGGTGCCTCCGTCTACCCGCCAGCAGCCCCGTCTTCCTCCTCGGTTCCCTTGATAACCCTCTCGGGAACCACCGAGCCTACGCCGCCACCGGTCCAGAGAGTGGTGTCACCGAGGATCCATCCGGATCTTCAGGGCATCACTCCCCTGGCCCCGGCGAACGTAGCCGTCTGTCCGGACCCGTCGGCTTCCGCCCAAGCAGTAGAACCTGCCGAGGTGGAACAGTCGATGGATATAGACGGGGACGTCGATGTCGTCGATCATTCTCCAAAGCCTCCCCCTGACCAGGGAGACAAGGACGACCGTGAAGGTCAGGAGAGCGACGACGACGACGACGGAAGCGACTCAGCAGACTCGGCCGTTCTCCACTCAGATGCTGAGGGGGACTCCCGGGATGCACCCGAGACCTCTAACGAGGCTTGGAGTACGACAATGGACCGTGAGGTCCCATTGCCGGAGTCGCCGACGTTTTCGGGCCAGCTAGCCGCCAGCGCTCCACATGGAGAGGAGCGCACTGACGGAGAGCAGGCCGAAATCGACGCCGCTACAGGGTCCATCTCGGAGGATCAGTAGTATGAAACTACTGCTCCTCCTCGTCAGCCTGGATCGCTGACATCGAACAGAGTCTCGATGTCAGCACGGAACCCCCGGGACGACGGTGTACCCTCCACGAGTGGGGGTACCTTTCCTGTCCCCGGACCTCCCTGCGAAGCTGTGTGGATCCGACGCCACCCTGGTCTTAGGGCCCGGTGGTGCCACACATCCTCGGCCTCACGGTCGAAGGACCATCATAGTAGTATTGTACGCTATCGATGGGCTTCCTACGCTGGAAGGAGCTTCTCAACGAGACAGGGAGGAATCGACACGACCCCGGTTGCCATACCCGGTCGTGCCTCCCTCGGATCGACCAGGAGCAGGTCGTGAAGCAGTGTTTCGACACTGGTCTCCTACGTTGGATGGAGCAACGCCTTATAATTTAACTGTGATAATAATTTTTTTCTACAGTACAGTAGAAACTATATTTCTATATATTCCTCTACTGTTTCTGTCGACTATGTCGACGGATCCAGTAGTTCATATTATTATCTAATTGTTTAGACTGATCCGGGATCTCTGAATTTTCAGAGACCTCGTTTCAGTCTAGTGGGGGGTGGTGTGGTGGTCCCGCGTCGTCTTCGAGGTACCTTCGTGGTCCTCGTGGGCGGCGTCGAGAGCACCTCTATTACCCGACGCCTGGGGGCGCTGGAGTCCAGCGCCACGTCACCACTTGGTCACGTGGCCCTCGACTCCGGTGTATATAAGGCCGTTGTACGGCCTTCCTCAGGGTCAGTCCAGCCCCGACTGACCATTGTGAGCAATGGTCGGCGGCTGCCCGGCTACCATATTCTAATACTCCTCTGTGCTGCTGCACAGAGGGGGTTCATGTGGAATATTATCTCTAGACACTAGAAGGCCTAGTGTCGAACCTGCAATAGAGTTCAAACTCTGCCACCTGTAACTGTGATCGAGAACGGCTGATGCCTATGTGTTATTAGACAATAAAGTTTTAACTGGAACCTGAATAGTTGTTCTTCGTTGTTTATCGAAAGATTCGATATAACATCGAGGGGTAGAACGCTACAAACTCATATAGCCAGCACCGCGGCAGACCGGGAGGTGTCGACGGGCGCTCGGCGGGTTTGACGCCGACCGTGTGCTGATGACAGCTTGAACTCATAGCGCCAAGCGCGGCCCGGTCGGTGTAGATTTGCTCGGCGGGTTTGACGCCGACCGTGTGCCGATGACAGCTTGAACTCATAGCGCCTGCACCGCGGCAGCCCGGTCGGTGTAGATTTGCTCGGCGGGTTTGACGCCGACCGTGTGCCGATGACAGCTTGAACTCATAGCGCCAGCACCGCGGCAGACCGGTCGCTGTAGATTTGCTCGGCGGGCAAAACTCCGACCGTGTGCCGATGACAGCTTGAACTCATATAGCCAAAACCGCGGCAGACCAGTTGCTGTAGAATAGGGGGTGGGGAGGGGGGGTGGGGAGGGGGGGCGCCTTCTACGCGAAACAGCCCCCCTGTGAGTTGGGGGGGCGCCTTATACGCGGGTTTTTCCAAAAATCAATCCAGAAGAGGTACGTGCGCCTTCTACGTGAAAAGGCCTTCTCTGAGTTGGGGGGGCGCCTTCTACGCGAGCTGCGCCTTCTACGCGGGAGATTACGGTAGATTGTGTTGATCATGCATTGGCAAACTCCACACCAACCCTCAGATTTTTTTTCCAAACAATCTACTGTGTATAGACTGAGCTGCTTACAATTCACCCAATTTGGCGTCCACATGGCTAAAATCAGAGACATAAAATACATCCATGCTAAAATTAAATGCTTAAGAGCATTTTCTCCAAATCCTTCCCGATGTAACTTAGCCTCAGTTAGACTGACACAGTGACTTGTTCAGTCTTTGATAGGATGACTTTCTCGTCACCTGTCACTGGTGACGAGAATGCAGCCTATCAAGGGACTGACTGGTACTGGGTATACATTTCTCACCCATGCATGTGTTCGGCAAGAGAGAACTTCCTTGGGTATGCATTTTAGATTTTCTTTTGACTTATCATTATCCACAAACGTTCATATCCTGTTGCTGCTGTTTCGCTAGGTAGGGTAAGGTTACCTGAAACTTTCTTTTTTTTCTTTTTTTTTTTGCCTAATGGTCTGGGAATCTATTGGCGACACCATTGAGAAGTGACCAGTGGTTGAACCATGCATCGTATGTCACTATTTCTTAGGGTGGTAAGTTAAACGGGTAACAAATTATGGTAAATTTCAGGGTTGTTGACAGGGTTATGTTTTAATGGGAGAATGACACACTTCTGGGCAAGATTGATGTGCCATTTTGTAAATCATTAGGCCATAATAAATTCATAAGTAAAATATGGTCATGAAATGGGATGTATGATGCAGACTCCCCTGGTACTGGATACATTGGAAGCAGGGACACCTTCAAACAGGGATGAAAGTCTTCAGGGAATTCCCTGATTTCAGGGATTTTGAAGTTCCAGGGCCCTATACATTCATATGGAAACCCAGGTTTTTGAGGCAAATATTGGACCATTTCAGTGATTTTCATGCTCTGTGACTTTCATCCCTGTTCAAAGTACTAGCAGATGTCTCGGAAGCAAGCATTGGAACATAGCAAAGCAGGCATAGTTTGTGTTAAAATCAACCATAGAAGAAATAATATCCAACATTTTACCGTGAAAAGAGACAACAAAGATGAAAGCGTGCTTTTATGTATTTGCAGGTTCCTAAAGGCAGCATTATTCAGTGAGCTGAAATCAGGAAATAACTGCTACATCAATAGAATATTGGCATGCAAGATGTTGTCAATGTCACTACTAGATCATGTCAACCTAGACTGAACATCCTTGATTCACTATTGAGTCCCAAGTCCTGCAAATATCAGCCTAGTACCATTAGGCCACAATGAGTGTGACACAAACAAATATGTCAATTGCGACAGAAAGGCACATGTGCCCCATTTGTCACAATGTGTTTGGGACGTTACCAGAGAGGAACGCCCACATGCAAGCTCATGTAGGGGAAAACCTGTACAGGTGTTTTAAATGTGGATTTTCATCCAGTAACAAATCTGAAGTTAGCACTCATGCATTAACTCACATTGCACTAAATGTCTATCGGTGTACGCTATGTAGTGCCTTTTTTGGGTCCAAAGCAGCACTGGACGTTCATCTTAAAACTCATGTTGCTGCTCAGTTATACAAGTGCGCATACTGTGAGTTTACATCAAGTGATCTCGCTTGTGTTATCACTCACATGAATAGCCACATTCAAGTAACATCTAATCTAAACCAAGTTAGCAATTCAAGAAGCATGACAGTTGCCAGAAGTTCATTGACTCCTTTCTCAAGCACCCAAACTGTGATTACAAATCTGGAAAACTACAGAAGTTGCCAGAAAGATTCATTAGTAAAAACAGA
Organism: Acholoe squamosa; assembly: GCA_949317995.1. Taxonomy (NCBI): domain Eukaryota; kingdom Metazoa; phylum Annelida; class Polychaeta; order Phyllodocida; family Polynoidae; genus Acholoe; species Acholoe squamosa. The sequence continues at coordinate 71,304,851 of OX439038.1, forward strand.
CCCACTTGACCCAGGAACTGATCACACATATGCAGGGATGTCAGCAACGCCTTCAGTCTCCAAGGCTTCAGTTATAAGAGATGTTAAGGAAAAGGTGCAACTTTCACAGGCATACTGTGAGGATGTCCCTTTGGAGAATGATTCCGATGGGAATACCTTTGATGATAAGAGAGACCTTGTAGCTAGTCAAGTCATTGGGTCCTCAACAGAATTAAATGTGAGACCTGTGGCAGAAGTTATCAAAGCGTCTTATGACTGTTTCTGTTGTAAAAAGGATTGGGGGTCACGGGAGGCATTGGCAGCTCATAAACAGTCTCTTGAGATAGCACCAACAAGATCATTTCGACCCAAAGTTGAATCAAGTGAAGGAGATGACCCTAACGGCTTTCCCACTAAAATATCCCGTAAATGTCCTGTGTGTCAAAAGGTATTTATTCGATCACAGAACCTAACACGTCATATGAAAACCCACCCAGGAAAAAGTCCTCAGAAATCTAGCAGTGTAAAATTACCAGAATTATCTGAGGACCTTAAGACCCCTAAGGTACAAAAGCCTCACGAGTGCCCTGTCTGTAGTAAGAGATACAGTCAGAAATCAGGCTTATACACGCACATGAATGTGCATTTAAAGCAGAAACCATACAAATGTTCATTGTGCTCAATGAGGTTCAGTTATTACACCACACTTGACAGACATATGTTGGTACATACAGGAAAGAGAGCACATAAGTGTACTACATGTTCCAAATGCTTTCAAACATCAACCCATTTAAAAACACACATGATGACACATACAGGAGTCAAACCGTACCAATGTTCTCTATGTGGTTGGAGGTTTTCTGAAGCAGGTCATTGTCGTACACATGTGAAGAGGCACACTCCAGGAAACCCATTTGGCTGTGTAAGGTGTAAGGAGAACTTTATTGACGCACCAACCCTACGTAGGCATGTACTAACTCACACAGAAAAACGTTACAAGTGTGATGTCTGTAGCAGAGGGTTTGTTGACATGGTGTATTTACGTAGGCACATGAAAGTTCATGAAAAGACAGTGAAAAGACCTGATGGCCCCTCTTCACCTAGCTTTAAGTCTTCTAGTACACAGACTGTAGGTATTCGCGTGGTAAATCCTCCAAGAGAAAAACTGAACAATGGTGACTCCGTAGTGGTAGAAACCTCATCAACAGAAGAGCATGCGCAATCATGTTTCTCGGATAAAGAATCCCTTACTGCAGTAACAACACTCCAGCAACTTCATGTTACGAATGAAATTGAGATCGACACTAGCCATACTGAAGAATTTTATACTTCCACAGGAGAGCGCAACATCTCAGTGGATATTAACAGGGTGGCCAATTATGTGATGACTGATAGTAGTAATGAGTGTAGCCAGGATCTTTCTTCCCACACAGTACCAAACATAAACATGGAAGTCAACACCAACAAAGAGCTTTATCTGTGTGTCTGTTGTGATAAGGAGTGGAAAACACAGGAAGCTCTGACTGCCCATGAGCAGGGTCAGGGGTTAGTACTTCAAGAGTCCTTCCAAGCTGCCGACCCATTCAGTAGTATGGACATGCAGACCAGCTCAGGAGAAAAACCTCATAAATGTTCTTTATGTAGTGAGTCATTTGATGCGTCATCAGTATTACAGACTCACATGAAGACTCACACAGGAGAGAATTCTTATGAGTGTACTGAATGCAACATGACATTTTCAACCACAAAGGAGTTCCGTCAGCATAAACACACTCACATAGGGAAAATACCTCAGAAGTGTACTGTGTGTAGGCGTGAGTTTCGCAGCCAATCTTCTTTGCGTCAACATCTTATGACCCATACAGGTGAAAGACCGCATGAGTGTTTAGTGTGCAGCAGGAGGTTTACACATAAGAATAATCTATCAAGACATATGTTGATGCATACAGGAGAGAGAGCCTATAAATGTGCTACATGTTCCAAATATTTTCAAACTTCAACACATCTAAAAACACACATGAGGACGCACACAGGAGAAAAGCCTTTTCAGTGTTCTGTGTGTAGTTGGAGATTTTCTGAAGCAGGTCATTATCGGACACACATGAAGAGGCACACTGGACAGAATCCTTATCGCTGTTGTATTTGTAGTTGGAACTTCACTGATGCGCCAACTCTCCGTATACACATGCGAATCCATACAGGAGAACCTCTACCGTACAAGTGTTCTGTGTGTAAACAGCAGTTTATCAATCTGTCTTCTGTACATCTACATATGAAGACTCACACAGGGGAAACGCCTCACAAGTGCACAGTGTGTGGCAAATGTTTCCCATTCCCAAATAAACTGAAGTATCACATGATGGACCATACAGGTGAAAGACCTCATAAATGTATCATCTGTAACAAGACATTCAAAGAGTATGGTTATTTCAAAGCTCATGTAGATCGTCACTCACGTACCACCAGTGCCTCCAACCGTTGCTTAGTATGTGGTAAGCAGTATCAGAAATTAAACCAGCTAAAGATACACATGTACTTCCATACAAGAGAAAAAACACTCATTAAATGTTCCCACTGCAGTAAGGTTTATCCTGATTTATCAGCTTTGAAACATCACATGCTGGTGCACATCAGCCACACATCTGCTCACTGTGAAGACTGTGTTAGGGGATTCACATCTCAGCCAGACTTGGAGATCCATCTTGCCTCTCACCTACCACTAAAATAAATGAAAGACTTCCATAGCACTGACACCGCCCCTTCTTTCATGGATATTGACATATTCAATGCAATAATCAAAGGGAATTTATCTATATTCTATGGTTAAGGAAAAAAGGTTGAATTCTCCAAAAGACACTCTTTTCCAACAGTGATAATATGCCTATGGAGAGAGTCAAGTTTCAAGTTTGTCAATATTTTTATTTCAGAAACAACGTACAGATTCACCTTCTCGATGATCCACCTGCATAGTCGCAAACTGATTATCAGCTACGCAGAAACTGATATACTTAACATAGACATTATTTGATCATGCTACATATGCTTACTACCACGTATCATCTGTGTATGTCTTATCTTAAATATACTAACCACAATACCATTTAACTTTCTATGTTGAAGAATAAACATGCATAAAGGAAAAACAAACATGTATTGTTTACAGTGCTTTAACATACGACATCCTATCCAAAGTGATTACCCTGAATCTTTCCAGCACTATACTAGGTCATGATTACCTTCTTATGGTTCTATTTACTCTTGAACGCATGAACCAAGACTTTTGCCTTGTTCGCTATTGTTTTTAACATGATCAGTAACCTAATCATTATGCTATATAACTGTAGGACATATAGTTCTATTTCATTCTGTTTGTCTCATTCCAATCTTACTCAGCATTTTAAACACAACTATCCAGCAGACCTAGGGGAATTAAATTCCCGTATATAGACAACATTTAATAACAGCACCAGTGATATTTGTTTTTTCACTAGTCTTATGTCCAACAATGTGGCATTACTTTTACAGGTACCACATGGGAGGAAACAATGCTCGTTGAGCACGAATCAAATCATTTGCCTGTTTTATTTTTGCTTTTTATAACTTGATCAGCACTCTAATTAGTATGCTATATAACAATAAGACATACAGTTCTGTTTTATTCTGCCCGTCACACTGTTATTGTAATCACCAGTTCAAACACAATTATGCAGTAGACCTTGGGGACTTAACTTAACACACATACACAACATTTAAGAACCGTCTCAGTGGAAATTGCTTTTAACATCTCTCATGCCAACAATGTGACATTACATTTTGAAGGTACCGTATGGGAAAGAAATAATGCTCACAGAGCTGGAACCTAGAAGCCCATCCCCAGATTTCAATCTCAATCTTGTTACTTATTCAGATACTTTACAACTGCTCATTATCTCCGGCCCTTACACTTTCATCCTTATATTTAACTTCTATGGTTGTATAATACTACGGCCTTCATATAGCCATGACATATCATCTGCCCTCCACTTTTGGTGAAAATACACTATCAGCTTATTTTTGATTTTCTTTTTAAACTCCTCCCTTTCCACTATCCATCTAAGTGTAGGGTCTAGGGAATTCCACTGAGAGAAAGCCTGATATACCGGGTCATTTATTAGGGCAGTGGTCTTTGGACAGGCTTGTAATAGAGTGAAACTGCTTATTTCTTTCCTGCCAAAAGGGATGCAACTGAGAAACCTGGTCGAAACTTCATAATAACAATGCCATATTTTGGCAAAGGATAACATCTCTTTCAGGATGCCAAACAACTTACGTTGCGGTTTTGCTTATTCTAAAAATAAAGATAAAGATGCGGAAACCATTTGAATTTACAGCTGAATGTGTCTTCTATATCATAGATGAATAGTAATCTCGAGGTTGATAACTCAGTGAAATCATACATGAAAGGTTCAACCTGTAGTATATTTGTAAAGGGGAACATTCTAATGATCCGTATGAGGCATTTGGTTTGCATAGACCAAGCTTTTAGTAAGTGGTAGACATAATCCAAATAAATTGTTGTATGTCTTAAATAGACTGAGGAGTTTGTCTGAGGGTTATAAAAGGCAGGCAACAATTTCCGTGGATTATATCTGGCATCTTCACTAGGCTAGGGGCGGTTTGGTGCCCAGTGGACTGCATCAACTTACAACTGCTTTTAGCAATATATTCACTATGCCTTTCCTTTGTCTTCGCAGCCAAGTGGGATACAATCATTGTTGATAAACAGGCCATTTATTTACTCATAACGCAGGAGTAGCATTGTCCACTCACCCTGACATCCGGGTCTCACAGTGGACACTTTCCAATTCCTTCACCATTGTTGTAGTAAAATTCAGCTCTTAATTACATCAAAAAAATCTAAATTGACCTAAAATAATTACTTGAAGAAATTACGAAAATGTCCACTAGGGGCCATCCACAAATGACGTCATGCTGGAGGGGGAGGGGGGTCAGGCTGGGCATGACAGATTTAATTTTCCTTGCAAAGTTGACAAAAAGCATGACGGGGGGGGGGGGGTCAAAAATGGTCAATTTTGCGCATGTCATTTATGGATGGCCAACTGAAAGTGGCTCTAACTAGTTCTTTTTGGCCCAGGGTATCCCCTGGGCTATTGGAGCCGGGTTTTCAGCCAGATCCACAAATTTGTAATCACCAACTTTAGGGTGTAATCATTCAGTGATATACTGTTAGTTTACACATTTTTCAAAAGCCAAAGGAAAGTTTCAAATCTCATCTATCAGACAACATTTTGTCCTTTATGGTGAGTGATGTCTTTCTCTACGAAAAAAGCTGCTGTACTTACGTCATGTTTTTGGGAGCTATACTGACTACAAGTCCTTTAACCATTGGGTCTATGGGTCAGATAGATTTTGGTGATGAAATTAGCACATGGAGTTCTATGGGTAATCACCAAGTGAGACACTTTTTTTCAGCAGGCAATGTTTACAGTGTCCAAGCTATACACATAACACATTGGGGACTGAGCGATGAACTAAGCATGCTAAGGATAAAGTTTTCTGTACAACGCCTATACCCTGGCCTCAGACAACCTGGTAGGGGTTAAGCACAGAATAAAACACAGAAAGGCAGCAAAACACGAAACACTGCACAGTGGCCCTGACACTTGTCTACCCACTGCCCTTAGCTGTTTTTATGCCTTTTTTACTGCAACCAGATCATGTTTAGGCCTTGCGTTGATGCCGTGTCCGGCAACTGGCTGCCTACAGCTGCGGAAGGCATAAACGGAGTTGCAATGTGTGTGTTCAGTCCCAGTACTGGCATTACCTGCATGTTTAACTTGACAATCACTATCTTTGTTAATACTAGGAGTACAAGATAATGTAGTAAATCATTTTGACACAGGGTGTGATAGAGATTAAGAGAAGAAAATCATATTTCAACTTTGAGTAAGATTAAAAAAATCACTGTACAAATAGACTGAAAAAGGGCTTATATAGCAGATTCTCACCTTGGTTCTCTATGATAATGGCCTTACTATGCTAAATATTAATTGCATGGATATTAATTTTGACTTATCAGTGTGGGTAGCTCAACTGAGATACTGAGTGACATATTTCTACTAATATATTGTACTCACAGGTTGTAGATAGCAAAATCAATTCATTGCATGAAGCCCTGGGCCATATGTGATCTATATCACAAGTTCATTCTTTGTAATTGGTGCTACCTACAGTGAACAGAGAGAACCACTTGTGCATCATGTGTATTTTCAAAGGGGACAATGTACTTGAAATTCTGCAGTTTGTTAGGGGATGGTAAAACTGTTCCTGCACACAAAAAGGATAGCCACTTCCTGTTGACTGACTACAAAGCACAAGTACCGTTCAGCGTACCCTTCCCCTCAGAGTTTCATTTCCACATCTCACATCACAAATATACCTATAAGCATTTCACAATAGATATTCTCCTCATTTGAAGAACTGCATTTATTTTTTAAAGGTTCCAAGTGTTATTCAGTGTGCTGAAAGATATGAAATGCTACATGACCTAGACTGGATCGTGCAAACAGTCTCAAGAGAGACTCCATTCTTTCACCTCAGCTCTGCAAACACCAGTAACAAATCATAGGCTACAATGAGTATTCCAAAAGAACATTTGTCGAAAACCTATGCAGATGTATCAGATGCGGATTTTCATCCAGTAATAAATCTGAAGTTGATGCTCATGCTCGAACTGGGTCTATTTCTCCTCTTTCCTATCCCCTCGGGATGTGTGTGGTGCACATATGTGCGGGCACTGACACATTCCCCTGTGAAATTGTGTAATGTATTTCTCGCCATGAATATGACCTTAGTTGTCGAAATGGCGTTAAACATCTATTACTCACTCACTCACTCATGCTCGAACTCACATAGCAGTGAATATCTATCAGTGTTCTCTGTGCGGTCAAGTCTTTGGATCCAGTGCAGAACGGGACCTTCACCAGAACACACACATTGCAGCTCAGATATACAAGTGTTCACACTGTGAATTTATATCAAGTAATCTTGCTCTTATAGTCAGCCACCTGAATGATCACATTCAAGCAACATGCAATCTAAACCAAGAAGATGATTCAACAGTTAAGACCAGCCTATTAGCTCCTGACGGGGGAATTCAAACTGAGAATTCAAATTTGGAAAACCAGGCAGGATGCCAGACAGCTTTGTTAACCAAAGAGCATTCCCTTTCAACAGAAGACTCGTCAACAGTGACATCAGTCGCTAACAATTTAGTTACAAGTGATGCCAATGATGACACCCAACATACCCAGGTGCATAACACATCAATAAGTGATGTTCCCATGGAGACTTGTTCCCATGGAGATTACTTTTGTGAATGAGACGGCCACTGTGGATAGTCAGACCTTTGGCTCCTCAACACAACTAAACGCAAACATGAAGGCACACATGTGTCGCTGTTGTAAAAAGGAGTGGGAGTCACTGGCAGCTCATGAACAGCTTGCTAAAGGGTCCTATACATGCGCAGACCATAAGTCTCCGCAAGTTGACTTGAGTTCCAGAAAGAACCCAGAACACTTTTGTCCTGTTTGTGGAAAGGTGTTTCTAAGAGACTTACATAGGCACATGGAGACTGTTCACAAGGAAAAATGCCACGAGTGCTCTCAATGCAGTAAGGTATTCATTGATTCATCCAGATTAAAGAATCACATGAAGTCTCACACAGGGGAGAGTTCTCGTGAATGTCATGTATGTAACATGGCGTTTACACTTGCACAGGAGTTCCATGAACATAATAAAACCCACCCAGAAGAAACACCTTATAAGTGTTCTGTGTGCAAGAGAGGGTTTATGAAGAAGCGATTGCTATCTCAACACCTTGTGATCCATACTGGTGACAAACGTTATGAGTGTTCAGTGTGCAGCAAGAGGTTTAAGATAAAATCTGGTTTATATAGACACATGTTGATGAATACAAGTGTGCTACATGTTCCAAATGCTTTCAAACATCAACCCATTTAAAAACACACATGATGACACATACAGGGGTGAAACCTTTACAGTGCTCTGTCTGTGGTTGGAGTTTTTCCGAAGCAGGCCATTATTGAAAGTACATGAAGATTCACAGTGGACAGAATCCTTACCGCTGTTGTATTTGTAAGCGGAACTTTACAGATGCACCCACTCTACGTGTACATGTGCTAACTCACAAAGCAGAAAAACGTCACAAATGTGCTGTGTGTAACAGGAGATTTGCTAACAATGTATGTTGACGCAGACACATGAAAAGTCATACAGTGAAAAAACCTGATGGCCTTTCCTTGTGTAGCTTGAAGTCTCCTTATACGCAGGCTGTAGGTACACACACGAAGGATCCTATTGAAAAAGCTCAGATAAACTATGACTATAAAACTGCAGGGTTAGGATCCTCATTATCAGAACAGTACCCATGCTAGAACTCATTTGTCAGCTGAACAACCGCCCCTCACTTCAGGACCAACATTGACAGTGGCCTCTCAGGTTAACGATCTAACTGAAGTAAAAATTGGCATCAAAAGAAGTCAAGATAGTGACACCACCAAAACAGAGAGTGAAAGCATATCCACTGAAACTTCCTGCAGACAGATGAATGATAAGGATTGTAGCCAAGAACTGGGTACCCAGACTGAACCAAACATAAACACAGAGATTGACACTGAGACAGACCCTCATCTGTGTGTCTGTTGTAATAAGGATTGGAAAACGTGAGAAGCTTTGACTGGTCATGAGCAGTGCCATGAATTAATACATTCTAAGACCGACTTGAATTACACAAGTAACAACTTTTTGACAATGGCTAGGATGAACACCTCTTACTCTCACGATGCTACCACTCAGAATGACGCAATAGCCGTTGGGCTATGACGTCATTCAGAACACTGTTGCCAGGCAACAACCACAGTTGAAAAATCACTATGGAGAGTTGTCAAGTTCACTAAGGTAACATGGTTACCTTAGTTACCATCAATAAATTGATTTGCTGAGTATAGGGGTGAGCAGTTTCGTCCTGTAGGGACTCATCAGGCAGGCATCTGTTTGTGAATTTAAAAGTGGCTGTAAAGCCAAGTGGTCCCAAACCAAAAGGGCTTGGAATTTAAAAAAAAAATGAATTACACAAGCAACCGTACCCATCTATGTCCTGTTTGTTGAAAGGTAATTCGATGGGACTTATATAAGTACATGAAGGCTGCTCACAAAGAAAAGTGCAATAGGTGTTCTCAATGTAATAAGGCAATTATTGACAGTTTACGGTTACAGAATCACATGAAGATGCACACAGGAGAGAATTCTCGTAGATGTCCTGAATGTAGCATGGCATTTACACATGCCAAGGAGCTTCAAGAACATATGAAAACCCACCCGGGAGAAAAACCTTATAAGTGTTCTGTGTGCAAGAGAGGGTTAATAGCAATAAAGAACTGTCAGTTCAACACCTTTTGGTCCATACAGGTGAAAGACCTTTAAAGTGTGCAGTGTGTAGCAAGATGTTTAAAGTTAAATCTGCTTTATCGAGACACATGTTGATGCATACAGGAAAGAGGTCATATAAGTGTGCTACATGTTCCAAATGTTTTCAAACATCAACACATTTGAAAACACACATGAGGACCCACACAGGAGAAAAGCCTTTTCAGTGTTCTGTGTGTAGTTGGAGATTTTCTGAAGCAGGTCATTATCGAAAACACATGAAGATTCACACCGAAGAGAATCCTTACTGATGTTGTAAATGTAAGAGGAACTTTACTGATGGACCGACCCTCCGTACACACATGAAAATCCATACAGGTGAACCTCTACCACACTATGTGTAAACAGCAGTTTATAAAATTGTCTTCTCTATATTTACATATGAAGATTCACACAGGGGAAACACCCCACTGGTGTTTGGTGTGGAAAACGATTCCCAAACCCACATAGATTACAATATCACATGATGGACCATACTGGGGAAAGGCCTCACAAATGTTTACTCTGTAACAGGACATTCACGTTGTACGATCATCTCAGAAAACACTTGAAGGGCCACTTGCATAGTAGGTCTAATAATTGCTTAGTATGCAATAAGGCTTTTGTACAGTTAAAGAAGTTAAAGGTACACATGTACTTTCATACAAGAGAAATGGCACCCTTTACCTGTTTCCAATGTCGTAAAGTTTATAACGACTTATCAAGCCTCGAACATCATTTATCAATCCACTTCATTCACCCGTCCATTGACTGTGAGGACTGTGTTGTGGGATTTGCATCTGGGCCAGCCTTGGAAAGTCATCTTCCTTCTCACTTTAACCCAAAAGTAAGTAATGGAACAGGTTCTAAACCTTTGGCACCAATCATGGTTTAGAGCAGTCTTGGACATGCCCAGACTGTACCATTTATGGGTTTAGGGCAAAAGCATGTACAAATTCTGGTAAAAGGGAAGAACACATAGCAATAGAAACCTACGGGCCCACACCAACATCTGTGGGCCCAGAATGAATATTTCAGTTTTATCACAAAGGAAATTGAAGATATTCCCCGCTAAATCACATTAAGACGTTGATAAGGTGTGCATTTTCCCTCTGATTTTCTCTTTCCAACGACTATAGTGATTTAACCAATACTAATAGAATTTTTCTGTGGGCCACCCGGGCCCATAGGAAGACAAACCTTTAGAAAACTGTGGGCCCGGACCAAGAATTATGGGTCATTGGCCCCCGGGCCAGCGTTAGTGTCTACCCCTACACATTATTAAAGCAACGACTCTTATGAAAAAAAAAAAATTGTGGTACATCTTTTTTATTCATGTCTAGGACTTAGATTAGACATTTCAGCTATTTGAAGTCAATGACAAAATAGCATAACCATAGACTCTACTTCAGAAACACCAGCCCATGCTCTGTACTTTAATATGTGTCAATTTCTGTCTAACATGTACTTCAAGTACAGGTCAGATCTCAAGAGGTTTTCACAATGAATAACATAATTTCTCAAAAAACTGGAGACTGCATTTACTGCGCGAAAGCCTATGGATTCATCAGTGCATGCATGCAAACTGCTAGGTTTTCTCAGTTTTTCTGAGATCTATCAGGGTCAATCTTGTGAATCGTCCCGATTCAATGAAATATGCTCTAACCATCTATATGGGGGGGGGGGTGTCGTTGGTTGTAGAAGAATTTGGATAAAAGGTATCGGGTATCCTAAGAAAGCAGCAGAATGCACCATTTAGCTTTGATACATGTATTAAAAATTTTACTGGGGGGGATCCCCAGACCACCAAATTTGCAACCACGAATTGCACTTTAAAGAAAAATCTCTGCACTTTTAAAGGTTCAGTTGTTTTTCGTGTTTTCGGAGTTTGCATGTATGGACAATGGTTCAGGATCACCAGTGTAAAGGATAGGGGAACCCTGAGTTCTATTTTTATTCACTCTTCTTTTCATATCGACTATTTTCCACAAAATTTAGGCAGTACTGGTAGATATGTACTGGTACTACTAGTACATTGTATATAGTGTAAGATCACCTGTAGACACAATATTACAGGTCACTGCTTAACTTAATTGATATAGAGTGTACCATACTTGAAAAAATGTACCCAAAAGTGTTTACCTGAACACAATAACTCTGGTATTAAAGTTGACTTTCAGTGTGTACCAAGAATAAAGATGGTAGAACATGTTAAAACTATAGTTCTGTCTTTGTATCCTTTACATTATCAGGGGTGTGAAATGCAGAAAAGGAAAAGTCTGAAGTGTACTGTAAGACTTCATGGCAATGTTTAGATGATGTTTTACAACAGAATAGAGTTATTAAAAGGGTTTATATTATCGCAATTTTTTGGTGTTCAGGGTTTAAACTTGGCATTGGATAGTGAAATATCCAGAATATGCTAAGGGGTCAGCTATGTTATGTCAGACCCCCCACCATGAATGGTAAAAAATTTTCTCAGTGAATTTACATATATCTCAGCAACTATCTTTTTGAAGACAAAATAGTCGGATTTCCGACTTTAGTCTGAGATTTCACACCCCTGATTATAGAGAATTGCACATATTTTGAATACAGACCCTGACTATAATTATGGAAAGTGGTGTGTCAATTATCTTTTCTCAGCCCAGTTGAGGTTTTCCTTGTACACCAAAGTGTGAGTTACTTGACAGTAATAGAAACATGTACATGTACTAGTTTTCACAGACAGACATACATAATCTTACACACAAGATTCAATCATAAAACAACAAGTACCTCTGCAGGTTTGATTTTAAACTTATCAGGCATGCCTCAATTCTGACTCGTCACATTTGTACATAATACAGTTTCTGGATTGGAAGACTTCCTCCAACGCAAAGAACGTCTATCAGGTTTTTTCACTGTGTGCCGCTTCATGTGTCTACGCAAAGATCCTGCCTCATAGAAGCCTCTATCACAAATAACACACTTGTGAGGCTTTTCTCCAACACACTTGTGAGGCTTTTCTCCTGAGTGCCTCAGCATGTGCAACTTTAAATGTGTAGATGTTTGGAAACTTTTGGGGCACTCTGAGCACTTGTGGCTCCTCTCTCCTGTATGTACCAAAATGTGCCTTTTCAATGCGGTTTGACTTTTAAATCTCTTGACACAAACAGTACACTTGAAAGGAATCTCCCCTGTATGTGTCATCATATGTTGTTTTAAGCTTACTTTCTGAATGAAGGCCTTGTTGCAGATGGAGCACACATGAGGTTTTTCACCTGTATGGGTCAAAAGGTGTCTACTTAGGAAATGTTTTTTAGTAAAGCCTTTACTGCACACAGAACACTTATGAGGCTTTTCATCTGTGTGAATCTTCATATGTTCATATAATTCCGCTGAATTGATAAATGCTCTATCACACATAAGGCATTTATGGGCCTTCTCAGCAGAATGTCTCTTCATGTGCTCTTTTAGATATGATGGGTGTTTAAAACATTTGCTGCATGTGGGGCAGGCATGGGGTTTTTCTTCAGAGTGAACCACCATATGCCTATTGAGGTGACTTGATAGAGGGAAGGTCTTGCTGCATATAGAGCATTTATAGGGTTCCTTAATTGTTAAAATTTGGTTCTGAAGTTTGTTTTTACTAACAGATTCAATGGCATAGGTTAGTGGTAATTTGATCAAATCTCCCTCCTCCTGCACTACTGAAGTCATTGTGTGTTTTACTTCACACCGTGCATTCGTATCACTGATATGATTCAAACTTGTTAAAGAACCAGTATCTTGTAAGTTAGCAATTTCCTTTTCTGGAACAGACTGGGCAGCAATATTGCTGTGTTTATGGTTACAGACACCTAACATAATGTCAAACTTCCCATCACAAACTGAGCATGTGTGCAAAGTATTATCCGTATTGGTTGCAATGTTTTCCTTTAATGGTGAAACAGAGGAAAGCGCTTGGGTATACTGTTGAGTATTTTCAGTAGAATGCGTCCTATTATGTGTTTCCAGACTATTTTCCTGTTTAACTCCTTGGTTACTCTGAGGACACTTATATCTTTCCCTCTCTGAATGGGTCTTTGTATGTTCATGTAATTCCTCTAGCTTGGCAAACGATTTTGTACACAAAAAACATCTATGGGGCATTTCATTTTTATGGGTCTTCATATGGTCAGATAAATTTCCAGCCACACTAAATTTCCTGCTACAGCGATCACATGTGTAAGGTTTTTCTCCAGTGTGTGTTCTCATGTGCCTTTGCAAATCACATTCCTGGAAGAACGCTTTTTTGCAGAACTTACATTTGTGAGTTTTCTTGGCAGTGTGAAACTTTATGTGCTTAGATAAGGTTGATGCCAGGTTATATGACTTGCTACATATAGTGCACTTGTAAGGTCTCTCTCCTGTATGTGTCCTCATATGCTGGTGTAGATAAATCTGCTGTGCAAACTTTTTCTCACAGATAGAGCATGAGTGGGCTTTTTCTTCTGAGTGGGTTAGTAGGTGCTTAGACAAGACATATAACCGTTTAAATGTCTTACCACAAACAGAACACATGTTAGGTTTTTCATCTGAGTGCCACAGCATGTGCCTATTTAATGTTTTTAAATACCTAAATCTCTGAGTACACACAGAACACTGGTGAGGCTTTTTTAAGTGTGTCTGCATGTGGCTGTCTAACTTTGCATACCTCTTTCCACAAATAGGGCACAGTTGTTTTGGGTGGTCATTATCAGCTTTATCTTTTGTGGTTGCCAACCCAAGAAGCTGTTCATGAGCCGTAAGTGCCTCCCACGTATCCCATTCTTTAGTACAACAGACACAGACATGAGATAGTCTCTTGGCGTATGGTTCTTTATTTGTATTTATTTGCGTTAGTGAGTTTTTGTACTGGAGATCCCGGGAGTCTGTCCCATTACCATTAGCACTCCTGTTGGAGTATGTCTCCAATGAGACACTCTTCATTTGAGGTGCCGAATTTTTATACTCCCAACCGCAGTTGGGTTCATCCTTAATCTCAACCTTATCCATGGGTACTACCTGCAATGCTCAGAGATGACACTCACTGGCTGACAAAAACCAGGAAAACTGGACTTTGGACACATTTTCCCAGGAGTTTAACATAATTTATTATAGAAATCCTGGAATCAAAACCAGGAAATCCTGGTAAACCAGGAAAAGTGGCATCTCTGAATGCTGATTTTTCAATTACAATAGCCCTAACATCCATACTCCCTGAGCCAACTGGAGAAGGAATGTCACTGCTCTTCTACCGACTGTTCATAAAGCGAGTTGTATGCACGGCACGTCGACAGGGCTGCTATATCATCTCTCTGTAAGCAGGGTGTGCTTTTTCTTTATCTTGCTTAAGAAGTCTTCTTTGGAAATCTCTATACCAGTCCTGGGCCTGCCCTTGTTCTCTTGGCAATTCAAAGTGCTTGCATCACTGAGCAAAGCTCCGAACCTGCAAAGAGACAAGCGACAATTGATGATAAGGGAGCATTCATTATTTATGGCCGGCAGATGGCATTCTTGTTTGGCGAATATCTGAAAATGAAGCCCCCAACCCTTTGGGATCAATTTAAAATGAAGCACCCCTATCCCCTCCTCTTTGAGATTGATTCTGTTAGCATAAAGAAAAGACATTTCCCAGTCTATTATTGTACACTAAAATGTACTGCCAATCTTAATAGGGGAGATTCAGCTGTCAAACGTCAAATTTTATCTTTCTGTGACATAGGCGTGAACATCATGGTTCATCTAATTCTAATGTTAATTTTTGTTTGTTTGTTTAGTTTTACGTCCAGGGGCCATCGAGGAACTCAGACATTCAAGGGTTCTCAGACATTAAGTCCTTTCTTTTCTTTTTGGACAGGTATTTATATGCTGCTTGCCCGACACAGCAGTGACCGAATCTATGAATGACCGCATCTATGAATGACCGAATCTATAAATGACTGAATCTATGAGATGAATGACCGAATCTATGAGGAGGGTTGAGGGGGAAAACCACTACTGGGGCTTCATTCCCCTACTCTTTTCGAAGGATAGCAAGTGTTCTTTTCTTTGCCTGGTCCCATAGGCAGGGCCAGACAAACCACGGCCTTTGATCACTCAGACGTGGTTCACTGAGGGGGAATCCCACGGTAAAAGACAAACATGTAGACCCGGGCCCGAAGATATGGACACCAGCTGCCCACACGCTCACCCCAAGCCACAAGAAACCCCAGCTTTGTCGCCTTTTACGAATCTGGTATGCCCACTGTCAGTATGGAAGGAGATTTCTCCTTGTGGACTCCCAATGAAGTCATTCTGCTCCTCCATGCCCTCACATGAAGGTTCCCACTCCATAGGGGGGGGGGAGTTCTAATGTTAAGAAATCAACAAAAAGTAAACAATCATACATTGCTGACCTACAAATAATGAGCTGTGCAGGCCTAGTGCATCTTTGATGGTTACATTGTGATCTGTGACAGAGTCTGCTGAATGTCTAAAGCCAGGCCCACTATGAACAAGGAAGCATTCAGTTTAAAATGGTTGAGTCGAGAGTATGTCTTGGAGAGACAGGAAGGAAATGAGGCAAGGGTACAGAGACTATGCTAGATGACTTACCCATGACTATGTCATTAAGGACACATGTGGCCCAACGGGGAAGAACGTGCCTCCGGGGGGGGATTTTTAGTAATGGTTTTGTCCAGCAGGGGGCAGAATATGGGTAAAACACTGACAAATATGCTAAAAAGAGCTTGAGACGATTTTTTTATAAGGAATCCAGTGGTATGCTTAAAATGTTCCATTTTTGGAATGTTGGTTGCCATGGAAACATAGAAAATTGGTAGATAAGGCAATTTCTGGTTGCAATAGAAACCAACACTCCTATTCCAATTGGGAATTTTTGCCACAAACTTTTTTTTCAAAATTCCTTCAGGAACCCAGAAACAAAAACAGAGCTCAAAAATTCCCTCTAGAACCAATTTTATGACAAAAACATCACATTCCTTTGGTTATTTTTCCACAAAACTGTATTTGTTGCATTATTAGTGTTTATGATAGGATATAGTGCATTTAGAGCTTATTTCCCATTTTTGATTATACACACCAACCTATGTTTGACAAGCAATTACAGCAAAACTACCGGGGATATTTTAGCTCAAGATATCTCATTTTAAAGCCCATGACTTAAACCTTAAAAAGCCATTTCCCCCAAGGAGGCATGTTTTCACTCACCTGGCCACACATGTACCTGCTTGATTGTCTTCCTCCCCCTCCCACCCACAACTACCAGCACAGCTCTGAGTAGTGAGGCATGACTGATTACCGCAAAACCCATCTAGTGGTGTGCTTAACTACCATCCCCTCTGCCCCCCACACCCACTGGTGATTGTCTGGTGGTGTCACCACCTACCCTGCCTGCCCCTGCCTTTAGACCTGCCTTAATGTGTGTGTTACTAGTAATAAGTAGGTAATTATAGCTTTGTCTAGACCAATCAAACATCAGTCATAGCTTTCCCTGGTCTTCAAGGCCAACCAAACTAGCCATGCTTCAGCTCATGTCTACTTTTAATAATAATAACTACATGATTCTGAATTCCATATTACCTACAAATGCATCCATAATGACTATCTTCCACATACAAAACACTACAAACAAAATGAGACAAGGTGTGGTTTCCTCAAACATTATCTTAGTTGTTTGTCTGTATTACAATAAGGAACTCGTCCAGTACCATGTCCTTCCCAGGGATGGACAATGGATGGACAAGGTCCCAAAGACTCAAAAAGGTCCCAAGGTAAAAAAAGGTCCAAAAGTCATGAAAGGTCCTATACAGGTCCCAAGGTCACAAAAAGGTCTTCTAGTCCCGAAAAGGTCCCAAAGTTCAGAAAAAGTTCTGAAATGGGCCCAAAGTCTTCAGAAAGTCTTAAAAAAGTCCCAATGTACCACAAAGGTCTTAAAAAGGTCCCAAGGTACCATAAAGATCCATAAAGTATAATAAAGATCTGTAAAGTTTAATAAAGATCCATAAAGTTCAAAAAAGATCTGTAAAGTTCTATAAAGAACATAAACCCAATAAAGATCCATAAAGTTCAATAAAGATCCATAAAGTTTAATAAAGAACTGTAAAGGTCAATCAAGATCTGTAAAGTTCAATAAGATCTGTAAAGTTCAACAAAGAATATAAACACAATAAAGATCCATAAAGTTTAATAAAGATCTATAAAGGTTAATAAAGATGTCCCCTGGTCTCCTGCCCCCTCCTCCTCTCCCCCATCCCTCCATCCTTCCCATGTCTACTCCCACCCCATGTCACACTTCCTGGTCACATCCTTCCATCTACTAGGTGTTCATGGGAAAGATCAGAAGGACCTTGAGCTTTCCCATGGTACTATTTCTCTTAAAGGGACTGCTGATACTTGTGATTAATGTGTGAGCCTGCTACAGTATGTGTCTGTATGGGGCCTAATGCTTTGTCTATGAGAGAATCTTGGAATTAAACCTATCAATGAACCAAATTGGAAGGCCTTCAAAATCAACTATATCAAAAGATATTTGCCCGGATAATAATGGTGCGCACTGCCCCCATACCTACTCTATGCCCTCTTCTTCTAAAAAAAAATCTGAAATCTGTCTATAAGTGGGGTTAAAGACAGTTTGATTACCTTTTTATTTAGGGTAAAAAGAGCCCTAAATCCCATGCATTTCTCTATAGGAAAAAACACCCAACAGTAATTGCCATGTCACAGCCATCAAAATACAACTACATGTAAATCCTATTACATGGATAGCTTTGTCTTACATTTTGTCTCACTATATGATTAATTTTTGGGGGTTTAGTTGTAACGGAAATAGGGCTAAATGACAGGTTTTGATGGTCTATGCGAATTCTTGGAATCTCAATATAAGAAAATCATACCTCATGATATGTTTTTTTTTTCACCATTTATCAAAAAATTTTCATGTAAATAGAAATATGACTCATGGTGTCTTTGAAGGGTGTGATAGGGCATATGCTGTGTAATGGAATATTTTTTGGTGTTGCATGTAATCTGCTAGAGGCCAAAATATCAATTGAAACTTGGTAATCATAAGAAACTCGGCTAAGGGCTAGTAAACAAGAGGTCAGAAAGGTGGTGTCAAAGGCCCTTGCCTCGTTTAATATCTCAATGTAACAGTGATATCACACGTTTGAGGTTTTCAGGCTCAATTGGATATATTTCTGAACAAGCGAGGGTCAACAGGGTTCCCACCATTTATGGGTCATGGTTTTAACTGACGTTTACCTGACATTTATTGGCTTTTACCTGACCAAATATTGGATAATTCAAAGGGTTCACGGAAAAATTCATCAGCCCTGAAGCAAGGACGTTTTGCAAATTCACATGAAATCTTGACAATCACCCCCTTAAAATAGTCAAAATACCATTATTAACAGACTTTTAACTGACTTTTCCCCAAAATATCTTAACTGACTTTTAACTGACCTTTAAAGAAAAATGGGGTTAACTGACTTTTAACTGACCAGTGGGAACCCTGGTCAACCACAGATATCTTATTTGGAAGGAGCCAGTTGATTAATTTGAGGCATTTTTGGACAGTTTCATTTCTGACATTCTAAGGCCTAAAAAAAGTGTTGTGTTCAGGTAAGGCTACCTATCCTAATTCTTTGGCCCTACCCTATAACCTTTTTATGGCCTTTAGGTGGAAAAATTCTGATTTTTCTTCTTTTGCGATTATCGAGACATCTAAGTCTTTTAACGATCATGCACATCAAATCCGTGCTGCATAGACACAAAAATATACAGCTGGCCTCCAAATTTAAAAAATGTCCCTACCTACCCTAATCTTTTTTACCCCGTTACCTGAACACAACATATTTGTGGCCTAACCAAATGCAGGGTAGAAATACAGAGTCAGGAATTTCATTCAGACCAAGACACTGTTAGATACCTCTCGTGGATAAGTCTTTCAAAGATACATTTACATATTCACTGTTAAATAATGCTGACCATAAAAGCTTACCCCAGTAGTATAAATATGCATGCAAGGTCTAGTCACTGATGATGTGACGTAGGGAGATCTGTCATGAACTTTATACCTTATGTCCCATCTAGTGGCGAGTTCGACAAAGGCTTGGGCTAACAAGTTCTCCCACAGGGAAAGATGGTCTGAAGCTCTGTGGTTGGGTTGCAAAGACATTAGACCTACTGGAGGATGACTGTTAAATGATATTATAGTCCATCCTGGGCCATAAAATGACTGCAATGAACTGGAGGAATGGCGTGCTATACACCCTTTAACTGGATTACCGGTAATGGTATTAAAATGACAGGCTGATCTTGTTTAATTGATAGCAATTAATTTGATAGCTTACACCCTCTCAGTCAGGTGGCTCGCCTTTAGATGTGACATAGGGTACCGGTATATCAGAGGAAGTTGACTGCTGCCTAGGGGGGCGGGTCATGAAAGATTTTTGGACCAATTTTTTGTACATCTATGTAAAACTCACCACCCCCTGTCCCCCTAAATAATGACCACTCCCTACAAAGTACAATTATTTTCATAAGTTGCACTAATGCCAGTCGGTGTCTGGAATTCACCGGGGAAATTCACTAAAATTCATGATTAAAAGGGCCCTGGCATGGTAATGCATGCCAGCATTGAAAAGTCACGTGACCACCCCTTGACCAATCAGAGTGCCGCAATTTTTCTGCTTGTTCCCGCGATTTTATGATCACTCTTTGAACCGGTACCCATCTTGTTAGTTTGCAGTGCTAGCCCCTTGATGATAGGCACATGCAGAAATATATTGTTCCCCGGCATCAATCGGTACGAGAGAGATGCCGGTATGGCCTACGCCTTCCGTAGGGGCCGGAAGGGTGGGTGGTGTAGGGGGGAGCTGTCTGATTGGTCAATTCATAACCCCCAGTCACCCTCCTTAACCTCCAGTCACCCACAGCAGTGGTCGTGTTGAGCAGGCTTAGGTATAAGAACCCATTGTTTTGTATAGCTAAATCAGTTGACATTAAGATGGGGGTGGGGGTCACAATGTGAATGATGATAAACCTCTATTTTTAGTGGGGGGGGGGGCGAGTGGAAGTATTGGAGTGAATAGTGCACAGCAGTAATTTTCAGGCTCAAAATATTTTCACCTCTAAATTCAGAGTTCCAGTTTAGGTATCAGCAACGGTCTGTTAGGCTACTGTGAGTGCCAAGTGTCTGTAAGTCATTTTTAGGTGTCAGCAAGGGTCTGTGAGGCTAAAGAGAGGTGTACCAAGTGTCTGCGAGTCATTTTTAGGTGTCAGTGAGGGTCTGTTAGGCTAAAGTGAGGTGGGCCAAGTGTTTGCGAGTCATTTTTAGGTGTCAGTGAGGGTCTTTGAGGCTAATGAGAGGTGTACCAAGTGTCTGTGAATCATTTTTAGATGTCAGTGAGGGTCTGTCATGTTATAGCAAGGTGTACCAAGTGTCTGCGAGTCAATTTTAGGTGTCAGCGAGGGTCTGTTAGGGGAAAGTGAGGTGGGCCAAGTGTCTGCGAGTCATTTTTAGGTGTCAGTGAGGGTCTGTTAGGCGATAGTGAGGTGGGCCAAGTGTCTGAGTCATTTCTAGGTGTTATTAATGGATGGTGACTACCCTCTGAGTGTCTCCCACCTGGGTCATCGATGATGATGCTGGAGGGAGCAGCTCATGAGGAACCCTCCTACGTGTATGTTCCTAAAATAGTAACAGGCCCATTAAGGGGAAACCCTAGGCCTACGCACTAACGGTATAGTTATGCTGGAGGAGCGGCCCTCCTCCAGCAGAGCTGTTCAGAACAAGACACCATCAACACTGTACCTTTCGGTGATACCTCTACAATAAAGCCAGCTGAAGACACAACTAAGGACTTAACTCTCTATCATCTAACATAAGAAAGAGGCACAACATTAGCTTCTTTCATTGGTGGGAACCTGAAAGGTCTTTGGTAGTATCTCACTGCCAGGCGGGAGCGGACTAGCCTCGAGCCACTCCCCTTGCTCTACATGGATATTGCTGCCCAATAACTGCAGCCGCCTATGGTGTTATGTGCCACCCTCCTTCCTCCTTTCAGGAGTTTATGACCTCAGCTATGTGCTGCTCACGGTCGGCTTTCAACATTAGGTCAGAGGCATGCCCACTGATTGTCTGTGGCCATCTCCAAAACAGTCACAGATGTGTGACACACTGACTCCTCTCATTATGATGTGGGACATTTAGGCCTCCTTGTCTTCATGCTGGCCATCCAGCTGCTACCCCTATCTACTTCCCTTCACCATGCCGTCATCTATCTACACCCTGCTTCACTACATGTCCTGTATCTACTGCTGCTCTACACACCCTGCTTCCCATCTGCTGGCCCTCTCTGTTGTCTTCCCTGCTCCATTATCCGTTCATCAATGGATGCACCATTTTGACTCTCTATCATCTAACATAAGAAAGAGGCACAACATTAGCTTCTTTCAGTGTCACTGAGGGTCTTTGAGGCTAAAGAGAGGTGTACCAAGTGTCTGTGAGTCATTTTTAGGTGTCAGCAAGGGTCTGTCATGTTATAGCGAGGTGTACCAAGTGTCTGCGAGTCAATTTTAGGTGTCAGCGAGGGTCTGTTAGGCGAAAGTGAGGTGGGCCAAGTGTCTGCGAGTCATTTTTAGGTGTCAGTGGGGGTCTGTTAGGCGAAAGTGAGGTGGGCCAAGTGTCTGAGTCATTTCTAGGTGTCACTGAGGGTCTTTGAGGCTAAAGAGAGGTGGGCCAAGTGTCTGCTAGTCATTTTTAGGTGTCAGTGAGGGTCTGTTAGGCGAAAGTGAGGTGGGCCAAGTGTCGGAGTCATTTCTAGGTGTCACTGAGGGTCTTTGAGGCTAAAGAAAGGTGTACCAAGTGTCTGTGAGTCATTTTTAGATGTCAGTGAGGGTCGGTCATGTTCTAGCGAGGTGTTCCAAGTGTCTGCGAGTCCATTTTAGGTGTCAGTGAGGGTCTGTTAGGCGAAAGTGAGATGGGCCAAGTGTCTGCGAGTTATTTTTAGGTGTCAGTGAGGGTCTGTTAGGCGAAAGTCAGGTGAGCCAAGTGTCTGAGTCATTTCTAGGTGTCACTGAGGGTCTTTGAGGCTAAAGAAAGGTGTACCAAGTGTCTGTGAGTCATTTTTAGATGTCAGTGACTGAGTGAGGGCCTGTCATGTTATAGCGAGGTGTACCAAGTGTCTGCAAGTCATTTTTAGGTGTCAGCGAGGGTCTGTTAGGCGAAAGTGAGGTGGGCCAAGTGTCTGGGAGTTATTTTTAGGTGTCAGTGAGGGTCTGTTAGGTGAAAGTGAGGTGGGCCAAGTGTCTGCGAGTCATTTTTAGATGTCAGTGAGGGTCTGTGAGGCTAAAGAGGTGTACCAAGGGTCTGTGAGTCATTTTTAGATGTCAGTGACTGAGTGAGGGCCTGTCATGTTATAGCGAGGTGTACCAAGTGTCTGCAAGTCATTTTTAGGTGTCAGCGAGGGTCTGTTAGGCGAAAGTGAGGTGGGCCAAGTGTCTGCGAGTCATTTTTAGGTGTCAGTGAGGGTCTGTTAGGCAAAAGCGAGGTGGGCAAAGTGTCTGCAAGTCATTTTTAGGTGTCAGTGAGGGTCTGTTAGGCGAAAGTGAGGTGGGCCAAGTGTCTGAGTCATTTCTAGGTGTCACCGAGGCTCTTTGAGGCTAAAGAGAGGTGGGCCAAGTGTCTGCTAGTCATTTTTAGGTGTCAGTGAGGGTCTGTTAGGCGAAAGTGAGGTGGGCCAAGTATCTGCAAGTCATTTTTAGGTGTCAGTGAGGGTCTGTTAGGCAAAAGCGAGGTGGGCAAAGTGTCTGCGAGTCATTTTTAGGTGTCAGTGAGGGTCTGTTAGGCGAAAGTGAGGTGGGCCAAGTGTCTGAGTCATTTCTAGGAGTTATTAATGGATGGTGACTACCCTCTGAGTGTCTCCCACCTGCGTCATCGATGATGATGCTGGAGGGAGCAGCTCATGAGGAACCCTCCTACTTGGTAGGCTAACAACTACTTGTTGACACCTAAAAAACACTCACAGAGACTAGGGAGACCCTTTACTTTAATTCTGAACCCCATTTTGACACTAAAATTACTTGCAAGTACTCGTGTCACCTATTGGTAGGCTAACAACCACTCATTGACACCTAAAAAACACTCACAGAAACTAGGGAGACCCTTTACTTTAATTCTAAACCCTATTTTGACCCTAAAACTGACCTGCAAGTACTCGTGTCACCTATTGGTAGGCTAACAACCACTCGCTCACACCTAAAAATCACTTGTATAGACTAGGGAGACCCTTTACTTTTATTCTAGACCCTATTTTTACCCTAAAAATGACTCACAAGTACTTGTGTCACCTATTGGTAGGCTAACAATCACTCGTTGACACCTTAAAATGACTCATAGAGACTGGGGAGGCCCTCTAAATTCCTGTGAACCCTATTTTTAATATGACACAAATTGTAGAGACTGGTGGCACCATGGATTTTAATTGACCACTATTCACTTCCAAAGGGGCCTACTTGTCACCCCCCCAAAAAAAAAGAAGAAGTGGTTCATCATCATCATTTTAGCATACCGGTACCCCCCCGCGGTACCCCCCCCCCACACACACATTTTAATGATTAAGCTATCAAAAAAATTCTTTTTCTGTCTCCAGCCTGCTCAACATGGCCACTATGCCACTAGGGTGACTAAAATCAAACTTCATCAATGCCAGTAGTTTACAATGTTCAGGGATGCCACTCACTGATCCCCAAAAATTAGGAAATCTTCCTAATTTTCTCTATTTACAATAGGAAACACCCATAGGGATGAAAATCAAAAATTTGGAATTCCTAAAAATTTAGGAAAAGTGGCATCTCTGAATGCAGGGATTTTGAAAGGGCCGCGCATCGCGAATATTGCGCATTTAAATCTTAAATGGCGCATTAAATACTCAATAAAATGCGCCATTGGCACATTGCTAACATGGGCATGATCCAACAATGTTCTACAATGGTTTCCTCTAGACTGAGAGGTATGGACAAAACATAGAAGTGTTATACACCGTTGGAAAGCTAATATTATGACGGAAACAGCCATGGCAGGGGTTTTGTATTTTTATTAAATTCTTCTGGAAGTTCTGTATCTTCCTTCTTAGTAACTAAAATAGTATTCTCCCCACCGGATTCCCAACACTCTACCCCGACAAGTTCTTATAGGGGCTTGTGGGGGGGGGGGGAGGGAGAAGGTTTACCCCTTTAGGGAAATCACGAGGGAGGAAAAGAAAACAATACTGTATGAAGTTTTTTCCCTAAAGGATTCTTTTTAACCAAGGGTCTGAAATATCTTTTTCTCTAAAGGATTCTTTTTAACTAAGGGTCTGAAATATCATATGCAGCAGTCTGAGTTGGGGTGCATTCATTATAAACTGTAGGACAAAGATGTCACACGATTAACAAAACCCTGTTATAACATTGTGTCATAAAATTGCCCATGGGAATACCTGCCCCCCTCCCACCACCTTCTCTGACCCCCTATGACCCCCTCAGGGTTGCCACGTTCCCTAACTTTTTAGGAATTCCGAATTTTTTGCTGTAATTTCTTTTAGTATTTCCTATCCTAGCCTACCTAGCAAAACAGGGCCTTTTCTTCCTGCTTTTTTTTCTTCAATTTTCAACAAAATAACTCTTTTTGGGTGTTTAAAGTTAATTCACTGATCTGTGAGTCACGTCTGTGAGTCGGAAGTCACCATGGCAAATTACAAGTCACTGTAATATTTAAAAAGTTTTACAAAATAATAAGTAAAAATCAGACCTACCCTACCTTATTTTTTTTCAATATATTACCTGAGACAACCTATCTTTCTTTTGGCCTTATACAAGATTGAAATTTACGGTAATCAGAGGAAGGAAAAAACAACCTCTAAGAAATTGAAACGTGGTTAAAGTAAACAATGTTTTATTTACATTTGGACTTTAGTGTATACATAATGGCCCCTTACCCTACAAAATGGCGCACTGTTTTGGCCAAGAACGTGCCATTGGCTCATTGCAAAAATTCCTATCAAAATCCCTGTGAATGTTTAACTATTTATCATGTTTCAACATCTGACCACAACACTAAAACTGTACTGTAAAACAGGGATACTTTGTCCCTTAAGGGGTTACATAAGCCCAGTCACAGAAAAATGTTGTTTTGATATCGTTATTACAATTAAGGATATTTTTTTATATCTAGGTCACTTTTATCAAAGAGCCTATCATCTAAGCTACAGTTTTAGCCTAAATAGAATTTTGCAAGTGATAATTATTTTTAGATATAAGGCAATGAGTAGAGGCTAAAATTTTCACCGATTTTCGGTGTGTCTGGAAATTGCGTCTGGATCAACCAATAATATTCAAGAATGAGTCTGTTGGTTTTAACCAACAATTAATCAACCCAAAGGCATCTCAAATCAAGTGTACTATATTCATTTAGCCCAAGAAGGATTTTATTATTTCACATTTTCTGTAAAATTATAATTTCTCTAAAAAAATTGGGGTTACTTTGGCCCTTGGGGGCAACTTTGGCCCGCCACTACTAAATGCCTGTCATTTTCGTC
Source organism: Acholoe squamosa (assembly GCA_949317995.1). NCBI lineage: Eukaryota > Metazoa > Annelida > Polychaeta > Phyllodocida > Polynoidae > Acholoe > Acholoe squamosa. The sequence continues at coordinate 71,330,899 of OX439038.1, forward strand.
AAAATAGTCATATTTTTCACAATTTTTGTTACATGCCGTATTTTAGACTGTATCCATGAGTTTTGTTCACCTTTGATGAAAAATACCTGAATTGGATAATTTAGAAGAATGCTTTTTATATTCGGTCCGTTCGACCCCTGGCCAAACTGACTTGCGTTAGTTTAGGTATGTCAGCGTTGGGGCTGATATGAGCCTGGACTGCGTCATGGAAAACTGTGCCAGGCTTAGAAGGTTTGTGCAGGGACAGGTCTCAGTGATTAGCTTATAACCATGGGAAATATTGGAGGTTTTAACTGCCTGAGAATTTGTACCCCAAGTACACAAAATTTCCTTCAATTTAGTGTTTTTTTTCACAACTCTAATTAGTTAATTAATTGTCACCTTAATTAGGTCAACGTAATCAATACCCCCTGATCAAATACATGAAGGAATATAGGAAGTCATTCAAAAACATATAGAAGAGGTAGTATATGGTCTTAGCATCATCTCTGCCAAATATGAAGAAAATCTATCGTTGAGCACATAGTTTTCTATGATCAGCAGAAATTTGTAATTGATCATTTCTGCCCAAATTAAGGGATTTTACTAACTTTTTATCTTTAAAAATTGATATTTCCACTTCTTTTGGTCAGAATGACCTGGGATGAACTCCATTCTGATGGCAAAGTTCCAGGCTTTCAGGGGATGTAAGCTTTTCCATGATACAGCAAGTTTAAAAATCAGACTAAAATCATGGAAAGGTCACACTTGTTCCTTCTTTGTACAGTTTAAAATGATGACGAAAAAAATGCCCACTTTCAATCATGAAAACCACCATAACTTCATCAATTTTCACTTTAAATGAAAAAATCCAAAAGCATATTATTACTAACATGTGTCTCTAAAGGCTGGGCTAAAAGCTAAGCGATCAGACAGCTTTTCAATTTTTAGTGACATACCTAGTTAGTTACTTGAGTAACCTGCCGGGTTATCGGATTGGCTACCAGTCTGTGACATCATAAATGGGTCAGGGCAGGTTGTTGTGTAAGATACAGAGCCTCAGACCTCTGTTTGTATCCCACAGTGCACCATTCCTATGCTACAAACAGAGGTCACATGACTTCCTGTGATACATGTGTCTGGGTCTGGCGCTAAAAGCTAAATGGTAAATGACGGGGGACCACCCTCTAAAGTAGGTCATGAGGGGTGCGTTAGGCTGCTAACTTTTATCTCTAACTACGTCTGCCCACATGCCAGGTTCTTTGAAGATTCAGAGAAAAGGTGACTTAATGTTACAAATTTAGGTAGTATTTTTAAAGGTTTATTTTGGGGGGATTGTAGATGCAAAAATTTGATTGGGGGTTTGGGGGCAGAGCCCCCGAAAAAGGTTAGTTCTTAACTCTATGTCCGTTTTTCAGTGGTACCGAACACAGCGTTCATGACCTGCTTTTGGGACTGGTCCCCCGTCATTTACCTTATAAGCTCGACCAGTCTGGCCTTACTCAATGGGTCTGGACCCCTAAATTCGACAGGGTGACATGGCCATTTCTTAAATTCGACATGTGACATGGAGCTTAGTGACAAGGACATGAAGGAGTAAAAATTTAGTGACATGAGACATGGCCTTATCTTAAAATCAACATGTGACATGGAGCTTAGTGACAAGGATATGGGAAAATAGAAAGTTAATGACATGTGACATTGCCTAGGCACTGACATAACTGCCTTGCGCGGGTCTGCCGTGCTAGGAGGCTAAAAGTGTGATTTAGCAAAAATGGAGCAGCTGAAGTTGACATGTTTTTACTTATTGATTCTAAAGCTGTTTACAGGTGGATTTGGACAATTAGGGTATCATTTTAACGGGCTTGAAGAGGGCTTCAATATGCATGTATTTGTTTAATGAATTAAAGAGAAAAAATTCATGTTTCTCCCATGTGAACTCAAAACTTAAAGGAGCTCTGAATCGGCTACGTCCGCCACAGTGCTAACGTCGGCGGACGTAGGTCCTCGATTCAGAGCGCCTTTAAGTTCAGGAGCATTTTATGGTATGAAGTATGCATCTCACATAGTTAAAAATGACACTCACATATTCCCTGGTTAAATAAGGTCTAGAAAATGTCTAGTTTTCTTCTTTCTAATAGGCAGCAGTATGTTTTTTAAGCAACTACAAAATCATGACCTATTAACTCTGTGAGGGGAATGAGAGATTAGCTCTAACACCTCCCCCACTGCAGCACACCTATAGCCACCACTGGAGGGGCCACCTGGAGGTGGCCCCTACTGGAGGGCTGACTACCAGGACTTCTCTGACTGAGTAGTAGTGCTATACTTTGAAGTATGAACATCAGTCAGAGTGTCATTTTAAGGTGAAATGGCAACCCACACATTTTGACATGTCATGTGATCTTTACTTTTAACTTTTGGGTTCACACTAACATTACATCAAAACATTGAAAATCTTTGTGAAGTTTGACCTCTCTTATTTATCATGACCTTGACCCTGTGGAAGGTCATATCAAGGTCAAATGCTATACCACATATCAAATGATCTCTATTCTTACTTTGAGTTTCCTATCTCAATATTTTTGCAAGAAATTATGGTTGATTGTTATGGTTTTATGTAGACTGTCAAAATGTTGGTTATGTCATGTCCCTTTGACCTTGACCTTATATATAGGTCAACTTGACCTTCTTGATGAAATATTGAAAAAGAGTCAGCTGATCACTGATTCTGTCATTCATCTTGCTAAATCTCAACAAATGTTAACTCATTAAAAAAAAAATCAATAAATTTGACCTTTGACCTTATAATGACCTTGACCTGACCTAGATCAAGGTCAGGCCATAGGTCATTGGAACCACCCCTTAATGACCTTTTCTCAAGTTTTTATTTCAAGTTCCTAGTGTTAATATCTTCTGAGAAACAGTGTTCCAGGCATTTCTGACCACAACTATCACAAAATTTGAACCCTGATTAAACTCTTAAGTATGGCTTATTGTGGCAGAATATTTGGGTCATTGTGTGGTCTTTGGTTGGTCATAATGTCACTTTGAATTAAGATAGAGACTTCATTCAAAAAGCAAATCCACTTCTTTTCTTGAGATCTATCCAATAGTATGCAGATAGAATAGATAATATAAAGTTTTGAAAAACTAGGTAAGTGCCTACATTGCCTTTTCTTAAAATCGACATGTGACATGGGGACCCCCCATCTCATCTAGACCCCCTACTCAAGTAAACCCAGTTGGTAATTGGAGCGGAACTCCGTAAGTTACGAAGCCAGGGGTCGAACGTACCGAGTGACAAAGTTTTTAGGGGTAACTTTGACCCAATATTTGGTTGTGAAAAAAATAAGAAATATACTACCAAAATGGGGTCACTTCTTGCAGAATTGACCTGGCCCTCCATGGAGACGAATGTTGATGCCGCCGCGCTTCCCGGGGTGCCCGGCCTAACGGGGGTTCGGGGGCAGAGCCCCCGATCAAGGATATATGCCAGAACTCATCTGAATTTGAATTACATTCAGATGAGATCATCTGAAACTTATGGAAACTTAAATGGAAGATTATTATTCAGATGAGATCTCATGGGAAAACAGTCAGAAGTGTGTGACACTGACAGCATGGTCCCACCACATTCCTGAGGAACTAAGGCGGCATGAATGTTTGTCTCCAGTGTGACGTCATTCTACTTCCGGCTAGGTCAAAATCCCAAGAAGAGACCCAGATGCGGGTTGCCAGAGAAGTTGCTTCCTCCCTATCTGCGTTGCTCCGTTTGCATCGTTTGTCTGCGGTTTGCAATTGAGTCTTGCATCCCAATTCTTGAACACGCCATGCCCCATGAGAGAGGTTCGTATATGAGATGTATGTAGTTGGGGTTAGTGACGAAGATATTTCATGGGGGGGGGGGGGGGGGGGGCAAGAGCACCACTAACGTGTTTCAGGATGGCTGTGTGGCCCTGGGTAGAGCTAGATCAGAGTCTGAACGGTTTAACTAGGTCAAGTTGCAGATCTGCAGTAAATGCTATCAAAAAATAGATTCCTCCTTGTGTGCCTTAGCCTAATGACCACTCCCTATAGGGCATTAGCACATTAGGCTATGGAGGCCGCCATTAGACCCCGACTGCACTATGACTAACACCTTCAGCCCCCGTCTCCGCAGTAAATGCCAGGGATGCATCCCATTGGTCAATAATACAATAGCCATGTGCCGTATACTTTATAGCCTTAGGGGGTGGTCATTATTTATCAAACACGCGTGGTGGTGGGTTTGAGCGGGGGGGCGTAAAATTTTCAGACCCCTCCTAAGCCTAAGGGGGGGCTAAAAAAATTTTGACCCCTCTTGATGGGGGGGGCTAAAAAAAATCACCCTCTTTTTAGCAAAAAAGCCTACACGCTCAAAGATCAAAGAGAGGCGCGAAAACTTTTCGTGCCTCTGGCGCGGGGGGCACAAAAACGACTGCTGTCAAGGGGGGGCATAAAAAATTTTCGTTCGTCCACGCGAAAACCCAGCCCCCGTTGATAAATAATGACCACTCCTTTAGTCTAGAAAGTCGGCGGAGCCAATGTTGTTGTGCTTTGTTGTGGCCATGTGGTCACTGAATGATCTTCACACTAGATGGCAGGGCATTTCATGGGGAGAGTTTCCCTAAAAGTTGTGTCCTTAAACTAGTGAACGGTTGGGTACACATGGTAAAATGTAATTTGTCTTAATGTATATAAAAAACAATAGCATTAGCACTCTTAACTCCAGTGGAATTATAAATACAATATGGCTACTAACAAATACTGTAATATGTAAGGTGTTGCAGGATGTAGTTCCACTGACTATTACACCTCTTTTGTGTTCACAGGAAATATATTTAAACCCTCGCTCTCCTTGGGTCTGTTGTAACAGCGGATTTGCCTTAAGGTGGCCTATAGGCCCAAAGGCTCCTCTGTGATTAGGCTTACAGGGCATAGAATCTTGTGACCTGCCCAGGATACTGCCCTTTATATAGAGAATGGTCATTTTTTATCAACAGGGGGGTGGTGGGTTTTCGTGAGAAAATTTTTTACGCCCCTACGACGGCAGTCAATTTTTTGCAGCCCCCCATGCCGGAGGTGCTGAGAATTTTCCCGCCCCTATTTGATCTATAGTAGCAAGCAGGCTTTTTTGCTAAAAAGAGGATAAATTTTTTTAGCCCCCCCTCAAGAGGAGTCAAAATCTTTTTAGCCCCCCCTTGGGAGGGGTCTGAACTTTTTACGCCCCCCTCAAACCCACCATCCACCCTGTTGATAAATAATGGCCACTCCCTTATAGATCACAGAGGCCCATTAAAATTCCTTTGGGGGGGAGAGTAGATATACATGTGTTAAAAATTATTGACCCCTCCCCTAATGCTATCATTTATCAACAACTGGGGAGGTGGTGTGTAAATTTAAGCAGGCTATTAAAAATGGTATGACCCAACAGTACCAGTAGACTCCCGCCCTCGATGGTCCAAATATTTGCGCCCCCCCATACCTGGTTCTGGAGGCATATTCGAATTTGACAATGATGTGCGAAAGATTATTAAGCCTCCCCCCCCCGATGATGGTCAAAATGTTTGTGCCCCTCAGCGCGTAGAATTTTTTTATGCCCCCCCAAACCGACTAGCATCACCCCCCCCCCCCCCCCCCCGTTGTTAAATTATTACCACTCCCTATAATGACCACTCCCTACTGGTGTGAGGTACATGGTGTCATTCTGCAGTCCTCAGTCTTGCCCTTAAGACCTTTTTGTTAGGTGAATCGTTTCTAGACAGTGTCACCCAAAATCCTTTACACATACCATCCAAAATATCTCATGGGAAAGAATCAAATTCATTATTCTCAAAGGGAATCATCCATTCATACCTTATTTGCCTTAATCACAAAGCATATGTCAACAAGATCTATGTTTACATTCAGGTAAAGGGGAGGAGCTTGGCCACTGAGCATGTACATCAGGTCTGCAGTCAGACACTTCCTGGATTCCAGGTGAGGGGTGACTGGTGTCATTGGTGTTGGCTGGAATGAACACCTGATTTCTCCCTAATAAATGCATGTCAGCTTAATCAGACCACTGCAATATCTTTATTGAATACTCAGCTTCAGGCCATAGCTTATTCTCCATCAAATTCTTATGATAACTATGTGTAAATCATCAATCTGCTGGGGTGAGTGGTAACTGGTATCAGGTTTACCCCCTGAGCCTGCTCACCCTCCTTTTAGCCAGTGCATTAGTGATTATCAGAGGTCATCTCGAGGTAAAACCCATGGGGGGGGTTGACCTAGGTAGAAGAGGCAATACCAATTACAGCTACACCCTGGCGCTCGTTCGCAGAACTACCCCAAATCACCCAATATCGCCCAACCGTTTGTCTATGAGAGGAAGATCATTTTCACATGCACTTTTAAAAATATAACCTTGAGTCGCTTTGAGTCTCTCCAAATGAATTGAGTGCATAAAATCCCTGTCTGTTGGGGCTTTGAGCTGAAATAATTTTAGACTGTCATATTTATGTGTAAACCTCGCTTAGTATTGGCTAGGCCTGTTTGCCCTACGAGTACACTGTATCGTAGGCCTGGTTTCCCCTTACAGCTATAAGTCAGAATGCCTACCTTTACCAATTCACTGTCTCCAAACTCTGGGATGGTACCACCAAATGTTATACAGTTTACTCCAGTCACTTCCTAAAACATTTCTTTGCAAGCCTACCTTGTTGTCAGCATGTGTTATTAATCCCTTTCAATCATTTTTGGACAGTTATTGTCAGAATGGTTTTCAAACTTTGTTGTGGGAATGGCCATCAGAGGAAGTACTGCTCTGCATGCGTGCAAGGGGAAGTGGCCGGGGAAGTTTTGCTTTTGGGAAGTTGTGCCTGGAGAGTGAGAAAGCACATGGCAATGTTTACATGCTAACCAAGGTCACACATGGGCCAGGTGGCATGGCCATGGGTCAGTGTTGGCAAGGTGGACATTGTTGACGTCTGAGTCATTGTTGACATCCACATGTGGGATCACTCTCCTAACACAGTAGGTAACCCTTGCCAGTTACCAGCTTAGGGACTCCCCCTTGCACATACCGTAATCTCCCACGCATGAGGCGCGTCTTTTACGAGAGGTTTAAGTTCTTCCTGGATCCGCAAGGGGGAGCTCAAGACCTTTATTTTGATATCTTACACTCCCATATAACCCCATCAGCTGAATATGGGGTCCATTGGGGTCTGAGGGGTCCATGCAACACATAGGTTTTTAAATTTTCAAAATCCATTCAGTAGAACAAAAGTTATGAATTTTTTTCTTTTTCTGGTAAAATCTCTAAACTCTAGGTGCGCCTTATACGCGGGAGATTACGGTACTCCCTGAGGCACTTCCAGTCAAAACAAAATGGTGGTGGATTTAAAAGGCAGGGAGGTGATACATTCAACTTGGATTCTGACCAGCTACTAATTCAAGGTAGTACCAGGCATTTATTTGATAATACCAAGCCCCAGAATATTATGTGTAGATGCCAACAGTATAAAGAGGGAAACTGAAAAGGGGACCAGCCACACTTTACAGGCTCCTCAATTGTCATGCCGATGCCATGTACTTTGGTAGGTCTACGAGAGTGGCTAGTACCGTGTCCCGCACTAGCCTTAAAACGTTGTCATGGCGATATCACCATGACGACCAAAATGACGTCATTTTGAGACGCCCGTCATCTTCCCGCGCCCAGCTGGGCGGCAGGTTGGGCATGTCTCATCTATGTAGGCCCTACCCATAACCTCTCTTCTTTTCGGCTTGGGGGGGGGGGCAGTTTTCCATGGCGGTTTAAAGGAGTCATAGGGCCTAAGGGAATAGTCATTTTTTAACAACAGGGGTTGGGTTGGTGGGGCAAAAATTTCAGGCCCCTCTTGGGGGGGGATAAAAAAGATTTCACCCCTTTTCAGGGAAAAAGCCCACGCGTCACTAAAGAATAAAAGGGGGGGAATGGACCTCTCTGAGGGGAGGATGGAAAATTTTCGCTGCGCACATGAGGAATTTCACCAACCCCCCTTCCCCCTGTGGAGTGGGGACCTTCATGTGAGGGCATGGAGGAGCAGAATAACTTCATTGGGAGTCCACAAGGAGAAATTTCCTTCCATACTGACAGTGGGCATACCAGATTCGTAAAAGGCGACAAAGCTGGGGTTTCTTGTGGTTTGGGGTGAGCATGTGGGCAGCTGGTGTCCATATGTGCAGGCCCAGGTCTACATGCTTGTCTTTTGCCATGGGATTCCCCCTCAGTGAACCACGTCTGAGTGATCAAAGGCCATGGTTTGTCTGGCCCTGCCTATAGGACCAGGCTTATAAAAGAACACTTGCTATCCTTCGAAAAGAGTAGGGGAATGAAGCTCTGATAACGGTTTTCCCCCTCACTCCTCCTCATAGATTCGGTCATTCATCTCATAGATTCGGTCACTGCTGTGTCGGGCAAGCAGCATATAAATACCTGTCCAAAAAGAAAAGAAAGGACTTAATGTCCGAGAACCCTTGAATGTCTGAGTTCCTCAATGCTTAGGGGGTGGGTGGGTCCTGAAAAATGCCTAATTACTGGTGACATAATTGTTAAACGTTCCCATAGGAGTCAAATGTTTGATCCTTTGTTTTACATTTAAAGTAATTTTTTTCGGTGGAATTTACGAGCTTAGTTCAAGTAAGGATACATGCACGAGAAAATATCTTTAAAATTCCATTTATTTCCTTAAAAATCAGTGCCAAACTTTGAGCTAGAAAATTTCAGGATTTTCAAAGTTAGGGGGTCGACTTATAGGTGGGGTTTTGAGTTTTTGCATTATATTTTTGTAAAAGTCGATTCAAAATCAAAAGTTGGGGGGGGTCGACTTATAGCCGGGGTTTTAAATTGTGCGAGCAGGTATTTGCCACGGACATTGAAATAAAGCATATGGCATATTCTAGTCATTTAGCATAATCTGATGATTTTAAGCTTTCAAATGAGGGCTTTGCCATTTCTGTATCCTTATTAGTTTTCTCCCAGTTATCTGTCAAATCAGATGAATGCGCCTATGTGCCATTTCCGATTATAATCCATGAATGGTGCAGGGCACGACCCTGTCAAAATCTCTGAATTTTATCCATGTGTTATCTCATTCAAGTTGTAGAGCCTGGCCTGGCTATGGTATCAGTTCATATAGGGGTGATTTTAGAACAATGCCAAGTTTCTGTTTTGCAGTTATCAATTCATTTACAGTAATAATTTGCCCCAACAAATTTCAATTCATTAACAATATTGTGTGTACTTGTTCCTGCAGATTGTAGAGCAGACTGACAGTGACACCCTAGTACCAGCCCAGCAGTATATTGTCGGTTGTTACAATCCAGAGTCAAGACAGCAAACCAGTGTCAACCAAACAGACCAGTTCCACACAGTATTACTGCCATCCCCGGGATTGCAGTAAATAATTAGCTGCAACATTGAAGCAAGTGAATACCCAGCAAGACTGTGAACCTGTCAACACAATGTTTACCTGCTTAGTAGGCCAATGGCAGAGTTGAATGAAGACACTACTTAAACCAAACCGGGAGGTCCCATGTCTCACCAATCTTTGAGGTATTTGAAACTTTTATATCACATAGATAAAAGTCCATAAATCAGACTGAAATATTACTGGGTATATCAATGTTTTAAGATTAGTTGTGAGCATAGGGAAGTGTAAAAATTCCCCAAAGATACATGATGGAGGGTCAAACAAACACATCAATCAATACTGCAGATGTAAAAACAATGGACTCTGGGGATTTAGCTAGACAGGATCCTCAGACACCTATCTGCACCATGTGTGGCTCCAACGGCCATAATGATTCAACTACTCTAATCAGCTCCATAATGAAAAGGCGTTGCACTTTTGTTTAGATTGTAAGGAATGTTTCATAACTGTGCCAAGTATCAAATCAAAGAAGGGTCGAATGACAGGATTCTATTCAGTAAAAATCAAAAAGCTTGATCAATTGAAAGAAGTGGGTTATCAGTGCATTGTATGTAACAAGTTGTTCAGCAGCCTGCCAGATAGAAATAAGCATATGGTTCAGCATGTGGGTGTCGACACACACATGTGTACCAAGTGTGGCTTTGTGTCCAATTACAAGTCTGTCATAGATGCTCACATTGCAACTCACACAAAGGAATATTCCCACAAGTGCCCTGTGTGCTGTAAGGGGTTTTGCTACCTCTACTGATATGGACCAGCACCTAAAAATGCACCTGGGTGACTCTCTGCACAGATGTCAACAATGTAGCTTTGTATCCCCTGATACACAGGCACAGATAATGACAGTCTCTCTTGTACAGTCTGAGAAAACCCAGAAAATGAACATCAGCATTACATTTTCATATCTATCTGAAAATAAAGAGGAAGAATATACTGGAAGTGACCATAAATACCATGAACAACAAGGGAAATCACATTCATTTGACAAGAGTGGTGAGGCTCACATTGTGCATTCCATGAGTAACCACCCTAGGATGGCAGCATTACAGAAACGTCCCATAATTGGCAATTTTAAGATATCGGATAGTAAAGGAGTGGCTACTCAGCCAGGTGTTAGGACTTTAGCAAGAGGTAAAGGGAGAAAAATGCCAATGCCTATAGGTACAGCTTTTAGCACATTAGACAAGGCAATAATTCAAAATGCTTGTGTCCCAAACCATGCAACTATCCATGCCCTGCAGGAAGATGGGAACTGTAGAGCAGATAACACCCATGAGACATGTAAAAAGCAGGAGGCAGACAAAGATCATCAGACAGATGAGAAATGTGACACGGACAACTACCAGCAGCCAGACAAAAACTATCCGGCTGACAAGAGCCAAGGGGCAATTGAGGGTCATGAGGCAGACAAAAACTATGAAACAGAGCAAAATGATGATACAGACAAGCATCAAGCAAAATTGTACAAGACTCATGTTCGCAGAGTAAAATTCAGGCAGAGAGGAAGGCTCAAATGTCCCTTTTGTAAAGGTTTCTTTCCATCACCAGAAGAACTGAATAAACATATCCTGACTCATACTGTTCGAAATGAGGTCAAGTGTGTGATATGCTTTAAGTGGTTCTCTGATTTACCTGAGCATATTGAGAATCATCCTATCAGTGATTCTACAGAGACACTGGACAAGGTGAAGGGTTATGTGCTAGAGGAATCTATCCACTGCTGATTCACAAAGAGCTTCATCAACCAGGACATGCCTATATGTGCTCATTATGTGGAAATTTCATAAAGCATATGCGAAGGCATGCTATAGATAAGCAGCACCAGTGTTCTGATTGTGGGAAAACATTTACAACACAATTTAATTTAAAATTGCATGTACAGGTAAAGCATACAGATGGAGAACATTCTATGCAGTGTGCTAAATGTTGGAAAAAATTTCCAAATATGAGATATTTAAAGAAACACATGAATGAATGTCATTCGGAAAGGAAATATCCATGCTTGTATTGTAATCAACGTTTTACTGTCAAATGTAGGCTAAATGCACACATTAAGTGGGCTCATCAAGGTAAAGGTGATTGATTGATTGATTGATTTGTGTTTTACAGCACTTTAGCGGCACTAAGTGGCTATCCCGTGCTTCACAGGTTGATAATTTAACAGAGGAATGTGTCAGTGCCCGCACATATGTGCACCACACACATCCTGAGGGGATAGGAAAGAGGAGATATAGACCCTTTTAAGTGGGCTAGGGAAGCCCGTAAGGTAAAGGTGACTATGAATGTTCTGTTTGTGGTAAATGTTGGAAAACTGCAAGACTGCTAAGGCAACATGAGAGGGTCCACACTGGGGAAAAACCCTTTATGTGTTCTGTGTGTTGCAAACAGTTAAGAACAAGATTTACACTCAAAGAACATATGTTGACACACACAGGGGAAAAGCCTCACATGTGTGCCATCTGTGGTAAGACTTACGCTTCAAGTCATAAGTTAAGGGACCATATGCAATCTCATAATGGCAAACCTCACCAAAAAAACCATGAGTGTCCTGAATGTGGTAAGATGCAACACAGTGCATCTCACTTGAAGATACACTTGGCATCTCACAGAGAGGAGAGACCATACTCGTGTAATGAGTGTGGTCGATCATATAAAACAAAAGTGACTCTCTAAAAACACAGCCATGTACATAGCAAGCCGGTTCAGATGAAAAAGCGGAGGAAGAGGAAGAAAACTGATTACAAAGAGCTGACTGAGACAGTAGCAGAGCAGCCTGGAGTGTCATCATATGATCAGCCTTTTATACCATTGTATGTGGGTGGTAGCCCTGAACCCTATGCACTCACTGTTGAAGTGGTGTCAAATATTTAGCTCTCAAATTTTAAATGTCCCTATTACACTTATCCCTCCATACCTTTTGTTACCACAAAGCATGGTGTCTTTGTTAGTGACCAAAGACACTTTTCAAAGTTATCATAGAGTGAAGGAAATGGAGCTAAACTTCAGTAAGTGCATCTCCTTATATGCCCACATGTACGATAATATGTATAGCATACTTGTATCAAAGTGAACACTTTCAATCAATTACTTCTATACATTAGTGTCTCTGCTAAATTCTAATTACTATTAGTAGAGGTTGATTTTTTTATGGACCCTGTCATTAATTTATTACACTCTGTACACTACAAAATTGATGCACTATGAATGCTTGGGAATACTGCATCAATGCACTGCAGGGGTGTTACTCAACAGCGCTTCATTAAGCCAATGGTCCTTGGACCTATTGGCTTTTACTACAGAGGGTATGGGTCTGAGCTCAAAAATTACCAGATCTCGTATTCAAGGAAACCCTTGCTCAGAGTAGGAACAGGGGGTGGATTATTTCCAGTCGGTATAGTCTACAGCCTAGAGTCAGTAATTTGCTAGCATTTTACAGTGTAAAATCAGTCATGAGTGCTTAGGCCATAGAAGGTACAGGGTCATATCTGGCATTATCCCATGGTCATCACAAACACTTAGCTATTAGATGGCCCATACATATGATGAATGACCTAAGGTGGTCCCCGGTCAAAGTTTGTGACACTTTATAATAAATTCCTTTACCCTCTGCTTCTGCATTCAATTATAGCAAAAGTCCCACCCCCACATACCCATTTGATGATTGTGTAGTCGGCAGACGTCAGGAGGCATAAAGGTGCGAGGAGGATTAATCCCATCTTTCTATACACATATACTGTGATCCCCTCCCCACCTGCCACTAAGATGAACCTATATACCCTTAGTATGTCTGTATCAATAGAAAGTTTAAGATATGAATGTGTACGGCAATGCATACGTGTAATGCTATAGGTCACATGGGGGGAAGCCCAAGCTTGCAGTATACAACTTGTAGGCTAGACGTTTTGGACTTGTAGGAGGCAATCTACACGTATAGGAAGGGGGAATTGATATAGATAAGAAGGTCCTTCATATTTAAATATGGCAATCCAGCCTACATGAAGTAAAGGTATAAAACTACCTACTACAGTTGTTTATTGTTTGTAATGTAATTACATGTCTGTTTAATTGACACTTAATTAAGCCATTTAGCCTACTCATGTGGAACCTATCACTTTAGGTGTTGATAGCTGCAAATAGGGTCTGTATTCTTAACCACATAGCCTCTACTTGTACTGGAACCTGTACTTCTAGCCCTTGCCGTACATGTACCAGTACACGTCCCCATATCTTAAACTCTCTATTACCAGGCCAACCTGCTTATAGAACACATATAGACTTTATGAACGTGTGCATACACCACAGGCTTTACAATGGGGTTTTACAGGCACTGTGTATACTATACTACATGTATAACCCTTAAAGACAGCCGACTGCTTTGTTGGTACTTTGTGTGCAACAACAAACCCTTAATATCTATAATGGTCACATAGTGCATCAATGAACATTAACATGTAATTATTCCTTAAATACAATAGAGACCTTTGGCCTTACAGTTCCGTTGTTTAATCCTGTTGCATTGCCCCCTCGTTTACCCAGTCTATGTGATTGCCATAAAGTTAAATGGAATTAAACAACACTTGGGTGGAAAGACAATGGAAAACCTTGGCTAATATACTATGTATACATGTAGCTGTTGTAAGTTGATGCAGTCCACTGGGCGCATACCCTCTCCCTCATGACTGAGGTGGGGGGAGTTTTTTTTTTCGTTTTTTTTTTCGTTTCAATGAAGCCAAGTGGCTCATTTTATTCAGTGCATTCTCACCAGGTACATAGTTGTAAGGTAATTCTTACATTGAATTGAATCGAAATTGTGGATAACAAGACATTGACATTTGCTTATGTGGTAGCAGCCACAGTGGAGGGAGCAGAAGGTGTTGATAAGTTTGTTAGGTGAGCTGTAGTGTTTAATTGCCTGTGTTGATGGGTCTTAGGATGTTAAACAAATCAATCAATCAATTGTACACTGTTAAAAAATTTCCGTAGAAAAAAAGAAGATTCACCTTCTACAATGGATGCCAATCTTCCTACAGTCACTGTTGTTCAGAAGTCACAGTACCGTAATACCTCATGTATAAGGCGCGTCTTATATGCGGGGATAAGCCCCTAGTGCGCCTTGGTTCTAGGACAAACAGCCACCTGGACCAGGGGCCCTAGGACAAATAGTCACCAGGATCTCTAGCCCGCTGACAACTGGCCTACGGACAAATGGCCCCTGTGATTGGGAGCTCTTAAGATAGGAGGCCCTCTTTTCTCACACCGGTCATCTTATCTCTATTCTATTTCTTTGCCTGTCAGATTATTTCTATTCTATTCTTTTGACTATCAGATATCCTATTCTGTGCCCACCAGATTCCATCGCCTGCTATAAATGATTCTTTACCCACCAGACAGGTTTTGTCTCATGCCCACTAGATTCAATCGCCCGCTAGATTCCATCGACCACTAGATTCCATCAGATTTTCATAGTTTTAAAATATCAGATGTATCCTATACCCTCTAGGTTCTACCCACCATCAGATTTTCATTCTACACCCGCTAGATTCTAACCTCCGTCAGATTCTGATTCTATGTCCGCTAGATTCTAACCTCTGTCAGATTTTGATTATATGCCCGCTAGATATTTTGATATGCCTGCCATATTCTACCCTTTGAAGAAGAATATAGCGGGCGATAGAATCTAGCGGGCGATAGAATCTAGTGGTTGATAGAATCTAGTGGGCGATAGAATCTAGGGGGTCGACAGAATTTAGTTAGGGAATAATGATGGGGCATGGCTGTGGGAGTGCTCTATAAGGCCCCTCAATGTCTCAATACAGTCTAGAGCAAGACCACAGCCATGACCAAGTGCATTATCCCTGTTATAACACAGAGAAAATCACCCAACAGCCACCTGACAACACATGAATGTCAATTGTGAAGTCTAAAGGTGAGATGAAGCTAACCTCCTTTGCCAGGAGTGCATTATCCTTCTAGATAATGCACGGTCAATCAGCCAATCAGAACGCAGCATTCAGGATAATCCACTCTGACTTTGCCCAGCAGTGTTATAACAGGCGATAGAATCTAGCAGGCGATAGAGTCTAGCAGATGATAGAATATAGCAGACGATAGAATCTAGGGGGGCGATCGAATCTAGGGGGCAAGTGAATACAGCGGGCATGAGACAAAACCTGCCTGACGGGTAACATAAACTAGCAGGTGAAGAATCATAATAGTGGCTGATGGAATCTGATGATCATCTGACAAAGGTTAGAATCGAGCGGGCATGGAATGAAAATCTGAAGGAGGTTAGAATCTAGTGGATGTAGAATCAAAATCTAATGGAGGTTAGAATCTAGTGGGCATAGAAAAAACATTTGACAGGCTAGAACCTAATAGGCATAAAATTAAAATCTGACAGAGATTAGAATCTAGCGGGCATAGAATACATCTGATATTTGAAAAGTATAGAAATCTGGAGGAGGTTAGAATCTAGTGGGTGTAGAATGAACATTTGACAGACGTTAGAATCTAGCGGGCATAACATGAAAATCTAGTGGATACGAGACTGAATAGGGATAACTGTCAGGCGTTAGACAATAATTGAGATAATCTAGCGGGCATAGGCTGATGGGCGTTATAAAGAATGGCCTCTGGTCCTGGTGGCCATTTGTCTGCGGGCTTCTTGTCAGGTGGCCATAAATCATGAGGGCTGTTCACCTCTCGTCCTAGGGCCTCTGGTCAGGGGGCTACCAATCCAGGGGGCCATTTGCCCTGATACCGTGCGCCTTATAGGATGAGAAAAAATTCAGACCAAAATCTTCCCAAATTGGCCCATAAATTCCAAAGTAGTTCTGGGCTGTCAGGGGGTGATTTAGCTACTCATAGGTTTTTGAATTACTTGAATATTCAGCTTATGGTATGTCATTTCAGAAATTGCACTGTAAATCCGCAATATACTTACAGTGAGATCATTCTGTTAGCAGCTCCAGATGTGGTTCATTATTACAAAGAATGGCCCAATGTATCCCTTTATCCAAAGCTTTGTTTATAGATGATATCCTACCTAGTGTAAGACGACCCAGTTGGGCCCAGATCGTTTTTCCCCAAGAGCAGTATGATGCGTGGTTTTGTATTGTGGTGTTATGGTAGAATGATTTGTCAAAACAATAAAGGAGTAATGAGTAGAGATGATATGTACATTTAGTTCACGATCACATAAGAATTGAAAAGCAGCAATTCTGAAGTCCTCTAAGAGCCATGTCGGAATCCCTAGCCCTGTCTATATTGTGAACAGATTTCTAGACTGACAGTACCGGTAATAGTATTGTGATCTCCCATGTATCTCCTGTGTATATTATACTATAAGGTGCACCCTGAGCCCGGTTCCTGCACTCAATATCTACTGTAATCTCCCGCATAGAAGAGGCCATGCGCGTAGAAGACGCACCCCCACTCAGACAGGTCTCTTTCACGTACAAGACGCACCTATCACCTCTGAATAGGTTTTTGAAAAAAACCGCATACAAGACGCCCCCCCAAACTCAGCAGAGGTGGTGTCAGAGCACCAGCCACTCTCTTTTAGTGCATAAACTAGCAATAATGCAGGGTCTGTCCAGATGATCTTTATTGTGGACATTGTGTTCAATGTTTCAATATGTGAAACTGTGATTTAGAAGATCACTTTAACAAAGAACCATTCAAAACTCAGCGAAGCCTCGTGAGATAACCCTCAGTCAGACATACTACGAGTGAACCTTTGTATTTATTTTATGGTTTTATTGAAGAATCTTTGCAAATATATATTTAATTACCTTGAAAAAGTTATTTTAACACAGATGAGCATTTTGGATGCTAATAAAGGCCGTGGAATACGGGACAGGGTTATTCAACAGGGGGTGTGGAATACGGAGCTCTAGGGTTAAACCTATGCGACTGCCTTCTTCACTTTTCCACCATGAAATAAAACACAATTCTTGTTACGGGACTTTCATAACATCCATACCATTGGGTTTTGAGAGTAAAAGGCACCCCTTTTTCCTAAAAAAAAAATAAAACAAGGAATTTTAGACCTCTATAATGACCCCTTTTTTTTGGAAAACACTGACATGTTTCCAAAACTTCCCCTATTTCTATGTTTTCAGGACCAAACATGAACATATTCCTTCACCTAAATACCCCCCTTTTCTGAAAAAGTTGACTCTGACCATAACAATACCCCCCAATTTTTGAGTTTCACAGATTTTTCTCAATACACCCCTTTTCCCCCAAATCCACAGACATGCGAATTTTGAGGAAATACCCCCCCCCCTCCCCTTTCTCCTTGTTTTTGGTAACGTGCATGGTGTATTTTTGTATGCAGAGTGCAGGGACCGGGACCCTGATGTAACGAGCTATAAAACACACCTAGGGCCTGAATTTCTGAAGGTTTAGTACTGTTATACACTGGTACTCCCTTCTTATAGTGATGTCTTACTGTAAATTCTCTCATATAAGCCTTACCCCTCGTATAAGCTGCACCCCTGACTTTGGAGGGAGCTATTGGGGTGCATCTGCTGCTTGAAAATAGTAGGTTTAATACTATTCTATGGTACCAAATACCCTCCTATAAGCCACACTCCTTCTTTGGACTGATCCTATAAGCCTAAATTTCATTTGGGTTCTGGTTTAAGCCGCGACTTGTACGAGAGAATTTATGGTATCTGCATACTAAGGCTATCTAGGTCAAGATAGACCCGATATTGATATTGCATTTAGCTCTGAAGAAACGAGTGGTGGGACTTCAGCACACCTTGACACTACCTAATCAAATGAGACTGTTGCTAGCCTGGCCCACTGGTTGCTATACAAATTTCCCACCATGCATCTGTGTATCAACTCAGACATGTCAGAGTTTCAGATGCCTGCAACATTTCAGATGTTTGAGGTTGATATTTTAGTATAGAAAAAAAGTGTATAAAGAATTTTAGATGTAATTTCATAGTTTTCCTTATTGGTAAAGGTGTGCCCTATCCCAAAGCGTCCATTTTTAGGTGTTTTGTTGAGATACATAGGGTATAAACCCCATTTATGAGTCCCCCAAAATAATTTTCAGATGTTTGGCCAATACTGAACTGACAGAGGATGTGACATCACAAATGGCTCTAAGCCAATCACAGGAGACTTATCTACTGGAGGAGACACTCTCCAACCATAGGTATAATCACCAAACATATCTTTGGTGTGCTTAGAGACTTTTTGCCGTTCATTCTTAGGATTATTTGGAGTCTTGGGACCGTTTTCCATGTGTGTCGGCCATCTTGGTTTGCGGAAACACAGGCATCCAGGCCATATATGGTCAATTTTGATCTTAAAAAGTTATCAGATGGATGTAAGTGACCATTGGTACACCTCAACTACCCAATTTTATTGTTTGCCATGTGTGTCAGCCATCATGGTTTTAGGAAACACAGGGATCCAGGTCATTTGTGGTCAATTTTGATCTTCAAATGTTATCAGATGGATATTAGTGACCATTGAAAGACCTCAACTACCTAATTCTATTGTTTTCCATATGTGTCGGCCATCTTTGTTTTAGGATACACAGGGATCCAGGCCATACATGGTCAATTTTGATCTTCAAAAATTATCAGATGGGTGTTAGTGACTATTGGGAGACCTCAACTAGCCTATTTTATTGTTTTCCATGTGTGTCGGCCATCTTTGTTTTAGGAAACACAGGGATCCAGCTCATATATTGTCAATTTTAATCTTCAAAAGTTATCAGATGGATGTTAGTGACCATTTGGACACCTCAACTAGCTAATTTTATTGTTCTCCATATATGTCGGCCATCTTTGTTTTAGGAAACACAGGGGTCCAGGCCATATATGGTCAACTTCGATCTTCAAAAGTTATCAGATGGATCTTAGTGACCATTGGGGGACCTCAACTACCCAATTTTGTTGTTTTCCATGTGTGTCGGCCATCTTTGTTTTAGGAAACACAGGGATCCAGCTCATATATGGTCAATTTTGATCTTCAAAAGTTATGAGATGGATGTTAGTGACCATTGAAAGACCTCAACTACCTAATTCTATTTTTTTCAATATGTGTCGGCCATCTTTGTTTTAGAAAACACAGGGATCCAGGCCATATATGGTCAACTTTGATTTTCAAAAATTATCAGATGGATGTTAGTGACCATTGGGACACCTCAACTAGCCTATTTTATTGTTTTCCATGTGTGTCGGCCATCTTGGTTTTAGGAAACACAGGGATCCAGCTCATATATTGTCAATTTTAATCTTCAAAAGTTATCAGATGGATGTTAGTGACCATTGGGACACCTCAACTAGCTAATTTTATTGTTCTCCATATATGTCGGCCATCTTTGTTTTAGGAAACACAGGGATCCAGGCCATATATGGTCAACTTCGATCTTCAAAAGTTATCAGATGGATGTTAGTGACCATTGGGACACCTCAAGTACCTAATTTTATTGTTTTCCATGTGTGTCGGCCATCTTGGTTTTCGGAAACACAGGGATCCAGGTCATATGTGGTCAATTTTGATCTTCAAAAGTTATCAGATGGATGTTAGTGACCATTGGGAGACCTCAACTAGCCTATTTTATTGTTTTCCATGTGTGTCAGCCATCTTTGTTTTAGGAAACACAGGGATCCAGGTCATATATGGTCAATTTTGATCTTCAAAAGTTATAAGATGGATGTTAGTGACCATTGAAAGACCTCAACTACCTAATTCTATTTTTTTCAATATGTGTCGGCCATCTTTGTTTTTGAAAACACAGGGATCCAGGCCATATATGGTCAACTTTGATCTTCAAAATTTATTAGATGGATGTTAGTGACCATTGGGAGACCTAAACTAGCCTATTTTATTGTTTTCCATGTGTGTCGGCCATCTTTGTTTTAGGAGACACAGGGATCCAGGTCATATATGGTCAACTTCGATCTTCAAAAGTTATGAGATGGATGTTAGTGACCATTGAAAGACCTCAACTACCTAATTCTTTTTTTTTTTCAATATGTGTTGGCCATCTTGGTTTCAGGAATCACAGGGATCCAGGTCGTATATGGTCAATTTTGATCTTCAAAAGTTATGAGATGGAAGTTAGTGACCATTGAAAGACCTCAACTACCTAATTCTTTTTTTTTTTTCAATATGTGTCGGCCATCTTTGTTTTAGAAAACACAGGGTTCCAGGCCATATATGGTCAACTTTGATCTTCAAAAATTATCAGATGGATCTTAGTGACCATTGGGAGACCTCAACTAGCCTATTTTATTGTTCTCCATGTGTGTCGGCCATCTTGGTTTTCGGAAACACAGGGATCCAGGTCATATGTGGTCAATTTTGATCTTCAAAAGTTATCAGATGGATGTTAGTGACCATTGGGACACCTGAACTAGCTAATTTTATTGTTCTCCATATATGTCGGCCATCTTTGTTCTAGGAAACACAGGGATCCAGGCCATATAGCTCACATAGCCATTATCAGCTGGGGGCCGCCATTAGACCCCGACGGCACTATGACTAACACCCTCAGCCCCCGACTCCGCAGTATATGCCAGGGATGCCTCCCATTGGTCAATAATACAATAGCCATGTGCCGTATATGGTCAACTTCGATCTTCAAAAGTTATCAGATGGATGTTAGTGACCATTGGGGGACCTCAACTACCCAATTTTGTTGTTTTCCATGTGTGTTGGCCATCTTTGTTTTAGGAAACACAGGGATCCAGGTCATATATGGTCAATTTTGATCTTCAAAAGTTATGGTTTTGTGACCATTTGGACACCTCAACTACCCAATTTTATTGTTTTCCATGTGTGTCGGCCATCTTGGTTTTAGGAAACACAGGGATCCAGGTCATATGTGGTCAATTTTGATCTTCAAAAGTTATCAGATAGATGTTAGTGACCATTGGGACACCTCAACTACCTAATTTTATTGTTCTCCATATATGTCGGCCATCTTTGTTTTAGGAAACACAGGGATCCAGGCCATATAGCTCACATGGCCATTATCAGCTGGGGGCCGCCATTAGACCCCGACGGCACTATGACTAACACCCTCAGCCCCCGACTCCGCAGTATATGCCAGGGATGCCTCCCATTGGTCAATAATACAATAGCCATGTGCCGTATATGGTCAACTTCGATCTTCAAAAGTTATCAGATGGATGTTAGTGACCATTGGGGGACCTCAACTACCCAATTTTGTTGTTTTCCATGTGTGTTGGCCATCTTTGTTTTAGGAAACACAGGGATCCAGGTCATATATGGTCAATTTTGATCTTCAAAAGTTATGGTTTTGTGACCATTTGGACACCTCAACTACCCAATTTTATTGTTTTCCATGTGTGTCGGCCATCTTGGTTTTAGGAAACACAGGGATCCAGGTCATATGTGGTCAATTTTGATCTTCAAAAGTTATCAGATCAATGTTTGTGACCATTGGGACACCTCAACTACCTAATTCTTTTGTTTTCCTTGTGTGTCGGCCATCTTGGTTTCAGGAATCACAGGGATCCAGGCCATATATGGTCAATTTTGATCTTCAAAAGTTATCAGATGGATGTTAGTGACCATTGTGACACCACCACCACCAATACCACCACCACACTACTCCCAACCCTCACACACATTCCTTATTTGCATATTTTAATCCAGGCATAGGTTTACTCCATACTATAGCAATGGGGCAGGATTTTACATGGAGAGCGAGGAAGCACCACAATCAGAGCATATATTTAAGTATAGGTCCATTCCAAAGGCCATAGAGTTCATATATAATGATCTTTTTTCCTTGGATCATAATAGGAATATGCACGGCATTACAGCATTGCTGTGTTTGCTTTCCTGAAAGTATGTTATAGATTAATAAATTGCAAAACACACAACATATGAAGGGCTTTTAGATTCCGTATTAAAATAATATTTGTTCTGAAAATATTGATCTACTATCATATTAAAAATGTTGTAAATCAATTCTATACTTCTTAGAACATGATATGAATATGCACGGCATTACAGCTTTGCTGTGTTTACTTTGCCGAAAATATGGGATAAATTTCTAATCCGGGAAACGCACTGCAATTTAACTGCTTTTAGAATTGATATTAAACTCAGAATTGATCGTCAAATTTAAATATGAAACCCTAATATCTTGATCATAGATGACAGATCCTAAATTGAATCCTCTCAATTGCATCCTTAACACGGGCCTCTTGATCATAGATCTTAGATTCTAAATTTTCAATTGAATCCTTAACATAATCTCCTAACCATGGACCCCTTGTTTTCTAAGTGTGATGAATTGATGAGGTTTCGACCCCTAGGGTCTCATCAGGTGTCATAATAAAGGTGTAAGCAATTAGGCTTGTGAATATTTAACTATTTAATCACCCAGGAATTTGATTAAATTAATGGGAGACTCAGAAATGAGTGAAAAGGGGAAATTATAGCATAAATTGAGTTGCCATTGATGATGTCAGTCAATTTAGGGTTTAAAACTATGGGTAATAGTTTTAGAGGTTAGCAATCAAAGATTGCTTATTTCTCCATGAGTACTACCCAGTTTGGGTGTAGGATTCTATCCCAAAATGGGGTGTGGAGTACCGGTAACATTGTGTGTTTTTCGACGCGGAGGGGGGGTACCCACAGGGTTCAATTTGTGTTAAACTAAGAACCTAATAGTTTGGTGCATCTATGAGGTTGAGACCAAAAGGGACCTGGGTCTTAACCCATTAAGGCCTGATGTTGAGAATACTCAACATCCATGTAGGGGCGGATGTTGAGTATTTTCAACACCATGTAGGGCCTGATGTTGAGTATAATCGACATAGATATATAATGTGGTAGCCATGTTTGGAAATTTGAGAGAGAATTAATTGAATTACCTTTTTTGGTATGATGATGGTTATTACCTATTTTCAGGCTGAGGAATTCGAATCTGAGAAGTTTACAGTGATAGAGACATTGTACAATGGTTAAAAATGATATCAAAATCATGGATAGTGTATTATACCTTGGACCCTCCCTTCCCCTGGTAAATGTACTGCTCAAAATTCAGTCTTCTAGCCTTTCAAAGTCCTCTCATAGCCAGCCCTTAATGGGTTAAGTTTTAACATCCAGTCCCTTTCTAACTTGTTGCGTAAATTGGTCGCCATGAAGGAACGTGGAGTTCTATGTATGAACTCCAACACATGGATTTCCATGTCTATAAGGCCTTATCGTCCGTTGGAATTGACATTCACAACATTGCCAATATGGGTACTGAATCTGTCCATCAGTCTCCTCAATGTCTGGCTGACATACTGTTTATTGCAACATTTGCATGAGAGGCAGTATATGAGATTTCTACTTTTTACAAGTTACATTGATCTTGGTAGGGTAGCTCAACTTGATGGCACCAGAAGTGATTGTGCCACTGGAGTTGATTAAGTGGCAATATCTACAATTGTCCGTAGTGTACTCGTTGGATAGTTTACCTCTCAGGGCAGAACGATGTTTCGTTGATTGACCTGGGTGGTAATCTATTTTTGTTGATACCAGGCTGTCCTGGAGTGACGGCGGTTTTTTGAGTCCTACAATGAGACGGTGTTCATGTAAGTGTTGGGTTCTGGCTGAAGTTGCTAGGATTGGCCAATTCTTTTTTACAATGTGTTGTACATTGTTCAAGCAGGGATGGAAAGTGGTGACCATTATCATAGTGGGGTCACTCGTGCCTTCTTTACGCTGGTCATGATAGACTAGAGGGTCGGGCCTTGGTTCCCACAGTGCCCTGATCAGACTTTCTGCAATCAGGTCGGTGGGGTAACCTCTGCACTTGAAATGTGCAGCTTTGATTAGACTTTGTCTAATGAAGTCATTGCAGGGTGTCCAGCGATCCTACTTTTCCTACTTTTTCCTATTTTTTTATGATTTTGCTATTTTTCCTACTTTTTCTCCAAAATACCTACTTTTTCCTACTATTTCCTACTTTTTTATTTTCCTTTGGCGTGTGAAATATAAAAATACCGTTAGTTGCTTTGAAGCACATCTCGCTTGTGTCAGTACATCTTTATAGTAACTTATGTCAAGTGAAATCAACCCTCAAGTTTTAATATGTGCCATGCATAGGCTATTGTAGTTCCCAAGGGAACGTGTATATTAGGGAAGTTATCACAGGCATGGTAAATTATTAAGGAGTACCTGATTTTATTACCAAAACTATGGCATGTGAACGATTTTCCTCCTCTTATATGTTTTATCCATTTAGTCTTGTACTGGCTAGTACCATTACTTTGGGTAGATAACAAATTCTGTAATATCATTTGCATTATTATCTGGTACTCAAATTTTGCCATGTCTGTTGCGCTCCTTTAATACTTGCAAGAAACTAAGTACTGGAGTTGCAGCGCTACTACATTTAGCCTCCACATGGTTTATGAATAGTGCAGTTTTACTGTTATTTAAGATATCTATGACTCAGCATGTGAGTTGTATCATTGCAATTTGCAGTATTTATTAATCACATCTTCATTAAAGATTCAGAGATATTGGCTTGTGGAATGAAAGAGCCAATTCTGACACCATTGGTGCATCAATTGATGTTTGATTATGCTAAAGTTAGTTGTGTGGTGATGGTTAGTGATTGACTTGGTGGACATATATGCTTTGAGCATTAGAACTAGTATTATACTAATGTTTCACTCATAAACCCTTTAACAGAGTACATGCAAACACCTGACTGATAGTGATCAGGGAGGTAATATCAAAATGTGGCTAAATGAAATGTCAATATAAGACTACTGGTGTGTGTGTTGGCTGCAATCAAATAGATAGGGAATTTCAGTCAGATGGAGATGAGGGCTCACCACAGGGGGAGTGATAGACAGGGGTCCACATAGAGAGTGATATTGTGACATACCCTCTGTGTAGTGCATGAATACATTGTACAAAAACTGTGTCTATTAAGTAAGTTCTATAGAGGGGTTAGTACCTCACAGATCTTGTATGGCAGCCATGTTGAGGCAAAACTTTTGCCATAGACTAACCATTACAAGTTTCACCTGTTAGTGTGCTGAAACAACTAGCCAATTTCTGAATCTCAATCTATAATCAGTCATCAGTAATACATTGGCAACAATTCATGACAAGGAAACAATTTACTGTTTTATTTCACGCATTGTGCTCCAACATGGCCACTGTACATCATTTTGATATAGCAGACTCGCAGTAAATGCCTTCATGAAATCAATGTATATCATGCAGAGATGCCACTTTTCCTAACTTTTTAGGAATTCCGAATTTTTTATTTTCATTCCTATAGGTATTTCCTATTGTAAATGCAGAAAATTAGGAGGATATCCGAATTTTTGGGGATAGGTGAGTGGCATCCCTGATCATGTTTCACATACCAATGATACAGGTACAAACTGAGCACCATTAAAATATGTTCTGGAATATTATCCTAATAGATTCTACATATGAGCTAATCAAGTTTGAGGATAAATAGGTTTGTTACACATGCATTGTTTACTCTACATATGTCCTACTTTTTCTTATATTTTCCTACTTTTGTCCTACTTTAGTCCTACTTTTTGAAAATTTTCAGTCCTACTTTTTCAAAGGGGTCTGCCAGACACCCTGTCATTGGTGCTGGAGCAAATCATCCTAATCCGTAGGAATTGTCCATATGGGATGACCTTCTTGCAGTGCAGGGGGTGGGCGGACTGGTAATGCAGATAATTGTGTGCATCAGTTGGTCACCCTCCTTAATGAACACTGTGTCTAGGAAGGGAACCTTCCTATGTGAGAGAGGGCTTCCCTAGCCGACTAAAAAGGGTCTATTTCTCATCTTTCCTATCCCCTCAAGATATGTGTGGTGCACATATGCGCAGGCACTGACACATTTCTCTGTGAAATTGTGTAATGTCGTTCTCGCCATGAATATGACCTTAGCAGTCGAAATGGCGTTTAACATCTATTACTCACTCACTCACTCCTATGTGAGATCTCATGAGTGAATTTAATGGAAGCGTGTACCCCATTAAGGTGTCCAATGAAATTCATCAGTTCATCCTCCCCATGATCCCACAGGAGGAAGATGTCATCTATGAAGCGAACCCACATTGTGAGTTGTTTTTCATAGGTGTAGACAAATCTGTCTTCAAAGTCAGCCATAAACAGATTCGCAAAGATGGGTGCCACTCGGGTGCCCATGGCTGTTCCTCCCACCTGGAGGTAATGGTCACCGTCACCATTGAACTCAAAGCTGTTGTATTCAAGGACCATTTTTTTTTTATTGCAGTTACTCGAGAGCTTGTTTACTGAGTTGCATGTGATTACTACTTGTAATAAAAGTTTTTGAGATCCTGTTTGAACATACTGTTGTGTGTAGTATTTGGTGCGACATCGTTGACCAGGGAGCAGTGTTGCCGAAAACTTTTTAAAGACGCAAGCCAATGTGGCCTGCATCTTTGCATCTTGCACAGGCCATTTCCTGCTCACGCAGGCCATATTAATATTGATATTCTAAGATACCTATATAAACTTCATCAAAACTTAATAGGAAAATATTCAAATATAAAACATCTGCACAAAAATGGCCTTATCTTTGCTTCTAATGGTCGTATTTGAAAAATTCCTTCACCATTAGAAAGCTGAGATTATGCCCCTTTGGCCTGTATCACAAGGCCCTACGTCGGCAACACTGAGGGAGGCACATTGATGGTTAGCCCCGGGGGTTACAGATGTATGATTTTAAGGTTCAATAATTTTCAACCCATTCCAAGCAGAAGAGGTTATGACATAACTGCCCAAACAGACATAATAAGTTATAAAGCTGCCTAAGGCCCAAAAAAAATTGTTTGTTTCAGGTCACCCGACCCTACGTGGCAAAACAGGGCCGACCATAGATAATTTTTCACTATTTTTGAAGAAATTATAGTTGTTGGCTATTTTCCAGTCAGGTTAGTCTTCTGCGAGTCACCGTGAGGCACTGCAACTTGCAGCATGTCTTTTAGCAGTTAAATATTTTTACAAAATTAAAAATAAAAGACCTACCTTACCTAATTTTCTTCAGCATATTACCTCAAACAAACAATTAATTTTCTTTGGTCTAATGATAATCATAAAATGTGATAGTGACAACTGGGAACTCAGCATTATAGTGGGAAGATGATGATAGGATTATTGCAATAGATGTTAACCCAAGGGTGTTAAGTCAAAGGCCATTTAATTAAAATAACTTGGATAACGGGATTTTTGAGCTGAACCTTTGGGTGGCCAAAGGAAAAAAAAGTTGGATTTTGGAACCAAATTTTCCAGCTGCCAGAGGCAAAAACGAAATTTAAAAAATCCAACCAAAACACTCCAGGCATCTAAATGGATGTTTTCGTTATCAAGTGTAGTTTTTGGGTGAGGAAAATATTGGGATCGAGAATTGTTGTCTCGATGGCCTTTTTTTAAAAAAAAAAAAAAAAAAATTGACACGGATCTTGAAGAATCTCAGCGGCCAAAGGTAAAATACAATCTCTTTTTTTTACCATAAATCTTGGCAGCAGATCCATAATCCAAGTTATTTTAATTAAATGGCCTAAACATAGAAAAAGAGGTAAATTATTACTTACTGGTAGATATCAGAGAAATACAGCTTTTCAGAAGACGTGGTCATACTCTATTTCACGTTCATGTATACATTGATCAAATGGTGACAATACTTGACTTTTTTCAAGAGCCAATGGCGACACTGATCATTAGAGTACCGTACTTGAAAAGTGAAGGTTTTATACTGTTCTATGGCATTAAATACCCCCCATAAGCCGTATCCCGACTTTGGGCTGATCCTATTAGCCTTATTTTGATTTGAGAAAATTTATGGTAGTCATATTTTGAGTACCGGTTACCAAACAGTTCCTCAGATATTTTTAAGTGATCAGGGATGTGATTTCTCCCAAATCTGTAGGATACACGTTTGGGCCAAAACGATAACCTCGTCATTTTCCCACATCCAATGAAAACGTTTATAGCATTTATGGGGGGGGGGTTGACTTTGAAATTTTGAGGGGGGTCAAGTACACACTGAGCCACTGAAACATTGTCTGATCTCGTTTCCTACATACATAAATGATACACAAACAGAGTTGGGTAGACTATACCAAGCCCTTGTTTTAACCATTCTGGGTTAGGTAGTTGCTCGGAGACACAACAATATATCTTATATCAAATATTCATGATGCACTGTGGCTATTTGTTACTGAGTAAACAGATTATGTGTTCAAGCACAGACCTTCTGAATCATTTCATGTCACTTTATGATAAATGTAGAAATTGCATATACATTTATATAATAATGAGATGGGATAGCTATATAATGGCATTTCATAAATATATTCAAATCATATGGACAAGACAGCAAATCGATGAATTGAGAGTATTTTGAAAAAAAAAGAGCCATGTGTGATACAGGAAGGAAAGTTTGAGGATCCCACTCAAAGACTAAGAAGCTTTCGATCAGACAATACATCCCCATATGTGTGCTGGTTTAGAGAAGACTTCATCAAGAATATGTTCATGATACAGGACATTATAGATTTACCCCAAAATTGTGTTTCGAAATTAGCTATAACACCAATTCTTGCCAATTATTCCAAAATTCTCTTTGGGAGGACGTGCCCCCCCAAAAAAAAAAAAAAAAAAAAAAAACCTGAGAGGGTTGCTACACTTTATGATGCCCACAAGTCGGAAAAGTTTTTTGTTTTTTTTTCTAGACTTCACTGTCATCCCTGGGTATGTTACACTCCCATATAAACCCATGAGCAGCATATATGGGGTTCTGGGGGACATAGCTTTTTGAATTTTGCTAATTCATTTAGGGAGTGGTCATCATTTATCAACAGGGGGCGGGTGGTGGGTTTTTCGCGCGGATGCGTGAAAATTTTTTACGCCCCCCCCTCGACGACAGTCAAAATTTTTTGCGCCCCCCCCAAACCAGAGGCGCAGAAAATTTTCGTGCCCCTCTTTGACCTATAGTAGCATGCAGGCTTTTTTGCTCAAAAGAGGGTAATTTTTTTAGCCCCCCCCCCTCAAGAGGGGTCAAAATTTTGTTAGCCCCCCCCTTGGGAGGGGTCTGAAATTTTTACGCCCCCCCCCTTAAACCCACCATCCCCCACGTTGATAAATAATGACCACTCCCTTAGTAGAACAAAAGTTATGAATTTTTCATTTTTTTTACCAGATTCTTAAAACTCCAGACCTGCATCTTACAGGAGCTTAGACCGATATCCAGTGGATCCACCATTTCGCTGGTTATGCCAAAGGTGGCAAAACACACTGATAAGGCATTGTTATGATGGGTACCTTGTCCCTGGATAACATCTACTTCCAGAGACATGCTGGTCCTATCTTATCAGCTTATCAGTGCATGGTGTCAGAACCAGCCCCACTCCCACTTACACCCAGTATGCCGGATTCACGGGAGATTACGGTAGATATACCCCTTCAACAGTGGTCCTTCAACTGAGTAATCCGAAAAAAATGAGTAGGGTCTGGAGAGAGCAGAATTCACCACCTCTTTACTAAGCTATGATGTGGATAATCACGTTGTTCTAGCCAACCTCGTAGGACTAGGTTCGGTCTTAATGGCCTAGACTTGCTAATGCCCTGCTCTTTTCGTATCAAGGTTCATACAGCTTATATATAAATGGGTTTGGGAGGCAGGCAGAGGGATGATGGGAGGTAGGTAGGCAGGCACACCTCTGGATATAGCAGGTAGAGGGGGGGGGGAACGCTCAGCTACGCCTCAGCAGTCTTGGGTGGGTGGGGGCTACCCAGTCACCTTTCAGTAGTCCTGGTTGGGCAGGAGTAGGGTCAGTGGCTTAGTAGATAAGGGGGTTTATGGAGATGAAAGGAATCTTTATCAGACTTATATTAAATGCAAACAAGGTACCACCTATACGAAAAAATCCTGCTGAATCAAAAATTTGCGATCTTGATTCTCAGAAATTGACTGAGGTTTGATGATGAGAATATTTTAAAAATGTACAAAAGTGATATTAAAAATTATTGGGACTTTTTATAAATACAACATGCTAATCAAAGTCAATACCTCAATCTACACATCCCGATGTCTTCCTATCTCTCAACCTGACAACTACTGTCTGTGCATGGCTCTGCCTATCCCACATACTGCCTATCCCTTAGTCTACCTATCACTCATAATACCTCTCTCTTGAAACCTAGAGTTTAATCAGGTTTTCCCTCAAAAGGGTTAAAGGATCAAAGTTTACCTCTTACCTTAGTACCTAACTTTACCTGTACATTCCATTAGTCTACCTATCCTCAATCTGCCTATCATTTATTTTACCTATCCCTTATGGTGACTATCCCCCAACTCTGCACATCCCTCATGTTTGACTTCTGTCATATTACCTAGCATTCATATTTCCTTTAAATAATGCTCACCTTACAAGGTACTCTCCGTGCCTACCTCTTAACTCTTCCTTTACCAGAGTATTTTAGGACAAATTTTGGGCTGTAGTTTGCGGCATGACCTCTCAGAAACTGGTGGAATTATGTAAATATTCCAATTAGAAAGGAAATTGTGATGGATTAAGGTGGGCCGCAACCATTGAATCAAAGATCCTAGATTTTCTTCATTTTTCTCCCAGAAGTACAAAAAATCATCTATAATAAGAATATGAAAAGAAAAGTAGGGGGTCCTGAGCTACTTTTTTTTTCTACAGATTTTTGAAAAATAAAAGTATTTTAATCTTCACCTAGAAATTAGAGAAATTGTGTCTCAGATTTAAAAATTTTTTTCTGTCATAACTATTTAACACAGAGATATGAAACCTCGCATGGTAAATGGTCTGATATCCTTATTTATTAAGAATTTTTTATTTTAAGACCACAACATGAAATTCTGGGTAAATTTCTCATTTTTCGGAAAAGAGATGGGTAAATTTTCTATTATTTTGTAACAAAAACAAATAAAATTCATATTTTCAACCACTAGATTTTCCTAAACTTATTCAGAATATTGTTGAGATAATCTGCTCTTCAATAAGAGTAATTTTGATATGGGGTCCCATGCATTGTTTTATAGTTTTGGCCATGTGAATTAAAAAAAGTATTGGAAAATCTGACAAAAATCCATATTCAAAGCACTGCATGATGGGTAAAATGTACACATTCTTGGCAAGATATTGCTCCATGATATGCCCTCAGTCACTGTGAACAGCCTACCATTTCTATAGCATTGTCTTGATCATATGGGGGCTTTAATTATAAAGTACAAACGATTGTTGGAAAAAATAAAAGAAATCTAGATGTAAATATGCCAAAATTTCAAAGTGTCATAAAATGCACAATTTTCAGCAGAATTACTTTAAATTTTTTGTTAGAATTTAGGGCATGTATTGTACGATGGTGTAAGAGAAATCTCTAATGGATAATAATGTGTAATCAACAGTGTCGACAGTGATGAGATATGTAAAGTGATTTAATGGAGATGCCAAGAAAAAGGGAGTAAGGCAGGACAGAGTAATGAATATTTATTGGCAAAGCGGTCCAAAATGAAATAAATCGGTGGCGTGTTCCACGGGAATTAGGGTGTAAATTGTAATGTTTGAGTCCATAATGGGATTTGAGACAAAAGGCTTGATTGCTCCAGCCGAGAGATGAAGGAGATAAACAGGAGATTCCATCTGAAAATGAAAGAGATAATTAGTTTAGGACCAGCAGAACCAGAGGGATTAATGATGAATAATGGGAAGGAGAATATTAGATCAAGAAATAACTACTTTACAAAGTTGAGCAATAAAGGGGAAATAAATATGAGCTAGTGACATCATGAGACAACTACATGTCTCTGGGCAGGCGTATTGAGATAACAATGCTCCTCAAATAATATATTTGTGGAATTCTGAGTCGGGAACGGAGAGTTCGTTCAGAGGGAGCATGGAGACAGCATTGAAAGTTAGGCACTCATATCTGAGCTAACAGTTAACAGCCAGATACCATTAGATCACAGTAGGGAGCAGCCTATATATATTAGGGAACAAAGCATTGCGTTAGGGGAGACTCGACATGCACATTCAGAGATACCACCCTCACCTTTCACCGCTGAGGAGATTAAGAAGTTTCTCAAACATATTCATTTAGGCCTCAGAACAGCACTGCCTGGGAATGATTGGCTTTCAGCCTAGGAACTTCATACAAAATGGAGATAGGAATTAAGAGCAGTGATTAACATCCGCGTACTCCAGGCCTGAAGAAGGCCTCTCCCTCTCCATGTAGGGAACTTCCCTGTGTGGACTTAGGACCCACCTTAAGGGGGGCCTACTATATCAACTGGTCGGATTCTCCATGTGAGTACACTGCATTGCCTATTTAGGAGTTAAAGCTGGACTGAGCTTGCCTTCTGCCTTGCCTACTGTTTAACATCATGTAATTTTAGAAAGCGGGAGTTATCATTAGGAAACCTTAATGTGGAAGTGAAATAGACGTTATGATAAGACCATATCACCCAGAGAACATAATTGAGGGTTGACCATCTGAGAGGTGCCGGAACATTTGACGAACCTTTGTATTCTTATTATGCTTGACATGTTAGTAGCCGAGGAGAGGAATCAATAAAAGTCTTCAGTCAGGAGGTATCTCTCACTGGTTTTATTTGAGTAGGACCGCTGCACAAATTGTGTAATGTCGTTCCCGCCATGAATATGACCTTAGCTGTCGAAATGGCGTTAAACATCTATTACTCACTCACTCACTCACAGCTTAATAGGTGTACTAGGCTGAGGTAGTGGCATACTCTACCCTTTATAGGAAGCTAGCTCAAACCCCAAAATACACTTTGTTACATCTATAGACAACGACCAGAAAATAAGGCTAAAACAACCTCAAATAAATAGAGTAAACACACAGTACAGTATATGTATGTGCACACCAAAAATAGTGTCATTCTGATGAAGTAAACCTATATGCACAGGGACCTGCACAGTAGGCTCAATTTGAATGGTAGCGACCCACCTTAAGCTAGGCTAGTTGATCAGGAAGTGCAAGACCCAAATTTCTTTATCTACATTAATTACTGAGAAATGTCATCAATTTGGGGTTCTGATGAGAAAAAGTGATCATTCAACCAAACTTCAAATTGTAATATCTCAGCATTCCCTGTATCAATTGTGATGAAACTAAGTGCATATTATAGGAAATATCAATTTCTTATGGAATTATGGTAAATAATGAATTTTAGAAAACATCATTGTTGGTTACCATGCAACAAAAAGTATACAAATTCAGAATTTTTAGCATATGTGTTGCCATGGTAACTAGCCAAAATGGCCAATAATGCATCAAATTACACTGAAAAATTTGATGTCATTTTGTTCAGTATGAAAAAATGTACAAAGTCAATTTTCACCAAAAAAATATTAGTTTGTTGACATTTTTCATGATTTGTAGCTTAAATAATGAATAAATCCTTTGAAAACTATCATGATAATTTAAATTTCTATATCGGGTTTGCAAGACTGCCAAATAAAAAGTATAAGAGGTAGAGACAAATTCTTTGGGCTCTGTGGAGGATCCAACTCAACCTGGGGCCAGGGAAAAATCTAAGAGTTTCAGGGGAGTTTGAGGAAGTAACAGGCTACTCAAAATCGGTCAGAAATCTGCCAAAATTGGCCCAAACAACGCATTTATGCGTATTTGCTAAAGGATGAGTTAAACTGTTTAGTACACATGCCACCTATCCCCCTTGTTGCCCATCCTTTTGAATACAGGTCCTATCCCTCATGCTCACTTTATAGTTTTCCTGGCCATCACAACCAATCTTCATTATGATGAGCAAATCTAAATCAACCTATCCCCTAAGGTATCAATCCAACAGTCTACCTCAACCATACATCCACCTATCATCCATACTACACATCCTTCCGTTTACCTATCCTTCAGGTTGCCTATCCTTCATGGCATATACAGCGGTGTAAGTTGTCAGAGATTTCCCTGAAAATAGGGAATTCAAAAATGTTAAAATGTAGTCTGAATAGAGATATCCAGGTTCTTCAGGGACAGAATTTATTCAGTCTTTTTTCCCTAGTGACTCAACTAAGCCCCCCCCCCTGGTGTAAGTAGAGGTACTCACTGGTCCAGGGGAGACTCTGGGCAGGGAATCTCAGGGGCAGATCCTCCCAGAGAGAAATGAAGGGAATGCTGCTCTCTGATTGGTCTAAAACCATCAGCCAGCAACATAGTACAATTGTTTAATCAGGCTTCCCTAGCCCACTTAAAAGGGTCTATTTCTCCTCTTTCCTATCCCTCGGGATGTGTCTGGTGCACATATGCGTGGGCACTGACACATTCTCCTGTGAAATTGTGTAATGTAGTTCTCGCCATAAATATGACCTTAGTTGTCGAAATGGCGTTAAACCTCTATTACTCACTCACTCAATTGTTTAACACCAGGGGTGACATGATGCTGTGCTGGTGAGAGTCTGCCCTGAACACTCTGCTTATACCAGGGGGCCTGCCAACCATCCCAGTGTTGCTATAACAGCTTTTCAGGGATTTCCCAGTACCTGACTTACATCTCTGCATATATCCCACTTGATAAAAAAAAATTTTTTTCAATGTTTGCAAACGTTTTTATTAGGTTTGGGTAAAAATGTTGGTAAAAAATGTCGAAAAAATGTTAAAAACATGTTTTTAAACCAATTTTCAATGTTTGTGTTTCAACATTAAAAAAATGTTTTGTATAAACATTTTTCGGTTATGTTTATTTTACGTCAAAAAACACTTTTTAACCTGAAGTAAAACAAAATGTTTTTATAATATGTAAAAAAATGTTTTTTGAGTGAATGTTTTGATGCTATTTCAACATTGAAAAAGTATTGGCAAACTTGGGAACCAAATAAAACGTTATTTTAACGTTAAAAAACATTTTTTAGCCAAGTGGGATCCCTTACTTACCAAGTAGAGGTTTAAAAAACGTTTTTTTTAGTACATTTTTTATCTATGTTTGAAACAAATTTAAGATGCTGAAATGAACATTTGTTTTACATGAAAAACATTTTTTGGCCAAGTGGGATAGATCCCATATGGCAAAAAATTGTTTTCAATTGTTTGAAATAGGTTTGGGTAGAAAAATATGCAAAAAGAAAAAGGTTTATTTCCAAGTTGAAACGTTTATTTACAAGTTGAAAATATGTACATTTAAAAAACCTTTGAACATAATAAAAAGTCTTCCGATGTTTGTTTTTCAACATCTATGTAATGTTTGTAAAATGTTTGTTTTTAGTTTTTCACCTAATATAAAACCTTTTGATATAACATTATATATAGATAAGCATGGTAATTCAAGAGGCTGAGGGATATGTAAAGTAAGCATGAGTGATATGCAGGCTGGGGGATAGGCACCATGAGGGATAGGCAGGCTTTATGATAGGCATTATTAAGGTAGACCTGTAGACTTAAAAGAGTAGACACAATAAGGAATGCACTGTTTACCATTAGGGCTCAGATGAACAACATAGAGTAGACATGAGGGCCTGAGGGATAGTCACCATGAGGGATATTTAAACTGAATGATTGGCAGATTGAGGATAGGTAGATTAAGGGAAGTAGGCACAGAGAGGATAAGTTAAGGTGAAGAGTCGGCTTTAGCCTTTATACCCTTTGGGGGTAGCCTTACTTAACTCAAGGTGCTTTGAATTCAAGAGATAGGCAGTATGAGTGATAGGTAGACTAAGGGATAGACAGTATGTTGGATAGGCAGAGCGATGCGCAGGCACTGTCCTTGCCAGATTGAGAGGTAGGCAAACATTTGGATATGTAGATTGGTTATGAACTTTGTTTTATGTGTTGTATCTATAAAGAATTCCAATATTTTTAAATATTATTTTTGTACATTTTCAAAATATTTTCATCATCAAACCTCATTTTTGGTATTTTTGATCAATTTCTGAGAATCAAGACTATAAATTTTGGATTCAGCAGAATTCTTTTATTTAGTTGGTACCTTCTTACCATCTGGTATCAACTTGATAAAGGCGCACCACAGCTCCATAAACCACCTAATCCTCTATAGGAATCAACACTGAACACACAAAGCAGCCTACTTTTAAGGGGCGGGGTAGAGGGGGGTGGCCTGTTACACTCTTCCCATAGACTATGCTCTCAGTAACACATCCTAGGGAACCTATATCATCCTTGCCTGTATCATGCTACAGATGTAGATTGATGTTAAGATATCCGTATGGCTGTATTTAACTATAGGGTCCGACTGATGTAATCCTGGTTTATTTTCCCTGCTTTCTCTGCTCTCTTGTTCCATGCCCCCCCCAATACTGTAAACTGGTTACCCTATGAACTGCTCTCACTTAAATTTGCTGTCTAGTTTTATGCATGTGCTCCCTTATTCAGCTTTTTGAGCCTGGCCTGACTATGGTATCAGTACATGGAGTGGTGATTTTTTAGAACTGCTTTTTTTAAGTTATTTATCGACCCCTTTCTTTAACAATATTGTGTGTGCTTGTTATTGCAGATTCTAGAGTGGACTTACCGCATCTCCCATCAGCCAAGGACCAGCCCACCAGTATATTGTCATTTGCTGCAACCTAGAGTCAAGCCAGCAAACCAGTGTCGACCAAACAGAATACTGCCAGCAGTAAATTGTTAGCTGCAACATCAAAGCAAGTGAATACCCAACAGGACTGTGAACCCATCAATACAGTGTTGACATGCATAGTGGGCAAATGGTAGAGCTGAATGAAGACATCACTAAAGCCAAACTGGGAGACCCCTGTCTAACCCATTTAGAGGTATTTGAAACTTGTATATTATAGATAAAACTGCATATTCAGACTGAAATGCATATTGTTGTATCATTGTATATCAATGCCTTAAAACTTTGTTGTGAGCATTGGGAAGTGTAAAAAGTCCCCAAAGATATAAGATGCAGAGTCAAACAAAGAAATCAATCAATACTGCAGGCGTGAAAACAATGGATTTAGCCAGACAGCATTGTCAGACACCCATTTGCCCCACGTGTGGCTCTCCAGGCCATAGAGACTCGACAAATCAGCTCCATAACAAAAAGACATTGCACTTTTGTTTACATTGTAAGGAATGCTTTACTACTGTGCCAAATACCAAATCAAACAATTGTCAGATGACAGGCTTCAATTCAGTAAAAATCAAAAAGGTTGATAAATTGAAAGAAGTAAGTTATCAGTGCATTGTATGTAACAAGTTGTTTGGCAGCCTGTCAGATAGAAATGCTCATATGGGTCAGCATGTGGGTGTCAACACACACATGTGTACCAAGTGTGGCTTTGTGTCCAATTACAAGTCTGTCATAGATGCTCACATTGTAACTCACACAAAGGAATATTCCCACAAGTGCCCTGTGTGCTGTAAGAGGTTTGCTACCTCTACAGATATGGATCAACACCTAAAAATGCACCTGGGAGACTCTCTGCATAGATGTCAACAATGTAGCTTTGCATCCTCTGAAGTACAGGCACAGATAATGACAGTCTCTATTGTGCAATTTGAGGCAGACAACCATGCTGGAATGATAACCCAGAACATTAGCATCAGCATTACAAATTCATATCCTTCTGAACATAAACAGCAAGTCTCCTTACTAGGAAGTCATGAAGACAAGGGCTCACATCTTGACGGGCTGGTTAAATTAGAAGATGACACCAGAAGTGACCATATTAAACACGAACCAGGGACATCCCCTTTAGTTGGGGGAGAAAGTAGTGAAGTTCACATTGTGCGTTCCATGAGTAACCAGCCTAAAAAGGCAGCATTACAGACACTTCCCCTGCCTGACAAAGATCACATACTGGTTAATAAAGGTGTTGCTATTCAGTCAAATGTTGCTAAGATCTTAGTGAGGGGTACAGAAAATAAACCACTAATAACTATAGATGCAGCTACTAGCTCACAAGGCAAGGGAATAGTCCACAATGCATCTATCCATGTTCCAGACCATGCAACTGTTTCTGCCCTACACAAACCTACCAAAAAAATATTCATACCACAAGGAAGTGCAGACATGCTAATGTCCCCAAGATCTCACAAATGTTCTGTATGTAACAAGAGTTTTGCTTGTATGCAAAAGTTGCAAGCACATATAAAATTGCATGCTCGTGGCATCATTTATAAGTGTCCTAGGTGTGGGGAAAAGTTCAATTGTTCAAGCAACTTTAAAATGCACATGGCATCTCACACAAGTAAAGCACAAAAGGGTGTTGAGACAGATGAGAACTGTGAGGAAGACAGAAACCATGAGCCAGACAAGAATTGCAAGGAAGATGAGAACTATAGAGCAGACAACACCCGTGAGACATTAGAAAAGCAGGAGGAAGGCAAAGATCATACGACAGCTGATATACATGAGATGGACAACTACCAGCAGCCAGAAAACAACCATCAGGCTGACAAAAGCCAAGAGGCAATTAAGCACCATGAGGCATGCAAAATCCGTGAAATACACCAAAACCATGATGCAGAGAAGCTTCACATAGAACTGTACAAGTGTCCAGTTTGCAGGCTTACATTTGAGCAGAAAGGATGCCTTATTAAACACTTGGAGAATCATTGCGAAGTGTACATATGTCCTGTTTGCAGTGCTAAATTTAAAAAGAGAGGATGGCTCAAAAATCACATGGAGATTCATAATG
Source organism: Acholoe squamosa (assembly GCA_949317995.1). Taxonomy (NCBI): domain Eukaryota; kingdom Metazoa; phylum Annelida; class Polychaeta; order Phyllodocida; family Polynoidae; genus Acholoe; species Acholoe squamosa. The sequence continues at coordinate 71,370,026 of OX439038.1, forward strand.
CATGCATGTTGTGTGAAAGCTATTTTTCATCACCAGAGGAACTCAATAAGCACATCCTGACCCATACTGTTCGAAATGAGGTTAAATGTACGATATGCTTGAAGTGGTTCTCAGATTTACCAGAACATATGGAAACTCATCATATCAGCGATTCTACAGAGATAACCACATCACCCAGCAAGGCGATAGTCCATGTCCTGGAGGAATCCAGCCAGAATGAAGTGTGCAACAGTGAAAGCACTGATGCAGGGAAACCCCACATGTGTTCAGTGTGTGGGAAGGAATTTGGAAAAAAGGTGTATCTGCTGTTTCACAAACAGCTCCATGAACCAGAAAATGCCCATGTTTGCTCATTATGTGGGTGTGCATCAATAGATAGAGCACATTTGAAAAAACATATGAAAAGACATGCTCTAGATAAGCAGCACCAATGTTCTGATTGTAAGAAAACATTTACAACAAATTTTGGATTAACCTCTCACATCAAGATAAAGCATGCAAATGGAGACATGTCGATGCAATGTGCTATATGTTGGAAAAAATGTAGTCATTTTGAAGCTTTGAGGCAACACATGAAATATAGTCACTCAGAAAAGAAATATACATGCTTGCAATGTAATCGAAGTTTCACTTACAAATGTAACCTAAAGTACCATATGCAGATGCATCAAGGTAAAGGTAAACATGACTACCGGCATAAATGTTCTGTTTGTAGTAAATCTTTCAGAAGTGCAGCTGCCCTAAGGATTCATGAGATGGTGCACACTGGGGAAAAGCCCTTTATGTGTTCTGTGTGTGGCAAACAGTTTAGAACAAGATTCATATTCAAAGAACATATGTTGACACACACAGGGGAAAAGCCTCACATGTGTGCCATCTGTGGTAAGTGTTTTGCCTCAGGACAAAGATTGAAAGAGCATACAAAATATCACACTCTCAAAAAAACTCATGAGTGTCCTGAATGTGGGAAAAAGTTTTACACTACAGGAAACTTGAAAGTGCACATCAGATGTCACACAGATGAGAGACCATACTTGTGTAATGAATGTGGTCGGTCATTCAGATCAAAGAGGGGTTTCCAAAGACACAACCATGTTCTTAAACAACGTGGTCGAAAAAAAAAAGAAAACTGAATATGAAGAGCTGACTGAGCCAGTAGCAGAGCAACCTGGGTTAGCAGTTCCGCATGGGGTGTCCTCATATAATGAGCCTTTTATACCATTGTATGTGGGTGGTAACCCTGAATCCTATGCATTTACTGTTGAAGTGGTATCAAATACTTAACCTTTTGAATCACATATATCTCTCCACACCTTTTGTTATCACAAAGCATGGTGTCTTTGTGTGTGACCCAAAGTTATCATAGAGTGAAGGATATGGAGCTCAACTTTAGCAAGTGCATCTCCTTATATGCCCACATGTATGGGGTTAGGTAGGATAACCTGCGACGTAAACTTGTATCAAAATGAACCCTTTTAGTAGATCATTTAAGAAAAACAATTTCATCAAATAGTCAATACCCTTAAGGAAAACATTTTCTACATAACTTAGTACTGATTTATTACACTCTGTACACTACTAAGGCTAAAAAAAAAATAAATGATTTGTTTCAGCAGAGATCTTTATGTCTCTGGTTTCAGGTAAAATGCTGAAAAAGAATTAGGTAGGATAGGTCGATTCTTTTTATGTTGTAAAACATTGGTACAGTGACTCAACGATTCGGGGTGTATTTTTGGAACAAGGTGCGGTGACTCAGGGATGATAGAAAATAGCTGAAATATATATTTATTTTTTTTAGAACTTAAGAAAAAAATTCTAGGGTCAGCCCTGTTTAGCTAGGTAGGGTCGGGTTACCTGAAACAAACAATTATTTTTTAGCCTAAGTTGATTCACTATGAAAGCTTATAGAATAATGTACCAACGAAGTGCTGGCGTATTACTCAACAGCACTTCATTGACCAGTTATGTGTCATGAAGATAAATGGAATTGCTTTCATACTAGGTAGAGACCTAGGAAATTGTATATAAAGGTATTGACTAGATTTGTGCCTATCCACTGGTAAACCTGTTCATGATTCTCAAACAGATAATACATGTTTTATATTGGGGTGTCCAATAATGGAGTACAAAGTCCAAGTGTAACTTGTATGACTTCCACAAAGTTAGGGTGTGGTTTATACACAAGCTGCAGCTTATGGGCCAGAAATAAGGATGTATATGGTAATCTCCCGCATATAAGGCACACCCTGAGTTGAGGAGAAACCTACAAGGCTCACCTAGGGCCTGAATTTTGAAGGATTAGTACTGTTCCATAGTAAAAGAACCCCGCCTATATGATGCACCCTGAGGTTTGGCTTATTCTATGAGGCAAAGGAGGCCTCTGATTCACGTATAAGATGTGCCTTATATGCGGGAGGGTAGGATAATTAACTTGGAAAGTTTACTTTTCCAAGTTTTCAGAGACAGGTGGGGGCATGGTGAAAATTAAGAATTCAAAGTGGCCTCTTTTGTGGTGGGACTGTCACTTTACCCTCAAATAACATCAAAATGATAAGATATGAGAGAAAATGAAACATGTCATGAGGTACTGTACATATTCACGATCATAGAGGTGTAATTGTTACCTGTTATCTGGTCCTTATCTTTCTGATATGAAGGTTTTAAAAAAGTACCGTAGTTCATCTGAAAATGGTGCAAGTCGCTGTGTGCACTCAATGCGTTTCTATGGAGGTGTCAGCTTAGGGTGTCAGCTCTGGTCTGCTCGGGTGTCATATACATGGTTGATTTTTAAAAAGACATCATATATTGCATGTTATTTTGCCTTCTATGGTTATATTGGACATTTCTCTATGTTTCTTGTTTAAAAACATAACAATAAAATCATTCTAGTGGCATAATTGTCAATGAAACAATTTGTGTTTGTTTCCGAATGTTTTCGCCAAAAACCGTCTGAGTGGTTAAACTTTTACGACATTGCAAGTGCGTGTCACTTTGATACAAACATGGCGGATGTTAAAGAAATCATAATTATATATTATAGTTTAAGAAGAAGAAGATGGATCCATGGAAAAACAAGCCTAATAACAATGATTTGAGAAAATTTGTTATAGATAGGACGACATACCTAGCCTTCTTTGTTTGGTATATTTCTTAATATTAACAACTACTACAGCTCTATATAATTGTTGGTAAGTGTTCCGCATTGCTGTCACTGTAGTGCCAAAATGGCCAGACGTGTACTTTCCAAGTTACTTGCGAGTTCAATTGCTTCAACACTCGTTATTATTATCTCAACTCAATGACATAATTTAACCTAAGCAAGATTACACAATGTAATTACAGAGAGATCATTCTGTTAGCAGCTCCAGATTTGGTTTAATGTTAGGTTTTCAAAATTTTTGTCGTTCACCTAAAGAGGCTACTAGTAGAAAACTTTTGATGGTTTGATATTAGGAGAAATGACCCTCAAGTATCCTATTATTGAATGCGTTTACAGAAAATATACTACATGTGACAGTGTAAGATGACCCAGCTGGGTCCAGGACCCAGCTCATTTTTATGTCTGAGGGCAGTATGATGCCAGGATTTGTATAATTTTGTGGTGTTATCGTAGGATGATTTGTCAAAGGTATGAAGGAATAATGACTACCGTAGATCCTCGCGTATGAGATGCGGATTTTACACCAAATTTACATAAGCTACGTCCTATAGGATTCACCCCAACTCAGGGTGCGTCCTATACATGAGGATTTAACACTAAAGAACAGTGTTAAAATGACCAAAATTTGACAGTAGGTGAATCATTTTGGCCATAGCCTAGTTCTGGGTGCGTCCTATATGCGAGGGGCATCTCATACACAAGGATTTATGGTAGAGGTAATTTTTAGTTCAGGATCTCAAAAGAATTGAAAAGCAGCAATTCTGAAGTCCACTAATAGTCTGTCAGAATCCCTAGCCCTGTCTATATTGTGTACATATTTCTTGGAAGTAGGACTGTAGAGTAATAGTATTAGGATATTACGAGTCAATGTTTGGTTTAGATTACAACCGTTTCCATGGTAACGAGCTTGAACATTGAAAACTTTGACCTTGTTCTTCGGATCAGGGGTGGGAGATAAGTTCTTTAACGTCTTTGAATAAAAATAAAAAAGAATTTTTGCCTTTTTCTGTTGTCATTGTGTCCAACCAAGGGAGTTTAGCCATCCATGCTATTTTTTTATATATTCTTGCTATTTCGAAGCGAAAATATCTTGCGTTTTCAAGTTTAATGAAATATTGTAAACAGCAGCTGCCTGTGGGAACAGGGTGAAGGGTATCAAACGACCGACTTTTCTCATATTTCTCCTTTTACAATATACTAAACTGGAATAGGTGGATTAACCCTTAGTCATAGTTATTTCCACTCCAATCAATTATTTAAGGTAGTTATCGATCAAGAACAAACGGAGAAGTCGATCGAAAAATCACCATTCGCGAGTAAGGCCCTGTTCTTGAATTTTGGCAAGTTAAAAACCTTGATAATCGGGATATACAGGGTGGATTTGGTCTATTTTCAAAAATTGGCGAAGAAATAAAAAATTTTACGTTTTTACGACATCTCTATGTATACAAATGGTTGACGGCACTTTTACGACATTCAAGTCTCATCTCGAACCGATTTTCGGCAAAGAAGATGGTGGCGCCCATGCAGGATATGCGTCAAGCCGAAAATTGATGAATGAAGGTTGTACTAGGGTACCCACAGACTGGAAATGTGTGTACTTACTTTTCTATAGAATCTTACAGTTTTTATTATATGTTGATGTTCTGTTTAACTGTGTTTATGGCCATTTGGCTACCTTACTACTTGGTTAGAGTGATACTAAGTTGAACTAACTTGAACAGAGGGAGATGCTGTCACTATAGTGACACATCTACTAAGGTGAGTTTGAATGTCTGAGTTCCTCGATGGCCCCTGGACGTAAAACTAAACAAACTAAGGTGAGTCCCTCTATTTCGACTGAGAAGGTTTCTCTTATCAAATAGATTGTTATGTCGCTACTATGCATCCTTATGGCCAGTACATAAAAGTCTTCTCCTATAGGCCAAGGGGCAAGGTTGGATTCTGCTATGCTTTCTTATGAAATTCAGGCAGTTATCCACATTTCTCATCATGCCAAGCTGGATGATAGAAATCACTGATAGTGTACAGGAAGGTTACTTACACACTTAAAGGCTGTGTCTGGCTGTACAGATACCTCTGTTACCTATAACAGTTGCCTCCAAGTGACATTTTCAGACCTGAGGTTTGATTTGCAGACTTGTGGTCTACAAGACCGATAGAGGAAGTGTACAGTGACAAGACACAAAAAAAAGCACCTAGCTTCTGCTTTGTGAGCCTTTGAGAAGACTTTTTTCAGTTTACTCCGAATTCCGCGCTTAACCATTTATGGGCAAGTGATGGAAATTGTTGGCCTTTCCCCAGGGGGAATTGAGCCTGAGAGACGTGTCAAAAGTTGAACAAACTGTGAATAGAAAAACAATTATTACCCATTCCTTATGCCGAAAAAATTTTCGGATCAAATTTATGCCCGGAAATAATGCTAAGGCAATTGGTTTTTTTGCAGACCTGATGACCAAGATTTGGGACTCAAATAGAAGGAAAGCTATCACCTTGTCAAAACAGACAGCAGTCATTGAGTCAGTGATGGCGGATGCTGTCAAAGACATGAGCCTTGCAGGCAGCAGTCAACGGATGCCGACAATGATAACGGCCAGAATAGCCAGCCCAGCACATCCAAACATGCCGACGAATGCAAAGATCACAACATTAGTGGTGACAATGTCGAGGGCGTTGGTGACTACGGTGATGAAGGAGAAGATGTAGAAGATTGGGAGTACTACCCGTACGGTTACGACTACTTAGAAGATGACTCGGAGTCCAGTTCTGGGTCTTCAGGCTCAAGCAGCGGCAACAAGTCGAGATCTCGCTCTAGATCGTACAGCCGAGAAAGGTCACGCAGCCACAGTAGGTCACGCACAAGGGGCAGGTCCCAAAAAAGAAAGCGCTCCAGGTCAAGGAGTAGAAGAAGCCACAGTAGATCAGCGTTGAGAGAACACAAACGGAGCAGGTCAAGGGGCCGAAAAAAGAGGAAAAACAAGTCTCGCATCAGATCCCCCAGAAAGCACAAAACTAAGAAGTCTAAGGGGAAGAAACGAAAGCGATCTCACGTGTCGTCAGAGTCTGAAGAAGACGACTAGGGGCACGAAGATGACAGCTCGAGTGACGAGAAAGGGAAGAAGAGTAGGAAGAAAAAGAAAGGACCAGACTTCAAGAAAAAGAAAGCTGGTGCGTTTGCAGAAGAGGCACAGTCCCTCATAGACAAGTCTGATGGGTACCCCAGGTCGCAAAAAATTCACAAGTCGCTGGCAGCGCTGGTCGAAAGGCTGATCCTGACATCTGTACCCAGCACCGAAGAACGTGAGGGCGATGCAGATTCCTGAGTTCGACCCACCCATAAAGAAGGAGCTGCAGGAGGACTACCTCAAATATATCGTGCCAGATAACTATTTCATGAAGACGCAGACCGCCATACTATTCCCCCCTTCTGGAGGAAGTCATGAAGAGGGGAGAGGGAGACGAGGACCTCAACGACACTGAGGAGTCAGCCTTGCGGGTGCTGAAGTTGTTGGCTTACGCCAATAATTCACTGGTCCTGCGTAGACGGGAAAACCTCAGGGTGCATATCCACAAAGATGTCTTGCAGGAGGTTATGGGGGGCCCTACCCTCTTCGGACCCACACTCAAAATTGTGGCGGACACCAAGGAGAAGCTGGAGAAAACCTGAAAAATAATATTCCGACCCCGCACCAAATCAAAGTTCTGGAGAGCTGACCGAACAAAGAAGCGGAGGTCGGATTTTCGAAGTCAAGAGGCCAATTGCGGGGGCGGAGGCTACCGGAGCAGAGGTCCCAGCCGGGGCGAGGCCAGGGCGGACCCCCTACCCGAGGACGAGAAGCCGGGTCCAAGTACAACAAAAAAGACTAAAGCAGGTCGGTCCCGCCGAACCAGTTACCCCGACCCTGACTTTGAATAACATGTCCCAAACCTTTTACGCTGGTCAGACAGCCGATTCTATTGATCACTGGCAGGATCTCACCTCCGACCCCTGGTTACTGAAAAACGTACAGGGGATTGAGATTCTATTCCTGGAATGCCCAATCCAGGAAAGGGTTCCCAATCCTTATGCGATCAAAGACGTTGATCACTCCGTTCTGGACAAGGAGATAGAGAGAATGTTGGCGAAAGGTGTGATCAATATTACTAACAAAGAGAAGGGTGACTGGATTTCATGCATTTTCCCCAGAATGAAAGCCAATGGGGAGGTCCAAATCATTCTGGATCTCACGGAGCTGAACAAGCTGATTCCCTATGAACATTTCAAGATGGATAGCTTGCAAAGAAAGAGGGATAATTTTCACAGACCGACAAACGCGCTGGAGTTAAGAGTGCCCCAGTTGAACCACTCTCAAAAGTGCACTGCTTCAGCAAATGCATGCGCCCTGGACAAACGCATGGCTGAACTTCAGACCAACATGTCCGCCACATGACAGCCATGGCTAGGCAAGCTGCTGCCATGGAGGAGTTTAAAATATGGGCTAAGCAGAACACTGACCCTGCTGTACTGACAAGTTCACCAAGTCATCAATGCCTGTGATGCTGACATTGTCATGACCAGGACCATGTCATACATGACAAACCTGAGACGTGACAAGAAAAGGTAGGCAACCTGCTCACTGATAAAAATCCACCAACACCTCAGGGCGGCGATGATATCATATCAGCCATGGATAAACTTGAAAAAGAAGATAAAAATGTCAACAAGTTCAAGAAGCACAAGCCCAGTGACTGGAGGAACAGGCACTCACATGCTGGGGAGTACTCGTCCAACACATACAAAAAGGACAAGCAGCACAAGCCCAACCACAAGCCCAACCACCACAAAGTCCAAAACTCCAAGTTTTTCCGAAGGGGGGGGTCTCACTAGACCAGGTGAGTGTTAATAATGCTTTGCATAAATACCCCCAAATGTGCCAATTGTTCCTGTACCGGCAGCAAATGAAAAATTAGGGATTGGTACATTTGTACCAGTTGGCACTAAAAATCATGTAAACCAATGGTTAAAATTAACACATGATCCCTTCATCATAGAATCTGTTCAGGGGGTGAAGGTTGACTTGCAGCAAACTCCCATGCAAGAGACAGCCCCAAGGCCTTACCTGGTGTCTGAGGAAAATAGAGAAATCACTGACCAAGTTGTGAAAGAACACCTGGACAAAGGCATAATAGAAACATGCCAACCAGAGAAAGGACAGTTTATTAAACATTTTTCTTAGGCCAAATGGCAAACACAGACTAAATTTAGATCTGTCTGAACTGAATTCTTCAGTAGTCTATAGACATTTCAAAATGACAAGCCTACAGACAGCCATAGACATGGTGCAGAAAGATGCCTTTTAAGGTTCTTTAGATATTTCTGACGCTTATTACAGCATACCAAATGGACTAGCACAAGCACCAAGAACTTTCACCAAGGTCCTAAAACCAGCCTTTGCAGAGTTGCAAAAACAAGGCCATTCTTGTTTTGAGTACATAGATGATACATTTATTATGGGGGAAACAGCACAAGAATGTGCTGACACCATAGTCAAACCACAGTGTTTGTTGGTAAGCCTGGGGTTCAAAATTCACCCAAACAAGAGTGTAGTCACACCAACCAAAAAGCTCACTTTCCTTGGGTATGTCATAGACACCACTAGGGATGTCATCGATATCCACAATATCGAAGCATCGCCATTTTCAAAATAATGAATATCGTATCGACATTACTGTTATATCGATATATAACAATGTCTCATTACAAAAATATATAAAATCTTTGACTGAATTCCCTGACATCTGATGATGTGTATGGGCATGTTTGGTATCAAATTAAAGCTTGTGGTACCACTAATACAATGATTTACTCCTACAGTTTTGGGACAGTAAATGGTTAACGACTAAAATGTGGGTATTGTCATGCATGGCAAACACACACCCCTAACCCATTATGCCTTTATCAATGGATCTCAAGAAATCACAAGCACATTACCCCTTTGTCCAAGAGTGCAGGAAACCGTACAGGTATCATATACCATTTTATTATTCCATAAATTGTAACATATTACTGTATTAATCAAAGAATATATAAGAAATTAATACATTGTACTTCCATGTGAGCGTTCATGCCCCACTGCACACCAGCTAGGGGAAGGATACATAGGTTACAACATCAAAGAGTCCGACCTAATGGTCCACTGCACAATATAATGTTTTAATGGTCAAGCACACCGACCTAATGGTTCACTGAGCACAAACAATAGTGTATATAATGTTTAAAGTGAATGCAACGGGCGGTCATGGGTGCCTGAGCACCGCTGACGCCGTCATAGGTGTCTGGGCACCAAAAGACTGAACAAAAGGTTACATAAGTAACATGAGCAACCCAGGTCAAATATGAAAGCATTTATGAAAAGGCCATAATTAGACGGTCAAAATGAGCCCAAGATCAAGGCGGAACCCCCATTATTAAGGAAGTTACGCCACCTAGACTGTTTCGACCTCCGAATGCGCTACAGACAAACCAGCGCAAGTTACGCGCCCGAAAAGCGGGCGGTGGTAACTTGACATATTCAGGTCCGCGCATGCGCAAAATGGAGGTTGTAGCGGCGTAAACGACTGAGATATGAGGGTCTGAACATGCCATACCGACCGAGACAATGGGGGACATGGCGGCGTCCATGGGGGTCCTTTGTGCACCCAGTGACACATGAAAGACTCCCCTCAAACAATTGCAGAGTTAGGCAGATGCCACTGGCTCCAGTCAGTCTGGACTGAACCACTAGTGGCCAGAGGCTACCTGCTACAAGACACCTACCAGAGGGTAAAGTTACACATTTATATATTATCCCTCTAAGCAGCAGGTCAGGAGCTAGGTGTGGGAACCCACCTAGGACCATACTGGACAGTGTATTATTATTATTATTATTATTATTATTATTATTATTATCATCATCATCATCATCATCATCATCATCATCATCATCATCATCATCATCATCATCATCATCATCATCATCATCATCATCATCTCACAGGTGGAGTGGAACAGAACATTATACTTTATAAATAATTGTATATTTACTGTAGGTGGAAATTACCTACATATTAACAGCTGTGTAACTGATATTCTTACATGTTTGCCTAAAGCTAAATAAACCAGTGATAACTGGAAATAACAATTTATAAGAGCTTGATATTCTTAATCACTATATACCACTAGTCATATGATATTTCTCATATGACAACTTGATCATGCACAATTACTAGTATGACACAGGAGTATGATAAATCACATATGAGTATGGAGCTGACTATTGAATTGGCAAAGGTATGATCTACCAGAAAGTACTTTTAATGTGATACTTTGAATCATTTTTAGAAGAAGGTACACACTAGATCCAAGGACCCTCAAATATATTATTCACCTTTTGGTGTTTGATTCCATCCTATCAGTGTTGGAAATGAAATCATATAACATGTCTATATGATTTATTAAAAGAAAATTCTCAATGACTAGCGTGTAAAACATCTTAAAATATATTGCCACGATTTCTTCAGATCAAGACTTTTTGTAATCAAGTGATGTTTTTCTAAACAGTGTGCTGCCCTCCCTACACCCCCCCTCAGAAAAAAAAAGAAACATGTCTGGAGTCTTTTAGGGTCACCTAAAAAAGGACCATAAAATTGGGGAAAATCGAAATATTGACACTAAAAATTGTGATAATAGGAATCGACAAAAAACACTATGATGGTTAAACCTACTGAAGAAAAGGTCAAAAAGTTTAAAGACCTATCACAACAACTTGAATAAAAGGAAGGTTGTAATCAGAGAGGTAGCAAGACTAGTGGGTCTAATGGTAGACTATTCTAAAGGCCTAGATTATAGGGAAGCCCACTACAGGCATCTTGAGTCAGACAAGACTAGAGCTCTAGCCAGAAAAAGAGGTAACTTTGAGGCACAGATGGAAATCTCCCATGAGGGACAAGAAGACATCTTCTGGTGGTTAGAAAGAGTAGACACAGGGTGTAGAAAAATCTGACTACAAAAGCCTCTGACCACAATCATAACCGACTCCTCAGACAATGGATGGGGAGCAGTGTGTGCGGAAGATAAGACAAGGGGCTTATGGTCACTCAAAGAGAGGGAAACCACACTAACATTAAAGACAGTATGGCAGTACTGCTTGGCCTACAAATATATGCCAAAGAGTATCGTAGTAAGACCTTATTTTTGGTTTATGTAAACGATTTGGCAAATGTTATAAAAAATTGCTCTCTTTTTCTTTATGCTGATGACACTGTGGTCTCAATACAAGGTACTGATTTGCAACATATAACTATGGTCCTATAAGAAGAACTGAAGGCATTGGAGGGCTGGTTTCGAAGAAACCAACTCACCCTAAATGCTAAAAAAAAAACAATTATATGATTTTTGGTTTGAGAACATGGTTAAAAAAGATCGAAGAACATAAACTCCTGTGTGGGGATACACAGATAGAGAGAGTGCTAAATTTTAGATACCCCGGAGTTTATCTAGATCCAGTTTTAAATTCTAATAAGCATGCTGAAGAGATGACATTGTGTCGTAAGATGTTACATAAGGTTTTCATGTTATCTAAACTTTGACCTTTTTTAGATAATGATTCACTACTTCAGATATATAAAGCAATGGTCCTACCATATGCTGACTATGGTGATATATTGTATGATGTAGCAGGTATGTATATATTGGACAAAATTCAGTTCACTCAAAATAAGGCATTAAGAACTGCTCTAGGTTTGGACAATAGATACCCTACCCACCTAACTCATCAACAAGCGGAATATATAGATAGTTTTTTCACTGGTATAGGAGAGAAATTGGCTAGTGCAATCCCACCTGGTGATGGTAATGAAAACATGGATACTCCGTACGGAACTATTGTGGCAGATACCAATCTTCTTTTTGAGCTGTCCTATATTGACTTTATTAAGCTAGTCAAATCAATTGATATTAAGAAACCATCAGCTTTAATGCATTGTAAATCATTTGTCATTAAGGACTCCATGTTTGCTATTCCAGATATCCTCAGGTCTTTGTATAATAAGTGTTTGACTTCAGCCACTGGAAAATCGCTACTGTTATACCCCTACCCAAAAAAGCTAATTCTATGAATATTGAAGACCTGAGACCTATTAGTCTATTGCCTATCACAGGAAAATTACTTGAAAGGATTGTTTGTAAAAGACTTCAACTCTATATGGTGAGACAAAACTTAATGTGCCCAACGCAACATGGCTATAGAAAAGGGCATTCAACACACACGGCTATCACTGAACATCTTAAAACAATTATTGCCAACTTAATTATAAATAAGCCGACCTATTGTATATATATAGATTTTAAAAAAGCTTTTGATACAGTTTCCCACTCTAAATTATTTCAAGAATTACAAGCTCTAGGTCTTGATAACAGAACATGTGAATTTCTCAAAAATTATCTAACACATCTATTACAGTGTACTCTAGCAAATGATATTGTTTCATCTTTGAAACCCATTACATATGGGGTACCTCAGGGTTCAGTTTTGGGTCCAGTATTGTTTTCCATATATGTTAACTCTCTAGCCAAAAAAATAGACTGTAACACTACGCTATACGCGGATGACGCTGTTGTATCAGTGTACTCACCGTATAAAATGAACCAAGTTATTCAGAAGATTGTAACATGGTGTTTAAACAATACCCTCACTATCAATGTACAAAAAACCAAATGGATGTCTTTCAATACCAACCCTAATGATAGACCTCATTTCTTAATGAATAATATGATCCTTGAAAAAGTAGACAGTTTTACTTATCTAGGGTTAAGAATGGATACTGAAATGAAATTTGTAAAACACAGAGAAAATACAATGCGTAATATTAGGCATAGAATTTTCCAAATGGGGCAAGTAAGAGCTCTACTAGATGAAAAAGCCTCACTAACTGTATTTAAATCTATGATATTACCTATATTCGACTATTGTGACTACATATGGGATAGGGACTATAGAGGAGAAAATAGAGACCTACAAATGTTACAGAACAGAGCCTTAAGAATGGTATATAAGGTAAAATTAGAAGAAAATCCTATTATGACTACCAAACAAATACAGGATAGGAGCAATTGTACTCCGTAGCGCTTACTATAGAGCCATAATAAGATGGAATCAGCTAAAACCAGAATATACTGTCATAAACAATATCTATGAATTCAAAAATAGTGTTAGAAATGTATATCCAAATTGCTTTGTATAACTAAGAACATTTGTAATAGACCCAAGATTTTATCTTTTCCATGTGTTCATCTCATCTCATTATCATCACAATCAAAGGCATATGTCTTTTTCACATCAGTCGTGTTACTTAGGATAGTCTATATTATTATAACCCTAGTAGACTAAGTTAAACAACTCTGTAATGTGTCAGCTATTATTGTTCATTAAAATAGGCATTATAATTTGAATTTATGATATATTGTGGGTCCTAGCGTAATCACTACAATGCGTAGGTGCTAGTTTAAACATCTTACATTTCACTATGTACCTTGTTTTCTGCCCAATAATCAACTTAAAAAAAGCCATAATCTCCCCTTTATCTCCAAGAAGAGAAATGCACTTATTGAAGTTTATGTATAGACAGCAATCCAATGCCTCTCTGATAAATGATAGAGAGATACACACAAGAGCAAATGATGCCAACTATTCCTCACCATTAAACCAAAGTACTAGTCAGCAAAGAAAAGTGTTCTATATAGGGGAGCTATGGCTTGGAATGCCCTTCCCACTTTCAAAAGAAATGTTACATCCTATGAAGGCTTTAAATTAAATCAGAAAATAAGTTTGGGAAGGTCACTCTTTGCCTAATAGAAGTATTTAACTCTCTATTCACCCCTTTGGTTATGTTATATGATATTATAATTATTATGACCAATTGATTAATATCTAGTTCAGGTTATAACTGGTAGAGGGGTGCCGACCCCCACAATCTCATACATAAGTTAAGCCTAATGAAACTTGTATGCAAGAGGTTGGGTATGTACACTTGATTTATTGAAACAATCTTTATATTATATGAATGAATAGTGGATTTATCATTCTTTTGTATGTTAAATGTTCTATGATTTATCAGCATTATTTACTTTATATCAATTGTAACTATGAGATTAATCTGGTTGCAAGGAATATCTTCAAGCTGAATAGGCTTTTTTCTACTGTAACCAGTATAATATAAAATAAAGGGGCTGGTGCATATGCATCATCACCCATACTCAAAAAAAAAAACCAACAATTGTTACGCCAAACTTGGCGGCACAACCTTGGAACGGCCTCCTGAACAGGACAGCGAAGTCGATGATGAGACTCCCCAAGACACCACTGAGGAACCCAGTCACAGGGGATCTGTGGTACCTAGACCTTGTTGCATGGAGGATCTAGAGCGAGCACTACAGGCTCAGGGTGCCATGCCCACTACTGTCCAGCTATACATGGAGTCATGGACCAAAGGCACCAAAACTCAATACAATGTGTATTTGGAAAAGTGGACAAAGTATTGTGTGGAAAATAGGGTACAACCCATAAAACCCACACACATAGAAGCAATGAACTTCTTCTCTAGCCTTTACGATGAAGGATTAGCATACACCACTATAAACACAGCTAGATCTGCACTATCAGCTTATGTAGAGTTAGATCAGTACAGTAGAACCCTAGGTTCACACCCAGATGCATGTAGACAACTCAAAGGAGTTTCAGAAGTTAGACCTCCCAAGGTTAGATATACCCACACTTGGGATGTAGACATAGTACTGACTATGCTTAAGTCTTGGCATCCACTGGAAAGCTTAAGTTATAAACAATAAGCATACAAAAACTTGTTACTGCTGGCACTAGCAACAGCTCAAAGGGCACAAACATTACATGTCTTTAAAACCAGCTCAATAGTATTACTGACAATGAGGTAATACTAACAGTAGACAAACAATGGAAACACACCAAGGAAGGAAAACCTTTAGACAGGTTTCATGTCTACAAGTTTGAAAACAGGGCACCATGCCCCTACAGGACTTTAAGGAGACCTATATAAAGTGACAAAGCCCTTCAGGGAAGGTGGCAAAGATTTTGGTTGTCACATGTTCCGCTAAAAAACAGATTGACTGTAGTTCTGTATCCAGATGGATAAATGACGCCTTTTGGGAAGCAGGTGTCCCCAAATACTTCAAGGCACACTCCACCAGAGGAGCCTCGGTATCTAAGGTGGATTACAGCAAACTACCTGTGGATTACATCCTAAACAGGGCAGATGGACCAATACATTGACTTTTGCAAAAGGTCCATCCACAAGGACCATGGCAGTATGTACCAGTCTACAGTGCTCTCCATGGCCTCCAGCACACAATAAGGTAATTACACATCTCTATGTTGTCATTACCAGCTGGGTAACAAGGCAGGTTTCAAATCTCCGTTGTGAGAACTTTGTCGGCATAGCAACTGATGCATTATGGGATGGTATCACTTGACTCCTTCTCCGTTGTTCTCGTCATCGGCAGTCTAGCAACCCTTTTTAAACTTCAAACTTCAAAGTCAAACTTCACCTTTTACCAAGGTAAGTCTTGTTTAACTTATAAATTGTGAAATAGGAAAGGTGAGTTTATTGCCATTTATATAAGAGATGGCTGTAAACATTTAAGTTGTATTTGTTTTGCCTATCCCCTACACTACGGTTATAATCTACTTCTGACATAGATTAATAAAAAAGTCATCTCACGTAAACACTTCTCGATTTTTATTCTATTCATGTTGGATTAATTTGATGTACATTAGGATATACTCCACCTGGGACTTGGAAAGCAGCAGCCCCTCAATGTTAGGTTAATGTTTAACGGTTCTTTGTTAACAGGTCTTTTCAGGAATTTGCTGATCTGCACAGTATATCTTTCATTGAGACTAGTGCAAAGGATGGCACCAATGTAGAAGAGGCATTTATAACACTGGCTGCTATAGTAAAGAACAAAGCATTAAATGCTAAACAATGATATAGACCTTGTGTTATAGCACAATTAGGGGATGGTTATTATTTATCAACAGGGGTGGTGGTGGTGGTGGTGGGTTTTTCGCACGCCCGCATGAACATTTTTTACGCCCCTATTTAATCTATAGTAGCGCGCTGGGTTTTTTCCTTAAAAGAGGGTAAATTTGTTATTTCCCCCTCAAGAAGGGTCCAAATTGTTTATGCCCCCCTCAGGAGGGGTCTGAATTTTTTACGCCCCCCTTCAAACCCACCACCCCCTATTGATAAATAATAACCACTCCCTTATATGTATATTTAGGTGTATGGCATTGCTATCATCATCAAAGCTTAGGATCTTAGAACATATGATTGAATATACAGTCATCTATATCCTCAGTTATGAATATAAGTGAGAGTTATATCGTGTTATGTGTCCTACTATTGTTAATACAACTATTCTGCCACCTCCCTTACTGTTATGCCCTCTTCTACCAGTGCCTTACCAGAGTATATACGCACATGTTCATTTTCAGGATTTTTGGATATACTTTTTCAAGGTCAAGTTGGACTTAGAATATTTTGGGAAATGCTGGCGGACATGCAAAGTCAGTCTCGCCATTGTTTCAATGTGAAAAATCATCTCAACTCGTAGGAGTATTGAACCCCGGCCTCAGTGGAGGTAGGCGGAAGCCTTAGCCATAGCGCCACACTGAATAGTGATGAAACCCAATGCAAAAACAAATAAATTCTAACCTGTAGCGGTAGTCCTGTGTTTACACACACTTTTTGTATGGAATCCAACCATGACAAGTCTCCATATTAAAACTTACACAAAAAGTCTATATGATCCCTCCATGCTAATTATGTCCAATATATTATAGATAAAGAAGAATCCAATGATTTTTCCATCGTAAGTGGATTGTGGTCTGGCCATTCTTGACGTCTGCCTTGTTCGTCCTCTGACCTACATATGGGTCACTGACACAATTCGGAGGAGGAGGAGGCGGGTAGGAATGGCTGCACCGCGACACACTTACGATGGAAAAATCATTGGATTCTTCTTTATTTTGAATATATTGGACATAATAAGCATGGAGGGATCATATAGACTATCTAAGGATGTGTACGTTTTAATATGGAGACTTGTCATGGTTTGATTCCATACGAAAAGTGTGTGTAAACACAGCAGTACAGGTCCCGGCAAGGAACAATAACAATGGCTTCTCGCAGAGCGAAGCTGGGAGGATCGGTGACACTTACAAAATGTCTTCTCGTGCCCATATTCTGGGTATATCAGGTAGGAAATTAATGTTATTATGGAGGAAAAAATGGTATAAACGCATTATTGCATTAATCTTATGATGTATCCAGTGTACATTATTAGTATATTGCTTGGCTAATGATCCCTCCGAGTCATCTATTTCATCAGTTATGAATACATATATATTGTTAAATTTAGCTTGTCAGCCCCGGCATAGACTCTTCATCTTGATGAATTTAGATGGCCCAGGCATGTGAGGAGAAGGGCTGACGACCGTTGAGTATATGAGGCCCTAAAGTTGTCAACATAGTCATGGGCACTGTCAATACACAACGCCTATGCCAGGTATGACAAATCATATTTGACAGGGTTTGCCTCCTCATTTTGAAGACCTCGTTTTTTTCAGTGTATACCTTATGTGCAATCCCAAGTCTCACCTTACCTATTGCTTTGTGAATAGAAATTGTTTAAAGGCAGAGAGATTCAGGTTTTTGTATTAACCAATAGTTTGATGAAGCGATTCTAATAGTACACTTCGATCAATTTATAACGCCTGCCCATCAGGTCATCTGCTCCACGCGGGGTTTCTGACAAGTAATACCTCAGCTTCTTCCAGCACCACTTTTCTCCAATCTCCAAATAGGCGTTTGTCTTCATGTACAGCTTCATAGCTCGTGTCATTCGGGACTCGAGTTCTATGTCAGTCAGGACAAGGATCAGCTTGAGCTGTTTGTCAGCCAAAACCTGTAATTGTAACAGCAGTAAATAATGTGCTTTCAATAATGTACATAAATCTTGCAGATCAGTAATTGGGAAATTGAAGTCGAAAAGGTTGCTTCAAAGTTCACAGACTTACATTTGTAATTGATATGTGTTTCCATCCTATCCAATATCTTCTGGATCTATTGAACCTAAACATAAGTTTTAAGACCTTAAAGCATCATACATAGGCCTATTTGTTTCCATGATGCATAAATACCACCATCCCTGCAGCATGCCAACCCTTCAAATGTTCAATGCACTCCTGTAGTATTGCAAGGGATGCAACTTCAGTGATAGATTTGATGTGGTGGTACTCCACTATTCTAATCACACTCACATTCCCACAAACTGAGAAGTCGAAGTATATCACTGCTTGGCAATGCATGTTGGTTGTATTTTCTTTTTTCCGTTTGTGGCCAGCTATGGCAACAGATCTGTGTGCAATTTTTCACAAATATAGAATGTATCAACCGATCCTTAAACAAAGGTCCAAACACACAGTCACGTGACCACGGGTTGTCATGGAGAGATAGTGACGTCAATGAGTACAGTTTATCAAACATTAAAAGGTCCAAAGACGTTAAGTTGTTGTTGTGCAGCCATACGGTGTGTAATTGGGGTAGATGATAGAAACTGCTGTTATCTATGTAAAACTCTTCCAGCTCGATCAGATTTTTAAATATTGATGTTAATATTTCTTGTATGTAGTTCTGATGCAAGTCAAGTAATTTCAATCCCTTCAGTTGCCGAAAAGCAGCTGGTTCCAACTGGTGAATGTTACTGCCATTCATAAATAACCTTTCCAATTTTAGTGAACTCAATCTACTTGATTCCAGATACTTTAGATTATTACCATCCAGGAAGACACTCCTGAGGTAGATAGATAGTTCTGATGGCAAACTTGTTAAGTTTCTTGTTGTACAGTTCATGACGTTGACACTTTGGTCAGGCTTATGGTAACATAAGCACTCAGGGTAACAAATGCTCTGGCAATGGCAAGACTCCTCTCCACAGCAGCGACAAGCCCAACCACACTCCATCTTATAGGAACACAGAGATCACTTCTGGTTAAAGCAGAGAATGATGAATTTCCACCCAATGTTGTACCTAAACAGTGAAGGTCATCCAGGTCAGGGATCTAGGATGAAATAAACAAAACTTAGATTTTAACTCAGTCTCAATTCACTATGAAGTCAATTCTCTCCACTTCGACCAGCAGTTGAGAGAAATAAGGTTTGCAATATGTCAGAATGCTTTTGTATGTGTACAGCATAAACAGTTTTGGCAAGGTTTACTGCCTAATCTCCCGTAAGTGATTTCAGTTGAAATAATAGCCATGACTAGCCATATCTAATTTCGTGATCCCAAAAACCAATGACTCATATTGACTGACCAATTTACCTGTGGATAATAATACTTCTGGAGGTTAATTCAAAAGATCCTGGGATTTCTACCCCTGCGATCTTAGTGTAGGCACATACCATAAGACCTGGCCAGTCTACCCTATCTAATGCAGTGGTTGCAGGCCTGTCAGGAATAGCAAGTCCTGAGATCACTTCACTATTCCTTTTCCAGCGCTAAGATCCCTGCGATCTTAGTGAAAGAATTACATAGTGGTTTAACCTGAGTACAAGAGCAGGGAACACTCCTGATCGAAAGAGTAAATAGCCTGCTGCATACATATAGAGGGGAGGGAGGACGTTTGCTGAGTGTCCTTGAGGGCTCTTAGGGCTACTCATGCGTTAAGTGCACTGTAAGGTAATTCTTCCCTTCTCTCTCTTTGTCCTGGTGGGGGGGGGGCACAATGCTTCTAATAGGCAAGCATAAATCATACATTCATGGGAACAACTCTTGAATAATGTATGGGGTTAACTGCATCCTGTGCTCTTTTGTTAGCCCTTATGGGGACGGGGAACAACGGTATAAACACTGTTGTGAAGAAGAGTGACTCCACAGCTATTCCTTTATTTTGGGACTCTTACCCCTGTGCCCAGTCAGTACTTCTTGGAATAGTGTAGGATGGCTGAGGCTAGGATCGATGCGATCTTAGTGCTGGCTAGGAAAAGTGAAAGGATAAGGCAGAATAATTCCTAAGATCGCTGAGGTTGCGATCCCAGGATCTTTTGAATTAACCTCCTGATACCCAGGGTCAACTTCTCTCATTTTTTTTTTTACCACTGAAAGATATGAGAAGTAATAGTTCATTTTATGCAGTGCTTAACTGACTCTTGAACAGCTACTTGGCTGTTCAACGTGGCTCATATCTGAGTTTCATTTGCATATCACTTGATGGGTTACAACCTGAACATTTCTCTGAATTTAATCATTTGGTTATAGAAGAACGCAATTTAGCCAGAAAATGAAATTAGCTACCATTATCTATCATTAATACATGGAATAACAGGGTGTCTGCCTTCGGGTGAAATAAAGAGGGATGGTGTCTGACTTAAGGTGAAATGAGACTTGCTAAATTCAGGATTTGAGGATGAATCTTAAATTAATTGTCCATCAAAATGACACTTTGACACTGGGTGAATAAATACAAATACTCCCCTTGCGATGGGTACTTCTGTATAAGGTTTTTATTATACATTCCCATTTTCTATAGCAAAAAGAAAAATTGTCATCTTCACTTTGAAAACGAACGTCCGTGACTGGTGAATCTACCCTATATTAGATATCTCATTGTTTGTCTGTGTTACACTGTAAGTGTGTTCTAAATACTTTTAAGAAATGTGGATTTTACGATTTCTTGTGAGGAAAGAAAAGAAACAATTTGTTATCATCAAACCATGAAATCTCTGACTGCTCAACTCTAACTTTTAATCATAGTGTTCTATTCGTACTCATTGATCTTTGTATTAAGAAGCCACTCTATCTGACAGTCACAGTATAATATATCGGGTTACCATGGAGGTACAACCGGGGTTGTACCTCCATGGAGGATGTAGTTAAGAATTTTTCTTCCTCCAGGGTATGAAGATTGTTGTATGCCAGATCCATAACTTTAGGATTTGGAAACTGACGAAGGGAAAATTCTACATGGGAGATGTTATTCCGGGACAAATCCAACCGTTATATTTGACCCTCATGCCTGAAGCTTAGATATTCTATCAGGTTATTGCTAAGATTCAGAGATTGGAGGTTGAAGACCACGAAATGTTCCATAAATGAAAATTTAAGCAAGGAATTGTTATCCAGCCTCAATTCGATTAGTTTGGGTAGACGATTGAACCCAAACTGTTGGATATTATTGTTTTGGAGATGCAGCTCTTCTAGAATGTCAAGATTATCAAATGTTTTGTCAGGAATGTCACTCATATAATTGAAAGCCAGAGACTACATTAATTTTGCAATGTCTTCAATCCATGAAACTGCTGAGATTCAATCGTTGAGATTCTATCTTCCGCTAATTTAATTATATTCAGCTTTACAATTTTTCTTGGTTTAGCAGAAAAGGTTGGGAATTTTTAAAACAGGTTATGTCCCAAGTGTAATTCGTCTAGAGAAGACTGAAAGCCGACCAGGAAGAAAGAACCCTTGAGGTGGTTTCCGCTAAGATCCAGTATTTTCAGATTCTGAAGTCGTGACAATGTGTTGCTGTCTATTATCTGTAAACTATTGTTGCTTAGCTTAAGAGTGGCCAGATTCCTCATGTGAATGAACGTGTCTTCATTGATGTTTACTTAGCCACATCCACTGCAGGACAATTGGTTCAGCTCTTTCATATTTCCTAGAAGTTTTGGGTGAAGATTGCCAATGCTATTGTGGCTGAGGTCCAGATTTACCATGCCTGTCAACGTAATAAGGGCTGCCCTCCTCAAAGTGTCCAGACTAATCGAGTTGCCAGCAATGTTAAGTTCTGTTAAGTTTCTCGTGCTGAGGAACAGGCTTGGAGCAAGACCTTGTAACTGGTTTTCCTGTAATAGCCAAACCTGTAATTGTTCACAATTACAGGTACCCGAAACAGGTAATTTGATTAGTCTGTTAATATGACAGAGAACAGGACGACAAATGGAAATCTTGTAATTCTGGGACTCCCTTGTTAAAGTGGGTACCAAGACTTAAAATGGGATTCATTGAGATATCAAGTTTTTTTTCAACTTAGGCGGACATGAAGTGCATAAAATGTCTGAACTGTTACAGGTTATACCACTACTTATACCAAGCATAGCAATGCTATTCACTCCCATTGCACTCATGTCTAGTTCCTCAAGATGGTACAGATGGCAGAACTGCATTGCAGGAAACCCCCTTATGTCACTGAAGATGAGGTTAGTCAGACTTTTGCTAACAGGGACAAGCCAACCTGTGCTGAACCTCGGGGCTATCGCCCCATTTGAACCAGAATATATCTGGGTAGTTTTTCTCTTATTTTGAAGAATTGTTTATATAATCGTGTTAGAGAAAAGATCTAATAAAGAAAATATTCAACTTGTAAGGAAAACCCATTTCCCCCTTTAAATTCTTACACATGACTTGAGTCTTTCTAAAACAAAACACTACCAAATTCATTGTTGTGAATTCTTATATGTTTATATAGCCTTTGTAAAGTCATATTCTTTGATAATTCTTTTGGACAAAAGAAAATACCAAAATATTTTCTTTTCACTAAGAATGAAAATTCGAAAAGAAAATAGAAAGAGAAATGGTTTTGAAAACGATTAGACTTAGTATATTCTTTTTAAAAAGAGAAAAACCACCCCGAAGACTTTTAAGTTTTAACAGGGATGTAAGTCCTCAGGTTTTATCAGGATTTCCTGATTTCTGAAAAATTTGAATGCCATGTATTTTCCTTTTACGAGTTGTAGGGAGGGATGTTAGCAAAAATAGAAGCTATTTATATCAGCTAAACATATGGCTTCCTGAATTTTGCTCATGCCTGACTTACATCCCTGAGTTTATCTAAGCCAGCAAAAGTTCCTGGAGATATGTAAAATGGGCAATCTACCACGATGCTGAGAAATCCTATATCTGATGAAAAGACCCTCTCCTTGAACACAAAAGAGGAAAGTTTCGGGGATGTGATAAGGTTGAGCGTGGTGATGTATACCTTCTTAATGTAATTGAAAACGGTACTTGCGTTGTCAGCGATCTCACACTCGCATTTTTCAAGAGTGTCTAGCTGAGTACAATGTTTGTTGTAGAGTTGAGTACAGCCTGCTGGTTTGACATGAAGAATAAGTGCAGCATCATCTACTCTACAGAGCAGTAGTAGTTTGATAATGAGTAGGATGCTGGTCCAGAGACACTCTGAAAATAGTAAACTGCTATAGTATCCCCATGGGCAAGAACAGCTACACTGTAAGAAGTTTATGTTTTATAACAGAGATGTCTCTTATACACTCACAGGGGAAAGTGCTGTACTCTCAAATACCATGGCTCTTACTGTAATACCAAGGTTTGTAGGTGTAGATATATGTGTACAGTGAGTGATCCTGTATAATTACTCTATATGGAGTATGCCCTAGGCCAGCCAGTCACCCTAGTGGCCCTTCAAAGGGTTTACCAAAATAGCCTTACATGCACTGTCCCCCACTGGAGGCCAGCAGTATACCATATGTTTAGTATGTATAGCCTTATATTGCACACCCACATCAAATATTGTCCCCAGAACTTAATAATGAATTGCAATATGATAATAACCTCAACAGGTTCAATCTAGCATTGTGCACCAATGATATTGTACAAGGTTACCTGAGAAGAAACTAGGAACAATCAATGATATGTAGACATGACACCATAACTGTGTCTAAATCTGAAATACAAGTCCCTGGACTCTGGGGTTGAAGCTAACATAGGCTTACCTGCCTTTAGGTTATTTCAGTGTTAAAACTGAATGACCATGAAATGGTTTGGGTGAGATGGTTCTCTACTTCTCTTACCCTCAATAGTCTTCAATAGGCATGCATGGTTTATAGTATCAATGCATGCATAAAGCACACACATAAATAATATCATGGGGATGATTACCAAGAACTAACCCCAATAGCAGAGTATATAGCAGTGTCTTTTATAACATACATGTATATACAATACATTTGTTGTTGATTAACAGAACCCCTTGCTGTAATTTTACAATTCAAGTTTCTGTAATTTTACAGCAACAGTTGCTGGAACCTCAGTTGCCAGCAAATATTTCTGTAAATTTACATTATATTTTATTGTTCATTTACAGCAAAATTTGCTGTCCATTCACAGAAAATATTGCTGTTTATTTACAAGAAATTTCTCTGTAATTCTACAACACATTTTGCTGTAAATTTACAGCATAATTTTCTGTAGAACTGAATGAGCTTGCTGTATGATCACGGTGACTGTTACTGTTTGATTACTCTGAATTATAACAAGCACAGACTGAGGGCAAACTGAGCAGGAGATGCCCAGTTACAAGCTTACAAGCTATGGAGAAGGGCAGAAGAGGCCGTGGGTTCTGACAATAAAACAGTTAGTGACTGAGGTTGTAGGCAGGGGCCCGAACGCACCAAATGTTGTCAACAGCCGGTTCACGGCTCTACGGCCTCTAGATCGATGAATACAGGCCAAACTGGCCTCCCACAGGCCCCTACAGGCCCTCAACAACTTGTCACAGGTATGAATAATCTTTATTTACAAAAATGCCAATCAAAATAGTCTTTTGGTGCCCACGCGGTACCCGGTAGCTCCCGGTCGGTTCTTTCGACCACCGTGGGTGCTGGGTCTAGCTTGAGTGCAATGAAAGTCCCTCCCAGCAGTGTTCCAGGAGGTATAGAAGTGAACTCTAGTGCACAACAGGCATCCTCAACTTATTCCCAAGCCACTTTGGATGAGCAAATGTCCATGGAGTCCATGACTAAGTTCCTTTGACCAAAATTTTATGACAAAATGTCCATGGAGTCCATGACTCAGTTCCTTTGTTCAGTCTCAGTGCAGTGCCACCTGGTGTGGCATCACAGAACCACCTGACCCAGGTGGTGGGGAGGTCCATCTAGTGGGGGAAATATACCCCTATATCTACCCCGTTCCTTTGTACATATAGTAGTCGATTCACCTGTAGATTTACAGCAAAATGTACTGGAACCAATGTTGCCAAGGGATTTTGCTGTAAAATAACCCTGTGTACTTCTTACAGTGATATATGTGTTGAAAACGACCTGGTGGGTTAATGTTGATTCATATCAGTGTCATATTCTGATAGGGCAAAAAAATATTCATAATCCTTAAAAAATCCTCTAAAATTCTCACAATTAAAAAAGAAAGTTTAGGGTCGGTCCTATTTAGCTAGGGTCGGTCGGGTGACTGGAAACCAACCCTTTTTTATGCCTAGTCAACAAAGAATATATACGTGGGCCAACGGGGAAGAACAAGCCCCAGGGGGGCATGGGGGGGGGGGGTACTGGGTTTGGCCACAACGGTGCAGTATATGGGTAAAACACTGAAAAGTATGCTAAGAAATGCTTTAGACCAATTTTTGACAAGGAATCCAGTGGTATGCTTAAAATTATTCCATCTCAACTGAAAATGTTCCATTTTTGGGATGTTGGTTGCCATGGAAACATAGAAAATCGGTAGATAGGGCAAATTGTGGTTGCCATGGAAACCACTCCACTGGTGCAATTGGAAATCTTTGCCACAAACCTTTTTTGAAATCCCTTCAGGAATCGAGAAGCGAAAACAGCGCTGAAAAATTCCCTCTAGAACCAATTTTAATATAAAAAAAATCACCTTTGTTTGGTAATTTTTCCACAAAACTGTATTTTTTGCATTATTAGTGTTTATGATAGGATAAAATGCATTTAGAGCTTTTTTCCCATTTTCAGTTGTACATGCCAACCTAGGTTTGACAGGCAATTACAGCAAAACCAGGGATATTTTAGCTCAAGATATCTCATTTTAAAGCCCATAACTTAAACCTTAAAAAGTCATTTCCCCCCGGAGGCATGTTTTCCCTCACCTGGCCACAATCATATGCATGATCGACAGAACTAGACCTCATATCAGTTAGCAGTAAAAGTGTATTTATTCCAGCATATTGTACAGAGTCTTTAAGGTATGGTGTTAACAGTAAGATGGTGTATGCTGGTCTAACGACTGAACACAACATGTATAAATACAAAGAGCGACTAGCGTGACCGATAATGTCAGTATGTGTAACTGTGATATTATACAAGAAGTGACATGCAGTAGCGGTGTTAGATGATGTACCCAGTCAACAAAAAAAACGTTGCAAAACGTTTCAGAACGTTTCCCTATGGCTCTTTATCATAGCCAAACGTTTTAAAACGTAAAAAATGTTGGTTTTTCTCGTTAAATAACGTCTTTTTGTTGACTGGGTATGGTTAAAGTTACAGTGGTGAATGATGTGTTAAAGTGTTTACAAATGTAGATCAGGATTTCAGTATATAACATCAGCAACATACCAATGAGTATGAGACTAGTATAAACCTTAGACCGGTTTTTATCATATCGACCCTGGACGATACTGCACAAGAAGCTTCAGTAGCTCCCCGGGAGTAGCTCACGGGCCCTGCACTTTGAAAAAAGAAACACATGTGTAGCAGGCTTAACTGCCTTATCCTTATTCTGAGATAATTGTCTTCAGGCAAGCATCAATTTGGATAAATTAAAGCCCCAGGATTAAAGCAGCAATATTAACAATTAAATCTGTCTTAATATACATTCTTGACCAGACTCCTGCATGGTTAAGGCAATGTGCTTAGTTTATAGTTTGTTTTTTTTTTTACAATTTATAATTGTTGTCTGAATTATAAGCAAAATATACACACCTTTATAACAATCCTAATTGTCTATGCCTGTTTGAAATATTTAGATGTATCCTACAGCTCTAAAAAAATCAACTGGGTCTTGTTGGATAATGGTAGATTGCAGAGGAAGTTCATAGCATTCCAGCAATATACTAGTGCTGATCGGGGTGCATGCGAATTTATGTATTCTGTGTTTTTTGCCACTTTTCCTGTACGAAAGTGGATCACCGCCCAAGCACACGGTCCCTCCCGTAGCATCACCGCAGGGCTAATTGACACACAGTAAACCTTAACGAAATAGACACGTTACCAACTCCGATTGCCTTCTGTCCTTATTCACGTTGTAAAGTAATGTAAACGTTATATATACTGCATGGCAGCATTATGGGCATTTCTCGTCCTTATGCATGCATGCATGCAATCACGGCGAGTAACCAACCTGGGGTTATTGATGCATCCTGATGACCCCACGGTCAGCACGATGCAGCAGCAAAGCAAAGCTGGTGAATTACTCGCCAGTGCTCCATTGGTACATGATGGTAATAAACGGACAGGCATCTCATGTGGCTCTTGTAAGGATAGGCCTTGGACTAGTGCCGGTATCTCTGGATAGATGAAAAGAGCTAGTAGTTTGTGGATTAGGAAACCATTGTAAAATCCATTGTAATATGACATAGAATCAGACTATCCACATTACAATTTATCAATTCCTAAAGCATATTATTTTACAAAAAGTGTTGTACACATTGAACATGCAATATTGGATAAACAGAGTTTATGGTACCGAGTACTAGGCACATGTTACTCTGTCACGGTTGGTTTCTCAAGCTTGGAAAATCATACAGCTGAAAGGTTGGGATTTTCCAAATGAAAGATGTCTCTATGAGCTACCATTGAGATTATGTATCATGAGAATTTGCTACATTCATTATATCATCTTCAGGCGAAGTAGGGCAAACTACTATTACGTTGTATAGATGATTTATGTTATTAGGAAGCATTCATGCACCACAGTTGATTCTGTTATTGTTGTTGGTCTTCACAAAAACAAACGGATTTCCCAAACTTTCACATTGTATTCTGTGGCATTCTCCACTTATGTCCGTAAAGCTTTTAAACAGTACATATAACAAAGTTGGATCATGGATGGAATAAAGATCAGCCCAATTTTGACCAGATTTCCTTTTCCAAATCTGCTTTACTGTATTGGCCTGTATTTAAGCGCCGGGTATTTGAATAAGCACCGGTCTTGAATAAGCTTATCTTTTTTCAGACGCATGGGGGCCACAGTCTGGTTTGGTGCAGGATACGCTGATTGATTTGTAGAGAAAGGTCTTGCCAGGCCTATGAATCAAAATTCAGGAATGAAGCAGGTTTTGCCAGTCGTTCTACCTTCCACAGTAGGTGGCGTGATTGAACCGTCAGTCAGAATGGTAACACAATTCTGTTGTTGTGCATGAGTTAGTGAAGGAGTGAGTGATCATGAATGAGTGCTTGATTGTGAGGAAGGGAATGAGTGAATAAATGTGAGTGTGTGAGTAATTGTATGAGTGAGAGAGTGAATGAGTTAATGCATAAATGAATGAATGAGTATGTAAAGGGAGTGGATAATGCCCCTCCCACTAGAGGAGGGAAGGAGGCAATCAATCAGCCTGGATATCAGTTATTCCTTAATATTATCCTTGAAACACCTACTGCTAAATGTTTCACTATTCTAGTTATAGTAACGATTTCAATGGTACCAAAATGATAATTGTATTGGTATTCATCAGGTACCCGCATGAAGCCAATGTGCTGAAATCCCTATATATTGGGTGTAGGCGAGAGTGGAGCTGGTTCTGGCGACTTGCACTGATAAGCTGATAGGATGGGGACCAGTATGTCCCTGGAAGTAGACTGAGTATCGTCTGTAATGGTTCTGCCATTTACAGACTGACTGTGACATATTGACATATTGAGGGCTTTAACTAAATATTACCATGACAACATGATATGTCATATGCACGTCAAAATGGCTGCCGCTGTGTTTCTTACTGCAGGTATCATCAGAAATATGATCAATACACTTGTACAATGTATTATTTAGTTCTAATTTTATGCAACCCGCAAAGGTGAGACATATATCTATCTAAATATGTATCACTCAGTGTCCAATTTTCAATGCAGCCCGCCCATTGAAAATTTCACCCTCAAAATGAATGGGGTTTGCCCAGTAGCCCTACTCGGGTAGGGCTACGAGAGTGGCTACCCTGGAAGTGGATGTTATCCAGGGACAAGGTAGCCATCATGACAATGGCTTATCAGTGTATTTTGCCACCTTAAGCAAAACCAGCAAAATTCAAAAAGGTGGACCCACTATTCAAGATTCAAGATGGCTTTATTGACTAATGTACAGGTACACTTATGTCAGCACCAGGTTTTCATTTACAATGTTGTAGACAGATTTTATATATGAGTATATACAGTTCACAGCCCCTGGCCTTTTAGATGATTTGCAATATGGGGCCACTGCTAGAATTTGTGAAAGTTTCCTAGTGTCATTGTGTCTTTTATAGTAATCAACGAACTTGAGGTATTTTGTTTCAAACACTGACCGTGCGTTTCTCATCTTGGGCATGTTACAATGTAAGAAGACATGATTGACATCTTGCACAGCATTACAGAATGTGCACTTAGAATTGACAGGTTTCTTTCCTCTATATCTTCTTGACAGGCTGTCAAGTGTACAGTTATTGTCAGTCCGGAGTTTAGCAATAATGGTTCTAATTTTAGGTGATTCTGTATGCGTTAGATATTCACGCTCTTCATAAATGTCATTGAGATCATCTTTACACATCTTGATAATTCTACACTTGCTAGTATTCTCTGGGTTATCAATGTACTGGTTGTATTTCTGAATATGTGCATCATTTAACCTTCTCTTTATATTGTTTCTGAGTGAGGACTTTGACCAAACATAAGGATCGAGCCAGACATTCTTACAACCGATTTTAAACAAGAGGTATTGGATATCTTTAAGCCATTGGTGGTTTTCACTCTTCATGGTAGAGAAGGCCTCATTTAGAATAGGGTTTTTCGATCCATGCTCAAGCGTCAGCCAATATAGAATGTTCAGTACGATTATTTTGGATTCAATAGGAAATCTACCTAACTGGCATAGTGTGAGAGTAGTACTTGCATATTTTGATATACCCAGAGCAAACTATGGGTCCAGGGTCCTAAATGAACTCTACACAAACGAACTTGTTCTTTACTCACTCTATAGGCTACATGCACAACCAATATGAGGTCAGACAGTTGCCACAAGCTCTCACACTACTCCATCCGAAACTGTTGCTAAATTTCCAATTCTATACTAATAGCCTACTTTTGCTGCACTGAAAAGCTATGGCTGTAAAAAAAGATATTAGTGAGCCAGCAAGCAGAAATGGGGGTTCCTACGGGATTTAGTACCTGTTTTAGCCACCAGGGGGCATCACTATGGGCTAGAATAGGAAAAATATGCCTAAAACTGTTTTAGGATACTTTTTCATGGAGAATTCAATGGTTTTTGATTAAACGTTCTATTTTGGGTGGAAAGGTTCCAAACAAGGCATGTCAAATGAATGTTTTTGGGCCTAAATAGGCATTTTTGTTGATTTATGTTGCCATGGAAACATGATTTTCATTCTAAATAGGAAAATCAATGATCTCATTTAAAGGTATGTTTCACCAGGTTTACTATGGTGAAAACAGAAAGAAAATACGATTTCTAGTTCAAAAGTTATGGGCAAAAGAATTAAAAAAATATGCTAATTTAGCTAATTAGCATAAATTATGCTAATTTTAGATGTATCTTATGACCAATTAGATGTAGAGCTTATTGCCATTCAGGAAATGGTCATAACTACCCATATTTAGCAAGCCATTCCTCTAAGACTAACAGGAGTATCTTATCTTGCAATATATCACTGAAAAGCTAGTGATCTGAATTTTAAAGTTGACTTTTAGCACAGAGCACCCTTTCTCCTTGCGTCTACACGGTGCTCACTTTGATGCAGTCTGGGGGGAGAGTGATCAAATAGATTACCTTTGGAATATAGCTTTATCATAGCACATTACCTATCCTTTACAAAGAGTTTTTTAATTATTCCCCCATCCAGGTCAATAGGCCGTTATTGTGGACCCCTTATAGTCATTATGATAAGCGAAGTATGACATATATGTACAGCAAACTGAAATCATTACTCCCAATTGTCAAAGACAGAATTGTCAATCTAGACATATATCCATCTTCACTAATTGCTTTCACATATATGTCCAAGTCTTCAGTGTGCTCACACGTCATATTTTCTTACTTACTATGACTCAGAACCCTTTTTCTAAATAACAACTATGAGAGAGAGAGAGAGAGAGAGAGAGAGAGAGAGAGAGAGAGAGGGGGGAGGGTAATTGAGTGGGTGCGGAGTGAGTGTGAGCCGCGGTGTGAGCATATAATGCAATTTAAGGAATAAGGAAAGTGAAGGAGGAGTAGGTAGGAGGGACAGATGAAAATTGTATAATTAATCAACTCTATTTCAGGCTGCATATACTTTACTGATTTACATTTTATTCATCGATAATACGGGTTGGGTCTATACTAATGCACATACTATATTTGACCATATTAGTTCTCAAATGAGCAACAGCTTGAGTTAGTGCCATGGATACAGGAATATCAACGTAGATTTAGAAATTTAGAATCTCAAGCGCCTTTACTGCCTCCCACAAATCCCTTTTTTATATACTACTAGGTTCTTGACCCCTGTGTCAAATCTACATTTATATACTACTACTATTGATTGTTGGGATATACACAATTTTGTGAATATTATTCCTATTAAAGGCCTAATTTCAGGGTAAAAGGGAAGCTTTAGTAGTATCTATACCACAAGTAGTAGGCTTTATGGTGTTCCTGGTGGCGTATCACCATGCAGTGACCCACTCCCCAGTGTGTAGGGCCTATAGTCATATTCATCATGGTCCCCCTCCCTGCTCTTCCCTCCACTCTCCCCATCCCTACCACCCAGCCTGTCCCTTATCCCCAACCTCCTCAACCCCACCCATCCACCCCAAGCCTGCAGCAGCCCCATGTGTCTGTGTGTACCTCGTCTTTCTCTGACTCACTGTTCCCACCACCACCACCCAGCCACCACCAGCACCACTAGAGTCGTGAAGCCTATGTGTGTAGCGGTGAGGTGCGGGACGGTGGTAGACAGTCACAGGACCCCCTCCCTCCTCCCTCCTACTCCTGCCCACCATGGCCGTCGCCGACACAGCCACCGCCGCTCCGCTACACTGCCGGTCTTTGCCGCCCCCAGTGCTGCCTTCCCGTCCTCCACCCCCTCCCTCCATCATTACTGCTGCTGCTGGAAAGGGGGGGGGGGGCACTTCCATAATAATAATAATAATAATAATAATAATAATAATAATAATAATAATAATAATAATAATAATAATAATAATAATAATAATAATAATAATAACAACGACGACGACGACGACGACGACAACAACAATAATAATAATAATAATAATAATATCAGTTATCATGTCTGTTTCTCTGGTTCTGGAATTCCCCCATGAAATCACCCCCCCCCCCCAAGAACGCTCCCCCCACCCACCCAAATCAGCCGTACTCAGAACAACTGTCGTAGCAGTGAAATAATTAGTGTTGACTGACAATGACACTGACCTGAGCCCCAAGGCCTGAGTACAAAGGGATGCAATACGACATAAAGGGGCACTATCATAAAGCCTATTGTAAGATAAACTCTTGAACACAAATCTGAGGAAAAGGGTCCAATCCCCTCCCCCCGTTGAAGGGATTAGGACATTAAAGTGACCTACTCTATGCCTAGCTGCCCGTATCTGACTTGATGTGTCTGACCCATGGCGAATCTATACACTGCAATTGGGAATATCTTGAATTAAAATTCATTAGTATCGTAGGATTGTGACCTTTATTTAAATCAATATGAGACCAGAGACTCTTAAGTGCCTTGAATAAAGTCACTGAGCATGAACCTTTATCAATATCGTGAACATGTATAGTGTACCTTGGGGACATGGAAAATGGGTATTTAACAAAATTGATAACAGGGACGTTCTTTTTAAACATCAACAAGGGATTATTGATATATGGGACATGGGGAATTCTTACTATCGACCTGGGGGTCAAGGGGACCCATGATAGCTTAAGTGATGCCAAATAAAAAGAATATATGCTTTTCTTCACAATTTCGGATGTAGAGTGCCCCCCCCCCCTCCATCGGTTCCTGCTGCTGCTGCTGTTGCCGGCTTATTAGGCGTACTGCCGGGTCCCGTGCTGCCTCCCGCCGTCTGGAACCGCCGCCCGCCCCGCACGTCCACCTCCTGCCTCCTCCTGCTAACCTCCTCCTGTGGGTCTAACCCTCACCCAAACCGTGCTATTTAACGCTCACCCTCACTGCTCACATACCACGGACACTACTAGAGCCCGAGTGGAGTGGCCGGAGAGAGAGGTGGAGTAGAGAGAGAGGAGCAGACAGAGAGCAGACGGAGAGAAGGAGACACAGACTGAAGCAGCAGGAGCGGCGCGCTAAGAACGCCGGGACATTATCATCAGCCAGAAGAGGAGGAGGAGGCAGTGGGCGCGTCCTGTTGGTGTGTGGGTTGTGCTGTTACAGGACAGGGAGTCTATACAGGACAGATACTCTAATACAGAACAAGAAGTCTACAGGAATCCACTATAAGGCAGCAGCATATAGAGGTGTGTGAAAATAAGCTACACACTCTATTAGTATTACAACAAAGGCTATATACTATAAGTAGTATAGCACAAAAAGGCCACAGCAGCTATATAATTATACTATATTAGTATTACCACTAAAGCTACTACTATATCATAATGGGGTGTCAGAGTTCTAAGGCGTTGGGTGAGGGGACCGGGATGTACGGTGATGGTGGCGGAAGTGGTAAGGTGACCGGAAGTAGGATGAGCGTCTACAAGCAGGACCCATCTGTTAACGGCGCTGGTACCCGCGTTACCTGGATACCCAATGACGTCAAGGAAGGACCAGCGAACGACGACGTGCAGACCATGGGCATGTCTGAGGCGTTTGCCGCTAATGCAGACAGCGGGGACTTCCTGTTTAACGCTGACGATAACTCAGACGCCTTTGATGCCGCCCATACATTCGCCGTGGTTCAACAGGTGCTCACCATCTACCGTCGGGCCCTGAAGCGCACCAAGCTTGCCAGGGGGCTGGCCTGGCAATGGGGTAACAAGTCCCCTATCAGCGTGCTCCCCCATGCAGGGGACATGAAGGAGGCATACTACAACCGGGATTACAAGGCCCTGGCCTTCTTCAGTTACCAAGATGGCGACAAGGGCACCATGTATACCTGCCGCTCATGGGACATCGTTGCTCATGAAACTGGCCATGCTATCTTGGATTCCCTGAAGCCCGGCTGGTTGAAGTCCACCAATGTTCAGACAGCGGCTATCCATGAGGCTTTCGCTGACGTGACGGCAATCTTTGCCCTGTTGGATCAGCTTGACATGTGTGAGTCCCTGATTACAGAGTGTAAGGGAGACATGCACAACAAGAGTGTCCTGGGGCAGATGGCTGAGGAGTTTGGATCAGATCTGGGGCGGAAGTTCGGCCTCCGTAACGCCAGCACGGAGCTAACCATCAAAGATGCATCAGCCGAGGTCAATGAATTGTCCCGCATGCTGACCACGGCCATGTATGATATCCTCGTAGGCATCTACGACGCCTCCAGGGACCTCAATAAGTATTCACCCGCAGATTCCCTCTTCCGTGCGGGCAAGAAGCTCTGCACCACCCTTCTCCTGGCCATCCTGGCCTGCCCTGAAGAAAACGCCTCCATCCGAGACCTAGCTGAGAAAATGATGGCCGTGGAACCAGCCTACAAGAGCATCATCAAGGAAGAGTTCAGCCGTCGCAATGTGTTCGCCAAGGACGGCAAGCCTAAGGAGTTCGAGGGAGACATTGCATGTAACGCCTGTGGCACATTGAAAGCAGTCACCAGCAAGGAGCTGGAAGAGGCCTTCATTGAGGCCCTCAAGGTGCATCTCCCTGAGCCTGAGGTGGAGAAGAAGCCTGAAGAGGAAGAGAAAGAGGCAGAACCCACCACAGAAGAGCCTAAAGCTAACGGAGAGGCAGCCAAGGAGAAGGAAGGAGATGCCAAGGAGGATGAGATTAAGGCTAATGAGGCTGACACAACAAAAGAGGCCCCCAAAGCTGAACCGGAGCAGATGGTCAACGGCAATGCCTCCCCTGA
The DNA here is from genome assembly GCA_949317995.1 of Acholoe squamosa. Taxonomy (NCBI): domain Eukaryota; kingdom Metazoa; phylum Annelida; class Polychaeta; order Phyllodocida; family Polynoidae; genus Acholoe; species Acholoe squamosa. The sequence continues at coordinate 71,405,271 of OX439038.1, forward strand.
GGAGGACAAGTCTGCCAAGGAAGAAAAACCAGCCGAGAAAATTGAGGAGGAGGAGGAGAAGAAGAAGGAGGAGGAGAAAAAGGAGGAGAAGCCTGCAGAGAATGGGGAAGTCAATGGGGAGGCAGATGCTAAAGAAGCTGCAGCACCGGAGGAGGTTAAGGTAGAAGAGAAGAAGGATTAGTGACGTCCAACAGAATGAAATATGAACTCATTGTACCAATGTCTGGGTATGCAAGCAGCAACCTGCTGACTCCCAGCTGGATTATATGTGACACACAGGCACCATCCACGCACATGTATCTCATGGCCTTTGTAGCATGGAGGCGAGCTGCTACGTTTTCTATATAAAGCATAAGAAACATGGAAATTCACCGGCAAAAAAATGAAAAGGCAGGATTATTCTGAGATGCTCATTAATTATTTACATACATGATGATATGGAGTGGTTGCATGTGGATTACTACTACTGCTACTATTACACACCAGTGCGTCTATCATTCCATCAAAAAGAGTGTCTAAAAGTGTAAAGAAATGAGTGCAAACCTGATGACTATTTAACATAGAGTGTTCACTTTATAACGTCTATACACCATTGTGGTGGCATATAACACGACCACACATTGTCAACTAACGACCAACGACACGGAACAAAATGCTGACTACTTCTCACTGTGAATTTTTGGTACATTTAGTATGATCCCCTTTGGATTTGATATAAGAAATATGGACAAAAAAGAATTTATAATTTTGTTATTTTTCTAATATTTTGAGAGCTCTGACACTTGGTGTCTACTTGGATAGTGTTTCTATGGTGAATTGGCAGTGCATCCTGGGATAGATTTATCTTAATGTGGCCTAAATGAAAAGGTCACTTACTGGAACCACGACTGCATTTTATATATATATATATGTACATGTGTATGTTAATACTGCTTTTTCTGTGTATATGTGCACGAGGAGGGAACATTATGATATATGTAGTAATTTTGACAAGTAAAGAAGGACAACTTCTTAGAAATAGGAAAAGGGAACTGTTGGATGTATCTACATACAACTTACCTCTAGGAAATCCATGGTATTTATACGTGTGTCGTCCTGTGAGAGCTGGCACGTGTAACCATTATTATACAGTATGGACATGTACTTTTAAACTAATTAAGGACTAAATGAGCTTGATGAGAAAGCCCTGATAATGACATTGTTTGAGGTGTCCAGGTATCCTGGCTCTTGGCCTAGTGTGGCTCTGATATAGCGTTGTTTTTATTATTGTTAAAGGCTGTATGCATCTTTATTCTACCCCAGAGTTGTAAGTGCCATAGGGATGACACACAGGACACTGATTCTCCCATACAGCAGGGCGAGGAAGGTTTCTGAGCCGCCCAACACATTTATACGCAATGCCTTTGGAACCGCAGCAAAGACAGGTGCTGTCACATACGGCAAGTTTATGAACTAAGAAGACAGTACAGACTCCTTACATAAGATTGAAGTGGTAAACCAGTAATGTTTACTTTGTAACAACTGAGGGGTAGAATGAATGTTTTTAAGGACTAACACGGTCAGGTTGTGCACCATATTGCCTTTGTAGATCAGATAGTCATACGTTCTAATGAAATATAGCAGCCATGTTGGCATTGATCTCTTTGGGTAATATGCTGCTTTTCCTGACATAAGTTTTTACTTTGAGGGCCACATAATACATTAATGTATCATGGCTAATTATAACCTTGATCAGTGGCGGATCCAGGATCTGCAAAAAGGAGGGGCGCAAACCCTATTTTTGAGCAAATTTTGGGGTCTTAATTAAGTATTAATTAAGCTCTTTATATGTACTGGGGAAAAGGGGGGCGTGCGCCCCTGCGCCCCCTCAAAATCCGCCACTGATGATGCATGACCGCAGCAGTGGCAAGGAATACCTTTTGCTGTATTCATGCATCATGCTAACCCTACGGGTGTTGATACATCGCAAAGGGTCGCTATGGTGCTGGCAAGTCTCTCACCAGCACTGCATCGATGCATCATATTGACAAAAAAAGCATGGTGTATATAAATATTATGCGGTCCTTAAAAGGTTAGTCAGTTTTGTGATTGTACACCATGTAGAGCTTGTATAGTGTTGTTCCTGTTGGACCAGTGTTTGGTTTGTGTATAAAGAGAGAAACCCCCTTTTTTGTATAATATAGCCACCAGGTGCTTGTGACAGTGCCATATATATATATATATGTGTATACATACACCAAACCAAGGACCATATATATATACAGAACAACTAAAGGCAGTTTCACAGACTACCCATAATGCAGCAGCAGCACAAGTAGAGAGAGTAGACACGGCGTTTAACTCGCCAACCAGCTCTAACCATTGGTGCTTCGCGCGTTATCTATACACATACACCAACACCATAATGTATAAATCTAACTAAAACTCTTGCCATTTTTCCACCCTTTTTCATTTTTTATGGAAAATTGATATTTTCCTAGATTTGAGTCTGGACGTTGTAAGCATTTTTATCGAGACGCTCCGACCCATTACATCCCTCTTTCCCGGGACTTGAAGACTGGTGATTTTAAGGTGCCATGTGGGCTTGCTGGCTGTCTTTGTGGTATATGTGGGTAAGGCATTTAGAGCAACAAGTGATTTATGATATGTATTCCTACTCTTTTGTATATTCAATGGATTTATATACATTGGTCATGGATATAACATGATATTTTCTGCTATTTTTGATGTGTTAACTGTCGGAGACAGGTATTTTCTTCCATATTGTTTTTAAGAAGAGCCTATTTTTGTCATTGGCACCGAGGATACCTTTATGTAATGAATTTGTTCACCCAGCAAGAGCGGAGTGTGTATGAAATGTATAAAATAATGATACATGTAGTTGTGAGATAAAGGTCTTTAGTGATTCTGAATAAATTATCGATATTGTAGAATTACAAACTTAATTTTGTTATGGTATGATCTTCATAAGCCCCTGTTACTGCTATGCCAAGACTTGCAATAACACTTTTTGCCCACATATTGCATAAAGTCAATGGCTAATTTACCACCTTGATGCAAAGATGTAGCCCTCACCATGAAACTCGTCAGGCCTACATTTATGCATCATATGTTAACACAGCTTCAACTTCAATGAGTGCTCTTGTAGATGACCTCATCAATCATTAATCTTGAACTAGACACTTATAGGAGTAGTTCCCGGGGATAGCTCAAACCAAGATAACATCCTTCAAGATTTAATATAAATTAAAAGAAAAACAAACAGAAAAAACGGTGATACTGTCCATATTCGAAGAACTTCTCACACCAGGCCATAAATATAAAAAAGATGGGTTTTTTTGGTTGTTTTTTTTTCTAAATGAAACTTAGAAAAGAAACTTTTGAAAATACCATTCTATCCATTGCAAGGTCAATCTTAGAGCAAATGACTCATTTTTGTCTTCCAAAGAAACTATTGTCTCTCAGCATCTTCCAAAGTTTGGGGGTCTAAACATATATTCTGACCCTCCCCCATGTCTAAAATTTGGGGAGCATTCCTATTCCGAAACTCCTGCATTATAAAGGCCCATGGGATTATCAACAATCAGTGTAAAACGCTAGAAGGCAGAGGGATAAAATAAGAAAATGCTTTATGCGAAAATGATTTCAGCAAACCTACAAGGAATATGGCACCATATCATCTCCCCATGGCTGTAGAAATCAAACTTGTATGCAAGGAAAAAGGCAACCCTCTATTGATGATGCCTTATTTTGTTAGTCTTTCTATTGAATAGAAATATGCTGGCATACTCAGGGCATACTCAGGGAATGCAGCAGGCTTCTCAGATGCAGCCTATGACGTCACAAGAGACCAAATGCACCCCAGTGGTGACTGTAAAGTATGCGCGCCAACTTAATTTGAGTCAGTCTCCATGCAGAGTTTGTGGATAGAAGGGTAGAAAGGTGTGAGTCACTCTAGTCCCCTGTCTGCTTTGAACCCATTGGGTTTGGTGCTGACTGTAAAGTCCCCACTCTGCTTTGAGCCTACTGTCAAGCAATGGGCACCAATATGGTGGCCCTCAGACTGACGGAACCTATCATTCTCCTACCCGATTTCTAGATCCAGTTCTGGCCTTTGCTGTGAAGTACAGCCCATCTCTAGATTAATGCTAATAATATATGTCTATGAATAGTGCTGGCATATTTCTTTTTATTAGTAGTACTAAATAGGCCCACTGCGTTATCTTAAATAATATAATCATGTTAGAAACTTTACTTATGCAATTGCATCCGCAGGCACAACTAGGCTACTTCCCTCTTTTTAGTCCATAAACTGACCTTGAAGCACAAAACAGGGCATTAATGCTTAATACCAATACTTACAGGGCCAAAATAAGAGTTTATTTCATGTAACCAAACGCTACCAAGCAAAACAGGGCCAACCTTATTTTATTTTCTTCAATTTTGTAGAAAACAAATTTATAGTCTTTGGTCATTTTACTGTCCCGTGTATTACTGCCGGATGTCCCGCCTATTTCTGGCATTAAAGATATGTATAAAACAAAAAAAGGTCCGACCTCCTATACCTAATATTTTTCAGCATGTTACCTGAAACACACAACTTTTTGTTCTAGATCTAGGCCTAACTGGTGTTATGCATGACTGGTAGGGCCTGTAAATAACTCATCAAACTAGATTCATACATCTTAATTGTGACCCTGTGGGATCGATACAGTAGGCCTGATGCACTAATGGAGTTAAGTATAGCTCTATCAATCACCCCCCCCCCCTTTACACACACACCTTTATCCTGCTTCAGTTCAGAACCACCCAACGCTATATGCACCCCCACGTGAGTACGTGAGGGCACATATGATGAGTCACAGTCTAAACAGAGATGTAAGGGGTGAAGCTACTTGGAAGTTACAGGTTACCTGAGATCATTCAGCATAATTTTGCAAAGTTGGGTGCACCCGTGCAATTGATCTAGACATTCATGCAGGCTAAGTAATATAACATGCTATAAGTCATAGCGTACCTTAAGGGCTGGTGTTTTTTGTTGTTGTTTTGCACAAGCGAAGGGGTAGGGGTGTAAGATCTCAAGCAGGTGTACTACAACAACAAAATTCTAAATCTTCTCCCCATAGGAGACAACCGCCATCCCCACCCTCTGAAGAAATTGAAAATTGAATTGATACAGGTCATTTCATGCATTATTAGACAAGTGAATGTTTTATTCTCTGAAGTATTTTTTGTGTGATTTGTATTTGCCCCCCTCTCACCTTCCCCATAGTTGTTACACCCAAAATAGCCTTAGACCCCTAACCCCAACCCCAACTCCAACCTTGACATAAAAATGGTCGTTGCCTTATTTGGTTAGATAACCCATAGTTTGTATCAGTGAGAAGTCCGTCCCCTCGGGACCAGGCGGGGTGACACACAGAATGTTTCACTTGCTGCGTCTGGTCGCCTAGCAACACCATTAGTGATGTAAAAACAACAAAATGAATCACCGGCAGAAAACCGCACCCACCGCGGGGCTGCAGTGCCACACTCACTATCACGTGCACATCCAATGGACACCACACAAAGTAGATCAACTTTTTGATTAGTATTTTTATTCATCTATTTTTTTCACGAGGTCAATCTTTTAACCATTTAAAATCCAACCAACACCAAGTTTATCCCTACATTCTCTTGTCATCATAATGTACCAATGTACCAAAGCTCCTGGAAATGCAGCCCTGGAGTAAACCCCGCCCATTGCTGCATTAGTGCATCATATTGACCTGCCAGGAGTGCATCAGCCCAATACGGCCAGCATGATGCATCTATGATTATGTTGTACTGTGGGATTAATTGCCAAGGCTGCATTCCTGTATCGTGACAACTAAAGGCCACAATGACATTTATGCACTATTTGGCCCTTAACTGATTAATTAGTTTTTCATGAGGTTGGCGTTATCGTTTGATAAATGTAGAGTAGGCATGGCAGGGTCATGTAGGTTTTATGTGTTGATGGAAGCTTAGGTATGGCTATGAGCTTGAGGGAACGATCATCTTTTAACAACGGGGGTGGGGGAGTGATTGAAATTCGCAGTCACACAAAAGCTTTCACTGCCACCCCTTTGAACAATTTATATATATATATATATATTTATATATATATATATATATATATATATGTGTGTGTGTATATATATATATATATATATATATATATATATATATATATATATATATATATATATACATTTGTTCTCTCCTATTTATTAATTATCTCTCAACCCAATCCATGACCACTCTCCACTCTTGATTAGAAGATATTTGATAGACTCTAAAATAAAAAAAAAACTCTTGTCACTATTATACTTACACATAATGGTGTAGCAAAAAAAAGGCAGGAAATATATGTGAAGTTAATGGCTGCAACATCTTTTATGGTTTACGTATAGACAACATTCCAATGTTAAATGGTATTTAGTCCAATGTAAATATACCACTGTGAACGGTATGGGCCACAGTGATGTCAAGTACTTTCAAAGTGGTAACGAGATTCAACCTCTTGGTTTCGATCTTTTAGGAACCTGGGAACTACGTTAGAAGTGTAGGCCTACATATAGGGATATAAAAAGGGGCATACATATATACATTTGAGAACTTTCGCTTTTATGGATACTATGCATGCCTTTATATGAATAACGTAACAAATCATAGTTGATGCATTATAAAACATAATGCGCCTCTATAGAAATTGTTATCAAACTCCTGAATAGTATAAGCAATTGAATAGCCACTTGATCTTGTTGGTTTAACTACAGGTTTAGTCGTATAAATAGAACAGCACACCGAGATAACACAACCTCCCCACATTTCCCACTCTCAATATTCACTGGCAACTCTGTCTAAAGCTCAGCTGCTGACAGAAATGGCTAAAACATAGCCAGGATCGTGACTCTAGGTACAAATAGGTCGATGGGGTTGGAAATAGCTGCAAAAACCTTCAGCAATCTCACACTCACACTCCATCTTTGTCTTCTTTTCTCTCGCCTTCCCCGTCTCTCTGCCTAACTATTTCCCACACTAGGCCTTCCCTCATCCATCTTCTGTTGATTCAAGAATCATTTGCTGGATTCTTATAACTTTTACCTCAGGAAATGTTGAAGTATGCCTCACTGAATTGACTCTGGAAGGTATGCACCATAAAAAAGAACACTTCTATTCTGTGGACGGCAGACGGGAATGATTTTGATGAGATTACCTATGGCCTACATGGATAGTAGAAGTGAAACGTCAGCTAATACCCATAGTCCACTAGGCCTATATCTATCATTCGCGCCATAGAACCTAAGTGGACTTTGGGTTTTAGGGCCCAATTGGCCACTGGGTTAACAATCTATCCATTATTCTGATCGCGGGGGATTGTTGAGGCACTGCGAATTTACTAAATCGCTTTAGGCGATCATAATCCCTGATTTCGACCCCAACCCCAAAGCTTCAGTAAATTTCCCTACCCCTTGAAATTCCATTTCATTTTCACAGCGCTGTTCCAGCCCACTCCACCATTACAGTTGAAAAATGTCGGACCCGCCTCATTTCTGTGAGAATAAACCATATGGGGCGGGTATGCGAGACTTCAATAAAGATAGACACATGTATAGAACCTGTCAGCTTTTCCCAGTACACACATATGTATTCACGTATCATTTCCCATCAATGGACCTGGGGGACACTGACGAACCAGACGCTCTGTCTTTGATAGCTTAAAGCATATCGCGACCCATGAAAACCTACACAGATGCTTTTATGTTTTATTTCCAAGTGTATGATATTCGGCAGTTTGGATCTAGGGACAAATTGACGGTACGTAGTTTATGGGAGACCTATATATAGTCTTAGGGGAAGAAAGGTAGGGAAAGAGGTGAGAGGCGGGAGAGATATAGAGATAGATGGGTAGAAAATGTAAATATCAAGAGAAGAGGGCCAATTCAGTGTGATGTATAATAATGTTGATAAATGAGGGTGTGTGTAGAGGAGCGAGCGGTGGCGCTCTGGACACCATGTAGAGGGAAATCATTTTTCAATGTAGATTATGCAGGGTTTGCCCTCTTACAGTCAGCAGCTAAAGGAAATACAATAGCCAATTTTCCAAATCCTTGATTCGTCACTGAAACCCGCAGGGGATGCGCGGTGTGTCGGATTCCATTTAATGCTTGTACAAGTTGGAGGCTGAATAAAGGCAAACCCATATAACAGCGTCTCCTGAGAATATCGACAATTTTTCTATACTACTTACTGCTGTATTTGTAGGCCACAATGCATTCGTGAATACGCAAGTTCTGACTCCAATTCACCAATGCTGAACAAGACCAGTACAGATTAGCTATTTTACCAGTATCACCACTTGAATTACGATCCAATCGATCGTTTAGCACTGGCCGATGACCACATTTCAATGAGAGACGACGGAAATATGCAGATGGCAAACACTGCATGGGGACTAAAACAACCTTATTTACACTCGGGCTGCGTCTATAGGTCGGTCCTGGCAATCATTAACGCACTGAATGTAAGGGCCACATAGTGCTTTATTGCATGTAGTACCCTGTGGACGTGATGCATGCATTCTGGTATGGAGAGTCTGTTGGGCCTGCCTTGGTACATCATACCCTATGGGGTTGATACTCCCTAAAATGGTTGGAATGATTCATGAATACAACAGTAGGTAGTAAATGGAGGCCATTTCTCAACAAACTATGGCTGCCCTCTCCAAGTTGGACCGAAATTCCCAGAGGAATATCATTAAGATTTCAAGTCGTAGGGCTGTTTGTGATAACAGTGCATTAATAAATTACCCCCGTGAGATTTAACTCACCAGAGTGGCATTTGTGTATCATTTTGACAAATGGATTATATGCAGGGGCAGCGTAATTCATTAATGAAGTATACAGGCATTAAAGTGTTAACACATTGAATGTAATCGTGGGCAGGCTAATATTTGCCGCTCAATGTAAAGCCAGCACACACACTGGCAGGGGGAGGAGGAGGGAGGAGAGGAGGGTTTAATTTCAAATCTGAAAGGGACGCTTATAGATCACATTTCTATGGTTGCAGTCTGCGTGAGGCGACAGAATAAAAGCTGACGTTTCCCCTGGGCTGGATGACATCGCTGTAAGCTCTCACTATTCCCTCCTCTCTCAATGACCCCTCCTCAAAGCCCCTGCCTTCTCTGTCTCCCTGCTGACCTCTTCTCCCTCTTTTCTCATCTCACACTCTCTTACAATAATCCTTTTCCTCACCCCCTCCCTCCCTCCCTCCGCGCCTTCTCTCCGCGTAAGACAATTGTAGTATATTAAAAAAGAGCAATATTCCTATGGCAGGAGACGCGCCCTATAGGTTCATTATACTAGTCTGGGCAGCGCCTGGTGAGCTGCAGCTTTAATGCTAATACGCTATATATATATATATATATATATATATATATATATATATATATATATATATATATATATATATATATATATATCCGGGGGACGCGCCCTGGAGGTTTATATAGACTGGTTGATGGATGGCGAGCTAGACAACGAATTTCCGTCTCCCCTTTTTCCTTCTCACCTCTCTCTCTCTCTCTCTCTCTCTCTCTCTCTCTCTCTCTCTCTCTCTCTCTCTCTCTGCAAACAGGATAGAAACGACGAGAATCCCAGAAGATGCCACCCTCACTCCCTCCTCCATCCCTCTAGGTGTAGGAATAGAGTAGTGGTGTTTAGCTTACGTAAGTAGTATAAAAAAGGGCAATATTTTCAGGCGGCGCGCCCTGTAAGGTAGACCGTGTGATGGATGATGGGTAGTGCTCATATATCAGAATCAGCCTAATATAAGCCTCCCCCTTCTACTTCACTGTTTTAAGATGAACGCCACCATAACCCCGTTTCCTCCTTTCACTCCCCCATTACCCATGGTGATCTTACTACTTGGCTCCTGATCTCCTTTAGACATTTTCCTTTCTGACCTTGTCTTCATTCCATGCTTATACATATGGCATCTTGTAATTGAGGCCCTATCCTACTTTGCCATGCTTTCCATTATTTTGTACCATGATCTACCTTGACACGTAAGTATCGTAATGCCCAAGTATAACGCACGGCATATAATAAATACACGAAGATGGCCCCTTAATGCGCCCCAGGCGGGGCCCCAGTAATCTGTCTGACGTCAGCGTGCGCCTAAAAGGCGAGGATATTATACCAAAGAAAAGTGCTAAAATCAGGTCTCCGGAGTGCCTTATAGTTTTCCCCATATGCGAAATGCGCCATATACGTGAGGTATTCGGTGTTGGTGTATTAGTTGTATTTAGACTATTCCACTATTCCCACTTCTCCTACACAGTACCGGCGGCCATGCCGGCTGTATGGCTGCTATAGTGGTGGGAGCGGGTAGAGCTGCTAGTAGCAGGGCAGGTCGGTTAGATATGGCTCATAACGCCGGCAACCAGTAGATGATGAAGAGGACGCTGCGTCTGTGACGGCGCAGCCACCCTCCACCCGAGGGCACTCCGATCGTGTATAATCGGCGTTATCGGGACTCGTGCACAACGAGGCAGGCAGGGCTTCAGCTGATAAGCCACAGCTGACACTCACCCCCCCTCCCCCCCCCCCACACACACTCAGTCCGGTCCCTGCTGATCCTTACCCCTCCCCGCCAGCTGTATGCTAGCCCTTTTCGTATCGAACGACCTCAACTTATTCAGTCTCTCACAACCCACTCCCACACTCCCTCACTCATTCACTCACTCACTCACTCACTCACTCATCCACTCACTATCCGCTCATTTTAATCACTCGCTACTATCCGCTCACTTACAACTCACTTATTCACTCAGTCACTTAGTCACTCACTCACTTACTCACTCACTTCAAGGAGAGAGGCCCAACCCCCACAAAGACCCCCTGTGTAAATGCTGAAGATTTGGCAAAAAAAAAAAGGTGTGTTTCGAAGTTACATGAGCTTAAATGGTAGGGTCGGTAGGTCGGATTTTTTTTTTTGATTTTTTTTTTTTTTTTTGGGGGGGGGACTTTCCTTTATTTTCCTTTATCTAGGAGTGGTCTTCCTCCTGTCCAATATAGACATGTTATATGTCAATGGAAACATAATTTCAAGGCGAATTTGAGAGGTTATGTGGAAACAATAATCGCACAATATATGTATACTAAGGGAGTGGTCATTATTAATCAACAGGGGGGATGTGGGTGGTGGGTTTTAGCGAATTTCGTGAATTTTCGCGCCTCTCTCTCTGAAATTTGTACGCCCCCCACTCAAACCCACCACCCCCTGTAAATAATGACCACTCCCTAAGGGCCAACCGCTAAGAACTAATTTTGTAAGATGATCCATGGAATGACACATCACGATGGGTATTTGAATTGCTCGAATTTAGATTTGGGGGGGGGGGTCAAACCTCAGAGTGTACACTCAATCTCGAGGCATGCTTTTATGATTTTTTTTGGCCCTCCTACACCCACTTTTTCTCATAAATACACTTTTTTTGCCTTTCCAAATGTTGGGTATTGTATAATGTGAAGGTAGAGGCTATTGCTAGGATCCTGGCTGAGATGCAATTAAAAAGAATGTGACTGGGATGGGCAGCATAGATCTATCTCCCTAAAGAAATCAAGTATTATGATATGCCAACGTGCCAGTGTGTGAGATCATTGGAGCGCCATTGAATTGATTAAATTCCAGACTATTTTTTGGCCTTCCTTCCATGGCCACCACGTTCTTCCCCATCAGTGCTGTCCCAGATGCACTGTATCCTATAGAGCTCGCCCTGCCTCTAGTCCAGTCTCAGACATCAAGCATGCTAACAGCAGTCAGAGGTCTTACCTGTTAAACTCTCAGCAGCTGTTCTGTTCTACTCGCTTTTTACCTACCCAACACATTGTAACCCGAACTGGCCAATCAGAGGCCTATGTGCCTCATTTGATATGCTCTAAGAAACAGAGCAAGATGGCGTCGCAAAACTTCAGGCGTTTCAGATTACATGAGTCTATCTTTTGGCAGTTTTTTGGGGAAAGATATAGATTCTTGGGTAATTGTCTAGGCTATATCTTCACCGATGACACACAGCAGTGACCTACGATTCTCGGTATATTTGGGAAGAAGTTGGCCAATATTATGTTTTCCCTTAAGCAGAATACCTTCTGAGGTTCCTCAAGACAGACAAAGACGTCAATCTTGAGTAGGTAGTAAAGTATCTGATATTCAATGAGGTTATACCCTCTATAGAGGTGTGTGTGTGTGTGTGTGTGTGTGTGTGTGTGTGTGTGTGTGTGTGTGTGTGTGCGCTGGGGCGGATTTTGGTTGAATTACAAATCCGAATTCATTTCACATTTCTCACTGTTTAGTAAAGCCCCCTTCCTGATAAAGAGTAGCCCCAAATTGTAGTGGAAGGGGTCGATTTTATCAGTGAGAATTCATTTAACCAGATAATTCTGTCCCTGTCCTTTCTATACCCATGTTACCTGAATCTACCTGCCCCTTCCCCTCCTCACCTTGACCACTAACTAGCACATCTCCTCTAACAAGTCTACCCTCTAAACACTGACTGAATCAGCCACACAGACCCACACACCCACAGGCACACAGGCGCACAGGCAACCGTTGCCAGTAGCAACAGGGTGTCATGACGGATGATAGGTCGGGTCCCAGTGCCAGCAGAGGAGCTGTAGCTGTACGTGTGTACGTGTAGCTGTGACTCTACATGATGTTATCTACAATAAGCAGATAACACAGAGATAAAAACACAAGATAAAAACATGCACACTGTGTGAATATACACATACGGGAATTTCATTTATTCCCTGTACGCCTGATGTGTCATTATTGATGAATAATGTGGCAGACACGGGAATGTATGATAAATGTGGTGACTCAGTAGGATAGTGGGCAATTGGGTAAAACACTGGAGGCTGTTGGCGTTGCGAAAGGATTGGGAAATTCATTCTCACAGTAGCTAATACATCTTCCAGTTCTCCCTGCTGATTCTCCACAAAGAGAGACAAATTCCTACCTTTTACTCTAATGGAATTCACTTTTTTCTGAATTAGACTGCATTGTGAAAAGTTGGGGACACTGGTTCCAGGATGCTTCCCATAGTGGTTAGACCAGGGAATTGGGGGAAGGAACTAGCCAGGAATAAGTTCTCAATTGGGAAGCATTCATCAATTCCCAACCACTTCTAGGACCAATTACCTTTTGGCAACCCAACAGGGAATTGATTCCCTGAAGTCAGTCACTTCCGTTTTGGGAATAGCACCTCCGACAGAACCGTATCCAAATCTTTTCGCAACGGCCTCCTGAGCAAGTAGGTTAGAAAATAGTGAGGTTGCGCTAGTGTTGACTGTAACATGTCCTACTTAAGGACTGTCTGTGGCTGACGCCATTCCTTGGTAGGTTTTTCACCCTTCAGGTATCCAGAGTGCAGACTGTGCACAAGGATACCAGCAGCAAGGTTTTAAAACAAAAATGGCAGCCCTCCTTGTACCCCATGCAGACCTTGCCTCTGTATTATTGCCTGTTGATCTATCACTAGGTTAAATTATGATTCCATTTTTGGAATAGTTATAGATAAGGACCTATTCTTATCATACTGTTCATTAGGCCCAATTCAATCTCTGAATATATCGGCTGGCTCTTCTTGCCATTTCTGGTATATTTGACCCAGTTAAGACAAGTTTGCAGTCCCAACAAGGCACGCAAAAGAGTCAAGCGCTAGTGAGTAAGTTGGCATGTGAGTGAGTGAATGGATGATCTAGTGTGTTGGTGAGGGGGTAGGTAGATCGGCCAGTTGAATCTAAAAATGAGCAAATGAGTGGGTGGGTGAATGGGGGAGTGTATTCGTGAATAGGTGAGTGAGGGAGTAAATCAATGGATAAATAAGTAGGACTTTGGTGAGTAAGGGAGTGAGTGAGGCAGTGTGAGTAAAGGTAAATGAGTAAATATATTAAAACTGAGTAGGCTAATGCAACAGCACTAGTAGGATGCTGCATGAGTGAGTGATTGTGTGACTGAATGATAGTCTGATCAAACAAGGGACCGAGAACCCAAAAGACCATCTCTGAAAGGCCTTTTAATTTAAGAAAAGGCACAGAAATAATATTTGATAGGGATTACACATCAAGATGGCAATATAATTTCATAACGATGACAGGAGAGGGCCCAAAGTACAAAAGAAACGTGGATAAATGTGATTGACCTTTGTGTGAAACCAGCTGCATTTCCATATCAAGCTTACACAACCGTCTCCGGCATGAGCAGCATTTGGATCATTCTCACGACTTTGGCTCATATAGATGCATCACTAAACGACTATAATTTTATTATATAACTCTCCGACGTCACCCTATTTGGTGAAGAATAAATATCTCAATGTTGTCCAGCATTTTCTGTCCGTTGCTTAATAATATAAATTTCATACTTAACAAAGCATTTGAGCTTATACTCCAGAAAGGGTTTGTCAGATCTTGGACGAACTTGGGAGAATCGACCATTTGGCTTGTCATGTCAGCTGTGAGGGAGGTGTCTCCTCAGCTTTCTGTGAGAGAATGTGATGAAATAGTTATTTTTGTACGATCAGAAAACAGAGGGTGAATACCTCTGGTGAGGACGAAATAAAGTGTGCTCCATATTATCCGACCCTATACCTGGCAACAGAAGGCCTCTGGGCATCTTCCTGAAATTTGAAAAAAAGGATAAACCTTAAACTTATAGGATCATCTAGGAAGAGAATCTTTCTTATAGTCTGAGTGATTGCCATGACTTGTGTGTTGTTTCTGTTGCACACGAGCAGAGTCCTGGGGCTTAAATGAAAGGAATTTCGACCTACCTACACTAGACCTTCAAGACCATAATATTATGTTCTCTATATGTCTACTATCCTTACACCTTAGCTACAACTCAAAAGATTAATCTGCAGAGTTTCACAATGAGGACAAGGAGGTTGTTGTTCAGCTGGTGGCGTGCCTGAAGTAGAGCACTGAGTGCATTATTTGTGTATTCACCAATCCCAGGCCATAATGCTATCAATCTTAAATCCACTTCTACACGTTTGAATGCTGCCCCCTCCAGGTACTCTTGTCCCGTGTCAGTGGGAGTAAAAACCAAAGTCATTATCACAGAATAGGGCCAAGGGGTGAAACAAAAAGTAGCGTACATACAACATTTTATCAGTCAGGTTCACTGCTTCTATAAACAGGCCGTACACGGTGTATGTCTATCTATCAGTGTCATCATTGAGAATATTCTACACAAACTTAGCTTACATACATTCAACACAAGCTGAGCTGATGGAGCTATCAGACATTTCGAGTATGTCTCAACAATGTGGGTTGTGTACATACTATATGATGAACAACCACTGGACAAAGTTCAAATTACTTATTGCTTGTTTTATTTTCTCATTAGAGTGACGAAATAATAAAGTCCTATGCTTAATATGGCTTTAAATATCAAATAGAATGAAGATATATTTTCATAATGGTTTCTGGCGACCTGACCCATATATCTTACAGACGTTCATAGGTTCCTTTAATAGTATTAGAACAACATGTTATGTCGCAATACTTTATAAATATATAAGGTGCACCTCGCATATGAGGCACGTCCGAATTCATACCAGAACTATATAAGGCCCATCAGGGATCACCTTTTGGTCATTATGAGACTGTTCTATGCATAATGAGAACCAAATGACATCGTGTATTAAAGCATGACACAGCCCTTTGAGAGTTTTCATTGTGCAGCTGTTGAGTTATAGATATCATGTCTCTGAGGAGATTCATTTAATTGTCTCTAAACGAAGCAGATTATCCCAATCATGTCAGTCAGTTATGCTAGTGTGTCTGGTTATGTGGCCATGTTTAAGTGGATCCTCTAAGGGGAACGTTCACAAACTGTAATTGTCTAGCTGTGCCATGCTAGTTTATCTTTGAGGCTAGCGAGGCGATAAATTTGTATAGGGAAGTCTTCAAAAGGAGCGATATAGATTGTATTAAAGGGATCGGGGCCGGGGTCTGGAGAACTGCTATATTGAACAAAGCTTAAAAGTTATGAACACATCGCAAATTTTAGGGCCGTTTGCGACCGTCTCCCATTTCCCCACTGACCCTTAAGGAGAATAGGATGAACCCACTGAACAAGATCTCGAGAATTCCCCAGGAATTTCCCGAGTCCCGACTTGTGAATACAACAAGAATATCGAATGTGATTTTCCCCGGAAATTTGGACACTCCATATCATCTTACACTCGAGAATTTCTCGGGAAAGACTCGGGATATTCCCAGGAAAGACTCGGGATATTCCCAGGAACTGGAAATGTTTTTTTTTTCTCGAGTATAAGATGTTCTGGCGTGTCCAAATCTCCAGGGAAAATCACGTTCTCCTTGCCCAAGTTGTGAACGTTTCCAACTTAAGTCCTGTTCAGAGGCCCTTAGAAATGAATATGGTCGCTCTGGGATCGAGCACACCATAGTCACAGTGAATAGGCCCCAGGAGAACTAGAGAAGTAGACCAACTTCACACCTCGGCCACTTCTCTGCACATCGTCTAACCCTTTAAGGCCTACATAGTGCATCGTGTCGTTTGTTATCATGGTAAGTCAATGTAGCACCGGTGAGAAACTCCAAATAAAAGTGCTTAATCCATGTACCCCATTTCCCATGTATACGGGATTGAAACACTCCTGAAGGCGTTGTATGATGCCCCAAGGGCTTCATCGGTGCATCATGGAGAGGAAGGAACAGGGACCTGTAGGCACAACACGACCTTTACTGTGCTAAAGGTCACGGTGTCCCAGCGTAATTGGCGCCATTTTTATTCCAAGCAATCTGCATTTTGACACACATTCGCCCCCCAAGATTCAAAGTACCAGAAAGAAGATGATATTTCAATTAGGTTAAATTCAAACCAAAGCAACCGAATAATGCTAATGTCAGCTTTTTATCTGAAATTCATTCTAGATAGGTCTTTATGCGGGATGTCTACTCATGACTATTGAGTAGACCTGTCTTGGCCTGGATGAACACTTTGGGATAAGCACGATGTCTACAGTGAGATTCATGTTGGTTTATTAATGCACCACTGCACAAACTCGTAGCACTGTAGTAGTGCATTTTGTAAACTCTGTGAAAGTGCACCCTGTATAAGGCTTTCCTGGGTGGCGTTTCTTAATAGCCAACTAGAGGTTCAAGTCTCTACTAGAGGTGATTTGCATTTCTAGTAGACAAATGTGGGTGAATAGTAGGACCCCACCCTTAGTACAAAGATGATAGTTGGAGCCTCTAGTAAAGTTAAAACTTACCCATTTCATAATGTAATAGTAGGGGTAAATAGTACAACATTGTACTATATACTTTTCCATTTAACCTCTAGTAAGTGCCCTACAACTGCACTTAGCTGAGACACCCTCAGAGGTAATCTCAATCTCCTGTAATGTGTCTTTATCCCTCCCAAGTGCATGTCTATGTATTTCATCAACATTGTTTGTAAGAATCGTTCTTTAAAATATGAAATTCGATGTGATGCATCCTATTTTCAGAAGGTAATTCCATCGTTGAAAATAACTATAACTAGCATAAATATAATGCAGTTATAGGTAACTGTGTGTGATAGTAGAGTTCCTTGATTATTAGCAAGTTATCAATATATTATCTATCAAATATAGATCATACTTCTTATAATATAATCTCTATTTTTTGGAAACCAAGGAAAACTGGATAAATCAAATTTGACTGCATTATTATCACCTGCTCGTGTAGTGGCGCAGTCAGTAAACACTTTTTGTAAAAAAAAAATTAAATAAAGGCTTTGTTGCATAAGTACCTTTGGTGCCATCCAGCATTTTATATGGACTCATTATTATTCTAGGATTGGGTACAATCACGGACGTGGACTGGTTACCAGGTTGAATCTGTGTAGGTGTTATCCATATAGTAAGGTTGAGAAAGTAAAGGAATGGTGCTGCCCTCTGCCAGCTCTATTTGCTATGTATAGACCTTGATTATGGAGGTGAGGGGTACACACCTTTCTTTCGAATGTTCTTACTATGGCTGGATCACCTGTACTATTCACTTCTGTATGATCTACTTAGTAGCCTACTGCAGGTAAAAGATTACCAGCAAATAGTAGTGTCTCTTACTAGAGGTATAAAAAGTGATCTGTACTATTGCTCATTGTGAAATGGTCATGCCTACTATAGGTGTGACCTCTGGTACAGTAACCTATAGTAGGGACATCACCATAGACTGAATAGTACGTTATTAAGAAATGACTCCCAGGTGTATGTATAAAACCCCACTAGGCTGCTTTCATGCATTACGACAGTTGAGGCGCTCTACTGCCATTAGAGATGCACTAAGTAAACAGGCACTTACACAGTCTACATGTTGATGAAGTACGTAATTGTGCCTTCCTAGGTTAGTAGCCTACTGAAAAAAAGAGATAACAAAATGAACTAAAAAATAATTGGGGAAAAACGCACAGAAGGTTAAGTAGTCATTGTATACAAGAGGATGGTACCCTCTTAACTTTGAAATATTAACCTTGTACCCTCACTCACATCTGCAGTCGTGGCCTGACTATAACAATGAGATGTGGATATATATATATATATATATATATATATATATATATATATATATATATATATATATATATATTCATTTATAATTAATAATTATAAATTTCTAATAACTGGCCTTATATATATATATATATATATATATATATATATATATATATATATATATATATATATATATATGCGTACTGTGAGGTTTTGGAGATGTGATTTTTGTTGTGATTCTCTGTTAATGAGGTAACTGTTGTCATCCACTTTTGGATCCCTGTTGTATAGTAGTTGTGACAAAATCGCCAATATGCGGACTAAAAACTTGATTTATTGTAAATAATTTCTCAAGCTCTAATCTGTGTTTATTTCTTAATTTTGTTATCTCTATCTTGGCATTTTTTTCCTTTTTGTCCATGTGTGTCCTGCCATGTTATGTCTATGTTATGTCCTGTGTAGTCATAATTCATCATCATAATGTATGTAAATTATTTTTACTCCTTATCTAATTGGGATTCATTAGCCTGTAATTCAAATTCTATAGTTACAAAAATTCGAGACACTGTAATAGTGCATTATATTGAGCTTGCTTGGAAACGATTTGTGTTACAATTGAACTTGATTTAATAATTGTATTTAAATTTTCCACTTATTTCATTTGTGAGACGTACAATAAACTTCTTTTCAAACTCAAAAAAAACAACTCAGCCGAGTACTGGGGAAAATTTGATTAAGTATAGTGAGGAGGCGTTGGTGAGGCATTAGTTTTATCCTCAATTCAAATTCTATAGTTACAAAAATTCGAGACACTGTAATAGTGCATTATATTGAGCTTGCTTGGAAACGATTTGTGTTACAATTGAACTTGATTTAATAATTGTATTTAAATTTTCCACTTATTTCATTTGTGAGACGTACAATAAACTTCTTTTCAAACTCAAAAAAAAACTCAGCCGAGTACTGGGGAAAATTTGATTAAGTATAGTGAGGAGGCGTTGGTGAGGCATTAGTTTTATCCTCTCCTAATGTGAAAGTCACCTAGCAGTGACACAGAAACAGTGTCCCTGGGTTCCAGGACGTTGTGCTCCAAAACGTAGGTGGAGCAGGATAAGATGAAAATTGTATTGTTGTTTTTTATATACAAACAACATACATTAGGAGATTCGCAAGGTGTTGATATTCCAAGTGTATGGATTTATTTGCAGGGCATTGGCGTTGGGTCTGAGTTCTAGTCTGTTATTTATTTGGAGAAGGGCAACTCTTCGTCGAAAACCTCTCTGAACCATTTCCTATTGAATTTAGTAATCCCAAATTGAAATTGAAACTGCCAACGGCTGTGGCAAGCGATATGTTCACCCCCTGATATCAGAGTTTCTTTATTTGATATCACAGTTTTTGTCACTGATATCACAAGTTTAGGATTCGGTATCAGAGTTATTCTAGGAAAACCCCTGTTTCAGGCTAATAATGTGGTTTAGACCAGAAATTGGGGGTTAATTGACTGATATTCCAGGTAATCAGAGCAATCCATTCATTATTCTTCATGTTATGTGAACTCCAGTATCGGGCCAAAACAGCAGTTTCTCAAAACCTTTGATATCACAGTTTTTTAACTCTGATATCAATATTTATAGCTGTGCTATCATAGATTTTACCTTTGATATCAAAGTTTTTAGATGTGATATTGATGTTTTAATTATGATAACAGAGTTATATACATTGATCTCGGAGTTATTAATTGTGATATCAAAGTTTAAAATTATGATATCGAAGTTTCTGATAAACTCATGTTTCACCCTGATACTGGAGTTTACAGAATATGGAAGATAACAGAAGATAATCAACACAAAGGCTTATTTTCTATTTATAAAATGAAAAAGAAGGTGGGGAAATGAATGTATCACAATATCAGTCTGATATGGCAATATCTCAGAAAAACTCTGATATCAGAATAGGAAACTGTGATATCAAAGTTAGAAAACCCTGATATCAAATTCTAAAACTGTGATATCAAAACCCTGATATCAAATTCTAAAACTGTGATATCAAATAAAGAAACTCTGATATCAAGAGGTGAACATTTGGCTTGCCACAGACGGCCCTCAGTCATATATAGTGTGCATTGAGAAAGTTACATGCATGGTTGTGTGAGTATGCAATGATGATCTGGAGGGCGTTTCTCAACATGGTACGACTATATACACAGCCAGTACTACTCAGCGGACCTCTACACAAAGGAGTCCTACCAAAGGGCTCTTATTCCCTTGCATGGTGAGGGTGGGGAAAGTACACTAGGTTCTATGGGGGGTACAACTAGAGATTTATAAGATCACTCTGTACAATAAGGCAGTAATGTAGTCGTACAGGATGCTTCTGGTACAGCTTGAATGCTCAAGTCATAGCATGTTGAGAAATGCCTTTTGGATATCGTGAGTGCTGAATGTAATAATGAATTGAAGGACAGATGCAGGTTAGTTTTCGATTATTTATGGCAAGCTAGGACTGAAATCCTGTCTGGGGAAATCATTAAGAAATACAATTTGAAAAAGAAAACTGTCATTGTTGGAGGCGTGCTCGTGTTGTTTACCACAAATAAATTTGTATAGAGGACAGCGGCTTTCACAATATTTTACATTCTAACAATGGCCCGTGCTCTATGGAGAGACTGAACCTTATCCTAACAGCAGGTAGCCCATTCAGTATTGTATTAAAAAGACGAACGCTACCTGTATTATTTTTGATTTTGTATTGAATGTGCATCTTATGAATGCCACTTGAAGAATATGCCAGTTTCTGATAAATGGGTTGTTCACCATGCTTTAATGTGAATCAGTGTCATTATTTGGTGTCAAATTGAGGTTTGGTTAAGCAAATTAACTGCAATAATCTGTATTTTCACAACTAAAACACGGATTCCACCTGTTCAAGACTTCTTTTAGCTGCACTTCATTGGTTTACTTGCAGCCAAGAAAAGCCCTCACTATAATATGCTTTAGTGAACAAGTAATCAATGGATAACTCATGACGCGTGTGTGTTAGTGAAGGATAATGACACGAGGCCGTAGGCCGAGTGTCATTAGCCTTTGCTAACACACACAAGTCATGAGTTATCCATTGAATACTTATTTTATACCACGAAACCAATAAATAATCAATATTATACCAATAAATTCAAGTTGAAAACAAAAATTATTTCCCCTCCCCGGGACTCGATGCCAGCCATTGTGTGTACACGATCGGTACATACACCTCCTCACCCGGCAGCGGACAGCGGCAGCGCACACGGCGAAAAAAGAAGCTTCTTGCAGTTATGTTTGTGTATAATACACCTCCTGGCCCGGCAGCGGACAGCGACAGCGCACATGGCGAAAAAAGATGCGCCCGGAGCGGGGCTCGATCCATGTACCTCTGACGGCTGAGCACAAAGCGCTAACCGCTAGGCCACCGCGTCACCTCCTTCAGCGCCCGTGTCGGCTTGGATATATTTGAATGCGTCCTGCG
Organism: Acholoe squamosa; assembly: GCA_949317995.1. NCBI lineage: Eukaryota > Metazoa > Annelida > Polychaeta > Phyllodocida > Polynoidae > Acholoe > Acholoe squamosa. Next base: position 71,427,370 of record OX439038.1, read on the forward strand.
GTTATGTATACACGATCGGTACACACGCCTCGGCGCCCGGCTAGGATTCCTTTGTTTGGTTTAGCTCTAGCCAACCACCTCTCGTCAGTCCCTGTGGCGCACTGCATAGGGAGTTGGATTTGGGATGTGAGACTGCAGGTTCGATCCCTACCCTGGCCTGGAAAATTTCGTGGGTTTTAACATGTGACATGTGACATGGGAGAGGCGTGCTGTTATCCTGGATAACAGCACGCCTTAGATGGATAACAGCACGCCTTAGATGGATAACAGCCTTTGCTAACACACACAAGTCATGAGTTATCCATTGAATACTTATTTTATACCACGAAACCAATAAATAATCAATATTATACCAATAAATTCAAGTTGAAAACAAAAATTATTTCCCCTCCCCGGGACTCGATGCCAGCCATTGTGTGTACACGATCGGTACATACACCTCCTCACCCGGCAGCGGACAGCGGCAGCGCACACGGCAAAAAAAGAAGCTTCTTGCAGTTATGTTTGTGTATAATACACCTCCTCGCCCGGCAGCGGACAGCGACAGCGCACATGGCGAAAAAAGATGCACCCGGAGCGGGGCTCGATCCATGTACCTCTGACGGCTGAGCGCAAAGCGCTAACCGCTAGGCCACCGCGTCACCTCCTTCAGCGCCCGTGTCGGCTTGGATATATTTGAATGCATCCTGCGGTTATGTATACACGATCGGTACACACGCCTCGGCGCCCGGCTAGGATTCCTTTGTTTGGTTTAGCTCTAGCCAACCACCTCTCATCAGTCCCTGTGGTGCACTGCATAGGGAGTTGGATTTGGGATGTGAGACTGCAGATTCGATCCCTACCCTGGCCTGGAAAATTTTGTGGGTTTTAACATGTGACATGTGACATGTGACATGGGAGAGGCGTGCTGTTATCCTGGATAACAGCACGCCTTAGATGGATAACAGCACGCCTTAGATGGATAACAGCACGCCTTTCAAAATTGATGGTAAAGCCTACAGGGTGTGCAATATCGACAGATATGTGGATGGGAATAGACCCCAAAAAGCACTGTGTAAGCCAGAAATCGTGGTATAATACTTGGTGAGGAAAGACTCGTATTTGTCGTGAGTAGTCTAACCTAGATTTTAGACAAGAAGGTTAGTGGGGCTAAGGTATTGAGGTGTTAACCATTTAGGTGTCACACAAATCTTTGATTCATGCATCATCATGGGGACTAACTCACAATTGATGCAATCATGTATCATGCCTACACGACAGTGCCGCTACAGTCTCAAAGGGTTAGGCATTATTTCACTTTGAATGGAGAGAAGGTCTACTCCCCAGCACTGCATCTATTTGCATCAGCTGAGAAAGAGGCAACCAACGGCCCTTAAAGGATTAAGGTGACACAGAGCGGTGAGTCATTAGTCCACATGGCTGCTCTAGAAGCAAGCTAAATACCACAATAGTTCTTATCAGCTAGGAGAATTTCATTTTCTATGTGTTTATAGCAATACATGGTTGTTAGGAATGCACGTTTGGAAGTTATAGTTGGCAGTAAGGCTGTGACTCAATTTAGCTTAACTAAGATTGAATTACTTTCTGAATAGAGATAGAGGGAGGCTGATAGTACATGATGATTTATCACCAGTGTATATATTTATAATGCAAAAAGGTTTTTTTACAATTTACATATATAGGGTCTAAACCTGTTTTAAGTCAGTCTAAACAACCTGGTCAGGCAGCTGTCTAGTGAATATGCATGCTTAGCAACTAAACAAATTTAAACACCTAAACAGATTCGGTAGACATATTTAAATGGTTAGAGTTAACATAATGAAAACTTGTTATTTAGATTCAAACATGCATTGGATATCGAGGTATCAAGATATAAAAACACGCTCTGATTGTAAATCATTCTCTATTGGCAGGCACACAACATTGTTGAGTTGAAATGTGCTAAAGGCCTTTGTAAATCACAGTTTTTATTGGATAGACCATTAATTCTACGTGCAGTCACTGAACTACCTAGTCTACTCACTAACTTATGCTATATATACATCTATCCATCTCATGGATGGATCATATGTCAGTAGCTCTAAAATGAACAGCTCTACCACTGAACTCTCTCTCCCTCTCTCTCTCTCTCTCTCTCTCTCTCTCTCTCTCTCTCTCATAGCCGTGGATCTACCGCTGAGCTACTCTTTGCCTCACAGTACGAGTGCAGTAGCTCGACAGACATCTAGTCCTCTGTATATAAATGACTGATGTCCTCCCTAACCTGATCTCCTCTTCCACCCACCATCCGACAGTCCCTAATTAGCTCTTTGAGCTCTGAACTCTCCGTCTCTGTCCAGCATAGATGTAGGCCTACTTCACTCTTTAAGGGCGGAGAGGTGCCCCAAGATGCCCCATGCTTCTCCATATATATTTGGAGTCGTAAGACATATATACATTGCATATCAGTATCTGTCTGCACTATGTTAGTGCACCAACATCAGTGGTTTATAAACACCATAGGATCATCATGATACATATAAACGCAGCATTGGTGAGTTATGTCTTAGTGCTGCATCCATACCTCTCGACCAAAGGACTTGGTGCATTGAAATAGTACACTGTCTTTGTTGTAGACACGTGTACTTATGGCAGTATCCTGACTCTAGCTTTCGCCGTCTGCATTACACGTACACGTACAAGAAAAATAAGGCCACCTTATTTTGCTATTTAAGGGTAGATCTACATTCCTTTGTCGTCATGATGCATCGATGCTCCTCCGGTGGGTAACTAATCTCGACTGGACCAGTGCATCATGCCGACCATCAGGACTCCAGGACTATATCAGCCCTGAAGGGCCGGCACCATGAACTGCTGCAGCACTGGTTGTGCCTATATAATTGAGCTACTTTGAGAGTAGCTCATTTACAAAGAGAACTACTATTATTTATATGGAGGTAACAAGGATTGTGGCACATAAAAAAACAAAAAGAAGAGCCCTGTAGAAGATCAGTGGGAATATCTCATAGAGCCCAGAGACCAGCGCTCGCCAGGGAGTGGAGGAGGACGTGAAGGAGGGGTGGGAAATGGGGGTAAGAGGTGCGGGGCAGCCCGGGTCAAGGAGAGACCAGGGAGTGGGTAGGATCGGCTCACTTGTAAAGGGTGAGCAGATCACTTGTAGAGCTGTTGGATCTGCTACTGGTGGTGGGCCCGGGTGGTAGGAAATGGTGGGAGGTCATGTAGGATGAGGAGTGCTGTAGATGTAGAGGGGGCTGGGGTCTGTTACTCAAACCGATGTTATACAAACAGGCATTTAGGAGCTGAAAGTAACCAATAGGTACAGAATCAAAGTTGTATAATTAATGTTGAGCATTGACTCAATGTTTTGTGCCTGTTGAGTAGGGGAAGGTGATCATGATCATGATCGCGGTTTGAATAAATTTCGTTTCGTTTCTAATTTGTGAACACTACTAACTATGACAAGTTAAATGCTAACATTAGAAAACGGAGATCTTGCATTATTGTATCCAAGTCGACTTTAGGGTCATTCGCAGCAGACGCAGGTGCCCTAACGAGTTTTAAACACGTTTGAGGAACAGCCCCCTGCACTGAGCACTGATGTAGTTGTTGGGATGGGGGATTGGTGTAGGTGGCGGTTGAGCAGCTCGCCTGACGGCAGACATTAGTCTCTACATCCAGACACGGCGGCACCAGGCCAGCTCAGACCACCTCCACCCACCCCCCCTCCAACACACCGCCACCCACCCTCACCCACCTCACACACGCCAATCAACTATATCAAGATTCAGTGGTAAAACGGGCACATGGTCCATGTGTTTTGAATAAGGAGAGGGAGAGTCCATTATTTTGTAAAGGGAATAACGTACCTCTCGTGACAAAGTTGTTGCCAATTTTGTTTGAAAACAATCATTCAGTGAATAATCACCGTCTTGCTGAGGCTGGGAGGCAGTGAGGATGAAAAGTAGTCAGAAAACTGGGATTTTCACCGGAGGGGAAGTGTCTCAGACATATACATGGAGAGGTTAATTTGCAAAGTGTATGTAATAAGCGGGTATCAGGCTGGGATAGACGGGTGAATAATAAAGCAGGAGACACGGTAGGGATGGGATGCATGAGGTGATGAGGGGATATTTGTCAGTATTAAAGGAGCAGTAGCCGTATTATCAGTGGTATATCATAAGTGGCGAAAGGCGCATGGGCAAGAAGGTTTGTGTGGTGAGTAGTACAGTGGGGTATGGGGAGGGGAACAGGGTGTGAGTAGTACAGTAGAAGTGGAGTATGGGGAGGGGAGGAGGGTGTGAGTAGTACAGTAGAAGTGGGGTACAGGGAGGAGGGTGTGAGTAGTACAGTAGAAGTGGGGTATGAGGAGGAGGGTGTGAGTAGTACAGTAGAAGTGGGGTATGGGGAGGGGAACAGGGTGTGAGTAGTACAGTAGAAGTGGAGTATGGGGAGGGGAACAGGGTGTGAGTAGTACAGTAGAAGTGGAGTATGGGGAGGAGGGTGTGAGTAGTACAGTAGAAGTGGAGTATGGGGAGGAGGGTGTGAGTAGTACAGTAGAAGTGGAGTATGGGGAGGAGGGTGTGAGTAGTACAGTAGAAGTGGGGTATGAGGAGGAGGGTGTGAGTAGTACAGTAGAAGTGGAGTATGGGAAGGGGAGGAGGGTGTGAGTAGTATAGTAGAAGTGGGGTATGGAGAGGGGAGGAGGCTGTAAGTAGTATAGTAGAAGTGGGGTATGGGGAGGGGAGGAGGGTGTGAGTGGTACAGTAGACGTGGGGTATAGGGAGGGGAGGAGGGTGTGAGGTGTATAGTAGGAGTGGGGTAAGAGGAGGGGAGGAGGGTGTGAGTAGTATAGTAGAAGTGGGGTATGGGGAGGGGAGGAGGGTGTGAGTGGTACAGTAGACGTGGGGTATAGGGAGGGGAGGAGGGTGTGAGGTGTATAGTAGGAGTGGGGTAAGAGGAGGGGAGGAGGGTGTGAGTAGTATAGTAGAAGTGGGGTATGGGGAGGGGAGGAGGGTGTGAGGTGTATAGTAGGAGTGGGGTAAGAGGAGTGTGTAAGTAGTATAGTAAAAATGGGGTATGGGGAGAGGAGGATGTGAGTAGTATAGTAGTAGTGGGGTATGGGGAGGGGAGGAGGGTTTGAGTAGTATAGTAGAAGTGGGGTATGGGGAGGGGAGGAGGGTGTAAGTAGTATAGTAGAAGTGGGGTATGGGGAGGGGAGGAGGGTGTGAGTAGTACAGTAGAAGTGGGGTACGGGGAGGGGAGGAGGGTGTGAGTAGTACAATAGAAATGGGGTTTAGGGAGGGCAGGAGGGTGTGAGGTGTATAGTAGGAGTGGGGTAAGAGGAGGGGAGGAGGGTGTGAGTAGTATAGTAGAAGTGAGATATGGGGAGGGGGAGGGTGTGAGTGGTATAGTAGTAGTGGGGTAAGAGGAGGGTGTAAGTAGTATAGTAAAAATGTGGTATGGGGAGAGGAGGATGTGAGTAGTATAGTAGTAGTGGGGTAAGAGGAGGGGAGGAGAATGTGAGTAGTACAGTAGAAGTGGGGTATGGGGAGGAGGGTGTGAGTAGTATAGTAGAAGTGGGGTATGGGGAGGGGAGGAGGGTGTAAGTAGTATAGTAGAAGTGGGGTATGGGGAGGGAAGGAGGGTGTGAGTAGTATAGTAGAAGTGGGGTATGGGGAGGGAAGGAGGGTGTGAGTAGTATAGTAGAAGTGAGGTATGGGGAGGAGGGTGTGAGTAGTACAGTAGAAGTGGGGTATGGGGAGGGGAGGAGGGTGTGAGTAGTACAGTAGAAGTGGGGTTTAGGGAGGGGAGGAGGGTGTGAGGTGTATAGTAGGAGTGGGGTAAGAGGAGGGGAGGAAGGTGTGAGTAGTACAGTAGAAGTGGGGTATGGGGAGGGGAGGAGGGTGTGAGTAGAACAGTAGAAGTGGGGTATGGGGAGGAGTGTGTGAGTAGAACAGTAGAAGTGGGGTATGGGGAGGGAAGGAGGGTGTGAGTAGTATAGTAGAAGTGAGGTATGGGGAGGGAAGGAGGGTGTGAGTAGTATAGTAGAAGTGGGGTATGGGGAGGGAAGGAGGGTGTGAGTAGTATAGTAGAAGTGAGGTATGGGGAGGAGGGTGTGAGTAGTACAGTAGAAGTGGGGTATGGGGAGGGGAGGAGGGTGTGAGTAGTACAGTAGAAGTGGGGTTTAGGGAGGGGAGGAGGGTGTGAGGTGTATAGTAGGAGTGGGGTAAGAGGAGGGGAGGAGGGTGTGAGTAGTATAGTAGAAGTGGGGTATGGGGAGGGAAGGAGGGTGTGAGTAGTATAGTAGAAGTGAGGTATGGGGAGGAGGGTGTGAGTAGTACAGTAGAAGTGGGGTATGGGGAGGGGAGGAGGGTGTGAGTAGTACAGTAGAAGTGGGGTTTAGGGAGGGGAGGAGGGTGTGAGGTGTATAGTAGGAGTGGGGTAAGAGGAGGGGAGGAGGGTGTGAGGTGTATAGTAGTAGTGGGGTAAGAGGAGGGGAGGAAGGTGTGAGTAGTACAGTAGAAGTGGGGTATGGGGAGGGGAGGAGGGTGTGAGTAGAACAGTAGAAGTGGGGTATGGGGGGAGGAGGGTGTGAGTAGTATAGTAGTAGTAGGGTAAGAGGAGGGTGTAAGTAGTATAGTAAAATGTGGTATGGGGAGCGGAGGATGTGAGTAGTATAGTAGTAGTGGGGTAAGAGGAGGGGAGGAGGGTGTAAGTAGTATAGTAGAAGTGGGGTATGGGGAGGGGGAGGGTGTGAGTAGTACTACCCCACTCACACCCCCCTACCCTCCCCATACCCCACTTCTCTGTACTACTCACACCCTCCTTCCCTCCCCATAACCAACTTCTCACCCACAGAGAAAAACAGAAACTTTATATACAAGGGCATCTTCTTATCAAATCTTAGCTGAACTCTGGGAAATCAACCAGATGTAAAACGAAGATTAACAGGATTTATGAAGCCTTTTAATTTATATGGATAGAAGACTCAGGTAAATTGATCATAGCATTGAGAAAATGACAGAGGTAAACCTGATCCTCGTAGAAGAAGAGGAGAATGAGCATTAAACAATAGACTGATGTTTTTGAGAGGTAATTCATATCTGGCTGTCAGTGAATTGAACAAAGCTGGGATTTCTTATTGGCATTTCATTTTATCTTTTGTTCTTAAAAGCCGCTATCTGTGTAAGATAACGCCCCTGGAACCTTAGCTCCCTCAATGTGCAATAGTTGTGCATCACTGCCAGATTATGTTAACCCTTTAATTGACGCATACGGCTTATTCTCTTATGTCAACACGATACATGACAGGGCTGATCCATGAAGTCACACTTTTTAGGCCTTTTTAGACCCCATCCTCACTACAGAAATGTATAGGAGTCTCTGCCGTGTGTCATACTTTATGTATCGGCTCAAAACAGACCTGGTGAGTTACTACTCAGTGTTATAATCGAGTAAAACGCTGAGTGTCACCAAAGTAGAGCCCAATAGGGGAGTGATCTAGAATAGATTGAGCGTTTCTACTCCCCCTGGGTGCATCCTAGTTTCATGCCGGACCGTTGATGGCTGATTTTGGACTGAGTTTCATTGGGTTTTGATGGACTGAAAGAAGTAACCATCAATATAGGAAACTAAATCACCGACTTTGCTCTTTTGGTTTGATATTGTTCCGTGGCACTTAAATGGTAAACACTTTTTATCATCTGGGCTATTGAAAATATCTTACAAAATGTATAAATCAAGATAGGGGAGCTGGAAAGGGGCCACCTTTGGCCAAAAACGATGAAAGGATCCAAGGGAAATAAAGCAGTATATCATGCAATTGTTTAGGGTCTAAAGGGTTAATGCAGACCTGGTGGGAATACTGGTTAGCCATGCAGGGTGGGATTAATGCACCCTAAATATATGGGCCCCTATAATGCGTTAAGTCTAATGTACTATGCAGCACTTACAGGATTAATCTGCTTGTATCTGAAGAGAACCCCTGGAGCTGTTCGTTTGAGACCTGTTCTCTGTCTCCTTTAGATAACTAGAGGGTTTGCAGGTCACAGTGATGATGTTTGTTCTGCTCATTGAGAGATTTCACTGGATTGCTCCCCCTTGAGTTGCTCTGTTTGCTGCTCCGTGCACTTCTTCTTTTGATGCCAAGGGGCCTGTCCTGTAGGCTTGGGCTATTACAGGTGGTGGGGAAAGAGGGGTTTTATGTGCTAAAGTGGTACCTTTGATCAATGTAAAATATAGTTAGTACTCGAGTTTCCACCAATTACATTACTACCCTTCTCCAATCTCCACTCAAGTTCAAATCAATTATGTTGGGGAATCTATTTGCTAGCGTCAAATGGTAGAACCATGTCTAAATCCAACTGACCATTTGGGAAAGAGGACACGAATGGGTAATTCATCTCCAAGGGTTTTTATTAAGGTCGTCCAGTTTCGTTAATCATTTTCAATGATAACACCAATACGATGTAATTCACAGTACACGCGTCAATCTCCTGTGCATAATCGATGTTCAATCACAACTCAACTAAATTCAATAATAAGGACAATACAATGTAATTCCGAATACACACATTAGTTTTCAAATGTTCAATCGCAACTCCATCAAATTTCCTTCATAATACAATGATTCCAATTAACTGAGTGTATGAACTCCATTGTTACCAAAGTGTATCCAAAGATATGCAAAAGCAAATGTGGCTTGTTTTAACAAATGTTTCCAACTCCAATCAATAAACAACCCTTTCAGGTGTAGTATATGATAACAAATCCATTTAAGTTTAGTAGTGGGAGCCAAGTAGAGAGAGAACTATCAGTATCCTTCCAATAGATTGCTTCCTCTATAACATAATCAGATCCTTGATAGGGCCCTAAGGCCTCAATAATTTAAGTTGGAATGCCAGAAAGGCACCCAGTAAGCGACCAACCACCAAAATAGGTATTTCAATCTATTCCTACTGGTAAGTTGCCAAATATAGATATCTTCCCCTCTGATTCCAGGTCGAACTGTGGATCCCTGAAGATGCAAGCACAATTCGTGCTCCCTCTCTTCAGCAAACGCTTATATACTCCCAGGCTACCGGTGGTTTTGACTTTTCATCACCAAACACCATTTAGACCTTCAACCTAGGTGTGACTCTGTTAGAGAGGAACACAACCACTATCTTATAGGGGCATAATCCCAACTGCCACGGCCGCTATCACCGAGACCCCCAGACTCACATGGACAAAGTCTACCAGGGACACATGCAAGCCAGCACGTCCGAAGGACATTTGATACTCTATGGGGATATAGCAAGCCATAGCCAGCAGAGATTCCAACAAACACTCATATCTACGATTACACTTTCCAGGTCTTCACAAGATTATACCCATACCATGACCAGTTCTTGGACTTTATGATAATGTAGCGCCTATTACCCGGATATGGCTTCAGTAGACACTTACTCGCTTTATAGGAGTGTATTCCTTTCCTGACCAATTAGCATGGGAGGCCCGGACACTCGCCTATCATCCTCAGACTAACTATTGAGACTTGCTGATAGTTAACTTCTATATCAACTGTACTTTCATCTCTCTGAATTCCCTTTAACTCAGGCTGAGACCTGTGTCATTCTGTGTGCTTTTCTATGTTCTGGCACCAACATTATGCCATTATTTTTTGTTTTGATTTTGTATTGAAATGTATGGGCACATCTATCTGATTCTTTGAAATCACCGAAAGAACAATGAAATCATAGGACAAATGTGAAAAAAATATGCAAAATATATGCCTAACAAAGCTATTAACTGTTCATCCAAAGAATATATCAAAAATTCTCAAAAATGTACAGTTGGCCCTGTTTTGCTAGGGTCGGTCGGGTAACTGGAAAGAAACCTTTTTTTATTTGGCCTTATGTGCTGCCATGCATAACTCTCTGTACGCTGTTGTGCTACCTGGTGTGTATGGTGCTGTTTAGGATTTTAGCAGAGCATTGCTATAGATGCTACAATCTAGGCCTACTCTATGTGCTGCCAAGTATATATATATATGGCTTTCAATGCTCTGTGTGCTGCTTTATACCTGGCCCTTTCTGTTATCTGCTCCTTATACTCTGGGTGTCTACTGTTTTGTCTACTGTTCTTGATATTGCTGTGTATGCTGCTTTGTGTGCTGCATTCTACACCAAGGTGTTATATATAATGCTCATGTCGCTGCTGCTCTGTGTGCTGCTATGAGGTTGTTGTGTATGCTGTAGGGTGCATTGCTGTACAGGTATGCTGACCTAGGGTAGAGGCACCCATTTCGGACGCTCCTGGCCATTCAAAAGGTGACCATATTTAACCCTCAAATCTCATACCTTCAAACTTTGTGTATTCTACTTCTTATTGCACTAATGCAAACAAGGTACTTTAGCACTTGTTTTTCTGAAAAAAAGTTTGGATAATTCTTTCCTTTACATATGAATACTACACATTCTATGATATGACCCTACAGTCGGACACTATGTTATCTATTAGATAAAAATAAATTGGGTAAGTGTGGGTGAAATATACTATGGAGGTATGAAGCATACCACTAGAGAAAACAAGCTAAGACAATACCCCTCTCCAGAGAATACTCTCAGATGTGTAATTTTGCATACCTGTTACAGATCAATCTGCACGCCCAAATGAACATAACCTCTGGCAGGCAGATGGGGCACAGATTAGATATAGATGTCAGGTACTGTGCAAACCATATACACAGATATGATATCCATAACTCAGAGTAAGGATTTAGTAAAAGGATTCTCTCTGTGGCAAAATTTCCATTGTAAATTTATATCAACCATGATATCATTGTGTCCCAGACAGGATGCAATTGGTGTCCAACTTTAGATACAATTTAAATGTCTAAGAAGAATAACTCCCACAATACAATATCATTGATGTATCCAGACTGGGCAAGTCAAATCAGTAGCAAAAATGTATACTCCATTGCCATGTAAAGACGTTCTACAAGCATGATGGTTAGGACACAACTAATTGGCCAATGAAACCAGTTTTCCCATTCACTCACAATCTTTGAATATCAGAATATAGCAAAAACACCCAGGGTTAGCATACTAGTAATACCACTTTTAAATAGCCTTATATCTTTATGATGTATTTGTTAGAGAAAATAATAGTTCAGTTTCCATGTCTAGTTCATATGATAACTGAACTTCTCATTTTGATTATATAATTCAATCCAAAAGGTGTCCGACTTTAGGTATCTGTCGGACTCAGGGTGCCTCTACCCTACTGCTTGCTGTTTTTTGTACTATGTGCTACTCTGCGTTCTGCTTATATGTATTGCTCCGATGTCTTGACCTTTCTGTACTGGTCTAGGAGCACTCCTATGAGCTGCTGGATTTGTGCTGCCCTATTCCCCGAGTTTCAAATATGGAATTGAGTTGAGCTGTTTTAATTCCTGTTTAAACTCAGCGCCGGTGTCGTCCATAATGTTTCTTTATGCGTCCCCTGTGACGTGAAATCAAACTCTCAAAACTCACACTGAGCCATTTATTTAAAATCTTAACTGATTATCGATTCCACGCCCCCCATGAGAGCAGTCTGTAATTTCCCCTCGGGATAATTCCCAGCCTTAATGTTTATCTTACATCAGAGCTAAATTCCCCTGCCTGTAAGCCTACTTGGAGGTTTGAACTAATCTGCTATATTGAGACATACTGGGGTGGTTGGTGCAGGTTTAAAAACTGGCCTAATGTTGGCTTTATTGACTACTGTCTGAAACATTTATATACGTAACGATCCTGTGGGTGCTGATGTGTTTTTAATTCGGTCAGTATTTAGTCGAGGATCCTATGGCGCCTCCACACGGACTTAATAATGTGGTGAGGGTTATCTACTCAATACAGCCCAACCTCTCTATGAACTAGCTTTATAATCTCTGCACCTTACTTCATATATGTTGCTTCCCCATGTCAATATCAAAAGTCCTCTAGACTTAAATCACAGGGAAAGAGAGAGGCATGAAAAGAGGTGGGGTTTAGGTTACAAACCGTCTGAAATTATCTTAGAATCTTTCTAAACGCCCACTGTCCTTTTCCAGACTCCTTAGAGCTACCCTACATGATCGACTTTTGAATCAATTCATCGGCTCATTTGTAGAGCTAACCAAGAATACCACGAACCCATCTGAGATTATCTATTTTTTTTAACTGCGTGAAAATATCCTCTGATTTAAAATGGTGTGCGGCCTACTAGAAAAGGCTCATTGAAAAGTTTAAAGACTATTGTATATACATAACTGGCAACCTCCAATGGTGAAAATAATATAAGCAATATTTTGACACCATTATCAGTGAAGACAACCACAGTTGCTGGATTGGACTATAGAGGAATATAGACCCATTCTCTTCAGTACATGGCACAAATCCAACTCACACAGTTTGATGAATATTTTATCTTGATGCGTCTCGCCTTTATTAAAGCAGCAGCGAACGTTTTTAATGACGGTCCATGGAGTGCGCTTCAACTATACATAGACTATATTTTATATAAAATACCACGCTCTACCCCTATATACAAAGTCATCTAGAAGTGTAGCGGTAGGTGTAATCTTCAAGCTATTGTAAGCTGTTCATGAATATCCCTTTAAAAAGGACATAATGGCTCGAGGCTCAGTGTTTCTATGTCACCATGATGTACTTTTGTAGGGCCTGCTGTAAAAATCTGCCAGCTATCCGTTGGTACATCATACTGACCCTCCAGTTGGAAGTCATTTCTCAGACGCTAAGTTTCGGCCTCTCCCAAATCGTACCAAGCTGACCTGGATCGGAAGGCAGTTCTTGGTTACACTGGGTCAATCACTAAGAGTGGTGCAGATATAGAGGGAAAGTACATGCACCTGAATAGGCAATCTTAGCTAATACATGATCACCCTGGTAGGTATTTCTCAAACACTACGATCTGAGTGTCCCCACTATGTATTGAACACCCCCTACGATCCAGTCCAATCGTAGTGAGGGGCAATGGGTGAGCACTAATTGCCTACGATTGGCTATTCAGATGTATGGCCTTTCCCTCTATATCTGCACCACTCGTAGTGATTGACCCTGTGTACCTAAGAATTCCCTTACGATCATGGCAAGGTCGGTACGATTTCAGGGGGCTGTAATCTTTGCGTTTGAGAAATGACTTCCAGGGTCAATTACTACGATAGGACTAGATCGTAGGGGGTGGTCAAGTTCGGAGGCAGGGGGGCCCGATCGTAGTGTTTGAGAAATGACTAGCTGGAAGTGTCTCAATCCTCTGCATAGATGCAGCTATGGTGAATAGATGCAGCAGGACTGCATTTATAATGCATAACGATCAATTGACGTCATGTCTTAATGTATTATGGGGCCCTTAGATGGTTAGGTGCAGATAGGGGCATCAATTTGTACTTACTGTGAGATCGGGGTATACCATTAGACCGTAGGGATCTGACAGGGATAGGGGTGGGAGGGCCTGACACGGAAACGAGCGTTTTAAGGAGACAAAACCTGAGAAAGAAAAGTTAGAGAAGAAAATAGTATAGGGGATAGAAGGGAAGGTAGATAGCGAGCGAAGGATAGGTATAGAGAGTGTAAAGAGGCATGGAGGAATGGAGAGAGATGGCAATGTAGAGAAACAAAACAATGTAGGTCTCTGCCTAATGCTTTCTTATATATCCCAGTACAATTAGTACATCAGCTAGAATCAGTGGGACTGATCTAAAATCAGAAGCAAATCGGCACTGGTGGAAGCAACGAATAAATCCCGATAAAAATGTTCTTGCGTTGTAGTGCCTACATGTTGTTCAACCCCCAGATAGCAGCTAGGGTCACAGTGTAGAGTTTCTAAGTCGTGTGTGCTCCCTCCTTTTTTCGCCTGTCCTTCAACATTTTTTTATTTGCTTATTGTGGACCCTCAGAACGTTAAATCAACGTTGAAATAACGTGATCAACCATATTGAATCAATGTTGAAATAACTTTGTTTCAATGTTGAAATAACGTTGATTCAAGATGGTTGATCAACGTTATTTCAATTAACGTTGATTCAAGGTTCTATGTCCACTGGGTAGGGATACGCCCCTTTATGGGCCAGGCCCCATACCTCTATAGATCCTATATCTACCAGCGTTTTCTAAAGACCTGCGAAAGTGATCAAGCCTGAGGTGCAAGGCAGATGTCCTTTGACTATTCCTCATCGACCTCAATGGTAGATTGCAAAAATAAGATTTCAGGAGGGACAAACGGCTGAAACTCTATCTGTAGCTTAAGAAGGGCAGGAAAACGAGCAAAGGAGAGGAAATGGAGAAGTAGAAGGGGCCGGCTAAAGAAGTTGGAGATGGGGAAAGGTGGACGTAGTATGGGGAGAGGGAGAGGAGGGGGTTGATGTGATTTATGGGGATTACACACGCGTTCCGCTCCTAAACCCTCTCTTTATGTACTGCACCCACACACTACTCACAGGCACGCACCTTGAGCCCTTTAGAGGTAGAATAGTGTACTACTAATTCATCTTACCCATTTTGTCGGCATGATGCATAAACGAGTGTCTGGTCAGTGGAGCATTCATGGGGTTGATACAGACGTGGAGCGTCTGCTGAGTGCATGTAGGCCTAATTCTGGCAATTTACATGTGTATTGTTTGTATTTTTAGTGTATTTTATTTTATTCATTTTTATTCGTGATTGATAATCAACAGTTCAGACGGTCTTCCATAGAAGGAAAAAACAACATAGATATGGAGTTATCATGTGGTCCTTTAAGGGGGTACATCCACACCCTTCAACCCCTCACTAGACGACGTGCTTAGTCGGGAGGGCCTCCTTTACTGCCTATACCTGTAGATGTGCCGCCCATCAGTGCCAAGCTATATATACATCAGTGATACCGCCTTACCTACCCCGCTGTTACCTCTCTATATCTGTTGCAGCACTTGGGGAAAAACGTATTCTAACGTTTCAGAACGTTTGGAGGGAATTGGGTGATTATAAACGTTTGTAAAATAAATTTTTTCACGTAGAAAATGTTTTCGATCGTTCGGGGCAAAGATGCTTCAGAAACAATCTTTAGAATTACTTCTTATGTCTTCAAATAGATGATATGCAAAACCTAAAGGTATGCAAAAAAAAGACGGAAAAAAGCTGACTTTCTGCCAACTGAGAGCTCTCTCAATATTTCACTATATTCCGATTGCTAATTACCATACTATATTCTATACAATTCTATTCTTTTGCTCTGTTCCTTTATTGTCCCAATCCTTTTCCATAACCTTGCTCCTTATTTCAATACCATTTGCCTACCTTCCTTTCTCCTGGTCTGCCTTCTCATTGTCTTCCTTCCTCCCTCCATTGCCTGCCTGTCTCGTTGCATAAAACGAAAGCCTGCCTTGTCCCATTCTTGCACCCCTGCATGCCTTCCTGCACCCCTGTATGCCTGCCTGGAGTGTGTTGCTCCTATGGTAAAAAAGAGCTGTCAGTAGGTACCCACTTTTCAAAAGAAGTCACGCTCTGCTTCACCATTCAACTTGCACTCACCACATTAGTCTTAAAAGTCACCTGCCTTGTTTAAAATAGAGAGAGAGCTGCACTATCAGGTACCTACTCATGTCACACACTCTATAGTATATTATACTGACTGACTTCTCCCAAATAGGTACCTACTCAAATCCCCCTTTTTTTAGCACTATACTTGAATGACAACTTGTGAGCAACAAAAGGGACAAGTTATAGCTACATGAAAAGAAAGGACTGGAAATGAGGGCATTTTTAGCCAGCTCTTCCTTTTACTATAGGAGCAACACCCTCCAGCACTATTGTTTCCTGTTCAGCGGGTTTCCTTCATTTTACCTCAGACAGTTGCTCGGGATCCATCTGAGAGCAGAGATTAAAAGTCCCTGATAGCGGCCTTATTTTTACTGAAAACTGGAAAAAAAGGTGGGGTCCCATCTGATAGCAAAGATTAACGCCCCAACAATGAACAGGAGGGCGATTTTTTATTATTTGGGGTAGTTGGGTCATCGCATTGCTTTTGGAAATATATTACTCTGACACGAGACACGGTTGTTTAAATTTGATAGGTGGCAATTCCAATACCAAAATGTTACATTAGGATAAGTCGAATTTGCAGATCTGCATGTAGAAATCAATATTTCAACACAGATCAAAAGTCTTCATTTTTGACTTCACTAGTTGTGTCAGTATGTGTAATATGTTCCCACAAGCAGTAATAATACATGTCATACACTTGGCAGCCCATATAGTTCAGGGAATCTGCCTACCACCAAACTCGTCTACATGTATCCTGGTGCCTCCCTTATACATATATGACATCTGTAGTGGCAATTATGCATTGATAAATCACCTCTCTGTGGTCTGGGTGAGGCAATAAGCGGGTCTAATGAATAAATGAATCTCTGCTTTAGATGGAGAATGTACCTATAGGGATGTGTGGGTCTGTTCAAGTAAGAAGGTTGAACTTTTATTTTTCTGAGGAGGACATCTTATACAACCAACTGATGATAAGGCAGTGCAGCAGGTGCTACACTACTACATTACCCAGTGCATGTGGAGTCAGCAGGGCTCAATGAATGCAGTATCAATGCAGAGCATTCTTGCATCAAAATCCTCTGCTGCACTTTAAGAGCCATGGTATTGGTCAAATTGACAAATTTCCTTACAGCGATACTTGGGGCTTCTTTTTACCAGAATCTCCTGCCATGATAACACTATAACTCATTCCGCTGGTCTCGTTAAGGCGGCCCTACCAGCGGCCTTATGACTCACCAGCAACCAGCAAAATGGCAGACGACAATTGCTTAAAAAAACAGACGCTGGCGGCGTGGTCTAGTAGTGGTTACCTCATAAAACAGATGCTGTCTGATTATTATATAGGATCTGTCAGATAGCCAGAGGGGGGATTACATGAATAATCTATAATAATTATGATAGATAACCCTGTAGTGAGAGTGGTCACTTCACTACTCGGATTTGAGTCTTATGGATGGATCATTTATCTATAGATACATTTTTGGGGGAGCAGATTTAGAGTTTACCATAGCCCAAGATAAAACTTCAACAAAATATATAGCGAGGTAGGAGGGCCAAGGCTATAAGTACGACCCTCACAACAATGAACCCCCAACGGCACGCCCTACACAACTATTTTAAGGTCTTCTTATCAACTCGCAGCAATGTGATCAACTTAATGGAACTTGTATAGTGTCTGGTTTTGTGTTAATTTCTCTACCTGAAGTATTTCCTCTGTGACCATCGGTACTACGAGTATATTTTTTATGTGAAAAACAAAACCAACAATAACTCCCTCCATCTATAACGCCTAATGACTGGGCATTATTCATCTCTTATAGGCAACATTACTAGATCTATAGGCCTGCTACTGGCCGTCTTGAAGTTGCACAGGCAAAATGTTTTTACCGATTTAATTAACTTGACCCTGCGAATCCTGATTTGCTATCTAGACAATAGAATCAAATTCAATGAATGGACTATTACACTCATGTGGTTCTTAAATAACTACATTCGTGGTTTTTTAAAGGATAATGCACATAACAGTTTGATGTCTGATTGCCTATAGTGTAGGATACATGTTGAACCTTGACAGTCCGACATGCACGGTCCTGACTGGGATTCCATTATAGTTCTGAATATAAAAACAAGGCGAATCCTATCAGGTTGAATTATTGATTAAATGACCCAGTAAAGATCTAATTTTAGATGTGGACAATAGCTGTCTCTGAGACCACTCAGTCTCAGGGAGTAGCCATTTGAGTGAGACGTAGGGGTTTGGGGATCGCATGAAGCCCTGAGTCTTGTCTTTCTGGCAAATCCGTGCTGGTGAATAACTTTTTAGTATTGCATCTCAGCCGCGGTTGTAAATGGCCTATACATACTGCTGTAATACACACACCAGGATCCAAATCAGGTCATTGGATTTGTCCAACCGTAGTCCCAAATAAGAAGTACTGCAATGTAAAACCCTTGCGCTAGGCCGACAGTGTAGGGGCACCATGCATGCTTACCTTTCAGGTGTGTAATACTCCTATAGGAGCATTAAGTCGATCAACGGGTATACATACACTTTTAATACATCAAAACACTATTCGGTTCAAAGGGCTGAATAAAATGTCCAGAATAGCGATAATGGTGGTTGCGGTAAATCCACCAAAAATCATAATTCGCTATAGAAGTTGATCTTCCTTTCAACCCCCATCCCCAACCCCACCCCATTGTTAACCAATGACCAATCCTTAACATGATGCTGACTGCACTCATGTTGGAGTGAATTAGAACTACCAGTAGATAAAAGGTCTGCACTGTTAGCTGTTTTAATTTGCATAATTTCTTTTTTATTCCCTTGTTCGACTCTCTAGGTCTCTCATGCTATTCCTTACCACCATGTTTTCTTCCAACTGGTTTCTGTAATGACTCAGCTCTTTTATGCTAGTCATATTTGTCAGGGAAAGGTCACTCTTTTCTTTTTCTTTTTTTATCTAAGTTGAAACACTATTCTTGACTGTTCCCACTCCTTTCCTATTTATACCATCTAGCTAACTAAATTTAAATGCGTATTTTCTTAGAACAGCTGCCTTAAACTGATCGAAAACATCAGAGGTTATCTGATATTTTTGTCTATGGAGGTAGGTGGAAGTAGTATTTTCACCCAGCCTGTGACAAACGTTTTTAGTGAAAATGTAATGCCTGAACTCAACTAACATCCCATACATACACAAACTGATCAATACAAAATGTAAAAAGATGAATACTGAAATGAATAAAAGTAGAACAAGTAATAAGGAGTGTTGCAGGTAACAGCCTATATGATATGTCCACGTGATGCTAAAGTGGAGTCCTGCAGGCATGATCTTTTGACATTTTCTGCATAAAACACAAATTTGCATTTTGAAAAGGAGGTTTAGAAAATCCACTGATCAGTCTCCTATTCCACTGGCCTATGGCTTAACACCCCTGTCAGAAGAGGTGATTAAAATTTGACAGCAATGTGTCTACTAGAATACCCCTATATGTGTGGACCCAGCTGAGATATATGCCTCTCACACATACAATGCTTACAATAGTTGGTGGGAGATTGTAGATGGTGCTACTGTAGTTGCCAACTCCGTATACGTCCTCTGAGTGTTGTGTGTGAGTATTCTGGCAGTTAGAGTTTGACAAATGGACGACTTGGGGGTGTGGGAGCTAGTTCTTACACTGCTTCATACAAAGGATCATAAAACAGAACCTATTATTAATGACACAGGCGGCTTTTTTACTTTACGAGGCTCTGCGCTATCCGCCTTCCCTGTCTCCAAAGGCTAGGATGTAAGAACACTGATGTATGGATGATGGATGCACTCGCTCTTGTTGCTCCTCAGACATAGACTTAAATAATAGTTTTTTCTTCTAAAATTTGATTTAGCCACGTTATATTACTTAGCAGAGGGTGAAGTGAAGACTATGGTAATTTATGAAGGAAGGATATTATGGGCTCTGTGCCTTCATTTAATTGAAGGTTAACATGTATCTGTAGTCACTGATCTTTGTGTGTTAACATCGATAGTCCACTAGGCCTCTGTCGCAGAAATTTATATAGGAAATGTTTGGCTCAATCGCGCGACAGTGGACTATGGGTTTTGAATCGGACATGCGACAGTGTACTAAATTGCATAAGAAAAGGAATAACTGACATGCCATCGAGTACTTCTGAAATTCCACATAGAAGAGAGGCAAAACTAAAAGCACCATCTCCTTTTGTCTTTGTACAGTATGCCGTATAGGGGGCCTATGCCTGCAGGTAATATCCAGAGTCTGAAACAGGTCAATATATAGTCTCACAATGTCCGATTTGTCTTTGTCTCCTCTCTGTCCCTCTCTCTGTCTGTCTGTCCATCAGGCTGTCTGTCTGTATGTATGTTTGTCTCTGTCTCTCTCTCTATGTCCTATGTCTTACTGTCCCATTTTAACTAGATTTATTAAGGATTTTTTTTAAATGGAGATTATCACACATGGAGATGGTTCCCTGCAATGACAAAGATGTCAAGTAACCAAGACGAAACAAGACTAGTGGCCATCCATTGTTTTCAGAAAACACAAAACTGACCTAGATATTTTAACATTGTGAACTTCTTAGGGAGTGATCATTTTTTAACAACAGGGGGGGGGGGCCGGTGGGTTTGAGGGGGGGGTCAGAATTTTTTCAACCCCTTGACCAGGGGGGGTCAGAATTTTTTCAATACCTCTGATGGGGGGGGTCAAAATAATTTCACCTGTTTTCAGTGGAAAACCCCGCGCGTTACTATAGGCTAAAAGGGGACGTTCGCGCGCGATTGTTGTCCCTTATGGGGGGGGTCGAAAAAATTTTACCCCCTCGAGAGGGGGGGTCGAAATTTTTTTCGCGCGTCCGCGCGCAAACCCACCAGCCCCCCCCTGTTGTTAAAAAATGATCACTCCCTTAGAAAGGGAATGTGGCACAGACAGAACCTTGACCGATTCAAAGCTGCCATGACCTTATTGTGGACAATCAAGGGACAATTGATACACCAAACACACCCAAGGTCACTCCTGTGGTGCTATAATGCACCGCATACTGGTGTGTGAAACTCGGTAGCACCTCATGCTAGTGCTAGATATGGGTCCCAGTCTCCCTTAAGCTGCCGCCGTCTTGGCTCTAGCCCTCACTACCAGACGGCTCAGGACGCCGTAAATCCGCCCCCTTTATCGCCACCTACCGGAGACCCGACGCGGCCCCAATTTCACGACCAAATAAAACGCCACCAAGCGTCCCCCCTCATCCGGGACTCTGACACGCGCATGAACAATAAATCTTGTCAGAAAAGGCACTGCAAGCATTGATCCAAGATGGCGCACAAGTGGACTGTCATGGAGGGGAGAAAGCGACTTGCTGTGTTATGTGATTGTGAAGAATGGATTAGAGAAAAGAAAAGGGATGGCGTTGCATGCATTTCCACAGCAATGACTATTGAGTGCTTTGGGTAATAATGGAATAAAGGGGCATGTCAAAGATTCATAACGTGGGAAGAGGGGTGGCTAGATGTCCTAAGTAGAGACTATTAGGTGGAACAGATAGCAGGGTCAATTGTAAAGTAGCAAGAGATAACGCCAAGACCAACTCCAGTATAACTCTGATTTATTTCTCTACAGTTCACATGTATATCTCTGGTGCATACATTCATTAACCAATCAGGGATCACCACATGTAACCCCAAGCCATGTCTATATATGGGCATGTCCACTATACACCCCTCATGCCCAATCCTCCCCTCTACCACCCCCAGTATACAACCCACTCCCTACCAGCATGCATCATACCCCCTCCCTCCAGGCTCTAGCATGTAATCCTAAACACATACCCTGATCCCCATGGTAACCCCCACTGACCACTTCTACCCCACATATTACACACCTTCCCCTCCAGCTCTCTTCCCCATACCAACCCCTAGAATAGACCTCCGTTACACAATGCCATGGACAAGGGAACACAAATATTGAAAGGTGGAAGGTCAAGTGCATATTCATTTATTTGCAGAATTGAGTTGTTGGCGGTTAAAGGTAAAGTACAGGCCGACAACGTCGTTTATTTACTGTAGGATGATATGGGCCAATACAGGTATACTATAAAAGACCTACCTTTGCCATGCTTACAGCCCACAACTAGCCCAGTGTGGGCATTAACATCTCTGTAATTTTTATTCTATTTCTGATATTTCTTATATTGGGTTAAAAGCATGGGGTTTGTTTTGGCTTAAAAGGGGTGAAATCCCTCAGGAGGGGTTAAAACAAGAGGTTTCAAGAAAATTTCCTTCCCCCATCCTCAATAGAAACAATCACATTCCGATGCACCTGATAATAAATGGAATAAATGCAACCACCTATAGGGGGTCTATTTTTTTTGTTAAAAGTTGAATCTATCCTACATGATAATGGGCCTACACTCACTATGGAGTAGCATCTCAAGTTCAGTTGGGATGACCCACTCAATCATCCAGAAGAACTGGAAATGACCTAATAACTTTAATCTGTTTGGTACAAAAGCCTCAAAAAGTTATTTTATATTCAATTCAATTCAATTCAATTTTCTTTATTTAGGCTGCATCAGGGGGACACAATGGTCGATCGAGTTATCCAGATACAGCAATTTAACTTTGACATAGTAATTGTAGTACAGTAGCTGAATAGTATTTTACAATAGCTCAATGCAATTCTGCTTAAGATATAGAGCACAATCCGTAGAGCTCATTCTTATCTCTGTTTGGACCCATTCCCATTCCAAAATGAAGCTCGAGAGGAGCCTCCATACCATTCATACCCAGACGCGTACTAAGCCAGTACATTTACCTCCTAGGAGGGTCAAGAAGGACATCCCTCCATCCACCTACTTTAATATATTTGAGAGCACGAATACGAATGCATCCCCCCATCCTCAGCTTCTCGCCAGTTGTCATCCAATGACGAGATTACCCGTGGTGCTCCTGATTGACCACGTGACCGTGCTGGTGTCCCGCTGGTTTCTGGCTGTGGCCGTGTTGTGATGTTGGGCTGAGGGGATGTCCGCGGACATAAAGACAAATCGGTCTGCCAACAGCGCTCCGTCACTGTTAACGTAATTAGGGTGCCTGTTCTGTGTTCTCACCCGAATACCGCCTGTCCAAATGTCTCACTGAAGGACACTACCCTGCTCTGTATCCATTCCCAGTATTTTCGTGTATCCATTTATCTAGAAATCCATCTGACAGTTCTTTCTACCAGGTGGTCCTTCTTTCTCTGCAGTCTTTCTGTCTATCTCTCTTTCGTCATTTTCTCTCCCTCTCCCTCCCTCTCTCGACCCCCCCCCCCCTCTCTTTCTGTATGTGTGTGTCTCCCCCTCTCTACATCCCGGCCCATCCATAGGTACCGCTCACTCCCAATCCTTCTTTGTTACCTCCCCCTCTCGCTTTTTTCCATTTGTGCATTATTTTTCCCATCTCATCTCCTGGCACGGCAGATTTTAACGTGTTTGCTTTCAACTCACTGTCTTTTGCATCTTTTTGTCCTGCTCTCTTTTGTACACTGCAAAAATGGTGTTTAGATTTTAAACATGTTTAGGTCTAAACATGTTTAAAACCTAAACATATAAGTCAGTTAGGTGTCTCATTGACTACACATTTAGGAAATAAACACTTTTATTCTAACTACATAAACATTTATGCTAAACATGTTTAGATGTTTAGAGTTGAGACAGTTGAATAATAGGTGTTTAGATTTAAACATCAATATTGTCACGTGCAAATCACCAATCCTGCGCGGATCACCAATCGGCCTGGCGCAGTTAACCGTTGTCTGCGAGATTGATATATTTTCTCTTATCGCTTAATAAAAGTAACCAGATAGTGGGATTTTGTGAAATGAATGCTTAGATTATAATCTCACCCTGGTACAGATGGTTTCTGCTAAAGAATTTTTCCTAAATAGATATAAGAACTAAAAGTCAGATCGCATGCTTGCCGTTTCACCGATATCGGCAATGTGCGCGGATTTAAGAAATGCACGGCATCAACTTTGCGCAGTTTGCAAATAGCGCTGCACTTTTTGCCGATATTGACGATCTGCGCCGCTTGGTGAACAGCGCGGAACAAATATGTTTAGATACTTGGATGTTTAATCCACACCAGGTAGCAGTACTACCTTTGACAGGACTATCTGCACACAGTTGTAATCAATTGTTGTGACAAATGTCCCCAAATCCCATGTTTATCATGGTTTCATTTCATAGAATGTCATGTGAATAGAAAGGGCAATAGAAGATTGACTAGATTCACCTCATGCCACCATCATTACCATAAAATAATCAATAAACTCCATGATTGACACCTATTTGATGTTATTCTAGAATAGATAAGGCAATGTCCTTCCTGCCAAGCTGTTGTACTTTCTCAAGTCTCTTATTCTGATGCAGTGTGTAATATATGTTCACATATATAGGTGTGGCTGTCATCTTTGGAGACTTTGACAAGTAAATACCTGCTGATGCCCCCCCCCCAAGTAAATGAGAAAAAAAACAAAATATATCTCTGTATTTTTAATGCATATATGTCTGCAAACCTTAACTCTCCATCAAATCTTTTAAACACAAAAATTCTTAAACACCTAAACACAAAAAGTCATATATCTAAACACAAAAGTTATAACCTAAACACCTACATTTCTAAACACTTGAGCTAAGCACATTGTTTGGCTAAACATGTTTAGGAAATTAATGTGATTACAAAAACGTTGCAAGAATATGTTTAGAATTGTGTTTAGGATCTAAACACCATTTTTGCAGTGTACTGTTTCGCTGTCTTTATCGGATCTTTGTTGCTTCGCACTACCTATGCTTCGTATTTTCAACCAGTCAGGTTCCTATATAGTATTCATGCTCGGTAAAGGGATTTCAGCATTTAGGTTGAAATATTCCACCATCATGAAATTCGAAATTAAATCGTGGGCGGCTCTGTGTAGTGCTCTTCTTAAAGGTTAATGCCCAGGTACACATCGTTAATTCAGCATGTCGGACATTATTCTCGACCCTTTAGGGGATTACTGTACGATACATGAATATGTCATGATGTCTAATGGCCTCTTGTTCCATTCATAGGTACAGTTAAAATAGTACCTGCACAGGATCAATAATTGGTAATTGCTTAGTTGTATGTATATGTTCCTCCATTGTGATAAATGAGGTAGTATAACCAGACACCTTCTAAGAATAAGTCAACAAATATGATGACACAATCAAACATAATTTTTTCCCACCAAGGCCATCCCGTTAATACATATGTATACATATACTTGGAAAGGGCAAATTTACAGATATTCCGATAGGACAGATACTATTTGCTATCACACTTAAGTAGGTCTACAATATTAATTGTTGTCACTTGTCACTGACCCTGCAAAACCCTGCCTGTGTGACAGTAATTGTGTACAGTGTAAACACTGAGTGACAGTGGATTAGTGGGCAATGCACAAGGGAGTTCAACCCTTGACAGGCAGCATACTGCTAGCATTCACATTGCATTAACAATATGCAATATTAACAGTTGGCGCTATTTAAATGCTGCATGCACATCCTGAGTATCTTGCCATTACTTCATTGGTACATCAACCCGACCCCTCAAAAACTATTTCGCATCAGTGAAATTAATGGTTGCACTTGCATCTCAGGAGAGATAGTCTTCATGCGGCTCTTAAAGGACTAACCCAGCAAATCTGCGTCAACTTTTGTCATGCTGTGCCAGCCCTCATGCAATGCGCTCATAGGAATCGTCACATGGGTGATCATGGACCATGACAAGATATGAAGCATGCATGAACATCCCAGTCAAATTTGTGAAGTTGAGTCAACATGTGTGAACCTTCACCAACAATGACACATGATGACACATGTGTAATGACACATTATCACACACATTGACACATAGGTCATGACACAGTATCACATATATTGATGCACAGACTAATTTGTGGGTGGGGGATAGGTTGGTGGGGTGGAGGTGGTTGTGGATTTATGATATTTCATAACTTTAGTAACAGAAATTCAGCTGTTTATCCTGGTTCCCAGTGAAGATATCTCTCCTCAGAATATCATGTGTTGCCCATTTTGCTTGAAAATGGATCGATATTCTGTCAGTTGTGTGAGTTGAAGTTTCCTTGTATTATCCTTGGGAATGCCTGTTAAAATGAAAACAGAGGGTCATAAACAAACAATCAGCAGCAATCTAATTTTGACCACCCACTCACATCCAAGTTGATAAAAAATGACCACTCCCATGTGGTAGCCTGAATCTCCCAAAATTTCCCTGAGCCTTGCTCACATAGAAAGTTCTACATTAACTAGTAATTTGGGGTGTTGAAACAAATACAGGTCTGAATTCAGCAACAAGATAAATGTTCAGGGATTGTAGGTAATATCAATGTGTTACTGTAGAAATGCTTATCACATAGGATTTCAAGTCGAATCAATCTAGAACTCTGTGACCAGCTACCACAAGATCTG
This sequence comes from Acholoe squamosa, assembly GCA_949317995.1. Classification (NCBI taxonomy): domain Eukaryota; kingdom Metazoa; phylum Annelida; class Polychaeta; order Phyllodocida; family Polynoidae; genus Acholoe; species Acholoe squamosa. Next base: position 71,453,419 of record OX439038.1, read on the forward strand.
TTCTCCATGGCTGCCTCTGCCTGTCTGTTTTGAAATCAGGAGGAGAACAAAGGAAAGGGAGGGAAATTTGACATGGACCAATCAAAACACAGAATACTACATAGCCTGTCATTTGTGTGTGAAGTTGTGTCATGGTGAGTGAGAGTTGACAAATCTTGACGCATGCTCACATCTTCTCACACAGTCTGTCATGCTTATATCATGTAAAATGTGAGTAATTCCAACTCAGTGCTATATCCCATAGACAAAACAAATGAGCTATTATGTCGTATATGTACAACCAAGAATATCAAGATATTCTTGGTTATCATTAAGTTCCTGATTTGTATGTATTTCAACTTGCTCTGTGCAACATTAACTCTCATATTGACATTTACTCAATATGCCCACTCTGCAAAGTACAAGAAATGAGAATCCATACAGTTTCCACAGCCTCTTATTGTTGAAGCCTTGGTGAAGAAAGTCATGCTAGGTGAGAGTTGACAAGTATTGACACATGTTGACATGTGCTCACCCTGTTCCCCTCACATCATTATTGAAGTTAGTGAAGACATGTGAAGCTGTGTGAGAGTTGACAAGTATTGACACATGTTGAACCTTGCTCACCTAGTTCCCCTCACATCTTTATGGAAATGAGTGAAGACATTTGAAGCTGTGTGAGAGTTGACAAGTATTGACACATGTTGACACATGCTCTCTCAGGTCTTATTGAAGTAAATGAAGGTTTGTCAAGCTGAGTGAGAGTTGACATTGTATCACACAAGATGACATAATTCGTTATCACTCAATGTACTCACACATTTTTCACCCAGTATGAATCATGTTCACTCAGATTTGCTTGGAAATGGTCAACATGGTAATGTGTGATAAGTGTGCTGCCATGTCGGCATAACTAATAGTGCCCATTGGTTTAGTGATGGGGAGTGTGGAGTAAGGTAGTACACTAGGCAGCAGTCGATGTGTGCGTGGCAGGGTGTGTTTTTCTACACAGTAGGCCTATACTTGTGCTGTTTGCACTGGGACGGGGCTAGATGAGGTGTGATGTTACAGAATGCAACCAGGAAGGAAAGGCAGCCTACACTCTCAGCCCGAACTGTAAATCTGCTATAAAGACCACTGTATTTGCTACAGGGCAATCCACATTGGGGCAATAGATTTGTATTGATAGTAATTACCACTGCTTTCCAAGAATAGAAGCAATCTACTGCAAAACCCTTGTCACAGTCTAATATTGTATGACTGTGCAGAACTGAAGAAGTGGAATGCTGAATTCTTACCTCGCCTGTCCCAACAATTATAGATAGGGACCACATTTCCTCGGGTAATACGGTGTACATACTGGACAATTTGGGATAGGATTTAGGTATACTTCTAAGAGGCCTGTCAGTGTCAGTATAGCCCCTCTTCCTTCTGCCAATGTCTTTGCGTCTTCTCCTGTCCCTTTTGTTTATCTCTGTCTACCAGTTTGCCTCTGACCCTCTCCTTTTTTTAATAGACCATTAATCCATACCTCCGTATCCCCCATCATCAGAATTTAATACCGGGCATGTCATGTTTCATTCGGAATATCTGTTTTTCTGCATTATAAAATAAGGCCACCATTGCATGGCCAGGACAGCACACCCCTTCCCTTCTCTCTGACCTCAGCCTATGATGCAGGCCACCACATGGCAAATAACCTGAGTACAAGTCCACTTTCCATACTACTATTACCACTCCTCTGCCATGACAAATAGCCTGACAACAGGTCCAGTTTCCATTGTACTACTACTAAATTTCATAACAAATAGCCTGCCTACTAGTCCATTTTCTATTCTACTGGAGCAACTCCTGTATAATAAGAACAGCCTGAGTACAGAAACACTTTCCATTCTGCTTCTACCATACAAATGTAATGTCAAAAGGCCTGAGAACAAATCTACTTTTAACTCTACTACATCCACTCCCATGTCAATACATTGAGCACAAGTCGATTTTCCATTCCTCTACTACCATCCTATGTCACGATGAATAGTCCTTGTACAAGTCTATATATATGGCAGCCAACATATATAGCTTATGGGTCAAAAGAGCAGAATAGCGTAGGCGCATTATTTTCTTCAACTAAATTACTTTTTTTCTAATTTATAGTAACACACATGCCTTTCCATTGATAACCCTAGCCCGTATTTCACGGGCAGTTGTTTCATCCTTAGAGGCCAGATTACGGCGATTAATTCGTTATTTTGTGCGAGATGAATGAAATTTGGAACATATCTCACTACGACGACATGAGAAAAATGTAAAGGTTCACGAGAATTGGTCTGAGTGAGGGTTATCTCACTTTTACTATTATACTGCTAATACCCCTCCTATGTCATGATAAAATAATAGCTCGGTGCAAGTAAGCATATTCCCCTATACTGCTAACGTCCCTATGTCATGATAAATCGCCTGAATGCAAGACCACTTTCCACCCTACTACTACCGTATCTGGGGCTTATTGTTATATCCCTGACGACAACATAGTGGCTATCTATGAGGCCTATGTTGTCATCGGGAATATTGAAACAAGATGCTACCACTGGGGTATGTTTCAGTACACTTCCACTTTTCACTTTGTTTTCTTTTGTCACGACAAAATGGCTTGATTATAAGTCCATTTCCAGAATGCCACTACCACTCTTATATCATGGCCAATCAACGTTCCAACCTACCACCAAGGAGCCTCTATCTACCGTGTGTTCTTGGTACCACTACCCGTCCTTATCATAACAAACAGCCTCAGTACAGGTCCACTTTCTTAATAACCAAAGTCCACTATCTCTCCTACTACGACTCTTTTTCATAACAAATAGCCAGAGTTCAAGTTAACGTTCCTCTGTCATGACACATAGCCTGGACACAATCCCACTTGCTACAATGGCCTGGGTAAAAGCCCCATTTTTCTATACCGACTTAGCGGAATTAATTATCAACCAATTAAATATCCCGAATTAGTCACTGCGGTCCTCTTGGGGGCAGATGGTGTCCATCTGATAACTATTCTCAGTGATAATTGCTGGTTATCAGCTTTGAAGCAATGGCTGCCCCATAGGTCACTCCGCTACCTCTGTATACTATTACCATTCTTTTGTTATAATACATATCCTCGGTAAAAGCCCACTTTCTACTATACTGCTACCATTCCTATGTCATGAGACATAACCCGAGTAAAAGCCCCTTTTCTACTATACTACTACATTCCTATGTCATGAGATATAGCCTGGGGGTCTTGCCAAATAGGAAACGTGAACCAAAAATGAAAACGTGCAAGTTTTTGTATTGTTAAAAGATTGTTTTGATAACCGTTTGGATGAAACGTGCACGTTTTTTTACACCTCAAAAAGAGTTTCTCATGCATTCTTCTGTACATTCTTTGTCAATACTATGATAACGATTTATGACATTCTCGTTTTCCTCTGCACTCTCTGAAAAAAATTACAGACTCACTTCCTCGTTTTCTTTTGGCAAGACCCTCCTGGGTAAAAGCCCCATTTCTACTATACTACTACATCCCTATGTCATGGTACAAAGCCTATGTCATAAGATAAAGCCTGGGTAAAACGCCACATTCTGCAATATGTGTCATTACGAGGCCCATGTCATGACACATAGCCTGGGTAAAAGTCCACATTCCATTGATTCTACTACTGCCACTCAACCTCATGCCCCACGAGGCTGGATGAGGGTTGCACTCTAATTGATGTAGTGTGGTACGGTTAATTCTCCTTAACTGTAACCTACCCAACCTTAAAGGACCGCATGATGCCTGAGGTTAATGTTTCTTTTTATCATCATGATACATCAATGCCGTGTCAGAGAGTTACACGCGCATAACGCACCCATGAACCCTTCATGAAACTTGTCATTTTCAAAACTGTTAAAGGGACAGCTTTCTTTGTATTTTGTGTATGTCTCTTGTAAGGGTAGGTGGAGGGGATATTGCATTTATATGTACCTTATCGGGTTTACCCCATTATGCCAGATACTTATTCCCAGAGGTTTAGAGGAAAGGGTGGTAGTGCGTCCCTACCCCCATTACATAGGCCTCAGATATTTCAGTTTGTACATACATGTACCAGTAAAAGTATATATGCTTAGAACTCACCCACTTAGGCATAGCTTACTTTTTTACGAGTAGTAGTCTTGATTAAGGTTTAATGTCAGGGAATTCTATGCCTATTGCCCTGCGTGGTACATTATACACATTTAGAGGGTCTTTCCCCTTTTTATTAATTGCCTTGTTCCTTTTTTAATTTGCAATGTTGTGCACTGTAGATGCGATTAGCTAACAGCTAAAAGGTCGCTATCTTCCTCCAAACAGACCGACAGAATGGGTCTGAATCAAACTGGGTAACCTAAAGTACAGTCTGGGTCTCCTTAGAGTGAAACAAACGACCAGTGTCAGGCCTCCTGAACTACCAGATAAAGGTTTTAATGCAGAATTAGGGCGGGTTTAACTTCAAGGGAGGGCAATAAAAGGGCTCCTGATTGTGAAGTAGGAGTAGAGTATAGGTTAACTAGAGCTGCCCAAATGACCGCCATTTGTTTGAATCAATATGAAGGACATGCAGGCACCCGGATGTAATCCCAAGAGCACCCAAAATGCCCCGCGCCGCATTGGATACCCGTCAAGCCACTTTTGTATTTGGGATGAGGTCCTGAACAGGGTCGGATCCAGGGGGGGGGGTCGGGCGCCCCCCTCATTTAGCCCCTAATTTTGGCTAAATTACAGGGTAAAAAAGCCAGATAAACTCTTATGTACAGGGGAAAAGGGGGCCGCGCGCCGCCGCGCCCCCTCTAAATCCGCCACTGACTGAATGGAACATTATCATTCATTTAACTAAGGAAAATATATGGATTATTCTTATGTGACCAAAATGAACCCTTTTTCATGAAACAAAGGTTGAAACCCCAAACTAAAGTTATAGGTCCTAAGTTCATTAAGCTTTGTTTACGGTCAAAATATATTTAGTTTAGGCTGTGAACAAAGATATGTTACTTTTCATGGGAATCGCATTCGAAATTGTTAGGGTGGATCCCAGACCCTCTTCCAATCAGCTATTGACTGGCTAAGTGCATGGACGTGTAGCAATCAGTCTAGGGTCGCCGAAACTCGGCCGCACAGTCAGCTGTATGGCCATAGGCCATGCATGCATATATATATATATATATATATATATATATATATATATATATATATATATATATAAATATATATATATATATATATATATATATATATATATATATATATATATATATATATATATATATATATATATATACATGTAGACTGGACAAGGCTTTTTGGTGCATGCCGCAGCTTTCTGTGGTTTTGAAGCCCCTGTATATATAGCATAGCTATGAGCAGTATAAATATTATTTCCTCATGTCTATAATTTTTGAATTTAGTGAATGAGTATGTGGAAGCATTTGCAAAGGGCCCTGTCGTTATAACCAATTCATTGTATATAATGTACTTGGGACGACAAATGAGTGCAATAATACATAGTGTATCAAAAAAGGATCAGTGATAAACAGCGAGGCAAAAAGTAGATAGAATATGAGCTGAATAAGGACAGAGGCAAGTCTACCCTGTCTGAAGTGGAGGGGCTCCCGGTAGAGCTCGCCTTGGTCGTGAGCTGCTCCCTAAACCCCTCAACCCCGTCCCGACTACTGCCCTCCTCCGCTCTCTCCGCCCACGACCATCTCCCCTTCACATAGGCTGTACAGATAAGGGCCTTGAGTGTCCAGAGGGAGCCTGTTGGAGCTTCTGTTGGGGCTAGTTGCCGCTATAGTTAGCCCTTGTTGAGGCCGTGTGCGGCAACGGTGAGGACCATAATGAAAAGTGCTTTAATATCATTCATAAATTATCAAAATGGATGTCTGACCAGAATGGTTATTGCTTGCAGAATTATGTACATGCTGTATATAGCCTTGGGCTATGTCATAATCTAGCATCATAAAAATATATCGCAGTTCCCTCTGATAAATAATGACTCCTTTAGTTTATTTGTCCATGTGCAGTGGCGGATTTAGAGGGGCCGCGGGGTCGTGCGCCCCCCCCCCTTTTTTCCCAGTACTTAAGAGCTTAACGACACATTTTGGACCCCAAAATTTGTCCAAAAATAGGGGGTGCACCCCCTCCTTTTGGGCCGCGTTCCCTCCTTTTCCAAATCCTGGACCCGCCACTGATGTGCCGGGTATAACCCATGGCTATAACCCATGATAGAGGCTCTGCCCTAGGCCCCTAGGCTTGCACATAACCTGTGTGTAATCCATGGCTGGCATTATTCCTGCCTCTACTCTAATGCAGAGTGCTAGACCTTTAACGACCAGGTATAATGCATCAAGCACAGACCTAATGCTCTTATAACTTCTAGTGACTTGCAAGCACTGTCATGCCAACGGTTTGACCCTTCAGACACATGTTTGAACTACAAGAGTTGGGCATGATTCATAAGCCATGGAGTATTGCTCGTATTATGGAGACTAACGGCCATTGTTCGGTTAAGAGTACTATACACTGCCCTTTGCGGGTTAATACAGAGCCTGACGGGGCAATCAGCCACACACAGATAACAGGTTCATGCTGCAGTACTGCCCCTATTTAACCTGGATGAGGGAGCAGGGAGGTCTCAGATGGGTGTATGTTCCTCAGTTATAGAATGATGTATGAGTATAGTGTGGATGCAAACTTTGCTTATCTTATGCTTAAATTCATCGGTGAAAAAATTCAAGTTGTCGCCCTGATTTATAAATGTAGCCCTGGTGAATAGCCCTGCATTTGTGCCGTATCTACTCGACCAATTCACCGGTTGCACCTATATTGACTGCTCAATGTCTCTAGCATCATATAGGCCTATGCTAATTTATTATCATGACACCACTACACAATGTTGACGGGTAACTAGCTAACATGCATCAGGGGCGGATCCAGAAGGGGTGGTCTAGGGTTGGGAACAGGGCATAGAATTTGGCCGAAAGGGGTGGTTTCCTATAACCAAGAGTTGTATCCATGCCCATTTCCAGGAATATGGGTTTTCGAGGGGGGGGGGAGAGCTCTCCCCTAGGCTACTTCTTAGATCTGTCTATCTTTTTTGTGTATTAATCCCATTTGTAAGAAAGCGTCGTGTCGTTCTGAAAGGTAAGCTACGACTGCAAACATGCATTAGATGGCCATTATATATTTAGGCTCGCTTCGCGCCTTTTGGTTTATTGGAACAGGTGGGGCCCTTCATCGTTATTCATGTTAAATTGAATGAAAGGAAAACAAAGAAATCATGATGTCTTGGCCAGAAGCTGATGCAATGCCAAGAAGTTCACAAGACCACCCCAGTCCATGGGACCAGGGTCTTCTGAGGCATCCCCCTACCCGTTATAACGTGTAAATTCTTTATCACACTGTCTGGTCCTTATCGATCCAAGCTACCAAAAGATGCAGCGTGTACTGAGACGCATTTAGAACAGAGAAAGGCTGCTGATACAGGGTTCTCTGTCTGGTCCGCCACCTTAACCCTTTAGTGAGTAACACACCGCTTTAATTATACTCTGTCCATGTATCATCATAATGACTCATGCTGCAGCCATGTACATCTGGACCGGGAGAGTTGCATCCATGCATCAAGCTGACCCTCCAGGATGGTGACACTCTTAAGGGGTCGTCATAATGTGCCAAAGCAGTGCTGGTGTGTCGCCAGGATCAGGAAGATAAAGGAACATGAACCTGGAGGTATCACGCGGCACTTAAAGGGCTAGGCTGTAAGCCTGCTCAAAGAACCGCACCCGTGTTTCCTGCACGCTTTGAGCTCTTCTATACACAGCACCTCGCCCTTGGGTCATAATATGGATCATTCAGCCAACCTTAAACCTTTCACGGCAATGTGGCTCTATATTGCACGGTGACCCTCTGTAGGAGTGACACATGATGAGAGCACTCGTGAGAAACTCACCGGTGCTATATGTATGTAATATACCGACTTTGGTAATTGCAATCGCTGTAAAGGCTATACATGCAGAGTTGTTGTAATTACTGGGGCTAAATATTATGCAGTAAGACCCTGTTTATAAGCCACCCCGTGTCTAAGCCACGCCCTGAGTTTATATCAATTTCTTGGAACTATAACATGCATCGTTGTCATTTAAACCTCTCCAAGACTACAAGACTATCTCTCCTCTCTCTTTATCCATCTCTCTCTCTCTCTCTCTCTCTCTCTCTCTCTCTCTCTCTCTCTCTCTCTCTCTCTCTCTCTCCCTCTGTCCTGCTTCTATTAATCAGCAAGTCTGTCAATAATACAAATTGAATATAATTGCTTGCAGGAGGCAACAGGCTGGTGTCGCGACAAGACAATACTCGGTTAACAAGATGATCAGACCTCTTTCAGCCCTTTAAGTAACGGCACAGCGCGTCATTATATCCTTTCAATTTTCAAACTTTTATTGCGTCTTACTTGGGCAATTACAGAAATGGTCAGTTCTGTCATAAATCGGCTGTTTCATTTAGAAGAATATGAATTCTGTGATATATTCGCAGTCCTGGCAGCTTGATTGTCATGATACGAATTACTCAATAGGTCTGCATTCACTAGTCTGTCATCATGCATCGTTGATACTCTCAAGAATGGACTTCCTGATGCACAAATGCAACACCATTGAGTAACTCTCCATGGCAGTATTTGTGCATCATTACCATGATAGGAAATGATATTTTACAGGAACCTGTGGTATAAGAGGACCCTTTCAGAATTCTGACTGTGCCCCCCCCCCCCCACTCGACTCTACAGTTGATCCTCACCTCCACCCCCCCCCCCACACACACACACATGCGCACAAGGTCCCTGGTCTGGTACCTGGTTGGTACCTGATTGCGTGTAACAGGTGTCTTTTACGCATGCGCCGTGAGTCAGACACTCGGAGTGGGGTTATACTGTATACAGGAACTCAAGGTGAAGAGACAGAACTTAGTCAACATGATGCACCATTAAAAAGCTGATGAGTTACTCACTAAGAAACTGTAGGAACCATATGATCTTCATGGGCCTAGGGGAACCCTAGCTATCAGGGGCGGATCCAGAAGGGGTGGTCTAGGGGGGCACAGCCAGGATTTGGCACTACATTTCCTATAGTAAAGAGTTTAACCATGGTCAAATTTCAGGGGGTCTAGGGGGAGGTGGTACGTGCCCCCCTGGCCACCCCCTGGATCCGCTACTGGCTGTGTGGCAAATAAAAGTGTCATGTTCTGTATATAGTTGGTGTTGAATGGTTCTAAAGGAGCAACTGTTCCATGAAGAGGCAGACACTCTTTAGTTTCACTTGGCAGACTTATTGATTTCCCATTGATCCCTCACCCCCTCTCTCTCACACACACCACTGTCTGCTCCTGTATTTGTTGTCCTTGTCAGGTGGCGCCACTTTTGTCGTGGGTCAGTGCCCAGGCGCCCAACTGTGACGTCATCAGTGGTACCATTATCAAGATGGTGGTCAGCCAAGCAGTAAGCATGTTTTGTTATAGCTTATGGGAGGGGCTTGAATAAATGCCTGATACAAATCTATACATTGTTTATCTATATCTTATTGTCTCACTAATCGATGTGGTGTGTCCTGGAATACCTATAGCATAGTCTATCTCAAAATGGAAATTTAGCTCTTTGATTTTTAAAACCGAATGATTAGTAGACTGACATGTAATTCTGATTTTGACAACACCCAATATGACCTTTCCTGCTCACAGGGCCATGTCAAACAGTTTCAGCATTTCAGAGTTGTAGGGACAAGCGAGTGCTGCAGTAAAAGAGGTTTCCTGCCTTTCAGGGATCGGCTCATCAATATCTCTGTCGGCTTATTATGAGTGAACTGGTTCCTTAGAACATCCCTTCATCTTAGAAAAAGGGGTTTACCAACATCAATTGAGAAAGCAGCTCAGATGTGATAGGGTTTGCTTCAGATTGTGATCCTAGAAAACCAACCAGAGTAAATTTTGTTGAACCGAAAATTTACTTGGCTTCTCCTGCATTCTCTACCAGTAAACCCCCTGTCACAGCCATCCCCATGCCTCCCCCTCTCCAGGGGGATGTGTAGGGAGGGGAGGGGGTTAACCAATAGGTTATTCCCAATATAGCAGCACTGAGAGGCAGCCTGCTGGGCTGCTATAAATCATGCCTTATCTACTCCCACTTTACGAGACTAGTTTACTCTGCATGTTTGCACGCGGCCAGAACTGACCCTGGCATGCATGGCAACGCCCCACACCGCCAGCACGCACCAGTCTGCAGGACACCACAGATGGTTACAGCTGATGATGCTAATACAGAAATGATGCTGATGTCAGCTTAGCACTCTGCATGCAAAGGCATCGAAAGAATACTTATTATGGGCCATCCTTTAAATCTTAATACTTAAAGCACACACGTTTTGACAAAGCTGTGAATATGGAGAGCCATTACTTAAGAACACCAACATGGGTATTGCTTTATCTGAAGTACATATAATATCTACGGGTAGGGCCTACCACAGAATTTTCTAACAATTGCTTATAATATGGAAAGTGGTGTGGTGGCACGTCATATTCTTTCACCAGGGAATTGGGTTTGTTGTTCAATACTGCCTAATCTGGACATTGCAGCCAATTGGCTAATTTTTTTGTTGGAGACCCTTTTTAAGTAGTTATGCCTTTTTGTGAAACGCATGTTTTGGCACAATTTTTACCAAATTGCAAATCCGTATGAATTACAGATGGTTTCATAAATAATTATGTTTCCACTAATGGTTTCGCCAGGCCAACAAGGAATGTTCATTACGTAATTTTACTTTTCTTCCTTTCTGGTGGCCTAATTAGGTTAATTGTTTTTTACCTGATTAAGCCACAGTATTAGGATTAATACCGATTGGCTTAAGCAGATTGACATAAATCAATGCAAAGAGTCTAAAGGTTTTTTAGTAACCACGACTCTATACAAGCTAGCCCTTATTGTGCAGAGCTATTGTGGAAGGATGAGCGAGTTTGAAAGTACCATTCCCAAATAAATCTGTATCATCTTTATACTTCGTCCTGGATGGGTTATATTCTCACGAGTTTTGGCGCACAGTGTATTAATAATAGTCTATGGTGTTTACTCATGGCGCTTGACACTACTATCAGCAGGGGGTTATTTCAATATTCCTAACGACAACATGGGCTTAAAATCATCAAGTGCCTGCAGTGCAACAATTGGTCTACCAAATCCTACGTCATACTGACATACTAAAGTTAGCCCCAATATAAGAGAGGAATCTCTGACAACAACATCCACTCCCATAGTAAGATTAGCTTTTTATCAGTGATTTCTCAGATTGCCAGTTATATTGAAATAAACCCCTGGGCTACGTTCATGTATCATGCCAGCCCTGCTATGCATAGGAGACATAATTTCCACATGGAGATAGGGAGACTACTTGGTTCTCTGAGGGTTAGGGCATCATTCAACCTTTCTTTTCTGTCAACCTTTGGTCAAACTGGTGAGAACAGATCATACAATCATACAGCATAATGTCATAGTCTGAAACAAGATGGCATTAGTCAACTGTGATAGGGGACACTCCTGGAGCATGCATATAAGTGTAATGACATGTAATTGCATTTTTTACTGTGAAGGCTCGTGAAAATTGCCTTTTAATGTGCCACTTTTCTTCTCCATTTATACACAATTATACATCACTATCAGCATTTTCCACTTCCCTTTAATCCTTAAAGGGCTACATAATATAGGGCCTCAACTAGTGTTCTGATGCACCAATCCAGTGCTGGTGCGTAACTCGCAGGCACTGTATGAGTGCACTAGTTTGGCCTTTTGGGACTGCATCAACACATTGAATCTGCATGATGCATCAATGGATCTCTGGTGAGTTACTCATCAAGGCTGCATTTATCCAACTTGCTTACAAAAGGAGAAGGATGCATCAATGTACTATAGGCCTATGCAGACATTAGGGTTTAAAGAACTGTTGTTCACTCGAAATACGTTACGCAGTCTGTTCTATAAGATAACAAGAATCATATTATGCCTCCTACATGAGAGTGTGATTATATCCTTAATTGTTTAATCATTATAGCATTGCATTAGGTCGACTGAGGAACTGGTTGTTTCTTTGTAAACTGGTGGGGTATAGAAACCATGCACATCAGCACTTCCGGTACAGATGGACTGATGCATGATAGTATGGTCAGCATCTGCAGGCTGGGTGGCACAGTCTCCTGTGTCAGGTTGCTGGTACTTTCATTCCCCATACCCATGACTGGAACAGATACAAATAAAATTATTGAAATCTTTACTGGGGCTACCAGATCTTTATATGAATATGATATATTTAATGGTGATTATTTTAGGTTGACACATATTTTTTAGTAGAGTATTTCAATGTGGCACAATCTCCTGTGCCACAACAAAAACAAACCCTGATCATTTTCCACATGGCACATGCTGCTTTCTGTGAAATGGACCATGTGGACAAATGAAGATATTCAGACAATATGCATTGATTCATACACATGCCACATGTCCATGCACCATTGTTTATTTACACCTGAAAGCCAGTTTGCAGTGCCATCTGGTATATACATAGCAATATTGATGGTTGCGCCATCTAGAGCTAAATAAGCCCGCACTCCCTGATTATACTATATTAGTGTTCTCTGCTTGAAGAGTGGTGCTTCCTGTGATAGAAACTGTTGTAGACCGCCTGTGAGTCAGTGCCAGTGAGGCATGTACTTAAATTGAATGTGGTTAGCTCATGGGTAGCCTATGTACCTTAATGTGTAACATCTTATCCCCCAGAATGAATAAAGAAGCGTTAATAGGGAAAATGACTATCACTGTCTCATAGAGCTTTGGTGTGTTTTTCTTCTAACATATTTCTAGATCATAAATTAAACCTAGGTATCATGAATTCGACTGAGCACAAAAATCACTAAAACATTCAAATAGATATTGGTCTTGTATAGAGATGTATACATTTGGAACTTCAACTTCCCTGAAATCGGGGAAAACCTTGAGAGTTCCCATATCTGTAAGCCTATGTGGGATTTCCTCTATTTCATCCCTCCTTTATCCAGGCACATGGACTTATGCGTTTATCAAACCGACCTTGTCATCTTACCTCTATACTTTCCCTTCTTATCTTTCTTTGTCTATTTCTCATCCTTCTATCCCCCCCCCGCCTGCTTTTAAGTCTTGCCCTTTCTCTATAATCTGTCCCTATAGGTTGACCTTCAAATTGTCTCCCATGTGTTATACTACACTGCAGTACGTTAAATCTGGTCGTCACTGGGCCCCATAACTCATCCTTTTATGGCGCGTCTGCCATATGGGTCCCATAGATTAAACCTACCAACTAGGCACATTTATAGCTCACTCCAGGATTCATTGCTCTCACATTGAGGTTACAGTTTTTGGTATCCCTGAGAGATCTCCCCAGTCCCTCAGACCTAACCGTATTCTAGAGCAAAGGTCTGAAATAACCCTGAAGTATGTAGAATCTTAGCTAGCCTAGTGCTAAATTCCTCTTGGTAATTAAGGACTCTAGGTCAAATTTGGGACGCTCTTATCAAATGTAGCCTATGTAGGGGTGTTTCACTAACCATCTGTCATTTCTGAATATATCATAGATATTGAGTGAATATTTTCCCTTTTCATTAGAAAGGTGAAAAGCAATGTTAAAGGAAAAATATCGGAAATGGTGTGATACATTTTATATTTCGTCACAATTTTATTTCTGGTAAACGAGCAGAAAATGCAATGTGTTTTTGCGGAGATATGATAAAATCTTTCAGGTAACTGAAATCTTAACGTAGACATAATGTGAAAACAATTTAAAGCTGAGTCAGCTCCACATGAGATGGGTATTATTATTATCCTAAACTTTCATTGTGGTCATATCGCATGCACTATTATATGTATTTTTTTTTATTTCTGCCTGTAGAACAATCCCTTATCTTTCTGCCCTAGCTTGTTTTCTCTTTTGTGTAGTCTGTGGTATTGAGTGATGATGGCACATGGTATACCTTAATGACAATAAGGTGACAATAAAAGATATAATCTCTATAACTATATGGCCATCCTGGGCCACCGGTGTCTGGTGTATGTTAATCTATATATGTGTGAGTCTATATAGAGACTAAGATTGGCAGAGGGATGCCTATGCTTTGGATATCAGCCTCTCAGAGACTACCTGTAAACCTTAATGCCTTGCCCTCTCCATCAGAATGGGCATAATGTAACCCACTAGTGCTGCCTCCTGATGTAAGCTGAAATAACTAAATGTAGTTACCTCTTCTGGTACAGAAGCAGTGATACCACTCACTGATCACCAGAAATTAGGAAAACCACCAAATTTTCTCAATTTCCAATAGGAAATAGGGGGGCTTACCTATAGGAATGAAAGCCAAAAATTCGGAATTCCTGAAAAGTTTGGATAGGTGGCATCTCTGCAGCAGTCACATATTCTGACCATGTAACATTTATCTCTGCAGGGGCATAGAAAAAAAGGGGGGCATGCAGATGGCTCTAGACCGCTAAAATCGACATGGCGACATGGGCCTTTTTTGGCTTAGTGACATGGGACATGAACCTTTCTTTAAAATCGACATGGTGACATGAACCTTTCTTAAAATCGACATGGGGACATGGACTTTTCTTAAAATCGACATGGAGACATGGCAATTTCTTAAAATCGACATGGGACATGGGGACCCCCCATCAAGGCCCCCATGCAGGGGCCTGGGACCCCAATCATAAAGGAGGTGGGGCCTTAGTATGTCTGGGCCCTCCCAAAAATTTGCCAAGAATTCATAATAAACTGGATAAGAAGCTAAAACTTTCATCTCAAATTGGATTAATGTGGTAATGGGATAGGGAACATGAGGGTGTGAGCTTCAGATAAGATCTAAATTTCACCAGAATTTATCTTTCTATAAAAATTCTATACTGGTATGTATAGGCGTCATCACGCTTGAGCCGACAATTTAAGGTAGTCATGGAGGGCCCCCAGCTGTCCTCCCCCCCCAATGAAGATTTGCTTCCTATGCCTCTGACTCTGTTGGCCCAGTTGGCAAAGAACGTGGTTTCAACATTTGCAAACGTTTTTATCAGGTTTGGGTACACATGTTTGTAAGAGAAAAGTTTTCTATTACATCCAAAAAACGTAATTAAACCAATTTTCAACCAAATGAAAACGTGTTTTTTTCAATGTGTTTTTTTACAACCAAATTGTTAGTTATGTTTCTTTTAGGTTAAAACGTTTGAACGATCTAAGAATAAAAAGAACGTTATATAGAACTTTGAAAAAAACACGTTTTTGACGTTTAAAAAACGTTTGGCAAACTTAGGCACTCAATAAAAAGTTGTTTTTTTTTAAGTAAAAAACACGTTTTATGCCAAGATGGGATGTTGTGCCTTTTGTTTTGGAGGGGGTGTTCATTGTTTGATAGCTCCAGGAACTGAATTTTAGATAGATTTCCTCTCCAAGTGCACAATCAGTATCAACATGTATACACTAGAAACTCAGTTTGACATTTATTTATGTAGCGTTTAATGTATGTTATGAGACCCCACAAGTGGGTTTAGGTGACAATAATCCACAACCCACGAGTGGGGTCTCATTATATGCATTAAGGCGTTTATCTAACAGATTCCTCCATTTTGTATTAATTCCTTACCTTATAACACCTCATAACGCCAGTAGAAGAGGTTTTGTTAGGCCAAGCGGTAAAAAATTCGTCTCAGATTTTGTTTTCAGCGGAAGTACAGAGCGCCAACCTTGTTTTGGTTGGGGAACGCACAGAGGGAGTAGAGATTATTTATAGTCCAAGTTAAGCTTTTCCCACCCCTACTGTTGTATCGATATGTGAATAAGACAAAGGATAAAGGCAGTTTCAACAGTCAATGTGTGATATAATGCATTATATGAGTATTAGTGAGGTACCGGTATTATTTCTCCCTCCTGCACCCACTGTGGTGTCTCCACCTGTACTCCACTTGTCTAACTAATTCCTACCTGGTTAGTTACACTGTTGTAGCAACCACAGTTCTGGTACTGGTGTATTGGTGTCAATTTTTTTCTAATATAATAATTTTAATCAAACCTTCAGGCAAGAATTAATGAAAATTGTATACTATATGGTGCATTATATTATATATCCACCTTGATATCATGTAATTACCAACATGGCAAAAAATAGCCAATAATGAATGACTTGCTTATACAATAGAGTGGATCATCACATGGAACCATATACAGTTCATGTTTTTTAGCAGTAATGAACACATGGTGGTATTCATATAGAGAATGAACACATAGCAAATAATGAGTGTATGATCACATGGACCCATATATACATTTCATTTTGTTTTGCACACATCACTTCATGTTAATGTTTAGGTGACAATTATGAAACTGCATATTGGAAAAGAGAGTGGTTGTGGCCCCTACATCTTTGACATTTATGTTCTGATTTGTGGATTTTACTGCTATTTGAGTGCCTGTAGGGAGTACTTGAGTATCTCCAGAAGATACTAGAGTACCTACATGAGATACTTAAGTATCTGCACGAGATACTTGAGTACCTGCACAAGATACTTGAGTATTCTCAGGATTCATCAATTTCATGGCCATGTCATGACGAACAATATTAGGTGTTGTACTATAGAAATCAATACTAGATTCAGCTTTGTGGCCAGTCACACTTTTGATATCCTTGGCCACCACCCCCTTCCTTCTCAAAGTTGTTACCGTAGTAGCTCTGATGCAGTGGTTGGTATATATTTTACTCAGTTCTGCATCCTTAGAGATCCCTGCACACAAAAAAATATTCTGAATATCTTAGGCCTTTCGCCTAACATTTGTTGGACTTGCTAACCCAAGTTGGAAGTTTGCACGTCCCCAAACCACCGAAGTTTTCTTGGGAGTTTACGCCTAACCATTAGGAAAAATGCCTGACTTGCCTGATTTCTCCTAACTTGCCTTAGACTTTTCCACTAACTACATAGACTTTCAAGCAATATAGCAACTCTCTTAATTCTGAAATGGAAAGTGTAAACTCCACATAGGTTAAGACATCCAGAACAGAGCCTCTCCATTTGAGAAGCAAGTCCAATACCTCACATCATTTTCTTTGCAACCTGTGAACTTAGTTGCTCTGGGTTTATCATAATGTCAAAGATGTGGATATATGAGTAAATTAAATTTTCACAAAAAAGGTGTTTCCATTCTTCTTCATTGCTCCTTCAATAACAAATATATATTTATTAACTGTATTCTGTTAAATCACATGCCAGGTTGAATTGTAGAGGATTTTTTATGTCGATAGTCATTGAAAGCACCATTATTCTGACATTCATAGGCTTTTCCATGATATGCACTTACCATAAAAATCCTCATGCAAACCACACTGCCACCTGGTGTGAAAGAAATCTACTACCCCTTAGACAAAACTGCTACCCCTTACACAAAACTACTACCCCTTAGACATGGCTAAGTCAAGTCAGCTTGCGTTAATAGGTTAGTTAATACTACTAACACATTAGTAAGATGTTACTAACATGTTGGGTATTTTGCCTAATGGGTGATTTTGTCTAAGTTAGATTAGTATTTACTAACTTGGATTATTTTCTGTGTGCCATTAGCTTCCCAATCGTGTTGACACCCATGGCAGATTTATTATACCATGTAATACTCAATCAAAAATGCGATTTTTTGGGTGTCTGGAAGAAGGCAGGGATCTCTGGATGCAGCCTGCTCAGGTACAACTTCATCGACTTTAAAGGGCAGTTTTGTCCCCCCATCCCATATATTCATTGATCATGTTCTTCTGCCCTTTGGGATAGGCCCTGATGGTTTTTTTTTCTGATACATTATGGGAAAGTGTACAGTATTAGATACCATTCTCATCTTTCTTAAAAATGAAATGTTTCTTCAGCAAGTCATGGAGGCCTTCTCTGGCATGACGACCAAATTGCAAAGACATTTCATAACAGACCTTTTGCTGCAATGATGTTGGATTATCATTCGATAGGATATGTGTTTCATATATTTTTTTTTTTTGATCTGCAGGTGTTACAGCCTCATAATGAGTTGACACATCAAGACCAGATTTCTTACTTATTTTTATATGGCCCTTTAGGATGTTGTTAGCCTGAATAAATACAGGGTCAGTCATAATGTTAAATGTCACGTTGTTAGGAGAACCAGTGAGAAACCTGTGGAGTGAAGCTCTGATGCATAATAGAGAAGTTTTGGAATATTCCTTTCCCTCTTTGGTACGGACTTGGCCATAGAACCTGCGTAGAATTTCTGCCAGGGCTGCCTTTGAGTAATTTCCAATGTCAGTATGCTCGCCATTTTCAACCAACCATGCTGAAATAAAATAAAATTAATATCATTAATTATTTTGTAAAGAAACATATGTATAATGCACATTACAACGTCATTTCTATAGTAAACTAGTCTATTTCGTTAACACCAAAAAAATAATAACTCCTCCCTGCGCTTAAGTTTTGCATATGCATGTTCTGGCCCGTGGCCGCACCAGAAGGCCCCTATCGAGTATAGCATATTTTTCATAATGTCAAATCGTAAATATACATTTTTTTACATACCTTTTAGAATTTCTAATGCCCACTTGGTTTGTTTGTGGGTTGCTTAAGCTTTTGATGATGATTCTATCTGTTGTAGTTCAATCTCACCCCAATCAGCTGACTTTTTTTGCAGTTGTTTCGGGGGGAGGGGGCTTTTGGCTCGGGCTGTACCAGTTCAATGGGAGCATTGTCTTTATTCATCTAAAGCTTACCCTGTCTCAGATTTCTGGCCACTTGAATAACCTCCGATCCGTCTGAAAAAAGTTGGATTTTGTACTAGTAGTAGCCACTAAAGATTACTTCCGTTATGGCTCCTAAAATCCATCCAGTAGGGGTATCAACCTCAACTATATCACCTTTGTCATACAAAGATTTGAACGTATACATGGTCGCCATGGTGAGAAAGAGAAAGATCTCTAGAAGAGGAGCTACAAAATTACCTACTTCTGGTTCACGCCGTGATTTGACCCAAAATAGTCCCAACGGAAAATTGAAGAAATATCAATTTAAATCGACTTTTATTGGGAAAAACACTATGACATCTATGGACATTCTACTGCATGTATACCGAAGAAAATGGCTTCCCATAGAGAATTTCTATGTAAACTGAGTCTGCAAAGATCATCATGACCGGGTTAGTGTTTAACATTGCCTTATAACACAAGCCTGTTTGGTATAGTGGTTATCACGTTGAACTCTTGCCGGCGCGGCTGGGGTTCACATCCCTGTAGAACCTTGATGGTTTTAAACACTATATTAACATGGCCTCTGTACAACCAAATCCATCTTGGATTCGAAATCAAGTAGTAACAGTAGGGTTATGGCTGGATAATGAACCGGAGTTATGACCAAAAAAGCACTGGAGAGGGCAACATCGTGAGATAAGACATGGTAACACATATCAGATATATGTAAAAATGTTTACACAATAAACATGGTGTTGTGCACTGAAGCACTATGCTACCACTTACATCAAAGATGTTAAACATTTTTGGGTGGTTATTTAAAATAGTTATCAGTGTACGTATGTAAGTCGTTTACCATCAACTCATATACTGGCCACTCCACAATGTATATAAACCCTTCAAGGGTAGGCTCGGAAGCTATTCTAGATATCTTTAGCTTATGGATTTTAACCTTTAAAGGGCATGCTTATGGTTTTGATACATAATGCCCTTATCCTCATATGGTGCATGAATGCAGCACTGGAGAGCTTACGCAACAGAGCTGCATCTATGCATCAACCCTTCCTCGAGGATTCTACCAAACCTGTGTAGTCAGCATGATGCATAAATGAAACATTCATGCATCGTGATGACATGGGGGCAATACTGCATCAATGCGTCATGCGATCCTTAAGGGGTTGATGCGGTTTACTTTGACCTTCATCCTCCTGATTCTCATACATCATAAAGGCGAGCTCCTTCTTCATAAAGCCTTCCCTCATCACCATTAGGCCATTTATCACTCTCAGCATCTCATTCTCTATCTTCCTCAGTCCTGCACCATCAGATCTACCCATTTTATATGAATTAAGCCCCCCTCTTTCATACTCTAGCTCATCATGTATCCTTCCCCAGTCTCTTTCTAAGCTCTTTATTCTATCAGTGTAACCCATATTGAAGACCTTTTCAGTTTGTCGAATCGAGTCAAGTTCATCAACGAGTATCATCTCAAGAATTGAGAGTACATCATCATCCTTTTCTTTCCGGGATGGCTCCTGACCATGAACAGTTTTATTGATGTTGGGTGAAAATTTAATATCGTGATTATCATTGTTTAATTCAGCGATCTTCAAGTCCCTTCCTGTAACGTCATTGCTGCAGTCTTTGAATGAAAAACCATGTGCTGCGTCATGGCCAGAATGGCTATTAGTTTCAGAGGGACCATCCAGCCACTCTTTGCTATTTTCCCAGTCAAATGTTGCCGAAGGATTTTTCCTTTGAGTGACCCTATGTCTGTGTCTTGCCTCTCCTGCTTTGCTCTTATGAAATAGCCAGTTATTCTTTGAACTTAGCGCCTCCAGAAAGTCACTCCAATAATTGCCTCTCTGGTTACCTTTGCCATCTTTTACTAGTTTCTCACTTGAAAAGTCCTTCGTCCATGAATTGGGACTGTTCTGACTGTCAGAGTTCTTGACATTCTTATCTGTATCAGAATCAGAATTGAGTAATGCATCATCCTTCCAGTTCTGTACTGATATACCATTATTGTTATTGCTGAATAATTGACCCTTTGTGTCAGAGACATCATGTGTTTCCTGCTGGTCAGTCATTCTTGTAGGAGGTTTTCCAGTTTGACGCAATGCATTTGGATGGCGGGATGTTTGACTTCCTAGCAAGGATCCTTGTTTCTGTCCATTAATTTGTAAGTTCTTTGCATCGTTGTTACCATTGGTCTGCAAGACAGATTGCCAAATTACAGGAAACTGCTGATTATTTGCTAACCATAGCTGGGTGGTGTCTTTGCCAGCTTGTTCATCAGTCTCTGTCTCCTTCCATGGATCTTTAACACCAGGTGTAATCCTATGGGTGGCTGATGCTTGCTTAGCCCTATCGTGATGAAGCAGTGAGGGTTGTACGTTGCTTGGATACACCATGGACGTAATACCTGGTAGAAAATTGTGGACGGGGCTCTTCTCCTGCCACCTTCGATAAGAACCTGCAATAGGAACAGTGGATTTTTCTATAATATTCTTATATCGAGAGGTTAAGATTAGAGCAAAAGCTGAAAACTGGTATCAGAAATCGAATGTTGGTAAATTCGAATCCACCAAATCACTGTTGGGCTGATTCAGAGCTAGCATATCTCCTCGTAATGTGGTATGAAAAACTACACTAGAGAAAAGCCGTTCATTTTCATCATATTTTGAAAAATAGAAAAGCACTTTTTTCACTTTGCTCTTCCTTTGGATCAAATATCTCATTTTATCAACTGAACTTATTAAGATGGAGAATGATTGAGAAATGGAAAAGAGCTAAATAATCGCTCTACCAACCTTTGTTCGGGCACATGTTCTGTATGTTTTGACTGCTGGTGCAGGGACTGCTCATGCCCAGGATCCCCTTCCTCCTGTGGTAGTGTAAGGGTACATAGGTGCCTGGTGGACAGGACATCCTTACAGCATACAGTCCTCCTGTACCTGAGGTGCCAGACCTGGCACCATGGTCACACACCAGGTACGAGCATCTGTCATCCTCCAGGGTCAGGTACTGACCCACACGCTCACAACCTACAGCGGACAAGAATAGACAATATTTTCTTTCTTTCTCTGATCTTAAAATTTCAAAAAAGCAATTGCATTTAACCAAAGTAAGACCAATAGTCCATTGGGCCCCTTCTGCCGACTTTAGCCAAACATTTCCTACACAAAAGCCTCGCCATGAATATGACCTTAGCTGTCGAAATGGCGTTAAACATCCATTACTCACTCACTCCTACACAAAAGTCGGCCAAAGAGGCCCAGTGAACTATAGGTATTACTAAAACAAAAAGGACAAAAGGTGTGCATATTTTCTCCTTTTTTTTTCCCATGCAAATTATCCCATTTGGACGCTACCCCATCGCTTGAAATGGTGAGCATTCATGCACTCACCGACCCTACCGGGTGGAGATAATCCCATTTAAGGATTGCCTGAGGCACAAATGCAGTGCTGGTAATTTATAAGTCAGTTACCAGCACTGCATTGATGGGTCGCACATAGCGACAAATGAATATGTTTTGGTAGCATCATAAAGTTTGTATGGCTAAAGCTAAGGTTCATTAGCAGTTATCATTTCTCGGTCAGTGCACCCCACACTGTGGAGTTATATGTGTACTACTCGTAACAGTCTTTGTTGGCGTGATTTATTACTTGTCATTTCTCAGCCTGACTCTGTAATTTGTAATGTGTCATTAAATGATATTTAAACCATCACAAAATGCGTGACTGTGATAAATCTACGTAGCATTGCACCATTCAGGAAAAAAACATCCCAAGGTAGCCTAGTGGGGTCCTTGACTGGGGTGTCCCCATGTTACATTTCGGTTTTGAGTAATGCTCATGACTCTTGGCACTTAAATCCCGTGTCATAATGATTAAAGAATATATGATGCCCAATGCTGAATTTAAGAAAACATCTGTGCTGTGGTTCTTATTTTCCCCCTTGAGTTACCAAGACCCATGTCACATGTCGATTTTAGGAAATGGCCATGCATGTGGCCATATCATGTAGTGGATCCTATACATCTTTAAGTACAACTCTAAAAGGCTTCCAAAGGGGTTGAAACACTAGACACTTTGTTTACTATGTGAAATCTTCACATGAAGACATACACAAGCCTATACTTACGTGGTTGGAATTCATACTGTGTAGCTCTCCCAGAAGTTGAAGTTGATATTGATTTCCTCCTAAGGTGACGCCCCATCTGTTTAGCAGCAGGCATCATTAGAGCAAAAACTGGGCTCTTTATCCCATGGGAATCCCCCCAGACGCCATTATGAGTACCATGATAAACTCCAGGTTGGAGTTCATTCCCATGGTTATAGCCACCTCCAGGTGACACATGTGCCCTATGTGATAGTGACTGAGGTATCTGAGGGAGAGGGGAGCATGATATCTTACCAATGACTGTAGAGATCAGTATTAGCAGCACATACAGCGTGGTCGTCATGACGACGCCGTCATCCTCTCTGCCTCCTGTGACGTCCTCCCCTGGTAGTGGTTGTACCTATAATCTGCCACCAAGTAGAACACAGGCTGATGCCTTTCCGGCAGGAGGCCGTTAAAGTACCATCACCAGTCCGTCAAGGTGTCTGTCTAGTCCTTTAAGGAGCGCATGGTCAGTGATGTCATTTTACTTTGACCAATGTGTAGGAAACCAGATCAAACAACATTACAGCAGCTCGATTAAAATTTGTTCTTGATAGCATCAAAATATCAAAGTCCCCCCCCCCCCATAAATGGTATATAATTACAAAAGTGTAGGAAATCCTACAGGAGAAGTCACATCCCTAAATTCCTTAATGTCCATGACATTTTGTTGTCGTGATGCACCCATGAAGCCCTGGTGGGTAACTCGCCAGTGCTACATCAGTAGGGCCTACGCCATTCCTGACCATTGGAGCCTGCATCAATTAAACCCCATTTTTTTGGGAGTATGCCCCAAGAGCTAAGTGCGTTAAAGCCCAATGCACCCCTTAAAGGGCTAAACAGACAGAGTGACCAATCACGTGGCAGCACGGCTAGTGGATGGATTGACTCTCAATGGCCGTGTATTACTGACGACAAATTAAATAATGCACAGTATGATTTATGACGTGTATAACTTTATGGGAGATAAAGCAATATCATAC
The DNA here is from genome assembly GCA_949317995.1 of Acholoe squamosa. Lineage (NCBI taxonomy): Eukaryota > Metazoa > Annelida > Polychaeta > Phyllodocida > Polynoidae > Acholoe > Acholoe squamosa. The sequence continues at coordinate 71,477,384 of OX439038.1, forward strand.
ACAGATGAGGGGCGGGGTCACTTGATTAATTTGATTACCTATACTAAACTAGATTCCATCATTTTTATACTTCATTCATTTATATTTATCATCATTTGTTTAACACTTATCCGAAAAGGTTCAGGAAGACAAGACATGACATATTAACAAATTGATTAGGATACAATGTGACATTTTACTAATTTCAGATGCGTCATACATCAATTTTAGTACATCCATTACAGGATATCAAGGACAAAAGTCGGTTAAAGGATTCCTGTTCCGTTGTCTTCATGACAAATATTAATGAAGTGCTGTATATATTAGTGTGCATCATCTGTAGTGTGTATAGTATTCAGGAGTGTGACATTAATGATCTTGAGAGCCATAGAAAATATCGATGTGAGAACTCAGTGGCATATGTATCAAGAATAGATTTGCACCAATATATATGTACCAGACCATGCTATCTGACAATGGCCAAATGAACTGGGACTCTTTATCCTGTTCCGTCCTTATAATAAGTTACTTCGTTTCATTTGACTAGCCTGGCTTTAAAGTACATGGTGTGTGCAATAATTGTTAAGTTATTTTAATGTAATGTAAAATAACTGTAATTATTATCATAGTATCCTATCGACCACTAACATAGGTTGGCTTACAGAGGCAGGTCAGGTACGGTGAGCTTATCATCACACTTTAACATAATTTGAGTTTTAATTTCGCTGGTAACTCAGTGGTGGCAAGAGTGCTTTTTTGGAAGAGGGCTGGGCCAACCCACGTCAGTAGTCGATAGGATACTCTGATAATAATTACAATTATTTTTCATTCCATTAAAATATCTTAACAATTATTATCATTAGTTATCCGTCATCGACCACTGACTTTGTGGGTAGGCTACTTCAACTCGTTCGTGAAATTAGAACTCAGGCAGGAGCTTTGCTTTCTAAATAAGTTTTATCATATGTTAGCAAAACTACAGTCATCACTTTATATGTAGACAAAGCATATATTTATAATAGGTCTGAAACTTTATGTTCCGAGTAAACAGGCAAAATGTTATAGATTGCGTAGACCTTGTATGACATAACAGTGTTATTTCAAAGACTGTAGGGGTAATGTACCTCCCCCCCCCCCGTTTCCTTAAGGGAAAATAGTTTACAGCTATCATGCTGTAATAGCCTCAGCACTCATCATGCCTGTAACTGTCTTAGAGACTGAAAGTCACCAAATCTTTCCGTGTGTATAGGATAAAAACTGATACACAATGTAACCTAAGCTAATACTTGGATATAAGTGACTAAATAGACTTATGTTTATATTTCTATCCTATAATAAATTCATCTGCAGATGAATTTGTTCGAAAAACAAGTGTATGAGTGTTTATGCATCATAGATCCAGCAGAAATAGGATAAAGTCTGTAGGCTGCAGGACAGGTGGTACATACAATGGTCTATTATAGAACTGAGCAAAGGTAGTTTCATTTGACCATCCTGCTGATTTGAGAATCTCATGCATCGGGACTTGATTCCTTGCTGCAGCTGACTTTGACTCATGGCGAGCAGAGTAAGCTGTATACTGCTCATCTACTCCAGCATCATTCGGCGCTGTTTTTACTTGTCTGGATATTGTCTTTGCACTGGCCGTGGAATTATGCAGTTTCACTGTCAAAAAGACAAACGGCATGGCAGATTGTGACCTTTGGTCAGCAATGTATGCTCTAAGATGTGATGGGAATATACACACAACCTTTCATCTTCTCTTCTTTGAAAGTACATAATCAGCGGCTTGTCATTTGGATTGTTAGTTTTTGTGTGAAGTGAGTATGTAATCTTGACTGAGTGATTGACGTATTGATGGCACTGTGACCTACCCCAGTATCAAGATATTCACTGAGGAACTGTATGCAGTCCCTGACTGATGGTTGTGTGAGGTGCACATCCCTTAGACTTATGAAGGTAATTCATTGCTTTGCACATCCTTCATAGACCGCTGCAGTATTAGGGCTCCATGCCATGGCCAATACCTTCCATGCAGTAAATGAGTAGCCCAGCAGATCACACCATATGGTTTTCATATAGGGATAATCATGAGGTGTGATCTGCCTGCCAATGGGAATTTCTTGGTGGGACCCCATGGCCACAAGAGGGTCAAAGAGGTGATGGGCATTTGCAGGTGCTTGCTGTACCTCCTGAGCCTGGTGAGGCTGGTGAACCATGGCTGTGTTGACCAGTTGGGGACCACTAACAGTCCAGTGGTTTTGTCCTGCTTGATCTTCCTCAGCACCCTGCCAATAAGAGAGAAAGGTGGGAAGATTAATGAATTATCGTTCCATGTACAGGTGATTCCATCGGTTGCCATAGCATTGGCATCGTAATGTAGTGAAACTTACTTAGGGCAGATCGCATTTTGGTATGAGGCAAATAGGTCAACCTGAGGTTTTTGAAATGCCGAAATGTAATTTTGGAAGGTAGGGGATAGTGACCACTCTACCCATGAGGCAAAGGCTCTTGATGCCCTATCTGCTTCCACATTGAGTTTAGTAGGTTAGTAGGAAAACCTGAAGGTGATTCTGTGTTTCCATGCATAAGTGTATATATGCACTGTGTGACCTCATCACATGGTATGGAACCTAGCGAACCACCTTTTCTGATACAGCATAGGGCTGTTGTGTTGTTGATGAACAAATGTACACATTGCCCCTTCACTCGACATTGAAGTTTCTTCAGTGCCATGAGAACTGCCTTCAATTAGAAAATATTAATATGCAGTTCTTGTAACTCAATTGGCCATTCTTCCCCATACTCAAAATTGCCTTGTTGCCAATAGCAACCCCACCCTGTTTTAGAAGAGTCTGTGTAGATTGACACCTGTGGGCAGATTTCTACATAAAGCGCTGATGCGATAGGGAGATGTGACAGCCACTGTTTGATGCAATCATGAACCGTGCCATTTAGGTACATCGTTACGTCATAGTTACCTGATGACTTGGCGAGGGCCCAATATTTAACTCTCTGATGGAGTTTGATATGGCCCTGTCATTTCCAGGTTCAGTGGCGGCCAGTTTTTCTATGACTGCTGCGAACTGTCTGATTGACAGCCTCCTGACTTTCAGGATGTCACATGCCATTGCCATCAATATTGTCACTTTCTTGGTTGGTATGTGTAATGTCAGTGTGGTTGAGTCAATGGTGAAACCCAGGTATTCAATGGACTGTGCCAGGTCAAGACTGATTTTCTGAAGTTAATTGTGAAGCCTGATTCTTGTATGATTCTGAGAGTGTGTTTTACAGATTGTTCCACTCATTCTGGAGTGTCTCCAAAAATAAGTGTGTCATCAATGTAAAAAAAAACAAGTTTACGCCGTAAGGTACTCTCAGATGTGAAAGCAGTGCCTTCATGATATGTGTAAACAGTCTTGGCCCTGGTGAGTATCCATTTGGTAGGCATGTTTACCTATACCGTTTACCATGGAACTGGAATTGCAAGAAATCCGTCCCTTTCCGTAATGGGTAGGGTGAAGTAGGCTGACGTAATATCTACAGAACTCATAAAGGAGTGTTGAGGCAAAATATTCATGACAGACGCGAGATGAATGATTTTGAAGTGTTTGTAGACTCATTTAGTTCTGAGAGGTTCAAAATAGGTCTGAAAGTGCCATCTGTTTTAGGTCATAAAAACATGTGTGAGACAAATGCCCTCGCATTATGTTCTGCAGGCTCTATGATGCCTACCTAATATCTACAGAACTCATAAAGGAGTGTTGAGGCAAAATATTCATGACAGACGCGAGATGAATGATTTTGAAGTGTTTGTAGACTCATTTAGTTCTGAGAGGTTCAAAATAGGTCTGAAAGTGCCATCTGTTTTAGGTCATAAAAACATGTGTGAGACAAATGCCCTCGCATTATGTTCTGCAGGCTCTATGATGCCTTTACTCAACATATCCTGTATTTGTGTATCCAACTGAGCATCTTTAACTGGGTTAATAGATGCTGAGTCTGGGATCTCTGACTGTACAGGGATAGTGTGTAGATCTATGGTCAAGCTCTTCACCATATCCAGCACCCATCTGTCTTTGGTGAATGTATGCCATTTGTTAGCCTGCCTACCCAAACCACCTGCTGAAAAGGCCTGTTTCTTTTGGGGATTCTTTTCAGGTGTTTCGGGTAGCTTGGCTGTATCAGGTGTATCCACAACTGAAAGACTTACATATATTTGTTGTTGTTGTCTTTGTTGTTGGATTTGTTGCTGCCTTTGTAGTGGTTCTGTTTGGACTGCTTGCCCCGCTTGCCACCCCTGGAGGTGTTGCTGCTGGACCGGTAGTCCTGCTAGTGGTTCGACGCCCCCTGGTGGCGGTTGCGGTCCAGATTGTAGTTGGGACGACCCGCTGTTTGTTTGTGACTCAACCCACTCTTGTTGCGGGCCTGGCCGCCCCTGTAATTTCCCTGGCGGCGGTTGCATGACTTGGGGGCAGCCACTACATTGCGTAGGGCTTCTTCCTCTTTCTGTCTAATCACAATCTGCTCTCTGGCATCTTCTCCGAGCAGATATTTAAAGCTTTTGTGGTTTTCTGGTTTCTGTGCTACCTCTAGCCCCACACCCTTTAAGCCTGCATACACGTTATTGTGCCTAATGTCATTGGTTTTCCATGAGGACTTGGCTATCAGTTTAAAAGAATCAGATTTGCTTGTGACCAGTTGTTTGGGATTAACTGTTTCGCTGCTGCCCAGGTGGTCCAGTGCATTTACTAATGGTCTGGCTGCAAACTGTAAGCACCACTGCAGAGACCTGTATCATAGCTTCCCTGTTTCTTTTAAAACGTTGCCTAGATACATCCTCATTGAGCCTTGTTTTATGGAGAACCTCTAGGTTGGAGGGTCTAGAGTAGGTTTTGTAGAGTGTTTTTAGTTGATCCTTAGTGGCTGGATTCAGGTAAATGGCGTCCTCCAATTCTTTAACCTTCACTGGTGTTTTGTTAGTTTCAGCATCTTGTGGTTCTGTGAATCGCAGCTCTACTGCGGCTAGAGGGCAGTCAAATTGCTGTGGTGCATATACAAATAGTGGATTTTCCTGCTGTTGATCACACTGCAAGCCTCTCAGTGCTGGATAGTTGTACTGGTCTGGTATCATCACCTCTGGTTGGCACTGTTGTTGTACTACTGCATTTGTAACATAGGGCGCTGCCGGGCATGCGTCAATACGCATGGCATCCGCGGCCACCCAAGCGGCTGTCACATCCTGCCACGCGGGATGACGCTGGGTGGGCGTTGGCTGGGTGGCGCGACCAAAATTTGTGGGAGGGTGATCTCCCCTGGTGGGGGGGTCCAATTAGGTTTCAGTCTGCCTTCCTCTTCATTGATGCCAGTGGGCTTTGTGCTGTGGAGACCTATGCACAATTGGTGTAGGGTGATAGACCACTCCTGATGAGGAGGTGTGGAGGGTGATACTGGTCTCAGGTCAGGAGTCTCCATGTCTGTTGCGAGCTGCTCAGCAGTGTGTTAACAACAGACACCTGTTGCTACTTAAGTAGCCCCCTGGGGTCAAGCTCTTAGGCGTGGGTGAAATGGATTCAGCCAATTAGAGCACTGATAAGACTCGATTAGGGCGTGGTCAAAAAGTAGGCCCTTCTGTGATTGACAGGTCTGTGTTGGCATCCCCCATGCGGCGTGTCAACTAATAGACACCTTACTTACCTCAGCACGTGGGGACGCCTTCACTTGTCACCAGATGTCCTTATTGGGACACTGTGAGATAATACATTATCTGTCTCAAGAATCCGACATATGTCGAACACTGCCACCTGGTGGCAGGTTGCATCGTGTCCCCCTTCTAGGGGCAACTGAGCTGCTCATGGTACCCCATATGTTGCTCAGGGTATCTTGATAAGCCCAGCGTGCTCTCCTCGAAACGTCCGTCTCCAACGAGAGACCTGGTGCAAGTGACGATAAGCTCACCGTACCTGACCTGCCTCTGTAAGCCTACCCACAAAGTCAGTGGTCGATGAAGGATAACTAATGGTAATGATCATTTAAGTGATGCATAGTGGCCCTATAGGTGTTGCATTGGACCTGCAGGTTAATCCCAACAGCACTGCATTAGCCTGGAGACGTGATGCAGTCCTTGGATGTTTGATAAAAAGGTCTATTGGAGGACAATGACCTTCACTGCTTGTTGAGCCTTAGGGGAATTGATATAGTGGGACTTCCTCATTGGAGTCTGTATGAGGTCAAATGTTTTACACTTTGTCACTTAAAAAGATACACCACATACACGTGTGTTTTGGCTGCCATTTGGTGGTCCATGTCCAATAGCAGCCCGGTGACACCAGCTAGTGGAATGGGACAGGAAACAGAAAGGTAGACGGGCTAGATGTAGAAGAATAGGAACTGCAGATAGGGCAATAAAAGACAAGGCTACAGAGGCAGTGTGTGAGTAAATGGTCAGGGACTCAGGCAGGACAGTAAAGAACATGGATTGCATACATGGTAGTGAGAGATAGGGACTCAGGCAGGGTAGTGAGGGACAGGGACTGCAGACAGGGTAGTAAGGGACAGGGACTACAGACAGGGTAGTGAGGGACAGGGACTACAGACAGGGTAGTGAGGGACAGGGACTACAGACAGGGTAGTGAAGGACAGGGAATACAAACAGGGTATACTGAGGGACAGGCACTGCACAGGGAAGTGAGGGAGAGGGACTGCCAACACTGGCAACAGGGCAATAAAGAACAGGGACATCAGACAATTTATAAAAGGACAGGGATTGCAGGTAGGGAAGTAAAGGGCCGGGACTGAGGAAATGATAGCTAGTAGGGGACAAGTACTGAAGAGAGGGCAGTTACGGTAAGGGACTGCAGACAGGGATAGAAGGCAGAGTATTAGGGGACAGGTACTACACACAGGGTAGGGAGGTATAGATTGCAGACAGGGCAATAAAGAACAGGGCCTGCAGACAAGGCAGAAAAGGACAGGGGCTCATGCAGTAAAGGACAGGGACTGCAGACAGGGTAGTGACTAGGGTCTAGAATGCACCATTTGATGTCTAGATTTTAAAATTTAGACATCAATTTAGGCACCGCACCATACACCTACAATAGGCCTCATCACCAAATCTCGCCCCCCTTTACAAATTCCTGGATCCGCTCCTGGACAGGGTAATGAGGAACAGGGACTGCAGACAGGGTAGTTAGGGACATGAATAAAAGGCAACCTGGTCCCCGATAGAATGTTCCTAATAGAAAAGCGTGGTTTTGATCAGTAGAATATGGTGCTAAAATGGCTAAAATAGGGGTTCCACTTGTAGCCCCCCCCCCCCATTTAGGCCATGTAATTAGAATAGATTTGTGAAAATTACACAATTTTCGGTGATTGATTTTGGTCGGCCAGAGGCAAAAGAAAATTTCCGAGAATAGACCCCAAAAATCCCATCGGCCAGAGCAAAAAGAAAACTATTCTATTACCCCTAAAAGTTCAAAAATCCGCTGGCCAGAGGTAAAAAGGAAAAAGAAAAATTTCTTCTTTTTTATTTAACCAAAAATCTCGTCGCCGGATCGGTAATCTCAGTTATCAGAATAAAACGGCCTTACACTATAATTGTATACACATTAACAGAGCAGTGTCTGAAATGACCCAGCCATATCCTAAACTTGATTATACATTCATTCTACTTTTAATGAGATATTTACCACAACAATTTCTTGGATTTGCATGAATTCTTTAATATGGCATGATTTGATGTGATGTAGATGTTTATAATTTACATGATGGTGAATAGCTACTGGTATGTTCTTTTTACATGATGTTATTACTGAACTTCTTCAGTAATGATGGTGAGTGAGATGACCTCGTTCCCTCTGCGCACAGTGACACGCAGGTCTTCGCTCTGCTCCACAGCCGTGTAGACATCAGATGCAGAAACCACCTCCTTGTCATTAATACTGGTTATAATGTCACCCACCTTCAGCCCACCACTGTGAAATAGATAAAAAGAATGCAGAGTCAATTCGTATTCTCTTTAACAGGGACACAAAACCTGGTGTTGACTGAACAAGAAAGACGTCAGGGGACTGTACTATTGTACAATGTATATACATTTGTGGGGAGACGTAGGGATGCCTAATATCATGTGGACCCTACAATATGACTGCCTGCAGGTGATAGCGGCCCTGTGGGTGGTGCCAAAGTACAAGAATCATTTTGATGCTGCCACCTATAGGAATGGCATGAAAATGATGAAGTGATGACCAAATATGGTGAAATGGAGGGGAGCACTAATGCTATCTATTGCAAAACAACGATGAACTAAACTCAGAACATAGGATCAAAGAGGGTAATTATTTTTCACCCACTTACAGCACGGAATTCATTTACTGCAAAAACCAATGTATCTCTCCATCTTTGAGGGTATGATAAGATGGGGAGACGCCAGACCTACTCACCTAAGTAGGAAAAAGTATGTAAATAGGTCTCGTCTCCCCATAAATCTATAAAGGCCTCGTCTTAGTTCAAACCATTTCCAATATTACGGCAAAAGTTTGATTCAAATCCCATTTTAGCAAAAGGTATTTATTAAAGTATATTTTTCTTTTGTGAACGATTTTACCATCCCACTGTTTCAATTAGCACATACTTTGTTATCACAGCAGCCTTGTCCGTATCATAGAGATGGAATAGATATACTGTAAACTCCCGCATATAAGACGCGTCCTCTACGCCAAACAAAATGCTGGGGAGTCTTATAGCTTTCTCTCAAGTTGGGGGGGCGTCTTATACGAGGGGTAATTTTACTATAGAACAGTACTGGATTTACAAAATTGGTACCTTAGAGGTGCGTCTTATACGCGAAAATGCCTCTGCTGAGTTTGGGGGGCGTCCTATACGCACAGCGCGTCTTCTACGCGGGAGAATACGGTAGTGGCAACAAGGGAACTACTAATCCCACATACTAATGCTATATACCATTAGAAAGCCCTTGATTTGGAGCATATAATTGTCATTTGTTCATGTTTTAGATTTAAACCAAATCTGGGGATGGAATTCTGATACCATATCTCTCGGTCTGAGCCTTCAGCCGACTCAAAAGATAAGGATTATAACCTAAGTTCAACAATTAATTTTGGCAAAATTACTACTCCCACATACTAATACTATATACCATTAGAAAGCCGTTGACTTGGAGCATATGGAATAATTATTCTTTGTCCAAGTTTTACATTGAAACGAAATCTAGGGATGGAATACTGATACAATATCTCTCGGTCTGCTCCCTCAGCCAACTCCATAGATAAGGATTACGAATCAAGTTCTACAATTATTTTTTGCAAAACTACTAATCCCACACACTAATAATATATATCATTAAAAAAAACCTTGATTTGGAGCATATGGAATAATTGTTCTCTGTCCAAGTTTAACATTCAAATGAAGACCTGGGATGGAATACTGATATTATATGTCTCCGACTGACCCCTAGGCCAACTCCATAGATAAGGATTAATATTCAAGTTTGACAATTAATTTTGCCAAAACTACCAATCCCACATAAAAATTCTATATACCATTAGAAAGCCCTTGATTTGGAGCATATTAGATAATTGTTCCTTGTTCAAATTTTACATTCACACAAACTCTAGTGACAGGATTCTGATACCATATCTTTCGGTAAGACCCGAAGGCAGACTCCGCAGATAATTCCGACTTTGACAATTAATTCTGGCAAATTGACTAATCCCACATACTAATGTCATATAGCATTAGAAGGCGCTTGCATTGAAGCATATGGAATAATTGTCCTTTGTTCAAATTTTATGTTCACACGTAATCTAGATCCTGATACCATCTCTTTCGGTAAGACCCCACAGCAGACTCTGCAGATAAGGAGAAATATAATGCAGCAATTTAAATTGCTGATAACTCGAAAAGTGAAAAGCTTTTTTTTCTTTTGTTTGGATGAGTGGAGTAATTGATCCTGTACTGTTGAGCAATGAATGTGAATATGAAATAAAACACAGACATTGCTTTTGACTTAAATCATTCACTGGAGTCTTTTTCTTTATTTGCTCAACAGAGCAGGAGAAAAATATTGCAATCAATAAATTGAAATGTGGGATGGCGCTGCAGGTAGCTAGAATAACGAGACTTGAAATACTTTATTGATTGCATCATGTATCTCATGTGAAATAGAGTAAATAAAGTGGATTCTGGAACTGCAATTCATTTACTCCTATCTTATCTGGTAGACTAGGTGAATTTTCAAAGTACCCTCTCCAGGAAAATGACCCTGTCAAAACTACCAGTTGGTATCTCCATTCAACTTGGTCATAGTAGTCACAAGGTGGTGCCAACATGTCCATTGAGGCCACTGCTACTAATGGGTGATTGGGCTTGATTGCCCTTTACAGTATTATATCATACCTCTAGGTGGCAGCAGCTCTCAGCATGTTCCCTGTCTAAAGAGGATATTTCAAAAAGAATTTATCTACAAATAAGTCCCCAGAACACATATTTGGCATAACATATTGCTATGAATCAAAGGTTATGTTGACAGAGATGCCACTCACTGACCAAGAAAAACCAGGAAAACTGGACTTTAGACACATTTTCCCCGGAATTTTACATAATTTGATACAGAAATCTTGAGATCAAAACCAGGAATTCCTGGAAAACCAGGAAAAGTGGCATCTCTGTGTTGATTAATTAGCGGTTGGCCTATGTATTGATGGGGGTTCAATGGGGTGGTCTATAATAGTTAGCCAGTTACACCTTAGTCTTACCAGAAAAAGTGTCCAAGGTCAGAGAGAAATGGGGGTGTTAGCAATCATTTCCATATCTAAAATGACTAATTGCAACTTTATATGTTCATCAAGATTTAGACCCCTCCTGTACTACTGATATGCTATAATGTACCCTGCATCCATTAGAGACAGTCCAGGGCATGTGTAAAGTTGAGGTCTTTAGCACTGTGACACATATAGACGCGGAATTTAAGTAAAGGGCTGTCCACCCTACTGCAGGCACCACTGGAATAAGCCAGGGGGAAGGGGGTTCTGATGTAAGACAGCCTCTACTCGCCTGTGATTGTCTCCCATGAGTTGTGCACTCATCCTGTTGCATCAGCACTCCCTCACCCAGGTTATTGGCACCACCAAGCCACTATTGGCATAACTCCCGCCAAAACTGCACTATTCGCACCACATTGCTAAAAATGGCGGGAAAGTTGATACATGGATCAACATCATATACGGCACATGGCTATTGTATTATTGACCAATGGGAGGCATCCCTGGCATAAACTGCGGAGTCGGGGGCTGAAGGTGTTAGTCATAGTGGAGTCGGGGTCTAATGGCGGCCCCCAGCTGATAATGGCTATGTGAGCTATACCTTCACCATTGGAGGCAAAAAGTGTCTTATGGCTGCCAACCAAGTGACTCTGTAGAATATAGACAATTACTCAAAATTTACAATAGTTGGTATTGAAACACCTTTTCCTGCAAGACCCCTACATCTCCTCCTTTAATGGCACTACAAATTCATTAAGTAATTCTGCCTCTTATATATACAATTTCCATCTTTTTTTAAACTTATTCGCACCACCAAAATGACTGAAAATGAGGGGACCCTAGTCGTTCCTAAAACTCTTTTCGAGTTAATGATCCAAGTTCTACAATTAATTTTGGCAAAACGACTAATCTCACATACTAATGCCATGAAGCATTAGAAAGCCCTTGCTTTGGATCATATAAAATAATTGTTTTTTTGTCCAAGTTTTAGATTCAAACTAAATCTGGGGATGGAATTCTGATACCATATCTCTCAGTCTGAGCCCTCGGCCGACTCCAAAGATAAGGATTATGATCTAATTTGACAATTAATTTTGTCAAAACTACTAATCCCAGACACTAATGCCCTTGATTTGGAGCATATGGAATAATTGTCCTTTGTTCAAATATCATGTTCACGCTAGTGATGGGATCCTGATACCATATCTCTCGGGAACACCCCACAGCAGACAAGGAGAATGATCCAAGTTCTACAATTAATTTTGGCAAAGCTACTGATCCTATATACTAATGCTATATACTATTAGAAAACCCTTGATTCAGAGCATGTGGAATAATTGTCCTTTGTCAAAATTTTTACCTTCAAATTTTTACCTTCAAACGAAATCACAAACGAATGGATGTGATTGCGACACCATATCTCTCCGCCTGATCCCTCGGCCAACTCCAAAGATGAGGATTACAATACAAATTTGACAATTAATTCTACTAAAACTACTAATCCCATATACTAATGCTATAAACTTTTAAAAAGCCCTTGATTCAGAGTATATGGAATAACTGTCCTTTATGCAATTTTTACATGGAAACGAAATGTAGGGATGAGATCCTGATACCATATCTCTCTGCCTGATCCCAAGGCCAACTCCAAAGTTGAGGATTACAATACAAATTTGACAATTAATTCTGCCAAATCTACTAATACCACATACTAATGCTATATACTATTAGAAAACCCTTGATTCAGAGCATGTGGAATAATTGTCCTTTGTCAAAATTTTACCTTCAAACGAAATCTAGGGATGTGATTGCGACACCATATCTCTCAGCCTGACCCCTTGGCTAATGTTAGACTAACCCCCCCCCCTACTACCCACACACTGTAAATACATGAGAGTGTGCAGCCAAGCGTGACGGCTCCCCATTAGCATAACACCCGAGACTCCCTTATCTGGCCTACTCAGCCACTGCAGTGCACGTTGGCCATCCCTCTCTTCCAGCCCCTGTCCGTATATAGTGTGCACCTGAGTGAATATAACATCTCATACTTTGTCTTTCTCAGAATATCTTGTATCTCTAACCTAGGGCCTGTCTTTCCCCATGTTAAAATATATAAAAATGATACAAAATCATAGCAGATACTGACAATACATACGGACACATAAGGACCTCCGTATGTCACATACGGCAGTCCATATGTAACATACGGACCTCCGTAAGGCACATACGGAGGTCTGTATGTCACTTTTAGGATACCACCTGGTACCCCCTTGTATGTGATACAACGCGATAAACTATGTCGTAAAAGAATTTCTGATTTGGAACTAAAATAACCAATATTTGAATTGACTAGAAAGCCCACCATATATGAAATTTTAAGGTTCAACTCTCATTCTTAAAAAAGTTATGCCAGGCCAAAAATTTTCCCCTATCCTTCAAGCTTGCGGGCGATAATATGCTGAGCTCAGAATCCGCCCGCACGTGACGTGACTTCCCCTCCCTATACGGACATCCGTATGTTACATACGGACGTCCGTAAGATAGGGAAAAACAGGGCCCTAGTAAAGTCATTAAGATTTAACGTGTGATATATATCACATATGGCCCAGGGTCTACTACCATAAAACCCTCTATCAACCCTGTAGGGTCACAGGAATCAGCATTTGCGAAATATTGACTAATTACTTACAAATAGAGACTATTATCTATACATGTACTGACACCAGTCTGGCATAATCTTCTCTTACTAAACCCCTTGGACCGCTGGCCCCCTGGTGTGCTGGCCCCCCGCACACCTGGCCCCCTGGACACTTGGCTCCCGGACACTTGGCCCCTGGACACCTGGCCCCCTGGACACCTAGCCCCTGGACACCTGGCCCCCTGGAAACCTGGCCCCCTGGACACCTAGCCCCCACAGAAAACTTTATCTTTAGCATGCTTAGTTTATCGCTCAGTCCCCAATGTGTTATGTGTATAGCTTGGACACTGTAAACATTGCCGGTTGAAAAAAAGTGTCTCACTTGGTGATTACCCATAGGACTCCATGTGCTAATTTCATCGCCAAAATCTATCTGACCCATAGACCCAATGGTCTATGGGTCAGATGGAACTTGTAGTCAGTATAGCTCCCAAAAACATGGCGTAAGTACAGCAGCTTTTTTTGTAGAGAAAGACATCACTCACCATAAAGGACAAATTGTTGTCTGATAGATGAGATTTGAAACTTTCCTTTTGCTTTTGAAAAATGTGTAAACTAACAGTATATAACTGAATGATTACACCCTAAAGTTGGTTATTACAAATTTGTGGATCTGACTGAAAACCCGGCTCCAATAGCCCAGGGGATACCCTGGGCCAATTACAGCTGAAATAGAAATAGAAATGAATAAATAGAATCGACATAGGACAAAATTCTGGTGCACTTACTGAAAGGCAGGAGACCCAACAACCAGTCTGTGTATGAGCACGCCTTTCTCAACATCCGGGAAGTCAGCGTCCATCCGAACCTGCAGCTCCCGGATGATGCTTGGGGTCAAGGTCAGCATGGTGATGCCCATATACCGCCGCTTAGCCTTCTGGGATGTGCCAAACCAGCCACGTGATTCAGCTTTAAGGAAGAACATGTTCAAGAAGTGTACTGTTGAATTCTGCTTAGGAAATAGTTGGTTTGACGCAAGTATATCTTAAAAGTGAATTAACTTATAATCAGTATTGAATATGGTTCGTTTATCAGTGCCATCAAAACTTATGTACAAGCAGGCCTCCATATAGGGCACAACTAGGCAATAGATGTCAAGTACATAATTATATTTTATGTGTCTGCCTAGACGTTATGCATAAAGTGTAAGCCGTACCCGGGGTCTGAACATTGGTAATTTACTACTGTAGCTTTCCTATATCTGAATGTGGAAGATGCAAAACAGAAAGAACTTACATCTTTTTGTGATGCTATTTGCACGGTCTAAGAACTTTTTGGCATAGTCAGAAGGAATTGCGAATGAAATCCCAGTAGTTACTTTCATTGTGTTGATACCGATCGCTTCTCCATCCTAAAAACAATCAAGTATTAGAACAGATCTCGAGTTTTTACTAAAAGTTTGAGGGTATGTTTTATATCATTTCTCCATGATTAGATCTGCTGTAAATTATTAAAGATAGGTTATAATCCATTGCTTTCCCATATTCTCGACATATTGCTATTCTTTTTCCCTTCTGTCATAGATTATTACATTGATCAATTAAATGTTTTCTCCCCTTATCTAAACGATCATACCGCGTTTAAGACAGATACATATCAGTTGAATACTGATATCAGGTCTCTTGAACATCTAACATTAAAACGCCACATTTCCAGTCATGAAATACACTTACCAGATTAACGAGTGGACCACCAGAATTCCCAAACTGAAATAAAAGACAAAACCAAGGATTAAGTATGCATCAAAAGCCATTCATGAGTTCATTATTCATCCCAATGCCTTAAAGGCTCCCTAGAATGCCAGCTTTACTACGAGTAGGAGGATTATGGGAGGTCGGGGTCCCCAGATAAGCTATAATTTGCTGAATAAACTGTAGAATAGCATATATTGGGGGAGAACTGCTCACATTGATAGTTGCGTCTGTCTGTATGTAATCCATATCCTTGTTAGCAAGGCCCAGTTCCTTGCTACCACGGCAGGTGGTACTGACAATACCAGCCGTGACGGTGTTACTGAGCTGGAACGGGCTGCCGAGTGCCACCACCCACTCACCGGGACGCATCGACGCTGAGGAACCCAGACGCAAGGTTGGCAGGTTATTCTGAAGTAAGCAAACAAAGATAAAATATGTATATCAAAGTAGGTATATAAATATGTTGTACTTGATTCACAAAAAAAGGATACTTATTTTCAAAACCAAATACAATTTCATTTTAGGTAGAGGTCTTCTGCATTAATAATAACAATCTGGGTGGGGATTGGTACCCGTATTTCCATGAAAAGTATACTATCACTTCTGTTATGCCCTCTACTGGGCTAAAAATAATCTTGACTAACTGTTCTTGATAAGTGGGGATCTTTGTAAAACGGTTGACACTAGAGTTAGAAAAAGAAGAAAACTGATTCCACCTTCAGTGACCAGTTTCAATGCCTTTCCTAACAGATAATTATACCTACCGGTACTAAATGATTAGATAAATAATGGTCAGTAAATCTACTCACCCCGTTAATCTTGACAGTGGCGAGGTCAGACACGGGGTCAACAGCTTGTACAACACCTTGGAAGGAGCGACCATCGTGAAGTTTAACAACCACGGTCTGTTTGTTGGCTACAACGTGTGCATTAGTCAGGATCAAGCCATTCTTCTCCACAATGAACCCAGAGCCATTAGACACAGCAGTCATCCGACCAGTAAATGGATGTCTGCAAGTAGAGGGTATGAATGATTAATATGAAGCATTAGAATGGAAATGGGAAGCATAGAACGGAGAGTGTATACTATTCATTATAGCAATTTTGTTGCACTTTTCAAAAGAGGACTTGACTAACCCACCATAGCTGTCCCAGTTCTCCCAAGTGGGCCAGTCAACAGCCCACTTGCACAACATTAACAATCATGAATAGAATTAAAGTATCCAAATTTGAACTTGAATCTCATTAAAATTACAAGAGGGTTGTGAATACCATCCCTCCCCTTTGCCCCCTTTGCATCATGTTACCACCCCCCCCCCCCCCCCCGGATGGTAATATAGGGGAAGGGGGAAAAACACTTTAGCGCGGATGCATTCGCCACATTAAGGTTCCCAAAATGCAGCATTTTCTCACCTCCTTTCCCGGAGTTGCTCAGGTTCCCGTCACCTTAAAAATTACAGCTACATAGAGAGAAAATGTTCATCTACCCATCCCTGCGATATTAAGGCATTGTCTTTAGCCAAAATCTATCTAGACTTAGATAAATATGAGTGACCTTCCAATTTTGAGAGCTCAGAAAAGGGGGCAGAAGGGGGTGCATGGGGGTGGTGTTGGTGGTCATAACAAACCACAAGTCAGGTGCCTTGGGGGCATTAAGCTAATTAAATATAGATTATCTCACCATGGAAGAGTGTGTTAATGGTTATCTCAGGCCTGAGTAGGGCCTAGGGGGTGCTGTCTTTGATGTTTATTATCTCTCCTCCATTGTCCACCACAGTTATGACAGGTGACAACCCTACTCTGACCACCCCCTTTTCCTTCAGAATCACCCCTCCACTGGCCCAGTTACAGGGGCACCACTGGAGCCTCCAGTGGTGCCCCTGTAACTGGGCCAAAATGGTCAGGTCGACACTAGTGCCACCTACTACTGTATTATGGTTGATGAAACCTGTGTATAGAAAAGATAAGGAGTTTTTGTTTTTTTTAATTCGTTTTATTTCAGCGAATGGAATTATTTTGCCCCCCCCCCCTCAGTTGAAAAATTGACCTCACCCGGTGAAGCCTGAAGCCTGTGAAGGGGTAAAAAATGTTGACCCCCTCCCCCGTCAAAACTCTTGACACTATGACAGTGCAGAGAGAGTTCTCTCTATTATGTTCTATGCCATGGACAGTGTCAGTGTTGTTTAAAACCCCGGGTTAAAAACATCATCACTCCCTTACCTCCCCTGTATTTCAATGTAAATGACAGCTGGAGCCGCTTTCTCGACAACATCTGCTATAAAGTTAAATTTCAGTCTATTTGAACCACCGTCAATGTCACCCGTTGGCTCCAATGCGTCAACTTCTGGAAAAGACCACTGCCGTCCAAACCATGATGCAAGCCCGAGGGAGGCCGAGAGGCCGGTCGCCGTTGCTAAAACCACTCTATTTCTCTTGAAAAAATAAGATCCAGATGCATTTTGACTAAAAGAACGCACCCCTGTCCTCACACAGTTCACGGTGCGTTTTGGTGTCCCATAGAAAAGGATATTTTGTACGTTTTTACATAATTGTTGAGCACATCCTCTTCGCAAAAGCGCGGAGGCCGCCATGTTTTCTGTTGACCTGTCTCAGAAATTATGATGGGAACCCCATACGTCGATGGTTTCATATGGTTTTGTCTCTACAATGACATCATTGACTTCAATTTCTGCAAAGTCTATGGTGTTTGTGATTTATAGTGCTTGACAGGAAGGTATGTATCTAATAAGTAATTTATTTTTACGATAAACAATTAAACATTCACTGCGACATTATGATTACTAATTGAAGCAGACGACGTTTGCAGACGACAGCAGCATGTCACGCACCAAGTTCAAGACGAAACACATTATTATAATACCGTAGACAGAGAGACCCTGTTCCTATCCTCCTTACGTCGTAGGACGAAGTGCCGAGAGGTTTTGCCTCCGCAACTACAATCCGTGTACGTAGATCTTAGGCCGAGCTCCCTGCCGACCGCACGTTTCTTGCGACTTGCACTCGTGCGTGTGTTCTTGCAGAAACGTTCCAGCAGTGGATCTGCTGCTGTGACAAGCTTCATGCGACGTCTGAGCGGTATGCGACAGTATTCGCAGAAATTAAAGATACTTTGATATTTGCGACTGCACTGCGACAAGACACGTACGAGTGCAAGTCGCAAGGACTTTGCATCAATGGATCCCTAGCTTTAGTCTTAGGCTTAGCGAGTAGGTCGAGAGCCCCAACCCGATTGTGGGAGCGATGGCCCTAGAGATCGATGGCCCCGGGGACTGATGGCCCCAAGTGGGACCGATGGCCCTAGAAAATGAGACTGATGGCCCAAACTTTTAAACCAGGGTCCATCCCACATCTATCACCTATCTTCATTAAATCATGCATAATTATGACACTTTCCATGTTACACTTGATTGAAAATTATACGGAAAAAAAAATTATAAAAAAAAATGTTGAAAAAAAAAAATTCAGATGTGCTTCCTATATTGAATCCATACATAACGCAATTAAATCACATGTCTTACATATGTTTTAACCATATATTTTATGATTTATTTGCCATTTTAATAAAAAAAAAAAATTCTTTTTTCTTTGATTTTTTTTTCAATTTTTTATCTAGACAATAGAAGCCATTTTTCAATTTCGTTTTTTTTTTTTTTTTTTTTTTTTTAATTTTATCATGTAGTCTCTACAGTGTGCCCAGTCTGTGCTGCAAGCTGAAAGGTGTCATAGCTAATCCCCAGGCACCCACCCCCTGGGCTACCCACACTGGCTCAGTGGGTAGGCCTTTGTTATTGTGGCTCTACCTGGCTCTAACACCTCCAAACTTGTGCTAAAATGCACCAAACATGCTCCATAAGTAGTCATCAACATGTAAACATTCATTCTATAACATGTATATGTGAATTATTTCATCAGATTATACACAGGGCATCAAATTTGAAAGTGGGGCCATCAGTCCCAAAAGTGGGGCCATCATTCTCATTTTCTGGGGCCATCAGTCCCGGGCCAACTGTCTCTAGGACCATGGGCCCTGGTACTCCCAACCCCACGGTAACTCAACTAACTGCGCCCCACAGTTCGAGCCTCTACGATCTATTAGTAGTGATGACAGCCAAAATTTAAGACATATGCAGCAGCAGGGTCCAACAATTTATATATGAAACGAAAGAATTTGAAATTTGCAACTGATAGCTTTTTGAATCGAGTTGATACTCCTCCTAGTAACATCTTTGTGCCACTTTGAAAATTGGAAAAGCAAAATTCTTTCTGTCATTTCTATGAAGTATTTTAGCTGAGATGATTCCAACAATAAAACATGTGCTGCAAGGAGAGCAAGCAGACATGGTTCTACTTAATTAATGATAACTTCTGATTGAGTGGGTCAATATACTAGCTATTTTCACTAGCTTGTAGCTAAATAATTGGAGAATAATATATATATATATATATATATATATATATATATATATATATATATATATATATATATAGGTGTCATCATATTAGTAGGAGGGTAATCATTTCAAATTTCAAGTGAAAATCAGAAATTTATTGTTATTTCTTGACAATTTTTCTTGACACCTTTACTGAGGAGATTAAAAATCACTGCTGTTTTTCTTCATAAAACCAAGTGATTCTGACTAAAATATCTATTGAGAAGGGCCCAGTATGTTTGTCCTGCTTGGCAATAAACACTATTTTCATGGGGTATTTGGCCTAAAGAAACTAAATCTTACCCAACTTCTCTCTGTCACCTTTGGCATTAAGATGTATACATGGATCATAGGAACATGCTAGCGGGATAGAATACTATTCTGCCTTCAATTTGGTGTAGATTTGATGTAATTCTGTCCAATAGAAGTTACTCTCATAAGCAATACCAGGTGTTTAGCACTGTGACAGATACAGGGAGTGTTCAGCTGTATCTGGCCGTCATCGCTACTATTAGTGAGAGACTGTCATCGTCTGGCCAAGTAGATCTAGGCCTGCAATACGCAGCGGGGCCGACGTTCAGCTTTCACTGCATCCAGGATGGACTCCTGCTCGCCCATTAGTAGTCCATCCTAGATGTACTCTGCCTAGCCAATCAGCGGCGGCCTGCTGCCCCGCAAACTCTGCGGCCGCCTCACCGCCCATCTTCTGCGCCTTAGGGAGTGCCGTAAAACGGGGATACCTTTGTCCCTTAAGGGGCAACTTTAGCCCAGTCACAGAAAAATGTTGTTTTGATCTCGATATTACAATTAAGGATATTTTTCATATCTAGGTTACTTTTATCAAAAAGCCTATCATCTAAGCTACAATTTTAGCCTAAATAGAATTTTGAAAGTGATAGTTCTATTTAGATATAAGGCAATGAGCAGAGGCTAAAATTTTCACCGATTTTCGGTGTGTCCGGAAATTGCGTCTAGATCAACCAATAATATTCAAGAATGAGTCTGGTGGTTTTTAACCAACAATTAATTAACCGAAAGGCATCTCAAATCAAGTGCACTATATTCATTTAGCCCAAGAATGATTTTATTATTTCACATTTTCTGTAAAATTATAATTTCTCTAAAAAATTTGGGGTTACTTTGGCCCTTGGGGGTAACTTTGGTCCGCCACTACTTAATGCCTGTCATTTTAGGCAAAATAGTCGTATTTTTCGCAATTTTTGTTACATGCCATATTTTAGACTGTATCCATGAGTTTTGTTCACCTTTGATGAAAAATACCTGAATTGGATCCCTTCTAAGAATGCTTTTTATATTGACAAAGTTTTTAGGGGTAACTTTGACCCAATATTTGGTTGTGAAAAAACAAGAAATATACTACCATAGGGAATCCCTTGTGGGCCAAAGTTGCCCCGAAGTAAGGGTAACTTTGTCCCAACCTATTTTGATGTAAATCTAGTACTTGCTGGACACAAAATTTTAAAATTACACATACATCTGAAAGATACTAACTAAAACTCATACTAATTATAGTCATTTCTCCAATACTTGCACTCCTATCATGCTAATTTTTTTAAAATATCCAAAAAGTGGGCCAAAGTATCCCCGTTTTACGGTGATCATTTTTTAACAACAGGGGGGGGCGGTGGGTTTGAGGGGGGGGTCAGAATTTTTTCAACCCCTTGACCGGGGGGGTCAGAATTTTTTCAATACCTCTGATGGGGGGGGTCAAAGTAATTTCACCTGTTTTAGTGGAAAACCCCGCGCGTTACTATAGGCTAAAAGGGGACGTTCGCGCGCGATTTTCGTCCCTTATGGGGGGGGGTCGAAAAAATTTTACCCCCTCCAGAGGGGGGGGTCGAAATTTTTTCGCGCGTCCGCATACAAACCCACCAACCCCCCCCTGTTGTTAAAAAATGATCACTCCCTTAGATGTACAATCACTGCTTTGTACATCTGGGATGTAGAACATCAGTTTTCTACACCCTAGATGTACAATGACCACTTTGTACATCTCGGATGTAGAAGGAACATGTTCTACACCCTGGATGTACAATGACTGCTCTGTGCATCTGGGATGCAGAAGGAACATGTTCTACACCCTAGATGTACAAGCACTGCTTTGTACATCTGGGATGTAGAAGATCAGTCTTCTACACCCTTGATGTACAATGACTGCTTTGTACATCGCAGCCGCCCCCCCCCCCCTCAAATTGGGACAACATTTTTTACACTCCCCCTCGGGAGGCCACTAAAAATTTTACGCCCCCCCCCTCAAATGCACCACCTATGCACTACCTAATAATTCTAGTCCCTAAGGGCATGATCATTTTTCAACAAGAGGGCGGGGGTCGGTGGGTTTGCGGGAAGATGGCAGTACAAAATTCTGACCCCCTGGTCAAGTGCTTGAAAAAATTCTGACCCCCTCTGGGGGTCTAGATGGGGGGGTCCCCATGTCACATGTCGATTTAAAGAAAAGGCAATGTCACATGTCATTAAATTTCTATTTCCCATGTCTTTGTCACTAAGCCTCATGTCACATGTTCAAAATAAGACCATGTCTCATGTCACTAACTTTTTACTCCTCCATGCCCGTGTCACTAAGGGAGTGATCATTTTTTAACAACAGGGGGGGGCTGGTGGGTTTGCACACAGACACCCGAAAAAAAAAAATTCGACTTCCCCTCTCGAGGGGATAAAATTTTTTCGCCCCCCCCCTATAAGGCACAAAAATCGCGCGCGAACGTCCCCTTTTAGCCTATAGTAACGCGCGGGGTTTTCCACTGAAAACAGGTGAAAGTATTTTGACCCCCCATCAGAGCAATTAAATAAAAATTCTGACCCCCCCGGGCAAGGGGTTGAAAAAATTCTGACCCTCCCCTCAAACGCACCAGCCCCCCCCCTGTTGTTAAAAAATTATCACTCCCTTATTGACATGGACATGGAGGAGTAAAAAGTTAGTGACATGAGACATGGTCTTATTTTGAACATGTGACATGAGGCTTAGTGACAAAGACATGGGAAAATAGAAATTTAATGACATGTGACATTGCCTTTTCTTTAAATCGACATGTGACATGGGGACCCCCCATCTAGACCCCCAGAGGGGGTCAGAATCTTTTCAAGCACTTGTCCGGGGGTCAGAATTTTGTACTGCCATCTTCTCGCAAACCCACCGACCCCCACCCTCTTGTTGAAAAATGATCATGCCCTTAGGGACTAGAATTATTAGGTAGTGCATGGGTGGTGCATTTGAGGGGGTGGCGTAAAATTTTTAGTGGCCTCCCGAGGGGGAGTGTAAAAAATGTTGTCCCATCTTGAGGGGGGCAGGGTCGGCTGCGATGTACAAAGCAGTCATTGTACTTCAAGGGTGTAGAAGACTGATCTTCTACATCCCAGATGTACAAAGCAGTGCTTGTACATCTAGGGTGTAGAACATGTTCCTTCTGCATCCCAGATGTACAGAGCAGTGATTGTACATCCAGGGTGTAGAACATGTTCCTTCCACATCCCAGATGTACAAAGCAGTCATTGTACATCCAGGGTGTAGAACATGTTCCTTCTACATCCGAGATGTACAAAGTGGTCATTGTACATCTAGGGTGTAGAAAACTGATGTTCTACATCCCAGATGTACAAACAGTGATTGTACATCTAAGGTGTAGAAGGCGGGCGGTGAGGCGGCCGCAGAGTAAGGCAGCAGGCCGCCGCTGATTGGCTAGGCAGAGTACAGCTAGGATGGACTACTAATGGGCGAGCAGGAGTCCATCCTGGATGCAGTGAAAGCTGAACATCGGCCCCGCTGCCTACAATACATGTCCCCGAAATGGAGCTGTCCATAATTTATAAATGACGCCATGCTTTCTTTTGTGTGGGTGTTTTCGTCATGCCTTTACTTTAGTATTTTACCGGTATGCTGGTAATAGCGATGACAGCCAAATACAGCTCAACACTCTGTATATATGTCATAGTGTTAAACACCTGGTACTGCATATTCGATTCTGAGGGTTCTATTGGACAGAATTGCACCAAATTTACACCAAATTAAAGGGATAATGTAGCTCTAACTCACTGGTACACTATTTACTGCACTTCATTTTTTTTGCCCCTTCAGAGAGTGAACATTTGAGTGATTTTGGTGATTCTGTCAGACCCCCCTGTTTGAGTCACATGAAGTCGTATTAGTTTTTTGCCAAGCAAATTTCCAAACATCTGAAGGTAGATTATTCAACAGAAAGAAATTGATTTTTTTTTAAAATTTTTTTAGCTTGCCATAAAAGTTTCTCTATGGGGAATATCAACTTAATTCAAAACGCCTTTGAATGCAAATATTAAGCCCTTTCATTTTTGGGTACATTATGTAATACCTGGTACCCACCATGGGCTGTTATCAGTGTTTATCTTTCCAGGTCCAAGATCAAGCAATGGCTGACCCACTGGACCTCAATACTAAGCCCTATACCCGGTAGGAGTCTTGGATCCCCCTCCCCTGCCCCATGCTGCATGATGTCATTTATTGACAGCCCCCAAGTGGCAGTCTGACCAATTCCATATGTATTCAAAAGATTTAAGATGAAAGTTATTTTTCAGGCAATGGCTTCACTACCGACACTGTCTCCTCAAGGTGAACTTGTGTGGCAAGCTATCCTAATGAGGCACAACCAACTGGTCAGTCGGTATGGAGAACCGAGGCCATACAGACCAAGAAGTCAGTTTACACAGCCACAGTACCAGGATGCTATATTCAGCTCCCAGCTACAGCCAACTCAAAATCAAACAAGGTCAGATCTAAGAGAGTGATTATCTATCGTCAACAGGGGGGGAGTGGGGTTTGGCTGAGCCTGGAAAATTGACTCCGCTCCTGAGGCAAGGCATAAATGTTTTGGCCCTTCATGAAGGAAGAAGCATAAAACTTTTTATTGCCAATTGTTTTGATAGTTAAAAAAAATCTGTATGCTATTACTGTTAGTGTGGAAGCCATTTTGTGGAGGATAATTTGGGCATTTACTTCTTCAAATGAAAGGATTAATCAAGAAACACTTCTTCCATTTGGATTCTCTGACTCCTCGTGGCCCACGCTGCAGGACCGGAAGTACCACTTTATTAAGTTGTCTCCAGTTAAAAATACAATGCTAGTTTACTTCTCTCACCACAGAGGGCGGCACAGTAGCGCTGTTCCCGCGCTCATTTACCGAGGATCGTGGGTTTACACTCTAACACCCCCACTTAAACTTACGATCGATACATTACTTATGTATACAACTTTGAATAACATATATCAGATATGATCAATACAATATTTATGATAACACATCAGGTTATCAATACATGATGATTTAGATTTATGTACCCATTAGTACACTCAGGAACTTCACAAGCCTGGGTTTTGCAACCGGCTTTGTGAAAACATCGGCAATGTTTTCTGCTGTGGGTACATACTCTAGCTTGAGAGAATTATTCTGCACTTCATTTCTCACAAAATGATATCTGATATCAATATGCTTAGACCTTTGATGATGTACAGGATTTTTAGCTAGTGCCAATGCACCTTGGTTGTCCCCATACAAAACAACACTCTCTGTTTGTTTAATACCAGTCATGTCGGTAAAAAGTTGATTAAGGAACTTTACCTCTTGGGTAGCAGCTGACAGAGCCATATATTCAGCTTCACAAGTGGAAAGTGCAACTGTCTGTTGCTTTCTACTTTTGTACGAAATGAGTGGACCATTGTTGGTCAACCTGAATGCATAACCAGTTATGCTCTTTCTGTCATCAGATGCACCCCAATCGGCATCACAAAAGCCACTGAGTTCTAACTCAGCATCAGATTTCTGAAATCTTAGTCCATAATCAAGTGTACCTCTGATATACCGTAGTACCTGCTTGGCTCTACCAAGATCAGCTTTGGTGGGATTCACCATATGTTGAGATAGTTTTGTTACAACATAACACAGATCAGGTCTTGTGATTGACATACAATAGATGAGGCTTCCCACTATTTTTCGATACTGCTTAGCGTCAGCTAGCTCTTCGGAATCCTCATCCTTTGTAGTATTGGACCCTACATCACAAGGAGTCGATCTGGGTTTACAATCTTCCATTTTGAACCTTTTCAACAACTTCTCGACATATTTGGTTTGGTTCATTTCAATAGATCCATCTTCACATTTGAACTCAATACCTAGGAACCATGATAACTTACCAAGATCCTTCATTTTGAATCTGGTGGACAGAGACTGTTTGACTGTGTTGAGTGTCTTCTCATCGCTTGCTGCAATTATAATATCATCAACCCAAACTACAACAACAGTCTTGGAATTTTGTTCAAACTTAGTATATACACATGAATCAGTCTCAGACTGTTGGAAACCTTCCTCCTCAAGGTAAGTGTCCAACATGTTGTTCCAGTTCCTACCACTTTGCTTTAAACCATACAGAGATTTATTAAGCTTGCAATACAATTTCTCACCATTTTTACCTTTCACCTCATAGCCTTCTGGTTGTTCGATATAGAGTTCACAGTCTATCGGCGCATTCAGATAGGCTGTCTTAACATCCATCTGGTGAACAACCATGTCCTCTTGGACAGCCAACTGCATAAGCATGCGAATCGATGTGATACGGGCAGTGGGTGAAAAAGTCTCATGATAGTCAATATTTGGGACCTGAGAATATCCTTTGGCAACAAACCGTGCCTTGTACTGTTCATCAACGTTTTGTCCCATTTTCATTGCATACACCCATCTACCCCCCACTGCAGATCTACCCTCAGGTAGTGTGGTGAGTTCAAAAGTATCATTGTCAATTAACGCATCCATTTCTACATCCATGGCGTTCTGCCATTTTTGCGCATTGTCCGAGTTCATAGCATCAGTATATGAGTTCGGGATGTGTGACATACGATAACAATAGTCCACAGTGGTGGTTACATAGTCCTGCAAATAGCCAGGCGGGTTACGTCCTCTGCGGGGATACCTAGCATTGTCCCTATTACCCTGCAGGTTTAGATCGGGTTCACCACCAACCCCATTCTGAGGAGCATCATCAGCTACATCCGGAGCTGGGTAAAGTTCAGGTTCTACCTGCGGTGTGGTATACACCGGTTCATCACAACTGTCTGTTACCTCCTCAAACTTATCAAAGAACTTCACACATCTTACTCTACGCACAATGTTACGCTCGGGAATATACACAAGATATGCTGGGCTACACTTATCATAACCTACAAAGATACCCTTCTCGCCGCGATCATCCAGCTTCTTCTTTTCCTGTACATAGGCATAACACACAGTACCGAATACATGCATACCGCTCAAGTCTGGTTTCTTACCTGTGAGCGCTTCGAATGGTGTCATATTGACCCTGTCATTGAAACATCTGTTTCTGATGTATACACTACACATAACAGCATAAGTCCACATTTCTTTAGGTAATTTGGCTTCTAATAACAGACATCTTGCCATATCAAATATTGTGCGCCACGATCTTTCTACTGTACCATTTTGGTGAGGTGAATAGGGAGCTGTTTTCTCATGTTTAATCTGATTTTTGACCAACAGAGCTTCGAAACTTGCACTAGTAAATTCGCCCCCATTATCTGAACGAATACACTTCACCTTACCATATGGTGCACAATCAGCAAGGAACTTCTCTGTAGCTGTTACGGTGTCGCTCTTCTGCTTCAGAAAATAAACCATGTTTACCCCTGAATAGTCATCTACAAAAGATAAGGCATACCTGAAACCGTCTCTTGCTGTAGGATCAATTGGGCCTGCGAGATCACAGTAAACAACATCAAGTGGGGCCTCTGCCCGTTTATCTGGATCATGATTTCTGAACTGCGACATTTTACCTTTAACACAGGTATCACAATCAAAACTGTTCTTATCGCTGATTTTCATACCATCAACAACTGACTCGAGTTTCATGCAATCTCTTACATTACAGTGACCAAGAATTTTATGCCACTCTTCCACTGGGTGGGATCGAACACTAGATTTACTAGTTTTGTTGAGAAAATATAATCTACCATATTTCTCTATTTCAAAGCGAGTACCATCTGGCGCATTTAATTCAGCTGAGTCGGGACTGAATTTAACACTGGCGCCTTTTTCAGTTGCCGCTTGCACTGAAAATATATCCTGCTTATAGGATGGGACATAGAGGGCATTCTCTAAAAGAATGTTGTGTGGCCTACCTGTACTGTCCTGAATTTGTACACTGGCTGTACCTCTACCTGCCACAACACCGTTTGTACGGCTGCCATCCGCCAACTCTATGTAGTGTTTCTCTGGAACAAAACTTTCATCAAATTTGACAAATTTTGATTTTTCGGTAACAATATGAGTAGTTGCACCACAATCAACCAATAAACTATACAGGCTAGTTGTATTACAAACATCCGCATAGTCAACGCTAACCTTGAACGCAAATGCATGACCCGGTTTCGAACTATCGTCGCTGGCTACTTTAGCCGAGTCCTTCTTCCTACACTGATTTGTATAGTGAGTTTTGGTTTTGCAGTTATTGCACCACTTGTTACCCTGCTTTTTATTTTTACACTCAAAAGATCTGTGTCCTGGTTTTCCGCAAGCATAACATGTATAACTCGGTTTGCTGGGGTTGTCGCTCTTCCCGGCATCGGACACAGTTTTCATCACATTCTCCTGTCTCGAGTTTAACTCAGCGTCACTCGACCGGCACTTTTCCGTCTCCTCAAAATTTCTAAGTGCCACTTTAAAGTCACTGAACCTATGGTCATCCTTTTGGGTGGTAACAGTTCCAAAAGTATTATATTCAGCTGGAAGACCTTTCAGAACCATAGCAACAAGTAAACTGTCACTCACTTCTTCCCCTGCTTCTTTCAGCGCATTTGAAGCGGTCTCCGCACGGATGACGTAGTCGGTGATACACTCATCAGTACCTTTTCTCAATGATGTCAGTTCAGTGTAAAGGGAAATAACCCTGGGCTTACTTTTGCCTTTGTAATGGTCTCTGAGAATTTTAAGAGCCTGTCTGCCATCATCCTTAGCATCTCTCATGATAAGGGATAAGCTCCTATCATCCAAATACTGTACAATTTCTGCATATGCCTTTGCCTTCTTATCTGCAGCTGCAATACCATTCCCAGCAATTGTATCCAGTAACTTCATTTGCCTCATGTGGCCTAAAAATCTACATTCCCAGAGTTCATACTTGCCCTCATCTCCATCAAACATCAACCTGTGCCTGGGTCCATGACCTGTTAGTGTGGAAGCCATTTTATGGAGGATAATTTGGGCATTTACTTCTTCAAATGAAAGGATTAATCAAGAAACACTTCTTCCATTTGAATTCTCTGACTCCTCGTGGCCCACGCTGCAGGACCGGAAGTACCACTTTATTAAGTTGTCTCCAGTTAAAAATACAATGCTAGTTTACTTCTCTCACCACAGAGGGCGGCACAGTAGCGCTGTTCCCGCGCTCATTTACCGAGGATCGTGGGTTTACACTCTAACAATTACACTATAAAAAATGAGGGAATAGGAAATTTCCCATGCCTCCTGCACAGGAAAAGGGGGAGGACACAAATACTTTGACTGTTCTTGAGTAAGAAGTTTCACACAACCACAAAACCTCATTACCCTCCCCTGCTGATAAATAATCTCTCCTATATGCCTTAAACTATATTTCCATGTTTGCTCTCTATACATAAACATATCTTGAAAGCATCAAAACTCATTCAATAGTGTTGCCTTTTAACAAGAGTGTAATTATAACATTTATATCTTAATCAATTCAATCATACCTGGTCAAAGTTTAAGTAAAATTATATCTTTCCTTAGGACAAGTGATTTTTACAGTGAAAGGAGACATGAAAACCAACATCAGCCTACATGGCAGCAAACCTTCAATCAACAAGACAATCATGTTGATTCACAGATTGCTAATGTCAGGTCATGTGTTTTGTACCAAGGAAAAGGTAATAGTGTCCTGCTCCAGAGTGTCTCAGCAGAAATTCTACCACAGCACTCTGACCATCAGGGTGATGCTGATGGGCCCCTCAAAGAGAGAGGGGAAGAGGGAATGGACTTATCTGATGAATATATATGTTCAGCAAAGACAGATCAATATATGCATACAAATGAAAGACAGTTTTCATCCTCACAAGAATCGTGTGGTAACAAAGAATGCATGTCAGTAGATGAAGAAGAAAAATCAGTGAGATTTGATCAAAACCACCACAAATCAGGAGTTGATAAACAGGTATCAGCAGGAGCACTTGGACCAACACATCTGACGGAATCCTTAGGGTCTCCTACAGGATCTGGAAGTCCATTTCTTTGGCGAATACCAGACCATACACATGAACATATTCTTCCTGGCCAAGTTATGACCTTAAATCAAGACAATAGTGCAGCTGTATTGGGTGCAGATAACCCAATGATCCGGATTAATGGCTGTCATCATCAGAACCATCAACCATCACCCGTAGACCTGTTTGATGGTAACAGTGCCGCTGAGTTAAAGTTGAATCCTACAAAGGAGTCACATTTCAATGGCTCAGTTGTGGCTGGTGATCACAGTTCAATAAAAATAAGAAAGATGATACCTCAAGTGCCAAAGCGCATTGCTGATGTGTTCAAGGTACCTCAAAAGATGCCAGAAAAGAAGAAAAGGAGGCAAGAACCAGAGTCACCTGCTGACAAAGCACTGAATGAGCTGGGTAAGTTAAGTCTAAGACATTGTCAACTTCTATGATGGTTAAATGGTTAAACCAGGGAATTATATTCATAACAAAACCATATGTAACCCGAATTGATAGTTAAACCATACCAAGAAGACAACTCAGTTGAATGTAATTCATAGCAGTGTAACTTGTAGTTGCTTTGAACCAAGTTTTATTACAATGAGTAGTTAAAAAAAACAACTGCTAAAACTATATTACATGTGTTGCCTGTTCTGATCCAAGTCTAGTAGCAAAGTTATAAACATTGCCCTCTCTATAACGGTCTGATAAATGATTTTGTTTCTTTTGAATCCTCCTTGTTATTTCCCAGAGGAGCTTATGGATTCCGGTGAAAAGAAGAAAAAATCTAAGGGAAGGAAGTTCAATTTACCATTGAAGGAGGCCAAAGAAAATGCCTTGGCCCAACAAATTATGGTCAGCCAGCAGAACTCCTTATGAATTTACCCCTACTCCCATAATATGTAAAAATATGTAGTCTTTACAACCCTCCCTGTTGAGACACTCGATAAAGACAGAGAAGGACAGGAGTTTAGTCAGCAATAAAGGATAACTCTTAGATATTTGCTACTATACTGTTTTACTACATAAGAAGTCTTGGCATTGTTAGCTAACTCATATTGTTCAGATTTTTCCCTGATCTTAACATTTATAGAAGTCTAATCTGTTTCATACATGATAATTTCAATAGGTGTTGCCTCATGCAGAAGATCTGAGTGAAGTTGAGAGACAGCATCTTCAGATCGAGCTTCTTGGGGCACCAGACCTTGGTATGACCCTGACATACAGTGACGGCTCTTCACTTCTAGGGCCAGCACCAGGACAAGGGGTAGGACACTGTTTGAATAAACTACAGTCGTATTAAAACACAAGGAACCCCAGATATTGATGATGTTGCCCTGCTGGAGGATAAGAAAGGTGTCAAGACAAATGTATGAGGTTTAAAGTAGGATTGCTTTGGATTTTCTTGGCCCTAAAGTCAGATTCAACATAATTACTGACACAACTACTTAACCATGTGCTTCTTTGAATGATTTCTACCTTCTATATTGAGAGACCTCACATGTTCATCTTTTACAGACATCCAAAAAGTCAAGAGTACCTCGGTTTGTAAGTTGAAGTTTATGTTAAAGTCAATGTATTTAAAGGGTTATGTTTTGTGTTTTATGTTCTGTACAAGGAAGTGTTTACATCTCTTATTTGTGCAGCACAACCCACAACAATACACTACATTGAGTAAGAGTTAATTTGTTAAAAAATCTCGAGAATTATCAATTGATCATTCTAGGTTGAACGTGTGGCCATTGCTTATCCAAGGACAGTTGACACAGGATCAGAGCTTGCCTTCATCTCTTTCCAATTAGCAAAGGCGGATGTGTGGACTAGGTATGGAAAAGGTTGATCATCTACATTTCTCATATGATGGAAGTGTCTAATAGTGTAGCCAGTAGGTCAAAAGAAAAATATGTTTATCATAGCATATGTAGGAGAGTTCTTAGTGAGAGATAAAAGAAAATAAGGTATGCAATGTGTTAGTTTCAAGAAATTCATACTATTATATCATTTCAGAAAAGTTTTGTCAGATATCATGATTGGTAAGGGCCGTAAGATCTGCTATAAAGCTGATGAACTCATTATTGCTCTCCAGAAGAAGGCTGGGATTAAGCCAGGCAAAGGTAATAAACTTCCTCTGTTGTGTGTCATCTGTTACAATCAGAGCATTCCGAAACATACATGGTGACACTTTTTGATACTGCACCTTTGAGCATTAAGCTTTTGAAAAAATGACACCAATTACTATTGACACTTCATGACTATTGGCTTCAACAAATGTACCTTCCACTTTAGATGCCCTGCAGTGGACAGTACTTGATCCTGGTGTGGCTCATTGGTTACTTCACAGTGACCATCCAGCTAAGAGTTTTGATGACCTTGCTATTAAGGTAATATATGCCAATATATGGCCAGACATTTCTTATTGTGATACTAAGTACTTTTCTTCAGATCTAACAAATTGCATTTTGGCATGGGGCAAGTAGCAAATAACTTAATAAGCAATTCCTTGCCAATACCACATCTAATGTTTGATGGGCATCAGCAAGCCCAATCCCCCTTCTCTCCCGTTGGTTGAGCTTAAATGAATTTTGCTTATGACTGTAAGGGTTTTCGTTCTCAGATAAAAGTAGATTATGCCCAATGCTTCAAATGGTCCATGAAGTGATATTCAGCAATGGGATGAGGTGAAGCTGGCATATTCGTTATCTCTGATTATAATCGTGTCCGTGATTAGAACAAGATCCCTCAAGCCTGTTAAGGCATGTGTAATATACTCATGTTGACCTCCCCCCCCCCCTCCCGCTGTGTTTGTAATATCCCTATTTCTGTAGTGCAATGTAGTGGAAGCAAAGACAGTGTGTGGGCGACTGAAGATAATTGGACCAGCCATGGCTGAACTGTACACCCAGCTGAAGAAAGCCCAACTCTGGGATCTCTTCTTGAACCTGGAGACACAACTCACTCCCATTCTTGCTGCAATGCACCTTAGGGGCATCAAGGTGGACACAACTGAGTTAGTCAGGACAGGAAATCTTTTAGAGGTAGATGTGATTAATTAAATTAAGTGAAACGTTTAGATATCAGTTCTGTAACAGCCCCCAGATATCTAATTTTGCTTCTCAAAATTTCAAACCCATAGAATTTGCTGTCAGATGAGTTGTTCTTAAGATCCCAAAATTTTCAATTACTTTTTAGTTCTCTAATTACAATTTTTTCAAGCGAAAACTAAATCAGCTGGAGGAGGCAGCCCATATGTCAGCAGGGAGGAAATTCAGCCTTAACAGCCATGCACAACTTAGACAGGTAGGTCTGGTCTGTAGCTGAAAGTCCACATGTCAATAGGGAGGCTTTAAAGATGATGGTATTTTCAATAATTGAGTCTGGTGTGCCTTTATATTAATATATGAATGAGTTGTCAGTTGATTTTCATCCTTTGAAAGGTGCTGTTTGAAGACTTGCATTTGGACAAGAAGCTTGAACATGGTTCTAAAATAGCGCGAACAGAAGTCGAAGGACAGAAGTCTACATCCCAATCTGTTCTACTCCAGCTAAAGGATACTCACCCCCTCCCTGCTATAGTCCTCGAGCACAGACAGGTAAGGCCACACCAAAAAAATAAGTTGGTCTACGGATTTTTGTTTTGAAAAAAATCGTGCGAGTGAGCAAAATTTTTTGGCATCCAATGGATTCCTTGCTGGAAAAGTGAGGCGAGCGAAGAAATTTAAGAAAAAAAAAAAATTGCTAAACATCACAAAAAGAAAACTTGTAGAAAGTGAGCGAAATCCGTAGATGAGATTTTTTTCAAAAAAAAAAAAAATTTGTATTTTCGAAAATATGGAGAGGGAAATCCGTAGACCAACTTATTTTTTTTGGTGTGGCCTAAGTGAAAAATATGTAGGGGAAAGAAACAAAGAAAAATCTAAATCATTTTAGTTTTAAAGGTATTTTGAGGTCTCTTAGTAGGTAATAAAGCAGCACAGAATGCAGTGATGCCACTTTTCCTGGTTTACCAGGAATTCCTGGTTTTCATTCCAAGATTCCTGTATTAAATTATATCAAATTCCTGGGAAAATGTGTCCAAATGTCCAGTTTTCCTGGTTTTTGTCGGCCAGTGAGTGGCATCTCTGAGAATGTGAAGTGTCGTTGTTGACATTGAAATCCAGAATTCATAAAATGCCTACATTAAAATCATAAAATAGAGCAATTTATATCTATAGCATAGCTTTAATAACATCTTGTATACTAATGGAGCATGTTTTTTCGCTTTAATGGTCTGCCACTCCATTTATCCATGTGTCTGCCTATGTGTCAATCGATGTGCCCATGGGTCTACCTAGGCTATGTATCAGTGTCAACCCAGGTGTCCATGTGTCTGCCAATATATACTTACAGAGACTCATGAGTACTTACAAATTGGCTAAAAATGTTACCTATACAGTCAACTCCCTCAAATACGGCCACCATCAGGACTTTCCAAAATTGACTGCATTAGAGAGGTGGTTGCATTAGAGGGAGTCGGTGCTCAGTCCAGTAGACATCTGTATAATTAACTAATAAAAGTTGATAGACATAAAACAAAGTCCACTCTAAGTGCATTTTTGTATCAAACAGTGTCCCTAATATTCAAAATAAAATTTAGAAGGAACTATTTAGGACAAACAAAAATTAGTATCCAGGCAGAGACATGTAGATGCATTTGCTACTGTCAGAAAGCCTACTGAAAACCCTGTTATGCTTCACTTTAGCCACGTGACACATATTGTCCACATCACATTTTTCCACAATACGTCCACAACGGCCCAGCGAAATGTGTCCAAAAAAAATGTACTGTCCACAGACTATTTTCTCAGTGTCTATAAGATACAATTTGTCCACACCCAACAATGACAATGTATCCATAAAATACACTCTGTCCACATACTTTCATCACAAAATGTCCAAAAACACTTTTAGTCCACAAGGTTTTACCACAGAGTATCCACAAAAACCACACTGTCCACATTCAACTTGAATAGTGTCCACAAATTATGAATTATCCACAATCTATCATCCCACATTGTCCACAAAACACATTTTGACCACAAGTTTTGA
Source organism: Acholoe squamosa (assembly GCA_949317995.1). Lineage (NCBI taxonomy): Eukaryota > Metazoa > Annelida > Polychaeta > Phyllodocida > Polynoidae > Acholoe > Acholoe squamosa. The sequence goes on from OX439038.1 coordinate 71,512,360, forward strand.
TCGCAAAGTATCCACACAACACATTCTGTCCACAGTGTATGGTCACAAAGTGTCCACAAAATTCATCTAATCCACAGGATATATACAAAAAGTGTCCACAAATGACATTTTGTCCAGAGGCTAAAATGTGTCCGCATGGACAGTTTGTGATGGTTTGTGTGGAAAATGTGTGCTCTGTGGACATTTTGTAGCACATTGTGTGGACATTTTATTATGTCAACATCCTGTGGTGCCTGGCAAGAATGTGAACAATTTGTGATTGTTTACTGTTGACAAGGGGTGTATTTCAGATATGTATAGGTACAACAAGGACACACAGCGGGTACTTGGTGATTCTTAACAGTGAGACCACCCTGATTATGTATCTAAATGTTGCCAAGCTGGCATTGCTGGGCTAATTTCATACAGCATGATTTTCTTTAAGGGGTCATAAGGGGGGGATTCCACAAAATCAATTTTTCTTGAAAAATAAGTGTAAAACACAACAAACCTGCACATATTATACATGGTTGAAAGCATAATTAGTGCCTTTATCAATTTCCTTCCACCTGTAACATTTTGTTGTCTATGGAATGTGAATGGAACAAAAATGTTCTGATGAGTTCAGATTAATTATGGAGGGATTTCAGAGGGCACTTTTTTTTTTTTACCTTTTTTAATACTCCAATTATTTCTCTGAGGCATCTTGTTTTTCACGGTAGCCAACATTTCATTCGATTTACACCCCCCCCCAGTGATAATAGAATGGAATTTTATTTTTGATCGCGATTAGCATTACCGAAGGTTTTGGTTTAGCGATCGGCGTTACTGGCCTTGTTCACTTGATGTTGTTTACAGTTAAGGTTATATAGTTACTTCTAACAATTAACTTGAATTGTGATTCTTCCTATTTTAACACTGTTTTTTAGTGACTCAGGGTCCTGTTTCTTACAGATCCACTATGAGTGATGAGAAGGAAAACAATTAAGGGCAAGAAAGGTCCAAATACTAGGAAGAAACACATTCTAAGTGAGGATGGATCTGACATTCAATGAGTCCATTGGCATGTCAAGGGCAAGAAAGCTGTATTATTATAGTACACAGTGTATAATAATATGTCATTGCAATTATTGATTGCTAGAGAGGAATTTCAGCCTGAAGAACCCAACCCCTTCCAAAATCCAATCCAGACCCCAACTACAATAGAGCGTGTTTTTGCTATAGTACTATTTATAGCAACAAAACAAGCTCTAATAACATTTTCTATCAATCATTAACCAACCCATTACAATCAAAACCTTTTATATCTGTGAGTGGGGATAATTATTGATCTCCCTATATCAATAGCTGCAGAAGCTTAAGTCTACCTATGTGGATGGCATTCTGTCGTGTGTGGAGACATCAGGCTGGGTCCATACCTGCTGGGATCAGGTTTCAGCATCAACAGGACGTCTCGCTGCAACACAACCTAACCTACAGGCTGTCCCCAAAGTACCTGTAAACATCACCATCCACCACAAGGCTGTACTAGGTAACCCAGCTAACAACAAAAGAGTTATTTTTTAGTTGTTTTTGAGATTGAACAATTTCATTTACAATATCACTTTTTTTAGACTTCTCTAGAATGTATTAATTTGATTTGTTATTAAGAAGAAAGTGCAAAACATAATACCTATCATGTTGTTATCCATCATTTACAATGGGTGTCACAGTCATATGAAAAGCCATCCCTTAAAATGCAGGCAAAAAATGCAGTACTCTTTCATATTATGGTTATGCCTTATAGTCACTACTAGTTGGCAGAAAACGTATTTTCAATGTTTGCAAGCGTTTTTGAAAGGCTTGGGTTAAAAATGCTTTTAAAAACTTTTTTTACATTGAAAAAAAAACACATTTGGAATACTGAAATACGTTTTTTTAAACCAAATAGCTAACTACAGGATATTGCTCACTAGGGATGCAGCCAATCAGAGGCCTCTATTTGGTCAAGTGACCTGGACCCCCGTGGTGCACCTCATTTCCATAATAGGCCACACCCCCTTAGCCAATCAGAGCCCTCCATTTGGTCACATGACCCCTCATTTACATAATAGGCCACACCCCTTTATGCTAATGAGACCTCATTTGCATAATAGGCCACGTTCCCTTGATCACCTGACTTAGACCCCCTGTGGAGTGATTTCCAAATGGAGGTCTCTGATTGGCTAATGGTCTAGGTCACATGACCCGGTTATGTAAATGGGGGTTACCTAACCATGTGACCTCCCTTGTTTGTAAACAACACGTGATCTAGCCAAGTGACTTCACCACATGGTTTCTATAACAGACCATACCCCCTTGATCACATGGAGTAGTCATGTGACCACTTGTTTGTAAACAAGGGGTGGGGTTAATAATGCATAAAAGGTTTTTCTCGAGAAGAAATATTTAAGTGTTGGTAAATTTTACTGTTGTATACCTTTTTTTGATGAGAGGACAAAATAAAAAAAGGCAAGCTAAAAGCTTGCGAAAAAAAAAAATTTTGTGGGATTTAGTTTGTTTTTAAGGCAAGCTAAAAGCTTGCCCAAAAAAAAATTTAGGCGCCTGTGTACAACTTTTGAGCAATTACCCTCTTGAAATGAAGGATAGGTGTAAGCCATATATTCCATCCACATCTCATCGATATTACAAGTGAAATCCACTGAAGAACTATATCAAGTACTCCATTCAGTTTGTCTGAACATGAAACTTCTCAGTTGGGCAACTGGTACACCGGGGTAAGGAACTTTGCTACACAACATTCGATCGACACTACAATGTCTTCTAGGATGTCTGTTTGCGAAGCTAAGACTTTTCCAATGAATAAAGGTTCTTTTCAGTAAGTATTTACCTTGTTTACCAGTATATCTATATTTTATAACCTTGAACCCATAGAGGAAAGGACACATGTGTGGTAGAGTATTCTATTAGTTAGTTATGAGTTATTATGTGGGTCCACTGGAAATAAAACTTAATGAAGGAATCTATTTTATTTTTTTATTTGATTTTAACATATACCACCTTTTGACGAGGTTCTTGACATAGAATTGATATATCACTCTAGCTTTGTCTGTGGTGGTATCATGTTTGAAACACACACTTAACGATCAAATACAACATTAGAAACAAACACTTTATGAACACCTTGGTTTAACAACGGTACCTTAAAGAACACCACATGTGATATATCTATTAATTTCCATCGAAGGTTCGACCTGTAGGCTATTTCACAGTGTTGTGTTTTTTTCTTTGCTGCAATTTATTTTACCGTATGTGGTGTTTCCCATTAACTTGCAACAGTATGACAAGTAACTACTGCAATCGACAGTGTCTGCGTTAGCTGTAGTTGCACCAGCACGATCTTCTCCAGCGTGAGGGTGATAATGATCATCATCAGCAGCAGCAGCAGTATCAGCAGCAGCAGCAGTATCAGCAGCAGCAGCATCACCAGCAGCAGCATCAACAGCAGCAGCAGCAGCGACAGTAGTAGCAAAACCAAAGAACATTGGTAGGTAATAAGGACATGTATAAGACCCACCGTCAACAGTAGCACCATCATCAACAGCAGTAGCAGCAGCAGCAGCAGGCGTAGTAAACGCTACACCATGCAGGTTGTAAACAAAAGCAGCTGCGGTAGCATCTTGAACAGTAGAAAAAGAAGCTGAAGTCTTGTTTCTTTTATCTTCCCCAAGAGCTGTAGTGTAGTTGGTCTTTTTCTCATGGTGAGGGTTAAAGAGCAAGTGTGAGTGAGCAGCAGCAGCAGCAGTAGCAGCAGCAGCAGTAGCAGCAGCAGCAGCGATAGCAGCAGGCGTAGTAAACGCTACACCACGTAGGTTGTAAGCAAAAGCAGCTGCGGTAGCATCTTGAACAGTAGAAAAAGGAGCTGGAGCCTTGGTTCTTTTTATCTCCCTCAAGAGCTGTAGTGTAGTCGGTCTTTTACTCATGGTGAGGGTTAAAGAGAAAGTGTGAGTGAATGAAATTTTCTTTCTCCCTTATATACTCCTATGGAGATAAACCCTTTACTGTAGCTTGAATGAAAATAAATCTTGCCTCATCTAGGCGACGCATGGGACACTTGGTCATTGATATAATGGAGCTTGAATTGTGTCACGTCTAAAAACGTGTCCAGTTTTTTTCCAATCACACCCTATCATTTTTTCCAATTGATCAAAGTAATTCGTTTAAATGACCCATCCTATTCGGCTTTTAAACAGCTCTTACCCCGTTTTATGTCACCAACAGACTATTGATAGGTGACCCTACCCCTCTAGAGCATGAATGCACCACCCCCTCATTACCACAATTTACTTTTGATTTATAAATGGGGTCCTCTATAGAACCCATGAAGGGTGTACCTCTGCAACAGACAGCGTAGATCTCCCTAACATACACCCCATTCATTGCCCTAACCGGTACTTGTGAAACGGTCACCTCCTTTAAAAAGGTGTCATCAATATAACACTTATTGATAACTACATCAGGTTATTCCAAATGCGTAAAAAAACGTATAAATGTAAAGTCTACAACGTTTAACAGTGTTTTGGAACAAAAATAACATCATATATATGCAAAGTTCGATCCAATTTAGACCCGAAAATGATTAAATACCACTTAGTTTTTTTACTACAGGACTAGCGCCTCCATCTGGTGGCAAACAGTGATACTATTACTCATAATACTGTATGCATCAGTGATGCGTTGAGTCGATATCTTTAATTCAAAAAGGGTGGTTCTGTAGAGAACCTATATGACAGCATACAGAAAAGCTAGCTGTAAGGGGTGACGCTCCATTTGGTGGGAACGTGCAGACTGAACTGAACCTTGGTGGCTAGATTAATAATGGGAGGATTACATGTAACTCCTAAAATCAGTTTTGAAAAAGGGTGTAGTCTTTATAATGAGGCTAATGCAAAGATTATTTATGTATGATTGTGAATTTTAAATCAATGTAGTTCATATAACACTAATATAGGTAGTATTAAGCTGTGTTGTGTTAAATAAAATCAGAAGCTATACATCTATAAGGCATTTGGTTGTGCATATATACTACATTAGGAAGTATGGAAGACTTATGTTGCTGAATGATTTAATTAAACCATTGTCCTTAAGTAACTTAAGATGGCACCACTGTTTCTATTTGAGAAAATCATTTCACCAATGAAACATGTATTTCATCGCAATAAATTCAACTTTGTGTGTAGACGTTTGATCATAGTTTAATAAAGAAGCGTGTTGTCAGACATGTCTTAATGTCCAAAAAAAAGTATGTGTTTATCATTAATAGTGTGGAATATACAGCTGTTTTGTTTACACTACCATTTTAATCGCACTATATTTATTACAAGTACCATGCATCCGTATGTCCAAATACACACCCAACCCCTCTCATTGCACCGGGAGAGAAGGTGGGGCATCTGTTTGGTGGGTATGTGCAGCCTTGACCGATTCATGGTTGAGACCCTCCCCCCCTTTATAAAGGGGGGGAGGGTCTCATTTAGTCGAGAAGTAGGGACTAATTTAGTCGAGAAGTTGTGACCCCGCAATAGACAGCGTTAACCTCAGTACCACAGACATCCAGACATCCTGGAAAATACCCACTCTACAAATAAGTTGTGTTTTTTAGTCTATATAGTCTTACAGTCATATATACCCTTCATACTTTACATTCTCACCTTACACTCAGAGTGTGACACGTTTTTCACAGGTAACACTTGAAAGAAAAGAAGTGTTTTATTTCATCTCCCCTTAGCATGTTGCACACACAATGTGTGAATGCTTGTTGCTATCACAATATTTGAATGAATAAGTACAAATAAAATTAAAGAAAAAAAACAAGGCGGCGCCACCCTCCCATTACCTAACTCTAACGTTTTACTAGAAATAGGAAGTATTTTTAACTTCTACTTGACCTGAGTTAGAGCGTTGTAAGATTGATGGTGATTTATTGGCGATCAACATATATAAACTATGGATATATCAGATTTATAACATTAAAAATTGGGGCTAGGCGTCGCCACCCACCCTTACGTTGCACTGTCGTTTTACTCACGTCACTCTTACACACCTTTTATGTGTCTTCTCCCTCACACATCACTATATAAAGAGACTACCATCTAGGTCGTATGGCGCCACCCACTCATTACGTTACTCCATCATTTTACTCGCGTCACTCCACATTTTTGCCTTACACACCTTTTATGTAGCTTCTCCCTTGCATATCACTATATAAAAAGACTAGCATAAAGGTAGTAGTGGGGTGTTTGTAGTAGTAGTGCCTCCCTCCTGTTGTCAAATGATATGTCACAGTCTTCACAAAGATAAACTACTGACACCTCTTTCATGCGGCATCACCTCCATAATCAGCCTTTAAATATTTTTTTTATTAAAAAATTTTATACCCAGTAAAAACCCACCCCTGTCCCAAAGGGGTGGGTTCACTAATTAAAATAAATAATTTTCTAAAAAAACTAAAAGCCCCCTAATTTTCTTTTTTTGGGGCAAGCTTTTAGCTTGCCTTAAAAACAAACTAAAGGCCCCACATTTTTTTTTGGGTGGGGCTAAGCTTTTATCTTGCCTTAAAACAAACTAAAGGCCGCAATTTTTTATTTTTTGGGCAAGCTTTTAGCTTGCCTTAAAAACAAACTAAAGGCCACAAAATATTTTTTTTGGAAGCTTCTAGCTTGCCTTTTTTTTATTTTGTCCTCTCATCAAAAAAAAGGTATGCAAGAGTAAAATTTACCAACGCTTAACCCTTTGCCTACCAATAATGCATTAATGCACTACCATTAGTAGTGCAGATTGTGCATTAATGCACTACCATTGGAAATGCCAATAGTGCATTAATGCACTATTTGTAATTTTCTTTCTGAAAAGTTTTTCTTAGGTTTGTTGGTGAAAAAAATGATGCTATGAAGTACATTTTTTTTGGCAAGACATCAGAAATATCACTAAAAATCATATTCTACATATTGTTTTCAAGACATCTTTGCTTTAAATTATGTAATGTACTGCTAAAGTGAACATGATGCATTATTCTCTAAAATGGCCGGCTGTGGGGGTGCATTGCATTTTCAGAGTATGGCTGTTATGTAATATGCACTGGCCTATACACTGGTAGGGTTAAATATTTCCTCTCGAGAAAAACTCAGACCTTTTATGCATAATTAAGCCCACCCCTTGTTTACAAAAAAGTGGTCACGTGACTACACCATGTGATCAAGGGGGTATGGCCTATTATAGAAACCATGTGGTTAAGTCACTTGGCTAGATCATGTGTTGTTTACAAACAAGGGAGGTCAAGTGGTTGGGTAACCCCCATTTACATAATCGGGTCACGTGACCTAGACCATTAGCCAATCAGAGACCTCCATTTGGAAATCACTCCACAGGGGGTCTAAGTCATGTGATTAAGGGAATGTGGTCTATTATGCAAATGAGGTCTCATTAGCATAAAGGGGCGTGGTCTATTATGTAAATGAGGGGTCACGTGCCCAAATGGAGGGCTCTAATTGGCTAAGGGGGCATGGCCTATTATGCAAATGAGATCTCATTAGCATAAAGGGGGATGGCCCTATTATGTAAATGAGGGGTCACATGACCAAATGGAGGGCTCTGATTGGCTGAGGGGGCATGGCCTATTATGCAAATGAGGTGCACCACAGGGGTCCAGGTCACGTGACCAAATGGAGGCCTCTGATTGGCTGCATCCCCAGTGAGTAATATCCTGTAGTTAGCTTTAGTCCCGTTCCGATACATACTATACTACTAATGTTTGTTAGTTAGGTTTCTTTTAAAAAACGTTTTTGACCTAAGAATAAAAACGTTTTTAAGGAACATTGAAATAACGTGTTTTTTTATAAAAAGTTTGGCAAACTAAGGAACCAAAGGAAACCGTTTTTGTTTTTTTATGTCAAAAAACTTTTTTACGCCAAGTGGGACTGTCATTCATGACTGAAATATTGAAATGTATAATTTACTTACCATTTTAATGCAGGCAAACCTCCTGAACAGGTCAGCATATATGCCAGAGATCCATTCCACAGCCAGGAAGGCTACACACTTCTCGCAGCAGGTAGGAGATGGATATATAAAGAGATGATGCAGAGTTTTCTCCTCCTGAAAAAAAAACATAACATCTATCAAAATTCCAAATGTTTGTAGAGTTTGTAGAATAATCTTTGCAAATTTAGATATCACAGGTTACAGGTTCTGCACTAAATCAGCAGTTTTAACATTTACAAATCAAGAGAGACAAAAAAAACACTGAAAATATAGATGTATGGTCAATGTTCATTAAGCTATGTGGAAGTTATGGTTTATGTAAGAGTTGTGCCTCCAGTACGGCTATTCTGATTGCAGACTTCCAGCAGATTGAGTTCCGCCTTCTCGCCCACCTCTCCTCTGATCGTGAACTTCTCAGCATATTCAACAAAAATGTAGACACTGACATCTTCGTTGAACTCACAGCCCAATGGTATTTTAGGATATGCATATAAGCATTATATGTTAATGGTGCAGAATTGTGTTGAATGCATACAAGTACAAGTATATGATTCCATTATTAGCCGGCATATTTCAGTCTTTTTGATGTAGATAATATTCTGAAAAGATTCATCGATTTTATTCTCACAACGTGTGTAAAAGAAAGGTAGCTATTAGACTGTAAATAAAAATGTATATGTATATAAAAATGTCTTCCTCCAGGCTGAACAAACCGGCCAGTGAAGTCGCCCCAGCAGACAGAGAGAGAACGAAGAGAGTGGTGTACTCAGTCATGTACGGGGCAGGTAAGAGAGTTTTCATGAGAAAGTTTTCTTAATGCTTAGAAAATATCTTGAGTGTGCAAGGCTTAGTTCGTTTGTTAAAAAAAGATTATAAGTTCCTGCAAAAAGCAATGATGAACTTTATTATGGGTTAAAAAAAGATACGTTGTTACTGGCTACCACATTGTGGAATAGTGGCTATTGAATAATTTTGAAAAGTTTAAAAACTATGAAGTACTATTTTTGCCAATAGGGGAGAACAGCTACCTGGATCTTAGGTCGAGCTCTGATATGTGATGAATGAATTTATTAGAGTACAAGTCATTTGCTTGAAATCATTATAATTTCTAAATAATGTACTTTATTATATTGATTTTTTGTAGGTAAAGAGCGGTTGTCAGAGTACCTAAATATAGATGCTGCCAACGCGAAGGATATCATTCAAAGCTTTCTAGGTATTTTGTCTCAAAGTTTTGTACACATATATCCATCTGATGAGACCCTATCGTGAAATTTTTAACAGTGACATCACAAAAAACATTTTTTTTCCATCATCAAAAAATAGCAAAGATTTTTTTTTTTTAAGAATATATCACATCTCTTCTAATCATCTTAGTTGCATCTTAGTTACAAAGCAAGAATTTTATGACACCAGAAGTTAATCGAACATAATTAGAAAAGATCCGATTAATACATAACTATTTCAGTGGCCTATCCTAGAGTGAATTCCTTCACCAAATCCTGTATAAGTGAGGCACAAAAGAAAGGTATGTCATTATATGGGCTCCTTTGATAGGTTCATTAAAGACAAGGGCTAAAGAAATGTGAATAATAATTCTAAGGGTAACATGGAAATCCACCCTATAATTTGGTTGACTTTGGGCTATTCTTAAAACAAAAACAAAAAACTATTCAGTAGTAAATTAATAAATATGGGCTCACTTTTAGGGTTTTACATATTTCAAAATTCCCGTATCTATTCAATAAAAGTATGATACATTTTGTATTTGACTGAAACTCAAGTTTTCCTATCAATTGATCCCTTAATATCTATTTCTGACTTGCTACCCAGGTTATCAGATGACCTTTTTTGGGCGTCGTCGACAGCTACCTCACATACGACACCCAAATTTCCAGGTGCGCTCTCAAGCAGAAAGACAGGCTGTGAACTTTTGTGTACAAGGTGGGTAAGATAACCGTACCTTTTAAACATATCATGATGCATTATGTTTTCTTATTCCATGGTGCATGGCTTAGTTACTCTTAACGTGATTCTGATAAGCCAATGCCGTTTATCAGTATAATGTATCAATAATGATGTATTGTATGTAGTCCTGGGTTGGGGAGTTACTTGCCAGGACTGCATCTATGTTGGTGATCATAAAGCAGTCTTTCGCCTTAGCAGACTTTATAGGGTTTACAATGTTATACTTTTTACATTTTCAGGGTCTGCTGCTGATCTGTGCAAGGCTTCCATGATTCTGGTAGAAAAGGCTCTTGCAGAGAAACCCCATCTTGATGCTAGGTGAGTTCTCAGTTTCTAGATGCACAAATGAGCAAACTATTTTATAGAATATACATAAAATGCTAGTACTGATACATGATTGAAGTTATCAAAACTGCTTATGCATTATAAAGACCGGTAATCTAAGGTTTGGGATATCCAGAAAACAGGTTTAAATGAGCAAGGTAGCCAGTTGGAATCAATTTCATATATTGCAATACATGTCTACTGCATTTGTTTTCTTCTACTCCTTTTTTAAATGTTAGGCTTCTACTCCAAATTCATGATGAGCTGCTCTTTGAAGTGAAAACCGACCAAATTCAAGAGGTAGCAGGTGAGTGAGTGAGTAATAGATGTTTAACGCCATTTCGACAGCTAAGGTCATATTCATGGCGAGAACGACATTACACAATTTCACAGAGGAATGTGTCAGTGCCCGCACATATGTGCACCACACACATCCTGAGGGGATAGGAAAGATAAGAAGTAGACCCTTTTAAGTGGGCTAGGGAAGCCCGGGTAGCAGGTAAGAATGCATCATCAATGGGACTCAGGAGGAGATTCTTCCTGATTCTTGCATTTTGTCATGCTTTTGCGCTTATACTCGATACTCACTAGCTTTCTTAAAAATGTACAGATTATTTACTGATATCATTTCATCACCCTAAAGGGAAAGATGAATATGAATTTAGTGCTCAAAACTTAGTCGACTTGCAGATAGTAAAATATATTTTTTAATTAGCTCACAGAATTAACTGATGGGGTTATCGAAGCTTTTTGTCAAATTGAAAATAACCAGAAGCTCAGAATTCAGAACATGCTCCATTTATCTCAAGGTAGAAAACAATAAACTTACACAAAACTAGAATATAAATCAGGTTTTGTCTCCTTGACAAGGAATAATCAAGTCCACTATGGAGGACCGGGACGCGTTATGCGGCGCTAACATCAAACTAAAGGTACCACTTGCCGTATCCCTCACCCACGGCCAGCACTGGGGACACATGGAACCCTACCACCATCTGCAATCCAAAGAAATGCCAGCCAAAAAGCCTTAAGTGTCAAGGGAAGCCAAATTATTGATGAATTCTGTTCTTTAAATAGCTTACATATAATATAAGCAGATCATTCGAAACACAAACTAATGCAGTGATCATGTTTTCAACATGTTTATTTTCTTTTTGTAAACATTGTACAAGTACATGAATGTATACATGTAAATGCATAAAATAATTTATCATATGTACTGTTTCCTCTAGAAATATACTTTCTGTCTTTTCTGGCAAACGTTGCTGTAGTATTCTCTTTGAAAATAGTTCATTGAGAATTGGATGCCTCAATGAAACACCATGGGTTATGGACTGTTTATGTACACCGTCTTGGACACGCTAGCCTCGTTAACACTTGTATTCAAACAAACAGCACGTACTATGTACAGTAATTGGTGGGAGGCCAACTAACGCATCGACAAAAGGTGGCTTTTATCATCAAATATGGCCAGTTAATACAGAAGTAACTTAAACAAAATAACAACTCATCGTTATCGGTGAAGTTGCTTTACATACTTTAGAGTGATTTATGCATAATCTGGATTGTTACACCATGTTTTTCAAAGTAACTAGTCAATGTCATGCCCAGAGCCAACAGCACTGAGCTTCAACTGGTCTATGTCCATACTGGATTCACTGCCATTATGCAAAAAAAAAACCAAAAAAACAATGCAACCTGCTGATTTCTCTTTGAGAGAACAAAAAATAATATTAAGAACAAAAACAACTGCCCAGCAAATGACAGATGTCTGGTGGGCTTCAACAACCCTCATATACACTCGCGACATCATCATCCATCAAACAATTAACGAGTTGGGTGAATGTACTGGTCCAACCCAGACCGTTGTAATCTTTATATGAGAGAGACTGCTGCTACTAGGAACCTGCAGTGCCTCTTAGAAAGTGCCAGAGCCAAAGAGAATGAATGATTGTTGATAGAAGTAATAACAAAATGAGATCTAGAACTGCATTATCGTCTATTTGAGCAACTGGTAGTACACAGAATGCTGCTGTCTCAACCTAAGCCCCAATAAGTGGCACCGCAGGCCTTCAATACCCATGGCGATCGTCAAAACCCATGGTGGCACTTGCTAGGACTTTTATGGAAAAAGAGATTGGGGATGGGGAGGGGGTACTTCGTTCATTCTTCAAATGATCTGCACACAAGCTTTTATGGGCATCCCAGTATCTATCTATTTAATGTAAGCCCCACACAGGATGAAAAAGCAAAACAAACTCTAGCAGGAAGACATGAGCAGCTTGCTAGCTCTCTGTGTCAGCCGGCCGAGGGAATGGTCACAGACACACAATGTGAAGGTGCAAACAGTTTGATTGGTTAGTGCATCATAAATGAGAATGTCACTTTAGCGCTGTTTGGTGTCAGCGTCATATGCCAGTATTCACATTTAGAGGAGTTAGAAGTAGTGATTGGAAATCGTCTCACTTGTTCAGCACAAAACTGGCTACAATGGATTTGGCAAAATGGTATCGCACCAAGTGTGTGAGCTTTCCCACTGAGTCTGCTGAACAGGGAAGGAGACGCCTTTAAATGACAAATACAGCAAATGACTGAGTACAGGATATACCGTAATCTCCCGCGTATAAGGCGCGTCTTATACGCAGGGTTTTAGTTCTATCTGGATCCACAAGGGGGGCACCAAGACCTTTCTTTTGATATGTTACACTCCCATATGGCCACATCTGCTGCATATGGGGTCCAGTGGGGTCCTGGGTGTCCAAGCAACACATAGTTTTTTGAATTTTGAGAATCCATTCAGTAGAAGAGAAGAGTTATGAATTTTTTACTTTTTGACCATATTCTAAAACTCTAGGTGCACCTTATAGGCGGGGTGCGCCTCATAGGCGGGAGATTACAGTGTATGTATGTATATATATATATATATATATATATATATATATATATATATATATATATATCATTTGCTTTTAGTTACCTCCTATCAACATACTGGCAGACAATATCCTAGTCACCAATTTCCCACACTTAAAATTTATTAGCAATATGCGAGTTGGTGATGCATTCATGCCCTGTGTTTTTCAAAAAATCATATTGCAAGGCTGTGTGTTGTTAACTAAAGACATTTACAATCAAGTTTGACTTCCTCTGATAATACATTATTCAATTCATATGAAAATCAAAATTCAACTCCAGGTTATCTTTACAACCCTTAAATCACATGGAAGCAGATAGTGCTTAAAACGCACTCGGCTCCTTCAGAAAGCTATAAACAGAAAAATATGTACAAGGATTTCCCACAGTAACCCATTTAGCTGAGTCAAGTTAAAGGATTTATACATTACTGGTCCTAATGTCATAGTCCTGTACAAGATATGGAACTATTCACCTAGCTCATCTGTGAAACGAGCAAACAATGTGTTACGCTTCTCGTTCAAACACATGTCAAGCTATACACTTATGTATTAGTCATAGGCTTTCGTATGTCACCTTGTTTGATAGCATAACAAGACATCGCCCTGATGAATCTGTATTAAATGAGTTACTGCGACTTGCACATGCCACTTGAACCCACACTGGAAGGCCATACTCATCCTCAATATCTATCATGTGATGTGTTCCAGCAAATATGACAATTTTTATTATAAAGACTGGCTTCATTAATATTTTTGTGATTAACTTGCATCATATCAGTACTAAATAGCCTTAGAAATAGTATTATGTTACAAAACATGACCATCCTACCAACAAAACAGCTGCTGCAGGAGGCTAATCCCTCAGGGAACTAAGCTATGCCAAGTGCTGTTCAATCTCAGCGCTAATCCCAACACAGTGTCCGTCTCAGCAACCGGACCAAGATCATAGCATCAGCAATTCAACATGTATTTACTTCTATATAAGCAGTGAGAGCTCAACAAAGTATGGGCATCACGTATACAATGTGATGACTTAAGTGCAACTGGTTTACACGTCTGACGTGTTCCTGACAATTGTCCCGGAACTGTTTAAAGCTGTACTATGGAATTAACGGACATTGCTGTCGACACCCGCAGCAAAAATATAGGTCTACTTGTATGGAACTATCTGGTTGGGTATCCATCATGTGAGCATACAAGTGAGCGCTCTCATGATTTCACCCGCACCAACTTAAATAGACTAGGGTGCTAGCTGCAAGAGACTGTCACAATGTCTATCACAATCTTCTCTTAGAGCATCACAGATGTGAAATTAAGCTGCTTTATACGGTTTGACCTTGTATTGTTAACAATGAAGCACTTTTCCCACTTCCTCTACACTTCCTAACTCATAATCCACACATTCTGGTACACAATGACTGGAAGAGACATTAGGCTTGGCGGTAGAATGAGGATACAATTCTATCATAGTAAAGGAAACAGCAATCACATCTAGGTCTGGGAAACAAAACAACAAAGCATAATAACCTTATTATAAAGCTATATACAGAGAGAGTAGATAATATAAGACTGGGAGTCCGGCAGAGGAACCAAGGGTTCTTCGGCAAGTAAAAAAGCCACCAGAGTTGATGTGCTGGGGGCGTTTTTAAGTTCACTAGTGTGCAAGATATTCTTTGACCACATGGGCCACATCTCCTGGTTTGGCGGTAGTGGAAGATATCCCATCATTTAATTGCTAGCGTCCTGTAAATTAGCATATGTGTGCGCTTAGAGCCTCATACCAGTACCGCTGTTGATACTGACAGTAATCTTATATGTGGCAGAACTTGGTAATCATATTTAGAGGACAGGGGGGTTCCCAGGATGCAGTTTGGTGGATATGTTATGACGTCATCCTGGTGAATGTCATCTGTGGGACGTAATATAACAAGATGAAGTGGATACTCATGATATGACAAACATGACTAGGCATTTTCTACGGTCTCTGACAGATGTTTGATAATACCAATGCATGTGAACAGATATTTACCAGTAGTACAGGAGGTTCATCCATTTATGTTACATACAATACTTCTTTTACAAAATCCCGCTTGTGTCATATCGGTGAAACAATGATGAACATGGTTAAGATTTGTATGTTGAGTCATACGATGAGACAGCGGGACATCCACATACCTTTCACAGATCAACTAATCCATTCTTATCATTCACCTATAAAAGCAATGAGTATATGAGGCTTCCTTAGGACATATGTGTCAAGGAGGATTAAATGGAGCACTAAACTACATCATCAACTTGAATGGTTTGTTGTGATATGCATGTGAGTAAAATGAAGATTGGCTTGAACGGGTGGGAAAAATACCAACAGGGTGACCGTTTAAATGAATAATTGTGACAATTCAGCTACTTCGCATAAGTTGTCAAATACTGCATATTACCCTATCAAAACATAAAGTAACAGAGAACTGAGATTTTAGCTTAAATCCTGCAAACATATGTTTGAGCAAAAGAGTGACAATCATATTGGCAGATCCTTATGTACATTTGCACTTTGTCATCTGACTGTTACTATCTGTAGCATAAGGTAAAACAACTCAATGCATTCCAATATGGGCATAACTCATTACAACCTTTTTCCCTATTGAACAGCCATGATTACTATTTGGCAGGTGGGGTGTAGACTATCAATGGCACAAAATAAATCTACAGATGCTTATTGATGAGACTGATGGTGGCATTGTACTATTATTAAGTACCTGAGGAATCGCAATGACCAGCTGGACATTATGGTTATATGTATGCTCCTCCCCAACTGTGCCTTACATATAAGGCAACAAATAATAAATAATCAGGTATAAATAACAATCCTCTGTATCCGGCTCTTAAAGCCTGGCACGTTGACTCACATGGCTATTGTACATACACCTTCTCGTCCTGACACATCAACCTATAATCTAACACTTCTTGTCGTGTTTGGTAACCGACAAAATGTAATTTATCTAACCCCAGTTATCTGCCCAAAAGCAATTGTCTTGTGTTATGGCAATACTTTTACGGGACGTATGGTGTTAATCTACCCTGGGTATTACACCAGAGGCAGAGCAATACATAGGAACAAAAAAATTGCTTTGGGCTGTCATATGACAAAATATTGCATTAGTACCACTGTGACATATTTTATATTATCTGCATTGCATATATACCCAGGTTATATACTTGATGGAGGGGCGGGCTGGTTGTTACTATTACAAACTTGAGGTACAGATATATAAAACATACAATTTCGATGCTTAAACAAACATGCATGGCGCAAACTACTAATGTTAATATGTCATGAACTGGGCATCATTTAAACATGTATATCCAAACAGTAAATCCCTACTACTCAGTGTATCCTAACCTAGCGTTTGCTTAAAGTTAATAAATTACGAGTTTAATATAAAATTAATCGAGTACTTACTTGTAAGTGTGAAGATTAATTGTTGTTCTGCGAGGCAACACCAGGGGCGTTGCAGAGTACACAGGAGATGACGTCATCGCTTGGCGCCAGTTCGTAGCATGCGGACAGTGAATCGTACTGAAAAACTAAAAGTACACAGGAAAACATACCTTATACTTATAGTCGTATTTCATTATTTGTTGATTGTAGATTATGCCCATGCAGTAATCTATTTATCATAGGGAGGATGGGAGGGCCTGTGTACTCTGCAACGCCCCTGGTGTTGCCTCGCAGAACAACAATTAATCTTCACACTTACAAGTAAGTACTCGATTAATTTTATATTCTGCTCGGTAACACCAGGGGGCAGTTGCAGACTAGCACACAGGAGACTTCAAAGTTCAGTAGGTTCACTGTCTGATCCAATGACACATCATACTGTGACTTTGGATTTTTTCTAGATAATTTTCCAATTATCCCAGCTCCCTCTCACAACTGTGACTTAGCACATAAATTTATGTCTAGATATATAAATTTATGAGTCCGACAGTTGTCAGATCATGACAAATGTGGTGACATTTGTAATATCCAACATAAAATACTCTCGTGCAGCCATAACCCAAACATGAATTTATAGGAAGTATAAATTCATTAGCTGGTGGCCTCAGATCAAGTTTAAATCTGTAGTAAAATGGCCAACACAAACAAGTAATTATTGTTCACACAAATTACAACTCATATACGGTTGCTTGGGTAAAGATAAGCAATCCGGACTGCTTGTTTAAACCAATCTTTATACGGAAAGTTTCGGCTAGAGTAGTAGTTAAGCTTGCTAGGATGTGTAACATACTGACCAGCATAATTGTTATGTGGTCATAGGCACAAGGACAAGTTCTTCAACATTTGCAGCTCTGTCAAGTACCTATGTTGTACAATATAAGCAGTTAACTCCTTAGGTGTGGATAAATTTCCCACTGCTACTCAACATATACAGCTGTAGATGCTATACAGGCAGGACACTTATTTTTTACAACATAAGCAGCTATGACTGCTATCCTCATAAGGTACAAAACAAATGTACAATATAGGCAGCCCCTATTGTATTGTATGAATGAGTGTTGAAAGGTTTTATTTATGACTGAGCTGCTAGAAACAGCGACCACATTTGCAATTTAGATAGTAGCATCTACTTTATAATGTGAGCTGAGGGAGTTTAATACACAGTATTGGTAATAGTTCGCATTTCATTGAATAGCTTTGGATTTTATCTGTGGTGTATTCACATGTTTCCTACACAAGTAATACAGCGTGTAGGTTATGGAAACTCCCTTAAGATGTGTAAACAAGTTATAGTATATATACCTTTCGTGTTTCAAAGACAGCTGAGACTGCTACTTCTAACAGGGTACATATGTATGTAGGATAAATTTGGTGACCCAATTTGCCTAGCAAATTACCAGAACGTATTTAAGCAAATGTGCTCTTTGTAAAGTCATAGTGGCAGTGGCTATGTCTGACTCAAATCCTAACGTATTCTTTAGTACTAATATGGACCTTTTAGACTACCATTTTGTGTGGCAGTATTAGCAACAGTTGCTACACAAGTCCAGTTAGACTGCTGTGGTAGTCAAAGACCCATAAGGAGTATCTCATAAGCTCCATGGATTTAATAAGTACACTAGATACATTATAAATGCTGATTAAGAAGTCAGCTTTATACTAGTGTTTTCCCCCTGAGGTCCGCAGCTCTAGTAGTGTCAGGGTCATTCATTTCGAGTAATAAATCCCTCCAATTTGAAACAAGTTTCTCAAGATAAACAGCTGTTGTTGCTATACAAACAAGACTATATATTGTACAACAAAAGCAGTCAAGACTGCTAATCTTGTAAGGTACAATCAAGTTGTTCAGTGTATAAAATGGTTTTGTCTCTAGCTTAACAGAGGGCATTTATGGTACAAGTGAAGCTCCAGCAAGAAGTATAGTTCATAGGAAATCTGGTAACAGTTTTCCTTTACGAAAACAGTTTTACACTTTTTCCAGTATTCAATCCCCCTGTGGAAGAAAATTCGATTGTATCTTTTTCAAAATTAAGTAACATTGAGGGCTTGGCGTGACTGCTAAGTTGATCAACGCAGAAAGCATCAAGTGTCTAGTCACTTGGAAATGTCACTTGGAGGTTGCTGTTATGTAAATAACAGGAGTTATCTGTGTAACCAGGCTCAACTTTTAGATTTGTAAGTAACCTTCCTGTACTTAACCGAGATTTTATCATCCCAGAGCATGATAAGCAAAAGGAATCCTGTCTAAGATCCAAAAGCATAGCAGAGTCCATACTAGCTTCTTGGCCCGCTGAGTGTAGAACTCTTGCAATATAGTCTAAGGGCTGAACTTTTTTGTTGTACTTAAGTAGCTAAGACTGCCTTATTGTGTGAAACATACACAATTTCTACAGCTTAAGCAACTATCATTGTTAACCAACAGAGGGTACTAGTATGCAAATGATAGATCCATCCGGTGTACAACTGAGATTGTTTTAGTTATGTCAGACAAGCATATTTTAGAGTGTATTTATGTCAGACAAGCATATTTATAGTGAGCAGCTGACCCTGCTATACTGTGTGTTAATACACAACTGTTCAGCATACATACTACTCAAGAGTAGTTGTGTAAGTAGTATCTCAATAGTGGCTTCGTCTTGCTGAGCAGGAAGAAGACCTCTATTATCTAAGTTTCAAAGACAAGTTGTACTGTATAATCAGCTCAGGCTGTTGTTCAATTTGTTAGTGCTTTCTTAGAAACAGCTAGAATAGCTATTACACAGATAGCTGTTAACTTCCCCACACAAGTACAGGTTTCCTCACCTTTTAACTTGCATTCATATGAAAAATCTCAGAATTTTTTGGCATAGATTGTGGTATTTGGTGCTTTCAGGCAAGCAATTCAACATAGGTCTGTTTGGGGAAGTTTTTTGGCATAAAGTATAGGTAATAGCTACATTCCTAGTCACGGTCTTAGCTAAACCACCTTGTCACTTTTGTAACACTCAATCCCCCTGGGGAAAGTCAATAGGTTTTAAAATTTGTCCAAGAAGTGAGACTGAGAGCTTAGAGTACCGTAGAACCCTTGCATATAAGACGCAGCTCATGTACCCAAATTTCATCACCTGGGGCCTATAGGATCCAGGCCAACTGAGGGTGCGTCTCATGCATGTGTATTTATGGCAACTCCTAAAGCTTCTGGATTAGAAGCATGTCCTGCTTATATTGTCTTGTCACTGTACTCTCCCTCTATAGGTCTGATGGACCACAAGTCTGCAAATCCAACCTCAGGTCTGGAAATGTCACTTGGAGGCATCTTGTTAAATTAACAGAGGTATCAGTGCAACCATCCACAGCTTTTTAGTGTGTAAGTAGGCTTTGTACTTTAATAGTGATTTCTAGCATCCAGCTTGGCATGTTAAGAAAATAAGTGACTGACTGGATCATTAAAACAAGGCAGAGTCCAGTCTAGCCCCTTGGCCTGGTGAAAGTAGAGCTCAAGCAGTATAATCTAAGTAATTAACCGGTGATATCTGTGTGCTTACACACTGTACAATATAAAGACAGCTAAGTTGCTCTATTTTGTAGACATACATAACTTTAATACTTAAGGTGTTGCTTTAATCAGTTATGTACACCGGTTTTGCAATCTATACTGTTAGATTATTTAACAGAGTAGTATCTGACTGCTTTCCGACAGAACATCTAATTCAAGTAAGTTTGAAAGGTATATTGTACAACATAAGTGACTGTTAACTGTGTATTACATATTCACAAGTAGAACAGTAAAATCAAGACTTGCAGGCCATAATTGCCAGCTGTATCTTCAGATAGTCTATGACTGCTGGACAGGTATAAACCTCTAAGGTCTAATTTTCATAGACAAGTTGTACAACATGAGCAGCTCAGACTGTTAAACAAACAGTATACATGTGCATTTTAGGACATCAGCTATCACAGCTATTAGCACATGCATCAGTTGCTTTTCCACACAAGTACTAATCTTTGACATTTCATACTTGTTTTTATGCAGTTTCAAGTAATTTTTGGCATAAATTGTGGGTTTTTTGGCGTTTTACGAATAAATAACCAGCATAAGTGTATCCGAAGAAATTTTCGGCATAAGGTATAGGTAATAGCTGTTTTTCTGTTCACAGTCTTAGCTAAAACCAACCTTGACACTTTCTAAGACTTCTTCCCTCTTGGGAGAGTCAACAAGTTCTATCGTTTGCCCATAAATGGTTAGACGGAGGACTCGGAATAACTGCTAGGCTTACAAAGCAGAAGCATCTAGTGCTTTTTAGTGTCTTGTCACTATACACTCCCTCTATAAGTCAAAGACCACAAGTTTGCAAGTCCAACCGCAGGTCTGGAAATGTCACTTGGAGGGAACTGTTAAATTAATAACAGTGATATCTGTGCCATATGCCACAGTGTGTAAGTAACCTTCCTGTACACTATCAGTGATTTCTATCATCCAGCTTGGCATGATAAGAAATATGAATGACTGCCTGGGTTTCATAAGAGAGCATAGCAGAGTCCAGGCTAGCCCCATGGCCTGGCAATTGTAGGACTCAAGTGGTATAATCTAAGCAATTAGCTGGTGGTATTGTTGTGCATACACACTGTACAATTAAAAACAGCTAGGCTGCTCTATTGTGTGAAACGTACATAACTTTTAACAATTTAAGCTACTTGCTTAATAAAGTTATGTGCACCAGTTTAGCAATCTAAACTGCTAGACTATTTGTCAGAGTAGTATACTATCTGACTGCTTTCAACAGAAAAGTTAAATAGCCAAGTAAGTTTGAAGCATGTTGTACAACATAAGCAGGAGTGACTGTTAATTGTGTATTGCATACACAAGCGGTGCAGTATAATCAAGACTAGCAAGCATAAGTGCTAGCTGTATCTCCTGATAGTCTAAGACAGCTGGACAGGTATAAAAACCTCTAAGGTCTAAGTTTGATAGACAAGTTGTACAACATAAGCATCTCAGACTGTTATACAAACAGTATACATACATGTGCATTTTAGGGCATCAGCTAACACAGCTATCAGCACATGAGTCAGTTACCTTCCCACACAAGTAGACACACTTCTTACTCGTTTTCCTATGTAAATTCAAAGAATTTTGGCATAAATTGTGGGTTTTTGGTGTTTTCGCTTAACAACCAAAAAAGGTGTATCCGAAGAAATTTTCGGCATAAGGTATAGGTAATAGCTGTTTTTCTGTTCACAGTCTTAGCTAAAACCAACCTTGACACTTTCTAAGACTTCTTCCCTCTTGGGAGAGTCAACAAGTTCTATCGTTTGCCCATAAATGGTTAAACGGAGGACTCGGAATAACTGCTAAGGCTTACAAAGCAGAAGCATCTAGTGCTTTTTAGTGTCTTGTCACTGTACACTCCCTCTATAGGTCTAAGACCACAAGTTTGCAAGTCCAACCGCAGGTCTGGAAATGTCACTTGGAGGGAACTGTTAAGTTAATAACAGTGAGATCTGTGCCATATGCCACAGTGTGTAAGTAACCTTCCTGTACACTATCAGTGATTTCTATCATCCTGCTTGGCATGATAAGAAATATGAATAACTGCCTGAATTTCATAAGAAAGCATAGCAGAGTCCAACCTTGCCCCTTGGCCTATAGGTGAAGACTTTTATGTACTGGGCATAGAGAAGCTCCTCAATATCTAAGACTGTAACCCCCAGCAAGCTGGTTTGGTCAACTACCTGAATTCCATAAGGAAGCATAGTAGTGACAATACAATCTAATTGATAAGAAGAACCTTCTCAGTGGAACTAGAGGGACTCACCTTAGTAGATGTGTCACTATAGTGACAGCATCTCCCTCTGTTCAGGTTAGTTTAACTTGTTATCACTCTAACATGGAGTGAGGGTAGCCAAATGGCCATAAAACAGTTAAACAGATCATCAACATAACAAAGAAACTTTTAACTTCTATAAGAAGGAAGATTACATACATTTCCAGTGTGTTTGATAATATAATAGTCTTAAAAGAAAACAATTCTCAGCTCGACGCGCGTCCCGCATGGGCGCCGCCATCTTGTTTGCCGAAAATAGGTTCTAGGCTAGGGTGGAATGTCGTAAAAGTGTCGTCAATCGGTTTTATATTTTTTTTTGATGTCGTAAAAGTACAATTTATTTTAAAAACATGGAAAACAGGTAGAAACTCGTCAATTCAAAGGATTAGGTCGTCTATAACGTTAGAAAAGTTGTATAGACCCTCGATTGACGAGTAGAAGAGAGTTGAAACATCGTTCGTCAAAAGACGATCTGAGCGATAATGCGGGGCTTGCCCGTGTTGTGTCAGAAAGTTTGAAATCTGACGAATTTTAGCTCCGATCGTCAATATGACGGAAAAAATGAATCAAACTCGTCTAAATGTATCATAATGACGACTAAAAAGGGTAAAAACTAGTAGAATTTACTATTTTTACTTACCGATCGTCGTCAGTTTGCTACAAACGGTTTGGTACCTTGCGCATGCGCCGTGGAACTGGGGCCAAGCGATGACGTCATCTCCTGTGTGCTAGTCTGCAACTGCCCCCTGGTGTTACCGAGCAGAACTTCTTTTTGTGACTCCTGATGTTCAGAACCAATCAGGGTCCTCAAATTCTGCTAGTGCAATTCAGAATTTTCATTTTGTTATTGGTTTCACTCATTGAGTGAATTGTCAGTCACTGGTCAGAATTCCGTAGTAATTGAATGCAGTTTCCATGTGAGGAATAGTCAACGTTTTGATGGACTTCATTTGAGTGTATACATATCTGTAACTCACTATGCATGAACATTTATATCATTGTACAGAGCAAGAGATTCAGAATCAATGCTCTGCCTGTACATATTATTACACAAACTCGTCTTAGTAGCAAAAAGAAAATCCAACAAACCATTCCATACATGACAGACTTCAACTTTGAAGTTTTACAACTAAAGACAGCATGTAAATATCGGTAGTAGAAGATGCTGCGTCACCGCTGACACACAGGATAATAACGCACCGAGGCTGTGTGCATTTGGCACCGTTACGAGGCAAGTCAAACCTATAAATATAACTTTGCCATTCACATTCATGACAGTCACTGCAAACCATCTCACCAACCCCAGAAAGTACCTCCTAATGCAATACCATCAGTGAGTATCGCTCATACTAAAGGTCACATCACTCATAGCTGTCCTAATAAGTCGCCGTGGTATCACAGCGACAAGGAAAATCATTGACAATGTTAAAATCTCCTGGTATGCAAATTGTCATGTAGATCGGCATCAATACTGTACAAGCTCTAAGCCGGTTAAAATATCAACATATACCAACTCCTCTGTGACATCACGTTGTGTTCTGCAGTTCCAAGTGAGATGTTACTAAGAAGACTTCAAGTGCTGCCTGCCACATCGGAGCAAATTAACACTTACGTGCATCAGCCGCTAACTCTGCGGAGACGCCAATACTACATGTCTTTCTTGCATCACTCAACATAAATGCTGTGTTAAAATGACTAAGATCATTGAAACCTACATCTCTGAGTGCCTGCCACTGGAGATAGCCATGACAGATGAACCTTAATCTAGTATACAAAAACAAGAATGTCTAAGTGACTCCTCCCAATCCCTCAAGCCCCTGAAATTATGTTTGACTACTGCTGATAAAACTGTACATTGTCACAACCCTGTGCACATCATCATCCATGGTATTGTCAGATCGACAATGATAAAACAATGCATAAAATCCCAACTCTGACCGTAACGGTATACATAAATATATATATATGTATGGTACACTATATATACATGGATGATATATTAACTAGCAATAGGTCACAGTCTGTTTGGTGGGATCCAATATAGATTGTCTTGTTGAAATTGAGATCGATTATAATAAATTCAGGACACATTGGTTGGGTATTGTGCCCTGGGAAGAGAGGCTGATGTATGCAAATGGATGAATATATGTATTACGAGCAGGAACTTTCCTTGCCACAAAAAGATCACTTATATCATCGTTGCTTATGATTCCTTGTAACAGAGAATGAGCAGTCTGTAGCCCTAAATGTAGTAGCTCTGCTCATTACTTTTAAAAAATTCATAAACAGAAGGCTTGCAAAAAGCATAATGCTCATAAATCCCCTTCCAGCAAACATGGCGATTTGGTAAATCAATCCTTCCCATCTGCATTCACTCTATGAGTTAACAGTTCAAGCAGTATCTGAATGCCATTGCCAGTTTTCCAGCTTCACTCACTGTACTACTGCAGGATGTGAGCCAACATTCCCTGCTCACCACCACAGGATGGCATTAATGGTGGTCTGAGTATGACAGGCACAAAGTGGGTACCAGGAAGCCGTGGCCGGTGACCCAGCGGCATGGATTTCCTCCCTGACCGCCATTGCTGCTGAAGTATTGTGTTCCACAAGGTGGCGCTGTTGTCATGACCAGGTCGGCGGGGGCGTAGGTAATGTCGTAGGAGCTGCGGGCAGAAGGCGGGTGGGGCATCCCCCGCCCCAGACACGAAACGACGGGGCATAAGGCCAGTCCTTGCCCACGCGGCCCCAGTGTCATTCTGCATCTTGGGACTTGGGCCGAAACTTCAGGTGGAAGGTACCTGAAAAACAAATTATCACTGACCTGTAAACTCATGTTCCTTTCAGAATCTGTTACATTATAACTCGCTCTGGCTCTGTGTCTATCTGCATCTTTCACGATTATAAAAGACTGAACTGTTCCACAACGCCAGCTAATTTAACGCATGGGCATAAATAAAATGGTCATATGAATTATGCCAGAAAATATATTCGATATGGATACATGTATACTACATTATATAGATGCTTTTCACAATACTTCCCTGCCAACCTACCAAAGGTAATTCAAAGTGTCAATTTTGAAAGCCAAACTAGAGTGATCTTAATGTGCATTTAAGTATGTGACTACTGAGCCCAAGTATAAATACTTAAGGCCAATAATGTAAAATGATTTACTAACCGGAGTGTGACATGGCATCCATGGTTGGTTCCTTACAGTCGGCGGCCCAATGTCCAGTCTGACCACAGTTATAGCATTGTGACTTTTTACCGCCATTACCACCGTTACTATTGCCACCATTACTGCCATTGTTCATACCCATGTTATGGTGCGGGTAGTTTCCTGAGGCAGTGTAGTTATTGGCACCAGTCATGTGTGTGCCTAACCACAGATTGTGGGGGTGGTAGAGCACGTCGGTGGAGAGTCCGTTGATAGTGGGTGGGTGGTGGTGGGTGTGTGCCATCTGCTGGAAGGGCATGTTGTGTGTGATGAGGCCATTGGAGTTTGCGGCCAGGTACGGTAGCTGTGAGTTGTGCCACATGGCTGCCTGCTGTATGTACCACAGGTGGTTGTAGGCCGGGTGGGGCGGGGGTGGAGGCGGCGGGGCACCCATGCTGGCTGATGCTACCACAGCAGGTGGTGGTGGCGGCGGTGGTGGTTGCTGCTGTTGTGGAGGTGGAGGCGGTGTGGCTGTTGGAGTTGGAGTTGCGCTGTTGTTGCAGTTACAGCCACAGGAACTACAACTACTGGAAGTGGCACTGGCCGTTGCTATTGAACCAAGCTGATGTTGAACTGATGTAGCTGAAGGTGCCATGGGCGGCGTACTGGATTTGGCCCGTTGTTGGCTGGCAGGGCCTGGTGGAGGGGTGCTATATGTGCTACCCCCTGGTGAGGAATGGGTGGACATTGTTGGTGCCTGCAAAGATGTGCCCTTCCCATTAATGTCATGGGAAGGCGGCATCTGTACTATAGAGTAAGTCAAACTTGTGCTGGCCATGGTGTTCACACTACTGGGAGGCCAGGTCAGCATGCTTGGCCCACTCACTGTTGTCAGAGGCAGCGCTCCTCCTGGACTGCTGTTCATTTGTGGTATGTATGTCACTGCGCCCTTACCGTTGTGGGAAGGGGTGTCGGTGGATGAGGTAAGGCTGGTTGTCATGTTGGAGTCGACATACTGACCGTTCACTTTGGTGGGGGGATGGTTGTGGGGTACTGCCCCGAGTGGCGGTGGGTGGACATGTGGCATGGGCCCATGGCTATGGTTTGGCACATAGGTAAATGACTGGGTCGGCCCAAGAGGCTGATGGTGACCGTTTTCAAACACCACACCAGCAGCACCAGTCGCAATGCCCCCTACAGATCCCTTGGGTGAAGGCATGACAGGGGTGGCCGTGGTATGGCTGGGGAGGGGTAACGTCCGCTGCACGTTTTGCGGCAGGGGGCCACGAGAGATGGTCCTCAGCGGCGGGCCCCGTGGAGGACCATTCTCATAGAGCTGCAGTAACGGCCTAACACCAGGTGGGTACTGGTGCAACATGCTCTCCTGTAAAGTCTTCAGGTCCATGGGACCCGTCCTGGGGTGTAGAGGCATGAAGGGTGTGCTGGATGGTGGTCCGTCTCGCACCCCGGGTGGCAGGCCTAGCATGCCTCCATTTGGGCGGACACCTAGAGGTATCTGGTCTGGTAACATGGAGTTGATGTGCAGTGGCATGATGGGCGGTGGTGTTGGTAATAGGCCATCAGAAACATCAAGCCCCTCACTTGTATCAGTCGGTGGGTTTTCTGAAAAAGTTTACAAGTTTGTTAGACAATCACAAACAGATATATAGTCTCGAAGGCAGTGCATAACATGATTTAACAAACCCACTTCGCCCAACTCGGACAGCAATGTATCATCTTTTGAGTGATTTTAGGGGTATGGAACATGGTTAAAAATATAAAAAAGAAAAGAGTCCCTCATAGTACTGCCCGTCACAGGATAGCCAGGTTTTGTATCTACCATTTGTTCCGACAGGAGATAATCATACACTTACCTTTGTCGGTTTCCTCTGATGAGGTACTGTCCCTGCGCTGCTTATGCTCTAGGATGGGGCTATTGGGAGGACTGGAGCACTCAGAGCCTACTGAGGAACTGTCTACACCAGACAGATTACCAGTCAGAGTCCCTTGGTGCAGTTCAACAAGCGGCGAGGCTGTGTAGCTGTGAGGCAAGGTGTGGAAGGGCAACGAGGGACATGACTCATCAAAGATGATCCCATTTGGTGCCGGTCTCCATTTGCTGAAGGATAAATGATTTGTGTTAGCTTTGTCAACTCTGCTTTTCATTTCCGTGATTTCTTGTTTAAGTTTCATGTCACGACCTTCTAAGGTGAATTAATGAATACATATTCTAATTATACTTTTTGTTGTAAAATATTCTTTTCGTTGTAAAATCGATTGCATGAAAATTCATATTTTAGTACGATTCAAGAAAGAATGAACAAATATGGCTAGGGTGACGCATTACCAGAAGAATGGGCCATTATGATGGAGCACGAAGCATATTGTTAAGGGAAATAATAGGTTGTCATGGTGCTTGAGCACGAGGCTCATTATTAACCCATTGAGAGCTAGCATCGACTATAGTTGGCACCATGGTGGGCCTAGCCTCGACTATAGTCGATGCCCATTATATAGGATTTGTATAGGTATTGAAAATAGGTTTGTTCTTAAGGAACTATACCTTTTTCAGAGGCCGTCCCGATGGCCAGGACGGCCATTGTTCTCTGTCCTTAAAGGGTTAAGGGGAGTGGGGTCATCATAGTGCCTGAGCACTCTGACCAGTACGAAGTGTAATTAACATTGTCAACTTACATCATTTCTGTGGTAAACTTTTTCCGTGCTCCGACAGTCAAACCTTCCTGCTCTAACTGCTGCTCTGATAATGATGCCAGCTTTAATGACAAAAATGTCACATATTTCAATACATGTAACAGAAAGGAATAAATATAAAGTTCCTTGTTCAATTTCTACAATACTCCTGATCATCTACATGAATGTTTAACTCCTACGTTTTAGGACTGCAAATCTTGTTAGGTATTCAGGACAATTTTAACTAAAAAGTTCCTAGTCTGAACATAATTGATGAATGTTGAAAATCAGAATCAGATGGGAAACAACTGTACATCTTGGTTTTCAGTTTTGTTAAAGTCCTATACAAGTGACTCTATGAATACAACTGGTGCCATTGTTAACGCAGTTAACAGTTAACTCTGAGGTGTTATATGGGGTTTAACATGTGTCTTCTGTGATAATAAATTCCTGTAATGAGCTGCATACACAAGGTGACAAAAATCTATTTGAAAAACAAAAGTTTCAATAATGCCGCATTACATACATGCAAACTCCAGACGAGAAAAAACTGAGCCCATAAAAGTGAGAAATTTTCCTTGGAAATACGATTAAATGGTCGAAAATGGGGGTCTCCCCCAGAAAACCTTTGAATTTTGAGAAGCCAAATGGTGCATTCTATTGCTTTATATGGACAGCTGATACCCTTGTAGCTGACATTTTCTAAGACCAAGCCCCCATATAAATGGTAAAATGGTCACAAAATCACAAGATTGAACCTGACAGATCATAGAAAAACTTGAGAAAACTGAAAAAAACTGAGGAGTTTGCATGTATGCCCATTTCCCTCACTAAAAGAGTTGTGGTGTGTTTTAGTACAATGCCTAAATTGCCTCCACCAAGGGCAACTTCCCTGGCAACCTACTTTGTACGGCAAGGTCTAGTTTACTCTTTTTTAAAATAAAATGGTTTTATGACCGGTTTTATTCATATGACGGTTCCATCTACTTTTTTTTATCTGTCTACATGTACTAGAATGGTGATCTCAGGAAAGAGCTACAGACGAGCAGTTCCCTCCTGATGGCCGTGTGCGTCTGGGAAAAGGAGAAATCTCGAGCAGGGTGCATCAAAGGAGCCCACGCATTTTAGCAACTGTTAATATCACATTTATGTTACACCCTCCAGAGAAAAACTTTGGAAGTGTCAAATACACACCTATGGCCATAAGAAGGTTGAATTTGGGAAAAGAATCAATGCCTTGACTCTCTTTCAAAAATAAAATTGTGGTCTACTTATGAACAGTTCCCAGTCAATATGTGCATGCAGACCCAAAAAACACCATACACCGTGTTATCTATAAACATTGAGTAAGGTCTTAAGTCTGTCTGAAAGACGGGTGAGTAGTCACTGCGTCAGTTCACATTCATTACAGTCGGGTTTACAAACTAACATACCTCCTCCATCTTCTGTAAGCACAAAACAGGCACAGGTCAGCCGCATCTATCATATCTCACACTCACTCTTTCTCATAGAGAATTCCTCGGATGTGATTTCTTCTACAAATGCAGTATTTCTTACCCTTTTCGTAAAGTACTGATACTTCGTGAATAAGGGGCATCCCGCATAAAAAGGCGCAGGAGTGATCATGCCAGACTGAGGAAGCAATCAACCCACTGCTTTTAGAATTTTGAAAATCTAAAAATCCACAAACTCTAGATGTGTCTTATATGCAGAGGGTCGCTTTAGACAAAGGGAACTGGGGTACCTTGATTTCTTTTAACCCTATTGTAACGTTAGAGCGGAACCAGGCCAAGCGCTGCCCCTACACTATTATCTCACATCAACGCAACAACTTACAATACATCAGCACAAATTATGATAAACATGGCAGGAGTAGGAGCAAAGTCTGTTCTAGTACTAACCTCTTCAAAGGTGAACCTGCAGAGTTGGTGTGTGTACTTATGTAGGCGGATGGTCTTCAGCCAAGAGGCAATGTCAGTGCGCGGTGAGACAGAAGACACTGCTGGGTAGCCACCTGAGGATGACGGGGATACAAGCGGCGATGACCCTGATGACGACGGAGACCCCTGGTGGTGCATCGGGTAACTAACAGAGCTGTGGATGACAGAATTTAAATAATTTAATACCATAAAACACAAGTCAAGTAAATTTGGCTACTTTTTATGTACACTGTAAGTTCCCGCATATAGCCGCAGTTTTTGTGCCAATACATACCATTATAATGCCGTTTGTGGCCACTGCTCTATAACTGTAAATATAACTTTTTAGGGCTAATACTGAAACATTAGACAACAGACACTAACCTGTATCCTGACGTGGGGCTGTTGGTGGCCGTGTAGGCAGGTGGCATCCGCGGTGAGTGTCCACCACTCATCTGCCCTGATTCAACTTTTGTGGAACGAAATAGAATCATTGATATCAAAAAAGAGCTGATGAGGTCAGTAATGCAGAAAGCATCAGAACGTTTAATAGAATTGCCATTAGAATTTTAACTGTTGAAACATTTTTTGTTCCAATTTGTAAACAACATTGGTCCTTTGTGCCTCTCTTTAGACCCAATATAGCTTAATGACATGTTAGAAAACGCAACCTACCTTGTGTAGAATTTCTAAGCACATTACCTGAAACAATCTCATCTTTAAGCCTTACCTGTAATGCTGAGTGGCGATGTGGAGACTGAGGACAGAGATGGAGCGCTGGGATCCGCCATGTCGGTGGGGTCTACAGTAACCACATCTCTCTGCACTGCGGCCAGTGGCATGGCGGGCACGACGGGTGAAGACGTGGGTGTCGACCTGAAGAAGGCGGTTACATGGTCACACTTTACTATGTGGTCCTGCAGCACCGAGAGTTGCCTAGCAACAAACAGATGAAGGATCCACGGTTAGCAGCCAGCCGCAAGGTTATAACAAGCACACATGGACAGCAACATGGATAACAACACAACATAAAGAAATATGTCAACTATACAAAAAGGGCCGCATAGAACTTCAAAGCTTAATGGTCTTTAGTTGTGGTGGTGCGTGAATGTAACTCTGATGAGTAACCGCTCGATGCTACATTCATGAGCCGATGCACCAATGCCTGCTGGAGAAATATTCGCCAACAGTGCATTGGTGCATCATGTGGACAAATGAACAAAGAAGCTTGACACAGGCGGCCCTGTAAGTATAAGGTTAAATATATTAAGGCAGATGGAAAAAGTAAATATGACTATTACAGTAAAATAAGTGAGATATACATGGCGAGAAACATAAAGACAGGGTGATAAGAGCTAGTACCATGGCTGCAGGGAAAAAGAAAACATTAATTTTGTACAGTGGTGGATAAGTAAATACAGCACGAATAAAGCATCGAGACTCATTAGATTAGAAAAGAAAGCACGCACAGCATTTGCTTGAGAAAATAAAACACAAAGATCAATACAATGTGCATGAGACAGACACAAGTTAACAAACAGAAAATGAAACGGAAATCATAATTACAAAAGAACAGAAATTACAAACAAATTTCAGTAACTGAAGCCTACTCCTACTCTGTCATACCTCTGACCCATCTATACACTACTCGGCTTAGACTATTCTGCGCTATAGCGCGGATACTTGCATCAAAACAGCCTTTTGGTGTGGGATAAAACTATAGGCTGGACTTGGGCATGCCTTATCAATATTGTATTAAAATTGCACTTGTTGTTGTATTTCTTTTATTTATATAGGCTATAGTAGAGGGCAATACCCTTTTTTGATACAAAGCCTGTTGTAATGTAAAAATCATATAATGATTGTTTCTCATAGATGGATAAGCAATACAGACCAGACAGTCTGGAAAATAAGTTATAGGTCACCGCATTAGCGGGGACGTATAAACTTGTTACTTATGCACCTAACTTGTAAAGCAGGTTGTGTTAGAATTCCAAGGCCTATTGCCATCATTAGTGTTAGTAAAATAACAATACCATGACAGTCGAAATTGCCTTGAAAGTACTAGAAATAAGGTGTCGGTGTCAAGTATGCATCAGTAGAACTGATAAATCAAGAAAAAAAGAGTAAAGAAAAATAAAAACAAAAGTAAATTAGATAGCCACATGTGCACCCGTACATATATACATATTATATATATATATATATATATATATATATATATATATATATATATTTATACGATTTCGGGACTTCCGGTGGGTTTACCGTAATCTCCCGCATATAAGGCGCAGCCCGCGTATAAGGCGCACCTAGAGTTTTGGAAAATTCTCAAAAAAATGAAAACTTTGGTTCTACTGAATGAATTTTCAAAATTCAAAAATCTATGGGTAGCTTGGGCCACCTTGGGCCCTCCTGGGCCCCATTTTGTCCTATTTTGACCAAGGGGGCATGTAAGAGTGAGTGAGTAATGGTTGTTTAACGCCAAGCCGACAGCTAAGGTCATATTCATGGCGGAAAAAGTACATTAGACATCACGTCACAAAGGAATACATGTGCCTGTGCCCGTGCATATGGACACCAGACACATGTAAGAAAGAGGGGACAGGAAAGAGGAGATTCAAGGAATGAATATGTGCCAGTGCCCGCGCATATGGACACCACCCACACTCAGAGAGGATAGAAAAGCAAGACATAGACCCCTTTTAAAGATGGCCTGGGGCTGGGGAGGCCCTTGGGGCATGTAAGATATCAAAAGAAAGGTCTTGGTGTCCCCCTTCTGGATCAAATGAAAACTAAAACCCCCCGTATAAGACGCGCCTTATACGCGGGAGATTACGGTATATGCAGTTTAGCCGTGCATTATTCTGCATATACCACACATGTGCATTTTTGAAATTTTTGGTATATGCTTTTTCGGGGTCAAGTTGGACTTAGAATATTTTTGAAAACTATTGCAGCTATACAAAGTTAACCTAGCCATTTTCCACAGTGAAAAATCGTGCCAACTCGTAGGAGAATTGAACCCCGGCCGCAGTGGAGATAGGCGAAGACCTTAGCAATAGCGCCACACTGAACGGTGATGAAACCCAATAAGAAAGTAAATAAGTTCTAACCTGAGGTCCTAGTCCTATGTTTGCACTCAGTTTTCGTCTTGATTCCAACCTTGACATGTTATAATATCGAAATCCCAAGAAGTATTTGATCCATAGACAAGGAATGCATGCTAATTTTCTCCATTTTCTTTGATATAAATAAGAATCCATTGATTTTCCCAACATACGCGAGTCGCGGTCCGGCCATTCCCACCCTCCTCCTTGCTCGGCGAAAGTGTGTCAGTGGCCCGGATGTAGATATAGGTCAAGTTCTCGTCGTACGAGGAAGACGCCGAAAATTTCAGACCATTTTGGAAAATCAATGGATTCTTATTTATTTTGAATATATCGGACATATCAAGCATGGAGTACTCATCTAGAATGTCTAAGGATATGTATGTTTTAATTTGAAAACTTGTCATGGTTGGATTCGATACGAAAAGTGACTGTATACACAGCGGTACCTCTCCTGGCAAGGAACAAAAACAATGGCTTCGTGCAGAGCGACCACAGGCAGTATCGCTTGCACTTACAAAATGTCTTCTCGTGGCTATATTCTTTGGATCTCAGGTGGCTATATTCTTTGGATCTCACGGGGAGTATATGCTGGATATACTCCCCTAGGGCCTCGATATGCATCATCTATTAGCTTAACATATATATATATATATATATATATATATATATATATATATATATATATATATATATACATATACACACACACAATGTATGACACCTTTCCAGGTATGTGTGGGATACATAAAACTTGTTCCAAGAGATGATTCTGTAAGTATGCAAGTAACTCGGGTTCTAAACTGACTTTATGATAACACAAGGAAATATTTCTCGCTCTACTTACCCAATGTACTTCTTTATATGTGCCTCAAGTTCAGCATGATTTGTTGACGGCCCCTTATCTATGAACATCAAATGAGTATGGTTGTTACTACCATTATTCTATTAGAGTCTAAGGACTAGCGTTTTGCCAAGTCTAATAGTGTCGCTAATATGCGAAATGTCTCAATATACTTTATAGCTTTTACCATAGTGACCTGTTTGAGTCGCCTGATGCTTATAGATTTCAACATGACTCTACCGCTACCCCCGCCCCTTATTCAAGACCACCGCTTATTCAGACTTCCAGAAGGTTATAATGTATTCGTCAATTTCAAAGCCAATTTCTTAGTCCAGTTCAAGACCGGCACTTATTCAAGGACCCATCACCATGGTTTACAATTCAGAGCCCTGGTGTAGTGTACGTAGCGGCTTACCTTGGGGCAGGAAGGGGATCTGACGCTCCTGTTTGTGTGCGCCAGCATCCTTAGGGAACAACTTCAACAGCTGCAAGTAGCAATACATCAAGTTTTACCGGTATATGTGGGACACTCAGTGATACATCTTAGTAATATGGCAAAGCCTCAAAAGGCCTAACACTCCTATAGCAGACCAAAAAGGATCGGATGACAAGTGTGACATATACGAACAGTTTATTTAAGCTAACCTGAACGTTTTAGGCGCTTTATTTCCAATACTTTTTACACAGATTTTCCCTCTTTATCTTTACACTTGATCAAACTCACCTCAGCATGAAACTGCTGCAGCTGCTGGTAGGTGCGAAGCGTTTCCACAACATGACCGTCCGACCAAGTCACCTGGATGACGAACTCACTCCTCCGGTCCCGCACCTGGCACCCTTTCACCTCCACGTTTTGCACATACACTACAAGGCAACATGAAAGATACATTTCAATTTTATTTTTAGATTGCTGCTACTAATATAGAAATTGAAGAACATAGAAAAGGGGTGATGAAGGGCTCTCAAACTTCAAAGTGCTGCAAGGTCCACTCGGTGGAAGTGGAGGAATTAGCCAATTTACCAGCAAGTTAGTTGTACATTCACAACCATCGATCCGAGATACTGCCTGGATCTCTTTTATGGGTGGAATTCGAGATGAATTGTATGGAGCGGAAATCTAAGATGAACCCCCTCCAATAGATTTCAATTATTCCTCAATGAATCTCTAGAAATCACAAGGATGAGCCTTCAGATGTCCACAAACTAGGATATTCCTTGGAAAATCCTTGAGTTGAGTCCGCTAACCACGGCTGTCACACAAACCCAGCAGGATCAATACACTCCCAAAGGATCTGCAATCAGTAGTCGCCTTGCCAGCACATTGTTATATAATGATTACAAATGAAGAGAAAACCATCTTAGTGCAGCACCACGGGTATACCACACACAGAGATTATATGAGGTGTCCTAAAGCTGGACTGACACCGGACACGGCAGATCATATGGCAGCCAGTATACCAGGTGACAATGCCTCTACACACTATCCAGTATCTAACCACTATGTATTCCACCTCTTTCACTTCAGTGTCTATATGGCACAACTCCCCTTTTCTGAAGTTCAATAAGGCACAGTAAGCCGAGTTCCTCATGTATAAGCTGTGATTTATACACAAGGTTACTGGTGCCGTATTCAATGTAATAAGTGCCCAGGGCGATTGAAAGGTGACATTATTTTATATAATTTTGTAGTTAAAGAGTTTAACCCGGTTTACCCAACTATAAAATCGTAAAAAATTGGCCTTTTCTAGTTTAAAGAAAAAAGCCCCCAAAGAGGGGGGGGGCTTATTACGTCGAATATGGTAGGCCTAGTATGAATTGGCCTGAATGGCCTGTGTGGAGGGCAAATGTATGGGAAATAGCTTGTGTATGAACCCATATTAGCCCATCAAAGGTCTTTCATAACACTGGTAGAAAGTGTGCCAAGATAACCCATTTCCACCCCCTTACATACCTATCTTGGTGAATGTGCTAATGTTACAATAGCGGGTCATGTCTCTATTGACATTAACACGGTAGTCAATGAGTAGACAAGGAGTCCATTGATGGCATTACATCACGTGTATGTGTATGGTGTGTCACTACTGTAGATTCTCACGCACATACCTCGAATATGGGCCATATCGGCATTCTCCCACTTTAAGTCGCTAAAGAATAGATTAAGTCGTGATAACTCTTGAAAACTAAAGAAAATTAGAGGGTGAATGGAAAAGATGGAATCTAAATGAAGGAAATGGAATGGCTTGTTCTGTGTATTCCTCTTTGATGTGAATGTGATAGTGGTAGAAGGGCATTCTTAACTGAATAAGGGTCATCTTGACTATTGTAAATAGTTACTGAATAAGGGTCATTACCCTTATTCAGTAAATGTTTGTAATCATGAAGATGACCCTTATTCAGTAACTAAAAACCCATGATCTAGTTCTATTTGAAACATTTCTTATCATCCTAATTGAGTTGCACATATAAGATAGAATGGAAGCTTGCCTCGCAGGGCTATCAAAATGGTATAGACAGTTCCGGTGGCCAGCCTTCGAGGGCCGAGGTATTTTATATATGGTAGTTTAATTAGTAGCCCTGCGGGGCAATATGGTATAGAATAGACTAGCCCTGCGGGGCAAAATTCTATTCTATTCCATTAAAGTAGCCCTGCGGGGCAAGCTTCTTTTCTATTCCATATTAGTAGCTCTGCGGGGCAAGCTTCTTTGCTAATCTATTCTTCTGTTTAAGTTTCTTTCTTTCTTTCCTATATATTACTCCTGTTTAAGGTCGCTATTAAATAGGTCGCTATGTGTATTTGAAACTCTACATTTAAGGGGATAAAGACCCTCCCTGAACTTCCACCTTAGGGGCAGAACTATTAAGTATTCAATTGCTACGATGTTTTCCTATGGGCAGAACTTTAAGTCACTATATCAAACTAGATGGATTCAAGAGGATACAATGGTTTTCTATGGGCAGAACTTTTAAGTCACTATGCAAATAGGTTGCTACTGCACTTCCCATGCCATGGGTAGAACTTTTAAGTCGCTATATACAAAAGGGGTCTACATAGGTCTAACATTTTTCCAGTTGTGCAAAACACGTTCCTTATTTTCCATAGCGACCTAAAACAGGATTAGGCCTCCTGATGGTGAAAATTGTGTACAAACATAAATAAAATTTACATTCAATCATTATTTGTAATTCTGCTCACCTGGTGACCTTGTAGGGCTGACAGTTGGGCTGCACTTGATGCCATTATTCACCGGCATCGGCGAAGCAATGGCTGGTGCGCCAGGCGGCGTTGAGCTGCTCTGTGCGGGGGGCACGACCTTGCTCTGCGTGACAGGAGTACTGTTGGTGTCAGGGTGACACACACTCGTGGAGACAGGTATAATTCCAGGATTGGTTTGTTGATTACTGCTCACACTGCCACTACTACTGCTGTTACTGCTGCTGCTACTGCTGCGGTCTGTGCTAGGTGGTGAATGTTCCTGGAAAAAAGGAATACATCAATCATCAGACCTCCAATCTCTACAACACCCCCAGAACAGCCAAAAAAAAATCAACCCGCTGCAATGTAAAATCCCGATGCAAAAATCGCCTCAAATTTGGACAGGAAGTCGCAATGCATATATGCATGCTTTCTTATTACGGAGAGATCTGCAGGATTACAACATGATATGTAGGTTTCTCTAAGTCTGACACACTAATCGATTGTATGGAGGGAATTTCTTGAGAAATTCCCTGTCATGAAGAACTATTTTAAAACCTCACCTATAAGCCGAATCTAAGTTTCAGAAGATAAATTCAGGATCAAGCTTGAAATTGATTTTCTCTTAATTCCATTTCATCAAAACATTATCTATAGGCCGAATATAAGGGACAATCAAGGAATTCTGGGGTAAAATCAACATTTCCATATAGCTCGCCTATCAGGAATACCCCTCTTTATAGGGGTCAACCTTACTGTGTTATGAGCGCGGCCATTGCATGATCTGGTAACTGGAGAGATAAACACTGGTAACGGCCAACATGATGAGTGCCTGTTGTTATGTAATGCACCCTAAAATTTCTGCAGTGAATGAAGGGAATTATTTAATTGGTCAAGAATGCATCCCACTACCTCCCAATGCATCGATACACAAATGCTTTTTGAAGCTTATGTTGTGGGTTAACGGGTATTTCTTAAGTCAGGGCGCGGCTTTTGTGTGGATTTTTGTTTAGTACTTAAAAACTACAGAACGGCCAACCTAAGGTAAAGCGTATCAGAGTGTTTCCCCAAAGTCTGGATAATGTATAATGTATTTCGTTGGGCCTATTCCCGATATGTACAGTCCCATCGATTAATCTGGTACTGGTGCGATAAGCACTGTTAACAGCTATCACGATGGGAAAAGTTAAACCCTAATAAGTCTACAATGAGTAACTGAATGGGAGGAATTTAACCCCTCTTTATAGAGGAATTTAACCCCTCTTTACAGAGGAATCTAACCTGTTAGCTGCTTAAGCCTTTTAATGTATTACACTAATTACTGGATGATTTTCTTTTCTACCACCCTGAGTTTAGGAACATCCTTTATGCCAACAAATTCTAGGGAGCAAAAATTTGGTTGCTGAGGATCTGGCAATGGTCAAATTAAAAAAACAATGTACTAGAAAAAAATCACTTTTTTATTTTCTTCTCTAATATTGGGATAAGGAACTTATAGTGGTTCCAATATGTAACGCAAATTTTGAATATCTTTCAGATTTTGTAATGCGTTTTGTTACAGGGGGTCTAGATCTTTTCTGATAAGGGGCTTAACACCCTTTTCTAGTACATATCCTATTCAATTTAACCCTTCTGGAGGATTCTTATCAGGAGGGAGATAAGCCTGATAAGGATGCTGGTCCGTGTGACGTCACTGCTGCTCCAAAGAATATCTAAAATGGTCTTTAGCCATGGCTTATATGCAAGGATTTACAATACACACTGGTTTCCATGTAATTCCCTTTGATTTGCATCTCATTACATTCAGGTTATATACCCATAGTCATAGATCTGAGTAAGTGAGTGAGTGAGTGGTGGTTGTTCAACGCCATTTTAACAGCAAAGGTGACCGCAGACGAGCCCGATCAATGCCAGACTCGATCAGTAACTAGGGAATCTGTGCGTGTGTGCAACAGACGTCCTCCCGATTGAGTCTGTATGATCAAACCTGTTTGATTTCTCCTGATTCAGTCGACCAATCCAGTCGCCTTAGAATAACCCCCTGCCATGGCATGACTTTGAAGTGGCCGCATGGAAAATTTTCATTATTCATTACCGGGTATTTAAAAAAATCTGAAAAAATTTCTCCAAAATATAATTGGACATGATAAAAATGACCATATTTGGCATCAAATTGAAGCTTACGATGCAAGGAATGCAGTCAACATGGTCTCATCTACAACCTCAACGTACCCTTGTTATGTTTAATAGATAATGAATAATGAAAAAATGCCTCATCACTTTTCAAAAAGTCCTGCCTTCTGGACGGTAAACTGCAACCTGACTTCCCATGGCCTTTAGGCTTAGGGAGTGATCATTTTTTAACAACAGGGGGGGGGGGGGGGCTGGTGGGTTTGAGGGGGGGGTCAGAATTTTTTCAACCCCTTGACCGGGGGGGGTTTAGAATTTTTTCAATACCTCTGATGGGGGGGGGTCAAAATAATTTCACCTGTTTTCAGTGGAAAACCCCGCGTGTTACTATAGGCTAAAAGGGGACGTTCGCGCACGATTTTTGTCCCTTATGGGGGGGGTCGAAAAATTTTTACCCCCTCAAGAGGGGGGGTCGACATTTTTTTCGCGCGTCCGCGCGCAAACCCACCAGCCCCCCCCCCCTGTTGTTAAAAAATGATCACTCCCTTAGTCTTAGATATGAGTAAGCATGGTTGTGTAATCCACAAAAACAGTTCACAGCAGATCTATATTTTATTTTAAACTATGATTTAGCAATGAATAAAACATGTAATTAATACCGGGTATTCAAATGATATTTTTAGATTTGACATTTGGAATACACACTATAATAATAGTCTCTATCCACACTCACTGACAAAGTGCTGTCAGCACCAAACATTAGTACAGATCTCTTGTTATTTGTGATGAACTAACACGCCTACACTACATACTTACTACATACACTTTAGACCTAAATATATAAATGAAAAGAATGCTTTGATGCAGTAATTAAGGTAAAACGTGGGTAATTATGTAACGAACTTACCCGGGATACACTTGCTGATCCAGATGACAACCGGTCCTCAAATAACTTCTGGAAGCTGTGCAACTCACAAGATAATCTATGTCTTTGACGAAATGAGAATGACGGGTGATATGCTGCCATAGTCAACATTAAGATGATCTCACTGCAGAAGTTATCACTTTGCACATCTCGATGAAGATTGTTGGTAATTAAGTGATTATTCCTCTCCAGAGCTGGTAACAGAATACATGTCAGAGTGGTGTAAAGTGCACTGGAACACACAGTATTGGACGAGTGCATCAACGCCAAATACGTCGTCATCTTCGCCCGTGTCTCCCGGTCAAAGATATCCATCAATTTCTTCAGTTCTTGAGGGTCATTGGCCCTATTTTCCGCATCCCTGAGATAATAATAATCCTTTTTGGCGAGGTCTTCCACATAGGATCCAATGAATCGTAGCTCGAGGGGGAGGCACATTTGGAGTAGACTGCACATCAGTTCCAGACGTTTTGGCGGGTATAATTCCCTGAACCACGACCCTACTTCTTCGATACAGACCATACTGTATCCCAAGGAGGAACCGTAGCTCCTTAGCACCCAGATGAACACTGCAAATTCTGTCAATTTTTGGCTAAATTGACTGTTGAAAGGTAGCCATGAAGGCAGATTTTCCAACCAGGCTCCTCTCTTCACATCCGGGCATCCCCAGATTTGACATTTGCTGGGCAGGAATAAATCTCAGCATTTCATTGGATCAAAATGATCCAAACGAGTCTAAAATTCTTTTTTGGACTCATTTCAACTTATAATCAAAATAAGCTTGTATAAAAAATAACCATTTTCTGGTTGACCTTTTATCTAATAAGAAAAGGTACACTTTATGTCAGTATTTTTAAGATAATCGCGTAATAAGATCTGGTTTCTCATCTTCAAGCAGATTGCCAGCCTTTTTTCGTAGCGTTGTTCACTGAACCTCAGCTTTAAGAGCGACGCATTTTCACATCCAATAAAATCGTTTCCCATCTTGACTGCTGACTACACCCGGCTCCATGTGCTTCCGGTTAGAAAGATAAACACGTAACCTGGAATGTTTTTTCAGTGATTTTGAATTAGATTTACGTTGTCACGATGGGAAAGAAGAATAAAGACAAGAAGGGCAAGGGAGCCGAAAAGACAGCACAGAAAACTGTCCAAAAAGCAGAGAAAAAAGTGAAGAAATTACTCAAAGAGAAAGGCGAGGTAGGCTGTCACTCACTGTCACTGACTCACTCACTGTAGGGACGGGGCTAAAAGCTAAATGGTAAATGACGGGGGACCACCCTCTGAAGTAGGTCATGAGGGGTGCGTTAGGCTGCTAACTTTTATCTCTAACTACGTCTGCCCACATGCCAGATTCTTTGAATATTCAGAGAAAAGGTGACTTAATGTTACAATTTTAGGGAGCTTATTTAAAAGTTTATTTTGGGGGGATGGTAGATGCAAAAATTTTAGTGGGGGTTCGGGGGCACAGCCCCCGAAAAAGATTAGCTCTCAACTCTATGTCCGTTTTTCAGTGGTACCGAACGCACCGTCGATGACCTGCTTTTGGGACTGGTCCCCCGTCATTTACCTTAAAAGCTCGGCCGGGACGGGCGCCCATGAACCACTCAGCCTACCTGTATATCTGTCACTATAGTAAAGTGAGCAGTCATCAGGGTCTATGTCTATGTGGTTTGCTCCTATCAACTTCAATGAAATTCCTCTATCTTATGTAGAAAAGGGCATAGATTCCAAAAAAAAACATACTTAGTCATTTCCTTCTGTCAAGTTTATTAAAACGTCAAGTATATACATGACCATGTTTGATGTGA
Organism: Acholoe squamosa; assembly: GCA_949317995.1. Lineage (NCBI taxonomy): Eukaryota > Metazoa > Annelida > Polychaeta > Phyllodocida > Polynoidae > Acholoe > Acholoe squamosa. Next base: position 71,554,648 of record OX439038.1, read on the forward strand.
CCAGGGTGAGTCTCACCCCGACATCAGTTACCAAATTTGTTGTAATTCCTACAATTCTTTGTCAAATAACACACTTTAAAAACCAATTTCAACTTAAAATATCAAGCTTCCTGGCCAATGAAGAAAGACAGAATTTTGTAAAATCTAAAATTGAATAAAAATATTTCAAATTTTTAACCATTTTTTTGAAATTACAAAGTTTTGGGGTACCTTTGGAAACCACAACCAAAATGTCCGCAATTTTGGTTTCTACAAGAATCTAGAACTGGTTCCTAAATATCTGTGTGCTCAAAAGTGCTCGAAGAAAAAGAGTAACATCATATTTTGCTCATAATTGCACAAATCTGACCTGAGTGAATTTACTCCACCACACAGAATTTTGAGTTTCCATCAGAATATGATACATTTTTCCATGTCAAATCACAAAATAATTTATACCCCTGGAACCACTAAACTGTTTTCTGTCTTCTGGTATGACTGTTTTCTCTGTAACCTTGACTGTTAGAAAGTTATAAGCATTTATATGGGATGATGTCAAAAATGCACCACTCAGTGAGTGTGGCCCGGGGGGACACTCAGATTTCTTTTGACGGGGGTGTGCGGCTGGGCCTCTGACAACCCTTACCCTTGGTGAGAGGGTTTTTCGGCAAAAAGTGACCCTTGGTGAGAGGGATTTTGTTAAAAAATGTGCACAGTTAAGTTTTTTATTTTGAAATTTACCTTGATGTGGAATTTCTATCAAAACTGACCATATTTGGCAGAAATTTTGATGGAAATCCCGAAAACTGGCACTTCTTTTGACGTGCAGGGTCAAAATATGAGAAAAGTGACCCTTGGTGAGAGGGATTTTGGCTATAAGTGACCCTTGGTGAGAGGGATTTTGACAAAAGCCAGACCCTTAGTGAGAGGGTTTTAGCCAAAAAGTAACCTTGCCAGCCGCACACTCCTGTCTGTGGCATATAGTGAGTGTCCCCCTGGGGAGTGTGGTCAGTGAGGCTTGACTTGACCTAATTTTCCCTCACAGAGCTGATAATGACCTGAAAAAGGTGACAGAAAATACTCCTAACTTTTTTTATTCAAAAATGCACTGCTTCTCTTCTAATCACTCTATTACATTTATTTAAAAAGCATTGAGTTGGCACGGATTTCTTCTTTCCGACGGCATAATTTTCAATTGGATGGTACAAAATCTAATTTATGGGTGCCCATCCCTACTCACTGTGACTGTGACTGTGTCACTGTCAGTGATACCGGTACTGATTAAATCAATGACAGAGTGATTACATCAGTGATGACTGATGAGCTACAGTAAAGAATGGTCATCATCACCAAAAGGGGTGGGTTTTAATGGAGCAAAAACTTTTGAACCCTCTTGATGCATGGATGATATAAAATTTACCCCCAGGGGGGACACTCAGATTTCTTCTGACGGTTATGTGGAACTAATTCCATTTCCTCTATGTTTCTATATAGCATAACACACAAAAACAGCCCCCCGTAATGTTCGTTGGTAATATTTTCGACCGTAGCAAGATTAAACCATCTCTCACACACAATGTGTTAGAATATAGGATAGGCTTAACCCTGAAAATCTTAACTAAGGGAGCGATACGTACAGCAAGTGCCATTCTACCCTATTTTGGGCCTCAAAACCTCCATTGGCCAGATGAACATTTGCAGACCTGATAAAATCCCCAAACATTGGCATAATATAAAAACTCATCTACTGTTCCATTTAGGAACTATTTGGGGTCACTTGTGATTTTTTTCATAATTTTACCAATATTTCTTGCATATGATTTCTAAGCCAATCAGCACCCAGATCACCTTCAGTGCAGGTCTGAATACCATATGACTCACGAGAGAGCAGCATTTACGTCCATGTAACCTTAATTAGGGGTAGGGTCTTCAGATAAAACTAAAATGTTTTTCCTATCAAACCTTAGGGTCTGTCCTATAAAATCCTAAAGTTTGGTGGCAACAGGCTTTCTCAATGTTATGATATGAGGGGATTGATGTGTGCAATTCACACTGAAATTCCTACCAGTTTTCAATGTGATTTCCGAGCAGCGACTTTTATCATCAAAGATCTATGCAATGCACAAGCAGCAGTTCTAGAGCTGTCAAATTGCATATTTGCATTGAATTCTGTCACCTGATGATGAAGGGGGCATTGATTTTGCAAAATATTGTTAGGATTTTGCCAGAAAAACTCACAAAATCATGAAAAACATGATAAAACTGGTGAAAAATGATTAATATTAGGCCTATAATTAATCCCACTTTTTACAGATCATATCTTACCAAAGGGATCATTTTTTAAGGCATGCCTTTTCTGTTACATGCATCAAGAATACCTGTTATCAATATTGTACTAATATTTGCACTGGGGGATAAATTACTACTGGTTAATTAGATAATTGCGCTCTCACTGAAAATTTGACGAAACACCGCAAACCCGACCAAACTTCCAATGGACCCTATGGTAGGCCCTACATGGATATCTGTGTATCAATAACCCTAGGAAGATTAAAATGAGGCTAAAATGTCATTTTCTGCTGAGAATTTCACCCTGTAGGTGGTTTATGTCCAGAAAAAGTTATGTTTTGGGAGATTCATAGAAACTGCAATATTTAGTGAATTACCCTACCTCCGCAAGCAAGGTTTTCCTATTTTTTTTTATTTACACACCATTTCTGTGACTAATTTGGCCAGATTCCTGTAAAACCATCCTTGCTGTAACAGAAAAATGACATTAAGAGAGCATTTGAAATAGGCAGGTCAAATGTCCAATCATCCTATAGGTTACATGGAACTAATTCCATTTCCTCTATGTTTCTATATAGCATAACACACAAAAACAGCCCCCCGTAATGTTCGTTGGTAATATTTTCGACCGTAGCAAGATTAAACCATCTCTCACACACAATGTGTTAGAATATAGGATAGGCTTAACCCTGAAAATCTTAACTAAGGGAGCGATACGTACAGCAAGTGCCATTCTACCCTATTTTGGGCCTCAAAACCTCCATTGGCCAGATGAACATTTGCAGACCTGATAAAATCCCCAAACATTGGCATAATATAAAAACTCATCTACTGTTCCATTTAGGAACTATTTGGGGTCACTTGTGATTTTTTTCATAATTTTACCAATATTTCTTGCATATGATTTCTAAGCCAATCAGCACCCAGATCACCTTCAGTGCAGGCCTGAATACCATATGACTCACGAGAGGGCAGCATTTACGTCCATGTAACCTTAAGGGGGTGTGCGGCTGGGCCTCTGACAACCCTTACCCTTGATGAGAGGGATTTTGGGCAAAAGTCCAGCCTTGGTGAGAGGGATTTTGGTAAAAAATGTGCACATTTAAGTTTTTTTATTTTGAAATTCACCCTTGATGTGTGGACTTTTTATCAGAACTGACCATATTTGGCAGAAATTTTGATGAAAATCCCGAAAACTGGCACTTATTTGGACGTGCGGTGTCAAAATATGAGAAAAGTAACCCTTGGTGAGAGGGATTTTGGCTAGAAGTGACCCTTGGTGAGAGGGATTTTGACCAAAACCAGACCCTTAGTGAGAGGGATTTGGGCCAAAAAGTGACCTTGGCAGCCGCACACTCCTGTCTGTGGCATATAGTGAGTGTCCCCCCCCCCCCGGGATTTACCCTCTTTATAGCAATAAACCCAGAGTGCTACTTCCCAGGTAGCACACAAAAATTTGCTGACTTTGGCCCGATGCATCGGCACTGTGTGTCGCCCTCCTGTGCCTGTGCCCTCCTAATGCATTCTGTACGATCCACACACCTCCGGAACTTTGTGTACCCGCGCTGGATTGTCCTGATGCGTTCGCCATAAAACAAGGCTTTCTCCTCAATGAGGAATGATAATCACCAATTGCTGAATGATATACAATACCTGTTATGTGAGATTGGCTGTATAAATGTCTGGCTTAACCCCTATGCATGGTCTAAATACTCGCTGAAATCCCTCATTAAAAGGAGAATGAATGATTTACATATCCAACAGTACAACCAATACATCTGTGATAAAAATCATACTGGAAGGTGCAGTGTTCTTAAAACATGCAAGGATGATCTGAATGAGTCCTATGAAGAATATGAATACCTGAGTCACATACACTCACCCAACATTAGAAGCTATATCACTAAACTACGCATTGATACCAACTGTACCCTTGAAAGCTTGTCAAGAAGCTTTAGAGGGAAGAAACCAATGAATTCCATCTCTTCACACTGTAATGTGACACAAGATGTAAAACATTGTAGCAAAGGTAGACGCATGGATCGTGAGTCGTAAGGACTGTGGGTCGTAAGACCATGTGACTCTGATGGGGGGTACACTCATATCTCTATAAACCGGCCACCTCTGTTTGAGATCAAATTTGGCTGGTTCCTGAATCAGCTGGTTCTCTGAATCATGATTACAATAGATTTCAATGGCTATAATCAAATCTGTTTGATGGAATAGGTGGCTGGTAAGTGAATCAACCGACCTTTTGAAGACCAGTTTATAGAGACATGACTGTATATAAGCTGGTAGAATCTCTGTACAGGGCAGTTGGATAGATCTTAGGACTTGACAATAAAGGATCTCTTGGTAAACTGCAAGGGTGGCTGTTCTGTTATTTATGCTGCATCCTGGCTAGGCTAGCGCTAGTACATCTTTGGGATTAGCCAATCTGGCGATTTTGTAAAGGAATTGATTAGCCAGATTGGAAATCAGTTGCCAGATTTATATAAAGAAAATAGATACCCTAAATCCTCATCTGTAAGACATGCCTTATACACATAGATAACATCACCTGCATGGCTGCATCCACTACCGACGGATGGATCATCCATAGACTTCATCCATATTATAATTCATCATTGCTTTCTATGGAGAAAAAAACGGATGAAGGGAGAAGGATGGTCCATCCATGGGCAGTGGATGTGGCACTTATGGGATTAGCCCAACTTAAAATGTGTTTATAATATATATGGGGGTTTTATATTCCATGAGAGTACCATAATGACAACAATTTTGAGCCCCAGGTGCATGTTATAGGGCTCAGCCTAACTCAGGGTGTATCCTATATGCAAAGGGCGTCTTACACCTAAGAATTTATGGTAGTATTATGTTGGAGTAGTAACCACATGTAATGCATGATGATTTAGTTCTCCTAGCACAAAAAAAAACTCGTGGTGGGGATGGCCCCTATGTTGCAGAGTAAAACCTTGCAGCACGTCTAAATGCTTGATCCTAATACTATACTGGGCACTTGAATATGGCTACCCAAATTTTAATCAACTGTTGGGTGCAAGGGGAATATTGTGCCCACTCCTTTGATTCAATATCTTTGCAGTTGTGTCCACTCACCCAGGAGTTTGTCAAGCCCTCAAAAATGTGCCCTTATTTCCCTTTAATTGTTCAAATTATGCTACCAGATGATATCTTATTAGGACGAGATTTGAATGACTTGTTTTCTCTGTGATTTGAGCTCTCCAATGGTATATTGCACCCTATGTATTATCTCATCCCCACGTCCAACTCAGTGACTGCTTGATGAATGATTAGCCAATCTGGCTAATTGAGGATAAGAAATATTCACCAGATTGTATTCTAATTCGCCATTGGCGATCTGGCGAGTGGCTAGCACGAGCCTAGATCCATATTTCGTTACATTGGTGACTACGGTGATATGGACCTACGAAGGGGATGGAGATAAGGATGGCAGATAAGGACGATAGATAAGAACAGCTGTGGTGGGACAGTGGAAAGATCTGCTAGTGGACTAGCACTCATTGTACTTTTTAGCATTCTATTTTAGGATCTGTCCAGAGTCCGGTAAATTTACTTTAGGAGAGGAGGGAGATGACCCAGGGAGACTGGGGCATCAGGATGATGCAGGAGAGATACACACAGTGCTGGAGTCGTGTAGGATGTACGGAGTGCATCAGGACGATCCAGGAGGGGTACACAAGGCACTGGAGGCATGTGGGTCTTACAGAGTGCATCAGGGCAATACGGGGGGGGGGGGAACTACACAGTGCTGGAGGAGTGTGGATCGTATGGAGGGCATCAGGACGATGCAGGGAGGACGGACACAGTGGTGGAGGAGTGTGGATCGTACAGGGAGCATGAGGACAATGCTGGAGGGGAGTACTTGGTACTGGAGATGTGTAGGCCGCTCGGAGCGCGTCAGGAAGATCCAGGCAGGCTACAGAAGGTGCTGGGGCTGTGTAGGCCGCATGGAAGGCGTCTGGGTGATCCCTGGGGGATACACAGGGTACTGGAGGTTTGTGGATGATCGTACGGATGGCGACAGGATGATCCAGGATGGTTCCACAAGGTGCTGGAGGTGTGTGGATCATACGGGGGGGGGCAGGATGAAGCAGGAGGGATGTACACAAGGTGGGAGGTGTGTGAGTCGTACGGAGTGCATCAGGATGATCCAGCATGAGGACACAAGGAGCTGGAGGAGTGTGGATCGCATGGAGTGTATCAGGACGCTCCAGGGTGGCCAGACAGGGTGCTGGAGGCGTGTGGGATGTCACCTTGTCTCCTAAAGTGGTGCAGAACTGAATGGCGAAATCTGACACGCTCCTGAGGCGAAAAGCTGACACGAATTTCAGAAATCTTTTTTTTTATATATATATAAAAAAATTGCAATGAAATAAAAGTTTACCCATTACTTGAGGCCTAAGGAGCTCCTTTGTTTCCCAAAGTAAGACGACCCTACCATTTGTTTAAGTGTTCTCTTTCCTCATTTTCCTAACATCGGGGTGAAAAGCTGACACACTGGCGAAAAAGCCGACACAGAAAGCCCTTTTCAGCAAAATCATGTTCCCATGAACAAGCTACATATGTAACTATCCCTGACAAGTTAAAAATGTTCCCTTATCCTCTCTTCTTCTGCCATAACAGACACTCTCCTTAAATATTTTTCTTTGTCAATTTTTTTGGGGGTGAAAAAATCTTTTCTCGGGCAAAATCTGACACGCCAGGTGAAATCTGACACGCGAAAAGCTCACACAATGAAAAAAATGTCCCTCTTTTTTCTACCTCTATGATTAAAAATTGAACGCATGCTATAGAGCACTTATGGCCCAGGTCTTCCACCAAATATCATAAAAAAAATATAAAAATTAAACCTACCTAACTGTTGACACTATAGTGACAGTATGTCCAAGTCGTCAGTGCTTAAGCCTATGGAAAATGCACCCATTTTCGCTCGTATGTTTCATTGGCGAATAACTCCTCTCCTGGCGAGTTAAGCATTGCACAATACCAGCAGGTACTGAATAAGGATCCATATTAACCATAAAAAGGCATGAGACACTGTAATTCTCCTCCATTTTGTTAACTTGAAAAGAGTTATAGAGACGACTAGGGTCCTCTCATTTTCAGTCATTTTAGTGGTGCGAATAAGTTTCAGAAAAGATGGAAATTTTATATATAAGAGGCAGAATTACTTATTGCATTTGTAGTGTCATTAAAGGAGGAGATGTAGGGGTCTTGCAGGAAAAGGTATTTCAGTACCAACTATTATAAATTTTGAGTAATTGTCTATATTCTACAGAGTCAGTTGGTTGGCAGCCATGAGACACTTTTTGCCTCCAATGGTAAAGGTATATGATGTTGATCCATGTATCAACTTTCCCGCCTTTTTTGGCAATGTGGTGCGAATAACGCAGTTTTGGCTGGAGTTATGCGAATAGTGGCTTGGTGGTGCGAATAGCCTGGGTGAGTAGCATCTGGTCCTCCAAGCAGATGTCTTGTGAAAGTATAGGACTATAACACTACTTAACACCTGCTTGGAGTTCCTGTTTGTGAATGGGAGTGCTGATGTCAGACCACAAGCTAGACTTGCTCAAGGCTATTGACTTTAATTCTGGAGAAACAGTGTAATGGGAAAGACTATCAAGTATAAAGGGGCCAGAGCTTTGGGACAGCAGAGTCTAACTAACTGCAATTACCTTAAATTCTCTGATAAAAGCAACATTAAATGCATTACTGACCTTGCAATAAACTACAATTTTGATTTGATTCAAATATGATATGAACCTCAAATCAAAGAATTTATGGTACATAACATCTGCCAAAAAATTTAAATTGTATTTCTTTTCGAGTTACGAGCAATGCACATTGCTGCCCTATATTTATAATCAAGCAGTTTCGATGGCACCGTGGAGTCGATGGTCTCGCTGTCCGCCATTTTGGATTTTAATGTTCTGTGCGCATGCGCGACCCCTCCTTGCCGGAAGTAGCATTTTCTACGGAGAAATGATAGATTCTATCGATTTAACTTGAAATTAATGGATTTTTGAATATAATCTATGCATCTTTTGCAATATCAATCAAATTGAATCGAATAATCCCCTCAATTTACTGTTAAATGAAAAATATAAATATTCTTACGACGAATGTATGTGTGCGCATGTCCGAACTCGCCTTGCCGGAAATGCGATAGCCATAACAAGAATATGGAGGTCGTGTAAACACATTTGCTACATGAACGGTCTTAAACGGTCCTATATAAAAATTAACTCCTCTTTTCTTGAAACCATCGCATTCTATGGACGGTCTTCAACTTACCTGCTGAAAAAAACCGTCTTGATTGGACAATTCCCATAGGAGCCCATGTGTTATATCTATCGCGAAAATCTATCATACAATGCAATCCTATGGGGCCTTATTTTCATGAGAAAGTAAGTCAAACATGTCAGCTTTTTTCTTCAGCTTTTTTCATAGGTAAAAAAAATTTTCCGGGAATTGTTACCATCGACAGAAAGACAAGGATCTAAGAAACATGCGTCAACTTTCCATTTATTTCTAGACCCCTTCTTTGTAAAAGAAATTCCCACTTAAAGTCAGTCATTTTGATCGACTAAAAATGCTGAAAACCCGCCGTCAATGACCCAGGAGGACCTTTGCCCACTAGTGCATTGCTCTATGGTGGATTTCTACCATCCTAATATTATTTTTATTACCCGTAAGTCCATCAGAAGTGTTCAGGGCGAAAAGCTGACACTCTGGGCGAAAAGCTGACATGAATAGTTGTTTCTTTTTTATTTCAAGGCGCTGTACATTTAATTCTAGCTCATATGTTTAAATCAATAGCCTACCCTTCACCTTTCTCTCATAATCACATCTCTTCTGAAATATTTGTTTTAATAATACATTTTGTTTTACCGTTGAATGTGATTGGGAAACTTTAAGGGCGAAAAGTTGACGCTGTATCTGAAATCTGACACGCTAGGCGAAAAGCTGACACAGTGAGAAAATTGTCTCTCTATTTTCCACCTCTGAGATTTGATTCTAAACTACTTAGGCCTAAAAAATAATTCTTGTGTTCAGGTAACATGCTAAAAAAAATTACGGTAGGTAGGTCAGATTTTTTTTTTCTTTAGATTTTTTTTTAAAAGTTCCTGGATCCCGAAAACTGTCAAGACATATTAACCAAATCATGTTTTATTTTTTATTGACCAAATTAAAAAAAAAAAACTATAAAAATGATAGTTATTTTATGTTAGTAGCATTCGTGAGGCTGTGGGCTTTAATTTGATACCAAACATGCCTATATATTGACATTTTTCTTTGATTTTGGGTCATATTTACCAAAAATTTCTAAAAAAAAAAAAAAATTAAAAATAAATAAAAATTAGGGTCGGGCCAAAAAATTAAGGTAGGTCGGGATACCTGAACACAACTTTTTTTTTTTAGGACTTATCCATTTACTTTGCCCACTAGTGCATTACCCTATGGAGGATTTCTACCATCCTAACATTATTTTTACCACCTGTAATTCCAACAAAAGTGTTTAGGGGCGAAAAGCTGGAATGCTGGGCGAAAAGCTTACAGAGGTGTGTGGATTGTATGGAGTGCATCAGGACGATGGAGGAGGGCGACACACAAGGTGAGAGGTGTGTGAGTCGTACGAAGTCCATCAGGACGATGCAGGAGGGCTACGCACTGTGCTGGAGGCATGTGGGCCGTACGGAGTGCATCAGGATGATGCAGGAGGCGTACACACAACTTGGGAAATGTATGAGTCTTATGGAGTGCATCAGGACAATGCAGGAGGGTTACACACAAGGTGGGAGGTGTGTGTATCGTGCGGAGGGTATCAGGACGATGCAGGAGGGTTACACACTGAGCTGGCGGTATGTGGGCTGTGCGGAGTGCATCAGGACAATGCAGGAGGGTTACACACAAGATGGGAGGTGTGTGTATCGTGCGGAGGGTATCAGGACGATGCAGGAGGATTACACACTGAGCTGGTGGTATGTGGGCTGTGCGGAGTGCATCAGGACAATGCAGGAGGGTTACACACAAGATGGGAGGTATGTGTATCGTGCAGAGGGTATCAGGACGATGCAGGAGGATTACACACTGAGCTGGCGGTATGTGGGCTGTGCGGAGTGCATCAGGACAATGCAGGAGGGTTACACACAAGATGGGAGGTATGTGTATCGTGCAGAGGGTATCAGGACGATCCAGGAGGATTACACACTGAGCTGGCGGTATGTGGGCTGTGCGGAGTGCATCAGGACAATGCAGGAGGGTTACACACAAGATGGGAGGTGTGTGTATCGTGCGGAGGGTATCAGAACGATGCAGGAGGATTACACACTGAGCTGGCGGTATGTAGATTGTAAGGAGAGGTTGGGGTTGATGCACCAGGATGGTGCAACGGAGATGTACCAGGAGAGGGTGGACATGCACCAGGAGAGGGTGGATATGCACCAGAAGAGGGTGAAGCACCAGAAGAGGGTGAAGCACCAGAAGAGGGTGGAAATGCACCAGGAGGGGGTGGCGATGCACTAGCAGTTGGTGGCAATGCACCAGGAGAGATTAGAGATGCATCGAGAGAGGTCGAGGAGGCACCAGGACAGGATGGAGGTAGATCTCAGGGAGACAGGGTCTATGGAGGCCGATTTCAGGGACACAGGGTCTGTGGAGGCAGATCTCAGGGAGACAGGGTCTATGGAGGCAGATTTCAGGGAGACATGGTCCATGGAAGCAGATCTCAGGGAGACCGGTCCAGGGGAGGCAGATCTCAGGGGGATCAATCCAGTGGAAGCAGATTTCAGGGAGGCTGGTCCAGTGGGGGCAGATCTCAAGGAGACAGGTGTGGCAGAGGCAGATCTCAGGGAGACAGGTCCAGTGGAAGCAGATTTCAGGGAAACTGGTCCAGTAGGGGCAGATCTCAAGGAGACAGGCCCAGTGAAGGCAGATCTCAGGGAGACTGGTCCAACGATGGCAGATCTCAAGGCGACCGGTTCAGTGGAAGCAGATCTCGAGGAACCCAGTCCAGTGGAAGCATATTTCAGGGAGACCGGTCCAGTGGGGGCACAAGATGACTACCCCACCTTGTCTTGTGATGGAGATGTTACGTTGGGCGAACCAATTGCAGAGAGAGACGAATATCCCACCGAGCTGGGTAGTGGAATCAGCCCCCGGTACTTAGCTCTTACTCTTTTATTAATGGACCAGGGAGTAGTGGACTCAGCCCTCCTTTGGTGCCATGTAATGTTAAGTAAAATTATAATAAGTAGGCAAATAATGAACATTCTCTGTTTGGCCATCTGGCTCTATTGCGATACATTAGTCAGATGGGGTGTAGTTGTTTGTTGTATTAGAGGGGGGTTAGAAATAGTGAATGGAGAGTGTAGCGAACGCGAATGCATGGATCGTCCGGATCATGGGTCATCCGGATCATGGGTCGTACGGATCATGGGTCATACGGATTGTGGGTCGTATGACCATGTGACTCTGATGGAGGGTATATAAGCTGGTAGAATCTCTGTACAGGGCAGTTAGATCTTAGGACTCGACAATAAAGGATCTCTTGGTAAACTGCAAGGCTGGCTGTTCTGTTAACTATGCTGCCTCCATATTTTGTTACAACATGTTGTATTATTTTGTTCTGTACCATCAATACGAAATGCCAGGGAAAGTTTTGAAGGGGAATACCTTAAGTATGTGGACTACTACAAAAACCATAACATAACAGAAAACTTTCTCAGATTATATCGGTAAACCCCTACTGCAAATCATCAAGCAAGCCTGCTGCGATAAATTGTATTTTGTCATATATAAAAACACTGTATAACTCAATGTTGATCTGGTGCTGACATATATGTATCCTTTCATTAGTCAATAAAGCCCAAAGCCCAAAACGCACCACTCCCCTGTTGATAAATAATGAATACTACCTTACATAATACGAATAACATGAAAATGACCATTTAATTTATGATAAACAAAAAGAAATATACCAGGTATTACAGATTGTCGACAATGAGTAGTTTGTAGCATTGTGTTCATTTTGTAGTGAAATAGATATAATAATAGAGGTATTATCCTCCATAAAAAAATTCATAGACAGTGTTGCTATTCTATAGGAAGACATAGAGGCATTGATTGCCGAGTTCAAGGAGAAGGACAAACACCTGGCAGCCGTGGTCGAGGAAAAATGTCCTCCACCTAGTCAAAGGTCAGTCATTTTGTTCTATTGGATTTAATTCATCACCAGATTTCCAGCGGACTATATCAAAGTTAACAAAAAATACCCAATATTCTCCTGAATTTCGCGAGCATCTTGTATGGCACGGGTATCTATGCCACACATTTGAAGTTTCCGATGTTATGATGATGATCCATTGAATGTGCAGTGGGACCCAGCTTCTTATACATTGTTAATGTTAAATCATATCAGCTGGGTTCAAAGATAAGATAAAATCATTAATGGACGGCTCCTGTCACTTGTCTTGGTGCCGTTTTTACCTCGCATGTAAGTCGTAGCTTATTATGTGAGTCGCACCCAAGATGTAGCTTATACATGTACAAACAGCTTGAGCCCAGGACGCGACTTGTAAGCGTGGTACATTTTACTAGTACATCAAGTTTGATTTAGAATCTTTGAGTCCAGGCTAAGGATCACCTGTATAGCAAATCTACAATGTTAAATTGCGTCTTATACACACGACACGGTTATGTTATAACTTGTATACTGAATATTTTGATATATTTATTCGGATGCCCCATCCAGATGCAACATGAGTTTCGTTGCACATCCTGACAAGGACGAGCTCATCATGTTTGGTGGCGAGTACTTCAACGGCAGCAAAGTAAGAATCAAGATTTTCTACTATCATAATAGTTGTAGCCGTTTGACAACAAAATATATTTATTGACAATTTGTTTAGGGGTACCTGAACTATTCCTACATTGATACTGATATAAAGGACCAGACTTTAAATATTCGGAAAACGGCTATATTGTACGTTTTCAATGTATGATGGGCTGTGCATGCGCAGAACAGTTTAAAAGTTTATTTAATATAGTATCCTTTTGGAGACTTCCAAATTGTAATGAAAATACATGTTTCTTTTCATTTGATACAAATCGCTTTCAGTCAAACGATATTCTATGGATTCAAAATAAATAATACCGGTAGTTCAAAAATATTTGATCATCTCCATTTCCAGACCTTCATGTACAACGACTTGCTGTTTTACAACATCAAATCCAAAGAGTGGACCAAGCTGACTGCACCCAATGCCCCCACACCGCGCTGTGCTCACCAGGTAGGTGCAAATTGACTCTAAATCCTTAATATAAAGATGATTAGATCTTTAGCCCTTTTTTATTTAAAAGTCATATCAATTAAGCGCCTACCGCTGATAAATGCTTTCCCCCTTTTTGGAGGCATTTTTCAGATTACAAGCAGACCATATTTTATGATTTTTACAGTCAGTTTATTAAACTCCTGTCTCGAGACAGCAGTTTAATTACATCCATACTGGAAAGCGCCGTTTACCTGGAATCCGGATCGTCAGAAATCGAGTATAGAATCTGACTGGTCTCTCCCTCCCCTCCCACCCTTGTTGTCCGTCTAGACGGCTATAGTAGGGGCCTGACTGGTCGTTTTGGGCCGTTGGAGCGAACTTATGTTGAATTAGAATGGGAGCTCATACCCCCCTTGCTCCGGTCGCTGTCGGGTCTGCCCTAGATGCGCGTTGCCCAACTGGAACGCTCCCTCCCTCCCCCGCGGTCCCCGTCTTTGATTGGCTGCTACGTGGCCGGTATAATTTATTGAACATCGTGGACAGCAGTTTACAAGAGCTATGCTCTCACTATCTTCTACTTGAGTGCTATAGATATGACTTTTTAAGTGCGGCTGCGGTTACCTTAAATACATCATGTTCTTTACTACGTTACTTGCACATTTGAAAAAGAAAAATCCCTTCCTCACACCTAAAAATCCCATCATATAATCCTGCAGATGGTGGCGCTGAGTCAGGGCGGGGGACAGTTGTGGATGTTTGGCGGTGAGTTTGCGAGTCCCACAGGGTCCCAGTTCCACCACTACAAGGAGCTATGGTGCTTCCATCTTAAGGAGAAACGCTGGCAGAAAGTCAGGTGAGGAACCCTTTATGGTACGTTAGTGTCAAGTTAGAGTAAAATAAAGAATATAGTAGAGCAGTGAACGTTCTGTGATTAGTTAGGTGAAGTTAAACAGGAAATATAGTCATCTAAAAGGGAAATATATAGTCATCTTAAACATGTAAAGGCTAGCATAGTGCTTTGATGCTCAAACATTCTTTTTGGTCGTAATGATGTACAAATACAGCCCTGGCAAGTATCGTCCCACACATGTATTCATACATTATGCGGCCATTCTACTTATTGGTAAACAACTAGATGTATCATTATTTTGTCCTCGTTTTCTTGAAGGGCATCATCGATATTGACTACAGTTGTAACTAATTTGTACAATATGAAACAAAGTGCACATACTTGTAAACCACTTCACATAACATTACATGGCTGTATTGACCTCCATTTTCAGTGCCCCGGGTGTGCCCACAGCACGAAGTGGTCACCGAATGGCTGTATGTAAGAGACAGCTTATTGTGTTTGGTGGTTTCCATGACAATGTAGCGTGAGTATCTGAATAACGACTGATCTGCATTTATCATGCCTTATTTGTATTAACCTATATAAAAAAACTGGAGAAGTGTGAATTGTGTTTTATTGAACGTGAAGCAGAAATTATCATTTTCATATGGTAACTATTAAAGTTCTTTGTGGTAGAATTCAAGGTTGAGCATCACTTAACTATATATCTTGAGATATCTTGGTCAGGGAATGTGATGATGCTTGGACAATGAAATGACGTAATTTCAAGCTGATTCTTGGGGGAAATCATGATCTGTACATAAGATAAAGATATCCCTATCACGTTTTATACAAGCTAAGCCTTTTTTGGAAACTATCGATATGATTGATAACGTAAATAGGCTAAATTTTACAAGCACACCATAGTCTGTCACATATTTCCACAGTGACTACCGGTACTACAATGATGTAAATGCCTTTAACCTGGACACCTTCACATGGAGTAAACTGACACTGAGTGGTCAGGGACCAGCAGCACGGTCAGCATGTCAACTCGGCGTTCTACACGACCAGCGCCACCTGCTGGTGTACGGCGGATACAGTAAGGAACGACAGAAGAAGGACGTCGACATTGGCAAGGTTCATACTGACATGTTCATGATGACACCTACAGACGGTGAGTACTGGTTCACAACAGTTGGGCTGAATGAGGGTTATCTCACGAGGTGAAGCCACGAGAGATTACCCTCAGTCAGAGCAATGAAGGTTATCTCATGAGGCAAAGCTGATTGAGATAAACCTCATTTGATTGCCATGAAAAGATAATTAGATAAGGGCTTTATTGATGTGTGGGATGATGTTTCTTCCCATGGAATACGGGACAGGGTTACTCAAAAGGTGGCTGTGAGTCATCATGAAAAAATCACCAGGGTTTACTGACTTGTTCATGTTGAAACCTTCAGATACTAAGTACCGGTAGTTTATATACATAGATAAAGATGTGTGAGAATTTGTCAAACTGCGCCTTAATTCACGAGGGAAGATAGTGAAGAAAAAACATCAAATACACTCCCACATCAATCTAAAAAGACGGCGACCTATGTTATCTGATTGGTTCATATGCCATTTGAACTATCAGCCATACACCTTTTCAAACAGTTGCCGCTGCTCCATAATGTACATTTACTGTAGCTGGGCGTACTCCATGAGTGTGAATTTACTTATGCTATTGTAGGTAAAGACAAGGAGGACGTAGCGCCTGCAAAGTGGAAGTGGACCACAGTTAAACAGAGCGGTATCCGCCCCAGTCCTCGGTGTGGTTTCTCCATGGCAACCATGTCTGGCAACCGAGCCATCGTCTTTGGTGGTGTTTTTGATAAGGTATAAGCTCGTTCGTTTTCTGAGGATAATTTAGCACATGATATTGACTCCATTAAAACAGAAATGAATGTTCCACACCCTGCCAGCTTTGAGGGCACATCAGGTCGAAACATGTATTTACGTAATGCAGCCCTCTTTCCCCTTTCACAGCTCTTGCTACTGTAGTACTGTGTTCAACCCCATGTGCCATGTACCGTAATCTCCTTCTACACCAAACAAAATGCTGCTGGGTCTTATACGCGGGACGGGCATTGCCTTGAGTTTGGGGTGCGCCTTATAGGGGGGTATTTTTACTATAGAACAGTATTAAATGACAAAAATCTTCCCTCAGGGGGCGCCTTCTACGTGAAACAGCCCCCCTGTGAGTTGGGGCGCCGCCTTATACGCGAGCTGCGCCTTATACGCGGGAGATTACGGTAGTACCATGCAGCCTGATATAAGAACAGTGGAGGAAACATACATCTATGAATGCAGTCATGATGTTGTCTGTCCATACATTGTAGGAGGAGGACGAGGAGCATGTTGAAGGTGTCTTCTATAATGAGATGTACAGCCTGGACCTGGAGACCGGCAAGTGGCATGAAATCATACTCAGGTCAGTTACTCAGTGGTGGAGAGTATGAGTGTTTTGGGTATAAGCGGGAGTAGAGCTGGTTCTCTCGAAATGCATTGATAAGATGGCAACCAGCATGTCCCTGAATAACATCGATTTCCAGGGACAAGGTACCCATCATTACAAGGCCAAAAAAAATTGTTTGTTTCAGGTAACATGTTGATAAAAAATTAGGTAGGGTAGGTCGAAACTTCTGTTTTATTGTAAAATATTTTTAATTACTACAATGACTCGCGACTTACTGTGGTGACTCGTTACTCACAACAGTGACTCACTGATCACTGAATTTACTTTTTAAACACCCACAAATAAATATTTTGTTGAAAAATGGAGAGAGAAAAAAGCTAGGGTCGGCCCTGTTTTGCTAGGTAGGGTCAGGTTACCTGAAACACAACGTTTTTATTTTGGCCCAATGCCTTATCAGTGTGTTTTGCCAACTTTGATACAACCAGCAAAATTCAAAATGGTGCACCCACTAGGTATAGGTCTAGGCTCCTATATAGAATAAGTATCCTCAGCTAGACGTTAAATTGTAGATGGTTACCTTTTGTAGAATAGGGGAACAGGTGTCACAGCACCTTAATATAGATTTGGAAGCTATGAAATCCCCCAGTGAAATACAAGACTAGACTGATGCTTAATTAAAGGTCTATAACTGGTGATGTTGCAAGATTCATTATCCATCATGCCTACATATCTATGTCCTACTGTAGGGGTAAAAAGGAGAACAAGGACAAGAAACGGCGCCGTAAGAAGAAGGATGCCGAAGGTGGTGATGAGGGGGAAGAGGCCATGGAGGAAGGGGACGAGGAGAGCAAGGTGGACGAGGAAATGGAGAAAATGAAGGTTTGTTGTGTTACATAAAGAGCTAGAGCAATGATAAGACACGTCTTCACTATAGTAGAAATAGAAAATAGTACTGTAACAGAAAATATACATGCATACACATGTCAAAAGTACTATAAAAAAAAACACTTAAGTTGATCTTCAGGATAAGACAAAACATACTTTTGATGAGTGTATTTCTGTGTAATAGAGAATAACGCCAAACCTTACAGGTAGATGACAGCCAGCAGGAGACGACTTATGATGACGGTATATTCACCGTCACAGTTGGCCCAGGTGCGACAGCCACTGCCGCTACTAGCGGGGACCCAGCAGCAGGTGGGGCAGCACCTGAGGTGTTCATGCCATGCCCGCGGAGTAACGCAGCACTGGTGGTAAAACATGGGGTGCTGTACATGTACGGCGGTATGTATGAAGACGGAGACAGACAGGTGACGTTAGCCGACATGTACAGTTTAGACCTGCACCGGCTTGACACATGGAACACTATCATAGAGGATGACATCTCGAAGAAGGTGAGTGAGAAAAGTACACTTTAAGTTCAAAATCTGGCAGTGGGGGCGGAGCAGCTGAAAAAGTGGAGGATGGGCTGTCTAAATGCTAATATGTTTCAATATAATCAACAGTAAATCCTAGAAAAGTGTGAGGATACATCACATCCCCCAGGGCTCCGCCGCCACTTTTATTTAAAACTAAGGCATTTAAGCCATAGTGAAGTCTCAACCATTTTGGCCAAACCTGTCCCTAAAATTTAAAGCCATACTGAAACCTTAACCTTTTTTTAATCAAACTTGTACATAACATACCACCTGCGAGTTGAAGTACTAACAATGTGATATTAACATTGTACCACCTACAGGAGTGGATGGAGTCTGATGATAGTTGGACAGACGATGATGAAGATGACGATGAGGGTGCGGCCGGCGGGGATGACAACAGTGATGACACTGATGAGGGTAAGCAGATGTTTGTTGATGGTATAGAGGAAATTTGGCCAGCTTCCCCAATAAAGGTTGGCACATTGAATGTGATATGAATTACTGTAGTATCAAATACAGTGTACGTGAAACATACCTTATGAACGTATTATTTGACCAAAGTTTTGATGTATCTTATATATGTGAGGTGTGCTATTCATTAGATTCGACTTTCACAGATACAAAGTTAAGGTTCACCTTTTGCGTGGAATCACCTTATTGGCTCAGGATCAAATCTCTGGTGTACTATGCGACAACACTTGGATGTCAGTCACTACTGTGTTTGTTTCTTCCTCATTATATTGATTGATTCAAAAGTTTTAAAAAGACTCTCCTTGCTCTGCAAACACATGTGTAATACTCATGTACTGTGTCAGCCCTAGGACTGTACAACACAGATGTGGTTAGAAAGCGAAAGTGGCCTTTATTGACACTAGTAACCCCAAGGTGGCAGCACCTTATATTACTGGCAAGGGTACGACTTTGTGAGGTTCCATTTGGTCCTCATCCTGCCTCTAGTTGGTGGCAGTTTAGTGTGGAATTTTAGGCTGCAGCATATACGGTCGATTCTCGAGAGATAGACCATGATTTTTGTATCACATTGATAAAAAGAAATTTGTTTCAGAGTGTGATATGGAGGAGGAGGCCCCTGACGTGCGGCCAGATGAGACGCTTAATGACTTCTTTGGGAGAACGCGTGATTTCTGGCTGGAGGCAGCTGATAGTAAGGCAGACAAAGAAGGGGTAGAACTACTCGGTAAAGCACTCAAAAAGGAAGCTTTCCAAATGGCTGAAACTCACTTTAAATCACAAGGGAGATAGCTTTAAGTTGATTGAGAATAGTTTCAAATGCGATCTGCAATGCTGATAGAATGTTACTTTTGCAATAGGTCTTGTTCATACCGATATTACAACTCTAATGGATTTTGTTATTGATAAGTATGATTTTTTTCTTTTAAAATAACAATGCAGAATATATTTGTGTAAATGATAATTATTGAGAAAGAGCGACTAATGTGTAATGTGAATTAAGTTTCTTACTGTGACCAATACAAGAGAAGCCTGTTATCACATCGTGTACAATCACTCATCTTGTAAATATCTCATACTCATGTGTACACTCATAACTAGCATATAAAGGAAGAAACCATCTATATAATGCGTTCATCTTCTTTGACATTTGCGCTGAAATCTTTATATCATATTCAACTGTCCTCTAACATTATGTTCAGTTTATAACATGGTTATACAGTGTACAGTACTAACAATGTCCATGTATTGACTCTTCCCAAAAAGAAGATGTGCTATATATAGCAGGTTCTAAGTAGTACGTTGAATTGATTGGTCGAGAGAAGACAGCCACTCGACCACTCAGCTTAGCTCCTGCACTACTGCCAGGAGCACCGACCACAAGGTTTACCTGTGGAATACTGCCAGGAGCACCGACCACAAGGTTTACCTGTGGAATACTGCCAGGAGCACCGACCACAAGGTTTACCTGTGGAAATATGGAAAGGACCCGGGGAAAGGACATTATCATATCTGTTGAGCACGTCTGCCAATGTGTTATTCTAGCATGATTAAAGACATCATTTGGTAGTAGTGCAATTAGGAGGGGATTTTTTCAGATACTTTACCTTTGTTGTCCCCCTAACAGAAGTCATGGCTGAACCAAACTTAGCGCCATCCTCATGGAAGGATAACTCTAAATCAGCCTGAAGGAAACAAAGATGACAGAAATATATGAACACCTACCTACAAACATTATAGGTAATCAATCCCGTGGGGACCTTCACTGCTTTAATGCATTTATCCAATTGTGTGGTTATGATTTATCAATTCACCCTGCAGCGAAAGCTGTGTCCGTATAGTGGCTGACGAGAATAAGAATAGCATTGAGTTTACCCTATTGTAATATAGCCTAGAGTCGTCAATTGTTTATTGAAAGTTAGATTCTGTGAATCCGTGTACCTATGTTATACCACGTCCCTATTCCAGTTAATATGCCTATAATGGAGTAGAATTGAAGCTGTCGTCATTTTGTAACAGCAAATTCTATCAATGGTTTACAAGAGGGGCTGCCTTTCATAAAGAGAGGCACCAAGAGTCCGTATGTGTGCCTATCGATTGACTCACCTGTTTAACATTCAGAGATGTAAGTAGTCTGGGATATCCCTGAAAATAGGGATTTCAAAAATGTTTACATTTAGTCAAAACAGGGATATCATGAGCCCTCAGGGTAGTAAACAATGTGAGTATTCATGTTCATCATAATACAAATTAAATGAAGCTTGTGTTCTTTCCCTAATCTACTTCACACAGGCCCTGGCCTCAGTTTTCTGCTTCAGCCAGTGACTCCACTAAGAAGTAGGCAGGCCCCCTGGTGTAAGCAGAGATACTTACTGGCCCAGCAGTAGGCCAGGGGTTAGCTTTGGGCAGGGGACCACAGGGGTGAACCGGTTCAGTGAGAAGTGAATGGAATTCTGCTCTCGGATTGGTCTAAAATGCTTAGTAAGAAGACTGTAGAATTCAGTGTCCCCACATGGTGTCTTGCCATTGGTAACCTTATCTGAGTGTTGTGGTCTGGGAAAATCCCCTTCAGAGCTAGGGGCCATATGAAACCCACCCCACTCCCTCCAAACACTACAACTATACACTACCAATGCTTCAACTCCACACCACACACACTGGCCCATATAGGCTGAAACAAGGAGATGGAGTATGGATACAATTATATGCACACTGTACATCTACTGATGCCCCCCCCCAAATGTATTGAATATGTCAGGCATGTACTCAAAATCTTTTAGTATTTCAGCCTATACCCCACATGGAAATGAAATTGATTCTTCAGATAGAGCCTCTAAAACAAATACAATACATTGAAAAATATCAAATTTTGAAGAGGGGGGGGGGTAATTGTTGCAACAGCAGCTTTTCTCTGTTAACATTCCCAGATACTCCTTGTCCATAAAAGACAACACTCATCCTCTCAGTGCTGAAAAGAACACATGGTCCATTGTTTTGAAAGTCTTAATTCCATCAGTTTTGTGACTGATCATGAGTAGTGTCAAAGTAAAATTATAACTAATCAAGCCCACTTACCCCCCTTATCAAACCAATAGCCATCTGTCCAGAACGGTGAGGCTACCAGCATGTCATTAGTACCATCACCATTGATGTCTTCAAACTGAAACAAAACAAACTGTTATTGAAACACCTAGCTCCAAATGATGATCTATTAATTGCAGGAAGGGGGAATGAAGGTCCTTAGGGGAAAAATCATCCGAAAAGGACGGAAAAAGTGTCCCTTTTCCATACACTACCAAGTCTGACTATTAGGGCTTATGATAACCATAAGCGGAGAAAAAAGACAAAATAGAGGAAAGTCACGAGAAACAGGAATAACTACCAGTATATCACTAGTTTAATATCAACGATCATGCCTCTGGCTGATACTCTGAACTAGCTAGTTATAACTGTGGACAGATATTAGAAGCAGGAAAGGAAGGGATTTTACGAAGAGAATTCCTCTTACCCATGAACCCATACCAAATCGTCCCTGACCCCGCTCCCCCTGATACTCGACCTTTTTAACGAGTCCCTCTGTAGATGTGACGTCATAGACCCTCGTCAGCCTGTTTGGTGGGAAGGACCAGTCCAACATCTGACAAAGATATCAACAATGTACTAGTGATCTATTCTCTCTCTCAAACACAGAGAGTGGTTGTCATTTATTGTCAAATGTCTCTCTGATTATAAATTTGGTATCATATAGTCTAGTTTTTCAGAATGATTGGACAGGTATACTAGTACTTTTACTTTGAATATAATTTAGAGAATGTATAAATCAAATAGCCATTTAATCTACTCACTTCTGGTTGGGACACCAAATGCGAGGACATTGTCTTTGCCATCAAAGTTCCCCATAAGTACACGTGCACCGAGGTAGTCAAATTCCTTGTTACCAAGGAGGGTATGTACAGGGGAGGCTCCAGATGTGAGGGGGGTGGTAAAGACAAATACCTTACCAGCTGCCTGGGTGTCACCAGCATCCGGTCTACAATCCTGCCTAGGAATTAATAGACACACAATTTAATTTTAGTTTATCACGGGAAAGTGCTGCCATGGACATAATTACATATTAGAACCGGGTTTTTAAAAACGTTTTCAGTGCTCACATTTTTTTTCACATTCAAAATAAACAGTGGCATCACCAAATATAAGGTTATTTTGGACATCCAAAAACTGTTTAATCCTTACTACACACAGAGTTTGTAGGTGGGTGCACTGATCACCATGTGACTCTTGGACAAAGATACATCATAACCATACCATTAGTATTTCTGCACACCATTTGACACCCAGTCAAAGTCAGTCTCATATAACACAGCCTTGGCTGAGATCAGGCTGATATGAATTATTTTATCAAAAAGTGAAGATAGATGATGACTTGGTAATAGCACATCAGTAGAGCGGGCATGTAGAGACATCACATGGATGATCACAAATTAAAGGCTTCAAAAGCCAAAAGAGACTTCGGCAAAGATACTGAAAATAGACTGAAACGGTCAGTGGTGGATCCAGGATTTGAAAAAAGAGGGGATGCGGCCCACAATGAGGGGGCGCATCCCCTGTTTTTGAGGGAACTGGCATGTAAGTAGTATATGGCAATGGCGATTTATTGATGGCCAATAATCTGCTATTTAAGTTAGTAGTTCTGTGGTCCCTGTAGTACATGTATTGGGTGACCCCATGTACAAATGTATAAGACACACCTATAGACTTGTGAGGATCCTATAAAGCGTTGGTTCCACAGCCATACAATCCGTCGGAATAGCTCTAATCCGACGATTTATGATATATCAAAAGTATAGAAAAAAATCGGTCAGATTAGTGCTAATCCGACCGATTTATGCATGTGGAACCAGCGTTTTAGGTACACATACAGTATTACAGTACATGGCAATGGGGATTTACTGATGGCCCCATACACTACTCTGTAAGTAGTACATGTATATGACAATGGGGATCTGTAAGTAGTATACAAAAATGGGGATTTACTAATGGCTCATATACTGCTCTGTAAGTAGTATACACCATTGGGATTTACTAATGGCTCATATACTGCTCTGTAAGTAGTATATGACAATGAGGATTTACTGATGGCTCATATACTGCTCTGTAAGTAGTATATGACAATGAGGATTTACTGATGGCTCATATACTGCTCTGTAAGTAGTATATGACAATGAGGATTTACTGATGGCTCATATACTGCTCTGTAAGTAGTATATGACAATGGGGATTTACTGATGGCTATAATATACTGCTCTGTAAGTAGTATATGACAATGGGGATTTACTGATGGCTATAATATACTGCTCTGTAAGTAGTATATGACAGTTGGGATTTACTGATGGCTCATACACTGTACTGTAAATAGTATATGACAATGGGGATTTACTGATGGCTATAATATACTGCTCTGTAAGTAGTATATGACAGTTGGGATTTACTGATGGCTCATATACTGCTCTGTAAGTAGTATATGACAATGGGGATTTACTGATGGCTATAATATACTGCTCTGTAAGTAGTATATGACAGTTGGGATTTACTGATGGCTCATACACTGTACTGTAAATAGTATATGACAATGGGGCTCTCTAAGTAGTATACTACAATGGGGATTTACTCAGGCTGCTCTGTAAGTACTATATCACAATGGGGATTCACTGATGGCTCATATACTGCTCTGCTATCAAAATGGGGATTCACTGATTGCTCATATACTCTGTAAGTAGTATATGACAATGGGGATTTACTGATAGTTTGCACACAGCTTTGAAAGAAGTAGACAGCAATGGGGATTCAATGATGGCTTACACACCGCTCTGTAAGTAATATACAACACTGGGGTTTTACTGAGGGCTTGCACACTACTCTGTAAGTAGTATACAGAAATGGGGATTCAATGATGGCTTACACACTGCTCTGTAAGCAGTATATGGCAGTGGGGATTTACTGATGGCCAATATACTGCTCTGTAAGTAGTATAGGGGCTACATCAATGGAGATTTACTGATGGCCAATAAACTGCTCTGTAAATAGTATGTCCCACAATGGGGATTTACTGGCGGTCCATGCAATGTACTATGAGTAGTATATAACAAAGGGCATTTACTGATGGCTCTGCAGTGTAAGCAGAATGTGGCAATTGGGACTGACTGATGGCTTAATACAGTTTAAAGAAATGAGCGTAACTCCAAATAGTAGGGAATAGGAAACACTAGGTTTCCCATGCAAGAGAAGCACAGGTTAGTTTGCATTAAGATCCCTCTTTTATTTCATGTTGATATGCCCAAAATACTGACAGCCCATAGCTCTAGCACTCGATCGGCCGTATCGCACACCCCCCATGCGATAACCCGCGAAAATATCACACGCCGAGGTCACGTGACCATTTAGTGACGTCATAGCTCCAAGATGGCGATGTAAACAGTGCGCACGGGGAGTCATTCTGGTAAATTTGATTCTATTTATCTGATTTAGATGAAAATAACATGAAATAAATGCAAAGGCACACTCGTTGGAGGAATGTCGGGGGGTTATCGCACTTGCCGGCGCGTGCGATAACCCCCCGACATTCCTCCAACTCGTGAACCTTTGCTTATGTATTATTGTCTCCAAATGTATCTAAATATGTGTGGGGCTCTTACAAACAGCTTTATAATAGGTACTTTTAAACAGACAGTATCATGTTACCTTTGTCAATAATAGAAGTCTTCGCATACAGAACTGCCAAGAATCATGTATTTTAGTGAAGAACCCACTCAGGAACAACTGAAGATCGTTCACGGA
Organism: Acholoe squamosa; assembly: GCA_949317995.1. Lineage (NCBI taxonomy): Eukaryota > Metazoa > Annelida > Polychaeta > Phyllodocida > Polynoidae > Acholoe > Acholoe squamosa. The sequence goes on from OX439038.1 coordinate 71,580,244, forward strand.
CACTGAAAGGCGTCTCAGTAAATCTTTAACAGTCATAATGTTATCCGGTCAGTTTCTCGCCAACACAGCACAATGATTTGAAATATATTAAACAATGTGTGGGGCTGAGGTAGAAGAGTTACATGGTCAGGCTACAAAAATAGCTTGGTCACCGGTGCTACATGGTTCTCTGATGAGAAGCAAGAGCTCAGATAGCCAAAACCAGAAACTTAAGGCTCTTGCACTCCAAATAAAAGTGAACTGCGGCATAAGGGCCACGTGTAAAATATTTCAGTATCAAAGGCAAAGGATGATATAAGCAGCCCTATTTTGTGTTTGATTCAAGGAATTGTATTTAGAAAACATCTCTGGTCTTATGGGGCTCGTGTTTATGAGGTTTTATTGTATGTTCCTACCTTGTGCCATTATCTATCATAGTGATAACGTTCCTCCATCCATTAGCACTCCATGTTACCATGTCCTCCATACCACCAAGGAAATAATTCTGCAGCCTGTTAGCAAGGAAGGGGCTCTGGTTAGATAACCTTGGGTACAGCTAGAGGGGAAAGACAAAATGAAGATAAGGACACATTATATAACATTCTTCCCATCATGTCAGCGACACCAATGTGATACATTATCATGTGATTGATATATGTGGTATGAGTTAATGCATTATAGATGTTAACTTAAATATGCTAAGGCAACTCATGGACACTATATTTTAAAGGTTTCCTCTACTTACTGGGTAATTATGTATGACAGATATATGAATGCTGTCTATGAAAAACATTATATCAGCAGTCATGTAGGGTTTAGTAGAGCTGTTACAGTAGTACAAAGTTAGCAAACCGTCAAAATGGTTTAGCCTGCAGTAGGGTCATAAATTATAGAGAGCTGTAACGATCATTTGAAGTGACAGGGGAGCAGTCGAGACGTCTTTTGAGGCATGCATCCTTTTCTCAAAATGTCACAACATGGATCAGCTAATGAGCTTTATTACTTAAAGTAATGATGAAAATTAAATATTGGAACATCAGTACTAGATAAATCGTCCCGCACCAAGTCTACACAGAAAAAAATAATGTTCAAAATCTTAGTCAGATGTTAGTCAAAAAGGCTAACTTTCTAACAATACCTAGTCAAAAGCACGTGCCTAAGTGTCCAAGTTTTTCTTAGTCAAATACGACTAACCATTAGTCAAAGTGCCCAACTTGCCTTGGCTTGCCTGATTTTGACTAAGATTCCTCAGTGGTTTTGACTAAGTATGCAATCTAATAATGGTGAGTGTAAGCTCTGTATAGGATCTACATCCCACAAATAATAATCTCATCATTTAGGAAGCATACATGTGAAATGCCTCACATCATTTTCATTAGAGCCCCGGAGTCAATTACTCTGGGTTTCCCACAAAGAAGCAGATACATCTGTGGATATTTTACTTATCTAGATTGCCACAGAAAAGGTGTAATTATCTGTCTACCTAGTTTATTTAACAAATCATTAAACTATTTGACATATTTTGCCAAGCTTGATGTTATATTGAATTGTGAAAGCCTCAAAATTATACAGCGCCTGAAAATCCCCATCATTTTGACATCCATCGAATAGTTTATGGTACACAACCAACAGAAAAATCCTGTTTCAAACCACACTGCCACCTGGTGTGTAAAGGCAATACTATGCCAATATAGCTTAGTCAAATTCACTAAGAGATCTTAGTCAAAGTGACTAAGTGACAGTGACTAAGATAAGTTAGCTTGCCTGAAACTCCCAGCAGATACCTTATTCAAGATTGTGGTTGGAGAGAGAAACTGATATGGGTAGTCAATGTGACTATAATAAACTAGACATTGTTAGTCACACATTAGTCATATGTACTAACTAAGATTATTTGGGTGTTTTGACTAAGTTAAGTTAGACTGACTAACATGGATTTTTTTCTGTGTATGACTCCTAGTCTCTCCCCTGCACGTCCTAGGTACATCCATGTAGTACACTCAGTGACTGTGTCATTGTCCATGGGGTAATATCCATAATACTCCTTGTAGATCTCCACCATGTCATCAACAGGAACGTACCTTTATATGGATAAATACTACACTGGTATACATCACATAGCTGATTGAGTCCAGTGGCAGATTTAGAGGGGGGCGTGGGCGCCCGCTCCTTTTGGACCGCGCCCCCTCCCTTTCCAAATCCTGAATCCGCCACTGCTGAGTCTTACAACCTAATAGGAGTTGTGTGATTGATTAATTTAGAAGCCCTTGCAATCGCTAGGATTGAATTCATGTATCAGCAGAAAAAAAATGAGCGTGGATATAATGCAACACTGCCATGTTGGTAGGGCCTACTGATGATCAGGATCTAAATCATAAGGAAAGTAGGCCTAATGTAGTATAGAAACGAAAGAAATACACACCAGTTATCCATGATGTCAATTTGATAAACATCTGACTCCACTACATTTATAACATCACTGCCTGCAAATAACATAATATCTTGGTGTTAAAATGTGTAGAGAAGAAGGTAGAAGTTTCCAAGTAATTAGGAATCTGCAGAAACAAGAACATAGTTCCAAGCAATTTTTGGATACGATTTTGAAATGTATGTCTCTGTACAGGGTGACGTTTGGAAGTGGATACTTTGCATGGGGTGTCGAATTCCGGGCATTGACAAAAGTATTCCACTTTTTTAGCGGATGTTTCCCATGTTAACATTGCATAAAACAGATTTATCTCAAACTTTAGTGCACATAAAATCTTTTCTCTGGAGGTGTCTCAATTCATCACTCACTAGTGCTACATTAATCATATTATGAATCAAGATGATGCAGTAAGACATCATGATGCAGTTAAAAGAATGGTAGAATGTACCTACACTTCCCATCACACGGAGAAATCCTTGGTCAATTCCCAAACTGTGCCAATTTATATCAGAAACTGCGTGACCCATGATGCCAAACAGAAAAACCACCAATTTCTCTGTTTCCTGTAAAGTTTAAACACAGACTAAATTCATACATGTCATTTATCATAAAACGTCTACAGTCCACATGAACTGGTTGGTTTTACTTTCCTTACATTGTATTTCTTTTTATTTAATATGTCTGGAATAAAACTAGCGGATTAAGAAATGAAAGACCTATTCGTTCTGTACAACAGTTATATTGAATGACAAGGAGTTTTAGGGAAAGCTGCACCAGTATATTATATGCAATGCATAAGAGTCTAAATTCATTGCCACAGTGGTATAAGAAAACAAAAAAGAAAACACTGGCATCTGTCCATGGTTGGGGATACTTCTGCCGGATGTAGTTAACTGTTACATTGATATATGGAGTCCAATGAGTGTCTTCAGAAACCTGGTGGAACTTGCCTCTAGAAAAGTAGAGGAAAATCATATAAACTGGTTTGAAAATTATGTGAATCTTACAAGCTGAAAGATGTAACTTAGATTCATCTCAAATCTATATAGTACATTACAGAGAACCTTTGTGTTACTATTGCTTAGCATTATAGGTCTATCCCTATACAGTCAGCCCTCACTTCCTCGACCCTTTAATTCCTCAGATCCCTCACTACCTCAGACAAAAATTTTGCACATTTCTCTATGTGTTCTATTATATTTGGACTTGAATTCTCGAATATTTTGCTTCCTCAGATATTTTTCCTTGCATTTTCCAAATTCGAGGAAGCAAGGGCTGACTGTACATGCCTTAATATCATATTAGATTTCAGTTACATGCATCTCAAATCTAAAGTGCATTACAGAGATTATGATTATAGATTTATCCTTAGGCCTACCATTATAACATAGACTGTTGAAGAAGGTATCTGGGAATAGAAGTCCAGGTTGGAATGCATCAGGATGTTTTAATAACAACTGAAAGCAAAACAAAGCGATTTGGCCAGGCTACTTTAAACAAGACGGCGCATTTCAGGTTGTTCTACAAGGTGAAATGGTTAAACCCTACCCAGCTAGCACTGCTCGTGTAATCTACGTCATATTTACGTGAAAACCGATTGTTTTTACGTAAAAAAAAAAGTCATCATTTGGATGAGTTGTGCTAGCAGGGCTAACATTGACCCTCTAAGAACCACATAAAGTATTCATGCAATATGATGATTTGTAATCATGTTGCCTGATTAGAGCCATTACAAATAGACAGGTATAGGGAAGGGATGTAAAACTACATTTTCACAGAGTGGATGTTATCTTAAGAAGACACGATTCCTTATCATAAAGAGAAAATTGACGAAATTATCATACTGCCATTACCTGTCTGTAGTTGACCCCATTGGATTCTACTTCAAAGTAGTGTGTGGCACGCTGACCTGCAATTCACGGTAGTGAGGAAAAGTGCCTAGATACCATAAAGACGACTATAGACCTGTAAGTAATATCCCTAGTGCTATGATATCATTCCGTGCACCACAATAATCTATTAACTGAATTGATTGAAAATGATCTTAGGGATGATCCCAACAAAATATCACTATGACTAACATATTAAATTAATGTTGTAATTACATGTAGATGGGTTATTGCCTACAAATCTATGTTAATGTGTGTTACAATACCACAGGACAGCACATCCTGTGATAGGAGCCCCAGCAGCAGGACGCCTACAAATGGTAGCATGGATCCTCTCTGAGCATCCATCATGTCCCAACAGTAACATCAGCCTTGGAGAAATGGCACTCAATAATCTTAGATAGTCTATGTGATATCTGTTAAAGCCAATCAGGTGTTTCTTGATTTACTATCAGGATTAGTTATGGTTAGACCTATTGTGCTCGCTTAGGCTATGTGGATAGAACCAGATGGTTGAGATAATGGCAGGTGACGATAAACTTATTTTAGACTACCATATTGAGTGTATTGCTAATCAGATCTCAATAATAAATGCTTTCACTCTGATAACACTCCACCATAGGCCCACATCCGAAGTCAAACTTTATCAGTTTAATTTTTTTTTATTTAGTTAGGGCCTATTTAGATGATTGGTCTAGGTTTACATCAGCCATTGCCTGTAGGCCTATAGACCTTCGCTTATTTACTGTAAATTCTGCGAAAGTCCTAGTATCATTCTCTCTCTCTCTCTCTCTCTCTCTCTCTCTGTCTCTCTCTCTCTCTCTCTCTCTCTCTTGCCGCCATGGTCTTTGTTTTTTTTGTTTTTTTTGTATGAATCTCATAACCACGTTTATTGTCATGATTTTCCGTTACATATTATCGCGACCGACCTGCGTGTAGGGGGGAACTGTGAGGGGTGTACCTAAATTTGCCTTGGCTTAAAATTAACAATCATTGAATCTTAGTATCAATATATACATACATAATTGATTGGAGCTATAGGATATTTGTCAAATGCAGTCAACCTTTCGCTGCAACTGCAGAGTGTCAACAAGGTGGATGGATATTTATAATGAGATGAGATATAAATAAATAAAAAGGTTTGGATGAGGGCAGGGGGGAGATTGGTTGATAACCAGAGCTCAGCAGGGGTAGCTTAAAAGCCAGGGCCTTTTTTCGGGAGTCAGGGAAATCAATTTATAAATGGGTGAGTGGGAAGGGGATGCTGCACTGAAAAGATAAGGCTTAAAAAGGTACTCTGTAGTGATGACTTTTTGTCATCTTATTGATGAGCCAGAGGGGGAGTACCTGGTGATCTTTGAACTAATTATATGTGATCACCATGGGTGATCATATGTGATGACCTGTCTGAAGAGATCAGAGGGGAGCATATAAATGATTGTTTGTCATTAATGAGTATCTTTTTGATTATCATTTCCAACAATTGCATAATTACCCCCTTCCCTCCCCACAACCAAGCATTTATTGTGGGCATTTACTGCTAACTTATAAATGCCCTAAAGGGACATATTAGATGTGTATAACAAATGTCAGCTTGTACCCATGGTTGTAACTATAGTTTCAGTTACAAAAGAGCTGTCCATCTTTAAACATGCTTGTACCTTTGATAATGTTGCCTAAATTTCTTTTCATATCATCTGACATTCAAGTGTGGTGATATTCTTCACATCTTCTACGTTATAAACACCCATTATCAAGTGGATTAGTGATAATAATCAATATATTCAACATAGTACATATTGTATTTTCCATTATTGTATACTAGGGCCCCCTGGTGGCAGAAAGTGATGAACCAAGGTGATCAACATGATCACCTTGGGTCATCACATTGATGACCCAAGAGTAGTATAATAGATGGTCTTTTCTGAATATTATCCAGAAAAGACCATCATATTTGGATTATCCAGAGAAGACCTCCTATTTTTAGATTATTTATAAAAGAGGTCGTTTATAGATATATTTAATTTATCTATAAAAGAGGTCGTTTATAGATATATTTAATTTATCTATAAAAGAGGTCGTTTATAGATATATTTAATTTATCTATAAAAGAGGTCGTTTATAGATATATTTAATTTATCTATAAAAGAGGTCGTTTATAGATATATTTAAATTATCTATAAAAGAGGTCGTTTATAGATATATTTAATTTATCTATAAAAGAGGTCGTTTATAGATATATTTAGAATCCAGAAAAGACCTGTATTTTTGAGAAAATGTAGATTGCAAGTGAAACGAGAAGTCATAATATTTTTATTTTTTCTTTATTGTTCTTTTTGAGACATATCATATAGTCAGACAATCCAACAGATAATCCAATTTATTTCTTTATCGTTTATGAATAGAGAGGCGGAGAATGAGTTACAATAACAATGAATAACATAATTGGAATCTTCATGAATAATGTGATTCATTGAACCAATACCATAGTAAATTTTCGTCACCTAGTTCTTTGTTAGAATCAACTTTAAGAAATCCTCTAAAGACATTAATTCATTTTCGGAGGGGTCGATTTCATGAGAACCTTTTTCATCGGTTGGTTCTTCTTCCGCCGAATAAAATTCTTGTTCTTCAGACGACGTTTCATCAGCTAAATGAGATTGTTCTATATCTGATTCTTCAGACGAGTCACTTTCTCCAGAATCACTTTCTTCATAGTCGTTTTTTTCTTTCAATGAAGCAGATATCTTTTTGCCTGATCCAAAACCTTGATCATTTCTTTCGGTTTTATCAGGTGTATATACTTCTTCTAGCTCAGGGATGAGAATTTTTTCTAATATTATTTGAGCTATTTGATCTCCATGTTTTATTTCGAAGACCTCATTTCCAAAATTAAACAGCAAAACACCAATTTTTCCCCTGTAGTCTTCATCTATTACCCCTGCTCCTACATCGATGAAACGATTAAGAGCAAGTCCTGATTTTGGTGCTATGCGACCATAGCATCCTGCAGGTATGCAAAGTATTATATCAGTTTGTACCAATTTTTTTTCTTTAGCAGGAATAATATAATCATAAGCACTATATAAATCAAACCCTGCAGATTTTTTTGTGGATCTGGTTGGCTTCAATGCTTTTGTTGATGCTTTAACATAATGCATAATAGGTTGGAGAATAGGTGAGGCAGGCAGTAAAGCAGATTTTTTACATGTTGTTACTAACAGTGTATTTGGTTTGTCTTTTACAAGAGTAATATAGAAAGAATCTTGACAACGCGCCATTTTGCTGAACATTATTTCAGTTGTTTTGTTGTTTAATATAACGCTATTCACAGAGATGTTTTCTTTGTTTTAGTTCATTTAAGACGATCTTTGCTGTAATATTTAAGATTTTCATTGTAAATTTCTTCATATATTTTGCTGTAAGCTAATTGAGAGATTTTTTCACCTTTTTCAGTGTTTTCAAGCTTAGAACGTTCTTCTAATTTTATAGGATAAATTTTTTGTAAAACAAGTCGTGCAACAGCATCACCACTTTTTATTTTTAGGTCTTCTTCTCCGAAGTTAAATAAAACAATGGTAATATACCCTCTGTAATCTTCGTCTATTATTTTTTGGTTGATTAACACAAAGTTATGTTTTCTTGATTTGCATAGAGGTAAAATTATACCATAATAACCTTTAGGGATAGCAAGTTTAACTTCTGTTGTAATTGTACATGCTGTATTTTTAGGAACAGTATGGTCATATGAACTGTACATTTGAATCCCTATGTTATTTTCCTCTTCAGTAGGAGAGAAGGAACCTGCTATTTTACTGTATTTTAGAACAGACATTTTCGTTCAGTTTTATATGACATGATGTGATGCCTATTGTTATGATTCTCAAGTAAGTAAATAACCAAACAAACAAAATGAAATAATTTTTTATATGATTTTATTTTGATTGTCACATGTGTAAAGACAGTTTTTCATTTTCAGTTTGTTCCTGTTCTTTTATCGAATTCAAGGAATATCATGTTTAGCACATCATTTCTTTTCATGTCGTGTACTGCTTTCATCAGTTGATGAGTAGCACTGTACTTAGATCTTTGCCACATTTTTAAGACATTAAAGGTTAATTGAGCTATGTCTTGTTCGGGCTGGGACGATATTGTTCTTCTTTCGTCAGACGTGATATGTAGATATGTAGCTATGTCCTTCCAGTCTCTTGACATTTTTTCACTCAATAAGCTGAAATACATTTGCACGGAGGTCGATTCCACGTCATACTCTTCTAGTTTTTTTTCTTTGAAGAAATTTTCAGTGAATTCCACCAAGTCTATTCTGTGGTTTTCCTTTAAACTTGTCATCAGTTCTTCTGTTCGTAAGTAGTAAGGAACTTCTCTCCACCATTTATTCAGCATCTCTATGCCCATAGCAGTTGGAGTTTTCGTCTTGTTCATGCTTTCAAGTTTAGCATGAGGGATGTCAAGATATACTCCTAAGGTCATCCATTGACGTGCTAACGATACAGAGATTTTTTGAAGAAAGATATCTGAATATCCTAAATCATCTTGAAAGTAATAAGTAGGTAAAGGCATTTTTTACCTTCAAAGGATTAGAGTGACAATCAAAAGTAGGAAAAGAAATAAATCAAAAATACATATACCAATGATTTAAATAACACATGTACTTCCTCAACATATGTACTTATGAAGAACTTTAGATGCTCGTAACATGAGGATTATATCTTATCTCAAGGAAGTAAAATTAAGTTCAAGACTGTTACAAAACAGGTATATCGGGTAAATTTATATTAAGCATAAATAGACATAGAAGAAAAGAAAACAGGATAAAAAATTATAGCAGTTATTAATCCATGTATGAAATAGTATATAACGCTTATGAATCCATATGTAGCACAAAAGAAAAGAAACAATAACAAAAAAATTTTATATATTTTAAGACTACCTATATTTTTCATTTTAATCATTTTTTTTATTTAGATAAGTTGCAAGACAAAATATCTTTCCACGAAGACAGATATTCTTTCACTTTTTCTTATCTTCTTCAGTATATCTTTCTAAGTATATTGGATTTATGTTCAAAAAATTGGTGATAGAAAGATCTCCGTCTAAAATACCATGAACATTTATTTCTTCTGGCTTCAGATCTCGTTCTGCATGACAAGCTAACATGTCTATCACACTTTCAATTAAAGCATATTTTCTCATATTTCCTTCTCTGTAATATTGAGGATGATGATCATTGTTTTCATAGTGATGAAATAAAGCATTTTCCCAAGTTGTTTTTTCTTGAGAATTTTTTGGTCCATTTTTAGTATGGAACTTAAAGGTGTAACCTATGGCTTCTTTCATTGAAAACTTAGATAAGTCATGCACCATTATTCGTTCTGTTAAACACATTTTATCTTTTTTGTCAAATACGTTTTCTAAAAGGTAAAAAGTGAAACATATCATTTGTCTATGCCTTAAAACCTGTTCGAAATGTTGCAAGAGAAGTTTCAAGAAAGAATTGTTGCAAGTTATTTTTTCTTTTTTAGATTTTATGTATTTAATGGCTATATCGTCTTCCCAGTTTGTGTGTTTCAACAGTTTTTTTATTTTAAAAGTGTACTTTCCCATATCAGCGTAGTGTTCTGCTCATGAAGCCAGACAAAAGTTTCTCTTGTTTTTCTGTGATTCGTTGCACAAGAATATTATTTTTGTTTCCTAAAGATTTTATTATTTCTTGATTCTTTTTTCTCTCTGCTCTAAGAATGCGAAATTGGTTTTGTTGCCTTTTTCTTGTTTCTTCAAGGGTTTCTATCTTATGTATGCAATCAGGACACACCCCGTCTTCTAGCGAAGGCTTCCAATCAGAATAACTGTTCATGTTACTTTGACGCAGATCAGTGTTCACATAAAGTCTGTTTGTTCACTTATCTCATCTATGTTTTTATTTCTTAATCACTTTCATGTTTTTTTTCTGAATTTAAATGAAAAGCTTCGTTTGGCTTATTCCTATAAGTCTCCATTAAAACATCAGAAGGCATAGAATCTGGCACATCACAAGTTTCACCGTCTGCTACAATTTTACTGCCTTCTTCTGAGTCATCACCGTCGGCTACTGTACGACCATACGGATAAGAACCTCTCCTGATGTTATATATTCTCTCTGCTTTAGCTAAGTTGTATGCCTTCCTGTGAGCCATTAAATTCATATTTTCATTTCGTGCTTCTCTTAATTGTAAAGTAAGATGGAGATTATTTTTTTCTTCCTCTTTTATGATATTAATGTGTTCACGTCTTTCTTCTTCTAACAGAGATATATAAGTGCCTTGATGTAAGCATATTTTTTCAAGTATTTCATTGCGCTTTACTTCAAAAATCATATTGTTCCCTTTTGTATCCATGATTAAGACTTGAGAAATAATCTTAATTTATATATTTTTTTTAGGTCTCACACGAGAAAGATGTTCATTCTTATAATTATTTGAGTATCTCAGGATCTTTTGTTTCTTCAGTGAATACATTTGAGTCGGGCAAATGTTCTTGATTTGCAATAGTAGTTAGTAATTGATTATTTTTTTCGTACATTATGTTATCAATATCTCGGTTTTCATTTATTTGAGTAGATTTTAAGTCATGGTTAGAAACAGAAGATCCTATGACAGGATATGTCCATGTTTTTCTGTGATTTACATTAGTTACAAAACAAGACAGGAAAGTTTGAGTTTTTTCATTGTTATGATAAATATTTCCGCTTTCTGTACAAGACAAAAATATTTCATCTCCTTTCTGTAAAGAAGGGGAGATAGATTGTTTACGCGTTTCTAAGATAATGACTACGATGCTTAAAATAAGAGTAAAAACTATTCCTCCTGCTCCTACTTTCCCGTTTGAAATCAAATTATTTATTTTGCTTAAACTTTTCATGCTTCCTTCTTTTGTTTTATGTTCGCTCATTTTTTTAAAAAAAATATCTTTTTATGATGATCAGTTCCAATAAATCGGCAAATAATTTCCAAGACAAGATGAAAAAGAAATAATACATAAATCTTTTTTTCTTTTTTGTGTTGTTCTTAGAAAATTATTTTTTGTAGAACAAATTTGTTTGTTACAAAACAAGGATTTCTTTTTGCTTCGATTATTTTGTTTTTTCTTTAAAAAGTATTGTTTTACTTTACTGTCATTCCAATCAGGATCTGAAGTGAAGCTAGATATAACTTGTTGCATTGTCTTATTCTCAGCTCGTTTTTCTAAAAAGAACAAGCAATATAAACCACAAGTCATAGAAAAAAGTCCTTGAATAGAATGAGAGGAATATTTATATTTTTTTGGCAAAGCTTTCAGAAAACTCTTTCGCATAGGACTGAAGCCATATGAATCGAAATATTCAGCTAGTTTACGTGGTTTTTCATAATAAAAAGCTACCCAATGTTCTCCGGGTAAGTTACTGTTGTCGGTGTTGACTACATAACCTGTAGGAAATGATTTCACTGCAGGTATAGTGTCAGCTGAATAAACACCATAATTTCCTCCTTTTTTTCTTTTAATTTTCTGCAAGAAAAAATTTATTTCCGCTCCATTCATTTTTAGGAATTATGCTGTTTCAGATTTTGCTCTTAATATATTGCTAGAATCTAATCTCAGGAGTTCATGATGTTCTAAATATACGATAGCTGCTACTCCATGGGTTAATTCTTCTTCTAGTTTTATGACAAATCCTAAAGAACCATTTTCTGAATATTCGAATGTGCCTGACGTTATTCCGTTTTTAGATATGTCAAAACAGTAAAGACAATGTCCTTTTTTGAATTCGTCGAAAGAAATATCTATCGTATCGTCTCTGAAAATTGAACCTGTAGACCGTATAAGAGCTAGGTAGGCCATATTGTATAAATCATTAGGGTAATCTAATTCATAGTGATAAAAAGGAGTTCCACCGTCGTTCACTTTCAGTTCTATTTCCTTAGCTTTGAAGTGCTCAAATTGAAACGGATTACGATTATGACTTCCTGTAAAGGCATCTAAATGAACTAACCCTATGATGACTCTTTTTGGAAGAGGAGTGTTGTTCACTATATGAGAGGCTTGCAAAATAGATTTCTGAGGACCAAAAGTGACGTATTTCATGTCTATTTTGTTCACAGGATAATCCCAATACGGAGTAACCATTCTAGCATCCATTATTTTTTTATGGAATTTTTCAGACACTCTTATTCTTTTTATGAATAAATGTATGCCCTGTATGTCTATTATGTATTTTTGTGTTCCTAATTTAGACATCAAACAAAAGTCTTCGTCTGCTCTATCAAATTCTATAGTAAGAGGCAGATCTCCAGGTAACACTTTGACCTGAGCAAAAAGGTCATTATGAATTCGTCCTATGACTTCAAATAATTTCCCGTTTTTAGTTTTGTTATAACGTGCTTTCACTCCAGAATTATGATCGTCGCTGTTAACATTTGTTACTTCGTTGAAATCTTTATCGTCTTTGTAATACATAGCCAAAGCTCCCAAGTGTTTAGCAGTGGTTGGATCATAACTTAAAATATATTCCAGAATAGATCTATACCCGTGCAAATCATTGCTGTCTGATATTCGTATTCCTGCTATAGAAAGTTTCACATTTTTAAACATAGTAGAAGCAAAATAATTCACTGGAAAAACTTTAGCTTTATCGTTTATTGTCCCATCGTTAGCTGGAGCATCTGGATTTTGTTTGTCAGCTTTTAATATTTTGCCAGACACTCGAATAAAACTGTCGTGCAAAGAAATGAAATCTGTATGTTTAGATTTTAAAGTGAATTGAACTGTAGTGCTGTTAGGAGAAGCAGTGGGCTCAACTTTTTCATAATAAGTTTTAACTCTACTTATATCTGTTGGAGGAACATGAGTAAAATCAAATTCCGAGGCTACACAAAAACAAGGATCTTCGTCTAACAATGACATTTTTTTAAGGTGATGAACAAACTTCAAAAATATTTGTTTGTTTTTCTCTTCTTTTCAGTAATCTCAGGTTATTTTATGTTAACCAAAGATATCTTTTTTGAAATTTCTTCTAAATCTATTTCTTTTTTTATTTGTGATCGTTTTATTAACTTTTCTTTTCTTGGTTACATGTGAAATAACTTCTTTGCCTAAATCAGATAAAGTTTCTTGAGCTTCTCTTTTTAAAGCTCGTTTAAAGTTTTCACCTTTCATGACATTTTTTGCTACTTTAATTCCTCCTGTTAAGGCTCTTTTTCCTATTCCTTTTGCGGCTGATGCCACAACAGGTTTCACCAAAGGAATAACTGTCTTAAACAATCCTTTTAAAATACCACCTAGCCCATAACCTTTTTGATTTCTGCTTCCTATGAAGGGGGTTAAAGAATAGTATCCTTTTCCATACTGTACATCATAAGGATAAGATCGCTTAGTTAAAAAATGTTTATAATATATATCTTCAGGTGAATCGTTAGAATACATTTTGATGTATTTTTATTTATTTTTTTTGATTTATCTCAAAACAATTTATCTCTACCAGTCAGATGCCCATTCCTTAGAAGAATATCTTGGGTTTTTTTTGGTTCTTCTTCCAGATCGAGTAGAATAAGGTGACGGCTTTCCTGACAAATTTTTGTTTGTTTTAATTTTCCCGAAGACGTCTTCTTGTGGGCTTGGGTAAGATATTTTTACGTCTCTTTCTTTGCTGGGTTGCTTTTCTTCGAAAGGGAGAGGAGGGATATTTTTTATTGGAGTTTTCACTATGCCTCCCCTGGCTTCTCCTATTTTGTCTTCTTCATTTTCAGAAAGATAGTCGGTGTCGTTATTTTTATCTTCAGTGTCTTCTGTAGTTGTTTTTTTCAGAAGGGGCTTTTCTTTTTCTTGAAGAAGAGTTTCATCCAAATTGCCGTCTTCAGAAAATTCATCGTCTGTAGCATCTGTAGAATAATTGCTTTCATTTCTTTGTTTGTCTTCCATGTTTTGATCTTCTAAAGGATATTTTTTTATGATATAAGGACGATTGTTTTTTTTAGTTATTTTTGGCTTATTTAAAAACCACGATTTAGGAATATGATTAGATATATTAACCCAAAGTTCTTCTGTTCCTATAGGTTCTGTTTTTATGCTTGCATTTGAAAAGAATTTCATGATGCTTATCACATTAGAATTTCTGATTAGTTTACCTCTGATGATAATTTCACCATGTTCATTCCATAGATAGTTCAGTTCTATCATTTTTTTGAGAATTTCTTTTATGTAAGGAATTTGTGCTTGTCTTATGTTGGATAAGATCTCAAGTATTGATATACCTGGTATTATTTCTTGTTTTTTTTCTGTAGGAGCAGAATACATGAAAGCCGAGTCTTTAGCTATATTTTGATTTGTGCTTAATATCTTATACGGTTTCACGTTATACATTCTTTGCGCTAATAATTCTTGTTGCCTTTCGAGAGCAGGATTTTTTTCTTGGTCAGTGTTTTTTTCATTAGCATGATTTTTTGCTGAAGATAATTTTTTGTAAGTTGCTAAAGGTATAACGATACTTTTTTTGAAGCTAGCCATAATATTAATTTTTTGCACCTGCCAATCCTCCTATTAAGGACACTGCTAAAGGGAGGAGAAGAGAGAGAAATCCACCTTTTTGTTTTAAAACTGCTTTCCTTTTTTTGTTATTCACACGTCTATTAATAAGATATCTTAAAGTGTTCTTGTATTTTTTTAACTTTGAATAAGACACTGAATTTAATTTAATGTTTCCTGTAAGAACATTAAAAATGCACTGACATATAGAATCTAAATCTTCTTTATCTGCATATTCTATTAACAAATCTCTTTTTCTTTTGTTTTTTGTGTTTCCTAACATTGTCAAAAAAGCTAATCTTTTGACTGATCTGATGTTTGCTGCTTTCTTCTTGATTTTTCTTTTTGGTTGTTTGCAGCTAGTTCTTTTTTTTCTTTTTGCTACAATTGATTTCTTTTTTATTGTTTTTTTGCCTTTTCTTTTAGAAACAGGCATTTTTTTCTTTAACGGTGGCATTCTTTCACACAAAAACTTTTATTTTTTTCATATATTTTATTCAATCTCATGAACTTTATGTTGGTTCATACATGTATAGTTGTTTCTGTTTTATGTTTTGTTAGGTATATACACCTCTTGTCCTATGTCAAATATGTTGCTCCTAAATCTGTATTCTTGAGGAGTTTTTTGATGACCATCTATTAAAAGATAGGAATGTGGTTTCCTAGTTGCTTCATTAAAAATATTAACGAAAGTTTTATAATTTTTAGGCAACAGTTTTCTCCCTAATGTTAGAGGGACAGTTTGATCTAAAGGTGAATTAAAAATAACTAAATACGTCGCATTTCTATTAACAGTTTGCCTTTCTTTTCCTTCAGAATAATAATTTTGTGAAATATATATAACATTTAACGATTCATGATGACATGTTTGAGTGAAAAGTTTTCCTATTTCAGGATTATTTCCGCATTCTTTCATTAAATCATCTAAAATAACAAGTCCATTAAGGTCAGGTTTTATATATTTATCAAAAGAAGAAGGAATACCGTTCAAAAATGTTATGCTTTTCCCCTCCATAAAGTCTTTTTTAGCAGGAGGGGTTTGACCATAACACCATATGACATAGTCTATTTTTTTTTCTATTATTCGCTCATTATTTTTTAATAGATCATACACAAAAGTAGTTTTTCCACTGTTGCTTGGTCCTGCTATGATCATAGAAAATGGAATTCTAATACATGCATTGAAAACAGGGAATTCTATGTCTTCCATTTTTTATTTTCCTTTTATTTTGTTTAATTCTTCTTTATAAAAACTACCACTCAATATTTCATTATTTTTGTCTGTTAACACATAAGTAGCAGGCCATGTTCTAAGAACATATGCTATTTGAAAAATTTCTTCTTTCCAATGAGAAGAATACCCTCTTCTGAAAGCAATCTTATATTTACTTATTCATACTTTATCTCCTACTTTAAAAGGCAGTTTAATTCTTTTGCTGTACAAATATTTTCCGTATTGCTTTAACCATATTTTTTTTTCGTTTGATTTGGTTACTTCAGAAGGACTTATTCCTAATGTTCTATGTTTACTATGATTATAACTTTTAACTAAATCCTGTAGAACGTCTATATATCTCAGACTCTTTTTGAAAGAAAGATATTTATATATTTTGTCTTGTATGGTACGATTGAATCTTTCTACTATAGCACATTTAGTGTCTTGAGAAGTACTGAAAAATTTTATTTCATTTTCTTTTAAAAAATTTTGAAAAACACCTTTAAATTCGCTTCCTTCATCTAATTGTATTAAGTTGGGCTTAACATTGCTTTTTAACAAAATTTTTTTGAAGCCGTCTAGAGTGACATATGCAGTTTTGTTCACTAAAGGTTCAACATAAGCATAACGTGAAAAACAATCTATACAGGCTAATAAATATTTTATTCCATTGTTTTGATCTTTAAGGTTAAAAATACTTATTAAATCAATTTGCCATTGATCGTTTATGCCTTTCACTATTGTTTTTCTTCGAAGAAATTTATATATTATTTTCTTATGTGAAGTATAAGTTCTAGTGTTACGGAGAAAATTTAGCACGTCCTTTCTCGTTATATTTTCATCTAATTTTTTAGCTGCTTCATATAATTTTTTCACAGAAGAAAAAGATGAAGGATGAGAAGGAGTGAAATAAATTTTTTTCAAAATATTTTCTTTGTCCATGTTTGAAAAATATTTGCTTATGAACATGAAAATAGAACCATCTCAGAGTAGTAGGTGATATAATTTTTGATGAATGAACGACATCTTTTGCAACAGCATTCAGACAAAACATTTTTCACAACATTTTTAAATAAATGAATGACACAACTTTTTTCGTGCACGCGAAACAAAATGGAAATCCGATACGCGTCCATTCCAAGAAAAAAAAGGTAGAGACATATTTTATCCCCTTATGAGTTGAGCAAGAGCACAAATTTCTCTTTCGAGATGTACTTTTTGCTGACACATAGGTTTTAAAATATATGTACCATAAAAAACTTGGCATTAGCGCAAGTTCCTCCATTGAGGTGTACTTTCTGCCAATGCATAAATTCACAGAACGGGGCATATTAGCACAGATTTTAACCCATTTTTACGCGTGAAAAAAGTCATTAAATGCAATGCAAGTTTCCGGATTTCCGTGAAAAAATGAAACAAAAAAATCTTTTTGCCTTATAAAAGAAATATTATTCTATAGCATAGATATTAGTGTATATAGGAATAAACCCATCAGGTATTCTAGTTTGGTTTGTGTTAGTTCCTATAGTTTTTTGTGCATGTTTTCTTACGTTTCCGGTTTTCTTCAACACAGTTTTACCTTTAGTGGAACAAATAGTTTTCTGTTTTTTTCCTTTCTTGACTTCTTTTTCTTCTTTCTCACTTTCTTCATCTTCTGTCATGCTAGTCCCTGCTTTTCTTTTATTTCTTTTTTTGCTTCGATTTTCATTTTCGTCTTCAGGCAAAGGAGAGGCTGTCAGGTTGTCTTTTCCTTCTGATTCTTCGGAGCTAGAGTTTTCTGTGTCGCTGATTTTTTCGTCGATAATTAGCTTCAATTTATTTTGAGCAGACTTAGCTTTGTTCCTCATTTTTTCTTTGAGATATTGTGTATGGCATGAATTACATCTCAAATGATTTTCGTCAGCAGAAAAATAATGGAGAGAATGAAAAGGTTTATGACACCTTATGCATTCTTGAACCATGCTTTTTTGACATTTTTCACAATATTTTTTATCTTGAACTATTCTCCCTTTTCTTCCACAATATTCACACTTAACAGGCATTTTATGTATATTTTTATCTAATTCAAAACAAAGATACTTTGACCGTAGATATCTTGTAATCTTTTTTGCTGTAGCTCTTATCTCACTAAGGTTTTCAATCGCTGTCACTGTCACTAGAGGCTATGTTATCGTCGCTGCTGCTGTCGCTATGAGACTTTGATTTTTCTTTCTTTTTCTTAGTGTTCTTAGTCTTTCCAGGCTTTTCTTCTTCACTCATTTTTTTAATTTTATCTATTTTTTTATCTATTTTATTCCTTAGTTCAAAGAGTAAATCATATTCTTCTTTAAGGAGAGAAATACTTTTGTCTTTTACCATATCATGAAAATGTAAGTATATTTTTCCTTTGAATTTATTTATGTCTATTCTTTTCCTTTTGCCAAAAGCTAAAGTAGGATATTTAGATGATTTACTCATTTTGTTTGTTTGCAGATAGTTTGCTATTGTATTTTTGTCTTTATCTCACAAACTTTTCTTCTTTTTGAATGAATATCTTCAAAAGGAATTTCTTTCATTTTTCTTTTTAAAGGGGGAATCTTATAATGACCATATGCGTAAGATTTAATTCCTCCTCTTCTCAAATATCTTTTATCTTCAAAAGGAGAAAGAGATATCTTTCTTTGAGACATAGTGTACACTTTGTGTTTTATGCTTCTTATGTTATCGAATTCTGCTTCTTTTATTCTATTTTGGACTAAAGTAAGCTTAAAGTCATTGTGCCTTATAGTTTCTATGCTACTTTTTTTGACTCCCTTTATTTTTTTCTCTTCTTCCCCCTTCTCAAACAAAATTGAATACATTTTTGGCCTGAGAGCAATAAATTCTTTTATTTTTTTCCCCCCTGCTTCATCTTTAAATTTACCTAAGACCTTTTTGTTCGTTTCATCATACAAAAAATGATCTTTAGGTAAATTAGAAAAATCAAAAAAATTATTTAGATCTTTTATTTTTTTAAGATAATTTGTATCTTTTATGTAATACACTAAAGAATCTGTGTCTGTATATAACAGTTGAATATGTACGTCTTTGAATTTAGGCAACATGATATTATAATGGAAATTAAACATCCATAGTTTAGATAACTCTAAAACAGAAAACCCAATGTAGATCGGTTTGTCTAGTAAAAGTTTTTCTTTGCTGCTTTGTATTCCTACAAAGTCCTTTTGAAATATATGAAGAGATTTAAAAGTAGGTTTTTTTATAAGATTTTCACTTTCTTTAGGGTCTGAAGTTAATTTCATGTTAGTTCTTTTCTTGACATTTTCCATTGTTTTACCAAATGCTGCATTATTTAATAACTTAAAGAATTCTTTTTCGAAAGCAGAGGTAGCCAAAGTTCGTTCTCTGTTATTGAACAAAATGTAAGATTTCATCCAATCTTTCTGATGAAAGCTTAAAACACGATGAATTTTATTTATCTTTAAACCTAATGCAAGGTATAATTTTAAATTACGATAATGCACTACATAATTTTTTTTGTCTTTTAAATTGCATATAAGCTTTTTTCCTCCTTTTTTATAGGACGTTTCAGTTTTTTTCAATATTTCTTTTGCATACGGAGATAATTCTTGTTCTTCTATTTCTATTTTTTGTGGAGCTAGAGGAAAATCGTTGTGCATGTCATGAAGACAGTCAGGGTAAGTTAAACTTACCTCCAGTATGTATCCTGTTTCATTATGATCTGAAATGCTTTCTATGTTCAGTTTTTGAATTTGATTTTTGGTTAGCCATTTGAAATTTGAGTGAGGCAAAAAATCTGCTAAACATTTGCCGTAAAGGTTATTGCAGTCTATGTAAAAGATGATTTCGTCGGAAAAATTAGCTTTCGCATACCTATGAGAAACATTAGTAATGCCACCCCTTATACCGCCTTCTATAAAATTATATATTTCGATGTCAGAAAGCAACTCTAGTTCAACTTTTGTATGTTTCAACATAGCTTGATAACTCAAACTAGGCGCCGTTAGAAAATGAGCAGGGTCTAAACCGTAATAACTTAAGGCCTTTTCTCTAAAAGATTCAAAAACATCACATAAAAGCAAAACGTCTATTTTCAAGTAGGCTTTCAAATAATCTTTTATGTTTCTACATTTTAATGCTTTAAACATATGAATAGCATGACAATAATCGTCCTCAGTTATATTTTTTTTGGTTAAAGTAGAATAAAATTTGTCTATAGGCGGCAATTTTTTTTCTTTCAAAACAGACCAAGAATCAATGTAATCATAGCACATGACACCTTTTCTTATCATATAAGGAATCATTTTTTTGTTTGAAGTATGTTTTTTTGTTTGAACGAAATCTTTTAAACCTTTCTCTTGCAAAAGTTCAGCTAATTTTGAAAGGGACGTAGGTAAAAATTGGAAGGAATCTATAATTCTAAAATTTTCGAAACTTAAAGTAAGAAATTTTTCAGATGATTTAGCAATCACAGATATGGTGCTCTGGTTTATATATTTATATAATTTTTGGATGAGAAAATGAGTGTCATAATTCATGCTGTTGTGAATTATAATTGGTATCTTTAAATTGTCCATCCTAAGACTAGTGTAAGTAAGATTACATCTATTGCAAGCATAATTTAAATCTCTTCCTTTTCCTTCTTGTCCTATGTGAGCATGATCTAAAACTTTTCTTATACCTTTTTCGGTGAAAGATATCCCGCATATGTAACAATTTTTTTGCTTCACTATATGTGAAATATCGTGAGAAGACAAAGACAAAGGTTTTCTCTTATGATCTAAAATATATGAAATTTCAGCTCTTTTTTTATATAAGTAAGAAACAAATTTTTCTATAACATTTTTTCCTACGTATATAACAGGATCTTGACTGTATTTTTCATATTTCGAAATTAATATAGCTCCAAAGGCATTTAATTTGTGTTCTTTGGAGCAACACGATTTCCCTTTGTATATTTTGCTTATAGTGCGATTATAACATTCAAAATCTGCATATATCACAAAAGGACTTTTAACTTTAAATTTATGGTCAACGAATTTCAAGAAAGTCCCTTTCGATGGAGTAGAATAACCCTGACCACTGTAGTTTTGCAATTGTTGTTAACGTGCATTTCATATTTTTTTTTTGAGCAAAATGATATCAAACATTTGTAACAAAAGTACCTAGTTTTTTTCCAAAAGAATGGTCTGATAAATTTATGTAAATTTCTGATAAGATAATAGTGATCATTAAATAACAATAAATCAATATGTCTTCCTTCAGTAAGGGGAGAAGAAAGGACTGAAATATACATAGGGAAAGGCTGAAATTCTTTTTTTTCAGATACTAAAAGGCCAAAGACATTTACAGTAAGATTATTTTTCTTTTCGAACTTTGGAATTTCACTCAATTTCACAGGAAAAGAAAGAAAAGAAAGGTTTAATTTTTCTAAAAAAATATCGTACGACTTAGCCAAGTTTGCATTGTGAGGAATTTTATGTAATCCTGCTAAAACAGAGTATACGAAGCATTTTTTGCCGCTTCCTTTTATATTAAGAACTGATTTTTTTCTTTGAATAATGCTTTCTTTCCCTTTTTTCTCACCTCCAAAAGGATTATATTTAAAAACAGAGAGGCGTAACACTTTTATTTCTCTTAAAAACCATCCTGACCCCATGTGCAAAAAAGCATCGAAAAAACCTAATATCACAGAAAAGGAATTTCTTATTAATTCTTCTACGTTATGAGAATCAAAGTTTACTTGAACAGGACTTTGGAACCATGGTTGAATTTCAAAATATTCATTGTTTTCTAGATTATATTTTCCTAACACTGTGCATAACGATAATTGAAATTTAACCCCCCCTTCTTTTTTTTTTTTCTTCAAAATTAATTTTTTAATTTTTTTGGTCTGATTAAGTAAAAATAAATCAGGATCATATTTGTGAAGAGCAGGAGTTAAATCATATTCTACGATTAAATTTCTGAAAGCTTTACTTTTTTTCATTTCTTATAGGTCTAAAATGAAGAACTAAAAAAACTGTTCCATATTCAAATTGAACCAACTTTCCCACATCGTCACATATAGTTATTTCGATTTCTTGTATTTCACTTTTTTTTACCTTTTTATAGTACGGAGAGACAAAAACTTCCTTTATATCGTCTCCGAATTTTTCACTGCAACGAATAGTTCTCAATAAAGGAATTTGAAGATCGCCTACAATTTCATTTGCAACTATATCAGTATAAATATAAATATTAGAAGAAACGTGATGCAAATTAGGAACACCTCCCGCATGAAAATATTTATAATGTTTGTATCTTAAAGTAGTGCTCATTAAAATCTGAAAATCTAATAAACTATTCAATGGAAGCCCTGAAAAAGTTATAACGTCACTGTTTTCGATCTCAGCTTCGTTGTCTATTTCTTCAGATATATCCAATCTCAGCACATTACTTAAATATTTAGACATAACAACTTTGTCTCCTCTCCCTACCTTTAAAATGGGTTTTAAATTTTGCAGCTCAGTTTTCACATATGGTTCTCTACTTTTTCGAAAAAATTCATCGTCAGGGTATGCGTCTATTTTTTTCAAGGCTGCATTTATGCTTTTTATTAAACTATCTAAAGAAGTATAATTTCCATATGGAATTTTTTGCACGACATATCTTTTTTTTATTTCTATTTCATCTAATGAAGTTATTTTATTCACGTCTTGCTTCAATCTGAAATCTTTTCTTTCTACTACCAAAGTCCTATTTCTTTCTGGAATTTCTGGGAAATTATACCAGGAAACTGGTATGTTTACTTCTACTAATCCCACTTCCCATTCTCCTTGTAAAATTAAAATAGAAGGTAATTTAACCCAAAATTTGCTTGTTTTGTTTTCTCGAGAGGGATGAATAGTATTAGAAGGTAAATTAATGTAAAAAGGAGAAGAAACATTCATTTTAAAAATATATCTTATTTTTAAACAATAAAATCTTTTCTTTGATAACTTTGAAAGTATTTCTTATCTCAGGGAAAAAAACCACTGGTGGCTCATATGAACAGGATATTTTCTGTTAACTGAAGACCTCTAGTGAGCATTCCTAAAATTATCTTAAACTATACCATATTTAGCACTCTATAGACCTGTAGAGGCTAGGACTGACATTACTTTACTAGATCAGCGAAGACCTCTAGTGAGAGTCACTAAAACTATGTGCATGGTTTTACACTGAAGACTTCTGGTGGCTGATATAAATTATGTGCATGGTTTTACACTGAAGACCTCTGGTGGCTGATATAAATTATGTGCATGGTTTTACACTGAAGACCTCTGATGGCTTATAGAAGGCATTTTCTACTTACTGAAGATCTCTAGTGAGCATTCCTAAAACTATCTTAAACTATACCATATTTAGCACTCTATAGACCTCTAGAGGCTAGGACTGACATTACTTTACTAGATCAGCGGAGACTTCTAGTGTGAGTCACTAAAACTATGTGCATGGTTTTACACTGAAGACCTCTGGTGGCTGATATAAATTATGTGCATGGTTTTACACTGAAGACCTCTGGTGGCTTATAGAAGGCATTTTCTGCTTACTGAAGACCTCTAGTGAGCATTCCTAAAACTATCTTAAACTATACCATATTTAGCACTCTATAGACCTCTAGAGGCTAGGACTGACATTACTTTACTAAATCAGCGGAGACCTCTAGTGTGAGTCACTAAAACTATGTGCATGGTTTTACACTGAAGACCTCTGGTGACTAATATAAACAAGGCATTTTCTGCTTACTGAAGACCTCTAGTGAGCATTTCTAAAACTATCTTAAACTATACGATACTTAGCACACTGAAGACCTCTAGAGGCTATGACTAATATTTCTTTACTAGATTAGCGAAAAGCTACTTTTGTGAGTTTGTTGCGAATCGTTCCCATACAAGCATTGTTACAATTAATTTTACCACAAATTGTATGTATGTAACAGGAATTAATTATGTGAAAATGAAACAAATTTAATTTTTAGCTCTCAGTGAACAGTTGACTCAACAGCAATTTTTAATGAACTCACAAAAGCAAATCTTTAGCTTTACCTTTAAAGCATTAATCGCAATGCTTTTCCTGCAAAGAATTCCCTGTAGTCTGCGTCAGAAAAGTTCATCTGATTTCGCTGCCTCCTTCATTTACTTTGTTACCTTATTCGTTGTCATATAACTTTGCTGCCTTATTGGTTAACTTCGTTGCCTTATTCGTTATACTGTATTACCTTAAGTTATTGTAGTTTTGTTTCTTTATTCTCAGAGACTTTTTGTAAGCTACTGCTGTATATGTTATAAAATATTTCATTTTTAAAATGTAACATAATACAAAAATATTTGTTTCAAACTTTTTATTTCTTATCAAATAAACAAACTTTTGGTTTTTTTTTTTGATTTAACAAGGAAGTGTCAGATGATTTTCTCATTAACCATAACAAACATTCATGACCAACCCGTGGTTTTTCATGTACCCATTCAATGGAACAGTAAGGACATTTTATTGTTTCAGTCCTATGATACAAATTTGATGTTTGAATAAAATCATCAAAACATTTTTGATGTACTGGCTTATTGCAACAAATCATATAAGCAATGTTTCTAGTTTTGGTAGAAATAATCATTTCAGTGTTGCATAATTTACATAGCATGTATTCTAATGACATTTTATGCAATCTTTGTCTTGTTTTATTTCTCAATTTTTTTGTTATTTCTGATAAAACATATTCACTAGGATCTAAAGTGTCATCATGTTTTCTTTTTTTAGGTTTCATTAACGTTTCTACATGATAAATATATGGGATTTCGAGTAAGTCACAAGCAAAATTCATCATAGTAAAATAAAAATGTTGATAAGGCATTAATATGCAACACATTTTAAGGACTCGCGGTAAAAGCATAATATTTGATAAAACTAAATTGCCTATTTCATCCTGCAAATAAAAAGACAGGAAATAATCAGCGAAATATACAAGCGCCTCTACTTTGATTTTTTTTAACCGTGGCAAAGAATCAAAATAAGACAAAGCCAAAATAATTTGTTCAGCTTCCTTGACTGACATATAAGGCTGGGAAGGAAAACTGACATCTATTATATCCTTTTCGTTGTCTTTGAAATGTATTCTACCTTCAAAATAACTGATTCTATTTTTCAACAATTCATAGTTAATTTTCGTAATCATTTTTTTGATATGGTAATTCTGGAATATCAAGACAACAAAGCAATATCAAAACAACAAACAATAAGTCTTATGGCTTTTCCTTGATAAGACTAACACAAAATATATGAACAATCAAATAAAATCCCTGTTTTTGTACAGGAATAATAAAAAGGATTTTCCTTTTCTTGTAGGGATATTAGTCTATATATCTCAGAATAGTTAGTGGAGAATTCCAGCTCTCTAAGAAAAAAAAGATATTTGGTTTCGATAGTATTTTTTCATCATTAATTTAAATGTTTTCTTTTGCCACCTGATGAAGGTTTGAGCACCTAAAGGTTTGCCATTTACCCATTTCATACTGCAATTTGCACATTTAATTCCCTCTTTTCTTGGCTTAGTGTATGATTTAAGTCTGAAATTAGTGTAGCATTTATGATAACATGGACTGTCACAACATTCCGTACGATTAATATTTTTTTTCTTGTCTTTTCTGTTGGCGTCATGAAATTCTCCGCAACCTGCGCAAAGGTAACGTACAGGATAACAGTCTATATACATATCACGATAAGCATGTTTTATCTTTTTTGCTAATTTTTTTGTTTTGTAGCATTTAAACGAGCAATACAAATCTGTGCCATGAGTTTTACAATATACGTCTTTAAGAAGATCAAACAAAGGATATTTTTCACCGATCAAATCAGTACAAAAGTATAACAAAGAAATAGTGGTATCATGACAAACATTTCCTGTATATATACATACCTTTACAATCTTAGCTATTTCATTCAAGTGTTTTAAACTTCTTTCGTGTAAATATTTAAACAGAAAGTCACTTTGAAAGTAACAAGCAAAAAAAGCAATTGATTCTACGTCCTCTACAGCATCAAAACTAGCATATGATTCTTTCTTTGATTTTTCACATAAATTTACTATAAAAGAAAAACATTGAGCTACGGTAAGCAAAGAAAAAACAGGAATTTCTATATTAATTTTAGCTTTTTTATTTTTTTTCTTTTCCTGGAAACTAAAATAGGATTTAAAATAGGAAATTCTTGAACATAAAAGTTTTTTGTTCAAAGAAATATTTCCCTCCATATAAACCAAAGAAATTTTTGAGCAGAAATCTCACTTAAGGTTTTAGAAAAAATCTTAAACAAAACCTTTAAATTTATTCAGTCCCCCCATGTTCATAAATGATATGTCTAGTGAGCTGCTCTTCTGATTTAAAGGAGCGGAAACAGAAACGACAGACGTACTGAGGTCTCTTTCGAGTAGTCAGGAGGAAAGAGCCTGCAAAATGAGCAGGCGTATCGCACCCTCCGCAAGCCCGAGAGAGACTGGATCTATGTTTGGCCAGCTCGCTAGGAGGCTGAACAAGTCTTGCCAACGCAGACTGTTCAAAGAAATATTTCCCCAATTCTTGTGACCCAAACAACCTTACGAATTCTTCCAAAGGAGCTCTGTTGCTCACAAGCGAACCATAGGTGGGTCTTACCACTCCAGTTGGAGCTGTGCTTGCAGGAACGCCTGCGGTATCAGGAGGACCTCTAGGAACGTTTGACGTCTGAAGTCCTGCGTCAATAGGAGGACCTCTAGGAACGCCCAACGTTTGAAGTCCTGCGTTATAAGACGCTCCTCCGACTGTATGAGAAGTCACCTGCTCTTTGGGAAGTGTCTGACTAGGAAGTTGGAAGCCAGCCCTTGTGCCTCTGTGGCTCTGTGAGAAGGTGCCGAAAGCTGATGGTTGGGGGAAGACGGCAAGAGAAGGAACAGAAACTTGTGGGAAACTTTGAGCAGGGTAGATGGAAGGAGCTTGCTGTGGAGACAAGCTCAGGGAGACTGGAGCAGAAACGTTTGGAGGAGGGAAGGCGTGAACAGATGCTTGAACTGGTGCCAAATGGTTTGGAGGAGGGAAGGCGGGAACAGATGCTTGCACTGGTAAGGAAGAGGAGGAGAAATCAAAAGATGATGCTGTTTCTCTCAATTTTCTCAGGGGGGAAGCAGGGTGATTGTTTTTCCTACTTTCATCTCCCTGGCTCTGGGGAAAAGGAGTAGAGGGACGGTCACTAAGAGGAGCAGGAGGGAGAGGATTTTGGAGTATGTCAGCAACCTCTTCGTCACTTTCTGGCTCAGATTTGATGTCAGGACAAGTACAATAAAAAGAAGAAGCTTCAGGGTGAGAAACAGATTTTCCAGGCAACGGTGCTAGGATAGCAGCTGTCAGAGCAGGAAATCTAGCAGAGGCAGTGGCTTGGAAAGGTGCAGGGGAAGGACCTGACAGAGAAGCAACAGGAACAGGAATAGAGGAGGCTTCAGAAAGAGGAAAAATGGAGGCTTTAGATGAAGTGGCTTCAGAGGAGGCTTTAGGAACGGAAGCTTTGGTTTCAGTAGCAGAACGAAGCTGCTTAGGAGAAGCAAAAGTGGAGGTCTTTCTCTTAGCAGAGGAAGGACAAGCAGAAGTAGAGGTCTTAGCCTTAGTAGAGGAGGTCTTACTCTTAGCAGCGGAAGTGGAGCCCTTAGACTCTGTAGAGGAAGGAAGCTGTTTAGAGGAAGGAGAAGAAGAGGGGGGTAGGGACAGTGAAGTTCCCTTGCTCTGAAAGAATTTGACGTGTTCTTCCTCGAAGGAAGATACGCCAGAATTTATTCTGAAAAGAGAAGCTGCAGCTTCAGCATCAGAAATAGATGGAGAGGAAGACGAGAGGTTTTGCGATTTGCTCTTTTGCAAGGCAGGCAATGAAGCTTCACTAGCAGAACGTTTAAGCGTCTGCGAAGAGGAGGTATTTTGCGAGCTGACAGACTGTGGAATAGAAACAGAAAGTGAAGCAGAAGAAGAAACGACAGACGTGGTTTGAATAGAAGCAAGTTGAGGAGGAGATGAGAGAACTGTGTCAGAAGAAGTGGAACCTGCAGAGGTAGAAGGTGCAGGTTCCACTGTAACAGGACGATGAGGTTGAATCTTAAATAATTTTGTTGGCAAGGGATGGGTAGCTTTCGGCATCTAGAGAAAAAATATATATATATATATATATATATATAAACATATTATAAACAGTGGCATATATAAACAATTAGACTAACATATATCATTAATCATGCGAAATTTTAATTTTCTTTGGTTTAGGTATTTTTGGACCTCTTTTGTCTTTTGTGCTTTTCAGAACTGCATAAGAACAGTGCTGTGGACATCTCGCACACTTCTCTAAATTTTCAGGTAATATATTCGACGATAAGACTACAAGATGTTTTTGAAGACGCTCTATAACTTGAAAACAATATTCCAAGTTTGCCTGGCTTAGTTCCAATTTGTCTTTGAACAATGTTGCTAAAGGAGGAAAATTTTTAAGATGCTGAATTTTATCTTCTATTTGAACTTTCTTTTTCTCTAATTCTTTTTTGATTTTTGGGGAACAAATACTTTTTTGATTTTTTTCACTTTCTTCTTCGCTATCAGACAATGCGAGATCATCTTTCAGAAACATATATTCTGGATCACTAATTATGGCACTGTCTTCTGACTGACTTCTTGATAATTTACTCTTAGAATATTTTTCTGCTTTTTTTTCTTCTTCGCTGTCACTCATTCGAATAGGAGAAGTGCCAGCTTTAGGTTTATAAGATAAATCATCATTTTTTTCTTTGCTTTCATCTTCACTACTATCTGAGAAATTTTCTTCTTTAAAAAGATTGCTAGGCATAGAAAGTAAATTATCAGATTTCCTTTTTTTATTCAAGCTACTTTCTTTTTCATTTTTAACTCTGCTCTGTGAAGGAGAATATTCTGTTATTTTTTTCAAATCTTCATTCAAAAATAAATTTACAACCTTTGATCTAAAATTATATAAAGGATGAAAATCAGTGCTTTGATTTTTTGAAGCAAAATAAATATTTATTTTCAAAATTTCGCAAACACATTCTACCAAAATACTATGAGAAGACAGCAAATCTAATAAAATTTTAGCTTTGTTTTGAGTCATGCAATATCCATAATATGTGCTGTAAGCTTCGTCCTTTTTCATATAAAACATAAGAGAAGACCAAGCTTCATCTTTTAATATAGCAATAACTTTATCCCTTGGAATTTTTTTTCCTTTTTGCTGTTTGCTGATCAGTTGAGTAACGTAAAACAAACAGTGTGTGTCTTCTTGTTTCACTTTACTCCAGTATTCATGATTTTCTTTTTTGTCTTGACACAATATAGTAAACAAAACCAGAAGAAAATGTGAAATTATCTTAATTTCTTTCATTTTGATGAAGATTGATTTTTCTCTTGATTTATTTCAAGCAATGCCTCCTTAATTTCAAAGCACAATTCGAAAAAAATTGATGTGTCTTTTACTATACAATTTCCTTTAAAATTATGACCTAAAGTAAAAGTAAGATATTTATTAGATACCCTAAAAGAAGAAAAATAATTCAATTTTTTGGTGACAGCTATTTTATGATCATACAAAAGCCAAGAAGATTCAAAAGAATTTGACTCTCTAATTTTGTAGATATATTTTTCAGGCAATCTAGAAAAAAGCTTTAAGAAAAGCTCATATAGCTTTGTTCCCTGATTATTTAAATTTATTTCTATACTTAATTGCACATTCAATAAATTAACTTTTATTTTCTGGTAATCTATCTCAGAATATTTTGAATAAAAATGCAAACAATATTTAACAACGAATTTATCTATTTTGTTTAATAAATAAGAAAAATTATTTTTCAAAAATATATAGCAAAATCCATTTCTTGTAAATTTCAAAGAAAAGTTTTTTCTTACAACATGTATAGATCCCCTGTACTTAGAAATACTTTTCTTTGGAGACCTAAAACTTTCTATATCTATTTTAGCACTAGGATTTGTAGTAACTATAAGAACAATATTATTTACTATGTATTGAATAGACATATAACTGCATAACAAATTAAAAGGCTACAACCTTGCTTGATAAATCAGCAAACTACGAAAGTCTCGTAAACTTTTGCAGCAGGAACTATCAACTGCCTTTGGAACTTTGACAGCTTCAAACTATAACGAAAAAAAATCATATAAATTATTTCCTAGAAATATTTTCAAGCTCAAATATTTGTATTTTTCGTCACTGGGGTATAACATACAGCTTACACAGTTATCAATTAAAGTATTCCTTAAAATAAATAAAATAGTCACTTATGATGTCTCAAAAAAATAAAATCATGCAAATAAACATTTCACAGCCGTTCTTGACTTTAATACTCATAATTTCAATTACTGCTGTCAATGTCTTCACAGAAATAATTCTCTAAAGATTTACAACGATCAATTTTTGCATGGAACATCAAGCTGCTAGAAAAAGTCATAAATTCCCTCACCAGGAGGCAGCACTGCACTGCGTTGTTTGAGTTGTCTGCTGCTATAATCTGCTCTCTGTTGCCAGCAGAATACGGGTATGGTTTCCTGCTCTGGAATAAATAAAGTTTTAAATTACACCCTCACAAAAAAATAAATTATGCAAATAAAAGATTTTTCAGCCATCCTTATCCCTGTAATTTTAATTTCTACTATCAATTACTCTACTGAAAAGATTCTCTAAAAAATTATAGTTATCAGTTTTCATGTGGAACATCAAGTCTCCATATCAATTCTAAGAAAAGTTTATATCATTATCTATTTTTAAATATTGTTTGTGTCGCCTTATCTATTTCAAAAAACTTTTTCATGTTTCATGTTATTAAGCCTAAAATAACCTGTGTAGCCATATCGATTTCAGTAGTCTACACTAAACTATTCAACAATAAGCTGTTTATCACTTACCAGGAGGCTATGATGTGCAACAATGTATACTCGAGTAAGGCAGACAGTCAAAGTAGCTGCTGACGTATAGTACGCAGCTAGTGCAGCAATGTTTCTTAAAGTGTACCTAAAAAAATAAATTTTTAAGTTATAAAATCATATAAACAAAGGATCTCACTTCTGTTTTATATCCTATACACCGTAATTTTAATCACAGTCTTTAATGTCCACACAGAAATACTTCTCTTCAAAGTTACAGTAACCAACGTCCTATCAGCTCCTTACTATAATATTATCAAAAAACACTAAACAGCAGTAAAAGGATGTAACGTAGCTACTAACTAAATTTTTCAATCATGCATTAACAAGGCTAAAAAGCATAATCATTTATCACCCTTTAAGAAAATTTATACTATAGAGGGTATGGATAGGAGGTCTTCCATATTACATGTCACATGTCATTTAAATTCTTATGTCCATGTCACCTCTAAAAACCTTACATGTCCCATGTCGAATTTAAAAAGGATCTATGTCATGTTACTAATTCTTTACCTCATGTAACTAAAGCTCATGTCACATGTTGATTTTAAGGAATAATCATGTCATCATGTCGAATTTAGTAGTCCACACCCATACTATACTATAGCCTACCTTCATAAGATCCGCAGAATTTACTTCTCAGTTTTATCTCCAGAGGGCAGCTCTGTGTTATGCTATCCTAGTCACAAGCACAGTCCCTGCCTTGTACGTTGTTTCAGATTTCTGCTGCTCTGGAAACAGGGATATACGTTTAACCCTGAAACAAAAAAATGAAATCAGTTTCAAAACAATGTTTATTGCAGCAGAGAAAGCTAACAGTGTTGCTTTGCTGTAGCAGATGCAGCGCAGGAAATATCGCCAGTGTTACAGACTCTAAGTCATAAAAGAAAAAACACTTCAACGTCGAACGCCGACAGCAGGATTCGTACCCGCAACCTAGAGATATGTGAGCGAACGCGCTACCACTGCGCCATCCTGTCAGGCTTAGGACCGCGACTGTTTAGATATATTTATCTCCCTGGATTCTTTCTATGATGCTAAACAACAGAAATTCTATTTCTATACCTCGGTATCTAAAGTGTATGAGTCATAGGTTTATCTTCAGGCAAGCAAACTTTATCTGCAGGTCAAACATCTTCCTTTCCTCTATTGTTTTGTTTCTTTATCTCAAAGAGGGATATAATGTCTAAAAAGAGGGATTCAGCTGCAGCTATCTAACTAGGACGTTTATACTTTGCTTAATATCAGCATTCAACATGAAAACTCTGTGGCTCCTAGTTGGGTTTCTGCAAGTCTGTTATATGCAGACAGTGCAACACAATTGTCAATGTGCCTTCACAAGATCTACTTTGATATGTCATCAACATATTGAATGCATTCAAGCTATAACAGCTTCTCATCTTTCTTTTGTCACATCTTTCATAAAAATCCAGGACATAGAAGGGAACAATACGGACGTTATTTCATACCATGAAAATGTTTTCCCTTTCCTAGAGAAACTCACGACAAACCATGGAATATATTATTGCGATGCTGGTTTATGCAGGTAAGAAAAAGCTACACCAATTTGTTTCTATTTCAACTTAACCCATTAAGAACTGGCTGAAAGAGCCTTTTGGTAGGCTAGAGACCTAAATTTTGAGCAGAATATTTACCAGGGGTGAGACCTTGCTAACCAGCATACAGTCCTCATAACTTTGATCTTATTTTTGACATGATTCTATCGTCTGTTTCACTCTAGACTCCTCAAATTTGAATTCCTCTTCCCTGAAATAGGTCTAAAAAATCATCAGACCAATAATAGCAGGTCAATTAAATCTATCTCACAATTCCAAACATGGCTACCGTATCAATATAGTAATGCCAATTATACTCAACATCAGGCCCTGCATAGTGTTGAGAATACTCAACATCAGGCCCTGCATGGATGTTAAGGATTCTCAACTTCAGGCCTCATTAGGTTAAGTTAAACAAATAGATTTTGTCGCATATCCCTTGTCTTCATATGAAACAACTATATTCCCACTATAGAGAGCCTACTTTGAACTAAATCTTTCTTTTGTCTTTTGATTCCAGATTGAAATACACTAAGCCAACAACTGCACGTCCTTCTTCTCCTGCTATACACTCTACGTCTAAACCAGGCTTAAATACGGCTATATCTACCACTACACGTCCTGCTACTACAGCTACTCATTCTATGCCTAAGCCGAGCTCAAACACTGCAACATCAACCTCTACACATCTTTCTTCTATTGCTACGCCTAAATCAAGCCTTCCTACATCAAATTATCCTTCAATGGCTACAAAACCTTACTCTACTTTCGGCCCTACTTCTTTTCCAAGGTAAGTTTAAAGGCTGATGTAAAAAAACCATACTATTACCATGTTCAGACCTCTGACACCAAAGGACATAAACCTTTCTTAAATCAGCAGGTAACATAGAGCTCAAAAACAAAAACCAAGAAAATACAATATAATATCTGGTTCAAACAATTCCCAAACTTAACGTAAAGTTTCACTTTCAAAAATATCATGTAATAAAATACTATAACTTAAGAATATTTTTCATTTCTTTATTTTCAGATCAACGTTAGCTACTGAGACCAACCTGAAGCCTAAGAACCAAAAAATCCTATCTGTGGAGCACGTAACCCATCCTCCTCTCCTCTATGACATTAGCCCAGAGGCTTTGTCCGCAGCCTTCACAGAGCATGATATGGATTCATCCACTGCTAATTCTACCAGATCTTCTACTTCTAAACCTCTCCTGCCGTCCTTCCTCACTCAAACTAGCTCTACTTCAAGAACAACGTCTATGATTTCTCATCCTGCTCTTACTTTTCCCACTAAGGAAATTCAGCAAGCAAAAGAAAAAATCAGCTTCTCTAAAGATAACAAGTAAGCATAAAATTATTGTTATCTATTTCTAATAAAACAATGAAAATATTCAATCTGTATTTCATTTATAAAATATACATAAATCAGCTTAATTTTATGCTAGTGTAATTACCTGAAAATTATATTTCCCTTAACTTCATATCTAACACTGCATGAACCTTCAGATTTAAGCAATGTAAAGTTGATAAAATCTGGGTGTAAAGTTGCTTAAATGTGCTTGATAGCCTTCTTTAAGCATCTTTTATCCACTTAAAGCAAGTTAAAGCATTTCCCGCTTAAAGCTGATAAAAAGTGCATAAAAACGATCATTTAACAGATTTAAGCAACTTTACATCCAGATTTGATCAACTTTAAACAATTATACACTGCTTAAATCTAAAGGTTCATACAATGTGATCAAATAATTGTTAAATTTTCATACAATTTCAGGAAAATACTTACCTCTGAAAAAGGTAGCAGGAAGGAAACCGTGTTTAACTCTCCCACTACCTTGGCATGGGAATCTTCTTTGAGAAGGAAACCAAATTCGCCTCCAACGTCAGGGACCAAAAGGAAAACTGTATCTGTCTCTCCAGACTCCTTACACGGAGGATCACCAAGCACCAAATCTATCGCGCCTTCAAGAACACTAACTTATATCACCCCTCAGACGATATGGGAGGGGCCAAACTCTACCTCTGTGAGCCCCTCTTCTCCCCCTGCGTCACTTAACCCCTCAAGGGGAAAATGGATGACTATTACAGGCATTGTAATAGGTAGTGCATTAACACCTTTGGTGATATGTGTATCAATAATCAAAGCACTGTTAATTAAAAAACGTAAAAGGTCCGTAATATACAGACCTAATCAATCTACTCCTAGCACAGCTAGAGATGAAGTGGAAATGCAGCCACTCAGATCTTTTCAGGCTTAAGTATTTTCTTTTAAGCTACAGGCTTGAAAACGATAAAACACCATGAGATTAACATGTAACTATGCTAGTTGTCTACATATCATTATCTAGTTGAGACGCAATAGTCCATATATGGAAGTTTACTAAGACGTAGTTACTTCCATGTATGGACCTTAGTTAAGACGTAGTTACTTCCATATATGGATCTTAGTTAAGACGCAATTTCTTCCATATATAAATCTTCGCATAAAACATAACTACTTCTTTTTATACATCTTAGTTAAGACGCAGTTTCTTCCATATATAAATCTTCGCATAAAACATAGTTACTTCCATTTATACATCTTAGTTAAGACGCAGTAACTTCCATATATAAATCTTCGCATAAAAGGTAGTTGCTTCCATGTATAAATCTTCTGTTATAGATCTTTAAAGGTGACTACATTAATGCATAATGCTCTTGAGTTATAAAAATGCAGGAAATATATCCATAACGATTAATTTATCACCGTAACAGCTCTGCATTATAGTAACATTATTGTCTGTGAAACAAGCATAACAGTCAAATAAAACAAAAATGTTAACGGCTCTTTACAACAGCAGCATGATAGTCAAAGGGATAAAGCATAAAAACAAAAAAACTGAGGCTCTTAAAGAGTTAACTCTGCGCTATTTCCCTTTTTACAGATGTACCCCATATATATACATATATCTTTATTCAAGACGTAGTTCCCTGCTCTGCTTTTACTTGATACACAAGCAAGGTTTAAAAAAGCTAATGGGGTAAACCTTAGAAAGGATAGACAATAGGCACTGACCAAAAAAACCACGCAGCTTTTAATGAAGACAGATTAACGTAGACTAAAACAATAATACATACATAAAAACTAAAGCTTTAAATTTTCACCTATCTTAACAATTAAGATTTACTGTAGTTTCAGTAAAGTGATGAAATTGCTCTTAAAAAGTATACATAGTACTTACAATGCTTCAAGAGCATATCCAAAAAATGTGATCTGGAATAAGAAAGGCGTGGTTCTGTTTCAAAGGTTAAGGAGCCTCATGTGCTCAAGCCTCTCCAGCACTTAATCAAAACATGTTATTTTAAAGTACAACGTAGTATTATATTAACTCAACAGCACTGCACTTGCTATGCTATAACTCGTAAAAAACCTACCACTCATGCTGTGCTTAACCCATTGAGGGCTAGCATCGACAACAGCAGATACCATGGTAGGTCTAGCGTCAACTATAGTGGATACCTTGGCAGGTCTATGGATGTCAATCCTAAAAAATTAATACGTATACTCATGAAATATTCTGCTAAACAGCGAAAAATCTCACCAGCGCAGTAAAGTGAGATTTATCTGTCTATGAAATAAAAAATCTTGGTAAAAAACAACACTCTATTGTCATGACTTTATCATTATATATCTATTCCTACTGTCTACCCTATTCCTGTGCGATAGACTGAAATAAAACTGGGCATTAACTTCTAAACACAAATGCGTAAAAAATATAAATTTCCACCTTTATTTACGACAAATAAAAAAGCAAATCAAAAAATAACTATGCAATACCTGATTCAAACATAGCTGCGCAGAAAGAAAAGGATTTCCCCCTTTTTACTGCAGATAAAAAGTTAGGTTAAAAACTAACTACGCAGTGCCTTATTCAACTTACTACGCAAAATACTACTTTTTACCACTAATAAAAAGCCAGATCAAAAACTAACTACGCAGTGCCTTATTCAACTAACTGCGCAAATCCTACTTTTTACCACTGATAAAAAGCCAGATCAAAAACTAACTACGCAGTGCCTTATTCAACTAACTGCGCAAAATCCTACTTTTTACCACTGATAAAAAGCTAGATCAAAAACTAACTACGCAGTGCCTTATTCAACTGACTGCGCAAAATCCTACTTTTTACCACTGATAAAAAGCTAGATCAAAAACTAACTACGCAGTGCCTTATTCAACTAACTGCGCAAATCCTACTTTTTACCACTAATAAAAAGCCAGATCAAAAACTAACTACGCAGTGCCTTATTCAACTAACTGCTCAAAATCCTACTTTTTACCACTGATAAAAAGCTAGATCAAAAACTAACTACGCAGTGCCTTATTCAACTAACTGCGCAAAATCCTACTTTTTACCACTAATAAAAAAGCCAGATCAAAAACTAACTACGCAGTGCCTTATTCAACTAACTGCGCAAAATCCTACTTTTTACCACTGATAAAAAGCTAGATCAAAAACTAACTACGCAGTGCCTTATTCAACTAACTGCGCAAAATCCTACTTTTAACCACTGATAAAAAGCCAGGTTAAAAACTAACTACGCAGTGCCTTATTCAACCTAACTGCACAATGGCAATTACTTTTCCTGTCTGTTTAACTATAGCTACAGGGATTGGATGAAACAGACCCCTCCCTATTTACATAGCTCCTCCCTATTTCATAAAAAATGCTTTTACCCTTTATATGCTCAAACTAAACAGGAAAATGGCAAAGAACCAGAAAAATGGAGAAGGCTTACTCAATGCAGGATATTTTATTTCTATTTGCTCGGATTTTGAGCATTAAACTACCAGCCTTTAATAAGGTAAGTGTTCCAACAGGATTTAAAAGAAGGAAACAAGATTCATATTCTTTGTGTGATTGCTTAGATGGGAAACAAAATAAATGTGGAAAGCTATCTATAAAAAGCTACTGGACAGGGCAAAACTATATCAAAATGTGCCCATACCACAATTCTGTCTGTCATTATTCACATGAAATGTACAAAGAAGCCAGCCATAAAAGTTACATTTTCAAACACCAGCCCTCAAAAAAGTCATTATACGTAGCAATAGAAAGTGCTTTGCGTATTTTTCAGGCTATCTTTTTATTCAATTGCAAAATAGACAAAGGGCACAGCTTCTATTTGGCTCAATTACTGAGTCAAATAATAAATGAAAATGAAATGTTGGCCTGCTTTAGATCAAAAGATATCGCAAAATTGGCAAAAAAAGGATTTACCAAGAAAGACTTCATATTTTTCTTGGCTCAAATGTTCATGAAGGGAACATATTTTTCTCACAAAAAAAAATATGTAGGGAAATCATACTACATAAGAGATTTAGATGTTACCATGCTGATTATAAAAAACATAGAACAAAAAGGGCTGACTCAAGCAATCAAGAATTTTTCCTTCTTTCAGATCATCAGAAACACGATAGAAAATGAAAGCCTTCTCCAACTTCATTTGAAATAACTACAAAAGCAATGTATTCACCTGTCTCTGCATATTAAGCATGTAGGTATATGTATAAATAAGGAAGCTGTATTTTTATGCTTGATCCAGATCTGGTTAAAAATCTGCTTCTCAAATAATTAGGCTTTATGTTATCACTTGATCCAGATCGGGTGAAAATAAAAGCTAAAAATAAGGCATTCAATATCTTCATTTTATTCAACGTAGGTTAGGTAAAATGAAATATACAATATATGCCATTCATATGTATCTATATATCTACTTAGCTCATAAAGAGATAGGAAACATTGTTTTTGTTCCAAAATTTTTAACTTTAGGCCTTTATTTTTTCAAAATTATGTCAGTCATGTAGATCTACCTTCACGTGGTGACTGATGGATGTATATTTATACATATTAAACATGTGTAAATATATAACGAAAGATCTACTTTTTTTAAAAATTGAGCAATATACTATACCTAACCTATAACAAAGAGCAGCTCAAATACTGTGTAAGCTTCTCACCATAACCATATCAACAGCTTGCCTTTTACAGCGAGCAGCTAAGACTCTATATAAGCTGCTCGCTGTAGTACAAACTCACTAACTGACTCACTAAGTGCTGTATAAGCTACAGCTTTTAAACCATTTTAAGTCTCTGCTGCAGCTTATAACACCTCAAGAAAGTCAAAGTGCGGCTTACATGCAGGGATTTACTTATATAAGATTTAGGAAGGAATAAGAAACTTTTTTTCAAACCCTGGGAAGGCTTCTAGCAAAGCTGTTAACTCAGGGTGCGGCTTATACGCGGGTGCGGCTTATACAGAGGATTTTATGGTAACTCACTAAAAGACTCGCTGATTTGTTTAAGGTAATTAAATACAAAGTTTTATAATAAAAACTAGTCTGTAATTACTCTGCCATAGGGAAGAACACAAAGACTTCATAATGCTACACATATAGTCTAAAACCCTAAATAAAAAAGTGTGCCGAGCTGCTCCTACTTATACATATATGTATACACGTTTACACACACATCCAGCAGCAGGTCTAAGGCTCAGTGACTCACTGACCCAGTCACCAGTCACCACGAAGCAACACATAAATGGGAACCGTTATGCCTAAGGCAACACAGCACTTCATTTTAGAGAGCATTGTGATAACACAAGTGAAAGGCTGGAAGACTGCCTGCCTGTCCCCCATCTGGAGGGATCTATAATAACTATAGCTGCATAGATAGTTTCTAAGCCACTGACTGTTTGCTTTCCCATCTGGCGGCATTTATAAGAACTATCAAAAGCACTAGGAGGAGTTAGTCTAAATATATCTCTATAAATAATGTACCAAAATTACTCCTATTCAAGTGTTAGCATTTATAAAAACAGCTCAAATTATCATTGCTTATAGGCTTTATTATAATCTACTCACTATGGCTTATAGTGAGCAGCTTAATCCCTTTTGCCTATAGCTTTATTATATAAGGCCATGGGAAGTTAGATCACAATTTACCGCTCAAGCCATTTTGAAAATTAATGAGGCTTTTTTATTATTCATTATATGGGTACCAGTGGCTGGAAATGTCTAGGTTGTATGTAACATCATGTTATTAATACTCCTTGCACTGTAAGCTTTAATTTGATACCAAATATGGCTCCCTTTGCTCATTCCTTACCATGTCCAAATAGATTTTTGAAAAATTCTGCAGTTTTTTTAGATAATAAATAATGAAAATTTCCCATGCGGCCCCTTCAAAAGCATACAAGCGGTGGACAGTAAACTGCAATGTGAGTTCCATTGGTCTAAGCTACTAGCTGTGGTTACTCTGAACACTTCACTTTAAAGCAAAGCATCGTGATGACGCTGGTACTGCACGTACTCCCATCTGGAGGGATCTAAAAGAACTATGTAGTTCGCACTCCCATCTGGAGAGGTCTAAAAGAACTATAACTACATAGATCTATAGGTCATGTGGAACTAATTCCATTTCCTCTATGTTTCTATAGCAAAACATATACATTAACTGATCTCTTTTATAAATAATATAAATATATCTATAAACGACCTCTTTTATAGATAAATTAAATATATCTATAAACGACCTCTTTTATAGATAAATTAAATATATCTATAAACGACCTCTTTTATAGATAAATTAAATATATCTATAAACGACCTCTTTTATAGATAAATTAAATATATCTATAAACGACCTCTTTTATAGATAAATTAAATATATCTATAAACGACCTCTTTTATAAATAATCTAAAAATAGGAGGTCTTCTCTGGATAATCCAAATATGATGGTCTTTTCTGGATAATATTCAGAAAAGACCATCTATTATACTACTCCCAAGGTCTCCTTCGGTCATCACTTTGATGACCCATGGTGATCAACATGATTACCTTGGGTCATCAACATGGAAAGAGGACCTTAAGTCATCTGTACTGATCACCTTCATAGAGATCCATCTTTTCAGTGTGGCCAACTTATAATCTATGATGTATAGTCTGATTACCAACAGGGTTTTATCTCAAACGCACCTATGCCTCAGCCCAGTAGGGTAGGGTGGGGTAAGACGCCCTTAATTTAC
This sequence comes from Acholoe squamosa, assembly GCA_949317995.1. Taxonomy (NCBI): domain Eukaryota; kingdom Metazoa; phylum Annelida; class Polychaeta; order Phyllodocida; family Polynoidae; genus Acholoe; species Acholoe squamosa. The sequence goes on from OX439038.1 coordinate 71,620,903, forward strand.
AAATGTGTCATTTATAAGAAATTCATGGCTGCTTCCAGAATACTTTTTTCATTAATCAAAGGATGGAATGATATTTTCTTCATTCGCAAAAGCTTGTCAGCTCTGCCCCATAGATTGTTACAGTAAATCATGTATGAAAAAAGGTGGAAGCTGGGGTAAAAGGCCCACAGCTGGGGTAAAAGGCCCACAACCTTTGGGATAAAAGGCCCACATGCACAATAAAGAGGATCATAATTGGGATAAAAGCTCCATTTACATTCTTGTCATTAAAAAAGAAGCTAAAGTTAATATTCATGAACTACTGCTGAGATTTGGACATTCTTAATCACCTAAAGTAGCATTTTTGATAATTCATATCGAAGTCCAAGGGGTGATAGGGTAGGATAAGCTAAAATACACTAACAGCACATAACTGAGCTAGTTCTAAGAGAATAATCCCTAATTAATGCATATTTTTCACACCAATCAAGAGATGGAACAATGTATCATACTTGTGAAATAGGTTGTCAGCCTAGCCTTATGGAATATTCCAATAGAATGCTTGACAAAAAGTGGGGCATTTTGCCCTGTAGGTGAAAGGCTGGGGTAAAAGGCCCAAAGCGATGAGGCAAAAGGCCCATGGATCTGATGATAAGATAAGGTTCATCTCAAAAGCCCATGTAGGTATTGGAACAAAGTGTAAGGTAAAAAAAAAAAAGTATCTTTATGACTTACCCTTCACCCTTTATCTAATAATACCTCACCTAATACTTTTAACCCATTTAACTTGCTACCCAAAAATCCATGCATATTTTATTTCTAATTATCTCAAATTGAGCATGCTGATCTTAACAGGGGGGTGGATAGAAAAGACCTCACCCCTTTTCAGCAAGTCTGCGTTTTGTTATAGGCTAGAACAAAGGGGAGGGGTGGCAAGAAAATTGACACGCCTCCAAGGGGAACCAACAAATTTTTAGCATCCATGCACACGTGAAAAGCCATTCAAAGACCCCCCCCCAACCCGCCCGGCCCCGCCCACTTTTCGACCTTTGGGGCCGGCCTCCCCCAGTCATCAGTGCCCGAGTGGAAGGCTTAAAAAGCTCATCATCATCCTCCCGCCAAACATGCCCTCGCTGACGGCAGTGGGGCCGTTGTTCAGCTTTCTGGGCATCCAGGATCCACAAGAAATAGTGTACCCAGGATACACAAGGGATTGACCAATCAGGAGTAAGCACCTGCTCAGCAGATGCATCTGCTACTTTCAAGATGGTGGATGTCTTGGCCACTCAGTTCAGCTTATTTTATCACAGATATCTGCTAGTTTATGATAGATGAAGTACAATTAAAAGCAGCAACATCATCTTTGAGCTTATATATATTCAAGAATGTAGTTGGAAAGTCAGAAAATTTTTACTATGATTTACTCTCTAAGCATACTGGACTTAGCTGTTTTGGGCACTGGGCTGTTTACCAACAAATGGACTGCTTCTGTATCCAGGATACACAAGGAATGCTTCTGTAGGCCTATCTAGGATCCACATTAGGGAGTGCTCATTTTTTAACAACAGGGGGGGGGGAGGGCTGGTGGGTTTTAAGGGGGGGGGCAGAATTTTTTCAACACCTATGATGGGGGGTCAAAATAATTTCACCTGTTTTCAGCGGAAAACCCCGCGCGTTATTATAGGCTAAAAGGGGACATTCGCGCGCGATTTTTGTTCCTTATGGGGGTCGAAAATTTTTTCGACACCCACGCATAAGGGACGGTAATCGCGCGCAAACGTCCCCTTTAGCGGGGTTTTCCACTGAAAACAGGTGAAATTATTTTGACCCCCCTCCATCAGAGGTGTTGAAAAAATTCTGACCCCCCTCAAACCCACCAGCCCCCCCCCATTGTTAAAAAAGTGATCACTCCCTTAGACCCCTGCAGGCCTAGGCCTACTCAGGATCCACAAGGACTCTCGGCGAAAATTTGTCCGTCCCCCCTCGGAGGGGTCTGAAATTTTTCTGCCCCCCCCTTGGAGGGCTCTGAAATTTTTTCTTCCCGCCTTTTATTCTTTAGTGGCACACAGGCTTTTTTGCTCAAAAGGGGCAACATTTTTTTTTGTCCCCCCCTAAGAGGGGTCTGAATTTTTTTATCCCCGCCTAAGAGGGGTCCCTTCTGTATCCAGGATCCACAATAGACTGCTTCTGTATCCAGGATCCACAATAGACTCCTTCTGTATCCAGGATTCACAATAGACTCCTTCTGTATCCAGGATCCACAAGGATCTCCCTTCTGTATCCAGGATCCACAATCGACTGCTTCTGTATCCAGGATCCACAATCGACTCCTTCTGTATCCAGGATCCACAATAGACTGCTTCTGTATCCAGGATACACAATAGACTGCTTCTGTATCCAGGATACACAATAGACTCCTTTTGTATCCAGGATCCACAATAGACTCCCAGAAGTTACATACGATCACAGCCTATAGAGACTACATGCCGGATGGCATTCGGTTACCTGTAGGTAACAGTAGCAGTGTGTTGAGCAGTGGTAGGACCACTACTGGAGAACTTCTGTAGGAACAGCCCTTATACAAGGGAAAAGCCAGCAAAACTCAGACCTGTCACGTGACGTGTGACGGACGAGTGGAAGGCCCCCTAGTGTAACGGATACGAACCCGGAAGCAGGTGCTGCCACCTACCATCCAGACTCCCCCATCACAGTAGTATCTAAGACGGTCTCCTATAAATCACACCTTTTGAATTCAAACTTTAAATTAAAATCTTTAATTCAAAAGGTGTGATTTATAGGAGACCGTCTTAGATACTACTCATCACACCCGGAGACCTGGGTCTGAGTGCCGTGTGGATCCTGGATACAGAAGCAGTCTATTGTGGATCCTGGATACAGAAGCAGTCTATTGTGGATCCTGGATACAGAAGCAGTCTATTGTGGATCCTGGATACAGAAGGAGTCTATATTGTGGATCCTGGATACAGAAGCAGTCTATTCTGGATCCTGGATACAGAAGCAGTCTATTCTGGATCCTGGATACAGAAGGAGTCTATTCTGGATCCTGGATACAGAAGGAGTCTATATTGTGGATCCTGGATACAGAAGGAGTCTATTGTGGATCCTGGATACAGAAGCAGTCTATTGTGGATCCTGGATACAGAAGCAGACCCTTGTGGATCCTCGATACAGACGCAGATCATTTTGGGCAGAAAAATTTCTTATCAGAACCACAAAAAAACTTTTTGCCCCCCTCCCCTGCCATGGAGAAGCTGAAAATCAAGAGCAGACACACACCCCCTCCAATTAATAGCAGGGCTGAAAGAATTGAGTCCACCCCACCTGTATTTTCTCAAAGGGGCAGCAAATTTTTCGACCCCCTCACCCCTCCCCCCCCCCGCCATTGTTAATAAATGATCACCCCCCCTCGTCCATCTTCAACTCATGTGGGGGGCAGCCTGAAAAAATCCCAAGTCCAACTCCAAGGAAGATACAGGGGGGCTCTATAGTATGAGGGCAAGCCCAGATGCAATGCCAATAGTGAAGCTTTATGTTTTATTATGTTTGGTCATATCCCATTCATTTTCTCAAAGAACAACCTCTAATTTTCCATAAAGCATGAGTAATCAAGTGATTTGTGCATTGAATGGACAAGAATTGGCTAACAAAAACATCCACCATCTTAAGCAGGTGCTGGCTTCTGATTGGTCAGTCCATTGTGGATCCTAGAACCACTATTCCTTGTGTATCCTGGATCCACTGAAAGCTGAACAACGGCCCCACTGCCTCTCTGACGTCCGCGCTATGTCCGTCGCCCGCGAACAGCCTCTGCTGGGAGAGTGAACTCACCAAGCACGTTACCCGGCGAGCCGATTGTTTACGGTCGTGCATGGCAACGGTAACTTCCGGAGTGTGGCCATAAGCTCCTGCCGCAAAGTCAACGAGCGGTCAGGGAGCCAAGTTCTGTGTTCCTAACCACGGCAGGCCTCTCAGGTGCACCTAAATCTCGCCTTGACAACTCACTCCAGGCCTTCAGTCGGCCAGGTTGAGTTGACAGCGCACAAGGCTAGAGAGATTGCCATAGACTTGAGAGGAGTTGTAAGATAGCTGATCTTCCCAAGTTTCCCGCCATCCCTGACAAGATGACGACGATAGGAGTGACCCCCGCACACTCACAGAGGGTTCTCCCTGTTGATGTGCCTTCGTATGTCTACAGCTACCCCTCTACAAAGAAAGTCCAGTTGGCAGCTGTAAAAACGGGGCTATACCACCCCAAACTGCCCACTTTTCGCCGTATGGATATGGACACAGCCGGCCACAAGCTGCCCGATCAGCATTGCCGGACTACCACCTCAGCCGGCCCCGGTGAGTAGACTGCAAAACTATGATCGATATGGTTCTATGACTATGGCTATGTAACTCCATGGGTTCCCCCCAAAACGGGGTGTGGCAACCCCATCCTTTCTCAGGCTGCCCCCCCCCCCGCCACCACCTCCTTTTCCAAACCCTGGATCCGCCACTGGGCCATCTTACCATGCGTCTATTCACCTGATTAAATATAGACTAGTGTCTGTCAGGAGATAAGCCCTGGCCTGGGTAGGGCTATAAGTCTATTTCAGTAAAAGTATAGGCCTACCTCCCCAGTAAAAATAAGACTGATACCTAGATATAGACTAGCTATGGCTAGCCCTATAAAAGAAAATAAAGAATGTATAACTCTATAGACATGTTGTTGATAAAGATTTTCATGCCACCATGAAACGGTGTCAGCATTAAATCGGCACCACCCCCCTCCCGAAACGCCAACACCGCCCATCTCGAGGGCCTTGGCTTGGGTCCCTGGGTGGGGGGTGAGGTGTCACATATCGTCCCCCCCCCCCTACAATTTTAATTTTAAGAAACTACCAGCTCTCATGTCACCAAGCATTAAAAATGTTCATGTCTCCATATAGAATTCTAATAGGGTTCTTGAGCCCTACATTGCCATGTCATAAATTGTTAAATGCTATCGAAACGATAATGTTATCTACTTGGACATAATGGTATCTGATATAGCACTTGTAAGTGAGAGCTTTATCTGTTGTGTGTATACACAAAGTGCTCCTAATGCCTAGATACTGACCTATCATCATATTGGCCCAGGTAGCACACAAAAATTTGCCAACGTTGGCTGCCCATCGGGCCTACGTAGGCCCGACCAGTGGCATTTGCCAACCAAATGCCAACATTGGCCCATTGGCCCAGGACCATTAGCATCGGCAAATGGTCGGCCCCTGGCCGACCATTTGCCGATGCTAATGTTTGCCGACCAAAAGCCAACGTTGGGCCTACATTGGCATTTGGTTGGTACCGTCGGGCCTACATAGGCAGGATGGGCAGCCTATGTAAAGCCGATGGTTGGGCCAACGTTGGCCCAACGTTATGCCAATGTCTCTGTGCTACCTGGGGGAGTACCGTAGTCAAAAGACTGCATATGGACCTAGAGCTCTTTCCCAGGGTTCTATGTGGACCATCAGCAGTTTAGTGGGAAAGTACGGTACACTATTATAAAGGAGCCTATCAAGGCATGAATTTTTTTAATTGAGTTTCCACGCTCTGGCCTAATCATCCAGAATCACTCAAAAATGGTTGACCACGTAGGGACTTATGCATATCAATCAGACGATCACAGTACTCCATACTTACAAATAGAAAGTATACATAAAAAAAAAACTTATTGGAACACAGATTTTATTATAAACTTATTGAATGTGTGTAGGTATTGCAACATTGTGGTTATATAGTTGTCATGAAAGAGAGAAATGCAATATAGCTTTACATGTAAGCTGCATACAATATATTTCCACGTACTCGTACTTACATTTTCAACTTTGTTTTACAATGACAAAATCCTACAGATTACCAACAACCTTTAAGTGTCTATCAAGGTATGTCTTCATTCCAGTAATACTTACAAAGTAGGGATCCCTTCCATAGCCTCTGCCTGTAGCATTTACATTGCTTTAAGTGCATGTATCTTATGCTTCTTATAATCTATCAAACACCAATGCCGTTCCACAATCCTAGATCTGCTTATTTTTATTCTTATTTCTACCAACGCTTGAGCGGTCTGATCCTCCTAAGTAGCTAGCTTATGGATGAAAATATGTAAGCACATCAAATCCTACATAGACCTTCGCACGCATTGAAATTGGTCTGTGTAATATGCCTCCCCATAGCAATTGACACAGCAGTTAGCCAACTCAATGTTGATTTACATGTATATGGATCTATCTACATTGCAGATCCATATCAGCAGCTATAGTTAGAATGATTGCATTATCAAATATTGGTGAAATCGAAATTTGGCAGGCGAATAGAAAACAATGATCATTGACAGTCTGGTAGTTACAATGATTATTGAACGCGGCCTTAATAAGGCCAAATAAAAAAAAGGTTTGTTTCCAGTAACCTGACCGACCCTAGAAAAACAGGGGTAAAAAAAACTTTCTTTCTTTTTTTGGTGATTTTGAAGAATTTTGTCTCATTTTTCCATATTTTAAAGAAATTTTCATTACTTTTTGAGGATTTTTCCTGTATCCTTTTTGTGTTATTCCCCTCTCTCATAGTTGCCATTTTCCCATCATTATTTTACAATGAAATCAAAGAATTTGATACATCCATTGATATGTGCCCTAACATTTCCTATATTAATGTAAAAAAAAAAAATCCGACCTACCGACCCTAGCTCTTTGAGCTATGTTACTGGAAACACACTTTTTATCTTCTTGGCCTAAGTTATAAGCTACTCATTAAGTGGATTCAACAAACTATTAACAAACTGCTACAGTAGCCAATGGACACAGGTAAATTTATGCTAACGTTTAGTTGCACCCATGTATTATTATACATCTAGCACCCCATGCCTCTCTTTACACCTCACAACTCACGAATACCAAAAAGTCATCGAGGGAATGCAATACACTTCTCTCTTTAATAGTACCTCTCGATCATACTGGTCACAGCTATACCTGTATGTACATGTAGCACCTGGATCCTGCTTGAGGTAGAGATCCCAGTGCTTGCCTTCCCCCAAAGCCTACCTTTACGGGTATACCTTCCGGGTAGGCACCATTTATAATTCATTGGCAGAGTGTATAGAGTATTGTAGTGTAAAGATTCCGGAAGTGGAATTCAACTGAACTAAGCATACACAGCCCGTGTATCTTAAGTTCTTGTGGATGCCCATCAAAATATCAGAGACATCGGAGAGTATCACGTATGGCTTCAAAACGAAAGTTCTTTGGTAATCTTTGAATAACAGTGCAAGTTCAATAACAGGGTACGCCAACGTCTCAAGTCAGTGTTTCTTGAAAATGCTAATATTGATACATTGTTATTCAATGTCTTTTTTCCCCAGAGGACTTCCGCCGGGCGACATCTACACTCTTCACCCCTCCTGAGCGCAAACTAAACACAGCAGTAAGTTTTGTGTTTGTCACTTTTGCCTTCAACCCACTCAAAGTCACATGTGTGTTTTTTTTTCACTTCCCTTTGCTACATTCATCACCCTTACCGATCTCAAAGAGTTAACGATGTGTTTGTACAAACTACCTAATATAGGTACTATAGGATTACACAACGGATAATTTCACCCAGTGGGCACTAATTAGCCTTAATCATCTTGTTTCCCCAACAGTAACCGATCCCCTGTGGATTAGTTGTTATCCCAGCTAACTACGGCCCTATACTTTGGTGTTTCTATAAAACTCATATCTCAATTCGATTTCGATGTGTCCAGTATGACATTAAAATGATGCATTATGATGACAATGATACAAGAACCTTGAGGAATCATGCGACCCTGGGTGTCATTTCTTAATACACTACGATCGCACACAGATTTAAAAATTGAAATCGCATTGCTATTCCTTTGGGAATTTTGGAACGACTTGGAGGGTGCAGTTGTAGCATGTTAAATGATCTCCTAGTGTTTGAGTCGTTGATCTGGCATAGGCCTAAAGGCTATCGGGAGGTTATGTTGAAAACATCCCATTTTCCTTAATCTTTTAAAATAGAATAGTATCATTGTATCATATACAATAGGGTATTTCTCTATCCACAGGTGCAATATTGTAGCAGTGCTATGAGTGGCTAATGCCATGTGTTGTGTGTGTTCCCCACTTAGCACACCTCCACTACCTACTCTGGTCACGTTGTTTGTCTGGGCTGTGGACCACCTTGAATCCATTGATCAGCATTCAGGCCTGCTATAATGAACACCATTAGCAGAATATAGATTATAATCTCTACCCAACCCGTCTACCTCTACGCACCTTTTGTCATCATGATGTACCATTACAGCTGCATTGGTACATCATGTTGATTTTTTTTTTACTGACTCTTTTCTCAACACTATGGGGTGAGTGTAGTTAATAAATGAAGTTCTCTGCCGCATGAAAACTATGATGAGTACATGGACATTTTTGATAATGTTGAATGCACTTTGTATCCCCATAAAGGGTTACTCTCAAAGATATACCCTGAACGGAAACTTGGGTCTTGAAAACCTTAGAACCTGGGATCCCAACAAGGAATATGGGAATGGGAAATTAGAAATGAGTGAATGGGCTGGTGAGGCGATGTTAATATTATCAATAACCTATATTAATGCAAGGTGAGGCTTCTGTGTGTCAATACCAGTTTTGAATATATTGCATTATGTATGAGAAGGTAAATTTACTACCCGCCCTTACCATATTTTCTCCTAGCGCTGTATAGTTAGATTAGTATCAAGGGATTATGGGAAATGTAAGCAGTCACTTTGTCAACGGAAGCCTACCTGAGATATCTGCAGTGTATGTGTTTGAATGCATAGTGCATACTTTATAATGCTAATGCTAATGGGCTCAATGGAGAGAATAGTAAGAATATTCTAGATTCAAGTAAAGTTAATAGGGATTTTTTTTTTTGGGGGGGGGGGAGGCATCTCAGAAAGTAACAAAGTACTGGAGAGGTGTTGACAATGTTTTTAAGTCTTAATTAATGGTCATTGCTAATATGCATTGTATTTGATCTGTACCGTTTAAGGACACAGCCATTCACTTATTGTCTGTAAAACAGTTTAAAAATAAATCCCCAATTTATCTTAGCCCCCCCCCACCCCACCCAATAAATACCACTCGTAGTCCCACTGGTAGTATCAACGTGTTAACACCTTAAGGGGCGCACACATAATGCCTCACGATTCACATTCCTCTATCGTCATAATGAATCATATATGCAACATTGGCAAGAAATTCTTCTTTCCTTTTTACTGCATTGATCTGCATCATACTGACCCATCACAATGCAGCGCTGGTGAGTTACTCACCATCATTACATCCATGTATCATAACAGCTAATTGACAGGGTGCATCAATGCATTGTTTTGCCCTTTAATGGTTAAATATGGTTTTATTATAACATATATACTGCACATTGCGATATGGCTTTATGGGTATTGTAAAGTTGGCCCATAGCTGACCTATGTAATCTAACCAGTGGCTGTTTTGACAGCTCAATATTGAGTGTAGCAGTGTGCCAAGTACAATGTATTATGAATATAATACAGGTCACCTTGGGGAATAGCTCTATGTACACAACTCTGTATATGGCTTTATCCATTAAGGACTGCAGACTGTTCTAATGAAATATCCCTTTGCGCTGTCATGATGCAGGATTGTATAGTCCTGGCGAGTTATTGGCCTCCATTCATGCATCATGCCCTCGTTTCAGGAGTGTATTAGCCTCATAAAGGTAGCATGATGCGTGAATGCAGCACTGGCGAGTTACTCACTGATACAGCATTCCTGGTGCTTGTAAAATAGATTATTGAAGTATACATGCGACCCTTAAAGAGTTGACAAAAGTCCCTATGGCTTATTATAAGTAAAGCTGAGGAGGTAATATCAATATGACTGGCAGCGACTTGAGTCGTGTTGAGGCGATCTTCAAGTGGGCCACCTCCTGAGGAATGAATAGGCCCAGTAGGATATTCACATTTGAAATTTACTAGACGGGTGTGAATTGGATTGTCATCTGACTGGCTTCTTATAACATAGCATTATTTAGGTACTTAAATGCCATTACCCACCTTCAGTAACCAAGAATGATTTTTCTTCTTTTTCTTTCTTCAATGAAGACAAAATGAAATTCACCTTTGAAACTTGAGTAATGTCAACAGGAATCCAACTATAATTAGTCGATGCACGGCGATCTGCGTTATGTTTTAATGCATGATACGCAATAGTTATTGTAGCCATAATCCATGAACTCTAGTACTACATCCATAACTCTATGTTGGTATGATAAACTCCTAAACAGTCGACAAGATGAGCTAGTGCTCCTGAGTTATTCGTCTACAATGCTTTGCTGCATTATGACGAGAAACTGTCATGGGAATCAAGGCACCATGCAGCCCCTAAAGTCTTAATTTGTGAGTGTTTGAGATATAGTTAAGCCTCCCAATTGGAGGTCTGTCGTTCAGCTTTAGAGGTCTGTATTACGGCAGTTGTTATCAGTAGTACAGGCATGTAAATGGCCACAGAGTACTGTCGGGGAATTGGCCAGTTACCTGACTAGTGCAAGCCCCACTGGGTATTACAATGGTGGTGAGATGGATGTGGGGAGGTTATGTGGTGTATGGTACTGGTATGCTGTAAACCCTCTGAGTGATGTGGATCACAATGCTAATTCTTACTCCTCTAGGAAGAAACGTTAATGCCCTATAAGCATAGATTTTATATTCGCTTTGACTTATGGCACCATAAAAACCACAATGAGTATGGAAGCATTATGGAATTCCTTTTTACCCTACCGAAGGGCACTAGGGAATATAACACTATGCTACCCATCGGGCCTCCCTAGCCCACTTAAAAGGGTCTATTTCTCCTCTTTCCTATTCCCTCAGGATTTGTGTGGTGCACATATGCGCGGGCACTGACACATTCCTCTGTGTAATTGTGTAATGTCGGTCTCGCCATGAATATGACCTCAGCTGTCGAAATGGCGTTAAACATCTATTACTCACTCATGCTACCCATGAAGACTCACTGGATAATTGGGCGCATCATCCCATCGCCCTTTTTTATCACAAAAAAATCACCAATGCTTCATTATTGCCGTTTCGTTTAATGTGGTATTAATTATACGTACACGTTGGCGACCTGTATATACTATGGTGCACAAAGATGGAACTTTCCCAACTTTGCTAGAGATTCTTAAAATTCTTTGTAGAGTGAGGGAGACAGAAATCATTATTAACTTTGTATAATGATACACCGCGTTTCCTTGCAGCAATGTACAGCAACAGGCCGTGAACTCCACAACCACTACACAACACCTGAAGAACTCAAGTAAGTGTAGTTGTTTATGTCTTTATGATAACGATGGCTATATCATGGTAGATTTGGTTATTTTACTAGAAGATCTTTTTGTGTCTGGTTTCAAAGTCAGTGGGTTTGGTGGGAAATAGTTCGAGGGCAGGGTAATGGGAACTCGAGTAAATATGGACAAATCCATCTGTATATCTTTGGTTGTGATGTATCGATACACTGGTCTCCTGCACTGCATTCGTAAACCACAGCGACCTTTCAGAAGTGGACCTGTTATCCCGAGTGCTGCATTCGCATTTTTCGTTGACCAAAGGGCATTAAATCATTATGTAGTCGTTAACCCTTTAGTTGCAAATAGTGCAATAAGGCATTATGCCCATTGGTCGTTAGGATTCACTAATATAGCCCTGGTGAGCCACCAACGCACCATGCTGATCCTATGGGGATGATAAACTCCGGCAAGGTCGGTACGATACACCAATTCATGTTGCATGCCTACAATGGCAGCTCCTAACAGAAGGTGTCCTGTCCATCACGTTTACATCCAGATTGGCTCCAGCCCAGGTCCTACAGTGTAACCCACGTCGCCATAAGGAGATTATTTCTGGGATTATTGACTTTAGAAAGTCCACAGTGTGTTGGATAATGCCCAACCACTGCCCTGTGGAAATATTTCTACATATAGATGTACATATAGATGACCTACAGTAGTCTGTTGTTTGTGCCGGCAGGAGGGGGGGGGGGTCTCTTTCTGCACAACTGTAGGGTATACGTACTCGTACCTTTATAAGTTGATGTTCTAAGCTAAATGCTATAATATGTTCTGCTCTATAGCAAATAATTTACTCCTTATGCTTATACCGGTAATTATAAGTAGATTTTATCATGCCAGGGTTACAATAAGTTACTATAGTCTCCAGGCTACATTGGTAAAGCATGTTTATATATCAGCATAAAGTTAGTGACATTCTGGGAATATTACTGGCAGTGCTATGCACAGGAGAGGTGATGCGATTTGATATAGAATATACACAACGCATGAATTTATTCTCGACCATAGTCTTATAGCGATATTGGAACAGAAAAGCTATTCATTACAATACCACTGGTGCAACATTACACTAAAACATGTATACATGCTGTATATGATTTTGTATGAAGCAGTGATTACATTAGATTTTCTTGTTCTGCAGACAAACCCGCCTGGAGTGGTCCAATTTCTTAAACCGGTCACCAGAGAGGTTCAACGTCCGCCTACCAGAACTACCAGAGAACAAAGGTTAGAATCAAACCCACCCACAGCATTAATTATGGTTCTTGTTATAATGTTCAGACCTTACCCAGAGACTCACCCGAACGAGTTTTTAATGATTTTTACTCTGCCTATTATTTTAGATTGAATGTTTATTGGATCATACCCGTATGCCATATTAGGGGAAGCAAATAAAGTAATCGACGATGACAGAAACAGACTAAAATCACACTTATACCTCGTATAAATGTCACAGTCACTGCATTTGTGCATTCTTGTATTTACTAATATGGTATTTCATGTTGTAGATCTTCACTTTAGCGGCTATGCAGTACGTTACATGAGGCCAGAGGTGACCTCTTCATGGAAGGTAGGCTTCTTTTTAGTCTATGGTTGTTAAGTATTTATAGGATTGGGCAGTAGAGCTATAGGGATAATCCACATATGCAGGTTGCACACGTTTCTCAACTGCTCATGATTATACCTATAAAGGACGAATTATTGAATCTTACTCAAAGGAAAGTTGATGAAATGATTTATGATGGGCTATAGGCAGGTAGTTGATTAATCAGAACTCTGAAGGCAATGATATAATCTTAGTATGACGTGATGTACATGTAAAATTGCAATTGCCCTTTAATATTTCAGTACACCCTGCGTCAGGAGCCCAGCCTAGACCAGTACAGCCAGAAACCCATCCCGGCTAATGTCTTGTAAGTTCCAGTTATCCACTTGTACATGGATATGTAGTTTTACTGCATTTTGTGGCCAGTAAAGGGTTAAAAAGAAATTACATACATACATTATGTGTAAACAATATGCCCCTTTGCTTCTTGGAATGGGTGACTTTGTCCGCCTATTTTCTCTCTTGCCAATTTCCAAAGTACCATTGACATGGCCAGCCATCCTTTCTTGGCATTTCAGTCAATTATGAATGAAAGATGTATCATTTCTATATACTTTGCTTTTCCCACATTGCAGTGCCCGTTACCGTGACACGTACCCCCAGTACAACAGGAACATTGCCACTGAGGCATGGAGATCTTAGACACCATCGTTACTCACCAACAACGCCTTTTTGTACAGTTTTATTACCTTAATATGGCTATAGATTACATGTTGGATTTTCATCTTTTGACATGTATGGATTGACAAATCCAAAAGTACCCAAAAATGTACCTTGCAAGCATTTTCTTCTTACGGTTAAGTATTATGTTGCATTGAGTGCAACGTCTATTATAGGTCTGTGAATTTTGGAAAAGTTGTGAGATAAACCTCTCTTAAGTATTATTTTAATATTTGTCTGTGATATTATTCTACATATACCCAGCACAGTATTTTCACACGCTTTAAGTCTTGTTGATGTGACTTCCAATGACATAACTTTACCAGACTAATAATAACCAATACCAACAAATGGACTGGAGAAAAGTATTTCTAACTTGAACACAACTTTACAATGTAACAGTATTTAATTTTGCAGTATTTATGACCCTTGGAGTCAACGTATTATGGGAACATATAAATTTCACGAAGTTGAGTATTTCACAATGAGAGTATAAAGAATATCCTGATAAGTATTATTATCCCTCGGGAACCTTCAGCGTTTGTATTAATAATTTACATTCATTATACATTCCACAGATATTGTGTGCCATATTCGTACAAAACGTTTATATGTGACACAAATAAACAGTTGGAGTCATATGAATTCAATTCTGCATTTCTTGTTGTTATTTGAATGCCTTGGAGAGTTGTTCTAAATAATAACGTTTTGTCACATATATGACAGGTGTCACGGTGTTAAAGGTAATTCTTAACATTGATATAAAGGAATGTAGTTTCTCTATCAATTTCATATGCTCTCTTGCCTTACAAGACGGCCAACATAATTTTCGAATTGATGGTGGTTTCTAAATGATGTATAATTACTGGTGGGTTATGTAACAATCATAATTGAACATAATGACGTCACATCTACAGTCACACCTCGTCGTGACGTTTGTTACCGCTGAGGTCCGCGCTATCCCAGAGTTCCATTTTGGGGTCAAAGTCCCTCATTTGGCTAAGAACATCCTCGGCCGCCATGTCCACGATTCCCTCCACGACGTTCTTCTGGTAGTGGGCGTAGTCCTTCTCTGCACCCTTAGCTGTTAAGAAGTAAAGTCATAAAATATCATAGACTGGAGTGATTATAATTGCAGTGATTTACTGTAATGGTTATAGGTATACATGATCAGAAGTTCTATCGGTGGTTTTTAATACAACAGACAAGGGTATAATGTTCTGAGGTTATATACAATAAGAAGAGTGGAATGCTATACAATATAATTAGCTGCATTGAGTGTACTATACAATACCATGTCTGGAACAATTAACCCGCTAAGGCCTGCATAACGGGTGAGTTACTCGACAATACATGGACCTTTTAAGGGTTAACCGTAAGCCCCTGGATTGGTATACTCACTTGTCTCCAAGATGGTGTGCAGTCTGTCTCGTTCATCGTTGATAAAATTGATTCCATATTCCTGGATGTCAGTAAGAAGTCTCACGTAATAGTCTGCCATTCTGTAAGGACAACATTATGTTGGTGATGGACTTTCTTCTCTGAACAATACAAATACCTTTTATAACTGATAACTCAGTCTAGGCAGTCACAGAGATTAAGGGAAAGTCACGACTCAAATCCACGGCATCTGGCCAAAAGTTCGACAATGGTTCGCCCTATATTTCCAGACTTGACAATTTAATAATATGCTACCAGTCCCCTCCATTTTCATATTCATTTAAATTCTGTCGCAAATTAGGAGGGGTAGGAGCAGTTTAAATCTCCTGGCCATGTAGTAGAATATAGTTGCTAGAAAAAGAAGAACCGAAGATATGGGAGTCTCAAAGAGCATTTTTGATATCTAATTTGATAAAAAAACAAAAACAAATATAATCTATACGAATTCGTGAATCATGAATAAATGAAGTTGATATAATTTATGATAACACGTACTCCTTGTGTTCTGCTGTCTTGCCAACAAACCTAGCTTCGCCTATGATGGTTTTCTGTGAAAGGAAAATGCATCAATTAATTAAGAGTTGAGATGTAACACCACGCAATGAAATGTATTTCCTCTCATAGTTTTCTATATTCTCTCTCTTTTTTTTTTGGTTGCCTCTAGTTGCCATGTTAAAAAGGTTAAAAGACACAAGATCTGCACCTGCTAACTGCAATGTGTATGGTTGGTTGATATGTTGGACATTTGAAGGAGCTGCAATTAGGCTATTTTATGAGTGCTACTTACCATATTAATGGGACTATCTCTATTAATGGACGATATATGGCGCTCTATTAAATCATCAAGTTCTGGTATCCTTCCCTCCTGTTGGGGAAATCAGAAAGGGTAAACACGTCATAATGCTGATAGATTATCATTTTGTCTCAAGCATTTTGATTATTTTTTATGTCGTTATGGTCTACCAATACAGCACTGTTGATTTACTGGAGGTACAATATTCCCACACAATAAGCATGATGTATCTCTCTATGGATGCAGCACTGTGGCGGATTTCGACGGAAGCCCGGGGACGTGCACCCCTTCCCTTGGCTTGTTCAATGTGGGCCTAGCATGAATTATAGCGTTTATTTGAATCTTTTTTTCTGGCTCCAAAATTAGCCAAAAATGGGGGTTCTTTCAAGTACTTTGTGACTCCAAGATCCTTAATTGTTTCGACCTAATGGCCAACAACGATTGTGATAAAAGTAAAGCCTTTTAAGACGCCATAATAGCCCTATCCTTAATCAGTTAGTACATTAATTAATGCACCATCTGACTATGGTACTATATTGTCATGATGCAGTGAAACATTGACATAGTGATTGCCTCACGGATCATGATCATTTGAAGGGTCGGCATGGTGCTCCTATGCAGCTTTAGTGCTAGCAGTAATAGGGTCGACATGATGCATAAATGAAGGCTAGCGAGTTCCTCCATAATGCATATATGGACTTTAAAGGGCCATTAAGAAAACATTACTTACCCTCTGTGCCGGAGACAGCTTACGCCGCATTAATTGTTGTAGACTTGTGTTAATCACACATGATAAAACAAGTAATTCTCCCAAATACAGCAAAGGGTTCATGTTGAATAAGATTCCTGCCAAGATGGTGTTACACGTGTAGCAAGTCCCTAAGAAGTTGGGTTAGGTTATGCTCTGTCGTATGGTCCTGCGCCAAGGAGCTGTTGAGGTGACTGGGACTGTTTTCTGTGTAGTTGGTATTGAAATGTGAATATGGTTTCTGGTAAAGTCAAAATTCAATGACCAACATCTGGTGGGCAGGACATAGGTCGTGGGTATTGTATTATATAGCCCCCCCCCATCTTCGTTCCCACCCCATTGGAGTGCATGGGTAGGCGTACGGGGATGCTGGAGTAAATCTATCATATATGTACAAGCCTACACGTGGCTTCATACACCCCTCCCACAGCAAACACACACAAAAACCTCACTGACTGGGACACATGTTTAGTGGACTATGGATATTCAACAGCTGTTATGTATCCGAGGAAATGCTACATCATAAACCAGCAAAAGGGGCGTCATGGGGAGGTGCACATGAGGACGTGGACTCTTATATTCAACCATACCTCATTTATACCTATTCTTTTGCAATCATTTTACACTTTAATTCGGCACTCGTCATTTTATTACTAAGGGAGTGGTTACTTCCTGTCCAGTTGGTGGATTTCATGGACCTAGACCACTAAAATCGACATGGCGACATAGGGGCATCTTTTAGGTTGAGTGACATGGGACAACGACAAATCGACATGGGGAAATGGCGATTTCTTAAAATCGACATGGGGCTATGACAATCTCTTAAAAATAACAGGAGGACATGATTATTTCCTAAAATCGATATGGGCCATTGGGGGCCCCCATCAAGAGCCCCGATTTTCATGGCTATCTCACCGCCCCTGCCGAGAATAGACCAACCCCTGTCACACAAACTTCGAAGACAGAACCAATTTTTTGAAAAAAATTACCACTTCATGCCAAGGACCCAGTTTCGAATTCACTTCAAGAAAATTGGGTATTTTCCAATTTTCTCAAGTCTTATCAAAATAACAGAATGTTCTCCCTCTGCTGTTGTGAACTGCCAAAGTAAAGATTGCTCTTTTAGGATCTCCCAAAACGAGAAAGAGTAGGATTGGAAGAAGACCAATAGAACGGTTCTATGGATCAATCCTATCACTCAGTAGTGTTTGATCGATGGTAATTCAGGGTTCAATTGTGAAAGAATAAGTTCGGCACCACATAGTTTGATGGGGCGGTCCCTATTCCTCACATCATTCAGTGGGCACGTCCAGTGCTTACGCTGGTCACGCGCTGTTTCCTTTTCTGGTAGTGGGGCCTGAAAAGGAAAGGGGGTAGTGAGTAAGAGCTTGTGAAGGGTGCCCCTGGTGTGTGCATGGTGAACTAATTTAGTCCCAACTCTCCTTTGTCCACCCAGAAATGAATATATTTTTACCAAATCAAGCCTGTTTTGGTCATTTTGGACCAAAATATGACAACACTAGGCCACAAGTTGTATGTTTGTGCTGTTGGAAAAAAAAGTTTCTAGTCCCCACTCTCCTTTGTCCACACAAAAGCACATGGCTGTTGTGTGGTGTATAACGAAGTGGTCATTATATGTACAAGAGGGGAGGTGGTGGGTTTCCATTGATGTGGGAAAACTACCTAACAGCATTCAGATTCTTTTACTGCCCCTCACTTAGAACTGATTTTGCAAAACGAGCCCCCCCCCCAAATTAGGTTATAGGCGACCGCAGACGGGCCAGATTCGATCGGTAACCAGGGAGTACCGACCCGATCTGATCGGGAAGATCAAATTTGTTTGATATTGACCAACTGGATCGGACGTCCACGCAGACGCTTCCGATCGTCAGGATGTCGACCCAGTCGGGCCTGTCTGCGGTCACCTTATGGGTTGGACCACTCTACAGTTGTTTTTATTGTGACTGACCTGCGCAAGTGGGAGGGGGGGGGGACTTTTGCCTACAAAAGCTATGACATGTGAGGAGCACAGAATACCATATATGACTTTTAGTTTACTTGTAATATGTATATGTGTGTTATACTCACAGGTCTAGGTGTGTAGTCTGTAGTATGGTCAGTCAGCCCTTGGGATTCTGGGGTGCTTCTGCATCAACCAAAACCAAGGAACCAACTGACTCAGTCCTGCTCACAGGGAACCACTCCTGTGTGTCCCCTGTGGCTGCTCCTAGGGGGTGCTGCAGCCAATGTTACTGTAAATCCTCACACTCCTCCCCATTTTCTCTTGATGGCTCTTGTTCCGTGGTGATGTCCTGATGTCCATTAGCTCCACATGGGTGACAATGGCGTTATCCATTCAAGCGGCATGATCTACAGGCCTTCGATGATCTCTGCCCTGCCCTCCTGACTGAGATGTTGTAAGCCAGGAGGCTAATTATAACCCAGAAGTGGTGTACCAGTTTGCGCCTGCCCCAGCCTGACAATGGTTTTACAGACCAGAAAAGGCAGAAAACATGGTGCATCATGTTTCTTCTACCCCCAGGCACCTGGGTACTATGCCTGGGGGGAGGCCCATATTATTTTAACATGGATGGGAGGCGACGGAGCACACTTAAGAGTCGTGCTGGCATTTTAATCCGTCTACCTCTTCTGGAGTACCTCCTGACTGGAGTGCTTGTAACATCCCCACATATGGAATCTTGCATGTTCAACACCTGTTTTTCACCCGATCTATCTTCTATGGATTCAGCTTGCATCGCAGGTGGAGTTTTGCGAGGAACCTCCCGACTGCCTGTCTCTGCTGTTGGCCCACCTTCACTACTGTCTAGGTCACAGAGTAGGCTATCATCATGGTGAGCTATCTGTTGCGAGTCTCCATCGTTTGACTGAGCCTCAAGAAGTTTATGGCGTAGCCTCCTGAGCCAGAAGGGGATGGCCCTGTCCTTGCATATTGTAAGGCGATCGTGATGAACAACCTGCGACCTTTTCCTGTCTTTGAGCTGTAATAGGACTGGAGAGATGACTTTCTCAACCAAGTAGGGACCCTTCCACACCTTGCGCAGCTTTGGGCTCTGACCTTTCTTGCTGGTCATGTTTTTCATGTACACAAAGTCACCTACTTGGTACTTGACTTCATGTGCCTGCAGATCGTAACGCTGCTTTTGTCTAGCCTGGGTCTTGCCTAGATGTTTCCTTGCCAAGGTGTGGACAGTTTCGAGATTGGCACGGAGGCCTTGCACATAGTCCACTCCAGAGAGGTATGGACTCTGCTGGTCCGATAGGCCGAACACAATATCTTCAGGCTGGGTCACCTCCCTACCAAGCATCATCATATTTGGGCTGTAGCCAGTTTGTTTGTGTGGGACAGCTCGCAGAGCTCCTGCCAGAACTGCTAGATGTGAATCCCACTGACAGGATCTACCCTTCAGGAAACATCGAATCATCTGGAGGATTGTCCTGTTGTACCTCTCTACCTGACCATTTGAAGCAGGTCGGTATGGGGTCGTCCTGGTCTTCTTAATGTTCAGCAGGTCACAAATGGCATGGATGAGATTGCCATCGACGTTCCTCCCCTGATCAGTATGAAGCTGGCATGGACACCCAAACCTTGAGACAAAGTCATTTACGAATCTGGTGGCAATTTGCTCTGCCTTTTGGTCAGGGATCGGATAGCATTCAACCCATTTAGTGAATTGATCCACTATGACCAAAATATAGACATTGCCCTCTGCTGACTGGGGTAATGGCCCAAGTATATCTAGATGGACCCGTTCAAGTGGGGCACCAGCATGGTATTCACCCAACTTAGCCCTTGGAGTTCTGCACAATTTTTTGTTCTGGTTGCAGACTGAGCATGTTTTCACATACTCCAAGCAGTCCGAATGACACTGGAACCAGATAAAGTTATGCCTCAGTCTGGCCACAGTTTTCTCCTGTCCCAGGTGTCCTGCTGTTGCATGATCATGACAGTATGCAAGCACTTCCTCTCTCAGACTTCTTGGGACTAAGAGCAGAAGTTTCCCATGTGGAATGCACTCCCACTTGTAATAGAGCACACCATTTCTTGTGATAAGCTGATGCCGGTATACCCAGAAGTACTTGGTAGCTGGACTGCTGAGGGCCAGAGCTGCCTGTGAAGGGTCATCTCCTGACTCTCTCCACTGCATGAGGGGACCAATATCAGGATCTTCCTGCTGCTTTTGCTGAAGTTCTGTGCTAGAGTAGCCACTAAGTGTAGTATCCACAGCATCACTTTCATGAGAATGAATTCCTAGTGCTCTTATTGTTAAGGGCTCTTCACTGACTGGTAATTGTTGCACACTCACATCTGGCCACAACTCTATAGGACGCAATGCAAGTGGTACCACATCATCTACCTCAGTCTCAAATCTTGCCCATTGTTGCTGAGCTCGGCTACAGTATGGGCAGCCTCCACAAGGTAACATCTCTGGGGATGAACCTGCCCTGTAACAGTCACAGTAATCCAGTGTGTCAGGTATCCTGGAAAGAGCATCTGCATTGACATGCTTCTTCCCAGGCCTGTGGACTATGGACATGTCATACTCTGAAAGTTCTTGCAGCCAGTGAGCAAGCTGACCCTGAATGTTCTTGAAGCCCATTAACCAGGTAAGACTGTTGTGGTCTGTCCTCACCAAGAATGGTCGACCAAGCAGGTAATGTCGATACTGTCTAGTCATTCTCACCACTGCCAGAAGCTCTTTGCGGGTTGTACAGTACTTGCGCTGTTCAGGTGTCAGGACAAAGCTGTTAAAGGCAATAATCCGTACCTGCCCATCAACTACTTGGCCAAGCTCTCCTGCAATAGCTGTATCAGAAGCATCACAGTCAAGAATGAACTTGTGTTCAAGGCTGGGATACGGTAGTACTGGTGCATTGCGTAAGGCACTTTTGAGGAGGATGAAGGCTTGTTCACACTTCTCATTCCATAGAAACACTGCTTTAGGGCCCGTGAGGGCATGCAATGGTTTTGCAATCTCAGCAAACCGAGGAATGAATTCGCGATGGTAATTTGCATAACCAAGGAAGGACTCCACCTCTTTAACATTTTTAGGCCTTGGCCACTTATCAATGGTCTCCAGGCTTTCAGAGTCCAAAGCTATGCCCTCTGGAGTAACCAACCGACCAAGGAATTTCACCTGGGTCTGGAACAAGTTACATTTCATTGGCTTCAGCTTCAGATTGTAGCTCCTGAAGCGTTCTAGTGCCTCCACTAGATTGTCCCTTGCCTCCTGAAAACTAGACCCAAAAACAACAACGTCATCTAAGTATGACAAGACTTTGCTCCATTGCATCCCATGAAGAACCAGCTGTACTGCACACTGAAATGTGGCTGGAGCATTGCACAAACCAAACCCCATTCGATTCCATTCATACAACCCATATTTAGTGATGAACGCTGTTTTATGTTGATCTTGAGGTTGGAGCTCAATTTGCCAATATCCTGAGTTCATGTCAAGTGTACTGTAATATCTGCTCCCAGCAAGTGAGTCAAGGCATTCCTCAATTCTTGGCAGTGGGAACGCATCCTTATCCGTCACATTATTAAGGGCCCGATAGTCCAGGCACCAACGGACTGAGCCATCTTTCTTCCTGACAAGTACTGGCACTGATGCCCAAGCTGAGGAGGATGGCTTGATCACTCCTGCATCTAGCATCTTTTTCAGATGCTTCTCCTCTTCCTCCTGGAACCCAAGAGGTGTTCTCCTCATCCGTTGCCGGATGGGCTTAGCACTACCTGTGTCTATGGAGTGCTTAATGGCTGAAAAGCACCCAAGATCTGTGTCATCCTTGGAGAACACAGCTTGATATTCAGTCAGGATTTGGGAAGTTTCTTGTGCCTGACTGTATGTTAGGGTCGAAGCTGACCTGAAGAACAATTCCTGTAAGTGAATAGGGGTGCGGTCAGCCAGTGCCTTGAGCTCATGCTCACTGGTTAAACCTTGCTCACTATCAAGTGCAATCTGCCTCAGTTTTGCTGGTATTGTTGAGACATCCATCAGCGAATCTAACACACTAGCTGCCTGAGAAGAACCAATATTTTGTCCAGGTTTCAACTTAATGTAATTGTCACCTATGTTTGAGACTTCAACTACTGCAGTACAACTTTGATTGAGTAAAGTATGGGGACACAGGACCTCTGGGTGGAACTCTTTTGGGCAGAGTAGGCGCTCTTGTCCCTGTAAACTGGGAACTCCACCTGTGTTGACAAGCACTTGCTTGGTGGAATGTGGTGGGAGTACTACTCTCTTTACACAAGTTACTTGCCCAACTTCATATATCCCACCAGTGCTAGTCTGCCTATACTTGGCAGGCATGACTTTCCCACTGATGGTGATAGTTGCCTGGGATAGGTCAATTGTAGCTCCTACTGCCTTTAGAAAGTCCAAGCCAAGAATAACCGTGTCTGAAACTGGAGCTGCATAGACATGCCAGCCAAACGACAAGCCACTGATCTGAACTCTGACCTTATCCATAAAATGACCAGTCATCTGACTGGAAACCCCTGCACCTTTCAACAAAACCTTTTCAAGGACCTGTGGAGGGTCAGACATATTCTGCAAGAATCTTGAACTGATGACTGTGACCTGGGCTCCAATATCCACTAGAGCATCAGTATGTGTGCCATTGATGATGATAGGCAAAATCAAACTTTCAGGTGGGTCACAGGTGCTGTTCCCCCCTCGAAACTCAACATTTCTCACCCAAGGGCCTTTAGCTGAAGTACTGCTGCTGTCTATAGCTGCAACAGAGATTGGAACCTCAGCTTTCTTCTGCTTCAAAGCACCTTCGGGAGGAGGACCACTGTGATGCAGGGATGGGTGTTGGTCATTGCACCCATCCCAAACTAGTTTTCCGACTTCTTTGGTGAGGCTGGAGCCTGTAATGGTTTGGGGACTGGACACTCTCTAGCAAAGTGGCCGTGCTGTTTACAGTTAAAGCAAGGCCCGTTGTTGCTAGGGTTGCGGCTGGGACTGTGGCTAGAACTACGCGATGGAGGCCTGCCAGGGTAGGGGCTTGGAGGACGAGAGACCCTGACTTCAGCAAGGTACTTAACTAGCACCTTTCTGATAGTTTCCTCCAAATCCGCATCTTGCGTACCCCGCTCAATCTTTGCGACTGTTGGCATGTCTTCACTGGGTGCAAAGGTAACACCCCTCAACTTCTTGTCTCCATATATAAATCTAGTATTATGAATGGAACTTCTGACCCTTTTTATAGCTGCTTTCATGGTCTTGGGAGGGTCTCCATTGTCAATTGCAGAAAGAGCTGCCCCACGGTCTGCGCAGCCCCGCAGGAAGGCATCCATGGCTGCCCTCTCAATTGTCCGCTCTGAATCCCCATGAAACCCTTCTCGAGCAAGATTCAGACAGCGTTGAGAAAATGCATCCAGAGACTCCTCTGTCTCCTGCTTGAGAGCCTGAAGCTCCCGTCTTGCAGTTTCTGGCTGATTTCGAGACCCAAAGCGTTCCTTCAAGGCCTTTCTAAGTTTCCGATAGTCTCGCCTTGTGGACTTAGGTAAGGACCCAAAAAACTCAAGGGCATCATCTCGGAGATGTTGGACAAGCAACCTGAGAGACTCCTCCTCACTGAACCCTGCAACAGTCTGCTTAAACTGTTCACAATAGACCTGCCACTTCACGTTGCCATCATATGTAGGTATCTTGCCCAGTGGTTTTTGAGACTGTCGAGATAGAGGGACTGGGCTAGAATCGCTACTCGATGAAGTGGAATCTGACTCAGATAGAGGAGAGGAACATCTTGCCCGCGATCCCCTCTGCTTAGTCCTACCCCGCAGATGCTGTGGATCATTCAGACTTGAGTCAGCAGGAGGATCAGTATGTATCCTGCGAGTGGTAGGAACATAAACTGCATCCCTGACCTGCTGGTAACCATCTGGACCACGGACTGGTGACATATGTGTTACAGGTGTCTCTAAAGGAGGCAGCAGCCTGGCACTGTTGGGGGTACTGGTACGAGGTGGCGGGGCCTGCGCGGTATCAAGAGTTTTGGGGGTGGACTGTAACCTGGTCTCAAACAGGGCAGTGAACGTTTTTAAGGAGCGCAACAACTCCTCATCAGATGAGGTAGCCGGCATGACAATGGAAGATGCTGCAGCCTGGGTCAGCTTAGAAGACTGACTGGAGCTTTCTAGAGACTGTATTTTTTCATTCGCAAGTCTAAGCTTATCCTCTGCCTCCCTTTTCTGAGCCTCCATTGTCTTATTTCGAGCCTCCATATCCAATAACCTAGCATGAAGGTCTAGGGACCCTTGAGAACCAGCAACGTTTGTAGATGGTTTAGTTACCCCACAAATTATTCGACCAGTTTCGAAGGCCTGTTTCAGGCTAGAGACGACCTGTGCGTCCAAGTGTCGCGTCATACTGGGAAAGTCAGTGAAAGGCCCATGAGTCCGTACACAGTCTATCACAAGCTGAGCCCATTGCTGACCAATTCCCTTGATGGACTGCAGCTCAGCCAGGGAAGCAGCGTTAATATCCATGGCTGATGCTATAGGTAGGGAGGTGGCAATAATCAACAATAAGATTAAGATGGAATAACCCCAGTGGAAGAAGTGTCAAAGAAATTCTCCTTAAGACTAGACAAAGTATCACTGGCCAATCAGATGGGATTACAAGCAATAATGAGGAGACTGATACATCAACTTGGATTGAATGCAGTATAGTGTTAAATTCAACAAAAATACCAAAATGGGATTATGCATAAACCCCAATGGGAGAGACACACTGGGTACTGAAAGATGTCACTTAGAAGTGAATGCAGTATAGTCCCAACTAATCAACCAAGAGACTTGAAGACATATACTTATCATAGGGTGTAATCTCTATATTATGCAATGTTGTAACACAAAGCGCTGAATGAAGTATATAGTTGATATTGAATATGAGGATGGCCAGACAAATCAGCACCAAACAAATGCAACCTTAAACTGGATGAAGTATAGGTAATACTGAATGTGAGGATGGCCTGTACACATAAGTTGCAATGGTACAAACAGCTACCACCTAAAGCTAATTTAAGTATAGATGATATTGAAACAGTGAATGAGCCTGATATGACTGTAAGTGCTGATAAAGTTGATAGCAGGAGCCAGCAAGGACTGAACACAATATAGCTCCCAATAGTCAATCAGATGCCTCAACAGATTGGCTATGATGGCCAACTAGTATACAGTAGAGTATCCGAAGTGCCACTCAAAAACAGTTGACTTATAAGATGAGCTGACTGTGTCACTTAGAGCTAAACACAGTATAGAATAAAGGGTTGCCTTAATGAGAAAGGTAAGGCAGGTAACAATACATAGATGTGAAATGAGCCTTGCTATACTGTGTAAGAATTGCTACTTAGGGCTAGACACAGTATAGGTATACGTGACTGCTGTGAAAATTGGACAGAACAGTATAATCTGGCTATAATGATAAGTATCTAGAACTTCTTTGACAAACACCCAGAGTACACAGTTCTACTGAATGACAGAAACAAGTGTCAGCTAAGGCTGTACAAAGTATACATATGCAGCTTAGAGTTTCAATGGATTCATGTTAATAGATCACAGTGAAAGAATCAGCAATAATGGTAATGGCATCAATATTCAAGAAAGCAAGTTGGGTCTAAACAGTGTATAGTTTACAAATATAGTGCTGCTTGTGGCTGTATATGTCATCAACACTTGGTGACTTAGTGACACAGTTACAGGAGGAGGTCAGGGTATATACAGCTTGAGTGCACCCAGAGTAAGTGGGTGTGTCACAGAGCTGCTTCCAGTGTGGGTGTGGATTTATTGAGTTTCAGTGAAACACAGACTCACCCTGTGTACTGGTCACACACTTCCTGTGGTGGATGGGTTGAGTATACTGAGAAGGAGTGACAAGGTATGAAACCCCTCTGTGGTCAGGATGATTGGGGTAATTCCTAGGAAAGAGGATGTGCACCCACTGCACTGAAGGAATCTTAAAATTGCAATATGATTTCCAATAGAAACTATTTGAAACTATTGAAATATTACCCTATTTCACATAGAGTTGCAGCCTTCAGAGATATGACTGCCTCAGTAATTACAGGAAAGGCAAATCCACAAAATCTTATACAATATGCTACAGCCTGGACTAGACATGCAAATAGCTTACAATGATATATAGAATGATATCTCTGTAACAAGGACTTCTGCCTGTAGAGTTGACCTACCCCAGTAAGATAGGGATAAAAACAACTGAATGTAGGGTGGGAGCCCCTCTCACTTATCTTTCCTCTCTCCCCCTTTATCTATCTGACCCATGTGGTGCATACCCTAGGAAGGCAACAGCCATGTGGATCCCAATCCCACTGTGAGAATATCTGTCCCACAAAACACAACCTCCAAACCAGAAATTAACATTAAAGGGATAACTGATTATGAGAGTTGTCAAGTCAGGGTGCCTCCAGTGTCTGACAGTCAGCCTGGAAGATTAAAGCTGATATAACCTCTGTGCTCAAACAAAAGAATCCTGGTATAGCCAAAGACAGTATAAGAGAACCAAATCTATATATAACTGCACAGAAATGACTAAAGACCACACCTGAATAGGCCTGGATTTTGTTTTGTTTGCAATAGGGTAGAGCCCCTTTTCCCACTATGCAGCATACATGTACATGTATCCAGGACTTCACACTGAGAGGGGGGGGGTAGCCAAGTGGTCCTCTCCACAGATTCTACTCACAAAGCACACTAGATGCTATCTATGCATGTAGTGCAACTCATACAAATATAAACTTCAACTCTACACCCACCTAGAGGACCTTTAAAACAGTGGGTAATGGTATATAATGGCTAGCCTATGTAACATGAAGGCTCTCTATCTCCTAGCTATGTGTATCACTGTATACACCCAACACCCAACCCATGTGGTGTCAGCCCTGGAGGGCTATACCCACATGGGTCCCAACACAAAGCAACACACTATATGTGTGTGAAGCTAACAATCAATTAACATGGTATGCCCATAGGCATAGACCTAGAACCCTGTAATCACCAGGAAATGAACCAAAGGAATATTGTCAACATATAACAATAGACCCAGGGAACAATCCTAACTCCTCCCTATGTCAGATTATGAGAATCCTGTGATATCCAAAGATAAGACTAGAAGGACCCAAAGTGTATATGAAACCACTCAGAAATGACTGAAACAGACACAGAATGAGCCAATCCACAAACAATTGACTATATCCACATGGATAAGAACAGCACACTGCTGGCACCAATGTAATATTTATATGTGTGTTATACTCACAGGTCTAGGTGTGTAGTCTGTAGTATGGTCAGTCAGCCCTTGGGATTCTGGGGTGCTTCTGCATCAACCAAAACCAAGGAACCAACTGACTCAGTCCTGCTCACAGGGAACCACTCCTGTGTGTCCCCTGTGGCTGCTCCTAGGGAGTGCTGCAGCCAATGTTACTGTAAATCCTCACATACTACTAAAAGAGGGCTAGCATGGCGATTTTCAAAGCCCCCTTTAAAATGTCGTTCTACTGTTAAGCTGACCGCAGACGGGCCCGACTGGATCGGCCGATCGGGAAGTTGGGAAGGTCTGCGGAGGACGTCCGATCCAGTCTGTCAATATCAAACATGTTCGATGTCCCCCGATCCGATCGGCTACCCTTCCCTAACTACCGACCGAATCGGCCCTGTCTGCGGTCGCCTTTACCGGGTACTAGCTGGTACCGTATACAAAAACAAGGGTACTGGCACCGGTCCCGGTACCTGCATCAATTACGCGTTTCTGCATGCGTGCCAATGATGTTTATGTTAGCAAATCCTGAAGCTGTGGTTTGGGTTTGCCAACAGGCAGTACATCCACTTTGGGATTTTGCCCCACTGAAAGGGTTCTTTTCCAAATGCCCCCCCCCCCTCCCCACTGGCAATAAATGACTCAGCCCTTTATATTGTTGTAATATCTTTGTCAGCTTGCACTGCCATCTGGTGTCTACATAGAAATACTGTATGTTGCGCCATCTAGAGGATGGGAAATTAGACTGACACAAGCCTGTCCCGAGTATGAGAGTTGCAGCAGGTTGCCAGCTAAGTTAGCTTCTCTCCCTGTACTGTTATATTACTCTACTGTCACTCTCCGAGCACAGGCCGGTCAAACCGTGACGCTGGTACTGGAAATAATAACAGCACCATAATAGGTACTAGTTCACCCTAAAAATTCTGCAGTGAATAGATCTAGAGCGAATTATTTCATTTGCCATGCTAGCACCCTATAAAACATATTTTGAACTTAATTGATCATTATTACGTATCCCATTGTTATGACTAGTAAAAGAAGAGGTATTGTCTTGAAAAATGTGTAGAAGAAAAGAAGAAATATGCTCTTTGAATCGCTTCCTCACCAAATATTTGTCAAAATAACATCTATATGATTACATTTTCAGGAATTCTATCTTTTCTTTTGTGAACATGTGAAAAAATAATACACAGTATATGGATGTATATGACCAGTGTCTGCAAAGCTGATATATCATCTATATGGCAATGTATTGTTCTTAGAATGATGGAACTAAATTCATAAGAAGCACAATAAAATCGATATAACATGTTAACATAAAAAATCTTGATGAAAGTAAATTTTCTGGAAGTAGATATTTATCTAATGTATATATAATAGGTACAGCTCTCTGTCCAGCAGAACTCCATTATGGCACATAATTTGAAATATAATGGCACATAATTTGAAATGAAAATTAACATTTGATAAATAGAAATGTAGCAGTCTAGTTTTATCTCTGGACATACATGTTCATATCCCCAGGAGAATATAGTTTAAACCATGTTTTATTTGATAGACTTTTCACCTTCTGGAAGCATAAACCACTTAGCAACTACACTGAGCACTGCCACCTGCAGACTAGCCATACACCTACATGATATAGTTGCACCATATGACCATTTCCTGTGGACACCAGGGAAATAAATCCTCACAGTTCAGCTCTTGGGACTTGGACAAGGATGAGCACTAACCCTTTTATTTCAGGCATGGGCCAATAAGGTATACATATTCTTTTCGGTAGGTCCTTAGGCTAATTACACCTTTCTTTTATTTGATTTTTGCTCTTGTTTTAAGACCAAGATATCTGCCTTCCTACTGTTCCTTTCTTCAAATTAGTGTCTAATCCTGTCAAGTTACTATGATAGATTAATTCAGTTGAATTATAATAAATATATTTCAGGCTCTGGACCTGCATTATTATTGATAGCACCTGATTGCATATTTATGTCATTCCTAACCGTATGCATGCACCTACACATTTGATAACTCATTTCACTGCAGTATTGAGCAGTCATTTATCACAACTCCTTGCATGTATTTTGTACATCTATGTTTCACCTACATAACCTTTTACCTATTCTGTTGTTAACTTCCATACCATTTCATAATCTATGGGTGCTCTTAAAAAGGATAATTTATCTTATGGGATTGTTAAAGCATCTATGTAAAGGTAATAATATGTGTATCTTGTACATTGGAAAGATGAGTGAGCTGAATTGAAATACTGTATATTGACACAATTATGAAGAATGGGGTTATTTCTAAGGGAATAATTGATCAGATGAGATTTAAATTAGCCCAAGATAAGACAGTAATCAATGGTTGCACATAAGTTGATAAGCATACATAACTAATCCAGCAATATTGTATAATCAACACACTAAATTTATAAGTTAAACAAGACTTACCTTGGTAAAAGGTGAAGTTTTACTTTAGGTTTATAAGGGTTGCTTAGGGAGTGATCATTTTTTAACAACAGGGGGGGGGGGCCGGTGGGTTTGAGGGGGGGTCAGAATTTTTTCAACCCCTTGAACGGGGGGTCAGAATTTTTTCAATACCTCTGATGGGGGGGTCAAAATAATTTCACCTGTTTTCAGTGGAAAACCCCGCGCGTTACTATAGGCTAAAAGGGGACGTTCGCACGCGATTTTTGTCCCTTATGGGGGGGTCGAAAAAATTTTACCCCCTCGAGAGGGGGGGTCGAAATTTTTTTCGTGCGTCCGTGCGCAAACCCACCAGCCCCCCCTGTTGTTAAAAAATGATCACTCCCTTAACTGCCTACAATTGACCTACCATCCCATAATGCATCAGTATTTAAAACTAGCTGGGTAACAAGTTAATTCCCAAAAAGGGGTCATCTGGTAAACCAGAATTCCACCTTTAGAACAACAGGGAGGGTGAAAACTTGATCAAATTGGGTTGAAACGTTGTTCTCTTTGTCGGCAGTTAAGCAACCCTTATAAACTTTAAGTCAAACTTCACCCTTTACCAAGGTAAGTCTTGTTTAACTTATAAGGTTTATGCCTGGTTGCTATGCAGACAAAGTAATAAAAACGGATATTTGAATGCTGCCTTGTTACCCCACTGGTAATGACAACATAGAAATGTGTAATTACCTTATTGTGTGCTGGAGGCCATGGTGAGCACTGTAGACTGGTATGTGCTGTCATGGTCCTTGTGGATGGACCTCTTGTTGAACCTGGCAACGGTTATGGCATTGGTCCATTTGCCCTGTTTCAGGATGTAATCCACAGGTAGTTTGCTGTAATCCGCCTTAGATACAGAGGCTCCTCTAGTTAAATGTGCCTTGAAATTTTTGGGAACACCAGCTCCCAAATGGCATCTTTGATCCATCTGGACACTGAAATAGAGTCCCCCTGTTTTTTGGTGTTACATAGTGACAACCAAAGTTGGTCCTTGCCACCTTCCCTGAAGGGTTTAGTCTGTTTTAGGTATCTCCTTAAAGTTCTGTAGGGACATAGTGCCTAGACATGAAACCTATCTGAAGGTTTCCCCTCCTTGGTGTGTTTTAACCCTTTTGTGCCCAGAATTATTTGGAGACTACAGAATTGTTAAGCATATTTTATAAAGTACATGCCTACGCTAGTACCACATTGAGAATTACGATTAATTAAGGTTAATTCTAGAAGGAATCAATGTGGTATGAAAATAACTATCCAAAAATGTAATATCAAAGGTATGTCAGGGCGACTCATGTACTGACAGGGTGGAAAAGGGATCTTAGAAGTTAGCTGGATCTAATTTGGATAGAGTGGCACATTTATCTTTTTTTCACATATTCTGTCCAATGAATTCTATTGTAAACATGTAAAATTTTTCTCTTGCCATTCAAAATGAGAATATTCTCATGGAATTAGAAGACAATCAATGCCACATTCGATATTGTTAGCAAAACTCAGGAATATTGATTTTTATCACCAATTTTTGCATTTTTATCGATATTTATGTGGAATTTCGTGTATTTTCCTTAATTACCTTGCTCTCCTACATGTCAAGAGCGCGCACTTGATCATTGTTTTCAAACCATTAAATTGCAATATTCTGATTTACCATGTAATACCACAATATAGTACCACGATGTATTTGGTACCATTAGAAAGCCCTTCTCATGGCGAGTCTATGAGTTTTTGAATCACCTTAATATGACGAGTATGGACCCTAGGGAAGCATGTTGAACATATATACATGCTAAGAGCGCACTTTTACTAATCTGGGCACGTAAGGGTTAATTGCTTGTCTACAGTTAGTATTACCTCATCATCGGTGAATACTATTGAGCTGGCTTTAAAGGCGTGTAAAGTCTGAGCTCTTTGGGCTGTTGCTAGTGCCAGAAGTAAAACAGCCTTATGTGCCAAATATTTATAACTCAAGTCTTCCAGTGGATGCCAAGACTTAAAGGCGTACTGAATCGAGGACCTACGGCCGCCAACATTAGCACTGTGGCAGACGTAGCTGATTCAGAGCTTCTTTAAGCATAGTCACTACTATATCTATGTCCTAAGTGTGAGTATATCTGGCCTTGGGTGGCCTGTCTACAGAAACTGCTCTGAGTTGTCTTCACACATCTGGGTGTGAACCTAGAGTTCTACCGTATTCATCTAAGTCTACATATGCAGATAATGCAGATCTAGCTGTGTTGATAGTAGTATAAGCTAGTCCTTCATCATAAAGGCTAGAAAAGAAGTTCATAGCTTTTATACATGTAAGCTTTATAGGGTGTATATTGTTTTCTACACAATATTTTGTCCACAACTTCAAGTACACATTGTACTGTGTTTGGGTGCCCTTGCTCCAGGATGCCATGTATAGACGAATTGTAGTGGGCGTGACACCCTGGGCCTGTAGGGCTCGTTCTAGATCCTCCATGCAAGAAGGTCTAGGGGCTACAGTTCTCCTGTGACTGGTTTCCTCAATGGTGTCTTGGCGAGTCTCTGCATTGACTTCACTATCCTGTTCAGGAGGCCATACCAAGGTTTTGCCGCCCAGTTGGGCGTCACAATCATCCCTTTCACGCCCTCTGCTAGGGCCTTCTGTACGACTCTCAGGTTCAGGCTGAAAGGAGGGAAAGCATAATGGTCATTAGGCCAACGTAAAGTCAGTGCACCTGTGTCAGCTGCCCCAGGGGTCCGGTAGCCAGCTGTAATGATTGTCTAGTTTGAATGCTAGTCTTGATGCAAATAGGTCTATACTATGATGTCTCCACTTCATTTAAATTTGTTCAAAGGCTGAGTCAGGTAATTCCCACTCATTATGCCCTGCTATTCTAGATTCTCTATCTGCCTCCTAATTTTCCTTGCCTGGAATATGAGCTGCTTTGACCCACAGGTCTCTGTTTTCACAGAATTCCCATACAGTCTTTGCTATGTCATCACAAGGTGGTTTTTGGATCCCCCTTTGTGATTTACATATGCTACTGCTGTGGTGTTGTCTGACAGGCATCTGACCGTTTTTCTACAATACTCTTTGGCATAAATTTTAAGTCTAGCAGTACTGCCATACTTTCTTTAATGTTTCTATGATTTTCTCTCTGAGAGTCCATAAGCCTCTTGTCCTATCTTTTCCACATACTGCTCCCCAGCCTTTGTATGATGAATCAGTTATAATTGTGGTCACAGGTTCCTGTAGTCTGATTATTGTACAGCCTGAATCTAGTCTCTCTAGCCACCAAAAGATGTCTTCTTGACCTTCATAGGAGATTTCCATCTTTGCCTCAAAGTTACCTCTACTTCTAGTAAGAGCCTTTGTCTTGTCTAATTCAAGGTGCCTGTAATGGGCTTCCCCATAATCTAGGCCTTTAGAGTAATCTACCATAAGACCAACTAGTCTTGCTACTGATTATAAACTTTTCTGTTGAAAGTTGTGACAACCACACACAAAATAGTGGTGGCAAACCTCGCCAAATATCATGTACTTCTGGTCATGCGTAGGTGAATAAAGCTCTTAGCATCAGCACCACGATGGAGCATGACGTGTGGATCTTTGTCCCTTCATTTACCTAAGATTACATCATTTTCTTTTATTCAAGAGTTCTGCCACCAGGTCTTTTAACTTTTTGACCTTTTCCTTAGTGGGTTTAACTGTCATAGTGGTGATATCTATGACATAACCCAAAAAGGTGAGTTGTGTGGTTGGTGTAACTACACTTTTGTTTGGGTGAATTTTGAAACCCAAGTTGACCAACAACTTTTGTAGTTTGACTATGGTGTCAGTGCATTGTTGCACTGTGTCCCCCATAATGAAAGTGTCCTTCCTTTTGCAATTCTGCAAATGCAGGTTTTAGGACTTTAATGAAAGTTCTTGGTGCTTGTGCTAGTCCATTCGGTAGGCATGTATATTGGTATGACGCCCCCCCCCCCCCAATTTGAATCTAAGCAACTTTTCAATAGAATTTTATACCGGTATGCTATAATAAGCATCTGACAAATCTAAAAACCAAGGAAGCAGTCTTTTTGCACCATGTCTATGGCTGTCTGCAGACTTTCCATTTTGAAATGTTTGCATACCACTGAAGAATTCAGTTCTGACAGATCTAAAATCAATCTGTGTTTACCAACTGTCCTTTCACTGCCTGACATTTTTCTATAATGCCATTGTCAAGGTGTTCTTTCACAACCTTATCAGTAATTTCCCTATTCTCTTCTGACACCATATAGGGTTTAGGGGCTGTGCCTTGTATGGAGGGTTCATACATGTCTTCCTTCACCCCTTGAACAGATTCTATGATGAAGAGATCATGGGTTAGTTTTAACCACAAATGTGCCTTTTCATTAGCTACCGGTGCAGTAGCTATTGGCACACCTGGTTTAGTGAGACCCCCCCCTTCAGAAAATCCAGGGATTTGGGTTTCTGACCTTGTCTCGCGAAAGTGATACATAACTATATGACACGTTTTTTTTTTTGTTTAAGTAGGAGGGTCTTCATATGGTACATGGATACACCTTAGGGGGGAACGGTAAGGGCTACATAGAAATTATTCCTTAAATGTTGGGAGGTTGCCATAGAAACCATGGCATGTGTGTATGTCATCTATTCACCCAGCATGTCATCTATTCGCCCAGCATGTCATCTATTCCCCTAAGACATTTCTGATGGAATTATTGGCAGTAAAAATAATGTAAGGACTATTGAAACTCACTAGGGGCCAAATTAAATGTATAGGTAGTCTAGATTTGAACATCATAGATGGAAAAGAGAGAGTAATTTTTCTCATTGTGTCATCTATTCACCGAGCATGTGAGCTATTCGCCTAGCATGCCATCTATTCCCTTGAGACAATTCTGATGGAATTATTGCCAGTTAAAATAATGTTAGGACTATAGAAATTCACCCTAGGGTGACTCACTAGTGTCCAAATCAAATGTATAGGTAACCTAGAATTGAATCTCAGAGATGGAAAAGAGAGCCATTTTTCTCATTGTGTCATCTATTCACCCAGCATGTCATCTATTCACCTAGAGTGTCACAATAAAAATGCATCAAACAAATATTTAACAAGAGATATTGGGAGGGGAGAAAGGGGAAGGGTACCCCAATAATTTAAACATAAAATGTAGAGTTAAATATTAAGACACCTTCACTTTAAAAAAAAAATCCATTCATGTCAGCTATTCTACTCCATGTCAGCTATTCGCCTAAATGTCATAAATTGTAAATTGTGCACTTTAACCCTTACATGCACGTGCCCAGATTTAAAAAAGTGCGCTCTTAGCATGTATATATGTTCAAGACGGTACCCTGGCTTTTGTACTTGTCTGATTATGATGAGTCAAAAACTGGTAGAATTGTAATGAGAAGGGCTTTCCAACGATAACAAATTTATACATTATGGCACTGATTGCCAGTCATTAATGGTAGACTTTTCCATGTGATTTAATGGTTTTAAACCCATACAAAGGTGCGCGCTCAAGACAGTGGGATAATATATTATTTGACAACTATATATGCAAAGGAACTGTGGATATATGGGGGTATAGTAGAGACCGATATCCAGAATACCCTTGGCCTAGGGGCATTTCATTCTAAAATTTAGGGAACTATACTTCTTTATCAATTTGAGGGTGTAGAATTGAATGGTGGTGGTCGTTTTTCAAAATTATCAGTTCCTGTTGCCATGGCGACCACTTTCCATAGTAACAGTAGAAAATGATGAAGCACCTTGAAATGAGCAGATGCACTTTCTACTGTGTCTAGGGGAAATGGTTGCCATGGCAATAGGAACTAAAAATACTAAAAAACGACCAGTCCCATTGAATTCTGAACACCCTCAAATTGATAAAGAGGAATAGTTCCCTGACTTTTAGAATGAAATGCCTCTAGACCCCACTAATGGTGACATATCCTTGAAAATATTCTAGACTAGTATATTCCCCCACCAGATGGACCCTTCACCCACCTGAGTCAGGGGGCCCTTTGCCACCACACCAGATGGCACCGCACCAGATTTGAACAAAGGGACAAGACATGGACTTTTGGTCATGAGATAAAGTGAGCCATTCTCTCCAAATCAAATTTATTTGAAACTTTTAGACCAATATCCTACTTTTAGAATACTATCCATCCCTGTCACTGCATGAATTTTGCTTTGCAATACATTTACCGAGAGTTATGTAAATGTTGCTTTCATTTTACTTCAGAGTTAATGATTTGCTTTAGTACAGGAAATTCCCCGTACTTTGTAAACTATCTTAAAATATCAGATTTCTCAAAATAATTCTGGGCACGAAAGGGTCAAATAGGTAAAGGGCCCCATACCTTTAGTCATGGTTCTGGTCATGACGATGTTGGCTTCACAGGCATTTATAACTAGTTTTGTGAAGGTATCACCCTTCTCTCTCACCACATAGCCCATGCCTTGACCTCTTCCATGGCAGCAGCTTGTCTAGCCATAGCTGTCAGGGTGGCGGACATGTTAGTCTGAAGCTCAGCCATGCGTTTGTCCAGTGCTCAGGCATTCACTGATGCTGCACGCTTTAGAGAGTGGTTCAGTTGTGGCACTCTCAATTCCGGGGTGTTTGCCGGTCTGTGAAATTTTTCCCTCTTCTCTTTGATTATTCTAAGATTAAATGAGGGCCCACAACCTTTCTTGAAGATACTGACAAATCTCTCTGGCAGATCTTCACTTGTGTGTTACTGCTGCGGGATCGCGTGCTGAACTGATGCATTATGGGATGGTAGGTCACATGTACATCTCTGTTGTGATTACTTCGTTGCAATAGCAGCCAGACATAAACTTATAAATTTTTCTTTCATAAATTAAACAACACCATCAATATCAATGTATACATATATCAAGTATCTTATAGATAGCTATAGAGGCCAGTGCGTGCTAGCATAAATATACAGTACAAGCCCAGATATATGTCATGCCCTTGATTAGGGAGAATGATAGAAAATCCATACTGGCAGTTTGGTATTCAAATATATTGTCGCTGTCTTACTCCTCTCCACAACTTTCTTGTCAGTTTGCTGTCAGTCATATTATTTTATAGTGTTACTAAGTTTTATTCGACGACAACATTCAGACATAGTGTGGGACCTTGCTGAACGAAGTAGGTGAGGTTTTCAGAGTAATACACGCAGGATAATTTTAGACATGGCCTTCGCCAGGGGTCGAGGACGCGGTCGTGGGCGCTCCAAGGAGGACCACAAGACGCCACTTATAAGTCTCTTCCAGGATGATTGGCAACTGGAACAAGACGACTCCATGTACCTCCTTCCAACACCTGCATATGACCGTCGTCCAGGTAGTATACGTACTTATAACACCACAGCTTCGGATAGACGAGTCAAGCACTTAGAGAAGGAGGTGGGTGACCTCAAGTCACAAATATCAAATGTGGACTCTAAATTGGATAAGCTATTACAGGCCCAACTCCGGATCATAGACCCCGGTGCACAGAGTTCGCCTATTTTAGGCAACAACCAGGCCATAATCACTCCTACAGCACCGCCAGCACCAGGCAGCCGCCATGACACCCGGCCTGCTGCTCCCCAGGTGCAGCAGACCGCGACCTTTTCTCTGGCCGCACAGGCAGGTAATATTCCACCTGTCCCCCCTGCACCGCATACACACTTTGCCTTCCCACCACCTAGACAGCTCAGGGTGCAAGGCAATGCCGATGGCTTTGTGGATGCACAATTGGCCAGAGAAGAACTTAACATTAATTTAGCAGATGGTAAGATCCAGTACCTCATTACTGACCCATTTGTTAAGAAACCTATAGTCAAGCCGTATATGTACATTGACAGATCCGGGGTCCACACTCTCAAACAGCGGTTAGACCTGCGCTCTGATATGGAGGAAGTCGAGTACTTTCACTGTATGCTTGCTATTCTCACTGATGAAAGGGCGCAGCCCCAAATTAATGTAGATAGAGACTTCATTATTGCCCATCTTCATGATATATCAGTGGACATCATGGCTGGCCGTCCATGGAAAGGCATCCTTAATTGGAGCCAGACGATTTGGGATCAAGTCGAGGCGGGTAAGTGCCAGTGGAGGGACGTCAGGTGGATTAGAGACGAGAGAGTCCGTCTAGCAATGACCTCCCTCTATTCCCATCAAAGTCCCTTTACGGCCAAGTCCGCCAATAAACAATCTACCCAGGTGTCGACCCATTGCAACCAAGGCGAGGTTACCTGCCCGGATTTTAATTCCCCGGCAGGATGCAAGCACAGACACCATCACGCGGACGGCGCTATAACATTCGTACATGCCTGTGCTCACTGTGAAATGACTGGTCGTAGAAATTTCCATTCATACCAGTCATGTCATAACAAAGCCCGACAGGCACAGCAGCTGACTGCCAACCATAGTGTCAGTGCCACCCCGCCTGCCCGGCCCAGTTTAGATAGCAGTCACCAACCACAAGCACCAAAAAACGCCCAGTAGGCACACTGCAGGTTCCTGAAAACAGTGTGCCGTGTCGTGCAAAGACAAACATTCATTCTACCGATATGAACGACAAAAATTGCATTTCGGTACAATCGCCAGTCGCTCATTCTCAGTCCGGCGGCCATATTGCATTTGACGTCATCACTTCTCGCACAGCCGCACAGCCATCACGAGATCCACACAGACAAGATGGTGGCCCCCACGGTGTCCGCCATGTTGACAGCGACGTCACGCCCTCTCGGCCAAAATTTCCATTGCAGCGAGACCTAAACAGCAATGGCGGACATCGCCTTCCGCCTAGCTCTCCGCCAGGAGTTACTTCAGATAAATCCGTTCATATTTCAGACTATACACATCATGATGTCTTGCCTGTTCATACGCAATTTGTCACAGGCAACACTACCCACAATACGGCGGGTTACAACGCCAAACCTTCATCGCAGCAGCGAAAACCGCCCGCTGTAAATGACAACGCGGGCAGCTACATAGACCCGCCCTTCGACAACATTCGACAAATGTGTAAGTTTGATAAATTTGACAATGATATTGATGTGTCACTGCAGGCCTTCAGAGATCATCACATTGCAAACTGGCCGGTGGTGAATTCCCAAATGCCCACTGAGTTAGTGAAAATTTATGTACTGGGTTCCCGTGTCCCTTTGCCCACGAACTTGAACCTTTCAGCGTGGCATAGGTACAAAGGGTCCAATGTTGACTTTTCACAGCTTGTAGATTTCGTCGAATTTGGGTTCCCCCTCGGGTATATGGGCCCAATTTCAGACACCATTGACATTGACAACCATCCTAGCACCACCAGATACCCTGATCACATAGACAAATTTGTGGATACAGAACTAGACTTAGGGGGAAATCATTGGACCTTTGGAGGAGGCCCCCTTCTACCCATGGTGTCACATATCACCCTTAATGTCAAGGGAAAAGAAATCTTCCGGGGACAGGAGAGTAATAAGTGACATGACTTTTCCAGACGACCGTTCCATAAACTCATATATTTTTAAGAACACGGTCTTAGGCTTAGAAAGAGATCACGAGCTCAGATCTGTAGACAGTTTAGTCATTGACTTATTAAGAATGGGAAAGGGCTCCTTTCTCTCCACATTAGACATTAGTCGCGCTTATAAGAATTTCAAATCATGTCCACTTGATTGGCCATTACTAGCAGTAAAATGGCAGAACAAGTTCTATGCAGACCTCACATTACCTTTTGGCAGCAGGGGTAGCAGCTGCCATATGCAGCGAGTGGCCCTATTCATTGTTGACATTTCGGCTCGTAAAGGAGTCTTGGCAAAGATGTATCTTGACAATGTGGTCATCCTATCTCCCAACAGAACCAAGGCTGATCAGGACTTCCAAGTGGCACGTGACCTACTTCTGGAACTTGGCTTACCAGAAGCCAAAAAGAAAGCCCAGCCCCCATCACAGGTAGTGGACTGGCTCGGCATCACCATAGACACCATCACCATGACATTGTCAATCCAGGATGACAAGTTAAAAGACGCCATTCAACAGGTAAACTTCTGTAGGGCTAGGCGCTCATTGACCAAAAAACAACTTCGTAGCTTGTTGGGCAAGCTAACACGTAGCTAAATGTGTAAGGCCCGCCAGGCTTTTTGTATCTAAACTACTAGATGCACTTAGATCAATGACTGGAAACTTCATTCATGTGAACATTGAAATGAAACAAGATCTAGCTTGGTTCTTGGAATTCTGCACTGATTGGAACGGAACAGCAGCCATACCTGATCGAGCCCCTTCTAGAGACATTTTTGTGGATGCCTGCCTTACTGGAGTGGGTGCCCATGACGGTGTACATGCATACTCTGGTCAAGTGGCACCATTCCACGACCCAATTGTTAATGTGGCAGAAATCGAGGCTGTCAATGTAGCTATTGCTGCACATACTTTGGTCTCCAAGGATGATGCTGGCAAACATATTCGTATTCATTGTGATAATGAAGCATCAGTGTTAGTACTCAGTTCTGG
Organism: Acholoe squamosa; assembly: GCA_949317995.1. Lineage (NCBI taxonomy): Eukaryota > Metazoa > Annelida > Polychaeta > Phyllodocida > Polynoidae > Acholoe > Acholoe squamosa. The sequence goes on from OX439038.1 coordinate 71,661,802, forward strand.
CAGAGGCAGAAACCGTCCCATGCTCGAGGCTGCTACGGCACTCTGGATGGTAGAGGCCGTATGTAATGTTAGGTTCTCCTTCCAGCACATTGCTGGCGTAAAAAACGTGATAGCAGATGCTCTCAGCAGGGCTCATTTTGACGATTCTCATCTATACCATGCTTATAAACTAGTAAATGATCTTGGCATTAACATTATTGACCCCTGCCTGCACATCCTTGATGCCATGTCTCCTCCTATATTATGTAGATCCGGCGCTGCAGTATCTGCAACTCAGGGCGTCTCACCGACAATGGCAGGCAAGAGCACAGGGTACACTCCTGAATCACAAATCGGCAACGGGCACCTATTTGGCCTTTTGCCACCTAGTTGGGGCCAACCACTTTGCACCCACACACCAGGACATATGCACATACATGGAGTATCTAGCTATGAACATAGACTGTCCAGCGACCATAGGGAATCACATATCTCACATCAGACAGTACCTGGAGCTGGCTCAGGGGGCGGTCAATACGGCATCACACCCGCGAATACGTCGGGCGTTGGATGCCATGGAAAGGTTTTTGATTGATTGATTTGTGTTTTACAGCACTTTAGCGGCACTAAGTGGCTATCCCGTGCTTCACAGGTTGATAATTTAACAGAGGAATGTGTCAGTGCCTGCGCATATGTGCACCACACACATCCTGAGGGGTAGGAAAGAGGAGATATAGACCCTTTTAAGTGGGCTAGGGAAGGCCACCATGGAAAGGGACATGATATACCAGTCCAATGTAAAGCCCCCGGTACCAATGGACATACTGAGAGAGGCTCTCAAATTCCTGTCAGAGAGCCCCACAGACACAGTCGTAAGGTTTGCTATCCTCGCAATGTTCTTCGGGACTCTAACACAGTCAGAGGTGGCCCCCAGGACAAAGGGAAAATTCAACCCTACGTCCCACCCCACAAGAGGCAACCTGACGATTCATCCAGACAGCATCTCTCTGAAAATAAGGAACGCCAAAAACCTGCAAAAAGCATCCCAGACAAGAACTGTAACAATGTACAAAACAGCGCACCCACTGTTTTTCCCTGTGTGGCAAGCGGCACAAATGCTGTCAGAAAACCCAACAGCATCAATACTGGACCCACTGCTCCAGTTCCCCAATTCAAAGGAGGTTATGCCAATTTCTCACATAGACAAAAGGTGGGATGCAGCGATGTCCCATTGTGGCGTGCCTCCAAGACAATACACACTACACAGCCTGAAGAAATCCTCAGCCACCGAGGCATACAACGCCAGCCTATCAGAGAAAGATGTCCAGGTGGCTGGAGGCTGGAAGTCCCTGGCATATAAAGACTATATCGTGACGGCTGGTCACAAAGCCAATCAGGCTCTCAGACATGCCATCCTTCCTATTCAACGGCATTAGACTGTGATATACCATACATAGACATTTTTCACCCACCCTTCACCCTATAACGTTAAAATATAATTTATTGGCTTCTTGGCCATATTTATTTTATCCAAATGGGTGTAACACATTCAGTTTATTCATCATCAGTTGACATATGGTTCACAACATTTTATTATTTATCCTCATTGTATGTTCATTCAATCACATACACCTTTATTTTATCCATCCATTTTATTATTTTCAATCTTAATAAAATATTGTTCTCCAACTCTCTCTCCTCTTGTCCTTGACATGTTAACAATAATGGTCATGTCACTGCCTGTAAAAGGTAGTGGCGGGTCATTGTTGTAACTGGTCTGGGACCATACAACTTTCCCCTGCTGCCACTTGGCAGCCACTTCCTACCTCTATAAAGCCTCAATCTCCCACTCATTCTCCCTCGTTCCTGTTGCTGTCTTACTCCTCTCCACAACTTTCTTCCTCCCTCCCACCCTTTACTTTATCTCTATCATTTTTCTTTAAAACCTCTTTTCTCCTCTTTTTCTTCTCCCCATATTTATTTTATTCAAATGGGTGTAACACATTCAGTTTATTCATCATCAATTGACATATGGTTCACAACATTTTATTATTTATCCTCATTGTATGTTCATTCAATCACATACACCTTTATTTTATCCATCCATTTTATTATTTTCAATCTTAATAAAACATTGTTCTCCAACTCTCTCTCCTCTTGTCCTTGACATGTTAACAATAATGTATTTGGGAACATACTTTGAGTGGCAGCTTGTCTCTTATTTGCTTATACATCACGCCTTATACGGAGGATTTTCCTGTAATCATATTCTATCTACTGTGGTGCAAACCTAACACATAAACTTTTTTTATAACGATATTACTTTTTTCTTCAATCATCCCACTTTACCAGTTACCATAGTGACTGGTTTAATCACAGAGCACTCGTTAAGGGACCATACCATAATTCCACTCCTTTTTAGTACCTCCCAAAACAAGGAATATCAAATATTGTGAATGAAAGATCCCTATCATAATACGGTTTTATGCACCATGGACCGGGACCATGAATTAGCTTTTGATCTTTAACATCACATGGGTCAATATAAAACAAGTGTTAAATTACCGGATGTAGGTGTGGCTGTATTTGAGAGGGGATTGGCTACATTACAGAGGGAAGTGGCTGCATTAGATAGAGGAGTAACTGCATTAGTATGGGGAGTGGCTGCATATATGAGAGAATGCCATACTGTGGACATGGTGCACTATGTGGAGAAACAGATCAACAAAATGCACTTATTGCTTAGATTCTTTATTTAGGATTTGCACATCGATATCATAATGGCTGATTAACTATACATTCTGTTTCAACACTTCAATAAGAACACTTTCAAACCAGGGGTAGATACTAACCATTTTAGCCACCCAGGGTGACCAACCTACAACCCCACACATTCATTTGTGGGCCCCAATGCTACCATACAATTTCTCACAGAGAAAATGATACTATTACAGGTATGGCTGTGTAAGTTAATAAGGCCATAACCAGAATGGACAACTTCCTTTATCTCTTCCCAACAATACTGGCAAATTATCCAACAACATCCTCCATTCACTTGGGCCTATTATAATCAAGTAATCATTGAGAAAACTGTAGGATCGCATGGAAAAATACACTGGTCCTGGGGCTTGTGTTAGTGTCTACCTCTGACCTTTTTAAGTAGAAGATTCAGCACACTTGCATGACAATCAAATTTTCACTACTTTCATATAACAACATCTATGTCCTTATAATATGGATATTATTTCTATACACTTCTATGGGGTTACTATTTTTTAAATTGTCACTTCCTATGTAATTGAATATATAATAGGAAATCCTTTTATGTTCCTCAGTTTTCTGTAGAATAGTGGAACAATCTACTGTGAAAATACCAGGTAGCAGGATCTCTTACAACAGTAAGACAAATGTAAATTTGATATTATGCTAAGATGTAGCATTATTGGTTACTGTTTGTTATATTTTCTGTCTGTTTTAGAGGCTACATGAAAAAACGGGTATGATGTTGCATTTGATCAAGTAACTTGGGATGATTCTATATGAGAGCAAATATAAAGGCTCTTGTCCTAGTAGTTCTTTAAACTTATACCAAAGTCTGATATCCCTGGGTATCTATCTACCCAATTCTTAAAACTTTGTCTACTTTTGACATGTGGAAAGCACGAGATTCTTTGGAGAGAAGATACTACAAACTATAACATGGGTATAAAGTAACTACTATAGCCTATGCTTCTCAATATTGACTGTTAAGTTTGTGGACACTTTTTGGTCTAGAAATTGTATGGGCGGGGGATTTGTTTCAAACTTGTTTTTGACATTCAGAGGTTCTTTTTAATTCTTTATTTTGAACTTAATTGGCCATGATTACGTATCAGATGATTATGACTAGTAAAAGAAGATGTAATGTCTTGAAAAATGTGTAGAAGAATAAGAAGTGATGCTCTTTGAATTGCTTCCTCACCAAATATTTGTTAAAATAACATCTTTATGATTACATTCTCAGGAATCATATCTTTTCTTTTATGAACATGTGAAAAATAATACACAGTATATGGATGTATATGACCAGTGTCTGCAAAGCTGATATATCATCTATATGGCAATGTATTGTTCTTTAAGTGAAGGAACTGAATTTATAAGAAGCACAATAAAACTGATATAACATGTAAACATAAAAAATCGCAATGAAAGTGAAATTTCCGAAGTAAATATGTATATATAATAGGTACAGCTCTCTGTCCAGCAGAACTCCATTATGGCACCTAATTTAAAAATATAATGGCACATAATTTGAAATGAACATTTGATAATTAGAAATGTAGCAGTCTAGTTGTATCTCTGGACGTACATATTCATATCCCCAGGAAAATAAAGTATACTTTAATGCACGCTTTACTTGATAGACTGTTCACCTTTTGGGTAGCATAAACCACCTAGCAACTACATTGCTGCCACCTGTAGGCTAGCCTTACACCAACATGATATAGTTGCACCATATGACCATCTCCTGTGGACACCCGGGGGATATATCCTCACAGTTAAGCTGTTGGGGACTTGGACAAGGTTAGACACTGACCCTTTCAGGCACTGGCCAACAGGGTATACATACAGAGCCTTATCTGCATGTTTTAAGGCTGATTGCATTTTTTTTTTCATTCATGCTCTTGTTTTAAGACCAAGATATCTGCCTTCCAATTGTTCCTTTCTTCAAACCAGGATTAGTGTCTACCCATGTCAAGTTACTATATCAGATTCAGTTGAATTATATATTTACAACCTCTGGACCTGCATCATTGCTAGCACCCGATTGTATATGTGTGTCATTCCTAACCGTATGCATGCACCTTTACGTTTGATAACTCATTTCACTGCAGTATTGAGCAGTCTTTAATCACAACTCCTTGCAAGTATTTTGTACATCTATGTTTCACCTACATAATCTTTCACCCATTCTGTTGTTAACTTCCATACCTTTTCATAATCTATGGGTGCTCTTAAAAAGGATAATTTATCTTATGGGAGCATTGAAGCATATCTTCAAGGTATTTTGTATATTGGAAAGATGAGTGACTTGAACTGAAATACTGTATATTGACACAATTATAAAGAATTGGGTTATTTCTAAGGGAAATGATAACATAATCAGATGAGATTCACATTAGCCCAAGTTCAGACAATACCTAATCAACAGTTGTACACAAGGTACCGTAATCTCCCGCGTAGAAGACGCGCTGCGCGTATAAGACGCACCCCAAACTCAGCACATGCATTTTCGCGTATAAGACGCACATTTTAATGCTGAAATTTGTAAGATTAGTACATTTCTATAGAAAAATTACCACTCTTATAAGACGTCCCCCCAACTTGCGAGAAAGCTATAAGACTCCCCAGCATTTTGTTTGGCATAGAGGACGCGTCTTATACGTGGGAGTTTACGGTAATAAGCATACATAACTTATCCAGCAATATCGTTTAATCGTCACACTAAATTATAATCTATTTTTTTCATAACCTAAACACAATCGATATCTAATGTATATATTAAGTATAATATAGATAGCTGTAGATGGCAAGTGCGTGCTAACATAAATATACAGTAAAAGCCCAGATGTATGTCGCTCTAATCATATTCTAACTACATGGTGCAAAGCTAATGCTTAAATTCTTTTTTTTTTTAAATGATGATATTATTCTCTTCATCAATCATCCCACTTTACCACAGTTGCCATAGTGACTGGTATAATCACAGAGCACTCCTTAGGGGCCATACTAAAACCCATTCCCCAACAATAACCTTTCTGAATAGATTATAAAAAACATTATCTCTCATATAGTCATTGCAGATATTCTTCATCAGTCAAGCTGTTCTTTTGGTTCTGGCTGTGCTTGTTCAAAGTTGGGACTTATTACTCTCACATAAACTGAAGAAAATGGTCTGTGATACAATAGGATGATTTCAGAGCTTGTGAAAATTACCCTTCTCGAACCAATAATACATGTAAGTAAGGAGTGTCCAATGTTGACTCTGTCTAATAACTATCAAGATAATGTGTAAGTTAAACTATACTAATTAATTCAAATACAGATTAGACAAAGCCATCACAACACCGCAACTTCACCTGGAGACTGTTTCACCATTGAGTGTATAAATACAGAGGTCTGTCTGTATTTCAAATATGGGGAGCTCTCGTAAATCATTAAATACCACCCACCTTGGAGTTCACTTTTTAGATATGAACCTCTGTATGTATCCATTGAAAATTGATGAAAATTCTCCTAGTTGTTGATTTTACAACATTTTATATATATATTTAACCCGTTTTTAACCCTTTGAGGGCGGCATAATGTCTTCATATTATTTTGTTGTCATGATGTATTGATGCGGTACTAGTGATTTAATCGCCAGTACCATATTGCAATTTTCTTTTGATTCTGGTCTGCATAATGCATCAAAGTACTATACTGCCCTTAAAGGGCTTAAAGAAAAGACTTCGAACACACATCCAAAGTAGAATATAAGTTAAAATACTCTTTCCCGGATCCTTAAGGAGATGGCATGCACTTGAGTCGCTCAAAGGCTGCTTTTTCCAGCGCCTCACGGTGATCCGGGTGAGCTATACGAATAAGCTCAAATGCTCTCTGACGTAGGTTTTTACCAAATAGGTAAGCTATTCCATACTCGGTGACAATATAGTGGACGTGGGCTCGTGTTGTGACAACTCCAGCACCTATTAAGTAGAAGTCGGAAATGCAAGACAAATATCCATATCAGGATTCCCACAAAATCCCCCAGACTGAAATTCCATGACATTTCCATGACTTTTCATGGCAAAAATCTAAATTTTCCATTAAATTTTTAATTATATTTGGACATAATCGGGGTTGACCTCCAGGGAAAATTCCTGAAATGGAGTCCAATCCAGAGAAATTTTCAGAAATTCCATGACTTTACATGACATACTGGTAATTAAAGTGTTTTCAAATATTTGAGAATTTCTAAATACATTATCTACACTGGTAAGGCCACACCAAAGGACAAAATTGGTAAATGGATCACATTTTCGCAAAGTAGCAAGCAAACTTAATTTAATCTATTAGACAACATTTCGATTCATATCTTCTGTCTTTTTTGGTCTACCATCTTAGACGTACAAAAAGAGCATCAAGTGACAATTTGTTTTAGCCACTATGTGGCAAATATGCTTACTCATCCCATGGTAACAACAGTTTCGGTTGATTTATGTTTATGAGCTTCAAAAGATTATGAAACAAAGTGAAAAAAGGTTATCTCAATAAAACAAACCTTGGAATGTTTAAATGGAAGCATATGAATAGCAGTCTTTCGTACATTAAGTGGCTTTCCATTAATGATGCGGGTAATAACAATATAGGAACATCCATGTCCCCCTAACCCACCCTAAGGCTCTGTCCTCCGCCCCATACTCCCCTAATTTTCAATATCCCATTGAAGAGCACAGGAAATTAGGAAATGCAGTGGAATGCCGCGGAGAGGACGTCCGACATGTAGCAATACTCTAATTGAGAAAACAGCAGGAGGCACATATCAGCAAATATATTCCTGGAAATATTTTTTTCTTTTTATTTCTAAATTGAGTGAAGAATCGAGTAAAATCAAACCTTCCTATTTTCTCCACAGTCTTAAGTCTTTGCTTCACCTAGTACCCCAAGGGTACTCAATGCTGAAGCAGCCTTTCTGTCCAGTGTACCAAAAATGGGCTCTTTGATATTTTGTACTTAGGCCAAAGAATAATTGTTTCAAGTAACACGACCCTACCTAATAAAAGGGGCCGACACTACAATTACTTTCTTCAATTTTGAAGAATTTGCATGTTTTTGGGGCAGCTCTGACCTTTCCCATGTAATATTTTTCAGCATGCCACCTGAAAAACACAACTTTTTTTTTGCCTTATTAAAGACTTTCACCCCTAAGACAAAATTCTATATTCTTGACGAACTGATGCCAGCAAAATCAATAGTATACAAAGGCCAATTGGTGTGGCCTAATTATGGGTCCAGTAATAGTGAAATCCAGTTCTAATGAGTCTTGGGATCATCCTGCAAATTTAAAACAAAATTGAAAATAAAGATGATTGGGACTAAAACTGTGCTCATTAAATATATTGTAGCAATGTAAATTGCTTGTAACTCGAAAAGGATTCAAAAGCAAATAGAAGATTCAAAATAATCACCACCATATTCCTGTGGAATGAACTCACCCAGGTTATTTGCACCACCAACCACCCCCTTTCCCTGCAGCCTATGGTACTTTAACACTGGATGAGTCACTATTTGCATAACTCCCGCCAAAACTACCATATTTGCACTACACTTGTTAAAAGGGCGGGAAAAATTGATCGATGTTGATACCTTGGCCCACCTCCCTATACCTTCAGCACTGAGCCAAAAAGCGTCTTTTTCACCTATTATCACTCACATAGACCCTGCCTTACATTTTTCCCTATAATTACAAAACTGGTCATATTTAAAACAAAATGAATAATCCTCCATTATCCTGACATATATAGCATGCACTTACTATGCATTTGATAACCATATTGACTTTTAAAACCTCTATTTTTCGACCCTAAACTTGACCACAACCTCAGCCTCCAACACCCCAAAAACTCTTAATACGGGTCCACCAACCCCCATGCTAATGACTCTTTTCGAGTTAAAAATGGGTATTCCTTGTGCCAGTCCTCCTTAAAATGAGATATCAATACATGTTAACTTTGAAGGTATAAATTGGCGAGCTATCTTACCTTCTTTAATGGTGGGAACGATCTTTGACTCGCCCCTCTTGGTGACAGAGGGCGTGGCTAAGATGGGTTTGCCAAGACCGTCCTGACATAAAGCGGCCGCACGTATAAAGTCTACCTGTCCTCCCACACCTGGAACAAAACAATTTTATCTAATCAACATGTATAGGACTCAGTATGGAGGCCTAGTGGAGCAACCATTTTGAATTTCGCTGGTTGAGATGAAACCCACTGATAACACATACCATGATGGGTACCTTGTCCCTGGTTAACAACCACTTTCAGGGACATGCTGGTCCCATCCTATCAGTTCTTATCAGTGTGTGTCGCCAGAACCAGCTCCAGACCAGCTAGTGGCCAATAGTAGCTGTTTTGGTTATTATGCAAGTTACGTGCATGCTGACCCTAAGGTTGGCACCTACCCTGACAAGATTGCCTGATGTACCAATCGCTGCATTGCTAGAGTAGGCTCCATCACAGATTGTTACACCACAACGACAACGAAAGACTTGAGGCATTAGGCAGCCTATAAAGGGTTAATGCAAGTTCACTTATATGGAATAAATATGGGTCTTTAAGGAAGCAAGGCTACTAACCTGAGTACATGCGGGTCCCTATGGAGTCAGACACCACCTGACCGGTAAGGTCTACCTCGATGCACGCATTGATTGCAGTCACCTTGGGGTTCTCCGCAATCAAAGCTGTCTTGTTCACCATTGAAACATCATTCATGACTGTTGAAAAAAAAGATGAAGGTTAAGTTTAGGCCACTGGCCTATGTTGCCATTGACAGTTATGTTCTATGTCATTGTCTATGTCCTATGTCATTGCTGCATGAGTTAAACAACAAATGGGCATGTACGCACTATTGGCTCTTAAAGGGTTAAGGTGTTCCTTAAAGGGTTAATAGCCATCGTCTTGGGGCATGTCAAATGACTGCTGACCATTAACCCTTTAAGGAACACCTTAACTTAATAGCCACAGAGTAAATCCTCCTCACACCTTTCTTTGTTTGTACTATACTATAATAACACATGTTAACTACCTGGTCTATCAGCATGAGTTATGGGTGGCTTTGAATGAATTACGTGTAGATTCTCTCTTTGTAAAGTTTGTGGTCCACACAAAATATTTGTGCAAATACAAATGTGTAATTTTTCTCTTAGTATGTTCTATTGTAGCAGAATCGGTATCCAGTTACCATATATTTAATTATGCCATTGACTCGATTTAATGGCATAATAAGAGGGCTATAAATCAAATTTATACAATGCAACACATCTCCTAGAGCGCTTTGTATATGTGATACTACAGGGATAATAAATAGTATATAATCTGCCCAGAAACCAACCAGCTGCCTTATCACATTTTGATACATTATGCAGTTGTCAGAGGATGAAGAGACATTTATACCCTTACTTACCTACAAATGGGTTATCGTCCATAAAGTCAAACAGCCGCCGGGTGCCCATTGCGAAGGATCCTACAATTTTGCCGGTCTGCACACTTTTCTTGGCATTGGTAATATTTCCATTCTGCACTAAGTCTACCACGCCATCGCTGAACATCTCTGAGTGCACACCAAGGTCACGATGGCTTTTCAGTTTGGCGAGTGTTGCATCTGGAATCGAGCCAATTCCTGAAGAAGAAAAAACAACAAATAATTCAGGTGAATAGACAGTACAAACAAATTGGGCAAAAACTTGTCAAATAATGATTTATTCTCATGTATAAAGCATAAAGCATATCCATTAATCAGAGGTTTATTGCAGAAATCAGGGAGTACCTTCAACATGAGGTGGTTGATATTTGAAATCTATGTTATGTCATTTAGAATGTGTTAGTAGGCACTTATACCTAAGATACTAACTGGATTTGTCCTTTGGGAACATCTAAAAATAGAAATCAATGCACATTTATATGGACCAGCATTACACCTTAGTGGCATATATTCTGAAATACATCATGTGCACCTTAGACAGTTAAAAACTTACCCATCTGGAGTGTAGCTCCATCGCTGACAAGATTTTCCGCAATCAGCCTGCCAATTTCTTCTTCAACCTCACTCATCGCATGAGTCTTCATTTCTATGAGAGGAGCGTTGTGATGAACCATGGCGTCACAATGGGACATGTGAACAACGCTGTCCCCAAACGTCCGCGGCATGTTGGGGTTAACTTGGGCTGCACAGAAATAGTAAAATCTTTAGAACATATCATTGTTCTTTAAAATAATGTTCCCATCTGAACATTCAGAGGTCTGAAAAAAAATTGGGCCCTTAAACACTTTATAAGTGGAAGGATTTTTCAACTGCAGTAAAGTCTCAATTTGAGGGGCGTCTGAAAACAGATGAACCTCTGAGGGTCTGACAGCTCTGGACTTGTAAAACGCATAAAAAAAGCATGTCATTCACCTTGTACCGTAATCTCCCGCGTATAAGGCGCGTCTTACACGCGAATCAGATCGTGGATGGGTCTTATACACGGGAGGCAAGCTGCCTTGAGCTGGGGGTGCGCCTTATACGCGGGTTCTTTTCCCGATATCTCAATTGAGATGGGTTGCTGCTCGAATTTTTTTATCTCACCTCGTGCCTTCCTTACGGCCGACACTCAAGGGTGAGAGGTCCCGCGGGTTGTATCCACACCAAAGTGAGATTACCCTTGTGGCGTTGTGCCCGGACCCTAGTCTAATGGGGAGGGGGGATGATGGTGACCGAATCTATGGGAAGATAGAAAGCACACCCCTACACATTTACCGAGGCAATGGTTCTTTAACATCCGTCACTACATAGGCATAGTGAGAGATGGACAGGCCTGATTTAAGTCATTTGTCTGCTATGACCACCGAGAGACTTTCCAGCACAGCCTAGCCAGAGCAGGGAGGAACTCAATTGACACCTTACAGCGACGTTTGGAACCACCACTGTGCCCCGGCCAGGCTGGGAACCGAACCCACGACTTTATGGCCCGTGAGCGGACACGCTACCGACTGCGCCACGCCTCCCGGCTCTCGAGATGGGTTGGGTATGATGCTGATCATATATTTTTTTTGAATGCCACAAATGAGGTGTAACCAGAAGTAGAACTTATCTTTAACATTGTAGCATCAGTTCTTTTGGTTTCTTTTCATACATTTATATATTCTATTAATGTTGAAGCATGTGAGGGAATGAATTTAAATCACAACATTATCTAAACATAGTTTGAACATCTGTTCTTAAGTCAACCATATAGCAAGTGTATATAAATGGTATAGTGGCTCCATCTGGTGGCACTTCTAGGAACCATTCCTATTGCATATATAATTATAAATGATCATGATTAAGGTACAGTTTGAGGTAAATTTCAATTGTATACTGTCTTCTGACAGTTTTGAATGAGTGAGTGAGTAATAGAGGTTTAACGCCATTTCGACAGCTAAGGTCATATTCTCGGCGAAAACTACACAATTTCACATTGGAATGTGTCAGTGCCCGCACATATGTGCACCACACACATCCGAGAGGATAGGAAAGAGGAGAAAAAGATCCTTTTAAAGTGGGCTAGGGAAGCCCCTGACAGTTTTGACAAATCAACCACATCATGACCTATTGACATGATAACATGAAATTATCATGTAAAACAGTGATCTAGACATGGATAACCTAAAATCCATTTACAACTACAGTAGTGGGAATACAATCTAACACATAATAATAATGCAAACTGTATCTTAATCATGATCATTATAATCCTTTTTTATATGGCTAATATTGATGACACTATAGATTAGTACTACTTACTCCGTATTCAATGGGGGGGGGGGTGGAATACGATCCTCGCATATTCGGCAGCGCCATTTTGAAATTTATACAGAGCTAACTAGTTTCGTATATTTAGGTATGGTTATTTGAAGTTTTACGCAAAAAAAAAGAATGATTGAACCAGTTACATAATATGTTATGAATGTTTTAAGATATATCTAAGTGTTAGCGCCATGTTAAAAAAGAAGATATTGCCCTGCGCAAGGAACATTTATATCGAAACTAAAAGTAGCGGCTAGCTCCGTATCACGTGACCAATTTTGTCGAGCAAGGTGTCATGGCGGATCAAAACAAACCGGGACGAGTCTATGCCTTCAAAACCAGTAAATATTGTTGAAATCCTTTATTTAAAAGCAATTTAAAGATAAGTTCTACTTCTGGTTACACCTCATTTGTGGCATGCAAAAAAAAATATATGGTCAGCATCATACCCAAACTAATCTTAGCCGGGAGGCGTGGCGCAGTCGGTAGCGCATCCGCTCATGGGCCGTAAGGTCGTAGGTCCGGTTCCCGGCCCGGCCGGAGCACAGTGGTGGTTCCAAATGTCGCCGTAAGTTGTCGTTTGAGTTCCTCCCTGCTCTGGCTAGGCTGTGCTGGAAAGTCTCTCGGGAGATTACGGTATATGTTTTGCCAATATATTACAGGTATGTCCAGACCTATTTTGAATTACTGTTCAAGGTGATATATATCAATGGTAAATGTTTGATCATATTTATATACCCTTTAACTGGACGAAGTGGGGGGGCCTTCTTACTGCTGCCAGAGCTACCTTGTTGTTCGGGGGGGGGATATTTATATCCCCCCCCCACCGTAATTGCTTGTTTAAACGCAGGGCTCTCAAATGAGCGCTGGTCCTGTATGAGCGCAGGGGTATGACCCCCTCTGAAATCTAAAATTCCTCTTTAAATGGACCTCAAATGAGGGCAGGTTCTGTATTACCGCAGGGGGTAACAGAGAGCTGAAATTTATGAGCACAGGTGCGCTTAAACAAGCAATTACGGTATACAACCATTGCAGATACCTCTTAGAGACATCGGGCCTCCCTAGACCTCCTCTTTCCTATCCCCTCAAAATGTGTGGTTGCCACCAACATGACACTTAGAAATTCCCTGACTTTTCCCTGACAAAGTGATCCACTTCCCTGACAACATCAAGTAGATTAACTGTAGTAACACATAAGGCATGGCGTATGAGTGAAATAATGCCCTACTGTACCTTATAGCACCTCCATGTACAACTTGTGTCTTCAGGCATTAGGGTGTCACTTATTGTTAAGGTTGCCTTAAAGGGTGTCTAGCATGCTAAGACCTTACTGCCTCAGCAAGTCACATGACCACCCCTTGGGCTATCGTATGTCGCAATTTTTCTGCGGGTTTGTGTTTTACATAAGCCTTGCTGTCTTAATGGAAGCGTATTGCCTCACTTTTCTCATGTAACCAATTTCCCTGACCAGAGAACATTTCCCTGACACCAAAATATTACCCTGACATTTTCCCAAAACCTGGGACTCCCTGACAAAAATCCAAAATTTCCTGATATTTCCCTGACCTGGAAGGAATTTTTGATTTCCCTGACAGGTGGCAACCATGCAGTGTAGTGCACATATGCGCGGGCACCGACACATTCCGCTGTGAAATTGTGTAATGTAGTTATCGCCATGAATATGAACTTAGTTGTTGAAATGGCGTTAAACATCTATTACTCACTCACTCATTCTTAGAGACATCAAACATCTACCGTAATCTAGTGTAGAAGGCACAGCCTGCGTAGAAGGCGCACCCACAACTCAGGGAAGGCTGGTTCACGTAGAAGGCGCACCTACCTCCTCTGAGTTGGTATTTTGAAAAACCCTCGTATAAGGCGCACCCCTAACTGAGGAGGAATGGTCCGCATACAAGGCACACCTTGTGCACAGCCCAAGCACAATCAGACAATGAACTCCATACTGTTAGGGTTAGCCTTTGTAAGGTATCAAATTACGGTTGTTGTTGTTGTTCGAATTTTCTCACCTCATGCCTTCCTTACGGCCGACACTCAAGGGTGAGAGGTCCCGTGGGTTGTATCCACACCGAAGTGAGATTACCCTTGTGGCATTGTGCCCGGACCCTAGTCTAATGGGGAGGGGGGATGATGGTGACTGAATCTATGAGAAGGTAGAAAGCACGCCCCTACACATTTACCAAGGCAATGGTTCTTTAACATCCGTCACTACATAGGCATAGTGAGAGATGGACAGGCCTGTTTTAAGTCATTTGTCTGCCATGACCGCCGAGAGACTTTCCAGCAAAGCCTAGCCAGAGCAGGGAGGAACTCAAACGACACCTTACAGCGACGTTTGGAGCCACCACTGTGCCCCAACCAGGCCGGGAACCGAACTCACTACCTTATGGCCCGTGAGCGGACGCACTACAAGCTGCGCCATGCCTCCCGGCTGTTCAAATTACAGGGGGGGGGGGGGATATGATGCTGATCATGATTTTTTTAATGCCACAAATGAGGTGTAACCAGAAGTAGAACTCAACTCTAACATTGTATCATCAATTTCTGTGTTTAATTTTCTACATTTGAGCATTCTATCAATGTCGTGGCATGTTAGGGAATGATTTAAATAAAACCGTAGTGTTGTAGATTTTAATAGAATAGTAGAGAATAGACCTGTGAGACATAGCGCGGCAACTTGTAATCTTGTGTCTAGTGATAGAATAATAGGAAAGCTAACTTCAAAGGCAATTAAAGGTTGTACCATCTGGCTCACCCTGTAACTCTTGTGCTGCCTTGTACTACTAGGTCTACTACCGAGAAGTTCTGCCTGCCCATAGATGACCACTACAAATGGTAGAGGTGGGCATGTTCAATGACCCAGAACCATATGCACCAAGGACCCCAGAATGACTAGGGTTGTGTGTGGCAGTCTTACCAACCCCAACAGCATACAGCTGGTCACAACCCCCTCCCCACCAAACTAGTTACCCCCTCCCCTCTGTAGACAGGGTACACCAAGTTTAGCATTTGTCTCTCCATAGAGATTTATAGAGATTCTAAACAGTAAATATCTTCTTCAAATACAGAATATATGATCCAAATGTACCATAACCCCGTGAGATGAAACCTTTAGTACATATATACAGCAATTTCAGACCACAGAATTATCAGATAAAGCCTACAGAGATGTATTGGTGAATCTTAATTTTGTCTTATGCTAATCTTCCATAGAGCTCCAGGAGCTGAAATGTCTAATCTAATCATAAAACCCAAACTAAACATATATCACAAAAACAAGTTATCTACCATTAGTACATAAATATGCTGATAACAATGCCTCAATATTGTGCCAAAATAGTCCATATGAGAAGAACAGTGAACGAAAATAGAAATCAGGGCTCCCCTATCCCTTACACCGTGGCGACTCTGAACCATTGACTAGTCTCCAAGTCTCACTAGTAGGACTTAGAGTTGCCGCGCTAATTATTACATTGTCTAATAATAGTTTGAACATCTGTTATTGAGTCAAATATATGGATAGTGCATAGGAATGGCACATAGTGGCTCCACCTGGTGTCACTTTTAGGACTCATTCCTGGTGACTGAGGGGCATGGTCTATGATTGTAAATTAGTGCCTTGTGGCATTGTTATCAGTATTCCTGGTGCCATAGCACATGGGACACATTGATCCATATTTGTGGCCATCCTCTACTTTTGTATCTTTATTGGAACTGTTACTGCTCACAAACTGGAAGACTGACCAGCTCAATCTGATATGAAAAATTAAGATATTGTCATTGAGGTACGCAGATATGAAAGCTTAATTAAAGAAAACCAAAAGGTTGTTATGTGTGAGACTGTTTCCCAAGTACCTGTAGTTATAAACAGATTTTAGGTTATGTAGGGGCATATCCATGCTTAGATCACTGATTTACATTATATTTCATGTTGTCATGTGAAATAGTCATCATGATGTGGTTGATTTGTCCAAAACTGTGTCAGAAAATGTTATAGGATTGCAATCTACCTTAAACTGTACATTCATAGTTATCATTTATAATCATGTGTTTAGTAAGAATGATTCCTAAAAGTGACACCAGGTGGACCCACTATGTGCCATTCCTACACACTATCCATATATTTAAATCAAAAACAGATGTTCAAACCATAATAAGACAATGTAATGATTTAAATTCATTCCCTAACATTCCACAACATTGATAGAATGCTCAAATGTAGAAAATCAAACACAAAAATTGATGATACAATGTTTGAGTTGAGTTTTACTTCTGGTCACACCTCATTTACAGTAATATAGTATTTTGATCAACTCAAGAGACTATAATTTATTGTATTGTTACCATTGGTTGCAAGGTTTTCTAGTGGCATACAATGCGTATGAAGACCTACACCATTGCAATCGTGAAAAGGGTGTTATGAACTAAATATGGGACGAAATAATTATTCACATAGAAAGAAGGTGGTATTGGCTTACCGATTTATATAGATCTTAAGCCTTGTACCAACTGAGCACAAAATTATTAAGGAGCATTCATTATTCAACACATTTAAATGTCAGACTGGCCTCCATCGGTGATACTAATAATACCTACCTCCCCCCCCCCCCAACAACAGCCACACACCTGACTTGATACTGTGTAATGCCAATCCCACATATTATAGACCGGGCATCTAGACACCAGACATGTTTAATTTTTTATAGAATGTGGTCAACCATTCATCAATAAATGTTAATACCATAGAACTGGGTACCTCGTGTACCTGTGGAGGATGGGGGGTAGTAGGTCACTCTAACACCTACCAAAGCTGGATGCTCTCTCAGCTACTCGCAGATTTTAAATTTTGAAAATTCATTGAATATAACAATATTTTGCATTCTCAAAACCAAAGTATGCCTTTAATATGGAATTGTCTGAAATCATGTAGAGGCCTCATACATGAGATGTGCTTGCTATACGAGGCATTGTGGCAGTTCTATGTTGTATATCGTCGCCTTAGTGCAAGGAGGTTGTAACTGGCAAAATTGAGATTCCTTTTGTTTTAATGTCTATTTAGCCTTATAGATCTACTTATTATGAAACTATTAAAGCTCTGTCTATGATATGTGTGGCTACAGACCCAATAGCAATAGGCTGTTTCTACATGGTGCTATAGTATAGTAATTACAACACTTCTATTGCTTCTCCTGCAAAACTTGGAAAATGCAGATACAACCTTCTCGCACTAACGTGGCGACGTGTTAGGACCTAATTGCTGCCATATAATATCAATCATTCTATTGGTGACTTGTTAAACCGCAGGAATTGCCTTATGCTCCTCAATACAATCATTTATCACGGTACAGTAATATCAATGGTTGGTCATGTATTGCGCGTAACCCAATATGCGCCGCGTAGTGTGTTAATGCACCTGTGGCCGTCATAAATGCATCGTTTGTGAGTCAAACTAACGTAGATACATCATACGTCATGCATTACCACACTGGGTTCATATACTCGCGAAGAGTCTACATGATGTATCAATGCAGTGCACGTGTATCTCATACTATCTGACTGACTCATATAAAACATGAATACATTGTGTTGTCTTTAGAGATATAAGGATATCAGTTTTTGCAGGTGCTTTGCCCGGCAATCTGATACTCTCAGTGATAAAAAAGTCTGTTTAACAAACATAGCACGTCTATTTCTCCTCCCCAGACTGATATTATTTTCCTTATCATTTTTTTGCCATTTGTTCAAAGATCAGATTTTACCCACGCACACACAGGTTGAGTTAAACATTATTTTTTCATGCTGGGTTTTAAGACCTGTGTGTCAACTTCCTAACTACCATGTAATATTTCCTTTGTTTGGCAAAGTTGTTAAATCCCCCCCCCCCCCGTCTTTTTTTGGAGTGGAGGGGCTGCAACTCAGTTGGGACCCTCATTTTCCAATGGGTATGTTTTATGGTTATAGGAACCCATCAGTTACTACGTGACCGCTGACATGAGCTATTACTCTGCAGACGGTATATAAACATGTCGGCGTCTCTCTATGTCTACTAACTTAACCCTTCTGGTCGCAGGCTGCTGTAATGCTATTTGTTTTAGTCATCAGTACCATATCGGTGCGTCATAAAAAGAGAAGCCTTAACCCTTTAATTGCCGCTGGTGCAGGAGTGCCTCATACCCAATGGTCGTCATGATGCACCAATGAAGTGCTGGCGAGTCTACTTGCCAGCACTTCATTGGTGCATCATGCCGCCCCTCTTGGGATGTATCAATCCCGTAGGGTCGGCATGATGCTCAAATGTAGCCCTGACGCGTTATCCACCAAGGGGCATGATGCACTAATGCATCAGTGGCATTTTTAAGGGTTAAGACACTATCCTATCCTTGTGCAGTGAATCATAAGCCGCACCTTTGATTGAACAGACGTCCTGTTCTATTTCTCCACCATACATCACATAGGAGTGGAAGAGGAATTAGGTCTAAACTGTGATTTAAATCATGTAGGCTGCAATCCACGTGTTGAACACTTCTCTATAAAGTTTATGACGGTATATTTTAGTACAGTAAACAGGTACATTGTAGTATAATTTAGAGTACAGTAGATTAAAAAATCTTTTTATTCACCAGTGATGTATGATATACCTCAGATCAAAATGTGAAAAACATTTATAAAGTTCATTGGTACTTACCTATGATGAACTTGGCGTTCTGAATAGCGGCCCGAGTACAGTCCACACTGGGGCCAAGCGTACAGAACCCATGATTATCAGGCGAACTCACCTGTTAAAGGGGATATGAAGACAATTCATTTACATACAATAGAAAGACTACTGTAGAACCTGTCTTTAACCCATTGAGGGTATCAGTGACTACAGAGGACATCATGGTAGGCCTAGCAGGGACTATAGTCGCACCATGGTACATTGGTAGGCCTAAAACCAACTGTGGGCGATCATCATTATATCAGGGATTGTATAGGAATTGCAAATAGACCTGTCCTCCTAGGAACTGTACTTTTTTAGAGGATGTCCCCATGGCCAGGCACCATTTCTACTCAGTTCATTATTACAGGGCTAAGCCATGAAAAGCATATTTTTATTCTACTACAAACAGGATATTATGATTCGCCACTTTTCTCTATTAACGGAAATAGTGACTGCCAACATGTCAGAGATGTGCTCTTATGTCCTGTTAGAAAAAAGGCATGAAATGATTATGGACAAAGTTTTTGGATTAACTCCACCAAAGGAACAGGAAAAATAAATACCAATCATGTCAACAGAATAATTGGTATACATAATGTGTCTTTTCTTTGTTAATTAAGTTAAAGGGTAATTACCTGAATGAGAGCAGCATCAAGGTTGAGGATCTTACGCCGGAACAGGAGAGGAATTTCACTAAGGAATATCGGGATGAAATCACCGCGGCCAGTATTAACTGCCTCACGACAGTTACCCCCAATAAAAAGGGAGTTACTCCGGAACATACCTGCCAAATAGCATCATTTACCATGAATGACAACATACATAGTTAACTTAACTACAGAGTAGAAGTTTAGCCTTTATTAGAGACTATAGGATTCTCCCCACCCTATTTAAGTAGATTGCTAAGCGTCTTTTCTATTTTGAAATTACTTTGATTAGTACACAATTTTTAGCAGAAATAAGGCTTTCGGTATCCAAACTTAATTCATTCTACAGTGTAATTGTTCAATTTGTGAAGAAGACTAGATTTAATATTTTAATATCAATTAGTAATTCAATATCTCTTAGGGAGTGGTCATTATTTATCAACAGGGGGGGGAGGTGGATTTTCGTTTGGATGTGCGATTTCTTTTTTTTACGCCAGTCAAATCTTTTTGCGCCCCCCCAGCGCCGGTGGCGTCCCCCCCCCCCCCCGTTGATAAAAAGTTACCACTCCTTTACAAGTTCTTGGTATAATGGTACCTACCATCATACTCAGGCTTGTTATACAAAGCTGGCCCCTCAGTGTGGATGTGGATCAGCTCTATGTCTCGGAGTTTCTCATCCTCCCCATGGTTGACGAGCGCCTCAAGCAGGTGGTTTGGGGTCGCTGCTGCTCCATGTACAAAGATCCTCATACCTAGAATTAGGGTATAGAAAGCAACTTTGTAAACTTTTTTTTCTTTCTTTTTGAGATATTCTATAATGATAACATAGGACGATGGGTGTGCACGGCCATGACGCCCACCATCTCGGTTTCTCTGATGCGAAAGTCGCCGGTTTCATTCATTTTGCAAGGTAGGAATCAATAAAGATAAATCAGTTGGTGTTGGTCCAAGCTCTGAAAATTTAAGGACCCTTGAAGACTTCACAATTGAAAGGCTTTCTAACAGTATAAAACTGGACTAAAGTCTAAATTTGAGGGGCCTCTGAACCTCTGAAAATGGACGAACCTCTAAAGGTTTGAAAGCTGTGTGTATATCATAGGAATCCAAAGCAATCAATCCTGAATCAATTGCCCTAATAAATTCTGCTCGTTTTCTATATTTGCACAGAGTGGTTATTGAGGTGCTTCATAGATTGAGTACCATATTTGGATAATTATGTGCACTGTTCCCCCACTTCCCCTTACTGCTTCACACAAAAGTACCACCTAGAGTTCACAAAACACAACAAACACTTCATGTAGGTGTAGAATGGGAACATAGCTTCACATTAGTGTGCATATAATGTATCTTTAGTGTGGCTAAGCGATAGTAAATCAGGGTTTAGGTTGAGAAGAGGGGAAAAATACTCCAATGTCACTGCACTGAATGAGTGGTGTGAACGCCCTCGTAACTGGAGCACTTATTTTTGCTCTCCTGCTTCATAACCTTCTTGCACTAAGGTGACGATCTAGTCTTGGCAACGTGCCATTTGCAAGAGTGAAGCCAGTCCCACCTAATTGTTAACTAAAAACAGACAAAAAAGCCTTAACTATGCGAGTCTTAATTCATGCCAGGCATATGACAATGACAATGATGATGACACTAATTTTTATTCTATAAACCTCATTAAGGTACATGAGATACATAGATGAGATACAAGAATCCATAATAATGAACTGAATAGTATCTAAGAACTAGTCACACACATATCCTTCATTGGTACTTCCTAACTACAAAAATCATGTTTCTATACAGGCTAAGGTCGCACCAACTATCTTAAGACCAGATTTAAATACAGACTAATGTGACATGTTAATACATACTTAATAAACCAGTTCACAATGACAGTACATTGCTGTTTTATTTTTGTATGAATGTGATTTAAATTGCATGCAGTAGGTGACAGGATGTAGGTGACATCAGAAATGTTCTATAGAGGTGATGCCTCCTGGTGAGTTATGAGTGAACTAGGCAGTTGCAGCTGGCTCATTTTACTTAACATAGGTGAACCAAGTATCAGAAAATCTGTCGCCTACAAATTATCATATTTTTTCCTATATTCATTTCATATTGAGTGTCAGAATAATGCTATTATACAAAATTATATACTGCTACTTTCAAATTGGAACCAACCAAGAAGAAAACACTATGGTATGGCATATTCATCTCCCATTGCCCCTTAGCTGGAAACACCTCAGTTCCCCCCTACTAAATAATGAACAATGAGAACACCATCCTGCTGAAAAGGGCGGGAAAACCCGTCACCCAAAATGTCACCCCCATAGAAAAGCATTGAGTGCACCAACTGTCTAAGTTGGACTTCAGGTGACCTACTTTTTTTCAAACCTAAATTTTACAAAGATAAGAATCTTATAAGAGGTAAATATAACACCTCCATGATCTTGAACATGTACACTATCACATGACAGGTTTCATTTCATCTCATATTTGATGGTTTTGATGTAATTTGAGGGTAAACTCAACCACCTCTTCTCAGAAATGCTCACTTCCGGTCTTAAAAATTTCCCCTAGCCCCTACCTGTCTCTTAAAACTCGGCTTTCCGAGTTAACAATATCTCCTGGGTAAACTAGGGGGTATACAGGTTAATACTATTGGTTATTTGCATTTTCCTAGATGAGCACCAGCCATTTTGATTAGTGGACCTGTAGTGACTAATTTGCTATAGTACTCTGTATTAAATGCAGCACCACTGCATAGTATATCAAATTAATGGCTGTTAACATGACGTACTTGGTCCAATATATCACATATAACTGCTTTGCATAATTAGTGCCTGTCTATTAGTTAGCCCCAGTTCCTGGCTATAGTCAATTGGGGTTGCCAGAGGTAAATTTAAACATGACAAGGTTTACAAAGTTTGCTACTTTAATCAATTCCTGCACATCTTTAGTGTTAAATAACTCTGAGATTCTAGTGTTCACATCACCTACAAGGTAATTAGAGTTGATTAGTTTACTACACTCATTTGTAAAGAAACTGCAGTCTCTTATAATATATAGTGTATTTCATCTCCTAGTTTGTTACTGGAGCACAGGGGGCAGATGCAATTCAGTGCAATTCTATACTTTTTGGGAAGTCCAGTAGGTAGGGCTGTAGTTTGAGGTCACCTTTAAAGATATTATAGCTACGGCAAAGGCTGGAGTTGGCCAAGGAATCATGCCATATCTGCACCTGCTAGTCTGACCCGGTTGCACCTATCCATCTTTTAAACTACTCTGTGTTGAAGCAGTCCGTGTACCAAAGATAGGTTAGGCCTAAGCTGTTGAGTGAACTCTTAATTTTGGACAGCCATGTGGACTGTACTGAACCTTTGTCAAACAACATCTTCATAATTTTGTAAACAGAATAGTTCACTTTTGAACCTCTCCCATCTACAAAGCAGGCCCAAAAGTTAAGCATTCTCTGAGTGATATAATAATGTAGTATATGCCTACCCAGCTCACCTCTGGCAATATTATTGGATGTGTTCTTATGTAGGTAGAGCATGCTTTTGCATGCTTAGGAGTGTAATATTTCTAATTGCAACATGTAAAAACCCCCAAACCTCTGATCCATATAACAGGATTGGGACAACACAACTGTCGAAAAGGTAGTTGTAGTTTTCTGACCTTGCTGTTGACACTATACATCGCTCGCCTCACTTGCTGTACTTGTTTAGATAAACATTTGTTAAAGGATCCGTTACAATTAAAGGTCACACTGAGATAGGTATACTCCGAGGTTGTCTCGATTACCGTACATCTGGACCAAAGTGCCATGTCGGGATCTTTCTTACCTTACATCTGGAGAAAACCATGACCTTTGTTTTGCTTGTATTGACACTTAGTTTCCATTTCTGGCAATAATCATAAAGAGTGTTGAGTGATTTCCGGAGTTCAGTTACAGAGTCTGAGAGAAGTATTGTGTCATCAGCATACAGCAAAGTGAATAGGTTAACAAAAATATCCATATCCTCAGTCTTATTTTCTACTAATAATCCATTACATTTGCTCTTAAGGTGAGATTCAAGGTCATTTAGGTATAGAGAA
The DNA here is from genome assembly GCA_949317995.1 of Acholoe squamosa. NCBI lineage: Eukaryota > Metazoa > Annelida > Polychaeta > Phyllodocida > Polynoidae > Acholoe > Acholoe squamosa. Next base: position 71,685,799 of record OX439038.1, read on the forward strand.
AATGGTAGAGGGGATACATTATCCCCTTGCCTGACCCCCATCTCACATCTAAATAGCGATGAGGTTTGGTTGTTAGATCGAACACGGGACTTAGTGTCAGTATAGAGAGCTTTTATGACCTTGAAGACTCTTCCAGATATACATAAACTTAATAGTTTACTCCATAAGTTAGCTCTATCTACCATATCAAAGGCCTTTTTATAATCATAAATGCACAGTATAATCTCTTCTTTTGTGTTAGGAGGTAGTCAATAATCAGGTTCAGTGTAAGGATGTAGTCTGATGTGGCATACCCTGGTAACCCATATCACCATAACATGCAAGTCCCCCTGTTTATGTTTTAGCAGTAGGTCACCCAGAACGGTCATAACCCCGGTAGCAACAGCAAGTAGGTCGCTTAGCATCCTACTGTAAATTCTCTTGTAAAAGCAGCTGCTTATACGAGAACCATAAGCTCCCCGTGGCTTATAGGACCAGCCCAAGGAAGGGATGCGGCTTATACAAGGATGCCACTCGCTGATCACCAAATATTCGGAAATCCTCCCAAATTTCTCAATTTCTTATAGGAAATACCTATAGGAATGACAAAGAAAAAATCGGAATTTCTGAAAAGTGAGGAAAGGTGGCATCTCTGCTCATAGGAGGATATTTGGCATTGTAGAACAGTACTAAGCCTATAGTTTTCAGGCAACAGATGTTGTTATATCTCTCTCTGATGTCGGGGGTGTAGCTTATAAATACAAGGATGAGCCTTAAACGAGAGAATATACGATATGTGTGTCTAAACATCCACTCTACTCTTCTACTGGACAGGTGTGCCATTAACAATATAGCCCACCCGTACCACTCCCATAATTATAGCCCTTGAATAAGTTCTGGGAATCTCAGCACTCCCACATCTAGCTTCCCTTTATTCTATGACAGACTCCGATAACCATTATTACAATAGCCATCTATACATATTGAATTTCCAATATCCCTACCGTCACAAAGTAGGGCTGTATGGTAATTCTGTTATCTAAAAACTCGAGGTGAGTCTCTTACTTGGGGTGCGCCTTACAATATGCGGGTATTTATAACTTTATTGTCCCCAATTACCATTTCAGTATGTGATAGTACAGAGGCGTAGGAAGCAAATCTTCATTGGGGGGGCCCAGGGTGCCCCCACCCCAGCCACCATTAATTATTGGCTTGAGCGCGCTGGTGTTGATGCATTGCTGTATGGGATTTATATAAAAAGTTATTCTTTTAAGGCTCATCTTTAAACAATGCTGCCATTTTCCCTATCTTAATGACATATTTGTCCAATTTGAGTGGTGAGCTGAGGGAATCTTGTACATTTTATAATGGGGCTTGACACATTTTTTGGGGGGCCCAGGCATATTCAGGCCCCACCTCCTCTGTGATTGGGGGGGCCTGGTTGGGGGGGCCCAGGCCCCCCTGGCCCCCCCCCCCCCCTTTTCCTACGCCCCTGTAGTATGCCGCATATATTCCGACCTAGCGGGATACATTTTTGACCAATGAGAAAATTCCTTTCATTCAGTGCAGACTTTTAGGGCGCATTACATAACACCTGGTACCCATCAGCTGGCTACTATCAGTCCTTATCTAGCAGGATACGAGCTTCAACAGGGGTCAGCCCAGTAAGGGACATGCTAACCAGGAATACGCTAACTAGGTTATAAGGTAATAGGTCCTGCCGTTAGGATTGTCCTGAACTCAGGATGCAGCTTATATGAGGGTATTAAACTAAGAATAGCATCAAACTGCCAACTTTCAAGCCTATAGGTGCAGCTTGGTGTGGCTTATTTGCGGGAATTTATAATAGTATCTAGATACCCTTGTTCTTCATGGATTGCCAGTGAAGCTATTCTACTGATCTTCAGTTGTCAAGAATGATGCATCTCCCTCTTTATCGGTATTGCATATTAAGCATGCACACAACCCAGTTGAAAGTATCATCTACTTATCATATTGATTAGATTGTAACAAATGCAAGAGTCTGAACACAGGAAAATTTATCATTACAAAATGCACAGCCATGCAGGTCACATGTACAAAATCTATAAGTATGAGTGCAGGAATTGTGTGTGTAGACTCAAAGTCTTCTAGGAGTTGGTGTGGGGAAGTGTTTACCACCCACAGAGTCCTGAGGCTAAGAGGAGGAGAGGAGAACTGGTAGATGGCCAAAACTTGTCTACTCAGTCTACCAGCCAATGGCACTCTAACGATACCTACCCAGTCACTGGAATATACAGCCACTGGATAGGGCCCCCTTCTCCTCAGCGGCCATGCTCAACAAACTGCAATGAGTGTAGGGTAGTAGCCCAGTTTATTTAGGGACATGTGACAGCAATACCCCACAGACCCTAATACATGTATACATACAGAAGTAAACTTGATAATAGTCAGTAGAGCTATCACAATGTTATCCCTCTCTCTACTGCATTTATTTATGCTATATTCTTTTAGGCCTACGGGTTCTGAAAACGTCAGTATCGTACCTTAAAAACCCTGCATATAAGCCGCACCCGCTTATAAGAGAATGTTATAAGCCACACCTGAAGCCTAAAAAGTTTACCATTCCTTACTATTAGCCTATATACTCTATATTCAAGACTTTGCTTATAAGCCTCATCCTGAAATCAGGAACATCCTATAAGCCGCACTAAGGGTCAAAAATGGTCTATAAGCTACGGCTTATATATGCAGGGTCTTACGGTGTGTAGGCATATACAAATGTATTATGTCTGTCCCAGTAACTTGCCCATAAACACTTTGACCAATGCTATCACAATGTTTACCATTCATAAACAGATATGATTAAACTTTTTAAATCTAATAACTTAATAACAAGTCCATAGAGTATCATGCATGGCTGTGACTAGGCACTTGCATAACAGAGTGCTGCTCTCTCACGTAAGGTAATAACCCCATATTTTCAATACAGGGGTACACTTAGGCAGTTTATCAGAGCTTCCAGGGATCCTGTCCTTGTTTTAACCACAAGAGACTAGTGGTCAATACCGGGGGTCAATATGAGTGTAATCATACTTGAGAAGAGTTAGGAACTATAAACGTGTTGATTGTATGAACATTCATGTTACAGGACATATAATGAAATAATGTGATTTGGAGAAATTTGGACACTTTTTTGGTACTGGTACCAAGAAGCTTCAATAGATAGGAGGTGTAACTCAGAGTTTTACCTATGGACACAGTGTAACAGCCCCCCCCTCTACCCCCCATTTAAAGTAGGCTCCCTTTTGTGTTCAGTATTGAGTCCTATGTAGGATAAGGGGGTTTATAGAGATGTCAGGAATCTTTATCAGAGTGATATCAAATGGAAACAAGGCGCCACCTTTACAAAAAGTCCTGCTGAATCCAAAATTTGTGATCTTGATTCTCAAAATTTGACCAAAAGTACCTAAAAAGGAGGTTTGATTAAGAGAATATTTTAAAATTGTACTAAAGTTATATTGAAAATGCTTGGAACTTTTATAGATGCAACATGCTAATCAAAGTCAGTACCTCAATCTACACATCCCAATGTCTCCCTATCTCAACCTGACAAGTACTCTACCTATGTTTTGCTCTGCCTCTCCCACATGCTGCCTATCCCTAAGTCTACCTATCACTCATACTACCTATCCCTTGAGACATCTAGAGTTTAATTAGGTTTTCCCTCAAATGCTTAAAAGATCAAAGTTTACCCCTCACCTTTGTACCTAATTTTCTCTGTACATTCTTACCATTAGTCTACCTCTCCTCAATCTGCCTATCATTCACTTTACCTATCCCTCATGGTGACTATCCCCCAACTCTTCACATCCCTCATGTTTGACAGGCACATCTGTGATATTACCTAGCACCAATGTATCTTTCGAATATGCTCACTTCACATGCTACCTATCCTCCTCGCTACCCATCCTCTTCAATACCTATCCCTCATGCTCACTTTATAGCTTTCCTACCTATCACAGCTTGTTCTGCTGGGATAGCTCACAACCGACCTTCATTTTGATCTCTTAGTCAACCTATCCCCTTAGGAAAAAAATTAACAGTCTACCTCACGCATACATCTACCTATCACTCATGCTATATATCTTGAGGTTACCTATCCTTCAGGCTGCCTATCCTTCAAGGAGGATAGGTAATAAACAGTTTAAGAGATAGGCACAGAGGGTACCTTGTAAGGTGAGCATATTCAAAAGATACATTGTTGATAGGTAATATCACAGATGTGCCAGTCAAATATGAGGGATGTGCAGAGTTGGGGGATATTCACCATGAGGGATAGGTAAAGTGAATGATAGGCAGATTGAGGATAGTGTCAATGGACTATTCTATGTATTATAATTATGAACGACATACTCAAACCAAACTGGCCAAGCTACCCCCTAGTTCAAACCAAGGTCAACCTATTTTTAGCTTAGCAGGGTGAAGAGTTCACACCTGCCCTCCTCCAGTGGGAAATCCCCAGGCTCCCTCCTGTGGATCCCCCACTGGAGAACTCAACTATTTTTAGATTCACCTAGCCAATAGGAGCAGCTCACCCCTCCTACCACAGATTGGGACTGAGCAGAACCACCGACTCAGCATATTTGAGTCGCTCCCTATACTAAAAATAGAAAGTACAGAAATAGACACGACGTCATCTGGGCTTGCTCCTGACTATATAACCTAGTCAGGATCAAGCCTCAGCATCTTATTCTTCTCCAACCTAGACCCTACGACACTCAGGTGCCTTGGCTTAGGATATAGCTTGGTCAGACTGGCGAGTACTACATTGTACACTGTATCAGTTACTCATCATGCCAATCTTACAATAAAGCTGGATCATCAACTGAATTGTCTGGACTCCTGTTACCTCACTTCATGACATGTAACGAGACATTGACAATGGTGGAGAACCCTATTTGTAACGTCCCATTGTTTTCACCTCTCATGAGCCATGAATCAAAGTGAGACAACAACCAAAGAGCCATTTACAGAAGATGCCGTTACATCCCCAGGGCTAGACGCGCCCCCACCAGCAGCAGCAGCAGCAGCAGCACCAGCAGCAGCCCCAGACCAGCAGCAGACTGTTCCGTCATCTGACTCGTCACCTGACGCCTTTCTGTTGGATCCAATCCTACCACCATCATTTCTAACACCCAAGCCAACACCTGTGAGTAGAAACAAAACTTTTTCATCAACAATTGATGACAATAATACCGGTACACAGACCAGCACCCCACTCACATCACAGGCACCAGGACTTAATCTGACTTTACCTGGTTTTTCAAGTGCTGAATCCCCAGTCCTAAGACTTGCTGGTCTACCAGGTGAAACATCATCTACACCTGTAGCTTCACCAAGCCACTTAGACCTAGACTCACACCTAGAGCCCAGGTCACCACGATTACAGGCCGCCTTAGAAAGCATACCTACATTACCTCGGCAGCCTGCTACCGGTACAGACACCACCTCACCCCCAGCTGGTTTTACACACCCCAACCCTTCTGAACTCACCTGGGACAGTTATATTCCCCCTGACCCTACATTACCACCTGAATCTGATCTCTGGAGACAAAGGATAAGATCAGCTATCAATAGGTGGAGATCAGTAAGGACAAATAGAGCTCAGGAGGCACCAGCCCCCAACACTCACAATACACAGTGTGGTGAAAGTCCCTCAGCATTTTTAGGTCGCATTAATAGAATACTAGAGGAGCAGTGGCCTGACGCCACCACATCTAGTGACCCCTTCAGGTCATATCTAAATACCCCGACCCCTGAGGCCACCCCAACACCACCAAACACTCTCAATACCCCAAACCTGGACACAGGGGCCACCTCTTCAGACTATACACCCCTACCTAGCCCCAGGAGAAGGAGGGCACAGTCTACCTCACCTCTTAGAAGGCAGACACCCCCCTACTATAGGGTATTGAGGAGCATAGACTCAGCAGTAGCAGGTGCTATAGGAGCCACCTCCCAGATCTTCAGGAGAAGAGCCACCCCATACTGCACCTCAGAAGACAGCCTAACCTCTGAGGACGATCCTGAAATCACCTTCCCCCACCTACGCAGAGGCAGGATGAACAGCAGGACACCCACTACACATCCTCCCAGGTATGATCAGGACGACCTGGCCAGGAATCTGGTAAGAGAATGTACACAGGCAGTCAGTGATTCCTTAAGCAATTTACTGACTGGCCAGATTAATCTCCTATCAGCTGAAATCCAAAGGGTAGGCCAGGAGCACACCAGCCATCTAAACAGGGTCAACGACAGGTTAGACAACATGGACACCTGGAGGGCTCAAATGGAGCGCGACTTGATACAATCACACAGGAGAGCTGCAGAAGACAATGCAGATGTCCTGAGGAGATCTGAAATGATGGCAGCAGATATCTCTGAGCGCATCAACAGGAACATGGATGATGTTAGGAGAGAGATTTGCTCAGTTTATGGCCACAGGCCCCCACTCCAGCCCCCTCCTGCCCACTCCTCACCGGCAAACTTGGGTATACCTCATGCCTCACAGACCCCCAGTGCACCTACCATGCCAGGTTTCCAACATGCTGGCAATGACATAAGGTCAAGCCCACCCAGCGCCTTCCAGAACAACACTCCAGCTGGTTTATTGGGTGCCACGCCCACCTCACACAGGTCAACCCGAGACGATATTCCTAGTGTCTCCGCTACTCGCCAGATGGCAGCTCCAGCCACCACCCCAGTGCAGGCCAATGCTAACACATTAGGTACAGTGGCAGGTAGTATCTATATCCCTGCTCATGCTCGTACACCCAGCAACATGCCTATACCCATGCAAACCCTGTATTCTCAAAGCACAGGTGCACATCCAACAGGACACCGCCAGGCATACGACCACTCCACCCCTATGATACCAATGATAGGCCAATCTCACATCGCCAGTGGTTTGGGTCAAATGACTTTGAGTGATGACAAACTCTCCTCAGCCCAACTCAGCTCTTTTAATAAGCCTGAGACATTTGACAAACCAACTGAGTACAGGTCTGCCGCCAAATTCATCACAGAATTTAAGTTCTGGATCAGGAATGTATACCCCCGCCACCAACACCTGCACGCCTCCTGCCTATACACCTTCCTAAAGGGCAGGGCAGCTCAATGGTTCTTCGCCAATATTTTTGAGAAGCCCATCATGTATGACAATGAGGCAGTATATGCAGCCTTCCTGAAGCGTTTTGGCACCCCTGACCCTGCAACCATCAGCAAAGGTTATAGAAACAGGACACAACAGCCAGATGAGACAGTGGAACAGTACTTAGAAGACATGACCCTGCTCTTGGCAAACAGCAACCTGGAGGAGTCAGTTCAAGTGGATTACCTGATTAATGGGCTTAAGCCTCAAATTAAATCAGTAATCCTCCCTGACATGCCCAAAACCATAGCTGATGCAGAAAAAATGGCCCTTACACAGGAATTGCGCATAGAAGCACATAAAATGGCCATGGCTGGGACCCAACAAGCAGACCTCTGTGCCATGAACAGCAACAAAAACAATAGTGGCACACCCAGAAAGGAAAACCAATACTCCAACAATAAAAAGTATGACAGGTACCCCAGTGGCAACTACAACAGGCAGTATGAGACCAGGACCCAAAACGGCTCCAGCAACCAATCTGACCCCAATTACAGAAGGTTCAGAAGGTCAAGGTCTCAGGATGCTTCTGGAGGAAGAAATAAACCACCTCAGCAAAGAGCTAGATCACAAAGCGCCTCCAGAAATCCTACCTCCAGGGATGACAACAAAATAGTCATCACAGTGGCCACAGCCCCGGCAAACAATAAACAGGTTTCCTTTAAAAGGGTCACACATGAGGCTGATATCATAAACAGCAATAGTCCCCCTTACCAGAATAGGAGGACCAGAGACCCCACACCCAGCAGATTCCCAAGGAATAACAATGAAAGTGATCCGACGGAACCTGAGGGCAACGCTGACCTACATAACATTGATGAAGACAATCATGATCACAACGATGGTGATGAAGACTTCATTGATGAAGACACGGACTATGATGACGAAGAATAGGTTTCAGGGGAAGGATGCAAAGCACCAAACCACCCCGCCCCCACCACAGTGGATATGAAATCTGGAACGCCCCCCGCCAGCCACCACCCAACTGATATTCAAAGTGATGCAGAAATCAACTCCCTACAGCGGCCAAAAATGGATTTTTCCAAGGACAACAACCTGGATTTTGGTGACAGCTCCTCTTCAGACAGCGAAGACTGTTACGAGGACAGCAGTAGCAGAGTGGCACGGCTTCAACTGAGAATCAAGTCAGATAAGTATGGGCAGCAAGGTAAGGTCTCTCGCATTAATACCGAGTTAACTAAAGGTGCAGTCTTTGTCGACATAAATGACCACCCCTATAGAGCTTTGGTAGACTCTGGAGCATCCCTATCTTTTATCAGTCAAAAAATGGCAGATAAGGTAATACACACCCCAAACTTTAAACATGGAAGACGCTCACGTATGAATGTCCTCCTAGCAGACAGATCCACAGTACAGGTAAACCATGCCATTACACTCAGCTTCCTAATTGAAGGCAAAGAATTTGTTACAAGATTACATGTTGTACCAAAATTAAATCACCCCATCATTCTTGGAGTAAACTTCATGACCAAGTACAAAGCTAAGCTTAGTTTTGGCCCCAAGCTTCCCTCCATAAACACAATCAGGCCTGCTGAAAATATCACAATACCACCAAACTCTGAAACCACTCTCAATGCTATTGTCAACGGTTCAGAAAATTTAAATAAATTGACAGGCATCACTGAAAATATCAAACCAGCCCTACCTTTCTTGATTAAGCACGCCTTGGTTAAACCCAAGACTAGTGCAAAATTAATACCGGTAACTGTGGCAAATCCAAATGATTTTCCTTTGCATTTAAAGAAGAAACACACACCTCTAGGTATTTTCAAACCTTTCAACATGAAAAAGGCTATACCAATAGGCCCCCTGGACACTCATCATTCACTGAACCATGTCTCACCTGCCAGCGAGCTTTTTCCAATAAATTGTGGTGAAGACCCCCTGGAGCAATTTCCCAAGGGTAATGAACCCCTACAATACAAAATTTGTGAGCAGCTCACTGAGACTCAAAAAACGCAGGTGCGTAAAATTGTTGAACAGAATAGGCAGGCTTTTGTGATTGATGACAGCGCCATTGGCTCCAACACTGAGAATGAGGTCAAGCTGGAATTAATTCCAGATTTCAAGCCCTGCAACAGGCCCTCATACAGAATGTCCCCTCATAAAGAAATTTTCCAAAGAGAGCTCCTAAATAAACATTTAAAACAGGGAATCATTGAGGAATGTACCAAGCCCTGTGAATGGAATTCACCAGCTTTCTTAGTACCCAAACCTCAGGGAGACAGATCTGTAGCCTCAGGCTGGAGAGTGGTAGTGGATTACAGATGGGTTAATCAAAACCTCAAATCTTTTTCCTACCAATTCCCCAGAGCAGACGACCTCATGCAACAAGTTGGCAGAACAGGTGCAAAATATTTCTCAAAATTAGATGTATATAGTGCCTACCATCAAATTCCCCTGGCGGAAGAATCTAGGCCTATTACCACCTTTTCAGCCAATGGAACCAGATACATGGCCAAAGTTCTCCCAATGGGACTCAAAACCTCAGGTTTGTCTTTCATGAATGTCATGGAGCAATTGCTCATGAAATGCAAGTACAGAAATGCAGTAGCATATGTTGACGATGTGGCTATTTATAGCCCCACCTGGGAAAGACACCTGCAGGACCTAGATGAGGTACTCAAACTTTTCATCAAGGGAAATATCAAACTGAAATCAGAAAAATGTGAATTTGGCACAACCAAGATGGATTTCTTGGGATTTTCTCTAGATCAACACGGTGTGTCACCTTCCCCAGACAAAATCTGGCCAGTCAAAACCTTCCCTCCACCTAAAAACATCCACGACCTTAGATGTTTCAATGGCATGGCACAATTCTACAAAAGGTTTATTAAAGGTTTTGCCCACATAATGGCACCTCTATATGAAGCCACCAAAGGGACCTTTAAATGGACCACTAGTTGCCAGCGCGCCTTTGAGAAAATCAAAGCTTCAATTTGCACTGAAGCTGTCCTCAAATTCCCTGACTACAGCAAGCCATTTGTCATATTTACAGACTCAAGCAACTATAGCTTGGGAGCTGTGATCACACAGGTAGATGAAAATGGTTTCTATAGACCAATTGAATTTGCAGGTAGAGGTTTGACACCACAGGAGACGAGATATGGAATAACAGACAAAGAACTTCTAGGCATCGTCTTTGCAGTTAAAAAGTTCCACCATTATGTGGATGGAGCCCACTTCAAAGTGTACTCAGACCACACTGCCCTGGTCTCCCTTTTTAATAAAAAAGAGAACATTACTAATGGGAGACTAGCCAGGTGGGTAGACACAGTCATGTCTTACGACTTTGAGGTGAAGTATCTGCAAGGCAGAGCAAATTTTGTGGCAGATTTCCTATCCAGGAGATCCTACCCACCCAGCTCTGATGACCCAGTGCCAATTAGATCCCAGGGGAAAATTATTCTCCCCCCCAAGAAATTAACTTTCTCTGATATCTCCATGACCAAAGTCTTTAGGTCCAACGAGCCAGTACCCAAGAACCCAATCCAGATGGGACCCCCTAGATCAATTCTAAAAGGAGGTAAAATCTGGGGAAGCACAGGCAAACCACCCAAAGGTGTAATTGCAAAGAAAAATAGCTCTGAAAGAAACCACTTAGCTTCACTAGCAGCGCCAACGGAGCTGTGCGTCTTGACCAGGGCACAGTCACAGAACTCCCAGGAAGACACACCCCCAGCCCCCAGCCAATCACGGTCCAGAACCGCTGTAAACAAACAAGGCCGACCCACAAAGGTCAAGCCAGCTGGTTCAAGGCCAAGAGGTCGACCTCCCAAGTCTAGGTCACCCAGGGTATCAGTTAAGGCAGCCAATGCCAGACGCGCCAAGCTGTCACACAAAGTGTTACCTTTGGCTGAGAGGGCTATCACCAAAATTTGCAAGCACCCCTCACTCACACCCTCTAGAGAAGTATTGATTAAAGCACAAAAAGAAGATCTTTTTGCTTCATCAATGCTAAATTACATTCAGGATGGAAAGTTGCCACCAGATCAAGGCTTGACAAATCAGATTTTAGCCAATCATGATCAGTTCATCATACTAGATGAGGTACTTTTCAGAATCACTGACACAGTCATGGGTAAATCCCTAGACCCCTCCCTTCAAATTGTGATTCCAGAAAAGTGGGCAGAATCATTAATTGAATCCACACACTGCTCCCCATTAGGAGGGCACTTGGGTTCAATGAAAACATATGCAGCTATCAGGTCACGGTACTATTGGCGCTCAATGTTCAAACAGGTGTTTGATTACTGTGGCACATGTCACACATGCCTTACCACCAAAAAGAGGCCGAAAAACCTAAAATCACCAATGACACTCCGTGAACCTGTACTCACAGCCTACTCTCACGTCACCATGGACACAATAGGACCATTTAACAAGGCCGTTAATGGATCCCACCACATACATGTGGTCACAGATCATGCCACTAGACATGTAACAGCATGGTGCACAGAAGACAACACAAGCGCTGAGGTAGCCCTTGGTTTCTTTCAGAGAGTGATCTGCATCCATGGCACTCCCTCAGTTTTAAACACTGACAATGCTAAACAATACACTTCAAAATTCTTTGCCCTCTTCTGCAATAAATTTGGTATTAAGCATGTCACAGGGAGCGCACACTGGTCCAGATCTCAAGGTCTATGTGAACGCCAACACCAGACAATAGAATCATCCCTCAGAGCCTTTGTGTCTAAATCACAAAAACATTGGTCAACCTTCCTCCAAGCTGTGATTTTTAGCATGAACAACACAGTCTCCAGTGCCTTGGGTTACTCACCCAATCTCTTGGTATTTGGAAAACAAACCCACCTACCCACAGAGGCTGCATTAGCACTGATCACAGCAACAGAAGATGTTGACCCGGCACAAAAAGAAAATGTAGCCACTCATTTATTAAATCTCAGGGATGAAATTCAAATGAAGGCAGCAGAAAACATGATAAAGGCCCACAAAAAGATGAAGGCCAAGCATGACGCCTCTGCAGAGGTAGCCACCTTCAATACTGGTCAGTTGGTGTACTTACATATACCCAACCTCCTGGTGAAACACACCACCAAAAAGCTGCAACCCACATACTCTGGCCCTTACATCATAGTTAAGATGACCTCATCAGTAACTGCAATTTTAAAAAGGTTGCAGGATGGACACGTCTTTAAAAAGGCAGTACATGTGTCCAGGCTGAGAAGACCAATTACTAGAGCCAGCGCCAAAGCCATCATAAAAAGGCTCCAGACTGGTCCTGTACAAACTCTCTTCGACCCTGATTCAAGCATAATTGCTGATACCAATACACCAGCTCCTCCCCTCAAGAAAAAGAGAGGAAGGCCGGCAAAGAAAGGTATCATCACCTTTGCCCCATCACCCAAGAAAAGGGCAAAGAAAAGGAAGCAATGAAATTTCGTTAAAATCACATATAGAGAAAGCACAAATACCCCCCCCCCCCCACACACAGAAACACCTCTCAACCCCGACCCCCCCCCCCCCCCCATACACACACACACACCAACACTCACCAGGGCTGTTGGCCCACACTCAGGCCACGTGCCACACCCCTGCTATCTACAGGGACACCCGCACTCACACACACCTAGGCCCAATTACCCACCCTACACATGTGACCACCGACCTCAAAGCCCCGACCTGATGATAACAAATTCCCTCAGCGGCACCCCATATCATCAGGTACCCCCTTTTTCTCTTCTTTGAAGATTTACTAACACTCACCTCTTAACTTATCACCTCGCACGCCTTTTGTTTTTATATTTATCCTTTTATTATATATATCTCGTTTTTCTCAAACCAATTTTATTTTTCCTTTAAATTATTTATCAAAGGCCCAATGAGCCCAATTATACACTGTTTGATCCCAGGATCAAACCCTTCAACCAGCCGCACTGTCAACCACTCAAGGGCAGCATATGCACACAATTTTGTCCAGCTATGGTTAGGTAGCCACATAAATTGCCCACGGCAGCAGTGTATCCTCTGGTACATGTTTTTCATTTAAAGAAAAATCATGCATACACCGGCTAGATAGCTTTTCAGGGCTCCTATTTACCAGTTGACACGCCTATTGTAGGTGCTCGTATTCCCCCATGCCCACCCATGTTTGTACCTCTGTTTAGCACGAGGGCGCTGATACAGGTAGAACCCCATATTTATGAGCTGTCAATTAAGAGCAGCTCGGTACCCCAGGCATGATGTTTCTCACACACATGTATTCATGGTCAGCAAATTTTTAGACATGTGAACTGACCTCTCCACTCCCGCCTTATCTCAAACCTGACCCCAGGAATTCCAATTATAAGCTTATTACCGGGGTATAGGTTCCAAATTTGCATAAGGGACATATGCCCAAACTGCAGCCATCCAATAGAATCAGGCCCAGCCTTTTTAGGGCAAGACATACCACTATAGGGATATCCAAAAGTGAGAAATAGCCACCCTCACGGATGGGTTTATAAGCCTTAGCCCACCCCCACCTTAGCCACTCCACAATATCACCCAGATCACACCATATCAGCGTTCCAAGTGAACAAGTGCCTGGACCAGGGATCACCATGGCGTTTACGACGTGCAATAAGCCCAGGTAGGCCTGTCCTATGTGCCCATTAACCAGTACTAGTTTTATCAGTCGTTCTTATATGGTCAATGACATAATCTGATGTCATGCTACCCAGGTACCTCTATTAACCAATGGCAGTGTGAGTACTAGAATACCTGTAAAAAGTTTGATTGTTCACTTCGCGCCCCATACCTGACTCAATTGTTTGTGCCCCTATACTCACCCCTCTGTATGGTTTACAGCTTATTCAAAAAAGTAGCTTACTCAAATTAAAACTTCTCTTCAGTGAAAATTGGACAATCTACGACCTCCTGGGACCGGTTGGATTATTGAAAGAAGGAAGAGACATTTTTGAGTTTAGGCAGCTCATTGTACACCACCAAAATTTGGTCTTCAATATGACTTCTAGACATTTAGCATATTACCTGAATGACCCCGCAGTCCACAAGGAACTGCCGCTATCAAACCCGTTGGTCTCTACCCTCGTCAAGAGGATGTTACTTTATGTCTGTTGTGACATGCCAACTTCTCCAGATTGGAGCACCTTCAAACCTAAAACAGCCGCTTATATAGCCTTGCTGTGCGCGCGCACACTTCTGGTCTCTGACCAGCCTTTAAAAGACCTTCCCAGATACTTTAGTGGGACGGGCAGAGCTTTGGTCATCAGGGACGCCATAGAATTAGTAGTTCAGAAAGCCATTCTTGAGACCCACATGTGGTCCAATAACCTGTCTAAACTCCCACCTACAGCCCATTGCTGAAATAAATCTGACAGGGTAAGCTACAAAATTTTTACTCTCACAACCCCCCCATTTAGTCTTAGCCTACTAATACCACAGGTCCAGTCACATCTCCATCATACCCCCCTCACACCCTCGCCAAGCAACCACCCCCCCACTGTTTAAACAAACCACACTACACCCACCTAGGTGTGCCTACAGTCCCCTTTCACAGGAGGACACCTCCCACACAATCGACCATAAAATCCCCCACCACATAACCCAATTGCTGATATGACTCACAAACTCAATCCCCCCATCACATCTCTTTTACAGAGCCGCAGTACCTCTAATAGTGCTGTGTATCCTCTTCAACCTCACCAATGGATCACAGGACAAGGAGTTACCACAAAGGATCGTATTCAGACCAAATTATGGAGCACTGTTTACCCAGTTACCACAGCCCCTAATCTCAAATTTCATGGACTACCCCCTAGTTTTCAGTCTGAACATCTCCCTGTCCCCCAACCTCCAAAGACCTGATAGAGTGTCACCCCTACTTAAGCCCGGCACCCCACCATACATTACCCAAACAGCCAACAATCTGGACACATTGATTAGCACCCTATTTGACAAAACCCAAAATTCATTAGACCTTTTGATTAATTTAATTTCCAACCCCAGGAACCGTCAGGCCAGAAATGCCCCAGGACAAATCATTGGCGATATTCTCAGAGCAACCCTAGGCCTGGGAACCCAACCTGAAATTGACCTTCTAAACGCTGACATTTCTGACATTGACAGAAGATTGGCCACTAAAATGCATGTGGTTGAATTAGCCACCCATTTTCTATTAAATATCTCAGAATACAATTACAATTCCCTAAACATCCTATCTGAATTCCAAAATGATACTGACGACGCACTGTCCCTGCTGGCCCAAAATCTAAAAACATTAGATTCCAACTTTTCAAACATTATTTTAAATTTAGAATCCCAAGCCAGACAGGACACCTTTTATTCCATGTTATTTTCTGCAGCAAACTCACAAATTGAGTCACTAATCGACCTTCAGGAGGATCTAGATATTTTATTAAGTGCCATAAACAGCTTAATGGAGGGCGAGCTCCCTCCCAACTTAATTTCCCATGACACCCTCAGGTCAGGCCTAAACAACCTCTCCAGCGCCTTGAGTAGCGCCCACCAAGGCATATCAATCCTTGACATACCCATAGGTCATTACTATAAAAGACGAGTAAGTGCCCAGTGGAGCGACCCCTCCACCCTCTTCATCTCACTACCCATACCCATAGGACTAGGGGATAATGTTTACACCCTATTCAGAACTGAAACCTTTCCAGTCCCCTTTGACACATCAGATGTTAACTCTACAGGTTACACCCTGGTACAGCCCCTACCCCCCTACATAGCCATGTCTCCCAGCCACGCCCATTTCATGGAGCTTCAGCAGGCAGACTTAGACCTATGTACACAAGACACCTTCATCAGCTGTAACCTACCCCTCCCCCTGCTATCACCTCTACACCCCACCTGCACTCTGTCCCTACTCCTGGACCTACCTGATGCAGTGCACCACACCTGCAGTTTCACTGCACACATGGCTGCACCCATACCCAACCTAATCAAACCCATTTCTAGGTCAACATATCTCATGATTACTGGTAAGTCGCCATCTTACTTACAGTGTCACAATGCGGGACAAATCCCAATGATCAATGCAGCATACTCAGTCATGTCAGTACCATGCCTATGCTCTATTAAGAATGCAGGCATGGTTATGATCAATTCAAATATAACCTGCGTACAAAATATAACACTGGAACCCATGGCCATGAGCCCCATAAACTTACCACTATGGCGACATTTTGGTTCACCTCCAGCTAACATATCAGGCGTTACCATGACAACCGTGCCACGGTCCCTGGAACTACCTAACTTCCAGCGTCTCAAATCCTTACACAACCAAAAAATAGTACCCTTAATTAAAAGCGTACTCACCCTCAGACGAGCAGCCAAAGGTCTGTCAGATGAGTCTTCTCTTCTGTCAGCAAGTTCACTAACACACCTTGGTTACCATTTGGAATATTCGATCTGGTTCCACTTAGTGACCCCTCTGATTGCCATCCTCTGTTGTGCAATGACATGCCAGATCCAGATGCGCGTGTCACGCCTGGCTCAGTTGGTGACAGTCCATCTAGCACTCAACACACCCAGAATGGCGGATGCAGCGACTTGGCAGAATCTCAAGGATCTGATCAACAAGGCCAACAACAACTGGCCCTCGACACCCACACAACAGCCCGTGGAGCAAAGCCTGGAATTTATCCAGACTCCTGGACGCTACGATGTGATGTGGGCAATCGGCTCCGTCCTGATCATCTTGTACCTGGCCCGCCTCTTCATCTCCAGATGCTGCAGACACTGGCCACACTGTAGGCAAGACGAATCCGATGGCTTGCCCCAGTTTGTCCTCCGCATCCACTCCCAGGGCAGAACATACGAGTTTGTTGTGGGAACCATGATTTTCGGCTCCAACCTATGGCCACCCTTCATTAAGGCCCCTAAAATTGGAAAGCCCCGCCTCACTAGGCCCTTTGGCCGCCACCTGGATCTCAACTGGAAGGCCAAGGTCAGCTTCATAATTGGCGCTCAATTAAGAGTGGTGCAGCTCGAGAGATACCCTCGCTGCCCTCTTTTCTGGAGACTACCCCTCTACAGGATCCTAAATGGGAAGCCACATGTTATGACCCTGGTCATCAAATCCAAGACCCAGCCAGATTTCCAGCTGACCCCAGGATATGAGACAATCGAAGACACCAACATCCCAGAAATCCCCAGGATCCAGGCCCCCAGCAGCCCCAGCCCCAGGCCCAGGGGTACCCAAAATCCCAGCGGCCAGGTGGAGCTAACTAAATTCACACCAAAGGACTACCAACCCCCTAAGGACATGTACGTGTTCGACCCCACCCTGGAGGATATATCTACCAAATTCCCACCAGAAATCGGTATGTTTATTTTTCCGTTCAAAATCCTTAAGGTCCGTGTCTTGATTCATGTGGGGATACCCACATGTCTTCGTAGCCAAAATCGTTCTACAGCCACCGGCCACCCCTATTTTCTCATATAATGGAACCGACCAACCATACCACAGCACACGACCGGATAGCCACACACAGGATAACACATCCTATGTGGGGATACCCCACCCCCCCCCCCCCCTACCCCACAGATAACCCAGCCCGGCGATGCCGAGCCAAGCCTCATCTAATCCCAGACTCCCATCCCATACCCCGTCAGTCTTATCAGCATAACAAACATAGCCCCATTAAAACAAACATACCGCCACACACCTATACAATAGAAGCCCTACTGACCCAATTTTGAATTTGTATAGCTGATCACAGACGTCAAGTGCTGACGCTGCGTCTGGGCATTTTCGCGCCAAGCGCAGCGTCATGACGTCGCCGAGCGTCCCCAGTACCGAAACCAGTCATCAAATGCAAATTTTTTCGCACGTGATCACGCTCACATGACAATATGCATAACCAAATAAACGTCCACACGTGGTGTGCACGCCAATACAATAACATATGCACGTGTTTATATTACAGTAGACTTGCAACATACCCCGACTTACCACTCCCCGATCACTATACCAATCTAATTCAGACAACACCGGCACCCAATTTACAAGCCCCAAAATCCATAACAAAACTCTAAACTGGTGGTGGACTTTTCTATATTATTAGCAAATATCACAAATTAATCAGGTTCTCTGGCGCCAATCACATTAAAATCACGAGGAATCAAGCATATTATCAAAGTCACTTATCACAGGTTGATCCGAGCCCTTCTGGCTGTTGATGCCGTAATCACAATAATAAATCACAGGGAAATCACAGTCAATCACATAGCGCATTAGGCCTCGCCACCTTCTGGAATCTAGTCCTTTTCTCCGGCTTCACATCTTCCTTTTCTTTCTTTCTCTCACTCCCCGGCTCTCTTGTCTGCCCGTCCTCAACCGACCCACGCCTTCATATCAATATCCCTGAAACCAAACAGACAGCCCTTTACTCCCCATCGACCCCTTACAAGGATTCAAATTTTTCGTTGCATTTCAACCCTCCTAATTAAAAACCTAAAAATAGCCCCACAAAATTTCAAAAACTCCTGAAATATCACTCACCTCTCTCCTAAGCAGAAACCCCACAGGGTCCGCCGCCGGTGCCCCCGGGGCCCCCTTGCAGGCCCTTAAAACCATGACACGCATAGGGCACCCATCCAACCACCACCAGATACACACGCACCCTGGAGAGAAACCAAAGCCACCCTCTGTGAAAAACAGCATAATGTTTTTCAACGACGAACAAATTAGCACATTAACAATGAATCCATCCATTAGATTTTGACTCACCCCACCGGCTCAACGACGCGGAGCATCAGGCAAACGGTCCCCAACTCCGTGACATGGATGGAGAGCGACACCTCCATGACAATCCTTTTCCTTTTTTTTTTGCCGAAGCAACACAGAGCCTCCTTCAAAATCTCCGGGGTTTGGTGCGAACTTCCTCCGTCAATATTTCAGCAGTTTCTGACGTCAAAAACGCCGTCTTCCCCTTTTATAGTGGACCCTACCGCGGGAACCTTAAGCTCATTTTTCGGCCCAATTTTCGAACCTCAAAAATCCAAACCTTTCCAGCCGTTTTGCAAAATTCTTGAACCCATACCAACCCCCCCCAACCCAAAATACAAAGTAAACCTCCCCAGCCCCCGTCCCAACCCTGAAGGGTTGGTGCAAGTCTACATCTCTCATTTACCGTAAACTCATAGGCCTTAACGTAAATCCCATACATTAACCAAACGCTGTACAGACGCTGGCGCAGTGGCGCCTCTCGGTGTTATTTTTCCGAACTAAAATCCGAGACGGAGCAGCGTACGGCCCAGCGACCGTCCGCTGGCGCCGCCAGGTGTGTAGTATTGGAATTAACATAGAGTCCTTGGATACGGCCTCCCGCCTAGCTCCAAACCTAAACCTTTGCTTCTGTATGGTACTCCCAAGTGTCGACTTAACCAATTTTTAGCACCATGAGTTAATCTTGGTATTTTTGTGGACCTGATTGTGAACCATACAACCTGACACAGTCTCTAATGCCTTGTTTTCTCTGCTCTATGTTGTTTTCTGAACAGGTCAACGCGAGATGACTGGGACCAGTCCAACACCGACGAAGCCGGCCCTGAAAGACCAGAAACCTCCTCAGCCGAAAAATACCCAGGTCAGGAAACCAGTTACCCTCAATACTCAGGAGGAACGAACCCTAATGGCAGAAATACACGCAGCAGAAGGGCCGACACCCCCATCCCAGAGGCCCGCTACAACTGGAGGAGCAACCCCCGCACCCCAGCAAGGCCAAAATGCCTAATAGCAGGGTGCAGACTGTGCTCCAGCACCCCTGAGGGTTTTGTCTGCCCCTGCTCCTACACAGGCATCAGGTTCAGACCCCTAGTATCCCAGAGACACTACACCACCACCACCTTCACCAATAGCACCTCAAACCTAGATCACCAGGACAACAAAAATGACAATAGCTCCGAGTCTGAAGACTCTGACTCTTCAACCTCTACTTCTGCCGAACCAGGCAACCTGGCCTCGGTGGAAGAGGATTTTAGAGACATAGATTTAGACCCCAGCACTCCTATTAAAAGAGCTGCGCTCAGAAGAAAGTGGGCAAGAGGCAGATTCTACATAAGAACCCCCAGACCCCACCCTAACCTACCCCCCTCCAGTGTCAGTGCTGGAGACAGTAAACCATGGAAACATTAATATTCAGAAAATCATGTAAACCCCTCCGATTTCAATTACAAATCAGTGTTATTCTTACCTTCCTTTCCATATTTATCGATTGTAGGGACACAATTTAAAACGCCCCCCCCCCCCAAGAACCACAGTACCGCTTTCATTTGTATGTGACCTTTAATTCGATCTGCAAGGTTTACACGATTTCTCCACGATTGTAAAAATAAAACCAAACTCATATTGTACCATCTTAACCAATAAACCACCATACATTTACTTGTAAAAACTCTGTGTAAGCTTAGAGTTGACCTGGCTGGCAGATCAACCCTAGCTTTCAGGTGCCACAGAGCCCCCATCCCTCTTTTCAAGCCCAACCATGTCATTGTATTTATGGGTTTTAGCCTCAGTAGAAAACCATGTGTGAAAAATGTTTTGAAATATTTATTGTCTCAAGAAGTTGAACATCCAGAGCCTGTAATTTCCACTACTAAAATTCTACAGAATGCCACCTCGGCAAGCCTTTCAACCCCAAAAGTAACAAGTGACAACTACCTCGGGCCAAATGCCCCCTTTTCCAAAAATCCAAATTTTTTTTTTAGAAATTTCACATTTTCACCAACCTCTCGGCTCTGGGTGAACAGTTTCTCCTTGCATGCAAGTTTGTGTTTTCAATTATTTTATGTACAAGCTAGTCCAAAAGAGATCTTCGGTCACATCTCACTGTATGTCACTGATGATCGTCACCTCGCCCATATATGTAGCTTAGCAGTGATACCACTACTGCCCAGCTCAATCATTAACTTATTTGTTAAAACCTTGTATGTAAGGACAGCATGTACATATTTTCACCTTATTTAAAACCTCTTTTAAACAATCTGTGCTTTTATACCGCTGATGTATTTGTAATTTTATACCGTATATTTTTATACTGGATATAGAAAATGTATTTTGACAATGTATGATGCACAAGACAGACCTAGTCATGCCCCTACTACCCTGCTCAGCCAGAGCAGTCTTAGTACCCTTAGCATCTATTTTTGTAGTGTTCAAGCCAGATTATTTTGAATTAGTTCATAGAGTTTGCCTCAATTGAGAGGATGCAAGTTCAAGTAGTTTTAGCTAAGAAAAATATCAGTTGTTATCCAAGCTCCTATGTTTTGTACCAACTACTACCGGTAGAACCAAATATTGTACCCCCTTTTCACAAGAAACTTGGTAATATCAATCTTTACCCAGGGCTGAACATCTTTTCAGCCCCCTATTTCACATCTTATACTTGAGCATGTCAATGGACTTGATATAGACTCTCATTCCTTATAATTATACTCCCTTTAACCTCATGCAGAGATGAGTGGGAATGTGGGGATATGTCAATGGACTATTCTATGTATTATAATTATGAACGACATACTCAAACCAAACTGGCCAAGCTACCCCCTAGTTCAAACCAAGGTCAACCTATTTTTAGCTTAGCAGGGTGAAGAGTTCACACCTGCCCTCCTCCAGTGGGAAATCCCCAGGCTCCCTCCTGTGGATCCCCCACTGGAGAACTCAACTATTTTTAGATTCACCTAGCCAATAGGAGCAGCTCACCCCTCCTACCACAGATTGGGACTGAGCAGAACCACCGACTCAGCATATTTGAGTCGCTCCCTATACTAAAAATAGAAAGTACAGAAATAGACACGACGTCATCTGGGCTTGCTCCTGACTATATAACCTAGTCAGGATCAAGCCTCAGCATCTTATTCTTCTCCAACCTAGACCCTACGACACTCAGGTGCCTTGGCTTAGGATATAGCTTGGTCAGACTGGCGAGTACTACATTGTACACTGTATCAGTTACTCATCATGCCAATCTTACAATAAAGCTGGATCATCAACTGAATTGTCTGGACTCCTGTTACCTCACTTCATGACATGTAACGAGACATTGACAATAGGTAGACTAATGGTAAGAATGTACAGAGAAATTTAGGTACAAAGGTGAGGGGTAAACTTTAATCCTTTAAGCCATTTGAGGGAAAACCTAATTAGCTCTAGATGTTTCAAGGGATAGGTAGTATGAGTGATAGGTAGGCTAAGGGATAGGCAGTATGTGGGAGAGGCAGAGCCATACACAGGCAGAGTACTTGTTAGGTTGGGATAGGCAAAAATTGGGATATGTAGATTGAGGTACTGACTTTGATTAGCATGTTGCATCTATAAAAAGTTCCAATCATTTTCAATATAACTTTTTTTACAATTTTAAAATATTCTCATCACCAAACCTCATTTTTAGGTACCTTTGGCCAAATTCTGAGAATCAAGACCACACATTTTGGATTCAGCAGGATTTTTTGGTACAGGTGGCCCCTTGTTTCCATTTGATATCACTCTGATAAAGATTCCTGACATCTCCATAAACCCCCTTATCTTACATAGGACTCAGTACTGAACACAAAAGGTAGCCTACTTTTAAGGGGGGGGGGGGTAGAGGGGGGTACCTTGCACTTTAGGACTCTATGGAGTAACATATCCTAGGGAACCTATACTATTCTTGCTGGTACCAGTACAGGATATTATATTGTTAATCTTACCGGAGGGCTAATTGTAGATCAAGGAGAAATATTTCCCAGAAAGACCTGAAATAAGATAACTCATGTACCCAGTGCCACTATTCTGTTGAATGCACATGAGTGGGCCTCTGGTAGGGTAAACAATGACTCATTGGCTGTCTAGCTGTCTGTCTGTGCAGAGGGATGTGATCACAATGTCTGATCCAGTTCAACTGTGGATTTGTCTGGATCTATTTAAGATAGGAAGATAATTCAAAGAGATCTAAAGGGTTGTTAAATAAATCTATACCAGTATGGCCAAATGAATCCTATAAATTCTAAGCCAATCTGAAAAATCTAGGTCTACCTGTAGCTGTAGAATTCACCAGGGCTGCATTCATGCATTATGACCATGATTGGACATGGTACGGTATATTAATACACTACCGGTCGTTAATACCCGGTAATCTAGGGGGGACTTTTTGTGACTTTAATACTTTCGCCTCTGCGTCTGAAACCTCTTGGACCCTTTAGACTGTTTAGTACCTGTGGAACCTGTGAACACCCCCCCCCCCCCACCAAGGGTAATTTATGTGCCCAAGAAGGATCCACAAAAAGATTAAAGGTCCAAGTAAATGTTTTACAGTTCAACTGATAATTTGATTGAGTCAGTTGGACCCGACCTGTGGCAGTGACTGGTTTGATAGGACCGACAGACAGGGTTGGCCTGCTACTGCCGGCATAGATTCTCCAGCTGCACTATCAATGAATGGCATTGAGTCGCGGCTCAGACTGCAGCAGATCACGTAGGCATCGTCCGGCTGCCTGCAATGTTAAACAGCCGGCAGTGCAGCAGACAGCAAAACCTACCTGTAGTGATGAACCCCACCGCTTGCTCCGACGACATCCACACTGGCTCCTTGCCGGAGATGGGGTGGAAGGGTTCCGGGGAGTAGTCGAAGTATGTCCTGTCTTGTTGCCATTTTCCTAGGGCTGACTGGGCAGGCTGGAAAAGGCGGGGCTTGAAGAGCCGGGAGATGTGTTTCCCAAGGCCACCAAGGACTGCCATCTTGGTGATGCTGTAGTGGAATGAAACACGGGGGTGCTGTAACCCAGTCTTACTGTCTGTTCAATCAGGTCAGTACTAGATGGCGCCACTGAAGTAGATAAGAAGCCGAGCAAAAGGGGGCGTGTCAGGATAGGCTAAGCGGGCGTGGCACTAGCAGGGCAACAAGAGGAGAGAATGGGGGGGGGGGGGGGGGCATAGCAATGTAAATGAAGGGCAGGCAAGAACAAAAAAAAAAGGGGGACATAAGGCCAATTAAAAAAAAAGGTCTGTGTAACCCAACCGACCCTAGCAAACAGGGGGGGGGGGATCCCTTTTTTTGTGATTTTGAAGAATTTTGTCTTTCTCATCATTATTATACAATGAAATCAAGAATTTGATACATCCATTGATATGTGCCCTATAACATTTCCTATATAAATGTTAAAAAAAAAAAAAACCGACCTACAGACCCTAGCTTTTTCAGCTTTGTTACTGGAAACACATCTTTTATTTTTCTTGGCTAAATGGGAATGCTGGGAAACGCCTTTTGAAGAACGGAAATATTATGCTTTTGAGCACTGATAATCTTAACTAATTTTTGTGCCAGGGGGCCAATATTACGGTCTTAATGCAGCAGTGGCACATTACTCACTTAGGTCTGTTTTCGCGTATCATGACATCTTACAAAGGGATATTGTAATATTAAAGGGCTACTGATAAGAGCTCCTCTTTTCTGAATGTGGGGAAATAAAACAAAACGGCCAACAAAAGATAATTGATTTTTATAGAAACTTTATTTCGTTAGTACAGTTTACCAAAACAAGGTGCCGTCCAATCTACTTTGTGGCAGCTGGGATACATGTATGGTAATGGCTATATATATGTACACAACAAAATATGATGTTGTAAACTGCATTACAGCTATATATTTATTTGAACATGAGCGTTATGGAAGAATATGACAATAAATTATCACCGCATTTTCACTGTAGGGGGTAGGATAAGAGTCCATTCTCAGACCAACAATGCTGTGCTTTTATGGCATAATGGCTATGAATTTGTACCATCAAAAAAGTGACGCAATCAAGTCTACACTTTTTTAATACTTCACTTTTTGGGGGTGGGGGTAGGGGGTCAATGGATCCAGAAGCGCCTCAAAAATAAAAGTTTGCCTTTTTGTTTCACCAATGGTTCTGGAAATACATAGACTTGTACTTCGCTGATGCCGCTTTTGGGATTTAAGCTGAACTGAGGCCATAACCTACTCTGCCACCTACAGTGAAATTACAAACCATTCTCTCATACCATCTGATTAAGAATGTGCGTCTCTCCACAAACATTGGATGCCCTCTCAAAAGGCTTTATCCTGTCTTAACATACCGATATAACAAAGTCGACGAAATAGCCTGTATACTATGTAAATGCCATACAAGGAAATTCAAATTGAATAGTGGGGATTTTGTGAGTTTTCTAAGAGTGTTGATACTGAGGATATAAGATGTGCTGTTTTGTGATACATACAGGTAGCTCAGGAAGTATTTTTTTTCCCCATATCAGCATTAATCAATGGAATCTCAGGGTTGCATGCAAACATTTTTTCTGACTTTGCCTAGAGAGTGATTAATTAAATTCAACCTTTCTCTTGGCATCATTTACTTATTAGCTTTTTATATTACCTTGGTTGCACCAAACCATTAACCCTGGTCCCATCCAATGCCTCTATATTATGCACAGCTCATCATTAAGCACTGACTCAATCAGAGCCTACTGAAAAAAAGAACCAACAGGCTAAACAAAATGCGATTTTGTCTTTCTTCGAGTTGACTGCATGATTACATAAAGTTTTTCAGAAAAAAAAAATCAGGAAAACGGGCCTGTTGTTTACAATGAACATGTAAGTAGTTATAGTAGAAAGAACACACTAGAATAAAAAAGCCCTGGGCACGCCAGGATCCACACGAGATTATAGGCTTCAAATAGGTCTTTATGGACCGCATAATGCATGGATGAAGCCATAGCATGTTACTCACCAAGGCTACAATTGGACAATGATCAAAGGAAGTAGCACATTAAAGCATTAAGCAACTGCTAAACTGTGGTGCGAATATAACGAAAACTAAGCAGGAAACACAAAAATAGAACACAGCAACTACAGGAGAAACCCATGCACACACACACTTCGGATAAGGGAGTGGTCTTTTAACAACACCACCTGGAAGGGGTGAGGTTTTTTGTCAACTTCAGTTAAAAACCACCTTCATTGCCAAAAGAGAATCTGTACTCTTTTCACAAGCGAGGTCAAAAACGTCTCCCTCCCCCCTCCACCCACCATCCACCTCAATTCAACACTGGGCAGTCAGGATAATACACAGCCAAAACCATATATCAGTATGAGAATTCATCTGTAAAATATTACCCGTTAATTGTCCACAAACTATTTTGAAGCTCAATCTACTACCCGGGTAATTCAAAATGAAATATCACCCATTCATGCAATATTTTCGGTGCCTCATGCTCTCGTAAAGAACATTGGTTTAGTAACCATTTAATATGGAGAGCATGTTGCCTCAAGGCAACACAAAAATAGAACACAGCAATGTATAACTCACTGGTTTTGTATTATGAACCAATACAGAACCGGTGAGTAAATCGCGACTTGTGCACTGATGCATCCCTCATGACCCTTGAGAGTGTACCGACCCCACTGGGTTACCCGCCGCGGTTACCCATAATGCATCAATTTACCGCCAATTTACCTGTGAGGACATGTTTGTGAATACCACGATTATGCATTGTGACAACGCTAGGGAAGTGTAATAAAGCAATCATAGTTTATACATGGTATATAACAGATATATCATTTATATTCAACTGACCGCCTGTGCCAGTCAAGCTTTAACATCAGAATTTAACATAAGATAGATGGGATGCTATGAGTGAGAACTAGTCTGACACGCTGTGTGAATTGAATCACGAAAGACCAAATCTGTTTTATGCAACATAGATGTAGGATAATAAATACCATACATCTTTGTGTATAAGCCTACATTTTCTCATTTTAAAGTTTATGCCCAATCTCTGCCATATTTCCTTTTAATAGAACACCTTATTGTTATTTTTTTGCCTATAAAAGAAGCAGGCTGTGATGCTTTATAATTCAAACATCCATACAGACAACACACTGGGTTTGGATCTTTCCTGTTATACCAATTTGAAACGGTAACAGAAGAGGGGCTCAGTTGTACTCAGAGGGAGAAAAGCATATCCAAGACATCTCAGATAGCATGACAATCAGGAGAAATATGTATAACGCCGTAATCTCACAGCAGGATTAAACCATAATCTAACGCCCAAGCTTAGAAAAATGAAGACATCACTAACTTAGCTGAGATGCATGTTCAATTCGAATCAGATATCAGGGCAACTGTATTGCTTCATGCCCCATGGTGTTAAATTGTACAATGTTTGGTATTACTATGTGCAAATTCAAAAATAACAGTTGAAGAAGCTACTAGTGTGACCTGTCTACATTATAGCATCTGTAGAGGCTTTCCTGGTAGAGAAGTCACTTGGCAGTAAGATAAACTTTTCAAAAGGGACCGCAGAAAAGGCCGACTCGCTAGGGCGACCTTGATGATTGGAACGTCTGTGTATGTCTGATCAAATCAGAGAAAAATCGAATCGGGCCCTTCTGTGATGCCCATTAGGGTTGCATCATGCTATGCACAAGCTTATCAAGGCTCGCAATCTCTGCACTAGGGCATAATGTTAACCCCTGAGAGAGTGTATCACCAACATCTATGGTGCATTTAAACGCTGTGCAGCCCTAAAAGGGTTAACTCTGAAGACCACCTCCCAAAATAATATACAAATGGGGTACAGGGACTGAGTAGAGCCAAGATGATCCCAGCTTGAAATTAATTCTTAATTAACCATGGTAATATCTCTGCCATCATCTGCCCCTTTTACAAGCAATATTATTGAGATCTGACACTACCAACCATGGTCATTGTATTACTTATCATGAGTCATGCCACAAACATCTTGGTGTTACAGAGTATGAGTCAAGCTGATCTTTTTGAACTGCCTCCTGGTGAATTATCACAAGAGGGCACCACTTTTGTACAAAGCGTTGTTTAACAGTTCTCCATATTTCATAAATCCAAGTGACCGACATGATTTACCCATATATGACAGTGATACAAGTTTCCCGAAGAAGCAAGAAATGTCGACACCAGAATTTGACTCAACACGCTTGTCTAGAGTATGGTTCGGTAGCGCCATGTTCAACGCATGTTTCTTAATGAATATATACAATTTTACCATCAATCATACAGGCACTTCTCACACAAACCCTGTTTGAAATGATAACGCTCATTCTCAAGCTTATAAATCAAAGCACATCTATCACTGATGGCATATATATCTACAGGACATATACATTATAATTGTATACAGGTAAAGTTACCGGTACTACCTTTCTTCTGCCATGATCAAGTGTCTGTCATTATGTTTTACCGCTAATCAGAGATGCCTCTTCCCAACAAGCAAAAAAGGGAAATCCTACACTTGTGGCAGACTTCTGCTAAGAAATGATATAATTTCATACAGATCTACCAGAGAAAATAGAACTTCCTACAAATGTAGGAAATATGGCATCTTTGACTGCTTATGGAATCAACTGGTGACAATCTTCGCGCTGGCCACACCATACAACAAATAGTTGAGTGATTTCATGTGAGCATCAATGTGTGATTTATCTTTGTTCTCAAAGCAGTTTTCTTATCTGGTGTAATGCATGCCCTTCTAAAATGCTCTTATACAAAGAGCAGAAAAAAAAACAATGTTGAATCTAGAACTTTCAAGGCAGTTATATGAACAATGCAATTCACTTTCTCTTTACCATTTATAGTGTAAATATTGATTGCTCAAGAACTGCGAAGATATCTCCGTAACAACCAAGCCAGCATAATTTTTTAGCGCCTCCCACGCCGCGTAGCGGCGGTACCGCGAAGCGGTACGGGAGTGCGCTATGATGATTTCATTTGCCCCATGTGATGAGGTGTCACAATACAGAATCCACAAACTAAATTCCCTCGTATGCAAGAAATGACGTTGTGACCGCTTAAAAAAACGCAGGGAGGCGTTTTTTACGCGGTCACAACCGCATTTCTTGTTGACAGTGTTTTGGGAAATACCAGTTGCTGAGGTTGTAATCATTTTTGAGATGCAACACAGAAAAAATCTGTCCTGAAGGGATTTTCGACATCTGGCCTACCAGGATGTCATGAGGGTACCGGTCCAAAGACAGCAACAATGATGAAGACAAAGAATAATGGTGATTAATGTTGATGATAATGACTGATGTAACGCTTAAAATGGCTGACTGTCTCCTTGCCTTAGTCTACTTCCTCGGTAGACGTCGTGGTGGAGGCACTAGGGTCCATGAGACGTGGCCCGCCCAGTGCCTCAGCGCTGATGTGGGGCGTGTTGAGCGTTGATGCCTGGTTGTCATCCTCATCCAGGGGCGTACTTTGAGAGAGGTCACCAAGGTCAAACAAGGTCATGATGTCATCTGGCGGGTTGTACTGCACTACCTCGTTCCCTGTATCAAGGATAGTGATGCTATAGACACACAATCACTGCATACAGTGGCTTTATCAGTGTCACGTTTTAGGACCTAGTGCTTATAACTTTGGATGGAAGATTACCCCTGGGCCTTAAGCAAAACAGGCGCAAATTCAGGGTAGTTTAAGGGTTATTTCAGCGACACCCATCCCTGGCACGAATACAGGACCCTGCAGGGCCTTATTCAAAGATACAGGATCTAAAGCTACTGTCTATACTGTATTACATATACAGGATCTAAAGCTACTGTCTATACTGTATTACATATACAGGATCTAAAGCTACTGTCTATACTGTTGTGGTGGTCCCGCGTCGTCTTCGAGGTACCTTCGTGGTCCTCGTGGGCGACGTCGAGAGCACCTCTATTACCCGACGTCTGGGGGCGCTGGAGTCCAGCGCCACGTCACCACTTGGTCACGTGGCCCTCGACTCCAGTGTATATAAGGCCGTTGTACGGCCTTCCTCAGGGTCAGTCCAGCCCCGACTGACCATCGTGAGTGATGGTTGGCGGCTGCCCGGCTACCATATTCTAGTACTCCTCTGTGCTGCTGCACAGAGGAGGTGTATGTGGAATATCAACTGTAGACACTAGAAGGCCTAGTGTCGAACCTGATTTAGAGTTCAAACTCTGCCACCTGTAACTGTGATCGAGAACGGCTGATGCCTATGTGTTATTAGACAATAAAGTTTTAACTGGAACCTGAATAGTTGTTCTTCGTTGTTTATCGAAAGATTCGATTGAACATCGAGGGGTAGAACACTACACTGTTTTACATATACAGGATCTAAAGCTACTGTCTATACTGTATTACATATACAGGATCTAAAGCTACTGTCTATACTGTTTTACATATACAGGATCTAAAGCTACTGTCTATACTGTATAACATATACAGGATCTAAACCTACTGTCTATACTGTATTACATATACAGGATCTAAAGCTACTGTCTATACTGTTTTACATATAGAGGATCTAAAGCTACTGTCTATACTGTATTACATATACAGGATCTAAAGCTACTGTCTATACTGTTTTACATATACAGGATCTAAAGCTACTGTCTATACTGTATTACATATACAGGATCTAAAGCTACTGTCTATACTGTATTACATATACAGGATCTAAAGCTACTGTCTATACTGTATTACATATACAGGATCTAAAGCTACTGTCTATACTGTATTACATATACAGGATCTAAAGCTACTGTCTATACTGTTTTACATATACAGGATCTAAAGCTACTGTCTATACTGTTTTACATATACAGGATCTAAAGCTACTGTCTATACTGTATTACATATACAGGATCTAAAGCTACTGTCTATACTGTTTTACATATACAGGATCTAAAGCTACTGTCTATACTGTATTACATATACAGGATCTAAAGCTACTGTCTATACTGTATTACATATTGTTTTACTATTGAAGCATTATCTTACAATATCAAATAGCCCTTAATCTACATAATGAAGGTTAAGTTTAGACCATTAGCCTATGATGTCATTGACATTTATGTTCTATGTCATTGTCTATGTCCTTTGTCATTGCTGCATGAGTTAGACAACAAATGGGCATTTGTGCACTATTGGCCCTTAAAGGGTTAAGATGTTCCTTAAAGGGTTATGTTGAGCGAGCTGGAACTAACGCTACTTGCACCTTTCTTTGTTTGTGCTATACCATAATGACAGCTATGGTAAACACTCCCAGTCATGTTACATACCTCTTCATGGGCCAAACTTGTTAGACTACATGAAACACACACTCAGCATTTCACTATATTCTAATGTGCCTGTGATAGCCAAACTGCACACCATCTGCACATGTAGTTACTGCCCATGCAAGTGTGTAATTTTTCTCTATGTTCTATTGTTGCAGAATCGGGGTCCAGAACTTTACCATACATATAATTATGGCACTGACTCGAGTCAATGACATAACATATCTCACATATTTTACCATGGCAATCTCAATTTTGTAGAAAATGTACAATCTATAGAGATAAATCTTATCAGAGACGTACCGGTGATGTAGTCGGCACTCGATGTTGACGGCTGTTGCTGGTCTGGATAAAGTCCTGACAGTCCACCCAACTCAAACATCTGTACAAAATTTCACAATGACATCCGGATTAATACATGTGGTGAAACCGATGCTACTGTATCATTTAAACGTACCCAAAATTGATATATAATACCAAATGATATTACATATGCCAATATCTAGTCTGAAATGTTTGGGTAAATGGTTAAACAAGAGACTTTCTTTTTTCACCGATATGAAGTCCTGCTTGGGATGAATCATTTTGGGTGAAGTTAAATTGAAAGGATGACAGGGCTGAATGTAGGCCTATATAAGATATAGACACGACATCAGAACATGTCAGGTACACATATAGGAAAACAGGAAGATCAAGCATAATTTGAGACTGTGACAAAGATTTTGTTATACCCAGGTACATCCAGACAACCCAACAACACTCTAACTCTAACATAATGCAGCAATGTGCATTGCTTGTAATTCGAAAAACTAGTCGATGACACTCCTAAGCTAGCACCACTATACTCCTGTGGAATGGACTCACCCAGGTAAGGCATGTCTACATGTGCCATCATTCACACCACCAATCACCCCTTTCCCTGCATAAATTGGACTAACCCAAAGCAAGATCAACATAATCACCCCAATATTCCTGTGAAATGGGGTATCCCAGGTAAAGCAAGCCAACACCAACCACCCCTCTCCTTACAGAAATGGGACTGACACAAGGGAAGTCTATGGTAAGTTAACACTCACTGTTCGCAAAACTACCACCAAAACTGCTATATTCGCACCCAGTCACACCACCTCTGCCAAAAAAGAGTGGGAATGTTGATACATGGATCAACATCCCATAGGCTTAACCATTGTCCCCAGAGGCACCTTAAGTGCACATCTGTCCATTACACTCTACTTTGATGTACTTATCAAGCAAAATCTCCATACCAAATGAAAATTCTTTTAAATGTTTTTTTCAAAAACCTTAAATAGACATTCTCCCCTAACATGTCATGCCAAATTTAAAAATAAAAGTGAAAGCTGTCTTGCTTTATTGGGCAAATATAGACCTCCCCTCTTTTTCCCTACTCTCTGAGGGTCTTAAAATGTGCATTTGCAACCTGGTTCTTATAACTCGTTTTTCAAGTTAAAAATGGGTTGAAGCGGAAAGGGTCTCATGGTACGGTACTGGCAAATGCCAGTAATCAACTCCAGTTATTACCCAGTTATATCATGGATATGATTGTCTTTCAAGTCTGGCATCATTGAAGAAGTCTAGAAACAAGGCTCTGTCTTTACATGCAGTATAAAAGAACTATCATGGTGTGGAAACCTTAACACAGCAAATACATAAATGGGCAGTGGTTTAGGTATGGCGTTAGCTAAAATAACGCGCTTGTAGTAATAGTTGGAACAACTTACGCTGTCACTCCCACTGACCGTACCGCCGATTGCAGAAGTCAGATTGAACAACTGTCAACAAACACAACCCCTTGTTATTAAACACTGTGTGGGTGTGTGCAGTAAACCTGCTGCAGTAATCAACAGTGTCCTACACAAGAGGACTTGAAACTTTAGGGGCACCACAACACTCTAAGTCACTGCACTTTTTTATCATAAAAAATGCAGCTCTCCCACATAACTGAACAGGGCTGCATTTTTGTATCATGTATATCAGTTTTTTTAATGGGAGAATGCCTCCTGAAATGTCATATCAAATTTGAGGTCATGAAAAAGGGATACATTACCCCCATTATTGTGCTCGGCTCAAACGTGTACTGTCCACCCGAGAGGATATCTTTTAACGAGTCAAGGTCATTCTGCAGAGTGTCCAGGTGCTCTGACATCTCCCTGAAAAAAAAGACATCCTTGTTGAAAAGATTTAAATTTCTACGGGGCTAAGTTTTCACGTCCTGACCACACTAAGCTACCACTCGGAATCAAAAATTTTTTTAAAAAAAAAAAAAATTGTTGAAAAGATTTGGCGTGTGCTATAGAGCACTTATGGCCCAGGGTAAATAAAAAGAAATTATTAAACCTACTCAGATTTGTATGGCAAATAACTCCTCTCTTAGCGAGTTAAGCATTCCACAATGCCAGCAGGTCTTGAATAAGGATCCATATATCCATACATGGCCTGAGAGAGTGAAATTCTTATTGGAACCGACTTCTGTTTGAAGGAACCGACTTTTAAAGGTGCTTTGGCCTAGGGAACTGACTTTCAAAGTCGGTTAGGGCAAGGGAACAGACTTATAGAGGTGGTTTGGCCTGGGGAAAGACTTACAAAGTCGTTAAGGGCAAGGAAACAGACTTACAATGTACTTCTGGTTGTGGGAACCAACTTTATAGGTTGTAGGAACAGACATACAAAGTCGGTTATACATAACTACAAAAACTAGATATGATCAAATTGCATGAGTGCAGATGTAAGGTGTAGATTCACAAAAAGTCCCCAATGCCTGCTGAATTTTAGTCTTAATTGAAATTTTCCATATGACTCAATGTGCTATAGAAATCTCAGAATCGATCGCATTATGGAAGTGTGCTGAAGCCATCTTGTAGTCAGTAGAGCTGGAAAAAATGTAACCACAAGGAAGCATACGTCACATGGATTTTCAACTTTCCAAGATGAAAGACGGAGGTCTAAAGTTTATTGTGGATTTAATTATTTTGATGGAAAAAGGTAAGTAAAATTGAGAAATTAAACAAATTGCATTTGCGAAGAATGTAGATTTGGGCAACACCAATGACCCAGGGAGACACTGGGACAATTATTTAGTACTGAAAGAAAGAACTGATCTCTCTCAGCTACCAGTAGGTTTCAAATAGCGGCGAGGGGGAAGAGGCACCAAGTCACAGCAACCCGCATATAAAATTCAACCCAGTTGAGAAAAAAGGTATATGGGGCACCTGGGCCTTAATTTTGAATACAGTAAATTCTCCCGTATAAGCCGCGGCTTACACCAGAATACAAATCAGAATTAGGCTTATAGGATTGGCCCGAGGCTTATACGAGGGTATCTATTACTATGGAACAGTACTAAACCATCAATTTTTAGGCCTCATGTGCAGCTTATACCATACTCCTAAATTCAGGGTGCGCCTTGTTATATAAGGAGTACGGCTTATACGAGAGAATTTACGGTAGTTTAGTAGCGATTTAATGACCAACCGATGAGCACCCCCTACTTGGGGAAGTTCTATGAGGTGCAGTAACCTGAAGTGCCGGTACTACTGTAGTATTCACTCCCACAAAATATGTTACATTAGCTCTTTATACTCGTTGATCATAGTTGCCATTTCCAACGATGTCTATACATTTTCCTGAGATGCACGTTTGGCCCGATTTTTATATATCCTGAGGACATCCCGTCAAATTACTGGTATACCCTACCATATTCCCATACCGTGATTGCCCGTTGAAGCACATTTACAGTTATGAATTACACAACACAATGTACCTTTTATCCCTCTGTGCTTAGACAGGACCTATGCTTACTTGAAGTTCTTAAAGACTTCGAAGGAGGTGGGGTTTCAATGAGGGGGGGGGGGGGTCAAAAGTCTGCCCTTGAAAGAGACTTACATTGTGCGTAAAATAAATGGGCAGTCACGATGTTATTTTTTACTAAACTTCACTAAAGCAGGAGTTACACGACGCAACTAGTTGCATGCAATTTGTTGCATGCAACTAGTTGCATGCAACTAGTTGCTGCTCTTAAATGTGCATAAGCAACTAGTTGCACCAAAGCAATATCTAGGCACCTCAATCAAGCACCTGCTGCCTAAAATAAAGTAGATTGAACTAGAAATGCACTAGAAATAGATGTTTGTGCTTGCTTTTAAGACTTAGGGGTTGATCATTCATAGCTTGAGTGGCCAGGCTGTATCTTGACATCCTACTCAATGGTAGGCCTTTGTCAATAATCTATGCCATGTTAGGTTACCATTCCCTGACATTCTCCTTCTCCTCTTACCTGCTGCCTCTTGAATCAAAATGGGGACACATCATGATTTTTTCCATGGGAAGGACATAAAGGCAATCAAATATCTAAAGTAATATTGTTTTCTCATTCTAACTTTACAATACCCCGGTACCTACCACTACCTCCCATCTATACCATATACAACACAATCATTGTCATGGAGACCCCCCTAGTTACTGGAGGAGGGCAGTTGGCAACCATGCCATTTGAATCAAGGTAGTGCTGAGGTGAAGACGGGTCCATTCCCATGTCTCATTAGTAATTTTTCTATTCTTGCCCATAGTGGTGCCCCCTGGTGGCTAAATAAGGAACTAAATCCCGCAGGAACCCCCATTTCTGCTTGCTGGCTCACAATTAGGTTGCTAAATATTCATGATGTTCATAATTCCACATTTCTAAAGTCAAAGTTGAATTGGTGTAGCTCTGTTGGAACCATATGTGCTACATGAGCTGATTCCTACAGCAATCAATGATAAGAATTGATAGGAATCATATGCCCTCATTATAATTAATCTACCAGTAAACATGCCAGTTTAATTGTTATAAGGAATAGGATTTTATAACACAATTTCTATCATTCTGGAACCATCCGTGCCACACAAATTAAAATTGCAAGTAAATCCCTTATTATATACCTGATGCATATTTGACATCTTCCCTGCTCATATAAGGTATAAAGGACTACAGCATGCCCTACTGGTGTAGTCAATGCCTCTTCCTCACTCATCTAGACTATAGTATATGAGACTACAGCATGCCCTGAAGACATTACTAGCACTGCCGATGCCCCCGGGGCCTATCCTTTATATCTCCGTACTGCAGGCAACTACAGCCTGACCTGGGAGCATTACTACCATCAATGCCCCCAGGGCCTATCCTCTCTGTCTCCATACTACAGGCAACTACAGCTTGCTTGAGCCACCAATGCCCCCAGGGCCTACAAACCTTTACTTCTTTAGGCTACAACCTACTGAGGCATGCCCCAGGGGCAACATGCATGCCGCCAATGCTCCTGGGGCATAGCATTTACTTCTATAGCCTACAAACTACATCCTTGTCATGGATGGCCTCAGGGCATCGTCCAACCTCCTGGGGGGTTTGTTTAATTGGCATTGGATCTAACCTAAATATGTAAGAGCATATGCCCCTGGGGCATTATCCATATTACGGATCATAACAATGGAGGAATGGATCATCACATTCTGGTGAAGTAGATATGTGAGACATTGGGGAGTGGTCATTTTTTAATAATGGGGTGGGAGGGGGGTCGTTCCGGGGGGACAAAAAAATCAAACCCCTCTTAGAGGAGGACAAAAAATGATATTTATTACCGGTATTGATATCCACCCCTTTTAAGTGAAAAAGTCAGTGCTGCTTGCATGCAGAATTTCACCCCCCCCCCCCTCAGATTTGTTTTGACCCAACTGTCTTATTTGGTCTTCCCAAAACAACCTAGTGTGACTTTGGGTTTTATTGGGTTTTGCCCCCCCCCCCACCTAACCAAGGGGGTCTTTTTCACTTTGCAATATATGACTTGGGCCTTACTTTTGTTCTATTTGGAATATTTTGGCTTTTTTTTTTCTCTGAACTACTGAGGAGATGCAGTAGGAGGGAGGACATCATGAAGTGATGTTCCTCCATGTAGGACCCCCCTTTGGTGATGCAGTTTAAGGGAGGAGGTACAGAGGAGCAGAACTCGGTGGGAAGAGATTCAGGGGAGCTGGCCTTGGAGGGTGCAGGATGAACTGGGCATGGAGCAAGTCAGTATACCAGTCAGAGGGAGGGGCTCCTGTATTGTACCCATCAGAGGGAGAGAGTCCTGAGGTGTACCCATCAGAGGGATAGAGTCCTGAGGTGTACCAGTCAGAAGGAGAGTACAAGGTGGCCGATGCACCCCGAGGGGGAAACACCCCCCAAGAGGTGGATCAGCCACCTTGTATACCATGGAGATTATTCCTCTATTTATCAGACATCAATGATGTACCTACAGGTTTAGCCTTTAAGGACACCAATGATGTACAGGTGGTCACCAGTTTTAACCCTACAAAGGACAGCAACGATGTAACTAAAGGTTTAACCCTTCAAGTACAGAACGATGTACCAACAGTTTTAACCCTATAAGGACAGTAACGATGTACCTTTAGGTTTAACCCTTTATAGGGCTACAACGAAGTACCTAAAGTTTTAACCCTTTAAGGACAGCAACGATGTACTGGGGATACCTACAGGGTTAACTCTTTAAGGACAGTAAGTAGGTATACATAGGTTTAACCTTTTGAGGACTGTAGTGGTGCATCTATATAGTTTCAACCCTTTGAATAGGAGAGGATCAGGAATCTACAGTGTAAATATGCCTAACCCATGAAGTACAGCAATGACGGACATATAGTTAACACTGCAGCAGTGTTTTAAATGACCTTATATCAGAATGATCAGGGATATTGCACTAAAACACATACAAAATGGGTTCCATGGCGCATGGCCCTTAAGTCTTATGGCACCATGTCATTTGGCACCATGTCACATGCCCGAAATATTAGTGGCCGAAATGACATATGGCCGAAATGACATGGCCGAAATGTCAGATGGCCGAAATGTCAGATGGCCGAAATGTCATTGAACTCCATACTTCTCCAACCTGATCCAGTGGACAGAGTGTTGAATCAACTTTTTTTAAATGTTTGTATATATGCATCAAAAGTTGATTTGAAGTTCAATGTTGGACCTTCAATGTTGTTTATATATTGATCCCATTTATAGCTTTCTCCTCGTTTCGAGTGGATATCCCAACTTGTATCATTGAAATTGACATTTATTATTTAATGTTGACAACCCATTGACGGCCCCCATTCACAATACAACACCATACCACACCAGTACAACACCATATGACACCATACAACACCAGTACCACACCAGTACAACACCATACAACACCAGTTACACACCATACAACACCATACCACACCAGTACAACACCATACCACACCAGTACCAAGTATTTCGGCCATATGTCATTTCGGCCATGTGTCGTTTCGGCCAAATGACATTTCGGCTAGATGTCTTTTAGGCCATACATTTTTCGGCCATGTGTCATGGTGTTATAAGTCGCAGGGCTACTTGGCTTATAGGCCATAGGACTGGAACCCTACAAAATGACTCTCACTTGTGATTTGTTACATGTCTCTTCGGGACCGTTCAAACATTATGTAACACAAATTTGGCCAATTTTAGACCCCCCTTGTAACACTTTCTAACAAAATGACCAACAGCCCCTCTCTAATTATGGTTGGACCCCCCATGCATCAATGAAATCCATATCTCTTTGCATTGCAATTGACAAATACAGGCTTTTCAGAGAAATAGGCTTACTTGTAAATTCCAGAGATGTCAGTTGGGTATGGGCTTAACCTCTGAAATTTTTGGGTGTTAGCAAAGCACCCATTTCTCTCAATTAATTATACTAAAAGCACCCATCTCATCTTCATTTCAACCTGTTCCCCTCATTAAAAACCTTTAAAATTATCTCTACATTAGATGGTGATAGAAAAACAATTAAAAGAATTTCAGCCAATCAGAAGCCAGCTTAGGTTCATGTCCTCTGAAATGAGATTTCAGAGATCCTCTGATCTCTGAAAGGTGGTTTGTCCAGAAAAGGCTAGAGGGCAGCACAAGGCATGCTTAATTTCACCTGCTGAAGCCTGAACTCTGCTCAGCCTTATGCTCCATAGAAGTAGAAAGGGTATGTGGTAAGGGTATCTATGATTAATGTAATTCCCTCTATCTATATTATGACCACAAGATAGAAGAAGCCTCTGAGATGTCTGACTTTTGGAAAAGTTTGAACATCTGAAAATGGACAGACCTCTGAAGGCCATAACAGTGGCGGATCCAGGATTTGAAAAAGGAGGTGGCGCAGCCCAAAAGGAGCGGGCGTACCCCCTATTTTTAGACAAATTCTGTGGTCCAAAATAAGCAGATAAACTCTTAAGTACTAACAAAAAGGAGATCCCCCTGGGTCTCCCATAATAGATCCTGGGGGAGGGAGCAGTGGTTTGAAATTCAAATTACATCATACATGGCGTTTTCCTACTTTCCAGAGTAAAGTTGCATGCAATTTCTTTGTTACACATAGCAACTAGTTGCATGCAACTTTTTGGATGCAACTAGTTGCACCAAAATCCATCAGAATGGATCCCATGCAACTAGTTGCAACCCCCTAAAGTTGCATGCAATTTCTGCAATACACATAGCAACTAGTTGCATGCAACAATTGCATGCAACTAGTTGCTACGTGTAACTCGGCTGCATAGTCAATGTTAGTTTATGATTCAGACGACCGTAGTCAACACTAGTCATTATGGGCTTAACTGACCAAAGAGAATTCAGTCCAGAAACGTATTTGGATGAAATTTTCTGTTAGTTCACAAAAGACTTCACTCTAACAAATACCTGGTTCTTTGATACTTACACTACCGCATGTTGACTTGTTGATCTACAGTTTTAAATGAGAACGGGGACTATACATGGCTGTCAACATCTAAACACATAACTTACATACATTCATTGCTGTTGACTATTGACAGAAAAAAAGATTGTTGACTATTGAAACTATCTTCAATGCCATCCTAAATCCTAAGAAACTGTGTGCAGATTTACCTCTTGGGGTTATCCCCATCTTTTCAGCATAATAACTGTAATGTTAATGGAAGGATATACCTATCACAGTTAATATGTTACATGTGCAATAGTTCATTCTAAGTGAAGCTTTGTGTGAAACTAACCTGTTTAAGACCTTAGCGTTGGTGGGTCTGGTGGCAGGTA
The DNA here is from genome assembly GCA_949317995.1 of Acholoe squamosa. Lineage (NCBI taxonomy): Eukaryota > Metazoa > Annelida > Polychaeta > Phyllodocida > Polynoidae > Acholoe > Acholoe squamosa. Next base: position 71,726,162 of record OX439038.1, read on the forward strand.
CCACAGCTCCAGCACCCAGGACAGCGTCCATGACTCGCGGTGTGATCGAGGTGCTGCTCTCCGGCTGGTCACTCGCACCTGCTGAACTACTTGGTGTAACCTGCAAGAAAAAGCTTGTGTTCACTTTTTTGCACATAAATGTGTTCAGGGATACGAGGACACCCATGACTCTATACTCATTATCATGACTCAAGGATCATTATCATGACTCTTTAATCTAGAGTTATGTATTTATGATCATTTATTATATATCGATATAGAAATACAGCATTGCTGTAATAGCTGCTCAGTCGTATCATCTAGATTTATGTACTTATGATCGGATATTACATTTCGAAATAGAAATACAGCATTGCTGTAATAGCTGCTTGGTCATATCATCTAGATTTATGTGCTTATGATCGGATTAGTAATTGCTCACTATTTGTCAGTAATTAGTCAATATATGTTAGTACTTAGTCACTATATAACAGCAATTAGTCAATATACGTCAGTAATTACTCACTTTGTCAGCAATTAGTAAATATATGTCAGAAATTAGACAATATGTCAGTAATTACTCACTCTTTGTAAGCAATTAGTCAATATGTGTCAGTAATTACTCACTATTTGTCAGCAATCAGTCAATATATGCCAGTTCTTAGTCATTATAAAACAACTCTTAGTCCATATATGTCAGTAATTACTCACAATTTGTCATATATTCGTCAATAGTGAGCAATTACTAACATATATTGACTAAATGCTGATAAACTGTAAGTAACTACTATCATGTATTGACTAATTGCTGACAAAATTAATAGTGAATACCGTAATCTCCCGCGTAGAAGGCGCGTCTTCTACGCCAAACAAAATGCTGCTGGGTCTTATACGCGGGAGGGTAATTGCCTTGAGTTGGGGGTGCGCCTTATACGTGGGTTTTTCCAACATCTCATTTGGGAAAATGCGCTGATGACAGCTTGAACTCATAGCGCCAGCACCGCGGCAGACCGGGAGGTGTCGACGCGCTCGCCGGGGATAAGGCCCACCATGCGCCGGTGACAGCTTGAACTCATATAGCCAGCAGCCCGGTCGGTGTAGATTTGCTCGGCGGGTTTGATGCCGACCGTCACACTGTGTGCCGATGACAGCTTGAACTCATATAGCCAGCACCGCGGCAGACCGGGAGGTGTTGACGGGCGCTCAGCGGGTTTGACGCCGACCATGTGCCGATGACAGCATAGACTCAACAGGTTGACACTATAGACAAAGCGGCATGGCTTGCCGGGGTGTAGGGAACACGTGGGCCGATGACAGCATAGACTCATAGCGCTAGCCCGGTCGCTGTAGATTTGCTCGGCGGGTTTGACGCCGACCGTGTGCCGATGACAGCTTGAACTCATATAGCCAGCACCGCGGCAGACCGGGAGGTGTCGACGGGCTCTCAGCGGGTTTGACGCCGACCGTGTGCCGATGACAGCATAGACTCAACAGGTTGACACTATAGACAAAGCGGCATGGCTTGCCGGGGTGTAGGGAACACGTGGGCCGATGACAGCATAGACTCGTAGCGCTAGCCCGGTCACTGTAGATTTGCTCGGCGGGTTTGACGCCGACCGTGTGCCGATGACAGCTTGAACTCTTATAGGGGGGTGGGGAGGGGGGGGCGCCTTCTACGCGAAACAGCCCCCCTGTGAGTTGGGGGGGCGCCTTATACGCGGGTTTTTCCGGAAATCGATCCAGAAGAGGTACGTGCGCCTTCTACGTGAAAAGGCCTTCTCTGAGTTGGGGGGGCGCCTTCTACGCGAGCTGCGCCTTCTACGCGGGAGATTACGGTAGTTACTAGCATATATTAACTTATTGCAGGATGCACAGGAGGAGGAATCAATGGCTATTTCTCTGTTATATATTGACTAATTGTTGACAGATTGTGAGTAAATACTGACATGTATTGATAATTGCTGACATAGAGTGACTAAGTACTGACGTATATTGATTAATTACTGACAAATAGTGAGTACCGTAAACTCCCGCGTATAAGACGCGTCCTCTAGGCCAAACAAAATGCTGGGGCGTCTTATAGCTTTCTCTCAAGTTGGGGGTGCGTCTTATACTAGGGGTAATTTTACTATAGAACAGTACTGGATTGACAAAAATCACCCTTAAAATGTGCGTCTTATACGCGAAAATGCATGTGCTAAGTTTGGGGTGCGTCTTATACGCGCAGCGCATCTTCTACACGGGAGATTACGGTAATTACTAATATATATTGACTAATTGCTGATAAATGGTGAGTAATTACTGACATATATTGACTGACAAATTATGAGTAATTACTGACATATGTAGACTAAGTGTTGTTATATAATAACTAAGAACTGGCACATATTGACTGAGTGCTGACAAATAGTGAGTAAATACTGACATATATTGATTAATTGCTGACAAAGAGTGAGTAATTACTAATATGAATTATATTGAATAATTGCTGACAAATAGTGAGTAATTACTGACATAATTATATTGACGAATTGCTGACAAATAGTGAACAATTACAAACATATATTAACTAATTGCTGACAAATAGTCCATAGATACTGGCATATTTTGACAAATACCAGTCAAGACAGGATGCACAATTGAATCAATGGCTATTCCTCGGTTATATATTGACTAATTGCTGACAGATTGTGAGTAAATACTGACATGTATTGATAATTGCTGATATAGAGTGACTAAGTACTGACTTATATTGACTAATGACATATGTTGACTAATTTATTTCTGACAAAGAGTGCATAGTTACTGATATATTCTGACTAATTGCTGAGAAACAGTGACAAAGTACTGACATATATTTACTTATTGCTAACAAATTGTGAGTAAATACTGACATATATCGACTAATTGCTGACAAATAGTGAGTAATTACTAATATATATTGAATAATTGCTGACAAATAGTGAGCAATTACTAACAGATAGACTAATTGCTGACAAATAGTGAGCAATTACTAACATATATTGATTAATACTGATAAAATGTAAGTAACTACTACCATGTATTGACTAATTGCTGACAAATAGTGAATAATTACTAACATATATTAACTAATTGCTGACAAATAGTCCATAGATACTGACACATTTTGACAAATACCAGTCAAGACAGGATGCACAATTGAATCAATGGCTATTTCTCTGTTATATATTGACTAATTGTTGACAGATTAAGAGTAAATACTGACATGTATTGATAATTGCTGATATAGAGTGACTAAGTACTGACGTATATTGACTAATTGCTGACAAATTGTGAGTAATTACTAATATATATATTGACTAATTGCTGACAAATAGTGAGTAATTACTAATATATATTGATTAATTGCTGACAAATAGTGAGTAATTACCATCATACCATAGCACTAATACTAACCTGTTATGGCCCTAAACTGAATACATGTACCGTAAAAACACAGATTAAAACACAAATTAAAACACAGAATGGCGTCAACATTTTCAATCAAACAGCAGAGAATGGAGAAATGGAAAGATATCCATTCAGTGCAAACAGGGCTTGCGCAGGTATTGATGTGTAAAGCTTATCAACAGTGATAATGCAATGGTAACTAGCATTTGGATCTAAAAGGTTTAAGCATGTGATCAAGCAATGGCTGCCTCCATTGAACAACTTGTTTGATGCTATACAAAGGTAGAGGAGGGGTCTTTCTTTTCTACTGTTCAGATTCCACTAGTCACTAGGTGCAGTCAGTAGTTTATACTTGCAAGCATATGAATTCTATAAGAGACCAATGGAACATATCTATATTATATTGAACAGTACCAAGATACTGCATAATTATGCTAATTATGCAAATAATATGCGCAGATATGGAATGTTTGGTATCAATCTGGGGTGTTTCATCCCCCTAAAGGATATGCCCCCCTAAAAAATTTGTTTCAAAAAACAATAAGCAAAATAATTTTTTTGACTTGCAGCCTTTTCAGCCTGAGCTGGTCCACCTGCGCCCTACCTCCAGCCAAAACCTATCTGTTTTAAGTGTCACCGGCGAAAAAGGGCTGGTTTGAGGAAGGAATGGATCGAAATATAGGCTTTTTTGGGACGCGGGGGCAGACGCCAGTCCAGGCACTGGCAGAGAGGTTCAAGAACTGGCAGTTTTACAAAATAAACCGTATCTCCCTTAATAATAGGAGTTTCCCATAGTGTGACCTATAGATAAAGGGTAGCTCGAGCTGGCGAACGTCATGGCAGTCTTTATTTTCAAATATGCACAATTGGAACAAAGTTATCACCAACTCAGCGATCTTTTAAGGACAAATAAATGCATTGGTGCATCATGCTGACCTTATGAAATAAAATGACAGGTGGTCTAAGGGTCTCTCAGCTAATAAAAATGTGTAGTCTATTATACCAACCTAGCGATATTTTAGGCCTAATTAGCGATCTTTTAAGGCATTGTGAGGGTGTGTAGGGCAGGGGGGATTGGACTATTGGTTTATGTGTCCCACCAATACCCACCCCTATTATGAGGTGATTGGGTGCTGGGTGGTGCAGGGGGGGGGGTCTGACAGTATACTATTGCGAGGTGATTAGGAGGAGGGTGGGAACTGTAGGCAGGGAGAGCAAGCTGTAGCCTCTCTGTAGGCGAGATCTGAGTGGGTAGCTACAGGGATTAGCTGTAGGCCAGGGGACGTTAGGGATAGCTTTTACACGTTTTAGAAACACTGGTGGCCCATATGCCACCAGTTCTCTGTAAGGTCTAATGCCATGACGTAGGTGTAACAAACATAGACTTGCATAGGTCTTATATAAATCTGTTTTCTTATTGCCTATTTAGTCTGAGGCCATGTCTTAAATATTATACCTTTGCAGGGACAGAAAAAAAATTTATAACTGAAATGACCTTAGCAAGGCCTAAGCGGTCTAGGTCACAATCCAATGATTTCAGTAGCTGAGCTATTGTGTCTGTTTTTGGTCGACAAATGGACGACGATTTCTCCCTGTTCTGGAACGCTGTATATAGCTGGGAGTCTTTAGCTCCCAGCTAATAAGTGAGATATTGAGAGAACCTCTGAATGTTTACCAAAGTTAGTTTAGAATATACGATATGAACTGCGTTCAAGAAACGCGGCTCTGGACTACAACAGCTCGGCCGGGACCCTGCCTTCACATATCCTGTAGACCTTTTTCACGCCATGCCAGGCTCCCTCTCTGGGGACTGCTCGTCTCCCTTCACACTTGCCATTTTGGTATTTTCGCGCCATGGCTGGCGAAAATTATATCAGGAGGCCTTGAATAAGGATCTAATCTAACACTGTACAGACCAGGGCACCTCAAATTGCTCAATATACTGTTTGCCAAAGAAATATAAGGTTTAAACATGTTCCCCTTCGATTCCACATAATTAGAAGAGGGGATGGTTGACATTTCTTACTTTTCAGGCGGATTCTGTGAGCAATACCATCAAGCTTCCATAGACAATGTCACGGGCTTTTGGGCGATACCGGAAACGCGGCTGCGCCGCATTGATAATTATTTACAGATGACCTGGAATCTGTTTCAAAAACGAAGGGTAACGAGCCTTATCATTCATTTTGCAATGAGATTTTCCAGCGGCAAATACAATGAAATGACACATAAGCTCCTCCATGGCTTGATCCTGATAACAAAGGAACCGTGCTACGAAGAGCAGAACTAAGTGTATTTACCTGTGGGGAGGCGGTCGGGACGGCTGTAGTGGTATCCAGTGACAGTTCTTCTGCACTCAGCGTCAAGATAGGCTGCTCCTGGCCATTTGGAGGCACCTAAAAAAGATGTTGGAATCAATGTCCATTGATTCATTTTAAAAAGTTTTGCCATCCCCCCTGCATTGCTTTTCTTTTGCATCTTTTCAGTGTTTCCTTCCTTACTCAAATAACGACCCATGTTTTTCTTTAAAGAGCTTTGTAAGGTCTACATGATGTGCAACAACACAATTCCATGAGTCTGTTGAGAATAAGTGAACAATGGCAGTCACACAAAAAGACAAAATCATGTTGATAATACAGGTCACAGTCAATTTTGAAAAAAAAAACAAGAGTATCGCTAAAACTAGATTTTCATACGCACGTTTCCTTCAACCAGGGCGCGCAAGATGTCATCACTCTCATCCTCCTCGACATCCTCGATGAGTGGCTTCTAAATGAAGTAAAGATTTATGGTTTTACCTAGCTGACATGAACATACATAGATACGAAACTGTCGGGTGCAATCCCCTCCGTTCTTGATTAAGAAATACTCAACGATTCTGTCTTCAAAATCACATTTAATCCTTCACCTAGCAATTAGTATTTCAAAGGATTGCATGCAATTACCTTAATGAAACAAGAACGCACCGCTCTACAATCTAACTCGTGCCTATACATGCATCATGCAGGCCTTCTGAGGGGATTTTCCTGCCGAGGCTTCCTATCATCATAACTAAGGGTCATAATCATATAGCCATAAGAGCATTAAACCTGGGATTTACCTCAGCATCAGTTGGGAAGGATACGGTAGTGGCGGTGCTGGGTGGGCTGGTGGTTGTGAGCGTCCCTCTCAGTACAGAGGGCATCTGGTCGGTCACCTCATGAATAGACAGCGTGTGGGCTGGACTCTGTCCCTCATCTAACCCTGCTGTATGCGAGTCCGGCTGAAACAATTATAGAGGTGGGCATGGTTTCTAAGACTGCTTCTTTTTGCGTAACATTAAATTGAGAGTGCAAGCCATAGCTTATGTGAAAATTTGGTGCTCGGTGAGATTTTCAGATAAAACTCACTGATCAAGAAATAATATTCCAATTTTCTAATTTAAGATGCCACTCCCAGGTCGAAAAGAAAAGAAGTAAGAAGTGATACACATATAATAGCTCAATTTTCTACACAAAATTAACTCCACACAAAATTAAGTGCTAAAATTCTGCAGAAAAAGCAGGAATTATTGCAAAAGCAGGAAACTGGAATCCCTACTTAATCCACTAGGGTCGTAATTAAAGCTGCTACAAGATGTGATATGCGTTCTTCTGATTTCTATCTCAGAACATTGTACATCATTTTCCAATTAGTTTCATGGTATTCAATCTAGTAAGAAGTGGGTGTTAATACATTCAATGAAAACGCAATGTTCAACTGTGCTCACTGCATTGGTGCGAAGGTAAACTGCATTGGTTAATTAGTTCAAACCAAAGTCTCCAAGTGGTAGCACTGAGCAGTCTGCAACCCTGCAGGCTTCTCTTGGGAAGGAGTCTTTGCAATAGAACACAACAGTCTGATTTCCTAATTACAGGTGTCACAACTGAGCTCATGCAATTAAGTAGTTGTCAACAAAGATAAAATGCTGGAAGCAATATATTTCTAGACATCTATTTCTTTGAGGTTTGCATGGTTAAAACTCTCAGAATCAGTTGAGATGTCAACAGTACACACAAGCAAGTGGGCTGATTGTAGATATATCCAAAACGAAAATTCTTTACATTTCACGTCTTGTTGCAGCTTTAAATTAGTGTACTAATATACAATCGTTTTATCAGTTTGATACACTAGATGGCGTCCTAGTTGACCCCTAGGCTACAGGGGCTACTCACCCACCCAGCCTTTGCAGCCCTATAGGCCTATTGAGGGGACAGAAACACCTCTCACAATTATACTGTCTTGAAATTGAAAGACGGTTTCAAGAGCTTAGAAATCAGAGATATACAGAGAGAGATAGTATATTTAGATATCCCAAAAATATTGGATTGGAAAAATGAACCAAACACCTTCTATAGCATTTCTAATCTTCAGGTACACTCTGCAGTGAGTAAGAGAGAACTAACCATGCCCCTGTAGCAGGGGCAATTTGGCTTGGTCGACACTAACGCCATCTACTGTATATCCTTGATAGAACTTTTGTATAGCGAGCCAACAACTTGCAGCATAGAGAGAGGTAGGGTAAGGCGACACTCATATACTAACCGAGTTTACCTGGTAACCTTTGGCAAAGGAGTCTATGGACAGTTGAGACCCATATTTGGCCATCTTGGCTCCCTCCAGCTGACTGGCATCATTCAACATGAGTGGCATCTTCCGTTTGCGGTCAACTCCTCGGTTTCCAACCAGCGACATCAAGAACTGAATCAGCTGTAAAAGTGACATGCATTTTATTAGGCCAAAGTGTGAAACAAGGATGGGGATGGGATAATCTCTTCCTTAGATCACAAAAGCTAAAGTGTATAGGAAGTAGATGGCGACCAGGAAGCATTGTACGATGTGAAAGTTGGTTGCGTACACCACCAAAAGTCACTGAGTTATTTCATGTTGCAGTGGAAAGCAATCCCATAAATTCATATCAATGATGGATTGATTTATTTCTCCAAAGGTGTGATCCCCTACCACATGTGACTGCTAGAACTAATAGGCACGTATTTATATGCTGTTGTCCATCAGTGATCACATCTATAGATGACCCAATCTATGAGATTACAGTGTCAGATCCAGAGTTTAGAAAAGAAAGGAGGCATGCCCCTTATTTAGCCCATAATTCTGGCTAAATTCTAGGCTAATAAGAGCTAAATAAACTCTTAACTACAGGGAAAAAGAGGGGGCGCGCACTCCGCTCCTCACATTTAAATCCGCCACTGTTGAGATAAATGACCGAAGGGTTGATACTAACCTTGTTAACGATCTGTTGCTGCTTCATGTGCTTCTGTCTCAGGGAGGCAATCTCCAGCCACAGCAGCTCATTCTCCCTGGTTTAATTAAGGGTCACATAGGTTTTACTACTAAGTCAATGAGTCAATGTTGATAGCGTAATGACAGAGGCTGAGAGCATCAGATACAAAGATAGAGGATGCCAATAATACTTACTGTGGCCTAAATATTGGAACACCCTTGCTGCATATCATTGAACCTAAACTATTGCCACTATTTTCCTTCTATTCATGATAAATAATACCAAGTTTTGAGTTCTGTCCACTCTTCTATCACATATGTAAGCTACCTCTTGACAGCTTCCAGTTTATTGTTAACTGTGTCTTGTTTTCCCTTCATAGCACGAACATCATGTAAGACACGCTGTACGTCATCCGGCCGGACCTTCATCTCATCTGACTTGACGTTTGGGACCTGTGAAGACATGCCACGCTATGATAGCGACCAGGCAATATTTAAATGTTACAGCAACATAATTCTCTATGGTACCCTTAGAAAAAAGCCTCACACAAGCATCAGTGGTAATTTGATGAACTGGTCTTAGGATAGATTTATTTCCAATATGATTTAAGCCACCCTGATGTTTCTCTAAATTTTGAATTTGAACTATACATATAGGGGTCATTTTTAAATGAGGGTGCCATAATGTACAGCCTATTCACCTTTCGCTTGATGTGCTCTAATAGGTTCTCGTTGTCTCGCTGGAAGTACTGATGAGCAAACTCCATGTCATCCTTTTCCACTTTCAACCCGCCGGACTCCACGCCAACCACCTTCCGGAACCCATCTGCCATTAAAAAACAAACTTTTATCACTTGTCAGTTTTGTACCAACTATTAAAAATTTAATAGGGATATTCTTACTGTATAAGTCTGAGTTCTCGCTCGATTTAAACATAAAACTCTCGGATAAAATTCAACCGCTAGATATACATTGAATTATGAAACAGTTGTACATTTATGCTCCTGTGTTGTTTTCAAGTTTTCATGGCAATTTTGAGACGTACTGTTATAGCCTGTGCTTAAGGACCAAATTAATTGATAATTCTGTAGGGTCGGCATGAAGCAGGAATGCATCAAATTAACCATGGAGCATGATGCATTAGTGCACTATCTACGGGTACCCTAAAATTTAATCAAAGCGTTAATGACTTACACATGTTGAGCTGACGGATAAAGCTGGCGATGTTGCTGTGCTTGAAGTACAGAGGTAGAACCTCCTTAGAGAAGCGGCCCTGGTCAAACACATGGAAACTCTTCCCCGACTGAAAAAAGATAATAGTACCAGGTTAACTATATATACCGGTAATACACATATTGATATCAGTGTTCAGAGTGGATGAAAAATGAGTCTCTTGATCTGAGGTACTATTATCGCAAGGACAGGGGTGTGGTTTAATTTTTTTATATCAAAAAGTAAATCAGATTACCAGTAGATCATAAGTGCTCATTTTATGATCTGGTATTCATGTCAAAAGTAATGCATCATCCTAGTTCCTTTGGACAATATCATCTCCAAGAGATCAAAGGAGAGAGAAATTTCTAATAGGGTTATACTTGTTGAACAAACATGTCTTAAATGTTCTTTTTAGATGGCATACTGTTCCTTAATATCCTTTTATCTAAAATATATTGTAATGGAGTCGGCTTCGGTGGAATACGCGGGGAGGAGACGGGCGAGTCCGGCGGAGGGGCCAGACGTTAATTGGAGCGGCCGACGCCGGGTGGCGCCGCGGTCGGCGGGCTTTGCCCGTATTTGGTAGTGTGACGTCACCGGGACATCAGGGGGGTATATAAGGGGGAGTTCGGGAGGAGTCGGGGGTCGGACTGACTAGAGGTGGAGCCGCCAAGACGCACGGTGAGGCAGCAGGGGCCAGTAGTAGCAGAGACGCCGGGATCCGACTGGGAGTGGGATCGCCGCCGGAAACGCTGGGGAGAGCTAGCTGCCGCCGCACGGGTCGAAGCGATAAGTGGTCGGTGTACCTAAGCCCACAGGGCGGGCCGGGATGTGGCCCATGAATAAAAGTATTTAGGTCGTTAACTCAGAATCCGGTGTTCATCCTTATTTATTACAATATCATAACACTACCATATGAGGAGGCGTGTTTTTGATGACTTCAGGAAAACCTTGAGGAAAGCACAGCATAGCTGTGATGAATTATTTTGCCAAGGTTGATTACCAGAATATTTGAATAGGTTCCCTCTCGCTATAGACCAATAGCTCATCTATTGAAATCATTAGACCATGACCTAGACCACTTAGGAATTGATGAAGTCCTTTCAGTAATTCATTCATTCATAGTTACTGACATATTTTGACTAATTGCTGACAAATAGTGCATAATTACTGACATATAATGACTAATTGCAGAAAAATAGTGAGTAAGTGCTGAAATGTTTTGACTAATTGCTGACAAATAGTACATAACTACTGACACATTTTGACTAATTGCTGACAAATAGTGCATAGGTACTGACATATTTTGACTATACCAGTCAAGGCACGATGTACCAACAAATCAATGGCTATGAATCTATGCCTATTCTATTTTTTCTAACTTACAGACCCATATTCCTGATGGTCCCTGAGATAGACTGCATCATATCAGTCAAGGCATAATGCACCAATGAATCATACTATGTACTATGCTAACATAATTTATAATGACATATGTTGACTAATTTATTTCTGACAAAGAGTGCATAGTTACTGATATATTCTGACTAATTGCTGAGAAATAGTGACAAAGTACTGACATATATTTACTTATTGCTAACAAAATGTGAGTAAATACTGACATATATTGACTAATTGCTGACAAATTGTATGTAAAAACTGACATATGTTGACTAATTTCTGATATATAGTGACTAAGTACTGACATATCCTGACTAATTGCTGTTATATAGTGAGTAATTACTAACATATATGGACTAATTGCTGACAAATAGTGAATTATTACTGATATATTTTGACTAATTACTGACAAAAAAATGAGTAATTACTATTATATATTGACTAATTGCTGACAAATATCGAACATATCTATATTATATTGATCAGTACCAAGAAACTGCATAATTATGCAAAAAAAAATTGCAACAATGCATTGTGGGATATGGATCTGTGGAAGTTTCTCCCTACGATCGACCATGCACTATCGAAAATCCGTTTTGACTGAAATTAAGCGAAATAAAATTTTGGACTGGGACAATTTTTTGTCAAAGCCCCAACCACCATACACAGCGAAAGGCCTCCTCCCACAACGCTTTGAGCATCCGTCCACCTGTTCAGCGACTGATACTTGTTTCTATGTATTTCTACTACAAGTACCGCAGGTTTGGTGCGTAAATTGTTTACCGAGTTCGCAATGGCAGCCTGTGGGCGTAAATTGAGGCAACGTGGGAGCGTAAATGGCATCATATACAAAAACTGTCATATCTCCCTTACTAATAGGAGTTTCCCATAGTGTGACCTAAAGGGTAGCTCGAGCTGGCGAATATCACTGCGGTCTTTGTTTTTTGTGTGTGAGGGCTCTAGGCGTGAGAGACAATTAAAACTCGCAACATACAGTCACTGTCGGCATTCTGGGTGCCATTATAAGTGTGTGAGGGCTCTAGGTTCGTTTGTTTGTTTAGTTTCACGTCCGGGGGCCATCGAGGAACTCAGACATTCAAAGGGCTCTAGGTGTCAGAGACATTTAAAACTCGCAACATACAGTCACTGTCGGCATTCTGGGTGCTATTATAAGTGTGCGAGGGCTGTAGGGGTGAGAGATAATTAAAACTAGCACCATACAGAGTGGGGGGGGGGGGGGGAGCGACCTGATGAGAGCTGGGGGGAGGGGGTAAGAAGTAGTGGAGACAGGTGGGTACTGTAGGCAGGGAGAGCAAGCTGCAACATTTCTGTAGGCGAGATCTGAGTGGGTAGGGCATCTGAGGTGTTATATATAGCATGGACAATCAAAAGTCGACAGGAAAGCTTTGACAGCTATTTCCAGCTGATCATGGGGGCTATAGGCGAGATAAAGTGGGTAGGGCGGGTGTAGGTGTAGGTGGCCTTAAGTGGGTAAATGGATGTATGCATGTGGGTGGCTTTCACAGCTTCATGAAATCAACAAGAAAAGCTATCAGGTGGCCTGTGACAAACATAAGACTTGCATAGGTCTTATATAAACCCATTTTGTTATTGCCTATTTAGTCTGAGGCGAGGTCTTAAATATTATACCTATGCAGGCACAGAAAAAAAAATGAATAACTGAAAGGACCTCATCAAGGCCTAAGCGGTTAGGTCATGGTCTGATGATTTTAGTAGATGAGCTATTGGTCTAAATTTTAGCGCAAGGGTATACATGTGAATTAATTATTTTCATAAATGAAAATAATTCAATAACTGGTAGCTAAGTGACCATGAGATTCAGGGCTATCTATATATCCAAGTATCGCATGATACTTTCTCTCTCATATCAGTTTATATCTGAAATTAAGTGTGACATGCCTCTTGTTCACGGTCATTTTCAGGCATCTTAAGGTGTTCAGACCCTAAGTCTTTCCAGGATCTCTTTTGGGGGCAGATATTAAAGACACTTTATCTGCACCCAATGATTTTTTATAAAATTTTCTAAATGGATATTGGAAAATCGTGAGGGTTTTTGAGCAAAAGAGTGAAGGTAATCCTCCCGACAAAATGGGTTTCAAAACTGGATACGTAAATTTTAATGGTACTTTCTAGTCTAAATATTGGTAAAAAATAAGGGATGTGTGCTCTTTAGACCATGGACAATGCTTATATGGTTGATTAAGGCATATGGATAGTTGTTTTGTGGGCTCCAAATGTGCACAAAGGGACACTCAGACTCAGTCTCAGAGAGGACAGAAAAGGAAGACATGCCCATTTAAAGAGGGGACGTGGAAGAACGGCCGTAGGCGAGTGCAAGGTTGTATACCTACACTACAGTTGTGTAGCATGTACTACAGCTGTAGGTATTTTGCTTCTTATAGTGATGACGCATGTCCACACTCAAGACAAGCAGGGGTGGGCATATTGCAAAGTGCTGGAGCAAACGTGCGAATCGTTGTAGCAGTGCATTTTAAATGGGATTGGTAGGCAATTTGGTCTGAGAAAATGGTCAGCTTCTACTTGTCAAAATTGGTGTATTTTGGGGTTTTTGGGGAGGCACAATCCCATAAAAATCCATCAATTGAAATAAAAATCCTATCATACAGTAGGTATGAATGTACTCTAATAAGACGTGATACTATGTTTATTATTTGAGTGATTTTGGAGACTGAAATTTGGGATACTATGCAGCAAGTGGTCTAGTTTGTCTCAATGCACCAATGTGACTTTACAGAAACTGAAACTCGCCCAACTTCACTCTTACTCAGTCAGCATAGAAATACATATACATGTATTGATCATAATAACATGCTAGAGTGATAGAGTGAAGGTTTCCCTTGAATTTGGTGTTAATTTGATGTAATTCTGCCCACTAGAACCCTCACAATTCAGAGATGCCACTCACTGGCCGACAAAAACCAGGAAAACTGGACTTTTGGACACATTTTCCCAGGAATTTAATATAATTTAATACAGGAATCTTAAAATGAAAACCAGGAATTCCTGGTAAACCAGGAAAAGTAGCATCACTGACAATTGGATTTGCAATACTGTGGCAGATACTGGGAGTGTTCAGCTGTATTTGGCCGTCATCGCTACATTTATGTACCAGGTAGGCTCGGTCTCAGGTAAGCTATTAAACCAATACCTAAGGCCCTAAGACAGTATCAGTATTATATAGGCACTTTGATAAAGCCACTGTGGAGGGTGAGAAAAGCTGGCACACTGGGTTGACACAGTGCCTACTGTAGACACTTACCTACCCCCAGTGCATGGTTCTGCTGCAGTGGAGGTGTGAAACTGTGATAAAGCTGAAACTGGGGAGTGCTAAATTCTCTTTTCTTTGACAGCTCATTGTGTAGCTATTTATTGGAGGATCTTAACAAACATGGGCTCATGGTAAAGGGATTGATTAGGGGTTTAATATGAATCTATATGAAAAATAATTGATGCAGGCAAACATCCCATTCTCCCCAAGTGAAGTTAACCCATAATTTTGAAAGCATTTTTTGGTATAAAGGCCAAATCTCACATAAAAGCGAAAAGGAAAGAATGCTTTAGAAAATGTCTAGGGGGTTTTCTTTTCATAGGGGAACAGGATGTTTGCCAGACCCCACAAAAAATTTAGCGTGCCATTTGCTATCACCCTTTAAACAGCTTCTCCATGTTAGGCCCTTGTCTGTTTGCCAGAATTCAATCCTATGTATATTATTTATATAGCAATGGATAGAGCTGATAAAAAGGAGTGAATTTCCTTTTTAAATGAAGTCTTTATGTCAATTTAAAGGGAAATTCTGACCAATTAAAGATTTCATATCAACTCCATAATTTTTCACCAATTCTGTCAGATCGCTAAATCGCAGATATAATGTGGAGATAAAGTCCATTTAAATTGTTAAAATTTGATATGATACATTGATTTTCAACCTTTTATGGGGAACTCTTCCATACATGAAAAGAAAATAGTCCAAAATAATGATTTCAGAAATGTTGCCAGTCCTGTATTCGATATGCTTGATCACAAATCTGGACCCTATTTAAACTCATAACACTGGCAGAATTTTGGGTTCGATTTTGGGTCTTTGATCAGTCATAACTTCCCTTATACTTAGCATAAAGACTTCATTTAAAGAGTAAATCCTAGGTATGTGACTAAAAATTGTAAACACATGAGAGCTCTTGGTTTTTGGCACAGTCTTTTCCGCACATATGTGAGAAGCAACATGCTTTTTGAATTGTAATTTTAAGGTCATTTTTGGGTGAGTTATTGAGGTTTTTGTGAGACAAGGTTGGCCAAATTTTCGTCATGAAATTAAACTCTACAAAGAGGAATTGTCTGTGACCTTTAGCTACATTATTGCCATAATTTGAAAAGAGATATATCATAGCAAACCATATATTTCCTGAAAGCCAATGACTTTACGGATACAATGCAGTTTAAATGAAGCTGATATGACCACTAGGGTCAGAGATATGAATTTATGAATATAAAAAGTTGAGAAAAAACATCAAAATTAGCTGAAATTTAAGTTGGCTGATCCTAGAAACCTATGTGCTCGTCGATAGAATTCCTTCATATTTGGTAGAGATGAGGTTAAGACTATGTACTTGCTGTTCTATATGTTTTTGTTCGACTTCCTAAGTTCTATCATATAATGAATGAGAGATTACTAAAACATTGACCTAATTAAGGTGGTAATTAATTAACTAATTAGAGTTCATACAAAATTGAAACACTAAATCAAAGGAAATCTTGTCTTCTTGGCAGATAAAATATCAGGAACCTTATTCATCAACTATTTCTATAATTTTAAAGCTAATCACTGAGACCTATCCCTGCACACACCTACCAAACCTGTCACAGTTTTCTAGGACATGGTCCGCGCTCATAGCAGCCCTTTCATTCACGTACCTATAAATCCACTTTTTTGATAAGATCTATCCATTGGCATTGACGTATTGTCAGTTAGTCTAGTAAAGAGTACAGACTACAGTCTTTGATTTGCAAGCCTGAAGTGTCGTTCGTGGTTTCTCGTTTGTCACCTTCCCTGTGGCTCAATACACTTCAAAAGTGCAATAAACAATTTAGTCAAAACATCCTATTTTCGCCCACGCATATAAACATTCCACTTTCTGACCAGTGTTTCTGACCGGTGACAGATGAGTTTTCAAAATCATCTACACGCCCCATAAAGCTGACAACTCTATCAACTTTCAAAACACACCCTTTCCCTCAACATAAACGAAACATTGGGCTATTTGTCGAACAGTTCACATTTTAATGGCAGCAGAAAGTCTCTGTCAACAAAGAATCGGTGTCAGGCCCGGTATCAGGCCCGAACGGGCCAATGGCGAAAAGCCAACTCACAACATCCCAGCAGATAAACTCGTCTGTAGAGGAGTCTTCCACCAGTGTCCATAACTTCGTCAGGAATGCAGGGACTGGGGTAGCCCCTGTATCTCCCACGGCGTGCATTTTAAGCTGTCAGCTATTTGCAAAATAGCAAATTTGGTGATTTTTCCTCCTGCTGAAAACATAAAAATTCTCTTGCCGTGCTATTTGCTCAATACGCATGCGCACGTGATAGGTTTCGCTGGTCAATAAACGGGAACAAGTTCAAATACACGTTCAATGTACAACTGCAGGTGCGCGCTTTGGTAGCGGCCACACGCCGCTAGTCTAAAAGTCTGTATGATGTTGCAGACATCCGAATTCGCTTCCGCGCTCTACCAATTGCTATCGTTGTAAACTTGCTCAAGTCTATGATTTCATTAAAGGGAGTGATTTCAATTTCCTTACTCGTTCTAGAGGGGTCTAAGCTCAGCTTTTTTTTTTTTGAAGGTTTGAAGAAATTTTATTGACAAATCACAGGTTACATACCGCGGTACCGATACTCGGGGTAGGTACCTATAGGGCATTAGCTTAGAAATCTAAACTCTCATCTCTGTACCGCCGTGAGAGTTTAGAAAATCCCATGTTTGCCAGTGGGTGGCTGCCTGTGTATCTGCTCAAAGACCGCACTTTTTCAGCCATTAATACTTAAAATTTCTTAAAATTTTCAAGATCCCTGCAAAGGGAAATATGTTAGCTATCCACTCATCGATTTTTGAAACCGGATGGCTTATAATAAATATTTTAGAGCATGTTTCCTGCATACATCTCTTTTCATTCTGCCACCTTCCAAGCTGAGCGCAAAAATGGCGGAGGTATAAATAGACTTGAAAGTAGGTTGTAGCTCTGTGTTTTGTCCCCTCCATACTAGAGAGTTCTTCACCCACTTGTAAACATCCGCTTTTCTAAACTCTCACGGCGGTACAGAGATGAGAGTTTAGATTTCTAAGCTAATAGGGCATTAGCATACTAGGCTATGGAGGCGCCATCTTGGTTAGACCCCCGACTCCAGAGCAGGGCATTCTGGGTAAATTTCTTATCAGCCTCAGAACAATGGTTAGTGATAAGACTGACAAGCTGCATCCTGCCCCTTATCTTAATCACCCCACATACCTCTCCATTGTTTCAGGTGTAAAGTAAGGTGATAACCCTGATAGTGAGACAATGGTCTGATTGGTTCACCTGTGGTATTCAGCACAAATTTCAATGATCTAATGCTCTTGTATTTTAAATATTTAATCTATTTCTAGATCATCTACTTAAAGCTGTTGACATGAAGAATCCATACATATAATTTATAGTAAAATCCCATGTATAGTAATTAATTGGCAGGTTGTCAAACTAGATTACACAAAGAGGTCAAATGAAGATCTAGCCCCCGACTACATAAGCCACTTAGCTGATTTCCTTAGTACTAGCAATGTGCTAGTCCTGTATAGGCCTAGTTATGCCAATAAATGGGAGTGTGGGGTTTCTACACCGTCTGCCATTCCAAGATCGCTCTGTACGGTGTGGGAGAGTTGTAATAGCAAAAGTTTCGGTCCTGCAGGAGGACTTTCTGCGCACCTCTCCTGCTTTCAATTCTTAATTAATTTTTGTAAAAAATCAGTAGGTAGATGCGGACTGAACCCCTTCAGCCTTGCTGAAAGTTTGGGCATCCCGCGATTTTTTTAAGATAGGAAAAGCTGATATTTCCAAACTTGTATGTGGGCTGTACTTTTAAAAACAAAGATGACGGCTGTCAGAAACCCAAACCCTTGTCCAGCATTATCTAAATAGATATGGTGAGTTAAGCCTCTATTTTTGTAAATGATGTACACATCAACTTAATCTATCGTTGGTGGTTTCTACAGGAATACCTCTAAATATATGGATCAGACACATATGTAAACATAGCACTTGCAACTTCAGTTCCCCAATCCAGACAGCACCAGTAGCTGAATGCTCTTATAATGAAGAGGCCGGTCCCTAACATCATATTGTCAATGGACTATTCCATGTATTATGATTATCAGCGACATATTCAAACCAAGCTGACCAAGCTTCCCCCTGTAGAACCCAAGGCTACCCTATTTTTAACCTGACAGGGTGAGTGACTCACTCACCCCCATCCTGCTCCAGTGAGTACCCCCAGGTCCCACCTGCGGATCCCCACTCGAAGACATGATATCATGTCCTATTTTTAGCCTCACCTGCCCAGGTGACTCTCACTCCTGAGAGTAGCTCCCTCCTCCTACTCCAGATTAGACTGCATCTAACCAAAGAGGGACTGAGCTGCTCATCCCCCAAACTGAGTTACCATGCACTTCCAGAAATAGGACATGAGTAACACTGAGTGGGACTCCCTTTATAAACAGGCAGAACCCACTCAGGGTATCTTATTCTTCTCCAAATCTAGACCATACAACACTCAGGTCCCTTGGCCCCAGGATATGGCTTGGTCAGATTGGTAAGTACCATACTGTTACACAGTATTGATTACTCTCATGCCAATCTTACAATAAAGCTGGATCATCAACTGAATTGTCTGGACTCCTGTTACCTCACTTCATGACATGTAACAATCCGTTGACAATATGCATAGGGACCGGTGGGCAGGTCTAATAAATGGGTGATACGTTACTTTTCCCTTGTTACAATCATATCAACTACACATAATTATGAGATTTCGACAGGGCTAGTGATGAATTGATCCGTACTGCACGACGCTACCACAAAAGAAAACCCACATAATTACGAGGAGAAGAATGCAATTACAAAATGAGATAAACACTATACAATACATTATTAACATATAAAAGAAAGGGGAAAAATACATATATACAAGATATGAAATGCAATATTATTTTCTACCTTGAACTCTCTATACTTGAACATAGTCAGTAATTAGAAGGGTTATACAGGAGGAAATAATTGGTACAAACAAGAGAACACCAGGACTACGACCAGACAACCTGCAAGGAATAGAATTGTTACTAAGTGGATGAGGTCATTACAACATCAGTCACATCCGTTTTGATCCCCAGTGGATGAGGTCATCATAACATCATGCACACTGGGAAGAAAGATGTAACCATCAGCCCTACTACTCTTTATCAGAATCACTTGCAGAATCTATATAACCTGGTCTAGGATTATTTTTATTTAGATCAGATAGTGTACTTATTCCTTTCTTGAAGACTAACTTGTCATTACTATTCGGGTACAATTTGTCCCACAGTTCGGCTCCTCTATGCAGGGGAGACTTGAATAACCCAAAGTTCCTGGCTGTTGGTATCTTAAAGAACTTTTTGTACGTTGGGATTTTTAAACAGATTTTTCCCCATAAGAAATCCCAACTGAGCTCAGATCCCACTCTAGAACGAGTAAGGAAATTAAACTCGCAGATCTGCTGTTGTTTTTTTTTCGCCCAGAACTGCAACTTGGGTTGACTCAGGCTTTATTGCCAAAGCACTCACAAGACCCCCCCCCCCCTACTATAAACAATATTTGCACATGCAACACTATGAGAGCAGGCCGCTGTACATAGGCCTAGGGAATATGTATGGGGGTATAAAAGTAAAAACAAAATTCTCCCCGAGAATGTGCCTGATGAGGCCCCGAGAGGGCTGAAACACTCAGAAATACATCACACAAACCATGAAGGCAGGCAATACTGGAAAAAAACAAACGGTAAATGACAGGGGACCACCCTCAAACCTAGGTCGTGAGGGATGGGTTAGCACCTCTTACTACGTCTGCCCATCTGTGACTAAATGTTACAATTTTAGGGGGGAATATGTCATAGATTTTTTTGGGGGGTATTTAGAAGAAAAAAATGAGGGTGTTTGGGGGCAGAGCCCCCGAAAAAGGTTAGTTCTTAACTCTATGTCCGTATTTCAGCGGTATCGAATGCATCCCTCATGAACTGCTTTTGAGACTGGTCCCCTGTCATTTACCATAAAAGCGCGGCTGCAATACTACTCACTGAGACACAGTCGGCCATGTTACCACCAGAATGCAACTGGATACTAACTTTTTTTTGTCTAGAATTTCTTGTAAATAACGCAGAAGCACCCTGAGTGGGAACTTCAAGTTTAAATTTTAAAACAATTTTATTTGGAATATTTCTTAGTCAACACTGGCCTGATGATCTGATTTGGCCAATGATATTGCTTGGATGATGTTATGTGACCAGGCATAAGTGACCCACTTGGTGTAAAAACGTTTTTTAACGTTAAATAACGTTTTTATTTGGTTCCTAAGTTTGTCAAACATTTTTTTAAACAATAAAATAATGTCAAAACATGTACTCAAAAAAAACGTTTTTTTTTTATGTTCTTATAAACGTTTTTATTTCAGGTTTAAAAAACGTGTTTTTTATGTAAAAGAAACATAAATATAAAAAAAACATTTTTATTTGGTTCAAAATTGGTTTTTATTTGGTTCAAAATTGGTTAAAAAACGTTAAAAACGTTTTTCAATGTAAAAATAACGTTTTTTTATTTAAAAAAAAAACAAACGTTTTTTTATCCAAACCAAATAAAGACGTTTGCAAACGTTGAAAAAATGTTTTTGCCAAGTGGGGAAGAGTGGCAAAATCCGGCCTACCTGAGAGAGGGGGATGTTCAACCCTTTTTAGCGAAAAAGCCAATGTGATAGCTACTTTACAGGATCCAAATCCGTTATTTCACTTTTTAACAAACTAGCTCAGTTTCTGAACTCTTAGGCACTAGAGCTTGCTCGGGAGTCCATAGGGCCAGGATCTTGATATTCACCAGCAAAATCTTGCCATTTGGCTATGACATAATCCTCTGCATATGAACATTGGAACTGTTGTAATAAAAATAGAATGAGACTGAAAACATAATCAGAATCTCCTGTAAAAGTTAGGCTGATATAGGGCTTATCACAATATTTCTTAACTTTAGCAATCTACCGCTTGCATCCGAGGGGTTGCTCCAATCATCCAGGTGTGTCTGATACAGGTCTAAAGAGCCATATTCATAGAAATAACCTATCGAAGGGAGGCATGGTTAAACACGGTTCTGACATTGAACATTTGCTGGTCATACAACCATTTGTTTTTAGCAACTAACCTCCCCCAGGTATTGAACAAGTAATCAATGGATAATTCATGACGAGTGTGTGTTAGTGTAAGGATTTGTGGCCTTACGGACCTGGGGGGTTCGGGTCTTACGATTCGGAAAGAAAGAGTAAGACAGTATTCCAAGTGTATGCCAACGGTTAGGTTTATTACTTAATGCACACTCACGGCTGCCGAATGATATCAAAGAGGCAGCTAATATTAAAAGACAGTGGTTTACATAGTGTGGAGGCCAGAAGGGCCTCTGACGTAGCGGCTGAGCCCTGGGCTTTATATACGGACCCAGGTGTTCGTCGTCAGATGTCCCCACAGACCCGGATCGGTGCTGCCACCTATCCGGAACCTGAGGAACGTCCGACGACTCGACTCACCCGCCACGTCAGACGGTACCCAACTCCTATGGTTTAGTAAAGTGTACCTCTACACCACTCCCCCAGACATTTAGGAGGGTGTTATACGTATAATATTACTAGGATAACATTTCTACATGTCTAAACCTTTAGTAATAGAGGTACAACCATAGGTATTAACACTAAATAAATTGTGAACCAGATGTCATATATATATATTTGATAGTGAAATTTAGTTACATATAACGATTAGGATGTTGAAATATTATACGAATTACTTGAAGAAGAGACAGTTATGTGAAACGGAACTGTCTATTTAATTATTATACCACATAATATTGTATTATTAATAAGACAAGTAATATGAATCGTATACATGTGATGATGACAGCTATATGTAACGGAACTGTCGATAATAAAACATATCACCAAATAACATCCGTATGTGTGTTTGTAGTCATTGACAACACATTTGAATATGTAGTCTTAAAGAAGACTGTTATAGTAACATCACTATCTAATGACATGTTGTATATTAATATTATACGAATCCGTTAAGGATTCCGTGAGTAGTACGAATATGATTATTTATAACATACACTTGAAAAAAAAAACATCACGGTGTGGTAATGAATATAATAATATATTATCACCGTGTACCTAATAACCTTTATAGCACCAGATCATTATACTTATTATATATTTTGTCTCGCAGGACAATAATATGTGTTATCTGGTGAAGTTTAACGGATCTTATAATATAAATACTAATAGTGATTAGAGATCCGTATCAGGAAATGTCTATGTACCCGTATTATAATATGTATCTAGTGGATATGTACATACATATAATATTATAGAAAAATAGAAATATGACATTATATACAATATACAGGAATTATAAATGCTGCTGGAGTCTTCTGCTGTATCCTCCGGGTACTAGTAGGTAGGTGTGGTCAGCTAACCACGGGATGGACGTGCTAAAGTTTATAGTTTCCTTATATTGAGTGAACACGGTAATTGATTTGGGGCAGCTACCCACAATCCTCTAGTAGTGCTAAAGTTTATAGTATATCCGAATGGTGTAGATTTGTAGAATATTAGTCCGGATGTGTCAACTGTGTAGAGAACGTAATCCTTTTTAAGTTTTAGTTGACATAAGTAAAATAATAGTCCGATATAGGTTGATCCGGAAGTAATAGTAGTAGAGATATAAGTCCATTCGGGAGTACAGATGAGTTGTAGAGGTAAATCGTAAAGTCCATCCTAGTAATTGGTTAGCACGGGTAACAGCAGGAGTCTGGAACTGGCATCCGGATACGTCTCACAGCAGCAAGTCTACTATCGGATTGTTCATGGATGAAATTATAAATCCGAATAGGCTATTCAGGGTGTAATAAATGTTATACAACCTGAATACTAGACTGGTCAAAGGAACCCAGAACACATAGCATAGGTGTTCATGCACTAGTAAAAGCATTCGCAGACCTTTAGGGTTCCGCAAAGACTATATCTGGTCATTTGGTGTTGGAAAAAAAATTATGGAAGAAATAACCCTAGCATGCTTTAAACGGATTTCTTAGCATGCTTCTTCTTCAGAAGAGCTAAAGCCGACTCGGGAGTGCCGTCCCACTCGTCCAAGTCGACTCCGAACACCCTCATGAACTTAGTGTTCAGGTTGGTGTTCCGAGTGATCTCCTCCTTTACACGCTTTTCCAACACGTGTACATCCATAGCTGCTTTTTCTTGAGCAGCTGAGGCAGCCTCCTCCTGGGCCTTTACATCGTCCCGGATGAGAGTCTCGAGACGTTGCTTTTCAGCGTCGCCCACCTGTTTCATACACAACAGAGTTTCGTTTAGGAGACCCTGATGAAACTCGATCGCTTTCTCCCGAACGGTCTTCTCCCAATGGGTGTAGATGGCCTTCTGGACATCTGCCTCCCCTTGGCGAGACTTCTCAAACCAAACTTCCGCATTACCAGTTTTAATGGTAATAGCGTCCTTCGGTTTCTCAGGTGCCGCGACAGCCTTGGGAGGAGTCGAGGCGGCCTGTGGACCACTTCCGGGTTTAGGACTCCCGGACACACCTGTCGTTGGTACACAGAAGGCAGGTGGTACATTCTGTTTCAGTCCCATTTGCAGGTACATGTTTAACTGCTCCTGGGTAAAGGTAACTGGTGGGGCGGCTGGAGCGGATGCAGATCCGGCGGCAGCAGATGCGGTGGTCTTCTTTGGCATAAGGCGACCATCCTTTCCTACTACCAAGGTCTGGCTCTCAGGTCCAGGTCCCTGGTTTAAGGACGGAAAGTTTCGAGAACTCACTTTCCCAGGTTTAGATACGGCTCCAGCGTATCCGGCAGGTTCAGGCTTCTTGAACACCGGAGTGCCCTGAGCCTGTTCTGCGGGGTGCCTTGTCAGAGGGGACCTGGAACGGTCCTCTGCTCTGACCTTTGGTTTTGTCGTGCTCTGACCATTACCGTTGCCGCCACGGTTCTGGTCTCTCCTGCTCCTTTCACGAGCTCTCTTTGCATCCTTTCCGGATTCCTCGCATTTCTGCCAGAGAGACTCGTGCATGTCCAGTTTACCCTTTCCAGGAGTCAGGACTATCTTTGCTCGGAGTTTCGAATCCTTGGTCTTCGGAACTTCGCAGAGGACTTGGTCCCCTGGTCGGATCTTAGACCAAGCATCCTCGCTCAGGCTATCGAACTCCTTCATGAGTTCCTGATGAAGCTCCATGATGCGCTTCCGGGCCCCGTCCAAACCTTCTGCGTGGCATTTCTTCTGGTGTCTAGCCAGATCACTACGTCGGTTGTATTGCACCTTCGTAGTACACTTCTTGCCCTTCTTACCATAACTCGGATCACAAATGTAAACCGGGTGATGGTGGAAGTGGGCCTCTACCAGATGCCTTTGGAACCGGGCTGGAGTACTCCAGGTCCGGATCGAGACATCACTCGCATCCTGGCAGATAGAGAAGGGACAGGACTTTTGATCGTCACCGTACCACTTCTCTAAAGCCCAACGCAGCTTCCTCCTCTGGGTATAAGTGTAATACCCTTCGGTGTGGTTTAGCATAAGCCACATCTTTCGATAGGCTTTGCTCGGATTGGGGTCCTCGTCCGAAAGGCGCATCCAATCTTCATCATCCGACTCATCGTTCTTATTGATTGAGTCTGGACAGGCATAGAGGGTAGAGCCGTCCTTCTTAACTCCGTACGCACAGTCGGAGAAACACGTCGGGATCCGGGTTTTGAATCCGGATTTGGCGTTAGCCCAACGTTCGGCCTCGGTTTGAGTTGATGGAGTGGCCTTCTCATCATACTCAACCGAGGATTCGTGCACCGACTCCTCGTCAGACGACTCAACCTCCATGGCAGTACTACCAGTGGTTGAGGTGCTGGGTTTCGGCTCGGCTCTCGCAGAATCCGGGAGATTCTTGAGCTTCCGAGCAGCGGATCGTCGGTTCTTACTGACCTTCCAGTCTTCCTCCGGTTCCTGGGTTCCGGATGTGCTGGAGGTCGTGGCTTCTACTGGAGTAGTAGTGCTGCCGGTAGCTGATGTAGCACTGGTGGAGCTTCTGGTGGCAAGCTTCAGGTCGGGGATAGGAGGTGCGGGTGCTTCCGCGGCCCTCTTAGCCTCTTCCTGTGCCTCCTGTTCGGCAGTCATGCGGCGGACAATAACCGTCCGAAGGGCTGCAGCTCGGTCCAATCCGATTAGTGAATTGTTCTGGACATCCACCAATTCCTGTTCGGTTATGTAGTAACCGTCGTCCCACTGCTCGAAGTTAGCAGCGGCCTCCCGGAATTCCTTAGTGGTCCGGCACGGCGTCCGGATAGCACTAGGACGTGGGTAGGTCTGGCCATCGGTATCCCAGACACAGCCTACCCAGTTAATGTTCGTAGCCTTGACGTTCCACAGGGACTTGTCAGGCTTCGGATACGCTCCGAGCTCGAAGGCTCGGTTAGCTGCGTACACGGTTTCACGGAAACTGGCGTCCACCATAAGTCCCCGTTGGAACCACGGCCAGTCTCGAAGCCACTCGGGAGGCATCCTGGTCAGCTGTTCGGGAGCCATGACGCCCTCGATAGCTATCCTGACTTTCGGGTCCATCCTGACTGGTGTCCCGTCCGCGTAGGTCACTTGTGCCTGCAGTTCCGGGTGGACATACAGGTAGCGACCATCATAACTAGCTGGAAAAGGCTCCGCCACTGCTGGCTTCCACTCATCCTTCTGTCCGTCAACTTGGGTAGTTTCGGACTCTGTCGCTGCGGGTTCAGCACTCGCAGTCGCTCCGGATCCCTCTGCTGGGAGTGGAGATAGCAGTTTCTCTGGCTCATTGAGTGAGAATGAAGCCAGCTTCTCCTCGAACGAGCGATCCGTGGGTTCCTCCACGTCCATCATCTCGCTCTCTTCCTGTGTAACAGGCGACAAAGCTTCCGGAAAAGCTTCTGCGGACGGAGTCAGCTTATCCGGGTCACCGGATAGCTTGGCTGCAGCTACGGATTCCTCAGCCATGACTGGGGAATCGACCACGGGAGTAAACTACTCCTTTTTCCGGCTTTTACGGCGCCGGGGCCGGCACAAACGGAGTCTGTCTACCAGGAGACAGACTCTGGAGGAGCAGCGGGGGGTTTGCTTAGCCGGTAAAATCCAAGAAGGGAGCGAGCTCGACCGTCTTGGACGTTACCGAAAACAAATATGGCGACAGGCCAGCTTTCGTGACGTCATTTCCCCGCGGTCCGCGAGGTCACGAGAGGTCAGCCGAGACTGGACACGGTGACGTCATGCGGAAACGCACGTGCTACAGGCGGTACATCAACAAACTGATTGTTTTTAGGTAATTATCGCTCACCCCGATGACTCGACTGGGGATTTAAGTGGAGATTATGGAAAGCTTAAGCAAATCCACCGGATTATCCGTCCACTACCCATTGGTACATCATGCGGGGGCGACAAATAAGCCTTTAGGGTCAGTTGTCATCCGTTCCTCTAAATGTAAACATTACACTCGTTGTGTATACAGGTTAGGTCACTGCAGTCCTCTGGGCAATTCGGGGGCTGCGGCGAACGTATCTCCCCTTCTCGGATAGTTCTTTATCGGACCTGACAGTCTGAAGAGCTTTCTCTAGGTGCTTCTTAGCCTTAGAAACACCTTTCCTCTTCTTTTTGTCTTCACCTGCCGAGACTTTTTTAACTCCCCCACGCTTAATCGGTGTTGGCGTGGGTGTCACTGATTCGGAACACTTTTTGGGTCTACCCTGACCACGCTTCACTGTAGTGTTCTTTACCTGGTCTATTATGCGATTCTGATTCAGGATCCTTTCGGAACCTTCACCATACATTTCTGTGGAGGTCTCCCTCCCAGACCATCTCCTTAATCTAGCCACATTTGACTTATAGAGTCGACCAAGGTCAGATTTAATAATTACGGTACAATCACTGATAATTTGTGTTATAGTAAAGGGACCGTCCCAATTAGACGCTAATTTTATGTGTCTAAGTGGTTCATGTAATCTAAGGACTCTGTCTCCGGATTGGAATTTCCGATGTTTTAGATCGGTATCGTATCCTACTTTCTGCCATTTGGCACTTTTCTCCAAATCAATTCGGACAGACTCATATGCTTTTCTAAATCTGTCTCTTAAACATTCCACAAAAACTACATGGCAAGGTAGTTCAGGGTCCATTCCTACGACTCCAAAAACTAGGTCAGCAGGCATTATCAAATCTTCTCCGAATACTAAAAGGTTCGGAGAACAATTTGTACTTGAATGTACTGTACTATTATAAGCATGTGTCACAAAATGACATTGCTCATCCCAGTCATCCATATGTTCATTAACGAGTGACTTTAGGACTTGGATGAGGGTTCTATTGAACCTTTCCACCAATCCGTCGCTTTGTGGTCTATACGGATTGGTTCTAGTCTTGCAAATAGCCAAGTACTCGCACATACCCTGCCAGAGATTTGATTCGAATTCTCTGCCTTGGTCACTGTGTAACATTAATGGTACACCGAAGCTTAGTACCCAACCTTTTACAAAGGCTTCGGCACAAGTAATTGCTTTGTGGTCCGGTAGTGGAAATACTTTAGTGTATTTCGTATAATAATCACACACTACCATCATACAGGTATTATCATTAGCGGTTGTATTAAATCCACTAATAATATCTACCCCGATTCTTGCGAATCTAACTCCGAAAAGTTCTTGGGATAGGGGAAGTTTGCCCATCCCGGGTCCGGGTTTGTTTTTACAACAATCCGGACAGGTGGTTACCCATCTTTGCAAGTCCCGTGTCATGCCAGGCCAATAGTATTTCTTGGAAAGTCGTGCTAGCGAGCGTTTCCTTCCGAAATGACCACTGCTCCGATGTCCATGACAGAAGTACATAATGTCATGTCTCATGGCATGTGGTATCACCACTTGCATGATTCTACCACCATTATTACATGGCTTCCAACGGTATAACACGCCTTTCCGGACTTCAAGCTCGGTCCATTGAGCAAGAAACCTTCTCATTTCTCGATTTTCCAGAGAGACCTCTGGTCTAACTGGACGTATACCCTTTGGTACTAATTGCAGTAGCTGTGCAGTTATCGAGTCAGCTTCCTGGAAATGTCGTATGTGATCCATAGACCAATCCAGTATACTGGCAACTAGGGGTACGAATGGTCTTCGAATCCCTGCTAACACTGCCTTATGAGCTCCACAATCAGTACAATCCGGATTATCACATTTCCGGATTGGTATTCGAGACAAAGCATCAGCATTTAAATGCTTAACTCCGGGTCTATGCTGAATCTGTTGATGTTCAAGCCCATATTCGGATAAATGGGCTAGCCATCGGCCTAACATGCCTTCAGCATCTCGGAAGTTCAGTAGCCACCTTAAAGAGGAATGATCCGTACGCAAAGTAAAGTTTGTTCCCCATAGAAAATGTTTGAACTTCTTGGTATATACGACTACTGCTAACAACTCTCTTTTGGTTGTGCAGTAATTGCGCTGGGTCTTGCTCAGTGTATTGCTGGCAAAGGCAATTGGCACTTCTCTCCCATTTTGGACTTGCGAGAGAGCTGCACCAATGCTATCATTACTAGCATCAGTATCCAGTATGAAATGATCCGTCTCATTCGGATATTGCAATACGGGAGTACTCGTGAACAGGTCTTTTAGCTTTTGGAAAGCGGTTTCCTGTTCACGCGTCCAAGGAAATTTTTCCTTGGTACTTCCTGGAGTCCAGTTAGCTATTGCTTGTAATGGGTAACTGACTCTAGAATAATTCGGAATAAATTCCCTGTAATAGGAACAGAATCCTAAAAAGGACCTCACTTCTTTGGGTGTTTTAGGTCTATTCCAATTCGTAACTGATTCGATTTTTTCCGGATCAGCCTTTATTCCTTCATCACTGATGATGCGGCCCAAATAATTTATGGACTTTCTAAACATGTGGCATTTCTTAGGTTTCAATTTGAGACCATTTGAAATAATACGTTCTAGTACCATTTTTAGGTTATTAGAACATTCTTCGAATGTTTTTCCGAAGACAATGACATCGTCTAGGTATACAAGACATCTTTTCCACAATAAATCACTTAGAATTGTTTCCATCATTGCTTCAAATGTTGCAGGTGCATTGCACAATCCAAACGGCATTACATTATATTGGAATAATCCAATATGACTTGAAAATGCAGTTTTCTCCATATCTGAAGGGTTCATTCCCACTTGCCAATAGCCTGATTGCAAGTCTAGGGTACAAAACCAACTGTTTCCTCCTAAGGAGTCAATGGTTTCATCTATTCTCGGTAATGGATACAAATTCTTTTTCGTTATTCCATTCAACTTCCTGTAGTCTATGCAGAAACGGATAGTACCGTCTTTTTTTGTTACCATACACACAGGACTACTCCATGGACTATTGGAAGGGACTATTACATCCTGTTCCAGCATCTTATTTATTTCATCCTCAGCTACTCTCTTTTTTGCTAAGGGTAACCGTCTATACGGTATCTTAAAGGGTTCGGCATCCCCAGTATCTATTTTATGTAATACCTTATTTGTCGTACCTAGTTTTTCACCAGGTTTGGCAAAGGCAGTATGATACTGACAGAGCATATCATAGAACTCTTTCCGGTGTTCCGGATCTTCTAATGAAGTTTCTTCATACAACTTAAGTAAGTCTTCCGAAATTTCATCATCTCCTGTCACCTTCTGTAAGCTTAGCTTACTATCCGTTACAGTTTCCGAAAGGGTCACGTTTCCAAAAACTTGTCCCTTTTTCAAGTAGATAGTAGTGTTTCCAGTATTGGAGACAGGTACTACCGACCAGGATGCATTCGCTACTATCGTGTCTACAGAATTTAATCCAATACCTGACAAAGTAACTACATCCGGTTCTATTACTGCAGGTTTGTTACGCATTGCAGGATCACTTCTTACAAGCACATCACAGGCTACTCCCGGAGGGATTCGCACAGTGTGTGCCACACTAGCCATACTGCTCACTTGTCTCAGTGCACATCTAACCTTTACGGGGTACGGGTATCTCACACTCAACACTCCTGTTTGGGGTTCCAATACAGCACCATACAGGGATGCGAAATCCAACCCGAGTATCCCCTCATCTGCTATATCCGCAACGGTGGCGCTCATGACATAGTCATGTATACCATCTAACTGTAGTCTCACACAAGTTCTACCATACGTTTGCAAGGTACTGCCGTCGGCCGTCTGAGCACTCCCTCCCGATTTGAGAGTATCATGTTCATCCGGTATAAGGTCGTAGAACCCCTTGGAGATACAAGAGTGGCTAGCTCCCGTATCCACAAGGAATTCGGCAGACCTTCCGTTAACAGTAAGGCAAACATACCACCGCCTTCCGTTTAGAACAGAGGGCATGTCCGTGACAATCGGAACGTCATTTTTCACACCAGGAGTCAATCCACATCCTTTTAAGAATTCCAGACAAGGATGACCCGGGGGCAGGTGGGCACCACAGACCTTGGCTAACGAATAGCCGCCTGCCTCGTTACTGATATTGGGTTTCCCCTGTGCTCCCATAGCACCTGTTATATCAGCTTCCCTAACCTTCCGGGTGTCTACAACCACCTCGGTGTTAGGCGATCTTGTTACTTCATGTGAACTATCATCACGGATGGTGATATCATGGCAAGATTTGTCACTGGGATCCCCTTCTTTGCCCCTCGGGAGACCCCTCCTTAGTTTTCCTCTGTACTTACTCCAGAGACACTCTCCTGTCTACGAGGGACAGGTTTTTCAGCCATACATTCTGGAGCATAATGCCCCAGTTTCTGGCATCTGAAACATCTCCTCTGGGATTTGTCAACTCTCGGTCTCTTTAGAGCTTCTGTTAATCCGGCTAATAATGTTTCCATCATGTTAGTCGGAGCAACAGTGGCTGCTACAGTTGGGTTCGCCGTAGAGGCTACAATGCCAGGTTGAGTTGATCCGGAAGCTGTTTTACCAGCAACTGATCCTCCTCTCCCTCTCGAATGTACTTTCCTATACCGCTTTTGTCGGTAATATTTTCCAGCTACATGCACTGAACCAATATAATCTCCGTTTTCATCGGAGACATATTCATCATTCTCATTCACTTCATTCGATTCAACCGGAGCTAATTGGGAAGTATCGTATACCGGAGCAGGTGTACCTCCGTATTGGAATGGAGCTGCTCTTATTGGATTAGGTCCGAGACCTACTAGACGTTTCTTCATGTCATGTCCATCGATTGCTATGAACAGATCACTGAAGGAAGTGTCATCTTTCCAAGAGTCCCAGACCACTTGCTTGTGATCCGGATCACGCAATCCACTGTAGAATTGTATAAACAATTCTTGTAGATAACAATCATCATCATGAGCCCAATTTGGACGTGCTTTCGAAAGCAAGTCCTGTAGCTCCAAACCAAAGACTTTGTGTGATTCTTTAGGTTTTTGTGTCCTCTTCTTAAAGCTTACCCACGGATCTTCTCTAACGATTGATCCGAAAAGGTATGCGGCACATTCGACCAATTGATCATAGGTACCATATATTCCGTAAGCTGCTCTCCATTGGTTGAGAGCTACTTTTCCGCCTTTATTTAACCAACAAATCAAATATGGCAGAGCTTCTTCTTTTGTCCAGCCACTACAATTGACTTCGTCAACAAAAGCTTGATACCTGTCCTTCCATGGATCATTAGAATCATATGGAGGGGGTATCCGTGCCTGCCAACGTGCCGGATTATTACATCCGCGTAGTCTATCTGCTTCTCGCATGCTCCAGTTCATGACTTCCATGCCGTCTGCTCCCTTTCGGTAGCAGTCAATGCCAAGGTTTTGTATACATTGGCTTCTATCAAAGATGGTTTGCATCCCTGCAGGCATAGAAGTTCTCCTGTTAGGTTTCCTGCCATCTCCTCCTGATCCTGATCCTCCGAATCCGGATCCTCCTGGGCCGCCTGGAGGGTTTCCTCCTGGTGGACCATTATTATTATAGCCTCCAGATGAACCACCAGGGTATCCACTATTGTGACCGGTGTTTCCAGAAGAAGCATATCTAGGGTAAGAATCATTTTGATTCCATCCCTGGTTATAGCTATTACCATTCTGATAATTGCCACTTCCCGATGGATTATAATTATTTCTATATCCATAGGCAGATGTTCTCGGTTGGTACGTACCGCCGTTGATATTGTTTTGTGGCGGATTTGGTCTCGGAAAACGTCCATCAGTAGGACCATTACCAGAACCTGGAGGTGGATTCGGTAATCTTGGTACTGCTGGTGTACTGTGGCCGGGTTGGGGGAAATATGAAGGTGGTGTCAACATATGTCTCATTGGTCCGGGTGCTCTTGGTTGTGCCACGGGTGAATTATTATTATTCCCTGTAGCACCATCGTGAGTCGCTTTGATTTTGTGACTCAAATCTGGTATGGGTGGTGCTGGTCCTATCGTATCCAGCATTGGAACTACTGGTTTAGATGCGGTTCCATTTACTGCAGCATTATCCGGTTTCTTATAGATTCCGGATACCACATTCTTGTCAGCCCCATCATCAACGAATGGGCTGTATCTAATTGGGGTTGCATCTTTAGATGTCTTTCCCAACATTGTAGATACCACAGCTGGGTCTATATTACCTATAGTTAACTGGGCTGCTTCTACATATTTATCTAGAGTTATTGCAGTGGCCTGCAATTCCTGAAGCTCATTCGTGAGTTTCTGTCTATCCTCCTCCAGTTGTTTGTTGTAAGCTATGATGCCTACCCGGATGGTTTCATTATCTTCAGCTTGTTTACTGCACTGAAGTTTCAATTTATCCAACTCCTCCTGATAATGGCGAATTTCGGATTCGAATTTTGTCTTATCAAGGTTTAGTTGGTCGTTCGTATCTATGTATGTTTGGATACGAATGTGCCTATTATCATATTCTTTATTGAATGAATCTCTCATAGATTGGAGTTTTAGTTCTTCACTCTCGAGTTCTTTCATGTACTCGCTCCTTCTGGCTTCGAATTCCTTTCGCATGCCAGTTAGGTCCTCTTCCATTTGAAGTTTTTCATGCAATACTTCATCCTTAGCTTTGACCAAGGTATTTAAATTCTCGTTCAAAGTTACATAAGTTTCATTCAACAACAGGACATCCGGTCGTTTTAATTCTTCACCTTCCGGTACCGCATAGGTTAAGTCGCCATCTATAGCGCTATAATCTAATATTGGTAATTCGGGCCTGGGTAACCTATAAGGTAGTTCTCCGAATGTTACCCTTTTTCGCATTGGTGCCGGATGTTCTGGGTTAGTACTACCACCGACTTCGAACATCGAATCACATAATTCGTCAACAATTGAATGCTGGCCTATTAAGTTACTATGTCTCTGTATGGACTGTTCGCGTCGTACAGAGTCTGGCAGATTCTCTTCACTATCATTATAGTGGGGTCCGGGATCTCTCCAGGATGCTGATTCTGCATCTTGTGAGTCCGAATGGGCTTGGAGCATTAGCGATCCATTTCCATTCTCTTGGGCAAGTGATTGCCCTGCTGGGTTAGCTTCCCTAAGGGTGTCTAACCCATGTACTAGCCGTTCGGACGTTATAACGTCCGGGCTATACACCAGAATTAACTGGTCACGGCACCAGTGTAAGGATTTGTGGCCTTACGGACCTGGGGGGTTCGGGTCTTACGATTCGGAAAGAAAGAGTAAGACAGTATTCCAAGTGTATGCCAACGGTTAGGTTTATTACTTAATGCACACTCACGGCTGCCGAATGATATCAAAGAGGCAGCTAATATTAAAAGACAGTGGTTTACATAGTGTGGAGGCCAGAAGGGCCTCTGACGTAGCGGCTGAGCCCTGGGCTTTATATACGGACCCAGGTGTTCGTCGTCAGATGTCCCCACAGACCCGGATCGGTGCTGCCACCTATCCGGAACCTGAGGAACGTCCGACGACTCGACTCACCCGCCACGTCAGACGGTACCCAACTCCTATGGTTTAGTAAAGTGTACCTCTACATTAGCAAAGGATAATTACATGAGCTGAGCCCAATGCACTAACCACTAGACCAGCGGGCCGCACACCTCGGCTCCCGGCTTGGTTTGATTTGAATGCGTCCCGCGTCTCGCGGTTATGGCAGTGAACAGCCCGGACCGGGACTCGTCCCGCCTCCCTCTACACTCTAACCAAGCAAACACACACCGTTTCTCATCAGTCCCTGTGGCGCAATGCATAGGGAGTTGGATTTGGGATATGAGACTGCAGGTTCGACCCCTACCCTGGCAATGAAAAATTTTGTAGGTTTTAACATATGACATGTAAGGACATGTAAGGTGTGCAGGTTATCCATGGATAACTGCACTGGGTGTCTGTTATACTTGGATAACCGCACACCTTACAAAAGTCATGATGCATGCATCATGCGATGCAACATCGACAGGTATGTGCATGGGAATATCCAGGAAAAGCACTCAGAATCACAGAAATCGTGTAATAATGCACTGTATCCGTGTTGATACAAAGCCATGAATCTATTCCTAGACAGCTCCAAGTGGTCTGTGGTCTAGTAGCAGTCCCTGTGGCGGCATTGATAGGGTGTCGGGCTCACGGCTGGGCACAGGCATTTGAGTCCTGGCCTGGTCAACCTTTTGCTTTCGCCATGTCTCAAGTCAGGCTATATTTTCTCTCACTATGGAGAAAAATTCCTGAGTGGAATAGGGGGTTCACAAACCTTTTTTTGTGATATCCTTAGTTTGTGGATCCAAATGTGCAAATTGAGACTGTCCATGAAATCGAATGGAGGTCTAGTGGGTCTCCACTGCAAATTGAAAATTACGAGGTAAAGCAACACACCAATAGTTGAAATGGATTCCTTGTATCCCATTAAGGGAGCTGTTGTCCTCAAAAATGACAAACAATGACCATAAAATGGATTCCTTGTATCCCATTTAGGAGGCTGTTGTCCTCAAAAATGACAAACAATGACCATAGCAACAAACAAATAATGGATTCCTTGAAATCGTTTTAGGGGGATAGGTGTTTGTCAGAGGGCTCCTGTGTATCTGTTGCAATATTTCAAATCGAATCCGTGTATCCCGTTTAGGGGTATAGGTGTCCTAAAAAGAAAAGACCACTCTATTTTCATGATGACATCTTTTGGAAGGCTTTGTATTTAATAAAAAAGATTCTGACATGATTAAAAACATATCCACTTTCATAAGGGCAAGAACCAGAGTTTTCTCATGCATTGTATGACGTCACTGTTGATCAAATGCATCACTTGCATATATATTTCTCATGGAAGTTAGCATTTAATAACCCCACTGAGATTTCCTATATGATATAATGATGTTGTGCACTTTACAATTACAATTAAGAACATGTTTGTAACAGGCTTCTACCTTAAAATAATGCAGCACCTGGTGCATTTGATCAATCAATTGTGACGTCACACAAGGCACCAGAGGTACCTGCTTCCTGCCCTTCATACTATCAGATATCATCTTAATTACCCCAGAATCTTTTTATCCAATATAACAACTACCAAAAGAACACATCGTGCAAATAGGTTGGTCTTTTCTTTTAAGAATGCACAAGAGGGCTCCTTTATACCTGTTGCTATGTAAATAACCCATAAGAATGGCTGTTGTTAGGCAAGCAGTGGCCATAGCAACAAACCAATAGTTGAAATAGATTACCAGAATCCCATTTATGGAGATAGGTATCCTTAAAAATTAATGCGCTAAAGGACTCCTTTATATTATACCTGTTGCTATGCAAATAAACAATAAGAATGGCTCTTGCTAGGCAACCAATGGTCATAGCAACAAAATAATATTTCAAATGGAGTCCTTGTATCCCATTTAGGGGGATAGGTGTCCTTAAAAATGTGTTAGAGGACACATTTATACCAGTTGCTAGGCAAATTAAGTCTGCATAACTGTTATCAAGCAAAGAACATTTGAGACTTAGCCTTGGAATGTGCATAAGTGAATAATGTGAAAATGTGTGTATTTGGAAAGTTTGAGTCTGGTTTATGCACATATAAATACCAATCAGAATGGGTTGAAATACACTTCAACAATTTCCTTTTCCCCAGAAACCCCCAATTTACAACTTTGAATCATACAGAAATGTTCATTATATGCAGAGATATGGCAAAAACTGTTTTTGTGATCTTTGACCTCTGTAAGTAGGTCAAACCTAAATGACCTAATTATACCATATAAATTATTTTTTGGATTTATTAACTAACAAATGTGGGTGATTACTGAATCATTAGGCCTTATGGAATTAGGAATTAATTTGGCACTTTTGTCCACCACAAAAGTATTTTCACCCTAATTAAGGCACCTGACTATACAGACTTAGCTGGGGCCTGTCTTTCCCTATCATACGGACAGATACGGACGTCCGTATCTCACATATGGACCTCCCTATGTTGGTAAATGAAATACGGCTAGGGGGGGTACGTCATCCACCTCTTCTTCATAAACCTCTGACTAGGGGAGTAGGGGGGTTCAAAATAGGTTAAATTTGGCCTGAGGTCATTCCTGGGTGGCACATAAATATACAGGAATTTTATTAGTTAATTTATTTTTAAGCATACCAAAGGAAAAAGATGCATTAGGATAATGGTAATTATTATTCTAGAACAGAAAATGGCATGATTGTATGAGCATCTACATGTATATCCAGAATTTTCTTTTATTAAATAAATAGTATATGAAAGAGACTGATGACAGTTGGTATAAAGTTGAAGGCTTAATACTTACTTCAAAGTAGGGGTCAGCTTGTTGACCTGTCAGCTCCCTGTTTTTTTTTCAGGAGTTTCTTTAGACCTTGAAGCCCCTCAAAAGCTTTGGCGAATGTATGCTTGTCAGGCTACAAATATAAAAAGTAAGCGAACTATGTACAAAAAAGATGTTTTGAATGTCCTATGGAGGTCACATTAAACTCTATAACATACCCCTCCTTTTGGACAAAACAAAAAAAGGCCACAGATTTGGACATGCATCTTTGAATGACTGGATCCAATATTGATATTTTTTCAGCAGGATTTAGCAATTAATTTATCCATTTACTTTGCATATAAGGTGCACCCTCATCTCAGTCTATCTTATACACCACATACAGACCTATAAAATGACACATATGGAGGAAAAAGGCCAAGAGCAGGTGGTATTCAGAGCTCCATATACGGACCTTATGTGGGATTTTCATTTTCCGTATCTTGACCAAAAACACCTTTTTGTCCGTATCTGGATGCGCACCTCCGTATCCACTGAGACAGGATGCGGAAATCTGAACAAAAACGGTTTTTAGACATATGGGGGCCGTATGTGATATATGGACCCCCGTATGTATGAGGAAAAACAGCTTCCTGGTTTGATTATCAGCCAATGAAATGACACCAACTATTCACTGCTCTTGGGGGCCAACTGGTACCCATCTGATAGGTGTTATCAGTAGAACTCGCTGGTAACAAGTTCCAGCAATGGCTTTCACGTATTCACAACATGCAAAATTGACATTTCTAAAAAAAAGCTCTTACCGTAAATCCTCACATCTTTTACACTAAAATTACTCCCACTGCCTCGTATATGATTTAGTTCTACTCAGGGTGCGTCCTATATGCGAGGTTTTTACACTATAGAAGAGTACTAAAATGACCAAAAGTTGACCCCGGATACATCCTATATGATTTAGCCTAACTCAGGGGCATCCTATACGCGAGGATTTACGGTATTAGGTATTGTGGTGTACGGTTTCAATGATAGATATAGACCCATATGATTACCATTATATGTTTACAATTATATATAGGCCTGATGGACTGTTATTATGAGGTCATTTCTTACCATTTGCCATAATAGTCCCCACCGCCATAATGTAAACCCCATAATAAATATGACCTATACAGAAAGAAAAAATGTATTACATAATAATTGATTTTATTGCTACAAAATACAGCGTAGTATGTAGGGTTAGATTCCAAAGTATTTCTCAAATATCAATAATTAGCATACTGACAGGAGATAAATAATTAGCATACTGACAGGAGATACATTGTCTAACCTTAGACAGGACTGCTTGATTCCATTTTTCAGTATAATTGATGAGAAAGATGTTTAAATTGCACAGATTTCCAGATATGGAGATATTCTCCAGATCTTAGAATCAGTGTGCTCATATCACATTCCTGATATAATAACCACAAAAATTATTTGTAAGTGACACAAATATCATTTAAGAACGGTACTTATTAATCCCTATTCTGAATAATTGTTAATACTGTAAATCCTCGCGTATAGGACATGGCTTTTACACTGGAATTACATCAGGGGCCAAACTCAGGGTGCATCCTATAGGCGAGGTGCGTCCTATACGCGAGGATTTACAGTAGCGACTACTGGTACTTACATGTTGATTTGGCATCTTGTAGTAGAAGGGCACTATGAGAGTAATCCTATTAGCATAGTAATCCTAAAAGCTTATCAATGTGGCCATATTGAATTTGTTAAATGATGTTTGAATGTTATCAGATTAAGCACAATATGATCAAAAGGTGTTGCTAACTTCAATACATAGTATTTGTTATCATGATAATGCTCAATTACAAATAGTCCTATGTGGCTTACCTCTTATACCAGACATTACTTTCTCATAGCTGTGAGCCAGCAAGCAGAAATGGGGGTTCCTGCGGGATTTAGTACCTGATTTAGCCACCAGGGGGCACCACTATGGGCTAGAATAAGAAAAATATGCCTAAATTTGCTTTAGGGTACTTTTTTATGGAGAATTCAATGACTATTGATAAAACGTTCTATTTTGGGCCTGTAGGGGCCGGCATCGTTGTATATATATTAGTGCGGTTCATCCGAGAGACGTGCTCGTGTGGTACTCGTTCCTTCTATGCCAACCAGGTGTCGCTTCGCGATACCCGTTTGGTACAAGAGGGGGCAGCACCATGCCTCGCATCCAGCTTCTACTAAGAAGCCGGACGATCCGCAGAAGGGGACTGGACCTGGTCCAGTCAAGACGTATACCAGGCACTAAATGTACGTTAATAAATGGCCTACCCGAGCGGTAGGGGTGATCTGGGGCTTTGCCCAACCCGAATCTCTCGTGTTGTGTTGGTGTCTTTAGTGATAAGCGAGCCAATGAGCCACCCAACATTTAAGTCGATACGAACCATTACACTGGTGCCGTGACCAGTTGGTTCGGGGGTGGAGCGCGGCCAAACGGCCGAAAGCTTTGGAAAACCCAATGCGGATCCCTCGAGCCCTTGGCTGGAGGGATTCGAAGAGGATGGCTTTACACCCCAGCATTTGTTGTTAGACTGGAAACCGGGTCAACAACATGTGTTCAACCCGGAGGGTGTCCAGACTGTTTTCTCGACACCCGGTCTAACAGACGGTGCCATCAGAAACGGGGATGGGAGCGTTAAGTTGTTTCCGGGCACACCTCAACAGGTCGCGACGGATACAGGATTATTCAGCAGGGTATTGAAACCCGCAAGTCTGAACTTGAGCGATTGGTCCCAAGTATTGACTAGCAGACGCCAGCTAGGACCCATTATCCCAGCAGGCTCGGCTAGTATATTGGATACACCAAAAGCCCAAGGCCCAATGCAGCGTACCGCGACCCCTACGGGCGCTGCACTAGATGGGGCAACCGGGGTGGCCCCATTGATGACATCGTCCGATCATGATAGCAACGATAGTAAGGCTGAAAAAGATCCAAAGGTTTCTTCAGCAACTCCGAAGGCTAGGCCCCGAGAGACTTTGCCGAGAAGCTCGGAAATGCACTCTCTGGGCCTATCTTTAGATGAAGGCTTGTCTGACTCCATGTTTAATCCTGGAGGCAGCCGCAGGTCTATATACAGACGTCGGATGGGTCCCGGGTATAAGACTACCTCGGCCTATTTGTAAGCCAAAGAGCAGGTAGAGCTACAGGCTAAGAGACAGCATGAACAATTCATAGCTGCCCAAAAGAAAATAGAGGAGGAGACGAAGGCATGGATCGGTAAGCTCCATTCTGTCGAGCAGGAGGCGATTCTAAAAGAATCCGACCTCAAGTATCATTTGTCTTCATTAGCCCATCGCTTGAAGCTAAAGGAGAAGGACGAGAGGGAAAAAGAAAGTAAGTTGGCTGACCTAGAACTCGAGGAAGCCAATAGACTCACAGCAATTGACAAGGCTAGAGCCGAGGAAGTTGCTAAGGCCCGGGACGTAAGCAGATTACAATCCGAATTGCATGCCATGGAGGAAAAGTTGAAGAAACTTCAGCTGCGTAAAGCGGAGACAG
Source organism: Acholoe squamosa (assembly GCA_949317995.1). Lineage (NCBI taxonomy): Eukaryota > Metazoa > Annelida > Polychaeta > Phyllodocida > Polynoidae > Acholoe > Acholoe squamosa. Next base: position 71,767,129 of record OX439038.1, read on the forward strand.
AAGCTAGGTTGGTCTCGGAACAGGCCGACATCCGAAGGGAGACCAGCGAGTACCAGAGGTCTCAGAAGGAAAAAGGTGAGAAGTATCGCTTATTAAAGGATACTTTAAAGCGAGAGGCAGTAGCTGCCCAGGAAGAACGCAATCGAGCTGTTGCAGATAATGAAAAGATTCGATCCGAGATCTTATCTGAAAATGCACAGCTAAGGGAGGAACAGAGGAACCTTACCACCGATGTAGCTACCCTCACAATAAATAAGTCTGCCATGGAGAGTTATTTACAGGAACAGGAGCATGCGAATGTTCCCCCAGCGAGTAAGGACCAAAATCCTAACTCGACTTTGGTCAAGCAAGGAGACCCAATTTCCTGCTCGACTCCGAAGCATCCGGCGTATAATCCATTTGTTAATGATAATGCGACACGGAATGTAGATCAAGGGGGAGTATATATCAGAACCCAAGATAAGCAAGGCCGAACTAGTAGAGTCCGGATAAGTGAGGTCCCGATAGTCCACAATTTAGACCCGGACTTCGTGCCTAGGGATGGTTCCGACACTAGTGCGGAAACGAGTGGATTCCACATACATGTGGATCAGACAGATAATGTCGGGTTGGGAGCAGGTAATACCAGCAACCAACAGAACCCACCTAGCAGTGGCAACCAACCGAACCAGGCTAGTCCGCCGCCTAATGACGGTAGTCAGGGCGGCGCTAACTATACTAGTACACAGGGTGGGGATGGTGCCTCGGGTAACGGCCCCAACGCAGGTAGCGCTGGTGCCTCGGGTACCGGCCCCAACCAAGGGGGTGGAGGCTATACAAACTACAGTGGTTCACAGTGGACGTATAACCATCCACCACCACCACCGCCAAACAATACAAGCTTTGGTGGAATGGGAGGCAATCGAACCTTGAATGAAACCAAGGCGATTGAATGGAGCAAACAACAATGCACTAGTTTGATGTATGCTCACAATTCAGCCCGAAGGGTTGCTGTCATTCCGAAGGAATACGATGGTACTCGGCCATGGAAAGAATGGTTTGAAGATTTCATTGATGTAATGAATTGCAATGGATGGACCGCATACGAGGCCAAGCCGCATCTTGTAAGATGCCTAAAAGGTGGGCCGGGTCGCATGGCCGTGGAGCAATGGCGCACCTGGTACGGTCTCGTCGGGAGCTTTGAGCAGTTAGTGGAATCTGCTAGTGGACTGTTATGTAATATGGTCAAGGAGGATCCAATGGTCCGCTTAAAAAAGCGGACCCAAAAACCTAATGAAGCTTTCAGGGCATACGGTATGGAACTGCATGCTCTGTTAAGTAAGGCCAGACCGGGTACAGAAAACCAGGATTGGTATATGGACGATTTGATTACTCAGTTCGTCAAGGGTCTGAGAGACCGAGATGAGCAGATTGCTGCTAGAGATGCCTGGGAGGAAGGTATAACACTGCATGGCATATTTAATGGCATGGATATGGCTGTGAAGAAACGGACGATGTTGGCTGGAGACATCCCGAACACCATGGGATCGACTCCAGTGTCATCCGTAGTTCAGCGATCCGAGGTAGAATGTACCCCGGATGACTTTGAACTTATAGATATCGAGCAAGAGGACGGTACCTTTTGCTCGATGCAGCTTAGGAAAAACACTTCTGGTAGGAAGTATATTCCGAGGAAGGCGTTTAGTAAATCTAAGGAATCTAAATCGCCATCCGAGGTCAGAGGCAACTCGAAAGCTGGTAGCAAAGCTACTAAGCCCTCTGACAGCGCTGATAAAGCGAGGGGTCAGTCTCCGGATATGACCAAACTGATGGAGGATATGTGTAAAAAGATTACAGATGCCCTTCAAGCCAGTCGGCAGAGACCCAGAGTGGACCGCCGGACGGTTAAGTGTTTCAGGTGTCAACGCATGGGACACTATTCATCCAAGTGTACTGCTGCAAAGCCGGTAATGGCGGCTTTCTATGAAGCCGAAGTCGACGGCGAGGATAGCCAGAATACTACGGATTCCACGGATACAGTGGGAAACTAGTTGGGGTTGTATCCACGGCATTGGGTTTAATCCCAAGAGTGAACGAATGCCAAAAAGCCAACGGGGGTAATCCGGTGGAAGATTTCGAATCAAATCCACCTGGAGGCCGGGTGGCTGTGGGTGCGCACCCCTGCACTATGGCCGGGGCCAGGGACCCTAGTGCTTATGTGTACGGTGGCGAGCATATGGAGGCGAGTGGCCGCACTGGGGGTGAGGAAGGATGGATCAAGGAGTTGATTCGAGTGTGTGGGACACGCCTTCCCCCAAGTCATCCGTGCCTGGAATTTTTGAGAGGGCTCGGATTGAATCTTGGTGATTCGGGAGACTTTCACCAGTTTACCAGCAACCCATCCCCTTTGGGGGGGAGACGGTGGTATGTACCCATATCTGTGGAAGGCCGGGTAGGAGAATTCTTAGTGGATACTGGAGCTAGCCATTCCTGTGTGTCCAAAAGATTCTTCGACTCGGTGGCCAGCAGTCATGAGAACGTCAAAATGGGGGTAAATGCTTGCACGGCCGACGGAAGCAGTATGCAGACTTTTGGTAGGACGTTTATGCCTATCCGTATAGGAGGCAAAGAATTTGTTCTCTGGCCAACTATAGCAGAGGTTAGTGATGACGGAATCCTCGGATTGGATTTTGCAAGCTTGTACTAGGCCGTCTTGGACCCAAGGGATGGTATGATGAGTATTCAGAATCCGTATGGCTTGCATGTCCAGTGCGTTTTGAGACAAGTGTCTTCGGTAGCATCGGTTATACACACGGTGAAGATCCCTCCGGGTACCACTTGTGATGTCCTTTGTGGCGGATCAATGGCCCAGAAGGGTGAAGCAGGAGTCTTCGAACCCGACACTGTATATTTATCGAGTATCGGGTTGGACTCAGTGGATACATTGGTGGCTAATGCAGCATGGTCTGTATTACCCATAACTAACCGAAGTGGTTCAGTGGTTTACTTGAAGCGAGGCGACAGTGTGGAAGAGATGAGTTCGGTAGAACACGTCACCGAGGCCAGGTTCAATAAACCATTAAACCCTGTTAGTAAGCATCCTTTGGATGAAGAATTTCAGAAACTGACTGAAAAATCAGATTTACAGGATACGGAGGATAAGGAATGCCTAGCGAAACTCCTACGGAGGTACGAGAGTGCTTTCGGTAGGGAAGGTGGACCCGTAGGCAGATCCGATAAGGTGTTGCACATTATAGATGTGGGCAACGAAAAACCCTTTAAGATCCCGTATCGTAGACTTCCTCTTAAGAAGAAGTTAATATGTGAACAGGAAATACAAAAGCAGCTGGACCTAGGGGTCATCGTGCCTAGCTTGAGTCCCTGGTCCAGCCCTATTTGTATGACCACTAAATAAGACGGTACTATCCGCTTTTGCGTCGACTACCGAAAACTAAACGGTATGACAAAGAAAAACTTGTATCCTCTCCCAAGGATAGACGAGACTTTAGATAGCTTGGGTGGGAACCAATGGTTCTGTACCTTGGATTTGCAATCCGGGTATTGGCAGATACCGATGCACCCCGATGACATAGAGAAAACAGTGTTCTCTAGTCATATGGGGCTATTCGAGTATAATGTCTTGCCCTTCGGATTGTGTAACGCCCCTGCTACATTCGAGGCCATGATGGAATCCCTGTTGAGTGACCTTCTGTGGAAGAAGTGCTTGATCTACCTAGACGACGTTGTCGTGTTCGGCAAGTCGTTTAAGGAATGCCATGCGAATCTGCAGCTGGTACTCGACTGGATCCTATCCAACGGTCTAAAACTTAAACCCAAGAAATGTAATCTGTTTAAGAAAACAATTACATACCTGGGAAGGATCATCACCCCTAACGGAGTGAGTGCGGATCTGGAAAAGCTGGAAGCTGTGGAAAATTGGGAACGGCCCACGAGTGCTAAGGAGGTGAGATCATTTCTAGGATTTTGTTCCTGTTACCCTGATTTCATACTGAATTACTCTTGTGTAAGCTTCCCAATGCAATGCTTAGCTCACTGGACCCCAGGTAGGGCACGGGACCCATTCCCATGGACCAGCGAGCAAGAAGAATCTTTTAATAAAATAAAGGATTTGTTTAGAAACACACCCGTATTGAAATATCCCACTCCCAAGGGACATTTCATATTAGACACAGATGCGAGCAATGATGCCATTGGGGCAGCACTCTCTCAGGTCCAGAATGGAGTCGAAGTCCCATTGGCCTTTGCTAGCAACACGCTAAGCAAGACCCAGCATAATTATTGTACCACTAAACGAGAGCTCCTTGTGGTAGTGGTGTATACGAAGAAGTTTAAGCATTTCTTATGGGGAACTGACTTTACTTTGTGAACCGACCATTCATCTCTGAGGTGGCTCCTTAACTTCAAGGACGCGGAAGGGATGATTAGAAGATGGTTAGCTCACCTATCCGAATTCGGATTAGAGCATAAACAAATAGAGCACCGACCTGGTGCTAAACATATCAATGCGGATGCCTTGTCGAGGCGACCCGTCCGAAAGTGCCAGAATGCCACTTGTGAAGACTGCGGGGCCCACAATGCTGTGGTCGCCGGGTTGGTATTTAATTATACCACCCCCCCAATCCCCTGGGAGGAGGCTGTGTGCAGCTATCTCGATTGGTCCCCGGAGACCATCAAGAAGTTCCAACAGTCTGATCCCACCACTGCGCGCATAATGGAATACTTAAGGATAGGTATTAAGCCGGCAAGGACGATGCTGTCCCTAGAAGACAGGGAAACGAGGCGATTTATAGCTCAATGGACCAAGCTGGAAATCCGAGACGGTATACTGTGTAGGTGGAAGACCACTTCTACCAACGGTAGACTGTTACAAATAGTGATCCCCACCTTGATGAGGAGGGATATCATGTATTATTGCCATGGCCACCAAACTAGTGGTCATTTCAAGAGGAAAAGGTCTATAGAGCGTCTGCAAAGACGTTACTACTGGCCTGGAATGAGAGGCGACCTACTTCGGTGGATCGCCACTTGCCCGGATTGTTGTAAAAACAAGCCGGGACCCGGCCTGTGCAAGCTACCCTTGTCCCAGGAATTATTTGTTGTCAGGTTTGCTCGAGTAGCAATAGACATCATCAGCGGATTAAAATTGACACCCAGAAATAACACCTGTATGATAGTCGTAACCGACTACTATACAAAGTATACTCGGGTGTTTCCTCTTCCCAATCACAAAGCCGCCACATGCGCTGAGGCGTTTGTGAAAGGCTGGGTGCTACATCTGGGTGTCCCCCTTATGATGCACAGTGACCAAGGAAGAGAGTTCGAGTCAGAGCTATGGCAGGAAATGAGTCATTACCTAGCCATCTGCAAGACCTGAACCAACCCATACCGACCACAGTCGGATGGTCAGGTAGAAAGGTTCAATAGAACTTTGATACAAGTGCTAAAGCCCCTGGTTAATACCCACCAGGACGACTGGGATGAGCAGTGTGAGTTTGTGGTACATGCCTACATCAACACTGTTCATTCATCTACTAATTGTACTCCAAACATGCTAGTGTTCGGCGAGGACATCATAATGCCCGCCGACTTAGTGTATGGAGTGGTTGGGATAGACCCGGAGGCACCCTATACCGTGTTGTTTATAGAGTCGTTAAGGGACAGATTCAAACAGGCATACAAGGCCGTTCGTAAAGAACTGTTGAAAAGTCCAAAATGGCAGAAGGTGGGTTATGATACCAATGCTAAAAGAATTCGTTTTAATGTTGGGGACAAAGTACTAAGGTACTACGAGCCACTCAAACGGTTGAAGCTCGTGACGCCTTGGGAAGGTCCATTTAAAATCATACGCAGCATCTCCGAGTCCACGGTGATGATGGAGGACAGCCTTACTGGTAGGAAATGGAAGACGAATGTCGGAAAACTTCGGCCCTGGAAGGGACGCGAAGAGGCGGAGAGGGAGTTCGGATACCACCCACCGGAGCCTGCGTTAAGTAAGCCCGGCGTGGTGGTGCCCGAGAAATGCCCTAGAGGCCGGCCTAGGAAAGTGCCGGAAGCAGGAGGAGTAACAAAAAGGAAGACGACGGCCAGGAAACAGCCTACTCATAAGAAACGGAAAAATGTCTCGCTGAGTGAAGGCATTACATATGGGAAAGGTCTCGCTGTGGCTAGGCGTGACCCAGAGAAGGCTGTACGTAGAGCCGGGAAAAATAAGATGCTAACCGAAGGCGTTAGACGCAGTCCCCGGTTGAGGTCTGCCGTTACCTAACTCAGTACACAACGAGCTGCTGCGTGTTGTCCGCCGTAGGCGAATAACATACGTTCCACGGCTAGGGATGCCAAATGCGCGCTCCCCGGGTAGCTGTATCCCGTGAGCGGCGGACGGATTAACCGGTACATTCGCTTAATAGCGTTGTATATATCGCCAAGCTCCAGACGATAGCACCCGGGTAGCAGCCCGCGTCTCGCATGCTGAGTCGAATGTTAGTTCGGATCTAGACCGCTAGGTGGCGCCGCGGGTGCAGCGGGAAAGCGCAGAACTAGGTCACCGGATAGCCCATTGCGGGATCTCGCAAGACGAGAGGTCTGACGTCATTTTGGTCATAACTAGAGCGGACTCGTGACGGTAAGACGTCACCTGTTTCGCTCCAGTTATTGTTTGGCCTCCGGCAGCCTTTAGCTGCGTGGTTTGTTTCCCCCACCTTTGTTGGACGAATCCTTCGGGAGGAGTCCAACACAGTTGCCAATTTTTTAAATTGGAAGTTCGTCCCACTGTGATGGCACAGGGGACGATTGACGCCGCGAGTCAAACTGCCAACGTGCAGTTGGAGGAAGGCGAGGACCCGACGGTCTCGTCTCGGATTGAGGAGAACATGGACTCCTCAACAGCGGTTCCTGCAAGGGAATCCGAAGTAGAAGAGGCTGCTCTCACTCACTCTGGGATGTCGACCGAGGTCACAGACAGGGAGAGGATGCCTCCTCCTCCTCCTCGCCCGGAACCATCGCCTACGGCATCGGCTCCGGGTCGCCCAATTGATGTCTTGGACATTCCGCTGTATCCCCCGGGATACAGAACACGCATCGAACCCCTGACCCACATGGACAAGGAGGAAGGTGTCGTGTACACTGCTTGGGGGACCTCCATCCCCATGCATCCTTCCATGTTCGGATGCGGTCCCTTAGCGGAAACGCCCGGCCAGCCCGAGAACATCCCAGACGATTTTAAAACTCTGGTGATGGACTCGTGCACGGACGAGTTGGCCGAGAGCATGCCGGTCTTCTGGCTCCGCAACTACAAACGGTTGGCGGAGGCTATGGCGGTCAACGAGAGCTTGGCCCGAGCTGTGCTGCTTTCCGAAGGCATCACCCGGAAGGCGAGCTAGCTAAGAGAGTCTGAATCCGACATGGATACAGACTCCACCGTCACGCAGTCGTCGGTGGAAACCGGACGGGTCAAGCGATTGAGCCGTAAGCCAGCACCGAAGGGCCCTCTCACCGAGTCTGATCTCGAAGTAGAGGACGTTCGGATCGCCATTGAGAGGTCCAAAACCGGGGAGGAACCAGGCGCCAACATACCTGAGGCGGCTGGTGAGATCTCGGAAGAGGACATCTCACGGCAACAAGCTACTGTTGAGGCCAAGCGTCGCGAGCTGGCCGAGCAACAGAAGGAGCTAACTGCAGCCCGTCGGGCCCACCGAAAGCAGCAGGCTCAAAGCAAAGAGAGTGCCGCCTCCGGCTCTGACTCTCCAGTCAGTGGCAGGAGAAGCCCTCCTTCCAAGGACAAGGATCCACGCAAGTCGGATTCGAGTTCCGAGGTCCCGGCGCAGCCACCCAAGGCCAGCCGCCGGAAGAAAAAGAATGGAGCGAAAGTGTCTCCGGCGGAGCGCGAACCCTCTACTACCAGGAAGAGGGGTAAGGGCGACCCAAAGGCTTCCGCCTCCAGTGCCCCACCAACCACAGTAGCCACCTCAGCTACTGCAGGACCCTCTGCTACCACCAGCGGGACGGCTGCCACGACCTCGGTCACGGCTTCGACTGGTACCACTACCACCAGCCGAGCCGGACGGAAGGGCGAGGGCATCTACACGGACAGTGAGGGAAGCGGAAGCGACCCAGAGCTGCCCGCGTCAGCCAAATCTGATTTGGAGTCCGTGACGACGTGGGAAGAAATGACCACGGATGTCCCAAAGGACGAGAATCAGAAGTGGATGTGGAAGAATGCAGCTGAGGGTTTCAAAAAACGTACCCCACGCTGCTTCGCGGATTGTGCTTATGACACAATCCACTACATGTGTACCGGCGCCGTCAATAAGGATGGTGATAGCGATGACGAGGAGTGGATGAAGTCCGGTCCGAGTGATACGCCAGTAGGTAAATTCTACCTTATTTGGATTGACCAGCTGAAGTCCAAACTGGGGTCAATTTATAACTACGAGGCCCGGACGAAAGTCCAGTGGGCAATGACTCAGTGGGGACCAAGCGGCAACCGCCGGTGCCCATTCGAGTCCTGCCAACTCGCTCTCACAGGCGAGAAGACTTTCGAGAAGAAGCCTCGCTTCGCTCGGTATATTGTGGAGCACCATATGCACCACAAGCCCTTACTACGGTGCATACCCGGGGACCGTCCAGGTAAGCTCTGCGACAGTTCGTTTACCACTCACCGGCGCCGGGACATGGCTTTGCATTTGCAGAAGGCACATGGTACCGGCCTGGAGAAGACCCAGAAACGAGCCGTTAAGTGTTTCAACGAGCTCCTGGCCAGCTGGGCGGCATTGAGCACTAAGGAGATCAAGGAGCACAAGCATTCGAACCCGAATTCTGCTCATGGAGGAGTGGCAACCTCATGACGTACTTCGCCGTGAACTACTTACCCACCAAGTTCGGGATGCCCACCGAGATGCACCTGAAGGTGAAGAAGTGGTGGGGCGACGACAAACGGGAGAAAGGCAAAGCCCGTTCGAAGGGGACTAATGGGGGTTCGGCTACGGCCACCAGTGCCTCTAAAAGGACCCGCGCGGACCGATCCGTAAGCCCTTTGGGTAAAAAGGATCAGCCGAGACCAGCTAACCCAGCTGATTGTCGCCAGTCGGGACAACAAGTCTCGGCTTTGGACATGCCTGGCAACCAGACCCATCGGGTGGTCAGCCAGGCAGCCTTTCCAACCCCACCTCCAGCATCTACAGAGCACCCCCCGAGTGAAGCCACTGGCAGTCCGGATGACTGGAGCACCTACTTTGGTGCCCCATCCGGACACAGTGCATGGTGGGCTGGTGAAGGATCGTCCGGCAAGCGCCCCACGTACAGTGAATACGCGGCAAAGTTCCCTGCAATGGGACCAGCAGGACCCGAATCACAGGTCCTAACCCCCTTGGGCAGAGCCAAGGCTCGGGGTAGAGGCCGTGGTGGCATAGAGTCCACCCGAGCCCCCCCCCCCCCCGAGTGGCGGCCGAGGCCGAGGAGGCACCACTGTTGAGGGTCCCTCGGTCCCTCCAGCAGGCGCTTCGCCTGTCACTGTGCAGGCTGCTGCACCTCCTCCAGCTATAGTCCCACCAGCGGCCCCTCGGGTGCCCGTTATGGGACTAATAGCCAGCACCCTGTCAGGTCTTCAGGATCCGAAGACGTTCGTCGACCACCGCGACGTTCGTACTGCCGAGATCCAGAATGACCTGATGGCAGAATGGCAGGCACTTCATCGCCAGAAGTCTGTTGACTACTGGCGGAGTATGACTGAAGCCACCTTCAATCTGGTTTACGAAATCCAGAGGAGGGAGGAAGATAAGATCCGGGAGCAGGAGAAGAAGAAGGTCGAGGAGGCCCTTCAATCCTGCCGGAGGCAACAGAGGGAAGCTGAAAAGCTTAAGGAGTTCCACCGCGCTGAGAACGCCGGGTACATTCACAGGTACAAGGAGGCTGACCTTAAGTTTTTCCTCTGCTTCGGTAAGCACCTGGACGAATGGGACAGCTCCGCATCGTCTCTGTCCATCGCTTCAGGTGCCCCAGCCGAGGCAGTTGACAGTCCCTCTGAGGGGATGGGTGCGCTGAGCTTGCTCAGCGATACCTTCACCGAGACCCCTCAGCTGCTAACTACCAGTAGCAGCAGCAGCTCGGCTCCTCCTGCCGACCCGCAGCCAGCTGAGAAGATGGACACTGATCCCGAGGATCTGTAATTGTCCATCTGACGAAGTTGCATCGTACCCGAGGGTAAAGGCATATACGATGCCAGAGGTTCATATCCTCGAACTGGACCCGTCGGACTGGAACTAAAACCTGCAGCTAAGATGGACGCTACACGAAGTACCAATTGGATTGCCTTCTACACCAAACCGGGGCTCCATCTTCCCATCTTCATCAGGGCACATCATAACAGCAACGTGGCTTGCCACCACACATATGTCGCCGGATGGAGTTGCAGAAACCAGTTGTTCCAGATTCGCCGGAAGTCCAGTATAATGTAAGGGTGATCCTGCTACCCTGGTAGGACACCTATTTATTCAACATTATATTTTGTGTAACTTATTTTTCTATACAATAGTATATTTTTGTAAAAAGCTAATGAAAACTTTTTTTCTCGGGTCATCTACCCCCCCTCGGGTCATGTACTTTCTATTGTAAATATTACTACTACTATATCACTCCATGTAAATCCACTACTTTGATACGTCATTAACTATAATAACACTGTAACATGGTTACATATCAATATACCACCATGGGTCGATGGTGCATAAGGCACCATTTCCTATATTTGTTATTATTTAGTTACTTCGGGTTATATGCGACGATGCCTACTATTATGTACATATTATTTATAATGCCCCTGGGGGTGGTGTAGGGGCCGGCATCGTTGTATATATATTAGTGCGGTTCATCCGAGAGATGTGCTTGTGTGGTACTCGTTCCTTGTATGCCAACCAGGTGTCGCTTCGCGATACCCGTTTGGTACAAGAGGGGGCAGCACCATGCCTCGCGTCCAGCTTCTACTAAGAAGCCGGACGATCCGCAGAAGGGGACTGGACCTGGTCCAGTCAAGATGTATACCAGGCACTGAAAGTATGTTAATAAAAGGCCTACCCGAGCGGTAGGGGTGATCTGGGGCTTTGCCCAACCCGAATCTCTCGTGTTGTGTTGGTGTCTTTAGTGATAAGCGAGCCAAGAGCCACCCAACATTTAAGTCGATACGAACCATTACAGGCCTAAAGGTTCTAAATCAGACATGTAAAAAGAATGTTTTTTGGGCCTAAATAGGCATTTTTGTTGATTTCTGTTGCCATAAAAACATGATTTCATTCTAAATATAAAAAATCGATAATTCCATTTGAAGGAACTTCCCACAAGGTTCACTAGGGTGAAAACAGAATGAAAATATCATTTCTAGATCAAAAGTTATGGGCAAAAGAATGAAAAATTATGCTAATTTAGCTAATTAGCATAAATTATGCTAATTATCGATGTATCTCATGAGCATTTAGACATAGAGCTTATTGGCATTCAGGAAATGGTCATACCTACACATATTTAGCAAGCGATTCCTCCAAAACTAACAAGAGTATCTTCTCATGCAATATATCACTGAAAAGCTAGTGATCTTAATTTTAAAGTTGACTTTTAGCACAGAGCACCCTTTCTCCTTGCCTCTATACAGCTGCTTTTTTCTACTCAGAAGAAATCTAAGCCAACACAATTGTATTCTTTTATTCCATTTGAGACTGACAATATATAAGACCAATAGCCACGAATCGTCGTCAACTAGGTTGTCTTTGCCTCCCTTTTAATACATTCTTCAAAATGATAGATGTAGTTGTGTTAATCATGTATTCTGGTCGTCAAGGCTTAGGGCTTGAAGGGGAACCATGGTTTTGCCTATCTGTGAAGCATAATAAGAGATCTACAGGGGTCAGAACAGCCAAAAAGGGTAATTTTTTGGGTAAAAAAGAGGGACTAACTTTTTCCCCTTGTTAAAAAATGAATAAACAAAGGGCCAAATCCTTATCCATTACACCTGGTATATTTCCCCCAGGGTAGAGACTTTTTTAGTAACAGTTGGAGATCCATGGATAATCTTTTGTGGTGAATGGGTGCATAAAACATTTTGTGTAATTGATGAGTGGTCACATCTACGACCTTTTTCAGGTTCCCTTACACTAGGAAAGACACAGTATATGGAATAATAAAATATACCATGCAGAGCCCATACATGTACCTATGTAGCACACACACAAAATTGGACCTAGCTGTAGAACTATATGGCCCAGAGGCTACAATCTCATTTTGGGGTAGTTTACCCGCGGTCACGTCTACGACCATACATGCAGCCATGCTGCTACATGTTTCATATTTAACTATCCTTACTATGTGTCCCTTATACCTCTATATGGCAGCAATATGCCTTGTAAGTTTGGTTATTATATTCCGCATACTACCAGAGATATCATAAGAAAAGTATATGTGTGGTCACATCTACGACCGTGGTCACATCTACGACCTTGGACATGCCTTCAGTTTTCTTGCAAGGTACTTGATACTTGGGTATCAGTATTATGTGTTAATTATACCTTATTATGAAAGCAACAATGAGGGTTAATGAGATTATTCTATCTTATTGCAACTCTGAGCTATGACATTGAATACAAATGTGTGGTCACATCTACGACCGTGGTCACGTCTACGACCTTATATGCAGTCATACTGCAAAGGTGCTTGATATTTAAGTATAACCAATATATGTTAGATGTTCCTTGATATGAAAGGAACATTGCATATTAGTTAGGATATTCTGCCTAACTGCAACTCTGAGCTCTGGCTTTGAATAGAAAGTATGTGGTCACATCTACAACCATGTAATAAGGCATTGTACTGTAGTCATCCTAATATGTATATTTAACCTTCCCCCATATATTGGCACCATAGCCAAATATATGTACCTTATGCACACAAAAGGATTCAACCATCCTGCAAAATTTATTTTGGACTCCTCTGACCAGCTTCTTGACGATGATCCATGGCTATTGGTCATAAATTGTTTTACACTCAATTCCTGAAGAAAAGAATCAAGGGGCTGCACAATACTCATGAAACAATTACACTCAATTCTTGGAGACAAGAATCAAGAGACAGTACATTTCTCATATTCTAATTACACTCAATTCTTGGAGACAAGAATCAAGAGACAGTACATTTCTCATATTCTAATTACACTCAATTCTTGGAGACAAGAATCAAGGGGCAGTACAGTTCTCATATTCTAATTACACTCAATTCCTGAAAACAAGAATCAAGGGGCTGCACAATACTCATGAAACAATTACACTCAATTCTTGGAGACAAGAATAAAGAGACAGTACATTTCTCATATTCTAATTACACTCAATTCTTGGAGACAAGAATCAAGGGGCACTACATTTCTCATATTCTTATTACACTCAATTCTTGGAGACAAGAATCAAGAGGCAGTGCATTTTTCATATGCTGATCCACTGGTACACTTAATGGTACCTGTTGTTGGCTGTGTGTTGGTTCTTACAATCTCTTTCTAGATGCCTTCTGGAGAGAGTTGGGGCCAGAGTGGTTTCTCCTGGATCCTGAAGATTGGGAGGGTGGCTCCCCCAAGTGCTCTCAGTTCCAGATATGAGTCTTGCCAGATGCTCTCACAAGACTGGAATCTGTTACCAGCCAAGTCATACCCACTAGACTTGGCTGGCCTGCTAGCTATATGACCATATCATTTCCCTTTTCATTAGATAGTTAGAATGTGATTTTGTGCAGTATAGCACAGAGCTGATTAAAAATTAACCTATACCTGTCTACTGAACCAATCTACCAAGAGTTTACAAAAGAATAATCTACTTTACTTTAAAATGGTTAAGAATTGGGGGAAATGGATGTGGGTTGTTACACTCGAGTTATTTATATTGAATAAAATTCATACTTAAGGCCTCATCATTATCTCACTCTATAAAGCTGTGCATCCAAGGTGATTGGATATAGATAAATTGGATTGATGTGTGTGAACAAATTTCAACCCCTTTTGAAGGGGGAGTAAAAAATTTACCCACTTTTTAGCAAAAAAGCCAGCGCGCTACTATAGATCAAAGAGGGCATAAAAGTTCTCCGCGTGGGGGCGCTAAAAGATTTGACAGCTGTCAAGGGAGATGCTTAAAATTTGTTCGCCCATCCACGTGAAAACCCACCACTCTCCTGTAATATAGTTGCATCAGATTTAACTCACATTTAGAACTCAGCAGCCATGTGTCTTTCACCTCTGATCTCCCAGTTCCCGCCTAGCCAGTCTTTCCCCAATCGAAGTTCTCCTCCCTTACGGTCTCCTTCCGCGCTATAGAGAGAGAGGGCGCCACCAGTGCCGCTCCCGGTTTCCCGCGTCGATCCGCGGACATTACACCACCCTTCTCTCTAGCAAACTTCTCCAAAAATTATGTTCCATGATGATACAGTCTTATTGGCAACTTAAAAAAAAATATGTTCCATGATGATACAGTCTTATAGCTAGTGTTTAAACTCCAAGTCATAACAGTGTGTGTAAAACAAACTTGATCATAATAAAAAAAAACAACTAAACTTGGGACGAGAGGTTCAAGCACAATCAGTCCCCAGTGAGGCTTTACCCCTCACTCCCCTATCCTAACATAATCCTCCAGGTGTTTTGGTTTGGCACTCGTCCTGGAAGAGCACCTCGCCGTGGTATCAGAGACACAGGCTGAATCATCAGCAGCCCCTGTTGATGGTGGTTCACAGTTCTTCTCACAGTATGGAGGTATCCTCTTCATATGGGAAGAGTTGCGGGTGACTCTCCCATTGTTGTTTTCCACAGTGATCATTGAACCATTTTTCTCTATAACTTCAAATGGCGTCGGTTTGTATGGTGATGATAGTTTATTTGCCTGTGGTTGTCGTATCAGAACTTTGTCATCCCCCCCTCCCCATGTTGATAAATAATGACCGCCCGCTTATTACTGGTATACCGACCTAGCGGGATATATTGTCGAACAATGAGATATTCCCTTCATTCAGTGCAGACATGTATGGGTGTATTACATAATACCTGGTACCCTTTATGCTGGCTGTTTTCAGTGCTTTAATATCTCTCCGGGTACAGAAAAAGCGACATTTAAGAATTTTTAAAAAAATGTTTTGCTTAGAATTTTCTGATAAAAAGGTAGTCAAGTTTGGTATCAAATTAAAGCTAAGGGCCCCAGCAATGCAGCTAGCTCTGAATTATACCCATTTTTGCACTTTTTAAATGTTGATGATAACTTTACTTATAAAGGACATTTTCTTCTTACCTGCGGGCAACCACCAGGTGTTTGTCAACTGCTTATAAAAAAAAAAAATTAAATAAAATCCTCCCTCGTCACTTTTTTCAGTGCTTGGTGATGAGAAACAACTTTTTTTTTGAGTGGCCTTACTGTTATGGGACGTTTTTTTTTAGCACGCTTTGAGCTATTATTGAACCAAGCCTTTTCACTGAAATGATTTTTCTGCCCTCCACCCCCTCCCACTGCATCCAGGAGGGGCCCTTTTGTTTTCTGCCCCACACCACACCACTACCCTAGGCCTATGCTGGGAGGGGGAGAGGCGTGGTCAGACGGTCATTTTTTACCTCTACTGACCTTTTCAGGTAGAACTTTTCAGACTGGGGCCGCTGTTTAACGTAGGCCTAGGCCCATATGCCCCACAGGACCCCGACCGTCCATAGATGACGGCATAAGGCGGGGAGGGTGTGTCAAACTACAAAAAAAAAAACAACTCCTATTTGCCCCCAAAAAATAAATTGGTTTCTCATCACCGCGCGCATCACTTTCACTTTTTTTATATACATTTTCCCATGAAAAAAATTGTAGAAGTAGACTGGTTGAAATGGCATATTTGGTACCTGTACCAAATTAAAGCTTATAATATGCTGTCACCAAAAGTTCGCAGTTTGCAAGAGGCCATTTGTGAATTATTGACCTGAACTCTAAGGGCATGGTCTATATGCATCAGTGCCGGTACCAGTTTGGTCTATATAGTAAAAATAAAAAAATAAAAAAAAAATAAAAAAAATAAAACGCCCTTGTCACATTTTTCAGTGGATTGGTGAAGAGAAATCAGTCTTTTATTTTGTGTGGCCAATTGCATTTCTCTCAGGGCTAAGGGAGTGGTCATTATTTATCAACAGGGGGGGGGGTGGTGGGTTTGAGGGGGGGGGGGGCGTAAAAAATTCTGACCCCTCCCGAGGGGGGGCTAAAAAGATTTTGACTCCTCTTGAGGGGGGGCTTAAAAAAATTTACTCTCTTTTTAGCCAAAAAGCCCGCGCGCTACTATAGATCAAAGAGGAGGCGAAAATTCTCCGCACACCTCCGTTGAGGGGGGGCGCAAAAAATTTTGACCGCCGTCGAGGGGGGGGCGTAAAAAATTTCCGCGCGTCCGCGCGAAAACCCACCACCCCCCCTGTTGATAAATAATGACCACTCCCTAAAGGGGGAGGGGCAAAAAAAAAAAAAGAAAAAAAAAAAAAAAAAAGGAAGAAAATCAGACAGCATTTTATTTACGGACGCCCCCCCACCACCACTATAGATATGGGTCTAGACCCCTAAATTCGACAGGGTGACATGGCCATTTCTTAAAATCGACATGTGACATGAAGCTTAGTGACAATGACATTGAGAAGGAAAGGTTTAGTGACATGAGACATGGCCTTTCCTTAAAATCGACATGTGACATGAAGCCTAGTGACAAGGACATGGGAAAATAGAAATTTAGTGACTTGTGACATGGCCTTTTCTTAAAATCGACATGTGACATGGGGACCCCCCATCTAGACCCCCATAGATCTAGATATACCAGGTAGGCTAAAAAATAAAATGCAATTTAATTACTGTTGACTGTTTGATAAATCAAAACAATCCTGTGTGACATTTTGTATATCTGAAAGCCCACTTGGATGGTGTTTAGAGCAATAGATGTGTACCGTGCTGAGAACATCTGTCACCAACGAGGAGCGGTATTCTTTCTCACGTTCACACCTTGAAATCTGCCGCGCCAAATAACCAGGTGCGTCTGACGGGCGTCCCCCAGGTTGACCTCTTTGACCTTAGCGTGCACCAATCAGAATCAGTCATGGAATTTTTACCTGCCCAAATTTATCCAATTGGAGTACACGTCTCATCGTTGCCAGGGCATGCGCTCAACAGCCAATCGGCGTAGACGTTCTAGCGTCGTTACGCTTGAGTGTGTACGCCGACCGCGAGGGATCTTGCTGGGAATGTACACAAAGACACCGTGATCTGAGGCGATTTCTACGTCCATCTCAGGTAAAGCACCCTGAGAAAGAGTGAGATGGCCGACAGGCTGTATTCCCCGGCCAGGGCATCGCCCCCACGTCGGAGGCTGATAGATAGCCGTGACAGTTACGTTGAGAAACCAAGCAAGGGGGGTCAAATGCAGGGACTTTTGAAAGAGTTCCGGGGAGTCTACGAGAGCCGATTAAAACGTCTCGATGAAGCAGAAAAGGCCGGGGAAAACACAGAAAAGGTGAGTGTAGATTCGCATAGATTGAAACAGTTTGATTTTATATTGCTAGGGATACTTTAGGCCCCAGGTATTGCCTATCCGATACACGGATGTAGACTAGCTGCCCGGACTAGCTGTCAAGTTGCCATTTGTAAACACTCGCCAGTTCAGTGCCCGGGACGTGTTGGGGCGTGTGCTTTGGGCCGGCCGCGCTAATCATGGGGCCCCGCCGGATTGTGGGCCAGCACCGTACCGTCAAGTTATTAACCGGGCAGGGGCCCTCCAATACATTCCAACCAAGGTCCCAACCAACATGACATGCTCAGGCGATAATCCTCCAGCCACCTGTTATACGCTTGCCCAAACATTGACACATTCGGGGTTCCCATATCAAATAAAACTTATATTAAAAGCCTAGAGCCTAAAAAGAAGCTATTAAAGTCTAAGATTACTAAAATTCCAATTCCATTCAGTCAGAATCAGTGGATGTCCAAAAATACACCCCTCCCCCTCAGCCTCAGGAGGGGTCAAAAGATTTTATGCCCCCCTCCCTCCAAACCCACCTACCTGTGGGTGATAATGACCACTCCTCAGGAGTCAGGGAGTGGTCATTATTTATCAAGGGGGGGGGGGGGGGGTTCGCGCATTTTTTACGACCCCCCCTCGACGGCAGTCAACATTTTTTGCGCCCCCCCCCCTGCGCCAGAGATGAAAATGATGATATTCAAAATCGAAATAAATTGGATCTCAATGACACTCCTACGCGGCCGCCTTAGGGAGGTGTATGAAGATGGGTTTAAAAGAATAAAAGAAAAACGTGTTGGGGGGACATTGATATACGAAACTGCCCCCCCCCCAAAAAAAAAAAAAAAAAAAAAAGGTATCTCTTACCTTTATTTGAAGAGAATGCTGTAAGGTGCATCTGGGGCTTGAAAGTTTAGTCCTGTTTATTGTAAAAGTACCCTGCCCATAAGATGCACCCCTTTTTGGGAAGTTCTGTAAGGTGTAGTATGCCTCAGATTCAAGTATAAGATGCGCCTTATATGCGAGATATGGCACCTAAAACTACGCACAACCGCATTGGCTAAATTCTTTTTTGAATTTGGCCCTCTTGGTCAAGGGGTTGAGAAAATTCGACCCTCACATGTCTTGCAAGACTCTGAACTGAATAGCAAATACTCAAAAAGGATAGCTTTAGTATTGTGCTACATAGATTCACAATACATTAGCACCAACATGCTATTTAGACCTGTGACATTTACTGTATAGGCAGCTCCACATTACATAACTAGGATCCTAGAGGATCAACACGGGCCTAACATCCAAACATTGATCAGGGACCTTGCTTATCATCTAGCTGCTTATCAGATCAATTGCTCTAGGCGTAGAGCCACTTAAAAAGTTAGGAAGCATGTTATGGGCATGTCATAGTGCCATATCACACCACGTAGGCCAAGCATATTAAGTCCAATGACTCAAATACCAGTTAAGTTCCCCTGGGTCAGAAATCCCAACTGGTACCATATCTATAGTCCCCGCAACTAAGGTGCACCTCACATATAAGATACACCCTGGATTGAAGCCAGACCCATAAGGCGCACAAGGGGCTTGGTTTTGGGAAGTTCCATACTACCATAAGACTTAGTTTATAAGACGCGGCTTATAGACCATTCCAGACCTCTTGTATGGCTTATAGGATCACCTTAAACTTGAGGCATGGCTTTAATATACAAGGTGTTTTTGATATTATAGAACAGTACTAAAATTGAAATTTTCAAGGTCTATCTCTTCGTCCAAAGTTGGGTGAGTGGCTAATATGGGACTGCTGCTTATAAATGGGATTTTACAGTCATCTAATCTAACCGCCTTTAACTCAAGGTGATGAGTTCAGAAACGTTTTATGTGCTCCCTGTATTTCGATGTCCCAACTGTATCCATCTCACCATGTTAAGTGAACACTGATAAAAGTCCATGAAAATAAAAAATCGATTATAAGACTAGTTATGGGCCTAGTTAATTTGTCAGTCATTTTAAAGATAATTTTTAGTTTTCAAGAGTCCACACCCCTGCACTTCAATGAGGCCTGGTTTAATTTGAAAACCTGTGCATATAATACAGCCACATGCAGTATACCTTATGTGATAGACTCTATGTCAAATCACTCAATCACAGTACATGATGATTCAGTGTTTGCCTTGTAACATGTGCCCACACATCATGCACACTACCGGTGTAATTATTATAATTGCCGACTCATTGTTAGTGGGGGAGGTAATTCCCATGGCCTACATATTCATAAATCTATAGATGTCTGTGACGTCTATTCATGGCTCTCTTTAAACACTTTGTATTATTCAATAGAAATATGCTTAAACATGCCCACTGGGAATAGTCCTGCATGTGGAACTATATTAGTACAAGCTAATTTGACAGCCTACAGTGCTACTACTAATGCCATGAATGAAAACTCAGCATTAATCTGATTTACATGTTTACTGTTAAAACCGTATTTTCTTTTGTTTGGATTGAGGGAAGTGATGTTTTCAGGAGCCAAGATGGCGATTACAGTAGATTGTGCTCAATTAAGAAGGGGCAGTGAAAGTAGTTTTGATACCTGCTCGGTATGATTGTACGTGTACATGAATAATTGAAAGATCAATGTAGTGCACTGAACATGTAGCTTTTAAATCTGTAAGATATACAATTATGCATCTTGTGTTTTTTTTTTGTTATCTACCATTATAGGCCTCTTCAAAAGACCAGAAAAAAAAAACAACCCAAAAAAACAAACTTATTTCTCATCCACGATCCATGTATTCTTAACTTAACTATGTTCAAGGTTAACTTGATCATTTCAATGTTGATTTAAATCAAGCCTGCGACACATCTTACTTTAGTACCTCTCGTATAAGCCATGCTTTAAACGTGAATCTGAGGCTTTTTGTACCTCATAGAACCTTCCAAAACAAAGCCAACTCAGTGTGCACCTTATATTTGCACGTTGATACGTTGTACCCATAGGTTGTGGTGGTGCAGCCATTCTTACTGGAAGTGAAGTAGTGTTGAAACTTACCACCATTACTCTCTCCATGGCCCACCTCAAGCTACCTGAGGCACACTGCCAATTCAAACACCACCACCCTCCACAGCCGACATGCATAATCTCAAACTCAAAGTTGTCATTCCATTCTCCACAAAGTAGAACCCAAATCGGCAGCAGGCATTGCTTCTGGCAGGCCTTGACCTCACATATTACTGCTTTCAGCCTTTCAGGGCTGCTAAATACTTTAATGCACTCTGGTCTAGATGCATGGATGCAGCAGCCCCAATGAGTAACTCGCCAGGGTTGCATTACTGCATTATGTAGATCATAGACTCAGTGACCATGATGCAGTACTGCTGAGTGCCTCAATGGGACAGCATTGATGCACCAGGGACCCAAATAATGTGAATATGAAGCAACACGTGGTCCTCAAAGGGTTGGTATTAGTGGGATAGAGCAAGGGTCCCAACGATGCAGAGTCCACTACCAGGGAGTGATAATATTGACCTTATGGTTCAGGTGGGAACAATACTTTGATTGGCTTAGAGTGTGCAGGGTTGGCAGTTAGGATGCTTGAAGTGGATGGGATAACTTTGATTAGTGTGCTTAATGCAGGCGATTATTTGATGTACCCCTGTGATTATTATGAGATTTGGGACAGGCTTTATGGTGTAATAATAGCAAGGCCTACCAAAATAAATCGTGTTTTCAGTAACCTGGTAAC
Source organism: Acholoe squamosa (assembly GCA_949317995.1). Lineage (NCBI taxonomy): Eukaryota > Metazoa > Annelida > Polychaeta > Phyllodocida > Polynoidae > Acholoe > Acholoe squamosa. Next base: position 71,788,398 of record OX439038.1, read on the forward strand.
ATCAAGGTGTACAGGGTAGACCCTAATTCTAAACGCTTGCATTTCCTTTTCTTCTTCTAAATACATGCATACAATTACCCCCCCCCCCCCAAAAAAAAGAGACAATTAAGAATATAAAAAAATGTAACTAACCCTGCCTAATTTTTCTGTAGTTTAGCTGAAACACAATTCATTTTGCTAAGCCTAAGAAGGCTTCGTTCACTGGCTTGCCATAGGCGATAGTTGTACACACAACAGATTTACTCGTTTTGCACATGTACCTGACCAGAGATATATAAAAGGTGCATCTGTATACAATGTGCGTTGTATACATGTATGTACATACATATACATGTATGTACATACATAACTTTGATTTTCGTAGAGTTGAGTCTGAGTGGATAAACAGAGGTTCTGTTCAGACTTGCCCTAATCTATAATTATACAAATTTTCTGAATGGTAAATTACTAATGGGCTTGTTGTGGAGCAGAAATCAATGAAAAATGGGAGAGGCAAGAGGCAACTCAACCACTGTAGTCAGATTACTTTTATGCATTGACGCAGACCACTGATTTTTGTTTAACCATATAGAAAATCTTTTTTCCTTTACGCCATGCGTATATCCTTCTCTCACAAATTAAATGTCCCTTGTGTGCAACAATAAATGACCATTAATTATCCCATATAAAATTTGCACGAGGTTAAGTGTTTGACTACTCCACTCCATTAGAAGGGTATACTTATAAAAATGACCCTTAGATCCCTAAAGGCTTAGACTAAACTTAGGGTAAATCCTTTAAGAGCAATAATGCAAGATATGCATATGTGACCATGTTGCATTAATATGCAGCCAAGCCCAAGCGTCAAAGCTGTATTCATGCATCTTGCTGAACTGACAACTTTGAGATATTCTTGAAGGGATCGCTTGAAGCACCAATGCACGCCAGCCCCTTACTACTGTGGTCTTGTTAAGTAGACAGAACCCTGGAGATATGCTATCCAAAGAGGGCTAGGTTGACAGCAGTTTGCACACCTGATTGATTGATTGATTGATTGATTTGTGTTTTACAGCACTTTAGCGGCACTTAGTGGCTATCCCGTGCTTCACAGGTTGATAGTTTAACAGAGGAATGTGTCAGTGCCCACGCATATGTGCACCACACACATCCTGAGGGGATAGGAAAGAGGAGATATAGACCCTTTTAAGTGGGCTAGGGAAGCCCGTTGCACACCTGATGTTGCACCAGGTGTTCCTGTAGCACCCCCCAGGGCAGCAGCTCACCTGGTCAGCCTATCTCTTCAACTTTACATCTTAACATAGATTCATAGATTAGATTAGATTTTTATTGAAGGGAACGATTTTCCGTGGCCATTTCACATCTTTACAATCTTAGAGAGGGAAAAGTCAAGCTTACACACTGACCCAGTCAGCCTCCCTGCCCAACTCTACAACTGTACATAGAGTCCATGGACTTACACACTGACCAGGTCAGCCTCCCTGCCCAACTCTACATCTGTACATAGAGTCATAGACTTACACACTGACCCGGTCAGCCTCCCTGCCCAACTCTACATCTGTACATAGAGTCCATAGACTTACACACTGACCAGTTCAGCCTCCCTACCCAACTCTACATCTGTACATAGAGTCATAGACTTACACACTGACCCGGTCAGCCTCCCTGCCCAACTCTACAACTGTACATAGAGTCATAGACTTACACACTGACCTGGTCAGCCTCCCTACCCAACTCTACATCTGTACATAGAGTCCATGGACTTACACACTGACCCGGTCAGCCTCCCTGCCCAACTCCATGGACTTACACACTGACCTGGTCAGCCTCCCTACCCAACTCTACAACTGTACATAGAGTCCATGGACTTACACACTGACCCGGTCAGCCTCCCTGCCCAACTCTACATCTGTACATAGAGTCATAGACTTACACACTGACCCGGTCAGCCTCCCTGCCCAACTCTACAACTGTACATAGAGTCATAGACTTACACACTGACCCGGTCAGCCTCCCTGCCCAACTCTACAACTGTACATAGAGTCATAGACTTACACATTGACCCGGTCAGCCTCCCTGCCCAACTCTACAACTGTACATAGAGTCCATGGACTTACACACTGACCCGGTCAGCCTCCCTACCCAACTCTACATCTGTACATAGAGTCATAGACTTACACACTGACCTGGTCAGCCTCCCTGCCCAACTCTACAACTGTATATAGAGTCCATGGACTTACACACTGACCAGGTCAGCCTTCCCGTCCAACTCTACAACTGTACATAGAGTCATAGACTTACACACTGACCCGGTCAGCCTCCCTACCCAACTCTACATCTGTACATAGAGTCATAGACTTACACACTGACCAGGTCAGCCTTCCCGTCCAACTCTACATCTGTACATATAGAGTCTATACTCCTCACTCTGAATAAGACTAGCCCCCTTGTTCCCCCTGTGGAGTGGAGACCTTCTATTCATGATGAGGTTAACTAGGAGCAGCATAACTCTATTCGGAGCACAGACAATGATACAAATGCCATGATGGAAAATGTATGTGACATGGCTAGGTGATATGGTCCCTGTGGTGTATATGTAGAAAGGCCCATTTAAGACATGTTAAGTAGTGACACAGCATGGTTGACAATACAAAATCATAATTGTCTCAGGATAGATCATGAAGGGGCCAACCGTTTAAAGGCTGCATGATTCACTAATGCGAACAGTGCATCATGCTAAGCCCACGGAGCTGCAACAACCCATTTAATAGGGTCGACATATCTTATAAATATGGTACTGGTGAGTTCTACTTGTCGGAGCTGCATCCAGACATCATGATATCCAAGGAGTATTATATTTTGTACTATGGAGGTAATTGAGACTTAAGACTGGTGTGATGAGGGTACAGCAGCATCAGACTAGGACTATAGGTGTTACCCGCAAACAAGTGTAGTGCGTGTTAACCAGGCCTATTGGCCGCCTGACAAAGTCTGCGTCAGTTTCAACATTAAATATGGAGAGAACCTGGTGTGGCAAGTGGCGGGGGGGGGGGGCGCCGACCTGGTTTCCCACATGTAATGCCTAACCCTTTAAACCACTGCTTAGTCCCTAAAGGTTAATGTTCCGATTGTTTTCATGATGGACCAATGGAAACTAGCGAGCAGCTCGCCAACACTGCAATACTGCATGGTATTGGCTCTTACAGGGTGTCTCAACCCTGTGGGGTCTGCGTGATGCATGAATGTAGGCACTGTGGAAATACTCCTCAGTGCTGCATTCATGCATTATGGTGACTGAATGGCATGGTACATTATAGTCTTATGTGGCACCCACAGGGTTAATGCACACGACGGTAACAGGCCTCCTCCCCCCATGGATCCTGTAGGGTAGACCTATAAGCGTCTTAGCCCTACTAGCTGTGGCCTGTGTGTAGGGCCTAAATAATAGTGTTGCGTTTCAGTAACGCTACATAATACCATATTTTTTGCCTTACCCAATATTTTTGGGGTTATGGAGGAAAACTGAAACGTTTAGGATCCCTAGCATGAAAGAAATGTACTAAAATTTACGTTCAGGCAAAAAACGTTATACAATAAAAGAAAAGGGGAAAAGAACTACCTAGCTACCCTATTTCTTTTCGCCCACGTTACATTAAATAAACAATTACCTGTCGGGCCTAATATAGGCACCCAGGGCCTTAAGATTCAGGTAACGTGGTAATAAAATCTTTAGGTTACACCTTTTAATCATTTGGGTTAAGGATACCTCAGAAAATGGTTGTTTAAACACTATAGTCCTTCCTGATTTTAAGAACGGGGTTACCCGAAGCAAACCTTTATTTTCCTACACTACTCTGGTACTAGCCCGCCACCTGGTGAGACGCAGCCAAGGGTACATAAGTCCACATAAAGAACGCCCAGGGTGAAGCTGTAGTCGTGTACTAAAAATGTGTACAATACACATTCTGGAAGTCAAATACATTGGTATTGTCGACTCGTGAAATGGGGTAAGGGGGGATTCTTGGAAAATTTCTGAACTATTCTGCTAAAGGGGTGGCGAGAAATGCATGGGGACGTGTTATAATAAGGGAAATAAAAAAGAATAGTTTGGATCTCATGTCTACGAGCAATGATAAAACTAAGTCTAAAGCTTGAAATGGTGCATGATCTCTCAAGCTTTAAATTATATTATGATGTGCCCATATAGCTTGAGTGAGTAAGTCACCGACTTCCCATTGGACGTGTTTCAAACCCTCAAGGTTGGCTTGATGCACAAATGCAACAATGGCGAACATCTCCGCCAAGTTTGCCTGAATGCATCATGTCATCAAATGAATCGAATGCAATGTATTGGTAATCCCGTTCCTCGTTATGGTGATGGTGAACTGTAACGATTGAGGTTATGTTCCTTGCCGCATCCTGATAAGATAAACACACCAGGATATGCCCCAGGTCACTGTATCATACATAGAATGTGGCATGAGTGAAATACCTTGGTTAAAAATTGTCGATAGGGTATAGAATTTTAAGTACACATCCTGAAAGTTGAGTGAAGGCTAACTGAAGTTATTTCAACATTACTGGTAGTATGTGTGTTAGTGGGATGAGGGTCTTTATTACCGTGATCAGCTGCGACACATTGGACGCTTTTGTACATACATTTTCCTATATATCACTAGTACAGTAAACGCTTTGACCAGTTGAGGTTTAAAAATGGCGAGTGTTCCAAAAGTTTGCTGCGTGGCATTTTCATATCACCATCGCCCATAGAACTCATGTACCTACACATTTCAAATTATCTCCTGACAACAAAGTTGTCTTCATGTCATTTTTAAACTGCTGTCTCGAGACAGCAGTTTTGTTACATCCATACTGGAAGGCGCCGTTTACCTGGAATCCGGATCGTCAGAAATCAAGTATAGAATCTGACTGGTCTGTCCCTCCCCTCCCACCCTTGTCGTCCGTCTATACAGCTATAGTATGGGCCTGACTGGTCGTTTTTGGCCGTTGGAGTGAACTTATGTTGAATTAGAATAGGAGCTCATACCCCCCTTGCTCCGGTCGCTGTCCGGTCTGCCCTAGATGCGCGTTGCCCAACCGGAACACTTCCTCCCTCCCCTGTGGTCCCCGTCTTAGATGGCTGCTACGTGGGAGGTATAATTTATTGAACATCGTGGACAGCAGTTTACAAGAGCTATGCTCTCACTATCTTTTAAAACATAGATTTGAAAAAAAAAAATCAATAAGCCCAATGCTAATAATGACTTCAACATGTTCTCTTATACACTGTCTTTCATTTTTCTACCTTTTAACAATGTCTGTCACTTCCTCCTTACAGCTGCGGCAGCGCATCCTCCAGTCCTATGTTAACGACCTCCTGGAGCAGAACGAGGTGCTCGTACAGGAGGTGGAGGAGCTGGAGAGGGAGGCCAATGAACGGGTCGCTCTACTCGAGTCTAAGCTGCAGCGATCTCAGGGATCAGTTAAGGTATGTTTATCTTCCAAGTTTATCTATAGATCAATACAGCAAGAAAGGGTGACTTTTTAAAGAATTTGTTGATTAAGGTTTTGGAGTTTTCTGAGGTTAACCTACTGAAAATGCAGATATTCATTTGCAAGACTACCACAAAATACACATCATTTGAGAGATAATTGTCTTGTGAATTTCATTAAGTGAGTTGTTTGCATCTGTGGTCAATACAAGCAAAGTTATGAGGATTTTAATTGAATAAGCCTAACACAAATTTACTCATGAAAAATCACCCTTTCTTGCCACATGGGTCTATAATATTTCTTTTTAAAATACCATTTTCTGTTGAAATATGCACTCAAGTACCATGGACCCGTCGTCAATTTTCATGAACCTTTCAAAAACCTCTAGATTTTAAACTAGAGTTGACACGGTATCAGGGCAAACGGCCCCCTGGATTGGTAGCCCCCTGACCAGAGGCCCTAGGAAGAGAGGCCCTCAGATGAACAGCCCTCAGGATTTATGGCCACCTGACAAGAAGCCCGCGAACAAATGGCCACCTGGACCAGAGGACGCTAGATTTTATCGCCCGCTAGTTTCTATCGCCCACTAGATTCTATCCCCCACTAGATTCTATCGCCCGCTATATTATGCTTCAAAGGGTAGAATCTAGCAGACTATAGAATCTAGTGGCCGATAGAATCTAGCGGCCGATAGAATCTAGCGGCTGATAGAATCTAGCAGCCGATAGAATCTAGCGGCCGATAGAATCTAGCATGAGATAGAATCTAGCGGCTGATAGAATCTAGCAGCCGATAGAATCTAGCGGCCGGTAGAATCTAGCAGGCAATAGAATCTAGGAGGCATGGGACAAAACCTGTCTGATGGGTAACAGAACTAGCGGGTAAAGAATCATTTATAGCGGGCGATGGAATCTGGTGGGCACAGAAAAGGATATCTGATGGGTTAAATAATAGAATAGAGATAATCTGATGGGCAAAAGAATAGAATAGAGATAATCTGATAGGTAAAGATGACGGGCACGAGAAAAGAGGGTCTCCTGTCCTGGGGCTCCCAGTCACAGGGGCCATTTGTCCGTGGGCTATTTGTCCGCAGGTCGTTTGTCAGCGGGCTAGAGATCCAGGTGGCTCTTTGTCCTAGGGCCCCTGGTCCAGGTGGCCGTTTGTCCTAGAACCGTTGACACAGACTTCTGAGGAGCGGATCCAGGGTGTGGCCTGGAGGGGCACCTGCCCTGCTATACCCCCTGAAAATGGGCCTTGTATGACACTTAATTATACAAAGCATAAGGAAATATGGCATCAAGCCCCCGGACCAAATTTCCCTGCTTGTGCCCCCCCCCCTCGTGCACCCCTTCTGGATTCACTCCTTAAGTAGAAGCCTGTGTCGACTCTAGTTTTGAATATTTGATGGAATTCCTGTTTGCTGTGACATATAGATACGTGCATATATAAGTGTGTCATTGTTAACACCATATGTATATCCTTAAACACCCAAGCAACACGAGATAACAGTGAAGTGGCTCTTCGTAGTTGGGGACCTTTCTATATATTAGCCCTTCAAAGGCCACATATCACTATAGTGGCCTAAGTCCTGGTCTATCTTGATTCATGAATCCAGTGCTGCACTGCATTTGTGTTGTCATACGGCCCCGAAGACTGAAGTCCACTTGGCCTCTGTTGTCCGATTAACATGTTTGCCATGTGCCGTATATAGGAAGTATATGGCTGAATCAGCTGAGAGAGGCCTAGTGGACCTTTGACCTATTAGGTGTTAATAATGTTTTGGATTCCACCGTTACCACACATCCTAACGTCATCATACTCTAGTGTGTCCATTTTACACTAGGGGGAGCCACATGATTGGAGTGAGACCAGGCTCATTCACTCAGGAAGTTTTGGCCGAAGCTTTACACATGGGACCTGTCTGGGCAGGTCTGTGGGACGTCCCACAGTCAGAGGGATTCTACTCAAATGTGTGTGCTGGATTTTGTGCCCTAGAGTCGAAATGTTAATGCATTGAAACATATAAATAAAGAACACAGTATAATGAAAAGCGTTATGTTTCACCGAAAACGACGGATAGATATTAAACGGGGAGTATGGCATAATTGCACGTAATGGGTCATTGCCTAGTTATAGTAAGGGATAACTAGAGCCACATTGCAGCTTTGAACACTGTATGGATCATTAGTCATTATATGAAATAGACTATTTGGAAACACCAGTGATGCCACTTTTCCTGGTTTACCAGGAATTCCTGGTTTTCATTCTAAGAATCCTATATTAAATTATATTAAATTCCTGTGAAAATGTGTCCAAAAGTCCAGTTTTCCTGGTTTTTGTCGGCCAGTGAGTGGCATCTCTGAAACACATAGGACTCGTCAGTGATAAAAACCACGATCGTATTCAGTCGTGGGGATGTACGACGACCGTATACATGAACTCTTTATAGGGCCACATTCTGCCTTCAATTTCAACTTCCTTTGCCTTTGATAGATCAGTGTAGTCCTAGTTAGTCGACCTCCATGAATGCAGCTTCGGTAATTTCCCGGACCAAAATACAGTAGAAATGCAGCACTAAAGCAGCTGGGAAACAGTGTGGTGTGACAGTAGTGATTCAGTGTGAAAGCAGCATCAGAAACAGTATTGTATCAGAATCTACTGTCATTCTACTGCTCAGCACCACAAAACTTGCAGCAGTGGTACAGTAGTAGAACAGTAGTATTAGCAGCATGCAAGCAGTATTGAATCAGTTGTCCCAATTATGTAAATTAGATGGCAGCGTTTGAACAGTATCTACTTATTTAATGCTGCATGACCATATATGGGGTTGGGGCAGTGTTCAATCAGCACTACTGCATGACTGCTGCTATAGCAGTAGTTGAACAGTAGATCATACTGAAAACTACTGCTGGGGGCAGGTAGAAGCATACAAGAAGCAGCCGCTGTTCTAGTACTGGCACTACCAATGCCTCTCTAGGTGGTCCTTGCTGGATTTGAACTTGGGATCTTCTGATGACTCTACCAACGCATTAGCCCCCTGAGCCACCGCCCCATCAGCTATGTGGAGCGGTTACTACTTCCTAGTAGTGCATGCAAATCATGTAGGAGGGGGCTAGGGCAGTATTGATTCAGTAGTACTGGGTAACTCTTACCATAGCAAAAGGGTAAGAGTAGACATATCTATAGAGTGCTGCTATAGTATATTGCCTTTCGGTTTACTGATGTTAAGGTGATGAGACAAGCACTTTGTAATTATCAATGATACATGGATACTATGTAAAAAAAATATGTCATGATGGGGACCAAAAGAATACTTGATGATTCAGTATATTTGTACCCTATATAAAGTCAGTGAGTAATTCCTCACTTTCATACACCCCAACATCCATGTGTATCCATTACTGGCACTGAATAAGATATTCATATACAAAGGGGTGAAGTATGCTTGTCTCCACAAACACTGGATAGTTTCATTATTACATTACTGAATCTTTTGATTGCTGTTCACAACCATACTGACATTCACACTATGGACTGTCTTAGAAGCATCAGCTGAAGGTAAATAATCTGTGAATGGACAGATTCATACCAGTAGATGGTCAGTAGACTATTGCATCTATGCTGCTGCACAGAGTGTATAATTTCTGGAATCTATCAACATTCAGTTGAGAGTCAGTAGACTACTGATTCTAGCCTGAAATGCAGTGCATATTCAGTTGATAGTCAGTACACTACTGAGTGTAGACTGAAAATGCAGTGAGGAGTCAGCTGTTTTGGAAGTATTTCAGTAGTACCTACTGCAATATGCAGTTGTTGATCAGCATATTCTCAGTAGCCACTGATAGGAGAAGTAGATACTGCCTTCTGGTCCGGGTTACTGCAATCTCCAGGGCGGCATCCATGCATCATGATGACTGAGGGGCATAGTGTGTTACGGTAATGTATTTTGCGGCACATAAATGGTCAAATCCCGAATATATCAGAGAATCACAATGCCCCCAGCACTGATAATGCTATCAACCAGTGAGATCATGGTTATGGCCCCATACCTTACTGCAGATGGCTATCAGTTATAACTTGAGTTAATAAATTTGAACAGAATACCTTAGTCACGAAATATATAGCCCAAATCATATACATGCACTTGTATGAAGTGGTGACACCTGTGTAGGCTAGGTAAATTCAAAGGGCTGCACATTCAATGATTCATATATATCATTCTGCTGTCGTCTGTTTCTCAGAATTAACACCAGGTGCCGCGATAAGGTTTTCTTGAAGGGTATTCATGTAGCAGCTATCGACAGCCCACGTTATGTAGCGTATACTTGTACACAAAAATACTTGTGTATTCTCAATTCTGTTAGATCTAAGGATGGTGTCATGGTTTTCAAGTGGCTCTCATCACTATTGTTGTCTCAAAAAATATGGAATGTATCCTTAGTGGTGGTTCTCTTCCATGTTCTATCAGGTCAGGTCCACAGAGATGTTCATTGCTGCATAAACCTTCAGGGTTTTGAGTATTGCTTAAAATATTTTGTTGGAAATAACGGGTAGTTTAGAGTACGGGTGGTTTCCTACGTAAAGGGGAAATACAAATACAGAATTTTTTTTAAAAAAAGGGTACAGAATCGAAGAGTGATAAGGTTGTTTGGGGTCTGCATAAGTGGAAGATGCTGATTATCTTGGCAGGTGTCAACCACTTATGACCAGGATAGGACATGAATGCAGCACTGGTGAGTCCGCTCCCAAGCAGTGCAATACATTTCTGGCATCGTTATAACAAATGTACATAGGGGACTATAATGCACTATGTGGTCCCTATAAAACGTCAGCTAAATAGCCATTACTGCCACTAGATCCTTATGACTCAAGACTTTAGACAACCAATATCCTCAAAGTACAGGAAATTCCACCTTATGAGTTTCCTTTTGGGATTGCTGGTAATGCATATTCAAGTCATTTCATTATTGTGTAGGCGGAGTTTGGGTGCTCAGTCAGGTGACAGATGCAAAGATGTACTGGGATTGGTGAACCTGATCGAGAGAATGAAATGTTTTGGTGAAACTAAAACAACAAACAAACAAGATTACACGGCAATATAGATAAGAAAAGGGCATCCGACATCGTTGGGCATTGGGGAGGCTTGGAGCAAGCCATCTACTCACGTATCTATCTATACCTCTTTGTGAAAATGATAAATTCCGCACACCTATAATAGACGATAGACTGATTTCCTGTCCATACTGATATAGAGATAAGGTTCACACTTCGCATCGTATAAACCACGCCCGGACTTGGAGAGAAGCCTATACGTCGCACCTAGGTCTTTTAAAGCAAAAACCGAAAAATGGTTTGACACCTACATGAAAGGTAAGAGAAAAAACCTCTTGAACAAAGGAGAAGGAATGTTAGAAGGGCTCGGCCCAGGGTTTGAAACGGAAACATTGGAACCTGCTGAGGTTAGTTCAAAACAGTTGAACCTGTTGAGGTTTGATATTTACAACATGTGATCGTAAAAGAAAAGAACATTTTGAATATCTGAACAAACATAACAAGGTATAATAGGGAAGGTTTCCTTTTATAATTATAGCGCTTATCTGTAAATATTCACCCAACCTGTAAAATAGTTGATCTCACAGTTGACAGCCTACCCTTGATTGGTAGCAAAATATTTTCAGATAAGTGTATAGTCTACAAGTACTCCTTAGATAAATGTATTAACTGAATCAATAGTGAACGGTGAAACTGTCAACTATACAACCTCTACATACCTGGTTTATACCAATTACCTTACATTTCCTGTAACCCGCTTGCTAGACTGCGTTTATTCTGCAAAATACCAAAATGTAATACGGAAAAGCAACAGTGAATAAAAGCTGGTGACGTATTCGCCAAAAACACAAAAAAAAGGTCAAGATTTAGGATTTAATACATGGACTTGTAACACCGTTTTATGGTGCGAAAACCCTGCCTATAAGCTACACCCTGAGTTCAGAGCTATCCTAGAGGGTCTGAAATGGCCCATAAGCTGCGGCTTTAACACAGGGTTTTGTGGTAGTCATATCGCACCTCAGATAATATCCAATGAATTGAGTCAACACTTCCTCCCCTGATATTGACCCCTTTTTCGTTGATACCCGTTACCTTACATAACCAATACCCCCAGGCTGTCATCGCCCTTTTGCCAGGTATCGATCCCTGCCCAGAACCCACTTCTAAGTAGCAGCAATAACTGAGTAATTAGTCAAATGGACACCAGCACTCTGAACAATGGCTAACCATCTAGGGGCTGCATAATGCTTTAATGCACTATTATGTACCGTCATGATGCAAAGGTGATACCTGTGTGCATCCATGCATCATGTCCACCCTACAGGGGTGTGTGAAAACCGTATGGTCGACAGAATGGATTAATGGAGCCTCAGTGTGAAGACCCGTCGGCACTGCATTTCTACATTATAAATATGTGGATTGATGGGGACTGAATAGTAACGTGTTATGCGGCACTTAAAGGGCTATTGGAGCATTTATGGGTAATCCTCCTGCTCATTTCTCATCCAAAATCACGAAGGAAAGCAGTGAAAATCATGATAAAGCTCAAACATTCCATATCTATATCATGATATGAGAATGCAATAAAACTTGACTCTAAAATATCACTAAATCTTCACACAATTAGGGTTTCCTCTGGTGTATACATGTATTTGTATTTGATTTCCCCTTCACCTATTTCCCATTTTAGCCCGTTATGCATTGATCGCCTATTGAAAAGCCATTTGGAAATCCATACCTAATTGAGTAACCTGATCTCTGTAGGGGGTCTTGCACCTGGTCACGTGACGCAAATAGGTCAGTCCAGAGGGGGTGAGGATGGCTTGCATGTTCAGTCCTGAAAAACAACAAGCAAAACCCTAAAAAAACAACAACAATAAAACAAACCAACAAGCAAAATAACTAGTGAACATGGAATATCCCATCTTAGTATCTCTATAAGACCAGGGACCTTTATGTAACTATGACAAGGTTAATAATTTCCATCAGGCTGGGTCAATAGAGGGAGGAATGGTTTATCTACTGGGTTTGTATAACCCTAGCTTATATATACCCAGGCTTACGTGTAAAACAGACCACAGGCTCAAGGCTTATATCCTCTACCCCGGGGGGGGCACTTCAATTTTTTTTGATACGGGTGTGTGGCTGAACCCCCGACTACCCTTACCCTTGCTAGGGCACTTGTTTGCGGGTTTTTTCTTCCAAACCCTACCCTTGCTAGGGAACTTTTTACATAATAGTCTTAGGTTTTGCTCAAATATCTTAAAATAACCTTGTTTGGGAGAAAATTGTATTTTGTTCATGCTATTTTCATGAAAACTTGGAAAATATTTATGAAAATTTCTAAATTTTCCGCGTTAATCGGGGTATTTTGCCGAAAGTTGACCCTTGCTAGGGACCTTTTGCTCAAAAGTAGACCCTTGCTAGGGACATTTGTGGCTGAAACAGGAGGCTTGCTAGGGACTTTTCCTTGAAAAAGTACCCTTGCCAGCCGCACATATGTGTATACATTACATAGAGAGTGCCCCCCCGGGTCCTCTACTTTCGGGTTTAAAGGTGTTTGGATAAAAAGAGGGGAAGGTTAAACTCTTCTGCAAAAGTAACCTACCCCAGTATTACCTGTTGCTGATGGGTGAGGAGGGTGGGGATGTGGAGCCATTGGACGGTAGTACCGTAGGTGACATCTTTCCTTTCTCCCTACACAGGTCGGTGATACAGTAATAGGTGAGGTGAGCAGCTCAGTTTAGTGGTTACCCGGGAGTGGTTTACCAGGTCATTGTACTGTTCCACGGCTACAACAACTCAGCCACCTGTGGTTTTATCATCGCTATCTCACCTGTGTATGTATGTGTGTATACCTGTAGAGGAAGTGTCAGTTCAACATTTTAAGTACTGAAGTGACACATTTGATTTCTTTAGCGGCCTGGGCACTTATCATGTTGAATACGATAACACTGACCTTATTTTGTCAATTTCCCAGAAAAAAATCAGAATTGCATTGAAAGGTATTGTTCTAATCTATTCATATTAAAAATTCAAAACGCTGTGTGTAGCCTTTGGGATATAATACATCGAATCCATTGCGAATTCATTGAAAGGTCTTGGTGCCCCCTTCTGGAACCAGGGAGAACTAAGTCTCCACACACAAGCAGAACATTGCTCTAATTGCCTAGCATTGACTGGACGAACTTTAAGGACCACTGAGAAGTAACAAATAATGCAGGCCTGGGATGCATTTTGGTATCTTATGTAACACATGGTACCCATCATGCTGGTTCTTCTCGCTGCCTATCACACCTGGTGCCAGATCAAGCAATGGCCAGATCAAGCAATGGCTGACCCATCAACCATACTGAGTCCTATAGAATACAACATAGTTATCTGTAAATGGCGTGAAAGTTACCTGCAAACCCCATTGAAAATGGTCCAGATAAAAAATACATATCTAAAAAAAAACCTAGGCGCGTTCCCCAGTCTCTGTTTTCGAATATTAGTATCAAATGTACTTCAAAGTAGAGCAACACCTCCTGGTGTGTCTTGGTGACAATGGACATTTCTAGTGGCTGCACCACACTAATTAGCGCGGCGACTAGTGAGTACTACTCGTGAGATGAGTAGACTAGTGTATGGTTCACAGTCGCCACGGTGTAAGGGATAGGGAGGCTTTGCAATCTATTTTTGTTTGTGGCTCCTCTGCTATGGACTATTCCTGCTCACTATTCTAATGTAATAACAACAGTGTGTGTACTTTACTTAGTGTGAAGGAATTTTCAGAATATATCTCATACTTTTGATTTTATTCGCAGATAAGACATTTCATCATTTGGAGCCCTATGGCAGATTAGCATTAGAGCATTTTAAGATTCAGAAATGCATCCCTGTAGCCTTTGTTTTAGAATTGTTCATTTTGAAACTACTATATATATGTAGTACAGGTTTCTATATAGGATTTGGGCCGAAATAAAATATCCCTGCTGTTCGTTGGGCTTAGCTACTATGATTTTCTTATAGCCACACATTTTTCCTAACAAAATTGACCCGTTTGCATGGTTGCTTTGTGACTTAATTTTTTTTTTTACAGGCCATTTCCTGCGGACATACCCAAATCATGCACTTTTGCAGTGAATATTTTGCATTAAATCAATAATTCCTTTTTTACCTCGAAGGCCCAATCTAACATCAAATTCCATCTTAGATACCACTCAAACCTGTTAGTATACACTATAAGGATTAATTTGATGCCTCATTTACATTTCCACTGTCGATTTTAGACCAATAATCTTTGTACAACACCCTTCAGTGCGGGTCTAGCTTGTGTGACTTGCTGCCACCTAGTGTCAATTAGTGTAGTGCAACCTAGTACAACTACTAAGTGCACATTGTGGCAAATAAAGTGTGCACTTTTATGTAGTTTGCCCCCCTCTGTAACACTGTATCCCAGCAGTGGGGACTGAAGAAACGTCCTTTCTGTTTATCTAAACGAAATTTCTAGAGTTTCATACATTTTATCTCGGGTATAAAACGCTAAAAGGACCACTAAAACGCAATCCTATTGCTGCCTCATACCTTGGCTAGTCCAGTATTGATTTAACACTTAAACTAAAAGAACTAAATCACAGTTGGAGAGTAGCAGCAATTTATATGGAGTGGGTAAATACTTATGTGTATGACCAATGAGTATGTACAGCCTATCCGGTATGGCCCCATGTTGTACCGTAATGTCCCACATATAAGACGCACCGCACATATAAGGCACACTCTTGGTTTAGGAACATCCGATAAGGTAGAGACATGTTTTTTTGTTTTGTTTTTGTTTGTTTGTTTGTTTGGGGGGGGGGGATAGTACTATTCTATAGTCTAAAAGCCTTATTTGTAAGGCACACCCTAAGTTGAGCTGATCATATATAAAGATTCAGTAGGGGTACGTCCTCGCATATAGGCCTTAGTATGGATGCCCAGGGGGTCGGCCATTACTTGATCTAGTACCTGGTGAGATAATCAGTACTGATAACAACCAGCACACTGATAACGACCAGCATGATGGGTACCAGTTGTTACACAATGTACCAAAAATATTCTGCAGCATTGGCCACTAGCTGGTCTAGAGCTGGTTCCGGCGACACACACTGATACAAACTGATAAGATGGGACCAGCATGTCCCTGGAAGTTGGTGTTAACCAGGGACAAGGTACCCGTCATGGTATGTCTTATCAGTGGGATTTACCTCAACCAGCGAAATTCTAAATGGCGACTCCACTAGGCCTCCATACTGAGTCCTATATAGAGAGAATTATCTGATTGGTTGATAATGCATCCTGCTTGGTTCCTATAAGCTGCACCTTATATGTAGGGTATTATGGTAGTTGTGGTATAGCCAGAAAAAAAGAGTAAGCGTTCTAATGACAAATAAACATAAACCTAGAAGTGTTACTAATACATTTCCAATACATCTAGACGAGTATTACTGTGTTGCAGAACCCCTATAAGATCAAGTTCTCTGTACACATTCACCGTGCCAGAGATCTAATCTGAAGGCATTAACAGGTTTACAAACAGTTGTTCGGTCTAAAAGATGTTTCACAGAACAGGACTTGAATATCCTGTATACAATCTAATTTCTACCTGCTAGCTATTCTTAAATCAACGTGAAAATATACATGGAGATATTTTATCACTTGTCATATAGGGATCTACAGATAAAAATGGAAATATGCCTTAACAATTATATAGTTAGAAAAGGTAGGTTTACGTGAAACATTTATTTACTTTTACCCTCTGCTGTAAACATAGAAGGCTTTGGTGGGCAATTATGTGAGTAAATTTGCTCCAGATGCAGGCTAGGCAGGCAATAACCCTTGGACTCTTACATTATGCTTTAATGTGTCCATTTTCCATGAAGATTTATGAATGCCTGCCACATCTACATAATAGGGCTGTATTTGTGCATCATGCCAACCCTGTGGCAGTGTATCAAACCCATAGGTTTAGCATGGATAAATTAATCATTAATGCAGCCCTGGTGAGAGGAGTTGCCAGGACTTCATATGCTGCATGTATTATGTCGATAAGAGCATAGTGTGTTGTAACACAATGCTGGGCATAAATGGTTAAGGGTCCAACTAAGACCTCTCCCCCCCACAATCCTGCACAGTCTCTATTTAATCAGCCAGTTACAGGTCCGCACAGGACGTCATGAGACCGCGCCTTTACACTACTACAACATGTCCCTCTCTCATATGGGTTACCTCCCCCTCCCCACCAACCCACCAAATATCCCACCCACCTCTCACCCACCCACTCCAGGTAGCCACTGTGCCTCACTCACTCACTCAGTAGGTTGGCTACCTGTGAAACGCTCATCACTCACCTGAGGAGCTCTCCTCCAGGTGCCATATAGAGCCACCTGCACCAGCCACTATCAGGACCATTAATGTAGGGGGCGTTGTTGTCAGCACTTCTACTATTAAGGAGCAGCAGTGTTAATAGCCTCCAGGTGCAGGTTCCCATACTGTGGTATACACGCAGATTGACGTGCTCTATGGGTGGGAATCACACCTGCAGCATGCATCTTTAACACTGGAACTAAGCAGGAGGCCCCCACCTATCCACCCTGGAGGAGTTAAATGTGGATGGTGGATGGGCGCCCTGCTGTGCACACCAGACATACCCACCTAAGGATCAGTGTGGGTGATGTACTTGTCACACCCTGGAGTGAACAGCCTTAACTATATACATGATCAGTATATTCAGAACTCCCATGCATGCTTTATGGTGTGGGATATCAGCAGTCAGTATGGATTATCAATGAACCTGGTGTTATTTATGACACCCCATAGTGGATAATAGAGATTACAGCATAAAGCCGCATGGATGCTTGAGGCAGTGTTATCAGCACAAATATAGAATACACAGGAGGCTTATGTGGACCCATGTACATTAAGGGATTTCCGACCTATGATGTACCTGTGGTTTCACCGGAGACAGAATTCCTGACGAATAGTTTTCATTCTTTGAGGATGTAGAAAATCGGTTTCAATTAAGACACATCCCAAGTAATGGGATTATGGATCACATCTCACTAAAAGGGAATGAACCCTATGAGGGATGATTACTACCGGTAATAATAATTACAGCCATTGACATCAGGAACTGGAGAGGTGAGACCGATCCTTATCCTGTTGGAAAGGACATCTCAGAAAAGGAACTGAGCAGAAATGCCACAGATTCTACCTCTGCAGGAATACCTTTTATCTTCCAAAGGAGAATTGCCTAAAACCTGAAGGTTTCCTTCTTTTTGTGGATCAGCATTGATTTTCTGACTTCAACTGACAATTTGATAAAAGCCATTTCACTCAACTTAAAGATGAGTGAAGACCTATACAAGAGGGGTAGGAGGAGTGGTGAGAGGCCAGTCAGGGCTCCACCCCTCGGCTCCACCTTCCCTCAGTCCCGGGGCGGTCAGCAGCATGCTGGCCGGGCTCCCTCCCCCAGGAGGCCGGCTAAGATGGTCAGATGGCGGCTCCCACTGGAGGAGTCCTTGGACAATCAATGTGAGAGGACACATGTGTCAGGCAATCAGAGGGAGGGACATTCTTCACATGGATATGTACCTCATGAGGAGAAACAACCGGAACAAGTAATGTTTGCTTGCTTTTATCTGGATGTTGTAAACTTGGGAATTGTGAACCTTCACTGAGAGGTTGACCATTTCAGAAATATTCTTTGTGATTTGGGGGCCTTCTCCCTAAAGGATATATCTTCCCTCCTAAAAAGGCACCCATGTATCCTAAATCGTCCCAAATAGTTTAATACCATTCTATATATCAGTTTGCAAACACTATAGCTTAGATAACTGAATTCATTGAAGGTTCTTTGGGCTTTCCCTATATTCACAAAAAAATTATTTGGTACAAGGTTCATTGATAAAATTGATCACAACGTATAAGGCCTGCTGATATTATAATTGTATTGCATGAAATCGAACTGGATCACTCATAAATGATAACCTAGGTGTGGATGATTGTGGTCAATTCCCAACAGATCGACCAAAATTTGCCTCGAAACAAAAATCTTTGCAGTACATATATAAACATTGATACCTTTAGCATTGTAAAATGAACATCATAAACAGCCTCTGGACAACTTTCCAGACACTGAACTTTTGAATAATTTTCACCCATAGAATTTGATATCTAGCTAAGTGATGAAATTTTATCATATTGAAGCATGGGCATTGGCCAGACTTCTGAGAAATAAGAATGGACCTTATGCCTTACATATCCCCATACCATTCTCAATATTACAGGGTCTAGGTGCTAAGGGTATAAAGACGATTACTGTCCACATATAACATATATAGCTGTTGTTAGGCCTGTAATCCCCATTGTACCTCCTACTCACTAACAAAGCTCGCCACAGGACTCAGCCCCCGGCTTATTGTAGATCACATTAGGATGGCTGACTTGGCAAAGCTGAGGCTAGCTGGGTGAAATGTTAGTACATTTTGTAGATGTATAGATGTGATGGAGCTCAGTGGTAAATATCATGGTTGGAAGGCTTGGAGTTGTTGCCAATCTGATAACGTTTAATGTGTATAGAAATGTATATTGTATATCTGATTGGTTCTGCCGCTGGATGGATTGGGTAGACTAGTAAAGTAAAGGAGAACTGGGAATTTCATGTGATTTTCATTGTGAAATACTCAAAACCTTACACTTGGGTGTTGAGGCAGTTTGACCCCTTTTCAGAGAAAGTGCTTGTGTGACATTTAACTCCTATATCAGTCAGATGCCTCCTACAGGCTGCACCTGTGCCTGGTGTTTGAATTCAAATTTTGGTAGTATAAAAAAATACATGTAATCATAAATCCCTCGCATATCAGCAAGACTTTGCATATCTCCAGTAAGGCATACCTCTTACAACAGAATATCTAGAAATGCAATGCACCACACGCATATAAGCACAGACCCATCCCCCCGCCCTCTTAGGGTGCACCTGTAGTAAGGTTCTGGTCGCTTTAGTACTGTTCTTTAGCTTTTTGTCCTCGTGGATAAGGCGCATCCCCCCCAACTTCTGCTCACCCTTTAAGGCATTTGCTATATAGGTTCATCCTTGTGTTAAAGCTGCGCCTTATACACCAGTCCTTAGCAATATATCCATGTGTAACCTGTATCCTATGTAAGGTTGATCATGTTTGGTGTGAGGGACATGTAGACATTACGTGAGGTGTTTACCTTAGGGTTAGCATAGCCTGAAGCCTATTTAGACAGTCCCCTTATTAGGCCTGTAAACTACACCATAAAACATGGTCCTCAGCCTGAGCTCTAAGGCATGACACACACTAAGTTAAGAGTCACCTGCTGTCCTAATGTAGATAAATTTAAGCTCAAGATTTTGTACAGATTTGCAGCCAAATGTTTTAAGATGTCAAAGACCGGTATGGATTCGTCTCCTTTGGCTATACTCTGGTTATTACAATGTTTATGTATCTTTGTTGTGATTTCTTTATCATCTATCTAGGAAGTATTTTAGTGAAAAGCTTAGGCAAGCTTGTTTAATGTTGCATAAATGAATTACTAGCCTACATGTGATAACACAATCATTTTCTCAAGATTCGAGAGTTTAATGCAATTATATTGGGAGACCACATATTGCACAGAATGGTTTGATTGATCGATCATCGCAAATTTGGCCAAAATGTGCACATCTCTATCTGTATACATACCAAGCATGGAGTATTTGTACCGTTACGACAACAACAAGCTCCCCAAGTAGCCATACTTACCCTAATGAGGTAGGTAAATAATTAGACTCCCTACACCCGATACCCTAAAACATACATGTGCTTAGATCTTGGGGAAGACATGCAGGTAATATAAGGTTTCAAACACCCATTTTCTAATCAATATATTTGATATATGTGGTCTAGGTTCAGTGTGGGAATTTCCTATTGGAAAAGGGTGGTATACTGTGGTCAGGGGCGTGGGAAGCAGTTTCAGAGTTGGTGGGGGCGGTGCATTTCTTTACCTCTATTTCCCTGTGCCCTCGCTTATATCTATCGACCTGGCCATTTAGCAAGTTTACCTGCGAGCTAGCACCGCAGTGGTGCATCATAATGGCAAAGGGATCTGAAGTTGCAACCTCAGAGGGTTAGATAACCGGGACTTTACTACCTAGAACTCTGAAAAACATATCTCAAGGTTTCCAATAAGGTGGTGGTAAGATTAAAGAATACCAAGATGTGTAAATTGACAGGCCTAAAGGTGTGATTAATCCTTGTGAGGTTTACAGTATTACCTATATACATCCACATAGGCATGCCGGGCGGCTACCGACATGTACAGCGATAAGATTTACTAGGATTAACATGGATAAATGGCAGATAGCGGTGAAACGTGACAGTAGATAACAGTGGCTTTGTATGTGACGCGCCATTGCGATCAACACACTGTTAGTATAGTATCTGTCAGAGCAGGTCAGCTCCGCCGGAGCACACTAGCTTTTCCTTTTGTTCTTAGATAATTTACCCAATGAGAGTTTGAGTTCCACTAAGGCAAAAGCACCATATTCGTCTGCCTTTGTTCAAATTGGACTACAATTTCTTACTTTAATCAGCCACATATTGCATATAAGCCACATTGGGGCTTTGGAAGAAGTGGGTTTGAGGTTTTGCAGGTGTAGTACATGTACTGTGTTCAGATATGAACACATTGAACCAGTCACTTTTAGCAGGCTAGCTGGCTACTTCTAAATCCATATTAGCTGTCAGTTTGATGTGGAGTACCCTTATTAGGCTATATCAATTTGAGTTTAACGGGAATACCACAAGCAGGTTTTCACACTCTCCCTCTTTTCTCTGATTGAAAAAAATACATAATATTCATGGGTCAACATTTTCATATTTGCTTTAAGGTTTGAGTAATCATGTTCTAATTCTTGGCAAACATGTGAAATCCCACATTGATACCAAATCAAATACTAAACTGGCTTTAAGTTAAGTGTTCTACTCAGCCCCTCAAGGATTACACATCACCTCAGCTCTTTGGGAAGGTTATCAACTTTTGCAGGTTCAGCATGATGCCGGAATGTAACTGTGACGAGTTAAATGCTGGACTGCATTTATGCATAAATAGTACTACCCTTCATTAGAAGGGGACATAATCAGGGTCCCGACAGGTCAGGTAAAGCAGAGGTGTAGGAAGCAAATCTTCATTGGGGAGGGGGGGGGCAGGGGGCCTCCACCCCAGTCACCGTGAATTATCGGTTTGAATGGGCTGGTGCTTATGCATGGTTGTATGGGATTTATATAAAAGAGTATTCCTTGATGGCTTATCTTTATCCAAAGCTGCCGTTTTTCCCTATCTTAATGATATATTTGGCCAGTATGAGTGGTGAGCTGGGAGAATCTTGTACATTTATGTTGAGGCTTGAAAAATTTGGGGGGGGGGCCCAGACATATTCAGGCCCCACCTCCTCTGTGATTGGGGGGGGCATGGGCCCCCCCTCCCCCCTTTTTTCTACGCCCCTGTAAAGTCAGGGAAAATAAAGTGGTCAGGGAAAGTCGGGGAGCCTTGAGAAATTTTGCTGGGGTCAGGGAAGTCAGGGAAAATCTGCCATAATGTACTATTAATGTTTTTGACTTATGGATATATTCCACCGGGGGCAGCCAATATTTTTTTTTTCAAATCGCCCCGATTTTTAAAGGTGAGTTCCAGCTTAAACGTGAGGATTTGTAGTAGCATGCACTATTTTTGTTTTAAACATTGCTAAACACTTGTTGTTTGTGTTCATTGGTTTATAAATTTATTCATGGAAAAATGATTATTTTGGTCAGGGAATTTCGATTTTTGTGGGAACCATGAGAATACATTAAATTCAATAAATTGAAGCACTATGCGGCCCTTGAAGGGTTAATGCAGGTTTAGTATAGACTAGGGTGCATTTGTAGGGGGTATAGAGGTTGTTATTTGTGGATGAAGTGGTCATTGTTCCAGTCTATTCCCCGTGTAAATAACTAACAAGGTCTGCTCCTTGTTAGCCCCACACACACCGACTACACCTGATCAACCACAGCCTTTGTAAGGGCTCATTGGTTTAAAACTTAACACATGTGCACTGGTCAGGGTACTGGTAGTCAGCTCATTTGTATTCTGTATGTTCTGTATACTCCTTGTTTAATTAGATCAATCCTTAGATGCTGTATCAATATGGGCCGATGACTTATACCCTGTTTAACTCTTTAAGGGTGTCTATCCCTCTAATGTACCATACCCATGCCATACATTGATTCAGCCCTGGTTAGTAATTTACCACTGCTGCACTCATGTAGACCCAATAACATTGATGCGACTCCTTGCCAGCACTGCATCACGTCAGATGATCAACAAAGGAACAAAGACTGTGATGCCTGGCTGCCCCCCTGTGAAGTCGGGCTTCCCTAGCCCACTTAAAAGGGTCTATATCTCCTCTTTCCTATCCCCTCGGATGTGTGGTGCACATATGCACGGGCACTGACACATTCTTCTGTGAAATTGTCTAATGAAGTTCTTGCCATGAATATGACCTTAGCTGTGGAAATGGCATTAAACATCTATTACTAACTCACTCACTCCTGTGAAGTATCCGCCCGCCTGCCTACCTGTATGTCTTCTTTACCCTCCCCCCATCTGCCTGTATCCCTACTCGCTCTCCTCCCTTTCTTTCTTTTCTGCCCCTACATGCTTCCCTGCCTTCCTCCAGCCATCCCCGGGCCTCCCTAGCCCACTTAAAAGGGTCTATTTCTCCTCTTTTCTATCCCCTCGGGATGTGTGTGGTGCACATATGCGCGGGCACTGACACATTCCCCTGTGAAATTGTGTAATGTATTTCTCGCCATGAATATGACCTTAGTTGTCGAAATGGCGTTAAACATCTATTACTCACTCACTCACTCCAGCCATCCCATTCTTCTACCTATGTGAAATCCATACCCCCACCAGAGACATGAAGGTACCTTTATCTCTGCCCCCACCTGTATTTTCCCCACTCCAAATCACCCCCATTCCACCCAACCGTCCTTTATATCCCATCAACAATACCAGCACTGCTAGTAGAGGTCTGAAACTTAACAATTCCCCCTCCTTCTTAGATCTTCCTATAGCTGCATGTAAGAATGTAATATATAATGATTAGACTTGAACGAATGCCTTTCAGGGCTTGATATATGCACGACGCGCAGCGGAGTGCATATATAAGCCCTGAAAGGCATGAGTTCAAGTCTAATCATTACATATTGCATTTATAACACGGTTTCCACCATTAATTCTAAGTATTTACCTTAAAAAATGATATAATCCATTCATTTCTTATGCGAGTCGACAAGACGGCCCTCCGCCATCTTGGTTTCATGTTGTCGTATGGTTAGGCTGGCGACCTCCTCAAACTCCCACTCTCATAGACCTACTACTGCGAACACGTCGAGACAGGGCTGCACCAGTCTAAAATCTAATCCATTCTGTACACACCAGGCGGCGGCACCTGTAGTATTGACAGAATGGCGAAGACGCACGGCAAGTCGCTCGATTCGAAAGTTTAATAATTTTTTATGTTAAATTCAGCCTTAATATCAAGTAATCTACCCGACAGGGAGTTAGAATATGGTTTCAACTATGTTATGTCCAAAGGATTTTGCAATATTTGGTCTATAAGCTTCAAAAATGGAGAATTTACTTTCGTGTCAAAGTACATTTCAACATGGCCGCCCCGCTGTCCGCTCGCCGTGAATTTTGGGTGCTTTATCGCTAGATATCCGAACTCATATTATCCATTTTAGGAATCGAAATCAGTGCCTAAACTCGATAACCGTGTTATAATCTGGGTTAGTACACGTGTGGCAGGGGCTGTGGGTTAACCCTTTAATGGCCACTGATGCATTAATGCTTCATACCATTGGTCGTCATGATGCATGAATGCAGCCCTGGCGACTAACTCGCACCATGACGACCCTGCGAGGCTGATACAGTCTCGGAGGGTCAGCATGATGCTACAATAAAGTGCTAGCTAGCAGTCTCGCCAGCACTTCATTTGTGCTTCATGACGACCAATGGACATAATGCACTCGTGCATTGGCGGCCTTTAACGGATTAAGGTACGCTGCACTGGTTGCATGGTGCAGCCTCCAGTAGAGCGCCAAGTGGGCAATGTGGGGCCAGGTGTAGTGCATACAACACTAGTCCCATGGCACCCAGCCAGGGCATTGTACTTGTACTGTGGTTTGATCTTAGACTGATTCATGGATGATCAGAGTGAGTGCTCTCCCCTGGGACTTCCCTCAGAGTCTGCCCACATCAATCGACTGCACCCCAGGGTGCTCCTAACCACACCCCTAGAACCTGCCTTAAGTATGGGAAGATAACACAGCATCTATTTAAGAAAGGGTTATTGGTGGTTATAGACTGACTGATCACTCTTCAGGGACCTAAGCAATACATTTTTGTATCAGTGTATTACTATTACGGCTCCCCATAAAGGGCACAAAAATACATAGCCCAATATACCTTACTTGTGTTGTTTTTCGGAGGATCAAAACACAAACCTCTTTTTCTATTACGGTACCTAGTAAAATTGACTTCACAGTTCTCATTTAGCAAAGCCAAATTATGAAGTGAAAGGTACCGTTGCTCTTTAAGAATATGTTAAAAGTCTTATTTAAAAAAATGAAATAAAAAGAGACATACCATATCATTGCGTTTAAGTGCCAGGATTTGAATGAGCGCCGGTCTTAAATAAGCGCCAGGAGTACAGGGGTCATGGAATATTTCTTAAGCACAAAAAAAATAGATTCTGAATAAGTGCCTGTCTTGTCTGAGGGCTGGGTAGTGTCCCCTCCATATCTATAAGAGCTGGAGCGCTTACTCACAACGATACATTATGGGTGACCCCTTAATTGCCATATACCGTAAACTCCCGCATATAAGACGCGTCCTCTACGCCAAACAAAATGCTGGGGGATCTTATAGGATGTACTGAAATTGGGGGTGCGTCTTTTACGAGGGGTAATTTTACTATAGAACAGTACTGGATTGACAAAAATCCCCCCTAAGAGGTGCGTCTTATACGCGAAAATGCATGTGCTGAGTTGGGGGTGCGTCCTATACGCGCAGCGCGTCTTCTACGCGGGGGATTACGGTACCTATCCATAGTCCTTTTTTGGTCATTTTTTTTTTAAATGATTTAAACTTGATTCAGCCTATCAAACATGACATTTATAAACAAGTACACTCGATCATTTCATAATCACATTTTGCAAGTATATAAAAGTGTAGCGCTTAAACTATCGCGGTACAGTTAATAACACCCTAATTGGCTGACAAGTTAATGATAAACTGTTGTTATGGCAAGAACAGGGGTAGACACTAACATTTTGGACGTTTGGCCGCCGGGCCAGTAGTCTAGTATAGAGCATTGATTTCAAAATATCCTACTGGCCAAATGGCCAATTTCAAAGGAAATCTAGAAATAGTCACTGGTCCGCAGCCTAAAATTACCGTAATCTCCCGCGTATAAGACGCGTCCTCTACGCCAAACAAATGCCTTGTGCGTCTTATAGGATTTCTTCAAGTTGGGGTGCGTCTTATACGCGGGGTTTTCCAACATCTCATTTGGGAAAATGCGCCGATGACAGCTTGAACTCAGAGCCTGCACCGCGGCAGACCGGTTGGTGTAGATTTGCTCGGCGGGTTTGACGCCGACCGTGTGCCGATGACAGCTTGAACTCATAGAGCCTGCACCGTGGCAGACCGGGAGGTGTCGACGGGCACTCGGCGGGTTTGACACCGACCGTGTGCCGGTGACAGCTTGAACTCATAGCGCCAAGCGCGGCAGCCCGGTCGGTGTAGATTTGCTCGGCGGGTTTGACGCCGACCGTGTGCCGATGACAGCTTGAACTCATAGAGCCTGCACCGCGGCAGACCGGGAGGTGTCGACGGGCGCTCGGCGGGTTTGACGCCGACCGTGTGCCGGTGACAGCTTGAACTCATAGCGCCAAGCGCGGCAGCCCGGTTGCTGTAGATTTGCTCGGCAGGTTTGACGCCGACTGTGTGCCGATGACAGCTTGAACTCATATAGCCAGCAGCGCGGCAGACCGGTCACTGTAGATTTGCTCGGCGGGCAAAACGCCGACCGTGTGCCGATGACAGCTTGAACTCATAGAGTCTGGGGTGGGGGGTGGGGGGGGTGTGTCTTATACGCGAACCCCCCCTTGGTGAGTTGGGGGGGCGTCTTGTACGGGTTTTTTTTCTAAATATCGATCCAGGGAGGTTGGATGCGTCCTCTACGCGAACCAGCCTACCGTGAGTTTGGGGAGCGTCTTCTACGCGCACCGCGTCTTCTACGCGCACCGCGTCTTCTACGCGGGAGATTACGGTGCTGGCCATTGGCCACCGGGCCAGTGTTAGTGTCTACCCCTGGCAATAACATGTATAATACATTCATATATGAGAAGTATACACAATTGTGACGCATTAATGCACCGCTGGCGATGGAATAATTTGGCATCAGGTATTTATTTACAGATGTTATTTTCCATCACGAGAACTGAGAATGTGAAATTTGAGGCTTTGTGTACTCCTGAACATTTCAATGAAATTCAGCTGCCCCCCAAATCTAGGTGTGCATGTTGCTTGTTATCAGTCCAATCTGGGCATTGTTTTCAGTAAGGGAGGTGTAAAGTCGGTCTAAGGATCGAGGCTAGTTTGACTTGTACCCCATGGTTAGTACTAAATAATGGAGAGGAAATAAAAGACAGCC
This sequence comes from Acholoe squamosa, assembly GCA_949317995.1. Lineage (NCBI taxonomy): Eukaryota > Metazoa > Annelida > Polychaeta > Phyllodocida > Polynoidae > Acholoe > Acholoe squamosa. The sequence goes on from OX439038.1 coordinate 71,815,726, forward strand.
CTGTGAGTGTTACCATGGCGGCACACAGTGTTGTGGGATGCAGACCCTGTGTTGTGGGGTGGAAGATAGGGGTGGGGTCACCCGAGGGTGGCCCTGATCTTCTTTTAATAAGCTGCTCAAATTAAAGCCTTAATCATGTAGTATTAGTAGGTCTACATGCACCCCTAACCCACTCTGGGATCCTGGTGCAATGTTGGTGTTTACCACATAGACTGGTGCTTCAGGCACATTGATACTGTGTATCCCCGTGTATAAGCCGCGGCTTATAGCCCATTTTAGGCACAGGTAGAGGGGTAGCTCATCAGGGGGTAGCTTTACTACTTTTTAAAGTGATGGTGGAAGGATGAGGGTCCGAGCAACTTCACCTCCAAATAGCTAGCGGACGTCTCTAGCCCGCTTAAAACTGTCTATATCTCCTCTTTCCTATCTCCTCGGATGTGTGTGGTGCATTCGTCTGTGAAATTGTGTAATGTAGTTCTCGCCATGAAAATAACCTTAGCTGTCAAAATGGCGTTAAACGTCTATTACTCACTCGTTTTCCAAATGGGTAGCATTCTGAATGCTGAATTCACCCTGCGCATGTCGCCATTGCCATGTGTATAAATACAGCCATGACGAGTAACTTGCCATCGCTGCATTTATGCATCATGAAGCCTTGTCATCATAAGGCATTGATTGAACGTGCAGGACTAAAAGCATTAACAGTCCAGTCTGGTACCGCCCAGTGTTGGCTGAGATTGCTGTAAGGTGTCGTTAGACCAGTCTGTGGTCGATCCATCAACTGGTCTTGTCGGGGTAGGTTCATGTACATCAAGTGTGGCATTACGTGTTAACGTGGCTTGGTGCATGAATTAACCACCACTCTACCCACCTACAGCGTCAGGACCATTGATTCTCTAGGTACTCACTTCAATCTATACCACTATATGTGTCAGCAGTCATGAGTAAAGGACGCATTATACTTCCAGATCCCTGTGACCCAAGTGGCGGATTTAGAGAGGGGGGGGAGGCATGGGGGCGCGCACACCCACTTTTCCCCAGTACTGAAATGTCTAATTGTTGGCATGATGCACCATTGCAGTGCTGGCTTCCCAGCTTTGTGTTGGTGCATCATAATGCCGACCATTCTGATGTACATCAGCTCTATGGGGCTTTGTGTTGGTGCATCATAATGCCGACCATTCTGATGTACATCAGCTCTATAGGGCTTTGTGTTGGTGCATCATAATGCCGACCATTCTGATGTACATCAGCTCTATAGGGCTTCGTGTTGGTGCATCATAATGCCGACCATTCTGATGTACATCAGCTCTATAGGGCTTTGTGTTGGTGCATCATAATGCCGACCATTCTGATGTACATCAGCTCTATAGGGCTTTGTGTTGGTGCATCATAATGCCGACCATTCTGATGTACATCAGCTCTATAGGGCTTTGTGTTGGTGCATCATAATGCCGACCATTCTGATGTACATCCGCTCTATGGGGCTTTGTGTTGGTGCATCATAATGCCGACCATTCTGATGTACATCAGCTCTATGGGGCTTTGTGTTGGTGCATCATAATGCCGACCATTCTGATGTACATCAGCTCTATAGGGCTTTGTGTTGGTGCATCATAATGCCGACCATTCTGATGTACATCAGCTCTATAGGGCTTTGTGTTGGTGCATCATAATGCCGACCATTCTGATGTACATCAGCTCTATAGGGCTGATATCATGAATCATTGCAGCACTGGTGGGTAACTCGCTACCACTGCATTCACACATCATTCAGGGTCAAAAAGACATAATGTATAAATGAGCTGTGCAGCCTTTAGAAGTTTAAAGATCCCTCAAAGTTCTTGTTTGTTCCAACCTACCAAGTAGCCACTGCCCGGATAATGATCAGAATGACAACTGTTTTCTCTTCTCTCCTTCTGCAGGAACACATGAACAGATCCCGAGAGCATGAACGAGAAATAAAAGCCATCTCACTAGAGAAAAGCAAAGTAGAAAACCAGTTACAGGTAAGTCTTTCAATGAAATTAAATGATGTTCATAAAATGTTGAAGCAAACTTTGAGGCAGTCTGACATTTAGCACACTCAGCCATAGCCCGTAGAATTGGTAGCCTCCACGCAGCATCTTTTGTAATCACACAAGTCCCATGTTTTTTGTCCCTATCCCTCATTTCTCTGTTCGCAAGGCTCCGTCTGCAAGTTATCTTTACAAAGAAGAGTCAGTATCAGCTTACCTGTACTCTGATTTGTACCCCTAAACAGCCTATAAGGTAACATCATGTTACCCTGTAGAGACTGTATCAATCATGATGAATGTGTGCTACCCTAGAAATGTATCACCACAACCAAAGAGCATAGTGCATTAAACACTGTGAGACAGTCTAATGGTTAATGCAACAAAATCATTTCTTGCAGGACATAAAGCAGAAGTTGGAGTCACTGCAGCATCACCACTCGTTGACAAAGGAGGAGAATGCCAACCTCAAACATGACGTCAACGTCCTAATCAACGTCATCAGCGGTGCGCGGACGCACGGACGCTGGGACGTAAGCAGTTTTTAACCTACCCTAACACTATCAGTCATTGGGGCAAATTTTATGTTCAACACTTGTTTATAGATTTATAAGACATCACAGAAAGTATGGGTAGTTCTGGCCATCGGTTATAGAATATAGAAGAAAGTGATAATACTAGGTGAACTAATCTTGGGCTTTGTTGAAATTAATTGAGATTATCTCACAACTACCACGTGTTCAAACAGAAAATGATAATCGATGCTCACAAAATATACTTCATATATTAGTACATAAATATTACCACCGGTAGACAGACTTTTGACGACCAGAGTTAGTCTCGAAAGATGCTACAGAAGTAGAGGGGATTGATGTAGCCTACGTGTTGGTATCATGGTGTATTAATATAGATGTAACTATAGACTCTTTAATAACAAACATTTATTAGTCCTTAGCGATATTACGTACCAAGTACATCACGCATCACATCTAGTCACGATTCAATTACAGTTATTGCTTAATATATGAAAAGTAAGTATATATCATGGGAAAAGTGATTTCTGAAAATCCGATAGGTGTTGTTACATTAGATAAATGTTGGTAATTCTATTACCCCAGCGACCCCAAAAAGTGGGTTCTTTAATTACATGGTATGAAAATATAGGCAGATCTGCCATTTTTCATATTTTAATGTACTTGTTTGCAATGTCATATTCCCCTTTCATATGTATCTTTCACTTTGTTTGATTTCTTATAGATTGATGATGTGCGCTTCCGAGCCATCAGCTTTGACCAAGTTTTCGGTTCATGGGACCAAATTGCCAAGACGTAAGTATTCTCATTGGCAATCATTTCTTTCCATTATTTTTTTCTCTTCTCTAAAATCAATTTCTATGTCGCTTACTTTTTCTAAAACCATTTTCTATGTTGCTTACTTTTTTTTTGTGTTTACTTTTGGTTGATATGTGAAAATCTTTCTTTTTCATAGTACATGTATAATCATATACTTAGTTCATCCTAATTGAATATTGTTCATGCAGTAATATGCTCAGTTCATAATAAGAGCAAGAAGTAACAGTATTCCAGACATGGCATTCGGAGCTTTTGTTTGAAAATCTAGGACGTTTGCAAGCAAAGCAGAAACATTGTATAAAAAGTTGATAATTTATGACAAGTTGTAGGTCCACATGTTGTCAAATGTAACAACTTATGTTATCTTTGTGCCTCAGACGGTCGTCAGAAGAAATTTTAGAAGATCACATTCGGGAACTAAAGCAGCAAGTGAGCCATCGTGACGATGTCGTCGACCGACTTCGGAGCGACATCCTGCGACTCAAGGAGGAGCACAAAAACATGCTTGAAGAGGTGAGCGTGGAAATTGATATCTGTGCTTTATTAGTAGATCAGTATAAAACAACACGTTGTGACAATTCTAAGTAAAATATGTGTGTGCTTTAAAATACAATACAAGTAAATGTTGCTATGGTAACAATGCTTTGTAAACACCATAACTCAATGTTTTTTCATGTTAATTTGGATTGCATGTTTGATTACAGTTTGCAGCACCCGGATGGAATGATTTGCTTCCATGTTAATTCATTATTCTTTTGTTAATGACATATATCTGAAGGTTTTCCATTAGTTAGGTGCATAATCGCCCCAGAGTAGGGCCATATCTACCGTAATAGTTTTGTGGATTTTCATGAAGAAAACATGACGGTTAGACATATTAAATGTCTGATATATCTGTAGCCCATTAACTAACTACAATCAGAAATATCCTACAACATAACTAATGGAAACCTTCAAAGTTTAATATGCAAAGTTCTGCTGGTCACTGATGTGGAGGGAAAAAAGCACAAATGTTCTTGACACGTCAAGTCATTCATCATAGCGAAAGTACACGGTTAGTGTTATGAACTTAATGTACCTGTTCTTACGTTAGGGCTACACACAGGACAGAACACGAGATGAGGCCGTGGTTAGTTGTCGCATGGATTGTGGATTGTTGTGGACTTTTTATTTTATATACACACATATACATATAAGTTTTAAAACACACTTGCTGCCTTTAACTGTTTTCTCAAAACACATAATATGTATGTACACTCTCTAGGGACTGACTCTAGTTAAAAACATCTATTTAAGATACATGTATGTGATAAGAGAAAGAACTTTGCTAACACTTTAATCAATTCTTGTAAGTAGTTTGCTTAAGAGAGATTTTCCACTCAGCTGAGGTTCAGCGGGGTAGTGCATTTCTAAGACAATGGTAGAGTGTTTCAACGAAAAGTCAAAAGCTAGACCATGGCAACTTTAATCCCTTAGCATTCTCATCCATTCGCTTGGCGTTCTTCCACCCGTTTTGTTATGGTTTATTTGATGTTGAACAAAAAATGTGGATAGTCTTCAGCTTAGTTTGAAGTGTAGCTGTAAATTATGAATTGAAAACTTAAATCTCTGTTCTTTGTGATCGTTACATCCTTATGCATTGATAAAATGACAACTTTCTTTTTTTTGCACAATTATTGCCCCCTGATCATTGAATATCCATAGCACACTCCCTTTCACAAGTGGTTTGTGCTGTTATGTCCTTCCTGTCTCACCCAAAAAGAAACTCTGGGAGATACATAAACTACCCATGGAGATGTTATACTATAAACCAGCTACACTAATCTCTTAAAATCGCTGCACATTAAATTAACAAATCACTTTGGGCTTCCACCAATATAACATGTGCTTTATAACTCGGCAAGACCATAACATAATTAAGTTGATTAATTGATGATTTTGTTATTTTAAGGGGTGGTATTTATTTGATGGCCTAGAACCCAGTTTTAACTACTAGTAATCGTCTATAAGGGCTTACATATGTGATCCTGCATGATACCCCACGTTACCAGTATAAAAAGGAACACCTGGTGATGTTGACATTATGAGACAAAAAGAAAGGAAAGTTATCTTGATTTGATTTGAGTTTGTGTTAGTAGATTTTTGTTTGGACTTAACTGGTGACAGGAGGAATGATTATATCCCCAGATTAATACATGGTGCTGGAGCTTGTGTAATGAACCCATACAATTAAGTTGATAATTTCATTTCAAACGATGTGACTTAACCAGAAATCGTTCCCACTCCCTAGGGTTATATACATTTTTTCAATGTATGTTCATGTAGACTTATGGATTACAATTTGTGTTTATGTCAATTTGATAGGCACTACAGAAGGAGAGGAGCCTTGGTGCCGTATCGTCCTCCTTGTCCAGTTCGCAGAACAAGGATCAGTTGGCAGCATCCACAGAGAAAGACCTCATTCTCACACGCGTACGCTCTGAGCTGCGAGCGAGCCAGGAGCGAGTGTCGGAACTACAGCGAGAGGTAGGACTTTTGTACACCTTCCCTACTTAACACTCTTTTAAATCAAGTTTGTAAATAATAATTAGAAGAACCAGTAAATATGAGAGTGAAATACGAAGTCTGTGTACAGCCCCTGTGTCTTTTAAGGTACTCATGCTTTTGTAAAGTGTTCAGCAGGTTAAGGTTAATTAATTGTAAATACAGCCACATCATTTCACCTGAGCTGGATATTGTTAGTCACAGAGGGTTAGAGACTTGTTAACTGTATTTGTTTAGAGTTATTGTGTCAGTAAAATCTTTCCATTTACTGGCATTTAGCTTCATATATCATTCCCATAGTCTGCACGGCTGCACATATAAAATCCTCAGTCATCTATTGGCTGTAGATGGCCGATTTGTCCTAATTGTCTTTCAGTGTAAGTGTAATAGTTGATCTTGTATCATGTACGTATGTCTTACAGAAAAACGTGTTTATCTTTTCTATCAGATGTTAACTTTTATCAACAAAAACTGCAAGAAAAACGGCCAGCATTTAGCCCCTCTTCAGGTTATTTCACCCCGACTCATTTATACTAAACTCATTCAAAAAAAGTATAAATTTATACTAAACTCATTCAAAAAAAGTATAAATTTATACTAAACTCATTCAACAAGGGTATAAATTTATACTAAACTCATTCAACAAGGGTATAAATCTATACTAAACTCATTCAACAAGGGTATAAATTTATACCAAACTCATTCAACAAGGGTATAAATTTATACTAAACTCATTCAGGGTATATTTCCCTTGCATCTAACACTCTTAGCATCTATACAGATATACCGGTAGTCATGATAACGCTTAGAATACATGTTGTTACAAATGAACATTGACTCTTATAAAAGGTTATACATGAAGGGGATGGTGTTACACACAACATCTAAATGAAACAGCACAAGGGGAGCTGCAAAGGCAACATCATTAGCTATAAGATATAATGCATTGTCTTTATGTTGTCCTGTATGCGTTTAGTCCGTCATATGAACTAATAAATGTCACTAATTCCATGTAATTGTTCTAATAACTGCTGATAACTCTAGATCGAGATAAGAACTAAATATCCATATAAATCATCCTTAAAGTACATTGTATTCCCTTACATTTCAACCAGAGGTTGTGTGTCTTTGTAATAAAAAGGCCTGCATATATTTCTGTTATCTATATCAGATAAAATAAATATAAGCACAGTCTTAGAAACTAAATTCCTCTCAGTCAAAGGAACAGGTAAATCACTGCTTCTTTGCCACTTCATGTATAATTGGCTTTCGCTGAGTCTATGGTCTTTGTATGACCACCTCCACTCCCCTTCTGTCATATCCACCTGTGTCACGTTCTTTGACAACTCGATATACTTGGCTCAATGGTATGTCCCTAATAGGTTGCTTTGAAACTGAGACACTGTCACCTCGCCCACACATACATGTATTGCCATACCATCTTTTTGTGAAACTCCATAAGAAAATAACAAGGAATTAAATTCCTTTAGTTTCTTCTTAAAGAAGACTTTCCAAGAAAACTGATGATAATCAATTCTTTTGAGATAACTATCTGAGAGACTATTTTTTTCATGCAACTAGGATTATTTAGAAAAAAAAAGAAGATTTTTTTAACATTAGTGATATCTCATGTTCCAGCTTCAGGCCAAGGAGCGGCGAATCCTGAGCCTACAGGCGGACTGTAATGACTACAAGAACCAGCTGGTGATGCGCGAGTCTGAGGTTACCAACCTACAGCAGTCGATGAAGCTACTCAATGACAAACAGCGCGACATGGCCAAACAGGTGAGCTGCTCTTTCGAATATAATGTACCAGTGAGTTAGTGACAAACAGTGTGAGCAAATTGTGGCTCTACCTTGTGTGTCAGCTGAAAATTAAATGGTCTCAATTTACCAATAGTTCTATTTACATCCACCAGAGGGTGTGTAAGGGCCTGGCTTGGTCTATGGGTAGTGCTACAATGTACGTGGTGATTTCTACAACAAAGGTAGGAAATTCTACAGGAGCCAGTGATCACTCAATATGTCAGTTTGCGTTGCAGGTTTTTGATTCACCTGCACCAACTGATGATCCTCTACACTGTGTCGAATTCAGAACGGAGTGACAATTTGATATAGTATTAGAGAATGCCTTAGGACTATTCATAAAAATAAGGAGATACGCTCCTTAATGGTCGGCCTGATCAAATAAGTGCAGCAAGCTACTCATCACCACTATAATCGTGCATCATACCGATCAAGAACATAAGGCATCAACACACTATGGGGTCTGAGTAGGACTGGAGCTGGTTTTGGCGACGTGCACTGATAAGTGGAACAGATGGGAACCAGCTTGTCCCTGGAAGTGGGTGTTATCCATCATGACATGTCTTATCAGTGTGTTTCACCACTTTTGACAGGACCAGCGAAATTCAAAATGGTGGGGCCACTGGGTATGGGTCTAAACTCCTATACAGCACGTACTGTGTTAATCTGTCCCCCACACACAGAGAGTTGTGTGAGGAGATAATCCCAGGTACTCCTCTGGTCAATCCAAGTAACACACGTGTCACCTGTCACTTAAGCCTCACTCACCTGTCCCTTTAATGAACACACCACCCCTCCATCTCCTATAAGCTCTGCGTCCGTATGACTATACAGCAGGTTTCCAGCCAACATCTCCCATATCACTCACTAGCCACATCCTCCTTTAATGCTGCATGACCCGGGGCATGACCTTTGATGCATGGATGTAGCCTTGGCCATTAACTCGGCCACCAGAACTGTGCCGAGCTATAAGGTTGTCCCATGGGCACGGCCATTGCTGGAGCTTGTTACCAGTGAGTTCTACTGATAAGACCTATCAGATGGGTACCAGTTGGCCCCCGAGAGGGCTGCAGTGAATAGTTGGGATTATCTCATTAGCTAATAATTAATCCTGCTAAGTCTGTATATATCGGGAGAAAGAACTGGCACTTGTGATGCTCAGGGTTTAAAAATTGATGCATGGGGACAATTTCCAAAGTTCTCAGTTTATTGGAAAATGCATGAAAAGTGACTGAGTAACAATGCGTCATCCTTACTAAAAAGTGACAGGTGACATCATAAAAAATGTAAGCACCCATGTATAGTCACAGGACTGGGTCCATATAGCATTCAGGGGTGTATCTACTCTGTGGGACTGGCATGATGCATGAATGTAACTATGGGGCGTTACAGACCATAGATGTACCTATGGATATCTAATGACCAAGGCTACATTCATATAACAATGTCCACTTTTAGCCTATTCATCTTTACCTCCTTCACATGAATACCTCCCACTCAGTGTTGTTCAACTCTACACCCACCACTTGGTGTGCAGAAAACTGCACTTGACCAGACTGGGATTAAGTAGGATGGGTGTGTGTTTGGCTGAATGGGAGGGTGGGGCTGTAAGGGTGTGACCAACTCGTACACTTGACAACCCCTTATACCTGTCACTACAGTCACCAGGTAACTGTGAAGGGTGGATATCTCCCTTATCAGTTAAACGCCGGAACCGGACTTCTAATATCAGGAACGCCATATGGAGGTCACTAGAAGTACGTCATCACTCATGCCAGTCTTTTTAGGTTGCAGGGGTAGTACGCCAACAACACACGATAGACGTGATCTCAAGTTGTGTTTTCAATTAGCATACCAGAGATGCTATATTGGCTGCTTTTTGCATGAGATCCTACTCTTTCTTTTTCACTTTTTCGCTAGGATTTCTGAGTTGAATTATCCCTCCTTCCTACAGAGTTGAAATAACATGTAGGATAAGCATACGATGAGGACCACCTACATGTATCTGATTTCAGCTGTGAGGACTTCACCATTGGACAAAGGATACTAGAAGGACTGGATACTTAACATATGTTGGGCAGTTGTCAAAAAGGATTATAACTTTTATCTGGTATGAGTAAAAAAAAAGAGCAGGAGCCTGAGGAAGAAGGAATCTGCCATACTTCTCACTAGTGATTACAGACTTAACTTCAAGGATGGATACTGTCAGCAAACTCCCAGTGAAACCTGGACGTGCTCTAAGACGCCGCTATACAGTCAGCAGTCTGGTGCTGCCACCCAGTGACTTCAATCGGTACCAACAGCAGCCATCCTTATCCAATCACTTAACTTCACAACCAGTATCCACTACTTCTATTAAAATTGTTGATGTCCCAGTTCGAAGAATGAGTGGCGGTGCACCGCGCTTCAGCGACTTGCAGAGAACGGATTTAGTCTACCGAGATGAGCATGATACCAAGGTGATCTCCGCACAGGAGATTATCAATTCTTATCAACAGCGCAATCCTCCAGGTTTTCGACAAAGATCTTCGTCCCTCCCTGTACCAAGATTAGACCCCTTTCTACTACTGGGAGATCATTTTTTGCAGAATGCCAACTTTACACCTCCTCAAGGAGCCCATTGTGTCGATGACATGGAAGTGACAAAAACTGACATAAAAGTTACCAACCGTAAGCTGGACACAACTGATGTAGACTCGCATTGTTCTGAACTTCAAAATGAGAGCCTTGACTTTGGGAGCAGAAGCAGATTTAGCCTTGACCCCTGGGGATGTGACCATGACCCCAGCAGATTTCACCTTGACATAAGCTACCAGGAACCTGAACTTGTTGAGGCCATCCACAGGAAAGACAAGTGTAATTTTCTGTCTTCACTATCTAATGATGATGGTAGTGACTTTAAAAATTCTACACTCAGCCTTGACTGTGGCAGACCTTCCATAGATTCTTCATCTGATAATAGCAATGAGGAATTAGATGTTGATTCACTACACCCTAACCATACCTCAACACCTAAAGTATGTGACACCCCTCACGGAGCTCCCTCCATGACACCAGAGGTACTACAAAACACACAAATATCTATAGACACCTTGAATGACAGCCCCCGCGGAGCTTTTACCTTGATACCAGAAAAAATGACATCCATAAATGCCCTTAGTAACACCCTTCAAGGAGCACCCGTCTTGGGACCAGGAGATATGACATCTACAGACACCCTTAGTGACACCCCTCACGGAGCTTCTTCCTTGGGACCAGGCGATTTGAAATCTACGGACGCCCATAATGATACCCCTCACAGAACTCACTCATTGGGACCAGGAGACATGACATCTGCGGACACCCGTCCCAGTTCCCTAACCCTGGAGGAGCTGTGGGCTGTAGACAGGTTGCTCCAGTACCTGAGGGTTGTAGGGGTACAGGACCTGGAGAGGGGTGACTTTGAGCATGTGTTCCAGGAGGGAGTAGATTGGAGCCTGCTCCAGCAGCGGGTGACAGAGTGTGAGGTACTCTATGACACCTTAGACATAGGTCTGCAGAATGTGAGGAAATATGTAAGTGTGCAAGCACGAGTATACATCTGTTTTATAAAAATTGATTTGACTCCCCATTTTTTTGTCTATCATTGAGAGAGCAATAGAGCTTTGCTCCGACTGTGTGAATCTTTATATACGTACAGGCGAGACATTCATTTTGGAAGAAATTCAGTGTGATATACAGAGTAAGAGTATATGAGAGTAAGATAGCAAAGTCGATTGTAATAAGTACTGTATTCTCCCGCGTAGAAGACGCGCTGCGCGTATAGGACGCACCCCAAACTCAGCAGAGGCATTTTCACGTATAAGACGCACCTCTTAGGGCTCAATTTTGTAAATCTAGTACTGTTCTATAGTAAAATTACCCCTCGTATAAGATGCACCCCCAACTTCAGAAAATCCTATAAGACGCACCAGCATTTTGTTTGGCGTAGAGGACGCGTCTTATACGCGGGAGTTTACGGTAGTTAATGAAATATCTTCTTTTTCAGATTGGAGATGGTGAGGACACAATACGTAAGCTGCGCGCTGAGCTGGGCAATAATCGGTCTGAGCAGTCCCGCTCCATGTATGATGTAAGTGTACCATTGATTCAAAGGATATTTATGAGGATAGAGAAGATATGGATAGTTATGTAATTATAATCAGTTGTCCTGGTATTGGCATGATTAATAATATGATGCACCTTTTTTACAGAAAGGTATTCTTCGCTGGAGCATTTCTAGGCTCAGATAAATACACTTTGTACCATTTTCATCTGTACCAGTGATAAAAAAGTACCAATGTACAAAACACATGGATATCATCACCTATGTAGTTGACACTGAGGTAATTATTAAGCATTTGCTACATATGGTGTTGCTTTTAACAGGTGAACCAGTCCGAGCGCAGGATCCGCCAACTCGAGGATGAACTCCGACAAGCGAAAGAAGACAGGAAACGTTCAGTTGATGAGGTAGGTAATGCCTTTAATAATTGCAACCTCTCGCCAAATCTACTGCATTTCCAGCTCTAAGCTCAATCAGAACCTTTCGGGGACTCATTAATGTGAGGCGGCAAGGAGAAATGATATTCCTTAATCTCTCTCATGAGCTATCCTTTCTTCTGACCTTCTTACTGCTGTACATACAGAGGACATGTAACTGTGTTTCCAAGTATTGGTGGTCGGCTCTGTCCTTAATAGAATAGGCTGCTCTCCTTAGAATACATTTAAGACGTAAACAGCTTCCATGACAGCCTAGATAAGTGACTCATTAACTGTTCTATATTTAGTTAGACGTACATTTAGTGACCAGATTCTGTCACAGAATTACACAATTTGTAATTGCTGCAGTACAAACTTAGCAGCAGTGAATGACATATACTGATACACCAGTCAGACCCACTTTTGGAGAGGGGAAGAAGGCGTAGAGGTTGGGGATTAAGGGGCCACACAGGTTTTTTTTCGTTAGTTTTTTTTAATTTTGAAAAAATTGGAATAGACGATATGAGTTTTTTTAAGGCGATATGAGTTGAAAAAACGCAAAGTCTCAAAGTATGGGTAGGTACAGTGTTACCCTTTTCATCGACTGGAATGGAAGTCTTCAGAGTTTTTTTCCCTAATTTCAGGGATTTTCAAGTTCCAGAAACTTCAGGGATTTTCAAGTTCCAAAGACTTGTACATTACTATGGCTATGTAAAACCTATATTTCAGGGAGGCTATTTTTGTGCTCAGTGAGTTTCATCCCTGTCAGTATAGATATCAGACAGTAATCAGAAACGCGTAACCCTATCTGAAACAAATATCCCTACCCCCCCACACACACCAGAAAAAAAGAAAAAAAAGTTATTAAGGAAATTCCTTATCATTCTTTTGCTGGTTGGGACTGGATGGAATTTACCTGAAGCGAATAATTGGGTTATTTGAGTGAGACTGACCGTAACTAACAATCATTAGTTGAATATATCATATCGCTGTAGGACTGCGTCTATAAATATACATCCTCACCAATTATGACATAATCCTGCCTGACTGACCAATAATTGCTATTAGAGCGCCATTGTTGACAACAGCACCACATCATGTCTCCTTAATAAAGACAACATGGTGGTTCGATTACCACCTCACCTGTTGCTATACAGTAACCATGGTGACCAGTGTGAGTGTCGGTGTATATATGTGGCGCTCAGCAACCATGTCATGATATGTACATGATTTCTGGCCGGCTCTACAGAGTTTCCTGGTAGAGGTTTATGTACATTGCTCAATTAAGCACACCTGCACTGGTAGATTGTATGTGACCTGCTGCACTCCTACAGGACCTGTGGTTATTTGATTAATACTGTATCTTCATGTTTATAAGAGCTGGGGGGTAATTCCCCCTCCAAATCTATGAGCACCGGGGCGGTAATTGATGACAATATAGTACATTGGTATGTGGTATGTGATGTCACTTTGATGATGTTTTAGCGTTCAGAGTCATGGCTATCTGATATACGAGTTCCAGACTATGTATAGATGCTAACAGCATGGATCCGTTTACATTGTGGTCACTGCCTCCCACTGCCTTCCACATATAGAATCAGTACTGGACTATCGAGTGAGGTACTCTGACTAATGAAATCTGACCACCTGATGAAAGCTCTACTGGAATTATATCAAGTAAATCTTTAAGGCCGGATAAGTGATCGCCATGATGCATCGGAGTAATGCGAATAACTCATGTTCAGAGCTTTTGATGCATGGATGCAGTCCGCGAAGATTACTCACCAGGGCTGTATTCTTGCATCATGACGACAAATGGATAAAGTTTACTAAAGATCTATTTGCAACTGGAAGGGTAGGTACTCATCAGTTGGCATGTGAGGATGGAAGCGCCTTCGTGATAGTCCAAGAAAAGGGGTTCTAGGAAAATTCGATTCTGTTCAGCCTTTGACTACCACATTAGTGTATCATGTTGGCCCCCTGACAATGTATCAACACGATATGGTCGGCATGATGGTGCATGCATTCAAAATTAATACATAAAGGGAACTTATTGCCTTAAAATGCAGCATCAGAAAACACAATATTTATGACTCCCAATCTCAATTCACATAGTTTTAAGGTGATTTTTGAGCTGGCCAAATTAACTTGAACACTTTTGTCTGTCCAGTGTTTGGCTGCCCCCCCCCCCTTCGCAATCCTTGATCCAGCACTGCCTAGCTTCTCCTTATGGGCCTGTCATTGAACAACTCAGGGTTTGCCTTATACGTGAGGCACTAGTGTACTGCTTAAACTTAAAGGGTTAAGGTGGCACACACCTGTATGTGCTGGTGGAAGGTGGTGAGAGAGTACCTGAGACATACTGCCGCACACACAGACACAGTCTCAGTGTAGACGGCGACTGCATGCGCTCAGTGCAGTTTCGGTGTCGATACAGACCGGCTTCCATGTGTGGAATATACCAGTGTATCAGTACCTGAATAGCTCTAAGATGCTACATATTCTGTTTCTATTGTGGACATGCAATACAGTGAAATCCGCTATTTGTGACTCACCATGTCTTTACGCCGTGGGAGTTAAAAGATCCCTTGCTTTGGTTAAAGTATAGGAGAAGAATTTCCACCTTGAGTTCTTCCCATAGGGTTGATCTCCTCCAGGTGGCCCTCCATGCCTGGTAGTACATGTCATAGACTTAGCCTAGTGGCAGTGGTACTTATGTGGTAGACCCTGGAGGGGGTTACAGGAGAAAGAGGTACACCATGGCTCACAGGCAGAAGGAGGATCTTTATAGAACTAACTCATCATTTGGCAGAACCAAAACCACACTAGATTTAGTAAGTATTATCTTTATTTCATTTACGGTTTCTGCTTTCTAGTAAACGGAAATCAGAGTGTTTCAGATGACATCAGGAGAGGTGATCCTATGGCTTAGGATAGACAGACCCCCATTCAAAGTCAAGAGACAGTTGGTTCAGCTGGTCTTTCTTTTCTACTTTTGCAGGAATTTGTCTACTTTTCTCAGTGATTTCTAGACTAAGGGAGTGATCATTTTTTAACAACAGGGGGGGCCGGTGGGTTTGAGGGGGGGGGTCAGAATTTTTTCAACCC
Source organism: Acholoe squamosa (assembly GCA_949317995.1). Taxonomy (NCBI): domain Eukaryota; kingdom Metazoa; phylum Annelida; class Polychaeta; order Phyllodocida; family Polynoidae; genus Acholoe; species Acholoe squamosa. The sequence continues at coordinate 71,831,051 of OX439038.1, forward strand.
CTTGACCGGGGGGGTCAGAATTTTTTCAATACCTCTGATGGGGGGGTCAAAATAATTTCACCTGTTTTCAGTGGAAAACCCCGCGCATTACTATAGGCTAAAAGGGGACGTCCGCGCGCGATTTTTGTCCCTTATGGGGGGGTCGAAAAAATTTTACCCCCTTAAGAGGGGGGGTCGAAATTTTTTTCGCGCGTCCGCGCGCAAACCCACCAGCCCCCCCCCCCCTGTTGTTAAAAAATGATCACTCCCTAAATTATTTCAATGTTCTCCGAATCGAATGATTTCCTACTATTTCTGGCTATGGAGTGGCATTCCTGAGACTAATCTGGCAAACATGTTTCTTCCCGTGAAGTAAATCACTGTTTGTGTTTCCATCAAACCGATCACATGATAAAGCCTACCCTCCTCAAATGCCGACCCCCTACTTTGACAGATGTTAATAAGTTGATTTCAAGCAAATCTCCTTCATAAGCCGACCTACACCCGCCCAACTGTTTTTGTACAATTCTAAATTTCGAATTAGGCCTTCCACCTAGAAAAAATCGTGGATAGTTTTCACTATCAATCATTTTAGACTAAGGATAGCCAGACTAATCATGACATTTACTATATATGAATCCACGTGTCCCTTTCCCCAGTTCGGTTGGTGTCGTTCCCGCTACTACTATTACCCCAGTAGAGTGAGTAACCACTTCCTACAGACCTCACTGCATGATTGTCGTCTGCTTTTTGTGTACACGCTCTCTGTATGTTTTAGATATATCATGTATTGTCACCAGCCTTAAAATTTCAACATGATGTATCTAGGTTAATGTTTCTTTATTGTCTCAGGGACTCCCCTGAGTCTATACCGCCGGTTAGGCGGTGGCATGCTGAAAAAAAACAAACTATTTTAAATTGTCCATTTCAGATATGAATTTCACATTCCATATTCCGCTAGCCTATTGTCTTTATGATGTAAACATGCAAGACTGTGAGCCCTGTATGTCGAATCATGTCAACCAAGACTGTGAGCCCCGTATGTCGAATCATGTCAACCAAGACTGTGAGCCCCGTATGTCGAATCATGTCAACCAAGACTGTGAGCCCCGTATGTCGAATCATGTCAACCAAGACTGTGAGCCCCGTATGTCGAATCATGTCAACCCTTTGGGAGTGTGTCAAACCTGTAGGGACAGAATGTTGCATGGATGCAGCCCTGGCGAGTTAGTCACGACAGCTGCATCACATATATAAGAACCGTATAACACTTTCTCGCTGATTATACAGGTTTGGTGGACTCCTAAAGAGTGAACACATGTATAATGCACCAGTGCAGGTGCATTGGTGCACTGGTGCATCGTCATGTGCGAATCCAGAAATGAGGAGCAGGTTCTGGTGAAGGCTGAAGTACTAAATACTGCTACGGGGGTTAAGAGCCCCCCTCCCCCAATCAAAAATAGGGGACAGAGGTCAGGGACTCCTGGGTCCTTACCCCAAGATATGGATGATAGACCCTGAAAATAATGGGAGCCGCCTATGTTTTAGTCAGTTCATAGACGTCACTCTATTAGTTATGGTACTTTGCTACTACAATTATGGTACTTTGTTATAACGTGATGTATCTTTGTACGTCAGCACGTGATTACAGCTAGAATCATAACGTCCCATGTTACATCATGTCTGACGTTAATTGCAGAGCTGAGTCGCTGAGCATGCAATATGGCAAGCCAAACATTAAAATGTACTCATGACGTATACCATAGGCTAATATCTCTATCTTACATCATAAATGACGTAGGGCATGACGTAGAAGCACAATTCACTCATATAATGTGGCCATATTTTACTATCAAGTTGAAATGAGGCACCGATTTCTGACCGTTGCCAACCATTTTGGATTAATGAAACACAATCTTAAAGTATACTCAAATCGATTTTTCCATTGAATTAGCAACCTGCAAAACGAATTACTTGGATGTCGAGGATTTTCAGCTTTCATTAGAATATCATGAATTGAATTTATTGCACTTGGAGGACATCAAAGGTAGCATGGTTAAATTTAATTCCCCTTCATCGCATGAGCTATTTAATATCTTCAACTAGAGTGAAGTTGTCAGTTAGAGAGCAGGAGCTTACTATGTGCACCTACAAGCATTGTGTCCACCTTTGACTTGACTTTGTTTACCAGTGTCATATTCTCTCCACTCTCGGCACTATACATGTACCTCTTAAACCATTGAAGGGCTGCATAGTGTTGTAACGCATGAACCTGCTCGCATGTCGTCTTGATGCCTGAATACAGTACCCGGTATTAATAGTGTCTTCCAAATTAACTGACTGCATATTTGTGGATTATGATCAAAGATAGCGGCTTGAAAAAGAGATCATGGCATTCAAGTAATTTCCTTCTCCAAAAGTATCTGTTTCAGTGGAGAGAATGTAGTTTTGTACTATGTTTGTATCCCTGGTTTGTATGTACATTCGTTTTTCTCACAGGTTTATACCGACTATTTTACACATTTCTTTAAAAAAAAAAAAAAGGCTGAAATCACAAAAATATCTGAAAGTGGCCTAGTGCTGCCTTCATTTAAAATTAAATATTTATATTTGAGTAATTATTTATTTCACAGATCACAGCCCTTCAATCACAGCTCCGTGACAGTCATAGTTCCACACACGATCACCAGGGTGCTTTCAAAACAGAGCTCTCAAGACGAGACGAGACCATCCAGCGTCTTCGGCGAGAGGTGCTCCACCTACAGGAGAAACGAGATGACTGCCAGGCGGAGGTAGGTAACCATAGAAACCAAATAGGTGCCAATCTGATGTATTAGAAAGGTGATAATTGTGATCATAAACGCTTTCTGCACAAAACAAGATTTTGGTTAGACTTGGTCAATTTAAATGAAAATTGTTTTATAGATGCAGCACTAGTGATTGGAAGATGGTTTAAAAGACATTCAATTAGGCACATTTTCTGACACCATTTTGTAGGACATTTAATACATTCATCTCAATGATATTGATCTCAATAATACTGACACTCAAAATACACAAAATTTGCTTTATAGCAAAATGAATTTAGTTTAATAGAATACACACCACAGAGATCTATTTTCATCGATTAGCTTGTCACCAAATGCTAAGCACGCGCCTTTCTTCAGAGCTTTGTAGAAAAGTTCTGTGAACTAGTCAATAGATGGATAGTATAGGCTATTAATGCACTAATATGTTACAAGATATCACATATTTGTTCACCTAGACACAAGGCAATCCATCTAATGCCTCACTATGGATTATCAAGCTTCACATATAGTATTTTAAAGCTAATCCATTGTTAGTCAGCAAGTTGATGGTAGAATGGTTCTTTGGTTGGATTATTTTGGGTTAACACTGTGAATTCTTGAATATAAGCTACTTAGGCCACACCAAATAAAAATAATTGGTCTATGGATTTTCTGTTTTAGAAAAAAGTGGGAGGGTGAAATTTTTATTTTATTTTTCTAGGAAAATTTATTTGTTTATGGATTTCGCAAAGCCAAAATGTGGAGAGGGTGATTTTTTTTTTTTGTGGCAGGGGGGTCCCTTGCTGAAAATGTTCTCTTTTTTTCTCTAAGTGCAGAATAGACCTATATAATGAAACCGATGACATCTTTACCTATCCAATAAGTGGTCTGCCATTTCTGTACTTTTATCGATCGATCCTGTAAGCTCCTTGGAAAAAAAACAAATTGTGATGTTCCAGAAAATGATGCGGGCGGAATCCATAGACCAATAAATTTTCTTTAAAAATTAAAATTTGTATTTTGGAAAATAAGGTGCGGGAAATCCATAGACCAATATTTTAATTTGGTGTGGCCTTAGCTTGCGGCATCTAAAATTAGATATATTTCAGTATCAGATATGGAAAAATCCCAAAACACAAGGTGCATTTTGAATGCGCCAGCCAGTCTGGCTGCGGCTTATAAGGCCAAATAAAAAAAAAAGGTTTATTTCCAGCTACCCGACTGACCCCAGCAGAACAGGGTCAAAAATTACATTTTGAGGATTTTTACTTTTTTTTTCATCGATTTCCTGTATCCTTTTCGTGTTTTTCCCCTCTCTCACAGTTGTCATTTTTCCGTCATTTTTTTTTTACAATGAAATCAAAGAATTTGATACATCCATTAATGTGCCCTAACATGTCCTATATAAATGTAAAGAAAAATTTAAAAAAAAAATCCAACCAACCGACCCTACCTTTTTAAGTCATGTTACTGGAAACACACCTTTATTTTCTTTGGCCTAAGCAAAGTGTGGCTTCAATGAGAGAATTTACAGCATATTTAATTTAAGAAAAGAGAGTTTGACTTAGTTATTTGTACCACTTTATAGCTTAGTGAACAAGACGGAAAACTCGGCCTTCTTGAGGCCCAGAGACAGCAACTACAGGATGAGGTGAGAGGTCAAGGTCATGGCTAAGGTCGGGGACCAAGGTCAAATGACCAAGATCATAGCCAATGTTGTCGATTGACAAAACTTTCATTTGGTTTGCTTTCTTCCCCATGTTGCACGGTAGTTTCCGCACTAGGTTACCCACAATCCTCTGTACCCCTGCATCACCTCTCTCGACACCCCATTATTTTAGTATCCTTATTTTGTGTATCTATTTGCATGTAGTCCAGTTTGTACCATTTCTATTTCTTTTTGTTAAGTTATGGACTTACACAGTACCCACCACATAGTATATTGTGCAGGTCTGTGCTGAAGTTTAAAGCCCCACATAGTCTCACATAGGTTTGAAATATTTTTTTTCTTTTGTTGTGAATCTTTCATTCTTTACTTCCTTGATTTTTTTTTTGCATTTTGTCTTTCAGAAATCTTTAGTTTTACATATTAAGTATCCATTTTAGTTTTTTACTTCCCTCTTTAATATATACGGTAAATTGTCATACTGTTATTTGCTTTAGATGGTTTTCTATTTTTTCGGTGGAGCCAAAGATTTGATATCCCTCCTCGGGATGTTTCCATTTTGGTTTTGGTCATGCCCAGATATAGCTACCCCCTCCCCCCAAATAATACACAAAGAAACAGTACTCCCAAGACAATATTATAATGAAAACATGGCATGCACTTCTATTCTGTCATTTCTAAAATCTCCAGGTGGCATTATATGGAATACATTGATAATTTTAAACAGAACATTTCTCAGTGTATCGTGGTGAGGGAAGTTGGCTGTGGGTCTTTATGCTCTATAATATCTAAATGCAAACGAAAAGCCAGTAATCTACAGACCCTGGGCACTAGCAACATTTCTGTTTAGTATCCACATCAAAGTGTTTGATTTACATGAAAATATGAGAGTTGATAAGCCAAAGCACATTTTATTCATGGAGAGTTTAAATAAATCCAATTGTGTCTATTTGGAATAGCTCTCGATTCCATTACATCATCAGGTCATTGTACTGGCCAGAGTAAAAAAAAAAAAGGGAAGATGAACAAATCAGTGTCAGGCACTTGAAGAGTACAACTAGAGTCCTTTTCTACCTCTGTGTATATAATATTCCATTCTCTATATGATAAACCCAGTATAAAGGTGGTGGTATTTGTACAAGGTGAAGGTGAACAAATCATTTATGAAGAGGGTAATATCTTTTAGTTTATCTTTATTAAAAAAGCCAAAAGATACTGTACCTTTTGGGTCAAACCGAAATAGACTAGACTTTCTGACCTCATAGTTAAGCTTCATAGTTGATATTTGCCTAAGGTTTAATATATTATAGTAGACACTATTCAGTACTTACATATCTATATATTTACTAGTTGCCATATTTGTATCTAGAATCTAGATTCATTTATTGATTAGGCACTTTTTATTTGTAGATTCTTATAGTTAAGTTTAAGAAAAATAACATAACATCTTGTTTAAATTTCTGATGAATATGTGTTGATTCACTTGATTAGATTACACGCCATCAAGATAAGGTCTTTAAATACGAACAAGACATCAAGGAGGCCAACAAGAGAACGGATGAAGCCAGAGCAGAGGTAAGTTTTACTTTGTTTTATTATGTGATTTATACATATACCCAGAGGGAAGGTATACACTTGTCTTTTTTCTATGTGAAAAATATGCTTTTTTGGTAGATTTTGAACCATGCCGTTCAGGATTATGAAATTATATTGGTATTAACTGGCACCAAACACTTGAAAATCTTTGCCAGTTTTAATCTACAATATGGTCCAAAAATTGGGGTGCTTATAAAGAGATAGAATACATTAAGTGAATTTTGGAGTACATGATGAGATTATAGTATCTGCAGAGAAGTATATCTTAACTGAGGCTTTTTTCCTTCGTCAGTCAATCAAACTACAGAAACAGCTAGTGGAGTCTAGACAGGAGCTGCGGGCCGCGCAGACTGCCCACGCTGACTCATTAAACCAGGTGACCAAAATGACAGAAGGGCTACAAAAACTACAGTGCTCCTCCAAGGACACTCGCGACGCGCTGACTGCAGAGGTAAGTCATGATTCGTATGTCCGCTATTTATGGCATTACCTCTTCAGTAAGTCTTAGCCTATAGAATTACTGGTACTATTGGTTAGAAAGAGCCTCATAGATGGTAAATCTGCTTGTTCAATTTGCCAGGTGGCAGAGCGACATGACGCGATTGTCAAGCTGAAGGAGGATGCGAAGGAGCTGGAGGAGAAGCACCTGGAGACGTTAGCGACCGTCAACCACCGGGGTGACGTCATAAGGAGCCTGCGGGAGGAGGTCAAGGTCTCCAACACACGGGTAAGTAAAGTGTGATTTTACCAGATAGGAGAGCATGGCTAAATATGAGTAGATGATGTTGTATGTGAATGCGTCTTCTGTTGTTTTGGGCTTGGGATGTTATTCGATGTGGATTAATTTAAGAAAATGACAGGGAAATTGTACATCCAGTAACAGAAAATGATGCGTTAGGTAAGGGGGGTGGGCAAAAACTATTCTGGTATATTTAGTAGAAAATGAGGCCAAATGGCTTTATTCAATGAGTGTTCAAATAACATAGGGAAATTGTTGTAAGTTTAATTTTTACTTTTGTTTCATTGCATGAGTCCTGGGTTGGCGTACGTTATAAGCCTCATTTCATGTCGTTGTTGTGTTTGTTATTGTTACACTAAATACACCATACAGTAACACCATGCATTTATCGTTTCAGTTATTACTCGTGAGTAAACACCCCCATTGTATTAACCATTTAAGGGCCGCATGATAACTCCAAGTTTAGGATCCTTTGTCGCTATCATGTACCAATGCAGTACCAGCAAATACTTCACCAGCACTGCATTGGTGCATGATACCAACCCTGAGGGAGTGCATCAACATAATTGGGTTGGAATGATGCATAGACGCAGCCCTGGTGAGTTATTCACCAGGATTGCATCCATGATTTATTCACGACCATGAGGTCACAGTGCATTGAATTAGTATACGGCCCTTAAAGTGTTATGTAATGACTGCTGATTTGTTCCACTAAGATGATATTGCACTTGATAATATAAATCTAAAATATTAGCACACATATCACTCGTAAGGACTAGGAAAAGAATGGCTTTAAGAATGACAGAACCTAAAACAGATGTTGGGTTCCACTTTGTTTAGCAATTTCACGATTTCCAGCAATTTCGTACTACCATATACCGTAATCTCCCGCGTAGAAGACGCGGTGCGCGTAGAGGACGCACCCCTAACTTGTCAACGGTTGTTTCGCGTATAAGACGCACCTCTTAGGTACCAATTTTGTAAATTCAGTACTGTTCTATAGTAAAATTACCCCTCGTATAAGACGCACCCCCAACTTCAGAAAATCCTATAAGACCCACAAGGCATTTGTTTGGCGTAGAGGACGCGTCTTATACGCGGGAGATTATGGTAGTTCCATTTTGTCCATCAAGATTTGTGTCTAGCAATAACTGGGAAACATTGGGCACAAACTCAAATTGCTGAACCTATCAAACAAATGTTGCTGGACATTCAAGAGAACACAATGGGAGTAGGTTTATGGACACTAAGTAGTTGTTGAACAAAAGGGAGCTTAGCAACATATAATACTATAGTTAATACAATCACAGTAGGTGTATACATGTATATCGGATGTATGCATGTACGTATCCATAATGGTCTATGAAATATTAACTTCCTCGTGGAACAACGAAGCAGTTAAATTATGCTTGGGCCAGTCAAGGTAGACCTAATATAGTTTGAATTTCAACGACTTCTCTTGAAAGAGCAAGCCTTGAATAACACAGTTATATTACATAGGTTAAATAGCATGGTTTGGTTACGTCATCTTGTAATTAAGCTCTCAGCTATCTCTAATTTGCTGTACAGGGTACTGCGTTTACTTACTATTGGTGCCATAATGTCTGACATTCTATTAATCAAGATTTTACTGTTTTTGTCAACAGCTTCGCTATAATGTTGTTTCCCCTGTGATCTGAGTGGCCTTTTATAAGGGTGTGTAAAAGTAGTAACGTAGAAGTAGAGTCGTTTAGGTTAGGAGTTTATATGTTCTCATTTTTCAGGTCGAGGACCTCCAAGACCGCTGTTCTGTACTTGACGCTGAACTGACGCGGGCAAATGAAAAATACCAAGAATCAGTCAAAGAGGTAAGGGGTCATAGTATGGACGATAAGTGGGTTGCCCATTGCTGCGCTCCATTGCTTGATCTAGCACCTGGCGAGATAAGCACAGGTAATAGCTAGCATGATGAGTACCACATGTTAGATGATGTACCCAAAAGATTCTGCTGTGAATACAGGGAATTATCGGATTGGTTGATAATGCATCCGGGGTGAACCCTCTGTAATCAACATTAGCAACTGTCCTTAAAACACTACATATCCAAATTCAATACCATTGACATTTGACCTGTTTGACCTCCAGCGTGACCGGCTACACACACAAATACAGGAACATGAGCTGCACGCGTCTCAGATGGAGTTATCTCACAAGTCGGAGCTGTCAGATCGCGATGAGATGCTCTCTAAACTACAAGCCGACATACGGGTCCTAGACGAGCAGCTCAATGCATCACGGGACCAGGTGAGTTACTCACTTTAATTACGATAAATTAAAATAATGAAAAAAGAAACAAAAATCCAGAAATTCGCCTCTTTGATTAATACTAGAACGACATACCTTCAGCATGTATAAATTCATCCAAGTTCGAGCCTATCAAGTCGTCCTTCCATTAATGATTTTGATTTATGAACAGTTAGTATAATGGGACTAAGTTTAAATTTTGTTTGTGTTAAATCCTGTCCAGACGGCATCCAGGGAGGACCAGCTGCACCAGGTACAGTCAGACCTGCGGGTAGCGCAGGGGCATGTACAGCAGCGCGACACACACATACACAAACTGGAGGTAGACCTGGTCAATGCACAGGAGGAATACCGCTCTGTGCTGGATGAGGTAAGACAAGTACTTATTGTCTAGTTTTGAACCCTGTAAAGGCCAAAACGTGCTTTATTGTGCCCTCCACAAGGTAGTCGCTATAATACAAGAGCTCAGTCTTGGTGGTTAACTCGCCTGGTGCTGCATTCCTGCATTGTGCCGATCCTGTATTGATGCACTCCTGAAGGGTCAGCGTGATGCATACTAGTAGCACCTGTTGATGTATTACTGGCAGCGCTTTGACGTAATACGAATCTAAACTAAAAAATCAGGCTACGGTACCATATATAATACAACATGTATAACCTTTACATGGGCGTGGAAAGCAGAGGGACATGCCCCCCCCCCACTTTTGGCCAACTCCTCAAAAGGTCAAAACTAAAAGGTCAAGCAAAGGGAGGTCAAAAATTGCTGAAAACCCCCCTTGTCCCACCCACTCTGAAACTGCTTCCCACGTCCCTGCCTTTATCTGGATTTCTGTTTGATAGTAAAGGGGCGAAGCAAGGTTTTTTAGTTTTGCTGTTCATTAAAGCTTACAAAGAAGTCATTGAAAATATACACTATACAATATGTCTTGTGAATTTTCCCCTCAGTTGGAGCGTCGGGAGATTTCCATCCAGCAGTGTGAGTCTGACCTGTTAGCCACCAAACAGCTGTATGCCGAGGCCGTGGAGGAGAACGGCCGCCTGGAGGCCCGCATCCAGGCCTTCGCCATCAATGCACAGAGCGAACAGGATGTGCTATCTGGGGAGGTATGTAGAACTCTGGTTGTTCTTTGGTGTACAATTGTAGTATCATAGTTCCTAATTTGAGCCCATTTGGGGTCTTATAAAGGCAGCGGATTTAAGGATTTCTTATTGTTGCGTTAAAACAAGACCGGCACTCATTTGAGACTCTTCTTTAGACCTGTTGGTCAAACGAGCTTAAATCTGTGGTAGATCTTTGGCAACTACTGGTGCTTACCATTGAGCTGACTCGTAATACAAATTATTGACTTGGAAGGCAGACCAGCATATATAAATCTGTCTGACTCATTTCTGATTTTGATCATAGACATGGATGCAGGCAACAGATTCTATGGTAAATACACAAGGACGATAGATTTTTGTAGCAGTTCAGCTTTAAAAAGGTTTGAGAGGTGTCAAGCCTTTTGAAACTGAAGTAGGTAGTAAAGTGAGTGATGGGTTAGGGTTAGTGATGGTACTTAGGATGCTTCCTTATCTCTGTGCTATGGGAGTTTCAACGACAACATACAACTCTTGTTAACAAATTGTAACTTCTCACGTAGGAAGAAGTGTAGGGAAAATCTTTTAGGGGGTTCTTCCCTTTGGGTTCTGGGTTGTTCTGGTGAAGTTTGGGGTAGTTTTAACAAATTTTGATGAATGAAGCAAGTGGTTAAATCGGGACAGAAAACTTATGAGTATTAGCGGCCGTATTAGACACACCCTGTGTAAAAGCTATAACTTGTACCTGAGGCTAGGAAATTGCTAGTTTAATACCAAAAGTATTCTTTAATGTTTAAACCCAGCCTATATGCCGCGCCGTGAATTCAAGAAGAGTTTGATAGCTGCAGAGGGCATCTAAATTGGTCTATAATCTGCTTTTGTGCTATTTATTCAGAGGCGTAGGAAGCAAATCTTAATTGGGGGGGCCCGGCGAGGGCACCATCGCGACCACCTTTTATTGTCGGCTGATGTGGGATGGCGTCTACGGTATATAATGCGTATATAGAATTCATATAGAAAAGTAATTTTTGGTAAATTTTGGATCTGACTTTAGGCTCAGACCCCCATTTTCCCTATGACATCACCATAATAATCTAATTTGAGATGTAAAGTTTTAGCTTCTTTTCCATTGTGTTTATGAGTTCTTGGAAAATATTGGGGGGGCCCAGACATACTCAGGCCCCACCTCCTTCATGATTGGGGGGGCCCAGGCCCCCCTGGCCCCCCCTTTTCCTACGCCCCTGTTATTATCTGACATAACAGTAGCGAGGATAAAATGGGGACCATTGGCTAAGTAAGTCTGAAAGGCTCATGGTATAATGCTTCATACTGGTCTGGTTTCAGGTAAAACGAAGAGAACAAGTGATTCAGAAACTCAAAATGGACGCGATGCAGAATAACGAGTCCATTTCCAAACACGAGGAGAAGATCTCACAACAGGAGCGGCTCACGGAGCAGCTCAACAGCCAAGTCACAGCTGCTAGAAATGAGGTAAGTGTGTCATATTATAACTTTTTCAGTTAATGCATCAAACTTCGTGGTTAGTAAGCATCATACTAATTAACCTATGGGAGAGACCAAACCCTGAAGTTTTGCTATCATGTATGAATGTAGCCCTGGTGGCTTTCTTGCCGTGGGTACGTTGCCGTGTTCTGATGACAAAAGAACATTAAAGCGCTATGTAGCCCTTAAGAAAAAGGCTGGAAACAGGTACGAAACTATCAATAACAGTAGTTTCAGACTGTTACTCAGTGTTCAGTATAACTTAACTTTTGCATTATAAATGAACATAGTAGGACATGGGTTTGTGTATTAAAATGATGATAACCGTTTTCATTCTAATAAGCGCACATGCTCTAATAAGCGCACACCCCACAATTTTGGACCTCAAATCATGCAAATGCAGTGCAAAAGTAACGATTTAGAGGGAAAAAACAACGATTTTGAGGGCAAAAACGACGAATTTTAGGATTTAGGTGGTGCGCTTTTTAAAATTAATTTTGTATTGATGTTTTGAGCACCTAACAATTAAAAATTTCCGCACATGTGCGCTTATTAGAATGAATACGGTAAGCACTTATTTTCAGCAACATCTTGGCACATTTTAACTTTGGGCTAACAAATAGGGCAAGATATTCTATATGATGCGTGAATTGTTTCAATACTGTTTTCAGGCATCACAAAAAATGGAGAAAATGCGTGAATTAGAACAGCAATTATCAGACACGCAGCAACGCACGGTGCGACAGGCAGAGGAAATAGCCCAACTAGAGGACACCGTGCGTGATGTCAAATCTCAGGTCAACACTGCCAAGGCACAACAAGAAAACATGCTAGAAAATGTAAGTCATATTCTGAATGTTATAAGTAATCTATGTCTTTCCTAAGGTTTCCTACTCTTTCTTGTGTTGCATGTAAGATATCATTGCTTAGAGCTAGATGCTTGCAATATAGTTCCCTGAAAAGGTTCCTTCATACAGACCAAATTTGTTAAAAGTTTAAGAAATTAGCCTTAGATGAACTAGAGAACTTTGTCCCTCAGGTGTATACTTTCACATATTTAGCCATTATGGAAAGGATGATTTATAGAAATTTACATTTTGATTCCTTTTACACAAAAAGCATGAGATTCAGGTGAGTAACATGATGAACCTAACACAATGCACCCAAAACTCTTTATTTTCGCACACTGTATCATTATGTTGTATCTATCAGGAGGTCTGCTCTCTAAAATGAAACAGAGCTTATATTCACCTTAAAACATTTGTAGCTGAAGAGGAATTATATAAAAAAGAAAAGTTGTTACTCTCCCACCAGTTCAAAGTTAGGCCTACACCATTTCAGTCACCCAGCTTTGACAACTTGGCACTTGGCCCTTTGTAAAGACATTCTGGGGTTTCCTTTATGTTCTGTGACAATGAATTACTGGTTTGACAGTTCAGTCAGTTTCAGTTAAAATATGGAATATTGAACTTAACCCTTTAAGTGCCACATGGTATTATAATCAGGGATGTGATTTCTCCTACATCTGTAGGATTTGCTACACTTTGGGGCCAAAAAGTTGACCCTCGTCATTTCCCCAAATCCAATGAGAAAACATTTCAACATTTAAGGGGGGGGGGGCGTCTTTAATATTTGAATGCTAATTGTGTACCAAATTAGCCACAAATATATCCTTTCATCTACTTTCCTACAAAATCGCCAAAATGAAATCACATCCCTGATAATGCAGTATTCACGTTATCATAGGCGTAATGTGGTCCTTAAAGGGTTAAGATAAAAAAAAACCCAAAAAAACAGAGCCCTCTATTTCAAAGATCAATATCGACTATTCTTCAAACACAACAAATACTAACTAAATACTACACAATTTCACCAGGTGACGGACAAAAATTCCTATATTGTAAACACTAAAATGCCCCCATGGTTTCTATTTATATATTGTCATAATTTCATGTTTGCTCATATAGAAATAAGAACAGGAAAATTAACACAAACTCCACAAACCCTAAACCTGCACAGTTCTTTATTTATGTAATGTTTACACATTGAAGCATTTTATTTGCAATATATGTTATATATTGCCTCATTTTTCATCATTTCTTGGCGTTTTTGTTCATGAGTTTTGAATTGCATTTTGAAATGATTTAGATAAAGTCTGAATTTCAGAATGCTATTCTGTACCTGTTGGATCGTGATACAATTTTCATTTACAATGCGGTTCTTAAAGAGTTAAGGCTAGATGAGTACCACAAAGTTGTACAAGCGAGTGGATTTCTAGGAAAAAGTGGAAATCTTTTTAAATGAAAGGCTTCTGTGAAAAAGAATCAAGGTATCTTTTTGTCACTAACTTTATATTTTATCATTTTTATCAAAGACTAACACAGATTTACTTAAGAGTCATAATTTTTAGTTCTTACCTCATCCATTTATATTGAACAGCTCCGTCTGAAAGAGGAACTTGTACAACAACTACGGTCGGAGAGTGAATCTCTAAATCAGCAACAACGAGAAACATTGGCAAAGGTAACTGTTAATCTGAAATATTTCAACCCGAATAGAAACTTTAAAACTGTAATAACATTGATAAGATATACCGGTAGATTATATCTAGATTACTGAGTACACAAACGCATATGGCTACAGGACAAACGATAACATCATTTTCTTCTACTATAGGTGACATCCCGAGATGAGGCAATGCAGCGACTTAATGTTGAAATCGCCAAGTTAAGGGCTACCCGACAAGAAAAATTGGCCGAGGCATCGCGCCAGGCAGATGTTATACGTCAACTTCAGGAGGCACTATCCCGCACTCAGCTGGAATTTGATGAAACTCGCCAACGCGCTGAAGAAGACGTAAGTTCGCATAACATTGAAATTTATTTAAACAGTCAGCTCTCTATAAATTTGTTCTACTGTACTTAAACACTATTGTGAAGCTTTATCTCACCTGAAAGTCTATTTCAATTCCTTGTCGTCTCTGAAGAATTATTTAGCACACACACAAAAAAAGATATTCAAAGGTTTTTGGATTTCATAATGTTTTTGTCTAAGTTTGAATAAGCACAAAGTATTGTTTATTCCAAGTGTAGTCTATGTCAAAATGTTAAGCCAGACACAGCATATTTCTGAGATCATTTTTCTTGGTTTCCATTGGACTGTCACAAATCTTACACTTGTTATAACAAAGTGCCCTTTTCTTATCCTCACTACACCACCTAAACACATGGGTAATCCATTTCTTTACAACTGCATGGTGGTCACATGCATCGCTCCTGGAAACCTATTATTAACTACTTTAAATATGTGTATATAATTTTCCACACACTTAGTATGACATCCTGGTGAGAACATTGCATGAGGCGCCCCAGTGACACCGTAACCATTGGCCCTATGACCAGATCCATTGCTATCAAATGGGGATCTACTTTTTGACATTTTTGCCATAAGAGCCAGGTGATGGCCACGCACTGAGTCGTGTGAAATAAGAAAATCTTGGCGAAAATGGCCCCTTGTTTGATCGTAGTGGACTGATAGGTCAGGCGGTGGATAGCAGTATATCCATGAAAGTCATTTACTTCAGTTCCAACTTCTCATATAATAATATGAAAGGAAACCCCGCATGCCGTTTAATTGCAACAATGTATTAATTAAGTTTGGTAACTATTTGCATGTAGTCATTCATTGCCCATAATAATATGGTCATTTTATCACTGCTCTCGACCCCTGCAGTTACAGTGAAATGACTTGAAAACGTCTTGCTCGTACCGTTAAGTTCACCTCAGTTGGATTGTCATTGTTTTTGAGTAATTCTCCCATTAAAAATAATCTTCACATAAATTATCGGTAGTTATTTTATTGCGGCTTTACAGAAATTTCATATTTCTGTAAAATATCCCACTGAATGAATTGTCATTTAAGTTATTACATGGTAGGTGCATTGTTCACGAGCATGCCTTTAGAAAGAATGAAATATAATTTATAAAAGCCTTTTTCACAAAGTCACTTTGCAGCATCTCACTTAAACAAGTGAATCTTGAATAAGTATAAGTTATTTCCCTTTTTTGGAACTTTTCTTTTTCAAGAGATGAAGAGTTGTGACAAACATTTGTCAGTATATACATACTCTTTGAGTTTTATCTCACTATATCATAGAATAGTACCAAGATAATGTTGACTGATATCACAAGTTGTCTCTTGTGTATTAGGTTAAATTCATAATTTGTACTGTTGTTATAAGAATTCTCTCCTCTTAAATGGGACATCCCAGACCCACAAATACCTGGTAATCGCAGTATGGAGAAGCCTATACTTAATGATGTGGGGCAGGCTAACTTTTCAATGCCCAATGGATGTGGAATAAATATACCCTTTAAGGACTGCATAATGCTTTAATGCACGCTGCCCCATTGATGCATTGGAGCGGTGCTCACGAATAAATCGCCCAGGTTGCATAACGTGAACGTGAATGTATCCTGCAGTCTCAATATTTTGAATAATTTTCTGATGCTTAAATCTAAAAAGAAGGGTGTGTTTTTTTTTTCTCTCAGCTATCACATCGCGATGACAAGATCCGACAGTTGACAGAAGATTTGGAGGAGTCTCAGAGTCAGTACCAGAAATGCTACGAAGAGGTAATAATGCCAGTGATATATCAGTTTTTGAGATTTGCTCTTACAGTGTTATTTATGCCGTGTAATATGACATCAAGAAGCTTGAGACACCGCTCTATACATGGTTTGACAAGAATCTAAGCATGTAATTTTACCCCAGGCTGTGTTGGGCTAGAAGATATCTGAAAAAAAAACTAAGGCGTAATGACGTTAAACAAACAAACTTTGTAAAACAAATGAATGCAACCACTGTGAATGACATTGTACAAAAGAAGTAAAAATAACTATTCTTTTGCAGGTATTGCGCTATGAAGATGAGATAGAGAAGTTAAAGATGGAGAACTCGGCGCTGAGTGACAGTGTGGGACGGAATGCGGAGCAGCTCGTGCGGCTGGAGGAGCAGCTCCACCACGTAGAACTGGAACTCGCCATCTCACAGGAGAAACACCGCACATGTCAACAAGAGGTAGGTATTGCAGCATGGAGATGGTGCTATATTGCATCCTTTAGTTGGTATTATGCTGCATCAATACAGCCCTAGTGAGTAACTCGCTAGTGCTGCAGTCATACACCATGCCAACCTTACGGGCGGTATCCACTACTGTGCTTCGCTTTGATTTCAGCGATCCAATGACCTATACTTTTCTATACATAAACTATATTCAATGGTTTCCAATTGAGTATTTCAAGGATTTTTGTGTGCAGCTACTGTTATTCCTGATTTTTTGGCAGGTTTGACGTAATGCACCAACTTATTTTGTATTAAAAACTTACATTGATATTCATTATTTTTTTAAGGTGTCATCACGGGACAATGTGATTCTACAGTTAAAGTCTGATCTGGGAACCAAGGAACAGCAATACACGGGCACATTGGAAGAGGTAAGCCCTGGTATAATAATGAATCAATCTATTGGCTTAATGAGAATTAGTTTTGTAGTCATTTCAGTTGGGCACTAAATGCTGACCTGTGATTGGTTGGGATAGTACTTGTCCTTGTCTCAAAAGCCGATACAGTTGGGGACTTGCCGACTTGTCTTGAACTCTAAACATTGGTTCAGTTCTCAGCAGAATTTTACTTGATACAATTAAAGCCCCGGTCACACTAGGTTGTTTTGGGAAGACCAGATAAGACAGTTGGGTCAAAATAATCTGACCAGTCTGATTGAGTTGTGCATGCCAAACTCTGTAAGACTGTTGCCAGTGTTGGGTCTGTTCTGGTCTCATCTGGTCGGGTCTGCTTGAGTCTGCTCAAAAAGGGTTAGTGTGACCGGGGCTTAAAGCGACAGTACAAAGACTCGATTGATGGAGAAATTGCCATAAGGACACTAATGATATTATTATCTCACTGATCTAAATGTTTGCATTTTCCTTTCAGTTAAGTATCCGTGAGGAGGAGGTGGCCAGGTTGAACAACAAGATCCGGGATCTTCAGGCCGACATCCGCACGCTGAACGTGCACCTGGAGAACAAGGACGAACAGGTCAGTTAGAGGTCATACCTCTAAATATATGATGTATCAGCTTATACTGATGTATTCATAAATGTATTGTCTCATATCATATATAGAATGGAAGAGAGTCGTGGTTCTTTCTTCTATGAAAAATAACATTTAATTTTTTTTGGTATCTTAATTCTTCTCTCCTGCACAATTATGATGCGTGAATGCAACGCTCGTGAGTTGCTCCATTTTTGAATCATGTGATTTACTTGCCAGTACTACGTTGATACATCATGATGATAAATAACCATCAAACCAATGATAGAGCCCTTACCGGATTTTAAAAGAATGTGACATATGATAAATGCTGAAATGTCCGTGTTGTTGTCGTCATCAGGAGTCGTCCCAGGATTGACTATGGACGGTTTGTGTCATAATGTAATCCGCATGGTCTTATTACTGGTACCTCGTCCAGGTTTCATACCATGCCTCCCGAGTCTTGCCTCCTAAGCCTTGTCCTCTCCCTAGATTTCATTTTCATGCAAGTGAGAACTGTTTATGGACGACTACTTATGCTTCATGGGACCTAGCAATGTTAAGATGTAAATGCTGTACGGAGCATTTTTAGGGCTTCCGGAAAGTGCTAGTGTTGTTCACAATTTTCTCATTTGTGGTAAAATGTCTTCCTGTTGTTTTTATAATTTTGCCTGGACTTTCAAGTTCCTTACGATTAGATAGGATGTATGGTAAAATATATATATTGGGAAAGCTCTGTGAGAACATAGATAAGTCAATTTCTGCCTAGGAAAGATTCCTTGCATCTTGACGCCTCAATCCCAACTGGTATGTGCTTAAATACTCTGCATGTTGGCCTATGGTTTCATGGGAGGACCAGTCAGGGATAGACTTTTTAGAATCCTCAAAGGTCATGTCGATTTGCCAGCCATTTGTCAGTTGTAAAATGCCAAAGTATGTTGTAACGTTGTGACTTATTGCATAAAGTTTTTCAGATAAAAGTTATCATGATATGACATTTGCCATCATGAATAATTTTATATGGTACATGTTATTATCATGATATGTCATGATAGATGGATCAAATGGTAGTAGTATACATGTCCTACATCATATATCAAGTTTTGCTCTAAGAATATTTGTGAATGGTTGCATGGTAAAGGTTGTTAGATGTGTATACATCAATTGTAAATTAAATCCCACTCTGGGCTGTTAGAATGTCTAGCGGTTAGAGCATCTAGCGCGTAACTTAGGCCTGACATGTGTCTAAGTTTAGTGCATGTTGGTGGTATTGTTCAACGTGCATGAACATTGAAATTTAAGATGGAGAAAGAATGAAAGACTAAGGGAGTGGTCATTATTTATCAACGGGGGGGGGGGGGGAGGGTTTTCGCGTGGACGCGTGGAAATTTTTTACAGCCCGCTCGACAGTAGTCAAAATCTTTTGCGCCCCTCTTTGATCTATAGTAGCGTGCAGGCTTTTTGGCTACAAAGAGGGTAAATTTTTTAGCCCCCCCTCAAGAGGGGGTCAACATTTTTTTAAGCCTCTCCCATTGGGAGGGGTCTGAATTTTTTTAAGCCCCCCCCCCTGTTGATAAATAAAGACCACTCCCTAAAGAAGAAGAAATTCCCTATATCACTGTCTTATCGAGTTTCTTGAAGTTGAATTTTAGCATAAGTATGCAATGACATAGTTATGTGTGTAAGTAATGTGATGTTTGGTCTGTTATGCAGATTGTGTCTGAGGGGAAGCTGCTGCACGAACAGAAAAGTGAACACCAGGTGGCGCTACAAGAGGTAAGTATTTTACCTAATAAGGGCGGCTAATGTATTAGCGCATCATGATCTGAGGGATGTCATAATGCACAATTGAAGCGCTGGGGAGTCTGCTTGTCAATACTTCATTGGTGCATCATAACCTTCTGGGACAGCAGCATCCCTGAAGTGTTGTTATGATTCATGAATTTAGCCCTGGCAAGTTACTGGCCAGTGGTACATTCATAAATAATAACCAATGGGCATGATGAACTAATGCACTATCGGCCTTCACAAAGAGCTTGGAAAAAATATATTACTAGATGATTCACCTGAAAATTAAATAGGCATGAAATTATTACATCTTGATTAATCAAACATGCATACTGCATTTCCTTTTGACAGATCAAGAACTACCAGAAGGTTTCAGAGCAGCTTAAGGCTGAGTTGGGTACGTCGCGAGCATCTCAGATATCTGAGGCGGAGCGTTACCAGCAGGACATCGCCATGCTCCGTGAGCAGCTCGACCTGAGCCGCAAGGACTGTAACGAGCTGCACGACACACGTGAGCAGCTCAAAATACGCCTGGAGGACACCAACCAGGAACTGGAGAAGGAACAGCGCTCCGGTGAAGATGCTGTCAATGAGGTTAGATAGTTTTCTGTCTCATACTTTTTGAGCAAATCCTGCTTCTTAGTGCATAGAAGATGCATTTGTTTTTGTCATGTCTTTGAGTTTGTGGATGTTTTTAATGGCTTTGATGAAGGATGAGCGTTGCTTTTAAAAAATAGTTTCAATTTGCATTCGGAATTTCTTTTGAAATCTTAGTGTTCCATTGGGACAAGTTAATCCTTTTGAATAATGGTTTTGCAGAGAAACAAACGTTTTCGAATAGGCAGGATAAAGCTGCATGACGTATGCCTACTGGTTGTTTTTACAACTTGTTCAGTGTTCCAAGTTTAATTCACAGCAATTTGCAGTTGATTTTGTGAATTAATGCCTTCTGAATCTATGTCATTTAATAGTTGGAAAAAAGCACTATAAGACCACATTGGTCTCGTCTGATTTGAGATCATACTCCTATGAATTTCTTTGGAAAATAGCAGAAAATATAAATATGGAATTCTTATAAATCCCATCATATTGTTGATTCTAAAGTTTTTAGAGTGGCAAGTTCAAGAAAGAGTAAAACGGGTTTCTTCCTTTACAGTACATAAACCGTTACAAAACCGTTAGAGGCCGCTATATGTTACAAGTATGAGTATAGTTTATTTCTCTGCCACTGCTTATTAATTTCAAGCCACATTCAAATTGATGCTTGTTGATCTCCTCGTTGTTTGATTCATTAAATTTTAGAGTTTTGATTTAAATGTTATCCACAATATGTGTCACATCTAATATAAGAACAGATACATTTCAATTCAGCGAAGTTGATCAGAGAATTATCAGAGAACTCTGATTGAGCCACTGCAAATGAAATATATATGATGAAAAAAAGCAAGAAAGATACAAAATGCACGAAATCCATACACCAGTGACTAAAATTTTAAGATTTGGTGCGGATTTTGTTTTTATGCTTAGCTTCTAGATTCAAGACACATACTGTAAGACCATTCCTATAAGATGCACACAGAATTTTAGAAAAAAAAAGCCAACCTATAAATCACACTTACATCGGAATGGAGATTCGTACTGAAAGGACTCCTACAGAATTTCCCAACGTGGATCACCCCCTAGATATAGGTTGAATGCCTTTGGGTAATGGAATATACGTACAGGTTCAAATGTGGCCACCAGATTTAATGAATCGTTTCCATGCAATGCACAACTGTGGTGGATCTAGGATTTGGAAAGGCAGGCGGCACGCCCTTTCTCTGTGTAGAATAAGTGGGTGCCCCCACCATAGTCATAGTGTTAAGGGGTAGCAGCATCTGAATGAATGTATGATGTAATCCACAGGTGAACAAGCTGCGCAGCCTGGCAGCAGAACAGGAGCGACAGTTGTCTGAGAGCCGACAGAGCGAGATTGTCCTGCACGGGCAGCTGGAGCAGCTCAGTGAGCGCAATGAGCGACTCGAGAATAACCTTGACAACTACAAACAGAAATATGACGCTTGCATGGATCAAATTGCACATCTCGAGACAACCTTCTCTCGGATACAAGAGCAGCTTGCTGAGAGTAGGAACAGGGTGAGTTCCCAATTAATTTGTCAAAATTTCCTTCTTCATTCAGTAAAGTTGATGAGATCCAATGGCCACTTAAAACGATAAAAAAACGTCTTATTGAAAATTAGTAATTTATCAACTTTGGAAAGGAAAGAAAAAGGTTCAAATTCATATCTTAGGATGCAGCTACTGGTACTTAAAATTATTATACGTATGATTTAATGTAGCTAACGTGTATGAAGGTATCACTAAATTCATTGTAAATTTATCTCATGCACTTGTTATGTTTGCATATAGGAGCGAGACAAGGACGATGTTCTCGAGCGCCTGCGTGCTGAACAAACTATCATCATGCAGGAGCTTGATGAGAAGAAGTCGTCCTTGGCTCACGCAGAGAGTGTGATTGAACAGCTCACCACAGAATTAACCCACACCCAGGATGACCTCACCAAGGCCTATGACAAGCTAGCCCAGCTTGAAATAAGCATTTCTGGTCTAAATGACAAACTCAGTGTAGCACAACAGGAGGTGGGTAAAATTGATAATGTTTTTCATCTTAAAAGTTGTGAAATATCAGCGTTCTATGGTCTAGACATGTTAGAAGAGTAAGAAGACTGGATAAACTTAGATTAGTGTCAATAGTAGTACAAATTGTCTTACTGTGAAAGTACCTTCAGTCCTGTGTCCTTCTTTCAGGTTGAAGCGACAATGAATCGTGTATGAAATAGTTTCAGTTTATATCTGGTTTACTTTTAAAAAGTTCTGTTCCCAGCTTCTCTTTATATATGGCTAATTAAGAAATATATCTGATTTTCACTTTGTCGAAAAGTTTGATTTCCACACTTTTGATAGTCACAGAAGTAGATGTTAATACCTCTAACTTTTATTCATCAACAATAGATAATTCACAATGATGAGAGAGCCCGGAAGTACCAGACCGACCTAGCGATATACCAAGATGGTCACACCCACACAAACCAAGAGGTGAGTATACCCTTTGTAATCGTAATAACCTTGCTGTCCAAAACTGAAGCTGTTTGACATTTACCTAGTAAATGTACTACATATATTCAACTTAATTCTGAAAAATATGGTTCCATTGTCCACTGAATCACTCACAAGTTTATCTATTTGACTTCATAATTTGGTGATTTTGTCCCAGTTCCTGGAGCGCGATGAACGGATACGTCAGCTGGAGTTTGACCATGAGGACCTCCAAGGAGAACTTCAGCGCCGCAACCACCAGATCGCTGCTCTACAGGAGAATGTCGAGGAGATGAAAAATGAAATCACTAACCTGAGAGACGCCAAGGGATCTGCAGAGAAACAGGTAATTGTCTTCAACCAGCAAGATATTCGACACAAAGAAAATGGTTCTAAAAAACTATATAACACTATTTAACGATGGGTGTATCTCTGTTAACCATTGTTTAGGCATTTCCAAAGGCCCACCCACCACCATAGTACATCTACATCTGACGTTCCACACTGATTAAGACATTTTAAAAGTGTTAAAACGTTGCCAAATGAAAAAAAAATTCACCAATTCTCGAATATTAAAAAGAACTTTTTTACCCACACAGATTGAGCGTCTGGAGGAGACACTCCAGCAGCAGCAGCAAAACCAGGCGGCTGACCAGCAGCGCCATGAGTCGGCCGCTCTACGCCTGGAGGAGTCCATCCGGGGCCTACAGGGTGAGGTGGCACACGGCACAAAGCGCATCCATGCACTGGAGGAGGACCTGGACAGACGTGCTGACACCATCATGAGGCTGGAGGCAGACCTTAAAGTCCTCAAGGAGAATGTTCAGAACAAAGTGGATGAGGTCAGTGTACAGCATGGGTCAAATTCTTTTTCATTTAATATTTTCTGGAAAATGAAAATGCTTGTGCACTCCATGAATTTGATTGTAACTGACTGTTACAGTCTAATTTTGTTTTTCAGATTTCGTTTTTTAAAGAAAGCACTATTTTAAAAAACTCCATTATCTTCCCAGATTGAGCGTTTGGAGGCTGTGATTCGTGAGCTGCAACAGAACGTGGCAGTCCTAGAGAAGGACCAGCGTCAAGCGCAGTCAACTATCGCAGACCAAATCTCAGAGCTGGAGCAGCTCAAGGGGGAGCTCGCCGACTCTCGCTCACAGTATAGGAACTGTACACAGGAGGTATTCAAGTTTTTATTTTACAAATTGTTCTCTACTATTTGTGCCTTCAGTCAAGTATAAATATTCATATGTTGCCACTTATTCCTGGTCAAAACAGTAGTAATTTAAAACAACAAATCTTCAGCAATTTATACTCTATAAATTTATGGAAATGTTTAGGCTATGAGAGTGGTTTCTTACTGGCGTATTATCATTCAGATAAGAGTTAAGGGCTGTTTGAGAAATGACTCGGATCACTAATAATTCATGTAAATAATAATTCCAGTTGGCACACCACGAGGAGAAGCTCATGTTGTTGGAGCAGAGTCTCTCAGCGACCCAGGACCAGCTTAGTCAGCGGGTGTCAGAGGTGGTCCGCCATGAGCAGCTCCAGCGTAAACTACAAACAGAACTCAAGACAATGAACGAGCGCAATATCGCAGACGAGGAGGAAATCACAGAGCAAAAGGCTCTAATTGAGAAGCTGAGAAAAGATGTGCTGATGGCCAAGGAGGAGACACATGAGACGGTACAGGAAAGCATGGCTCACAAACAGAACGCTTCCCGACTGGAGGTCGAACTGGAGGGTGCTCGGGAACAGGGGAAACTTCTCACAGAACAGGTGAGCTGCTCTTTATGATGTTTATAATTTATGAGTTAAAGATATATTATTTGTGTAGTAAGTAAGGATAAGAGTAAAAGTTGTCAGTGTCATAGGGAGTTTCAGACATCAAAAATGCAAATTCTTTCTTTTTAAAATTCACTGGTACTTTGAACATACTTTCTGCTAGTAGAGTTGATAGGATGACTTCTCTAGATTGATAAGTGGCCAGTTGCTTTGCTAAGCAAATACGGCACATTTCATGATGAAACAACTTTTTTACCTTTTTATAAATATATCCTCCGTGTCTGTATAGGTGGAACAGCAGGATGTGATCCTGTCCCAGCTACAAGGCGAGCTAAAGGCTGAGCGTGCACGCCAACAGGACACAGCAATTCAGTTCTCACAAAGTAAGAAGCTGGTGGCTGAACTACAGGACGAGGTAGATAAACTCCAGAAACACCAGAGAGACCTCAACAAAAGAGTAAGTAACATTTCATTGCCTATACACCACTGAAAAACACTCGCATTTCAAGAGGGGTATTTTTTTCTGTATTAAAAAACAAAATAAGTTCGTCCATTGTCAGATACCTATCAAGGTACATAAAGAGTACTTTGTGTAGATCCTAAGTTCAAATTTAAAATCTATTATTCACTGCGATCCCTGAATCAAATATTTGTGTAATCTGACTACAAAAGACAGGACCTGGTCCTATCTTTATGCAGGATAAATAAAAGAATTTCAACTCGGCTCAACTGAACTCAACTCAAGAAACGTCCCAAAATATGGCTTTGATTCAGAATCCAAGGCTTTCTTTACCGCAGTTCTGAACATAATTGATTTCTGTTTTTCCAGCTGCATGACCGGGAGGGTGCGGTGTCAGACCTACAGGAGGAGAACGGGTCGCTCCAGGCACGGCAGCGGCAGCTGAAGGAGGAGATGGCAGAACGTGAAGGACAGCTACAGCTGTCCCGCATGAACCTGGAGACTGCCCAGAAACAGAACCAGCTCCACACACAGGAGGTATGGACTCTATATCCTCATTTATAAACTGCACTTCCATCTAACTCTCTAACCTGCTTCGGATTTCAGGTTCAATTCTTTAGTTTTCATGAAACACCAATGTAGTGTAGGGAGAACTAGACAGCAAGGCAATTGTGCTTCATGAGCTTTTTGGAGTATATCAATTATATATGATTGTCAGGTTGTTTAAATATTCACAGATCATTATGTTTAAAGGCCATAAAGTACTAATGCAGAATTCAGCACATAAAGGATAGCATGGGATGGTGCTCTTGAGTATTATAGACATATCTAAATATTAACCACTTACATGTGCTCTTGTACCTCAGGTGGCACGGTATGAGGAGATGCTGTCCCAGCTGCACGGTGAGTCTGAGCGCAGTCAGGAGCAGTACCGCAGCACGCACACACAGCTCGTGGAGAGTGAACAGAAGGTGGCCGACCTGCGGGTACAGCTCACCACTGTACAAGGTAACCATAAGGAGTCTATGGACCAACTCAGTGACAAGTCACGACAAGTGGTCATTCTCAAGACAGATATCGACCGCACACAGCAACAGAACCAGGCCATGGCTGAGGAGGTAGGAGAAGCCACATTCTCCATCTTAATGTCACAAAGTGCTCTGCAATGATCTTTTTTCCTGATCTTACTCATGAATTCTGCTTTTTCTGTATATAATGACAACTCTGAACAGAGAAAATCCTTCATTAAACTCATGAAATATGGATCTCCATTGTAGATTGCCATGTATGAAGACAAGATGCGGAAACTTCGACAGGAACTTAAAAAGGTCCAAGAAATAAATAAACAGTCTGAGGAAGAGGTGGGTCTATCTAAAATATATCATTAACATAGGGCTGATCATGGATGTCTGTATTCGCCATTTTAAGACTTTATTCTGTATTAATGACTTTTGCCCTTTTTTTATCGTTATGTGAATGTTAACCTTATATTCAGCATCTGTGAATAAGATAATCACTACTCTGTCTTTGTATACTGTACCTGAAATATGATATAAAACAACCAAATAATGGGTGATGTTTTCCTGCTTTGTCAACAGCTGCAGAAGTATGAGTCTCGGTTCCACGAGTTACAGACAGATCTGACGTCCAGTCAGGACCGCAGTCGCTCTGTGCTGCACGACTTGACACACAAAGACGAGGAGCTCGTTGTCCTCAAGGTCGAACTCTCCTCACTACAGGAGAAGTTTAGGTCACGAAGTGAGGAGGTGTGTATAGTTCTGTGTTTTTGGCTTTATGTCCTCTTAAATTACTTGATTTAAATTCTTATATTTTCTTTAAATGATATCAACATTTTAAACCACCAGGATGGGTTTCAATATACTTGAAATTTTTATTCCAGAATGACCGTATGGTACAGGAGTTGGAATTGACACGACAAAAATTCCAAAATGCCAACGAGGAAAACAGCAACCTGCGCATGGCACTAGACGAGTCACGGTCCAATGCCGAGAGACTCCACCGAGAAAGTGAACTTGTTGTACACAATGTCAATACATGGGTCAAAGAGCAGAAGTAAGTTCCTTACATTAACAGGGATGAAAGTTTTCAGGGAATTCCCTGATTTCAGGGATTTTGAAGTTCTAAGGCCCTGTACATTCATATAGAAACTCAGGTTTTTAGGGCGAAAATTAGACCATTTCAGGGATTTTCGTGCTCTGTGACTTTCATCCCTGCATTAAGTTCCTGTATACATTTTAAGTTGGGTGCATTTATTAATCATACTTTCAAACGTATGACTGTACAGAGCAGATTATAGATCGACCTAGACATATTCAATGCTTGCGGACCCAAAATATTGTGGTTCCAAGTAAATGATGGGATACGTTTATAAACAAGCTCTTGTCACACCAGATGTATTTTGAATGGTGGAAGGAAGAAGAGGTAATCACTCATATTTCTATGTTATTGATTATTTGGCCTTAGCTCATCTATAAAACTTTATTTCAACTTTTATATTATATAGCAAGGTGTGGTGAACAAAGGTATTTGCATGAAGAAAAGGTATATTTACATTGTTTACAAGAAATGTAACTGAAAATGTATCACCTTTTGAAATGTTTCATGTATATATATAGTGACATGCAATATTTTGTCATAAGCATGGTCTATGTGGTGTATTTTTCAGGTTTCAGGTTGATTTTGAGAAAAATATCAAAATCAAAGACAAAAATATAGTCGTTGTGCATGTCTCACAAAACCTTCAATATTATGTAAACTGGTCACAAGTTGACAATCCAAACTGAACAAAAAAGTCAGTATGTTGTTTGTTTAATTCATATCGTCCATTTCAATTAGGTTCAATGAGTTTGGTATTGTTTACATAATCATAATGCACCTAACACATACATGTATTTTCTTTATAGTCACCACATTGACTCCAGAAGGTTTTATAATATAAGCTTTACGTACATGTACATGTATGTGCAAAATACCCTTGTCATATTTGATGTCAAGTGTTGTTTTCTCCACCCCACGGATTATTACATTTCAAAAGTTTGTCCGATGTAATATGTAAAATGTGGTAGGATAGGGAAAAGACACCATGCTGAAAATATTATCAATTTATATTTCATCTCTTGAAGTACTGGTACATGGTAATAACCTTTATTAGTTTTTTGAAGTTGTAAAGTTCTTCCTACTTCTGTTCAAAGTTTGATCCATTGATGTAGGTGGAATGATTATGCTACTCCCACACAGGTTCAATAAATTTTCGGTGTGTAGTAGAGAAGTCAATGTCGGCTGTGCAATAGAAAAAAAAGTACAATCGCGTAATGGCAGTGCCAACTAATTATGTAAGAAACATCAAGATGTGTATAGATAATCAAATCTATGTCCTTTTTTGTAAATCAAATCTAACCACAGTGTATATTTTCATTACTTTATAGGCAAGCCAATGAAAAATTGGGCAACAAAATCAGGTAAGCTGAACATTACTTGTTTGGGTCCATATTAAAGGTATTAAACAACACAATCATTTTCCATATAAAATTTGTTATCAGTGTTATCAAGTTTACGTATCACGCACATTTAATTATATTAACGGTCCGTCCTGGATTTTAATACAACCTATAGTGATCATTTAGCCTGTCTTTGCAAGTAGGAATAAAGATCAGATTTTGCCTACTTTATATTAAAGTCATTGTTCCATACTAATACACCGGTTTCACCTTACTACAGAGAACAGAGTAAAGCCATAGTGCAACTCTCTGCAGAGAAAGAGTGAGTAGTAGTGTAATGATTCTGTGTGTTATGCCACTTTGAGCTTATGAATGCATTTCTTTGTATCTGCCTTTGCTTCTGCTACTAACCCTGCCTTGCCCTTGTTCAGTACCGGTAGTACCTATCCATAGTCCATATGTACAGGGTATATAGTCTTCCTCCTTTTCCCCCTTATATGCCTTATAAATTCAAACCCTTTTTTTCTGTTTTTTTCTTTAACTGTGGACCAAAACACCGTGTGTGCACTTCGAGCTGCATGTAAATATACCATTAGAAATAATTAGGGGTTATCACTGGCTAGGTTATTCCATACCCCTTGAAATAGCCTAAGGTGTGTTTTGTCTAGAAACAAGTGTCTCTTCAGACAAGTACAATTTATGTCCTCAGATTTCCTTTTCTATACGAAGACACTTTTAAGCTTGTTCATGCACAGTATCTGTAATTTAGCCTTATTTTCTCGGCATGAGATATGTTTTGTTCTGTCTTTCTTTCAATCTCCTACCATCTAAATCTGTTAATTCCGGTCTGTTTGCATAGCCTTTGAAAACCACACAACTTAAACCCACAAGGTTTCCGTTTGGCATGGGTTTAATCGTGTTTGTGCATGGGACGTTCAAAGTTTTTGTTCTTTTTGCATTCATTATTTCTGGAATTAATCATCAGATCATTACGATCATGAGTCATATATTTATATTGGTTGTTTTTCTTCTGTCCCGGCAGCAACCTCCAAGAAGAAGTTGTAACGCTGCAGAAAACCAACTCTCGGTTAACGACAGAGCTGGACGATAAGAAGATCGACTACGACAAATTTAGGGTAAGAATATTCTTGTAGTTGACCAGTAGTTGATTTTAGGTCAGGGGCTGGGGAGGACCTAAATACTACTACAGGTAGTATGCAGCCTATTTAATCACAGATAGTATTAGCTTTGATTAGCATTGAATGTTGTATGAATAAAGCGCTCACCAGTACTGCATTCATCCACCATGGTCATCCTAAATATTCGAAAAAACCTTGAACGGTCGGCATGATACGCTGAAGGCCTAGCGAGTAACACGCTAGGGCTGTGTCTGTACCTTAGGATGAAAAATTAACATAAATTTAAGGCACTGTGGTCCTTCACTTAAGGCACTGTGGTCCTTCACTGTTTTAAATATGTGTGCATTTGAGATGATTTTCTCTGAAAAAAATCTGTTGTATCTTTCAGGCTCTACAGAGTCACTCCACACACCAACAGATCCTTCTCCACCAACTCAAGAACCGCCTAGAAGAGAACGAGTAAGTTTACTCCTAAATAAATATCTATACTCCCCTTTATGATCTTAATAAATTACTAACTATGGTCAGAGCCAGTGTAGACTACCAAAACTTCACAGCATATTGTCCATTACATCTTTCTGTCCAATCGACTCTAGGGAAAAGCGAAGCACCCCAGTTTTCCCAACTTTGCCAAGAGATCATTTTATGGTACATTCTTTATACATCACAGAATATTGTGACTTTGATAGTCTAAACTTATTTTCCTTTGGTCAAAAATATGACCAAACTTATGAGGACCAATGGTATAATGGTATTTGTGTTAACTTTGTTCAGGAATGAACAGGACGGTGAGCTACGTGAGAAAGTGATGACAATAGAAGATCTTCACAACCGACTCAAGGTAAACGTTGACTCGGTCCACACGCTGAACCAACAGGTAAATATATGATTGTGTTAACTTCAGAACCTAATTTAACATCTCTTGCTGTTGATGGGTTTTAAAAAAAAATCGCAGGTTTAGTTTAACTAGAACGGTCTTGAAATATATCCATTTGGCACTTCAATTGAATATCTGAGATGTAGGAGCATAACCAAAGCGCTACTATTGTGACTAAAATTTTGAATATCCCCAAAAGAGTGGTAAAAATGTAGTGGATATTAATAAGCTTTCGGCCTTGTATTACCAGTTGGCGTCCCTACAAAAGGAGAACCAGCGTTTGCGCGGGGAGCTGGAGCGTGAGATGACAGCCCGACAGACATTACAGTTACAAGTCGAGGGCAAGGACCAAATGCTCATGTCAATGCGGAGTACGACTCCTTTGACAATGACCCGTAACAGTGGAAATACAATGCTTCGTGACACTTCCAACAAGGTATTTAGACTTTGTATTTCTTGTCTCCTAAATTAAGTATCCTCATTGCAGTCCCCTGTGTGCTTCCCTTTAAGCGTGTTTTATGAAGTGCCTGCAAACCCCTCCCATCTGAACCACCATTTAATGTAGAATATTGGAATACGTTCCTACGATATGATTAAGCAAAAGAGATTCTGTGCATTGTTTTATGTTGCCCTCTTTGGTAGGTTTTGTATCTATAGGGTGAAGTGTTTCCAGTTTACTTGGTGGCTGATGGGGAATATGTGACATGAAAAAAAATTATAAAGGGAAGTAGGGTTCTAAACAGATGCTGGTCTCGAAGTTAAACCAGGGATAGGGTGAAATATGATGTTTATTTTCCAGCACTACTTGCACCATAGATTTCAGTCACCAGAGAAAGAGAAGGTAGAATCATTAAATGTGCAATGATGACTCACGCATAAACATAACAAACTAACTATATTCATATAATCATACACACTGGGCCTTTAAATGGCGTAGAGTGGATTAATGCATTGTCTACATTCATTGTCATGATACATGAATGCGCTTGTGGCAAGTCTAGTCACCAGCGCTGCTTTCAAATATGCTGATCCGAGGGGCCGATAGACCCAAATGGTTCATGCTTCTTTTAAGAAGTAGATGGTGTCCACAGATGGTTTGTCATTTTCACACCCCTGCATCAAACGTGTCTTGTACATGTACATGCATGTATGTGACTTTGATAACGCTTGATAGCTGTAGATTAATTTTTGAGCTGTGAAATGGAGATTAGGCGTTTTTATTGACAAGCGTTTTGCTTTTGAAGCTGTTCGAGACCGAGTTGAGTCCAGGTAGAGGCGAGCTCAGCCTGACTGATTTAGGTAATGCCCTTTAAGTAGAGTCAGGAAGAATTACTCTGAGCCAGTAGGATATTTTCGTATTTTCCCTTTTATTAGAATTTCTCATTTCTGTCTTTAATACAGTGTCTCTTTGATTTAGTCTGTGTAAGCGATATAAGATGTTGTCTGTCGTCCAACCTTTCTGTTCTGATATAATTATGTAGGTTTTCTCTGTATTAATTCTTTGTTTTTGGAATATTATCGCAACCTTCATCTCTTATAAAGTCGATTCCACCAAGTGGTCTGTCAAGGAGAGCGACTTGTTAAATGCTAATCCTTGCTCATAGCATGTGGAGCACTTGTCTAAAATTGTACACTTGTATTAATAGATCAATTTCTTTTCCTCAAGTAACATGTAGCTAGATGTTAAAAAGTCCATTAAGATGCCATTAGTTTCATAGCACCTGTTATTAGGTACCTTCCTTATGTATTTATAAACACTTTAGAATGTGAATTGAACTATTGAACCTCACTTTGATTGAATTATTATATGATTTTTATTTTATTGGGAGTAAAAAGCTACCGGTACATATGAATCCTTTCAGTGGAAATAGATTTGTTTTTTATCAATTTCAGAAATATCATTTTGTTGCTATTGAAACACCCCCAAATTTACGTACAGAAATTACACAACCGAAACATCGACTTCTGATACCCTCATCCCCACACACACCTACCGGGGTAACTAAAGTAAGAAATATTTTCTGCTCCAGACGCAGATGTTGGTTACTCAGGGCTTGGAGGATTCCGGAATGACCGACCCTAATAGCATGGACAAGAACTATTGGATTGCACGTGTCGGAGAGGTATGTATACCGCAGTATTTTGAATCCAAAATGAAAGAGTAAATCATCTTAGTCATTTGTATCTCACTTTGATATGGGCTGGGGTTTATTCTGGTATTCCTCCTCCAACCAATGTCAAGTTATTTAATCTAAAGGTTCGGCATTTTCGTGGTTTTAAAGTCAAGTTCTGGCTTCTAGGTGCATGGTCAAATTTTTAGGTGTGAGGTGCAGCACGTCACCAGCGTTGCATACATGATGAATGTGGGCTATCATAGGGCTAAATATATAACTTATGTCTGCGGAGCTAACCTAGGCACACAGCCCAGTTGTCTCTGCCAATCAAATCAATGTGAAGCCTTGAGGCATTTATGTGATCTTTGAGGTTTAATAATTTTCCTATTTTCCCATTCAGTTGTCTCTTCAGCTTCAACAAAGCAGCGAGTACTGGTCAGACAAGGTTCGCGACCTCTCGGGTCAGCTCGACCGTGTCAAGACTGTGTCGCCCATGCCACAATGAGACCCGTATGTCCCTCTGGAGGGCGATCACAGAACTACTCACTTTCTGACAGTGTCTTGACACAATGAATGATAATCCAGTAAACAGATGAATAACAAGATGAGGGATTGTGGACTTGATTCAGCAGTCGAGATTTGTCAATGGGTTCTCTCTGCGCCCCTCATTCTCGATAGTTGTTCGGAAACCGATCACAATTAACACATTGCCAAAGACATTTCTCCTAACAAACGCAGTGTATTCCGTCCAGGTCAAAATGCATTGAAAGTTTACAGTAATTTTATGTACTGTTTTTGATGGTATTGACCATGTATTATTTATATGATATATTTTAAAAATCATTATTGCTACATTTTTATCGTGTTCCTTTGTGGTCGCGTTTTAAATCACCGGGAGATGATTTTATACCTATATATAGTAATAATGATGCTTGAAAGTGGGAGATTATAGGATGAAAGTATAAAGAGACGGTCTGAAGACACCTTCAGTCTCAAAGGCTACAAATTGCACCTTTTATATTTTATGTACATATTGGTATTTCTAGTGCTGTTTATGCTTAATAAACCAAAGGGTAAATATAGGGGAGACAAAATACTCGATGCTTACAAGTAGTATTGACAAAGATATCAGGGTGTATCTCATATTGGATCAAGTAAAATCAAAGTTATGGTAATAGTGGTCATATACAGAGATGTCAGCTGGGTGTTGGTCCAACCTCTGAAAATTTAAGGACCCTTGAAAAATTCACAAGTGAAAGTCTAAAACTGCACTAAAGTCTAAATTTTAGGAGCCTCTGAACCTCTGAAAATGGATGAACCTCTGAAGGCCTGACATCTCTGCATATAAAATTACCTCCTAGCAACTGGCAGTATTTGGGATTTTTACATTTTTATACATTGTTTATATGACAACGACATTCATCCTAAGTGAAAAGAAGTGTAGCTGTGACAGTATATAAAAGATGACAATTATAATGCAGGACGATTCGATGTTTGATGAAACTGTAGGTAAATCCTGTTTGTTTACTGTACAATAGTAAAAGGTAGCTAAGTTAATACCCTAAGGGCTGCATCATGCCTCAAGATCTCTTTATGAATCATGTTGATGTACCAGCACGAGCGAGTTACTCGCAAGTGCTATTGAGTAACTCGCGAGCGCTATGGTACATCATGCTGACCCTTTGGGATGATATTGAATCAGCATGATGAAGGATTGCAGTCTGGCGTTCTACTCATCAGGGCTACATTCATTTATCATAACGACACATCGTCCAAGTACAGTAATCTCCCGCGTATAAGGCGCAGCTCGCGTATAAGGCGCACCCACAACTCAGAGAATGCAAGTCCACGTATAAGGCGCACCTCTAAGGGCAGATTTTTGCTAATTTAGTACTGTTCTATAGTAAAAATACCCCCCCCCCTATAAGGCGCACCCCAAACTCAAGGCAATGTCCCTCCCACGTATAAGACTCAGCAGCATTTTGTTTGGCGTATAAGGCGCGCCTTATACGCGGGAGATTACGGTACATGATGCACCCCTTAAAGGGTTAATGCAATGAATGAATCAGTGATTATCATATATCAAAATCACCATCTGCTGATAATATATCCTTGATAATTGTCAGCGCTTGAACATACTAACTCCCTTTGCTATGTAAAACTTATACATTGTACTACCTATACTACCTCTGCTGCCTTATGTATCAAGGTTTCTGTTGACCTTGTCTACTTCATGGATACTCTCCTCTCAATGATCTTCCTATAGTTGAGGCTAAAACACCAAATATTTGTTGAACTTGCAGAAGTGGGTGCTAGATATCTTATATGACGAATAAGAAATTTCGAGGGAGAAAAGAAGACATTTCTAACAACATAAGAAACTTAGATTTTTGGCAGAGATTATTCCCATTGTCAGGTGATTCAGACTTGTTTTTTTATAACAAGATGTCTGCAACTTTTGCATATTTTATAGCATCTTAAGGAAGTACTGCTGTCTTTTCGCTATTTTCTTTCTTATTTTAGGATATTCATATTCATATATCGTCCATAATATGATTCCTGGTCCATTTAGCTTGTCAATTCATCCTTTTAGATACCTAATATAAACTTGTTTTATACATTTCTTTTTGTAAAAGAAAAGAAAATCATTAAATTTTCAATGATATGTGACTACCCTACTCTGGTCATCATTTTCTTAAAAAAGTTAGGTCGGGTCATAAGAATGAATGTTTTCATGTGATACTGGTTTGCGATTAAAAGGATGAAAACTCATTCATTGAACTCCTGGGATATTTCTTTATAGCCAATTGCAATTTGGTAGTGTTTGATGAATCAAAGGTGTTTTTTTTTTATATAAACTAGGTATTTATTTCATGACCTTGTTGTAGCTCAAGACTGTGATTAAATAGACTATTGAGGTCAGCTTTATTGCCTCAGTGGGTCTGTACCTAGTCCATTGCCATGGAAAATATGGATTATGGTATTTTATGTATGAAAGTGAATGTAAATATTTGTATATTTAAAATAACGCGAATACTACTGAAATAAAGTGGTGTCTTCATTATAATTTAAGTCTCTGTCTGTACTTTGAAATAACATTCAGACCCCCCCCCCGGCATGCAATGCAGGGGGGGGGGGTTAAGCATAATATTAATGGATCATAACACATCTTGAAATTTCCTAAATTTAAGAGATATGTTTATTGAGAAATTCATGCCCCTGGTTCAATATTAAATTGAAATAACTAAGTTCACCATGCTCAATTTAAATGTGTGTACTTCAAACTATACCATTTTTAATACTGATATTTGAGTCCTGAGACCCATATAGCACCTTGCTTCATACATGTATACAAAAGTTACTGTAACATTTAATACACATTGATGTACATGTATAATATTATAGTTATACCAACGTAAATTTACTCTTAACTTATTTGACTACAGTCAGTAATAATCAGTAAAATGTAGTCCTGGTTAAAGTCGACAATTCTAATCTGAATTAAATCCACTTTTGAAATAGATCTGTCAAGGTTCATGAACGACCACATTCGGATGACAATTTTAAAAATAACTGATCATTCACAGACCAATGATGAATAACTGATTATTCACAGACTGATGATGGGTAACTGATTATTCTCAGTCTGGACTATAATTGAATAACTGATTATTCAGAGGCTATATCATAAATGAATAACTGATTATTCAGAGGCTATATCATAAATGAATAACTGATTATTCACAGAATATACTATAAATGAATAAATAATCGTTCATGGACTGGACTAAATGAACGACTTATCATTGACACGCTTGACTAGAAATGAATAACTGGTTATTTAAAGGCTGGACTAGAAGTGAGTTCATCTCGCTAATCAGTAAGAAAATTCCATCTTTTTATCAGAACACGGACCCACATCACAGATAAACTGGTTTCAGTCTAGGCCCAGTTTACTAAGCTTGTTGGATCACCAAGGATGGGACAATAACATGAGTAGCTAGATGATCCAAGAGGTCCTCTGTCACAGGGAAGCCCTTCACACATATCACACAGCTGGAGTAGTCCCGACCAGTGTGAATAACTATGTGAATTCTCAGTGTTATAACATCATCAAACTCCTGGCCACAGTGTGGACATTTTCGTAATCGACACCGTCTCATTGAATTTCTCTTTGAGCGAAATTCACTGAGCAGAATGGATTGTTCACCGGATTCAGAGCTATCGGTCGAATTCCTTCTGCTCCGCTTCCTCTTGCGTCCCCGCTTTCTTCCAGTTACACCCTCATGGCAACTACGCTGATGGGCTTTTAAGTTAGATAAACTTATGAATCCATGGCCACAATGTTCACAAACATTAGGCAGTTCACCAGTATGTGACAACACATGTTCCTTTAGTGTAGTCCCATGTCTGAATCTGTCTCCACATACTGAGCACTTGTAAGGCTTCTCCCCTGTATGTGTCTTGATATGCGCCTTCAGGTTCCCTATATACCTGAAATCTTCTCCACAGTAAGAACATTTAAGGGGTTTTACTCCTGTATGAATCCTCATGTGGCTGTTTAATTGTTCTGTAAGTCTGAAACATTTCCCACAGTCAGAACATTTATGGGGTTTCTCTCCTGTGTGCACCAAAATGTGCTGCCTTAATTTAGCTGCCTGAACAAACTTTTTACCACATTTGGCACATATGTACGGCTTAAATTCTGTATGGATCAGTACATGCTTACTTAAACCACCCTTGTCTGCAAAATCCTTACCACAATCAGCACATTTGAACCTCTTCACTTCTGAGTGGGTTTTAATGTGTTCATCAAGGGTAACTTTGTGAGAGAACTCTTTGCTACAGTCAGGGCATTTCAATTTAAATTTACACTCTTTTCTGTGTTTTTTGAGCTGATTATACACTTCAAACTTTACACCACATGGGCAACGCAGGTCAGGGTTCTCTTCTTTGTGGACCTTCATAACATGTGCCTTCAAGGCTCCTTTATATCTAAACTTACTACCACATTCTGAACATAAGTAATCCTCCTGTCCTGTATGTGTTATCATATGTCCCTTTAATGCACTATTTTGTGCGAATCCCCTATTACAGACCGAACACTTAAAAGGCTTCTCTCCTGTATGGATCCGGACGTGCTGCTTCAAAAGCGATGAAGTCTTGCACTCCTTGCCGCAGAAATCACAAATATGAGGCTTTTTATCCATTTTAGTACTCATTTTTCTTCGTTATCTTCTAGTTTTCTGTATCAAATAGTTCATGAGACATACAGAGATGTTTGCCTATTTCGTTGGCACCCCAAGTGTAGAAGTTTTTCCTCGCATTATTGTTGTTTCTTGTAGTATTAGCGAAACCAATATGTCTGAAGAATCCTATGAATCCTAGAAGAGCACCTGGAAAACAGAAAATATGAGGGTAATTTTAATACTGTTACATGTACTATAGGTACTGGGCCGGTAGTTTTGGGTTGGCCCCGGGGGTTAGCTGCATTAAAGGGGTCTAAGTCTACGTAAAACACAGTACAATTATGAACATACCATAACTAATATTGAAGATTATATGAGACAGTAATAACAGCATAGACCTACACCCCATATACTGTATTGTACAGGTCCATAATAACAGCATGCAGTAAATATCACTGATACAAGGATTATGTATTAGATATATACCGGGTACGCCTACTATACATGGTACTATAGTACTACTGCACAGTACCTTGTATAATGTTCATCATCATAGGGCTGGGCTAGTCGGACCAACCGCCGTCAATGATACTTGATAGTGGGCCGCGTTGATCGGCTAGGGCTACAACCATCTCTCTATGCCTATATAGAAGCTGGTGGATTGAACCTGACCTTCCACATTATCCACTCATTGACAATAACGCTTACCTTCATAGAATACCGGTACATTTAAACGAGTCTTGTGATTCTGCCCCTCACACCTTTGGACGTTTGATCAGGATTTTCAGATTTTCATGGTGCAGCTGGGAGTTTGCAAATCATTGTAACCCTTGAGCCTTTGCAGACACAGCTGCCACCTGCTGGATAACTTGGTAACTAATGCAAGGCAGTTGGAAGCTTGTTCATTGCACACAGCATCTTCTTTAATACCTGCACCATGTATTCAATACAGTAGTAGACATGTCCGGTACCTTTATAAAGCGGATAATGAACAACAGAGCATTTTGTTTCTTCATCCCCTTGCTTGATATAAGTTGATTGATACAGGATACAGCAAGGTGGCAGCACTGTTATGTGGGATACAACTTTTACATACAATTTCCGGTGACTGGTGGAAGGTTGATAACAGAAAGATAAGGAAAACGAAATATTAATGCAATATATGTGGATCTATGTGCATTATAAAGTGTGAGTTCACTCCTACACTTCAATACAAGGACAAATGATATATAAGGAATACTATAGAGACTTTATTAGAGTGCTTGGTAGTGGAATAACACCAATTGCAATGATGGTAGATGGGTAGTCATATCAAGTTTAACTTTATTAAGTCCTTTTAACTTTATTAAGTCCTTTTTTTTTGTAGTTTTAGGCTTTAGCCATTTAGGGTCTACAGTTCATTGGATTTCATTGGCCCAGTGGATACTGTCTACACATATTAAGTAACTAGGCTTTGTGGCCTTGGTTCCCGGCCTTGGTTGTACACGATACACTATAGGACTCAGTATGGAGCCTGTTGAGGTTCCCGAAACCGTAGGCGTAGCACTTTCTCGCCTCCTTTCCTGAGGCTTTCGCGTAAACGGTTGAATTCCGGTCATGTGACCCTGCTATATTATGTTTGCTTACACCAAGGATTATAAAGTAATAGCACATATCTAGACCCTGCAGCAGTTATATTTGGATAAATGATGGACTCAATCAGTGTTTCCTGTAGAGGAAGGAAATGAGAACTTTTATGACAATCGCCAATCTAACTGAAATGTGCCACCGGAATTCAACCATTTCCATGAAAGGAGGCGAGAAAGTGCTATGGTTTTGGGAACCTCAACAGGCTCTATAGAGGCCTAGTGGAGCCACCATTTTGAATTTCGCTGGTTGAGGTAAAGTCCACTGATAAGAGATATCATGGTGGGTACTTTGTCCCTGGTTAACACCACTTCCAGGGATATGCTGGTCCCATCTTATCAGTTCTTATCAGTGTGTGTCGCCTGAACCAGCTCCAGACCAGCTAGTAACCAATAGCATGAGCATATATCGGTATGCATTGGACCGTTAATATCCCAGTGTATGGCACTATGAAGTATGATATTCATGATCATACATACCTATATTCAGCAATCTATTGCTAACGTCGAGACTGTCTAGCTGTTGTCCTATAATGGAGACATGTAACCCGTAATGTAGGGGGGCTAGCACGGCTAAGACGTACCCACGTAAGCAAGTCACATGACGACCCCTTGACCAATGAGGGAGTCACAAATCTTCTGCTTGGTCCTGCGAGTTTGTGTACAATATTTTGGCAGGTACCCATGCTGAAATTCACCGTGCTAGCCCCCCTTAAATGCACTCAGGTGCATACATGCAATGAGACATGCATAGGACACCAGGCATCGTCGATGTGCAGAAGGTCATTGTGTATTGTATAACTATAAGACTATAAGTAGAATAGATTAGCATGATAAAGTTGGCAGTTGATGCTTCTAAAGCTGGAGCTGGAAGTGTGAGATTGAAAATATTCCACTTTAATTAAATGTGGGAGGGAATAAAATACATATAAAGCAATACTCAATCACCTGTGTAAGGAATGGGAATGAATAACCCTGTAAATATTGCGAGTCTGCAACCTTACCTATAGAAAAGAATGAAATGTTGATAGAAATTTAACAATTGTAATTTGTTTATGACAGATGATGCTGTGATGTGAACAACTGGGACACCTCAAAACGTCTTCTACCTCTACATTAAAATGGCTGCTACAGTTTCCCATCTGACAGCCAATCCTTTTGGTATCCATGGTGATCTGCATTATTTGTCGCCAGGACCAGTAATGGCACACACAGAAGACTACATAGAATCTCACAAGAAGAGAAAAGCAAAAATAGATAACATTATCTATCAAACTAATGATCTTTCCATCTACAAACTGATGACTCAGAAAGTCAAGTCAGGAGAGAGCATGTTGAATTATGCTGCACGTCTCAGGAAATTTGCAGACAAATGTGACTTCCAAGATTGGTCAGCAGAAAAAATGATTAAATCCATGGTCTTAGTCAATATGAAGGACAAGGAGTTAAGGCTGTTGCTCCTCGGGATGGACTTGAACCTGGACGAGGTTCTTGATAAGGTAAAGGCTAAAGAAGACAATGGTTTACTCATCAGCACAGTGAGTGGACAAAATGAAGGAATCAGGGATCATGCTTTGATTCACAGTGACATGGCCCGGGCAAAGGAGACATTTAATGAGAATGAAGCCATTGTGAAGACAGAAATTCCTGAAAATGACCAAAAAGACCAAGGGGATACCAGTATGGGAAATTCTACACAGGGTCCTACTTATTTTGGGGATATGTTCAAAGATACAGGAGGATTAGGGTCCCACATAGTCGGGCATACTGATGGTAATTACTCCATGAAGGAAGAGCAATGTCCTGAGCCTGCTCAAGATTTCGGTGATGATGATGATGATGATGATGATACTGATATAGATGACTATGCACCAGACCTTCCAGTATCTGAGACCAACCAAGGGGCAGTTAATCACTCAATACCCTATGCATCAGGTACAGGAAACAAAGACAGAGGTTTTAATCATGCTGGAGATTCCATGACTGATGATCATGTAAATGACTTAGCCACAGACAATACAGACCCGGAGAATACCAACAATGAGGAGAAACCTCACCAGTGTATTACATGCGGCAAACGATACAAGCGTACATGTACATTATATCGACACATGAAGACCCACACAGAAGACAAAGCGCACACATGTACTCAGTGCGGTAAACAGTTTAGGGAGGCAGGTATATTAAGGAATCATATGAGGACCCATACAGGAGAGAAACCTTACACCTGTCCTCAGTGCAATAAGCAATTTACCCAGTTAGGCAGTTTAAAAGTTCATACATTATCCCATACAGGTGAAAAACCCCATGTATGTGCCAAATGTAATAAACGGTTCAAAAAATCAAGTGACTTGAGGCAGCATGAGCGGATCCACACCGGAGAAAAACCGTACATATGTACCATCTGTGGTAATATGTTTAGGCTCTCGAGTATTCTTAGACAACACATGAAGATCCACACCGGTGAGAAACCGTATCCATGTCCGGATTGTGGTACAGCATTTAGACAGATATCAGCATTGAAGAAACACGAGTTGACTCACACAGGAGAGAAACCCCATCAATGTTCTGAGTGTGGGAAACAGTTTGCACAAATGGGAACATTAAAAATTCATATGAAGTATCACACTGATGACAGACCTCACCAATGTTGTGTATGCTCCAAGCGCTTTAAATCTACCAATGACTTGAAGGTCCACACAATGATCCACACCGGAGAGAGACCGCATAAATGCACATACTGCGAGAGACAGTTCACTCAATCGGGTGCATTGAAGGAACACATGATGACCCATACTGGAGAACGGCCACATAAATGTACTGAATGCCCCAAAAGTTTCATTAAGAAAACCGAATTAAAAATTCATATGAGAATTCACACAGGAGAAAAGCCCCATAAATGTCCTCAGTGCGAGATGCAGTTCACCCAGCGGAGTAATTTGCGCGCACATATAAGGACGCATACTGGAGAGAAACCTTATGAATGTACTACTTGTGGCTTACAGTTCACACAGTCAAGTTCACTGAAGAGACATCAGTCAGTTCATACTAAGGAGAAACCGTGTCCCTAATTGATGTTGTCTTACAAAGCACTATGTCAAAAACAAAATGTTTGCCCTAGGCTGAATCTAACCTAGTCTACGTAGCATGATGTCCTGATAGAAATGTGTAGGCCAATGTATTGAATATGGAATTTATTGTTAACTC
Source organism: Acholoe squamosa (assembly GCA_949317995.1). Lineage (NCBI taxonomy): Eukaryota > Metazoa > Annelida > Polychaeta > Phyllodocida > Polynoidae > Acholoe > Acholoe squamosa. The sequence continues at coordinate 71,873,514 of OX439038.1, forward strand.
AGGAGTGTCACTGAGATTGACATTGGGAACTTTGGATTCACTTTGTCTACAGATGTGTTTTATGTGGCATGCCACGAATGACACTTTACAATTTTATTAACAGTTTTCATAAGAATTATTTGCAGTAAAAGCAATTAGACCCAATGTTGCCACAAAGTTAATATTTTATTTTTGAGCAATTTTACAAATCTATGCTATATTTATACTTTGATTTATTGACATGTTTTATTTTCAAGAAAAAATGTAGATATTAGAAGTTAGAAAAAGTTACTTTACCTTTTAAGAAAAGACAATCACACTGGGGCCAAACGGCTGTCCACAGTGAAATAAGTGCCCAGTAATTTTGGCCCTACACAGGGAACAATTTTTTTTTCCAAAGAGAGACGGGGTTTTAGAGGACATCTTTATATTTATTCATCATTTATTTCACATTCACGTGTACTTTGATTCAATAGTGATGATACTTAATTTTGCTTGACAGTGAGGTGACAGGAGGTGACATCATCATTAAAAGAGATATGGTTGTTGAGGTTCACATCTTTCTGTAATATTTGCATGAAAATGTCGATTCATTGTTATAAAACTACCGGTACTTCAATAACCATAACTTGTTATGATATGAGGATTTTTAAAATTGAAATACAAAGTTAGCCACAGAACCACAAGTGCTGAACATTTAGTGTGAGATGAAACCAAGGTCATCAGTGTTGTTTAAAAGAGTTTAACGTATTCAAAACAAAAATGGTATATTTTGGGCAATATACGTAGAAGATTAACAAGGAAGCTTGCACTCGATCCTTCCAGTCGGTTACCAACAAAACCTCTTTTTTAATTAATCACTATAGGTCCTCTCATAGAATTAACCTGTGCAACTCAAGTACTAAGATAACATGAATCTTATATGGGACGCCTGTAAATGAAGGTGTTTTTGTAAAGAAAAGATCGAAGTGCTGAGAGACACACTAAACTGGTTGTTGTACCCCTGCAGGCTGGGTCTATGTAGGTCAGAGCCTGGTGGAGGATCTCAATACCCCTCAGTGTTGTCCAGGTAGCAGTTTGGGACAGGTTATTTGAATGGATGAGGAGGGTGGATGGGGTGGGAGAAGGGTTGCTAAATTTCTTATGCACATTGTATCAATTTCTTAACCCCCCCCCCCCCACACCCAAAAAGAATTGATGTGCTCCCACGAGAACTAAAAAAGCAACATTTTTACCCCCCCCCCCGACAGGATTTAGGTTTGAGCCCCCCCCCCCTCCACATCCCCCCCCCCTCCCCAGCAGTCAAAAAATGACTCGTCCCTCACCTGGACCTACAGAGAGTTATTGTGTAAATACATAGTAGAAACTCTATACTACACTGTGGCACACAGACACAGGACTTTGGGGAAAATGTTTTAGGGGAAGGAGGAGTAAAAACCCATGTACCATCTCCCGCGTATAAGGCGCACCTAGAGTTTGAAAATATTGCCAAAATAATGAAAAATTCATATCTTTGGTTCTACTGAATGGATTTTAAAAATTTAAAAAGCTACATGTACCTAGGGTCCCCCAGACCCCTCTGGCCCACATTATGTCATATTAGGACTTAGGGGAAGTGTTACATATCAAAAGAAAGGTCTTGGTATCCCCCTTGTGGATTTGGGATAACTAAAATCCCTCGTATAAGACGCGCCTTATACGCGGGAGATTACGGTAATAGAAAATGATAAGGGTAGATGCATGGGACTCTGGAAGAGGAGGGACATGCGTCTACTCTTCTATGCTTTCCAATTGTCAAAAATTGCCAAATATATAGACAAAAGAATCCTACCTACGAGACTACATGTAGGCAAGCGCCCCATTGTCCCCCACACCCCAAAACCAATAATCCTGAGAAGTGCCTTTTACAGGGCAATTATTATCTGGAATAGACTAAAAACACCATATACCCTAAAACAGGACCTTAATGCCTTTAAGATTTCAATTAAGAAAAAACTATGATGCCTTTCTACGTCAAATTTGAGTGAGGGATGTTCTTCCTCCTGGAGAAAATTGTGGCAACACAAATGACTGTGGGAGGTTATTCATCAGGAGTGAAATGAAAATGAAACTGAGGTACTATGAATGGGGTCTCTCTTTGCCTGACCTATCACTCACACACACCAATGACTATACTATTTAAATCATAAAGTAATTGTATTATTGTATTATGATATAAGTATGGCGGTAAAGGGACAACTCACTGTGACATAATGGAGATTTAATTGCCAATAAACAAAACAACAACAACAACAACAACAACATGATGAATGTTTTGTGTCACGATCTTCATTTGATGTAGTTTCATCATACAACACTCCCCCCCCCCCCTCATCATCTCATCTCATAGCCCCCACATGTCTTTATATATGAGGCAACTTGTGAAAGCATATTATACCCAGTATATATAGGATGTCGTCATACCAATTCATAATGTCATAAGAATAGGGAAAAGAAGGGGTCCTAGTGGCGGTACTGCAATGCGCAGAAACTAGGTTTAAGGCATTTACTTTGTAACTGTGTTATTAGACCCAATAAAACACATTAAAAAAATGCAGAGTATTTAGGGTATGGTGGAATAGGGAAGGCAGTGGCGGATACAGGATTATACAATGTATGTGTGTGTGGTAGTGGGGGAGGCGGCAAGATCAAGACTTAAAATTGTGTATTCTGGTGCATTCTCACATATCAATTTAATACCTTTCCTCTTGTCTTATTCCTTTCTTTCTTTCTTTCTTTCTTTCTTTCTTTCTTTCTTTCTTTCTTTCTTTCTTTCTTTCTTTCTTTCTTTCTTTTGGGGCTTCCCTAGCCCACTTAAAAGGGCCTATATCTCCTCTTTCCTATCCCCTCAGGATGTGTGTGGTGCACATATGTGCGGACACTGACACATTCCTCTGTGAAATAGTGTAATGTCGTTCTCGCCATGAATATGACCTTAGCTGTTGAAATGGCGTTAAACATCTATTACTCACTCTTTCTTTCTTTCTTTCTTTCTTTCTTTCTTTCTTTCTTTCTTTCTTTCTTTCTTTCTTAGTAGTATAGTATGCATCGGAACGGGACTATAGCTAACTACAGGATATTACTCACTCGGGATGCAGCCAATCAGAGGCCTCCATTTGGTCACATGACCCGTTGCCATGGTAACGTGACCTACTTAGGGGATTAGGACCACCTCTCAGCCAATCAGAGGCCAGCATTCTGGTAACCAGGGCAATGTGACCTACTTAGGGAATTACCAACTGGTGACCATGGTAACATGACCTACTTAGGTGATTAGCAACCACTGCTCAACCAATCAGAGGCCAGCATTCTGGTAATCATGGTAACATGACCTAATTAAGGGATTAGTGTGGTCATGTGACCCCTTCTTTGTAAACAACAACACGTGGTGTAGCCACGTGTCCCCTTGTTTGTAAACAAAGGGGCGGGGCTAATTATGCAAATGAGATACTCCTGAATTCCCTAAATAAGGGATTAGTGTGGTCATGTGACCCCTTCTTTGTAAACAACAACACGTGGTGTAGCCACGTGTCCCCTTGTTTGTAAACAAAGGGGCGGGGCTAATTATGCAAATGAGATACTCCTGAATTCTTTACGTGTGATGATGATGAGTCGACTAGTTTTTTTTTAAAAGTTATGTATGAAATAAAACACAACAAAATAAATCATTTTTATTTTCATGAATCATCTTTTTTTATCATTTTTAATCAATCATTTTTTCTTTCGTCCGAACAGACCGCAAAGTCTCATTTTGCCAGTGTCACAGTCACTGACTCTCTCCATCATACATTGCACTAGTTTGGATAAATCCAACACTATTTTGGCCAGATATGGGACCTTTGTCTGCATGAATTGTAGACGCTTGCAGCATCCCGTTTCCTCTTTTTCCAAATTCTTTACATCATCATCATTGCGAGCCTCTGACTCACCGACCGGTGGCTCAGTTTTGGGTTTTTGCTCATCCACATGACGCATTTCTTGGGGTTTCTTGTTCGACATGCTTCAATCAGGAAATGTACGCAATGAGGGCCACAGGTGTCAGCAGTAGTGTCTTGGAGTTGAACACGGTTTCTTTGCCACTTGAACGGAGCAGAATGCTTCAGGAAAGATAACTCTGCGCTTAGAGGAGGTAAGCCGAATGAATCAAAGTAGTACACCTCTTCTGTCCTTGACACGTAAAACGCCACCCAATGTTGACCTGGTAAATGTTGAGGATCCGTGTTACTCATGAAACAAGTGTTCTCAATGGGGTGCTTGGGGAAAGTGTCACAAGAGAAAACACCTAGGAAATGGTGTTTTGTGTGAATGTTATCCTTCAACACTTTGTCTATTTCAAGTGTGTTCATGCACTTTCTTGTCTTCAGTTCATGTGGTAGTCTGTGATGGGATGTTGATCTCTGGTCAGCTCGACGATGTTGTCGTACAACAAGTAGAGCAGTACCGTTGTGGTCTCTGTCTGCGCAGTGCCAAAACTGAGCTCTACCCTCAGCTGACCCGCTTTTATAAGGTTCACTCTACACCCGTCGTGCGATCTGTCCGGAGTTAAATCCAGGGGGCCAGCGTGTAACTGTTCAGGAAATCATTGTAGGAAATATCGCAGGAGCGGGAACCCTCGTACATCCCCGTTTCCGTGTGTAGTGCCAGGTACTCCCTCACCGCTTCCCTTTTGGTAAAGTCTGGGATGTAGGCGTTGTTCGGCACCTTCTGGTCATTCACTATCACTTGAAGCGAGTTGACGTTGCAATGTTTCAGTTCGAACGGGTTCTTGGCGTAATTTCCGTTGAAGGCATCATGGTCTAGGAAACAAATCATCATGGACTTGGGTAGTTGACCTGTGTTGGAGTGTGTGTAGGTGTGATCTCTGTTGCCCGCAGGGATGGCGTAGGTCGTCACCTCCACTCTGTTCACTGGGTAGTCGAAGGGACCCTGTTCTATCACAGCCTTTTTGTGTGTTTCCACCACAGAATCAGCTATGACCACCCGACGCACGTAGAGCTTAGCTTTGTGGATCTTGAGTTTGTATGCGGTGGTGTCCACGCTCATCAGATAGAAACAAGGGGCAGCTTGTTTCAGAGTGAGGTTGATTTCCGTCTCTCCAGCTATGAACTTCGGTTGATGAGCTAGGTCAAAGTGGAGTCTCGACATCAGTGAAAAGCGACCGTTGGAGATGAGTTTCTGGCGAGCCTTGAACCCTGGGTTGTCATTGGTCAAAGCGTCGAAGTGACCAGCCCTGTCTTGGTGCCAACCTTGGATGTTCATGATGTTCTCCTTGACTTCTCTGTCGTAGTTGAGTAAACCTTCCAGGTAAGCTCTGTAGGGGTAGGTCTCGGTGTTACCAGACACTTCGAAACCTCTGATGGAGACTTGGGCATCCTTGAAGAGCGAGTGAGCCAAGTTGTTCACTGGAGCCACCACGTCGGTGTCGTCCAGTGCGTTGCCATTCGGTTTCAGCACCTCGCATTCCAGATGAAGGTAATTTTCGTTCAGGTCCGTGTACTCTTGGGACTTACTGATGGTGAAATTGATGTTGCTCCCGTCTCCCAAAGAGTTTTTCGTTTCTAGCCCGACAAAGGTCGACTTTAGGATAGTAGTTTGAGTTGGCGCTACGGAGTGCAAGTCAAACTCAGAGAGCGCGCACTCGCTGCTGTTTTCGTGTACGTAAGCCATTGTGCTCCCTCTTCACGTTGGTGGACTGACGTCTGTGACCTCTAATCCTTTTATTTATAGGCCGCCTCCCTAGCGATAAAAAATGTCCCCCCATCGTCTCTTGCAAGAAACACATCCCATTTGAGGAGCTTGCCTCTGATGTTTGGCCCCTGCTTTCTTGGGCGTCGCTTTTTTCCCAGGAGAGATCACTTTACCACCAGACTCTTCAGAGCACCTACTCCTCTGCGTTTCACGCTGTTCTTGAAAGTACCTCTCTTCATCATATCCTTGGCCACACCCACGCCAGCGCGGAACAGAGTTTTCCCCACCATCTTCAAAAGGGGTTTGGCCGAGCACATGAGTCCTAAGAGGGCACCACCGGAGCCATGACGGTTCTGGTAAGATTGTCCGCTGTACACGTTGATTCCGTTACTGAACCGAGTGTTGTAGTAATCGCTGTATCCTTGTCCGGTGGTACCCTTCGATGAAAAGTATGGCGCTCATTTACGTAACATTTTGCACCTTTAACGTTCGATGGGTCTCAGATGAAGTGTCACCGTCACCTCTCCTCTCATGAATGGTATGGATCGGCCGGATCTGTCTCTTAAGTAGATGCCGACCTCATCCAACCTTTTAGACTTCAAGGGAAAATAATACAAATATGGAAAACTGATAGCTTGCATTCCCCCTTTCTGCCGTCCGCTTCTGTTGACTGCGACGCAGCGTAACAGAGGGATGTGCATGTCGCCCACTCGTCTGTCTTGAATGGCGTCGGGTGTACACGTACACAGATTACACGTTTCTGAAGGGGTCCATGATGTAGACACCGGTGGTCGTCGTCACGAAATGAGTCTTCACCCTGAATCCTAGAATGTGCGCCAGATGTTCGGTGACAAACACGCCAGTGTGTCTGGGCACGTTGATGGTGACGTGTCTCATCAGCAAGTCGTACAAGAAGATGGCCTTCGAATTTTTCAAAAAGTTCTGACCTTCTAAATTATCTGTCAGGAGGAGGTTCAAGCGCTCGACGAACTGAACGTTGTTTCCCGTGAAAATGGGTGGCACTGGGAATATGTTCGGCAGCAATGTTCACACGCACATTTTTCTCTCCATGTCTTGAACCATGTCATGTACCATACTCCTCATTTTTCGCCTCTTGTTGGACGTCGTCAGGTATTGCTTGTACAGGGAAGAATTTTCTTGTGTCAACGTGACATACTTTGACTTCTTCCCAGGTTTCAATATCTGCACCTCCAACTCTTTTTCTAACAGCTCCGGTGTCATTTCATCGACAAAGTTCTCCTCCGTCCTAGTCAGAGGATTAGTGCTTCTGATGATCTTCTGCAGGTTGATCACTCTGTCCACCGTCTTCCAGTCCACCTCGGGATTTTTCTTGAAGATTTTTCTCTCGTTGAAAACTCTTTTCGCCTTAGCCAGCAAGTTCTTTGTGCGCAGAGGAACGATCATGATCAAGTCATCGTCTAGCACGTTGCTCCATTCTGTCAGGAGGATGATTTTGCTGAGAGCCGCTTCGTGGTCCTCTGATAGGAGGACGGGTGAGTCCAAGTGGGTTCGAAAAGAGGTCAGAGTGTTCTAAGGGAAATAGTCCATAGAACTGTTGCTAGGCAGGGTGATGTTCATAGCGCCCTACGAGATTTTGTTGACAGGAATTCACTCGTTGAACTTGTCGCCGTAACCTAGCCAATGCACAAAAGCTAAGCGTTTGCCCTTGACAGTCTTGTAGCGCAGCACCTTGTCTATCAGGTAAGTCTTGCCGTAATGACTCTTGGAGACCTTCTGAACCTCCTCCAGATAAAACACGCCCTTTATCTCCTCCCCGGTGTCGTCTTTCAGCTCGAACCCTCTGCTACCCAACGTTTTAGCGACGTTGAACACTTCCTCCTTCCAATTTCCCTCGTAACCTTTGTCGAAGGGTCCTTTAGCCCTCAACATTCTCAGTCTGTCGCCCGGAGCGATGACGTCAGTGTCAGAGTGTCGAGGGTCTGTCTTTTTCCATATTTCCTCGATTTGTTTCTTAGTAGGGAGGTCATGTCTGTAGAAAATAGTTTCGCTGTTTTCCGCGCTGACGTCAGCAGGCAGCATATTCAATGTCTTGTGGTGAGTGCGATTGCAAGAAGACACCACCTCATCCAGTACGTCTAGGTAGCGATATGTACGCTTGTGTGGGAAATAGCGCCACAGCTTCCTTCAGACTTTGATTCAAACGATCCACTAGACTAGCTTTGATGTTGCCGTTTTCGATGAAAAACTCTCTTCTTTGCTCTTGAGGTGATCTTGGAAGGTCGTGTTGAGAAATTCTTTCCCCTTGTCTGTTTGAACAGAGCGCGGGTGTCTCTCGGCAGTCATTTCCTCGAACGCCTCGGTGACAGCTGCGCCACATTTGGAACCAGTCATTGTGAGACGCTAAAGCTTGCATGTCCATCAGATGTAACTGCCACTGTTGATCGATTCCCCCGGTTATCGTCTTGCTCCTTAGTTTAGGTGTCCAGAGATCCCAAGGCGTCTCGAATGAAAGCCGAGTTTTGGTTGCGGAAATGATGTTTCTGGAGTTTGGTGATGCTGGTGAAACTAGAGGGTGCTTTGAAGTTGGTGTACTTAGCCACCACTCGTTTCTTTTCTTTTTCCTTCTTGGTCAGTTTCTTAGACCTCGCCATCTTGGTGAGTCGGAGTCGGAGTACACTTGGCGACTGCGTCCTTTCTTTTTCTTGCTTTGATTACTCGTCCTGACGGAGGAAGGGCGAGGTGTAGCAGGGGATGTCCTGCTGGAAGTTTTGTAAACGTTATCGTTGTCCTTACGACGGGAAAAGCGACGAGAGTAGTCGGTGGAGGTGGCGGCGCCGACGAGGGGAGTGGCGTTCTCGTAGTAGTAGTCGTCATCGGCGTCTTCCTCTTCCTTATTGGAACTTGTTTGTTTCCTCCCTCTACCGGCAGGTATTCTTTCCAAAGCTTTGTTAGGACCCCCTGCTTTATAGACTTGGTTTCCGATCAAGGAACCGGTGGGATCTTCCATCCTCAGCACGAGCTTGAACGGCGTGTACCCCTCGGGTCTTGACACTGTCTTCCTCAACTTGCTGGCGTTGTTCAGTAAGTCCACTATGCTAATTCGACTGGCGGGATCCGTTTTTTGACCCATCATCTTGCTCACCGAACTGTCGTCGTTCCACTTGACCAAGTCGGATTTTTGCAATCCTCTTAAACAGCTTGGTGGTGGCGTTGCGTTTCCTCTGTGGAACTTGTTCGAGCAACACCTCAAGGAGGGAAGCTCAGGGGGTTGGTGGTGGTACGAGAGCAGATGCAGGAATCATGTGGTTGTTGGGATTTGCGAGAAAGAACAACCTCTTGTATTTCAGCATTTTTTCGCGCGATTTCAAAGTGGGGTCGTTCAACACTGGGTCCAAGTCCCTGTAGATAAACTGTAGCACCTGGTGTAATGCAGCGTTGGGATGAAGACCTTGGTCTGCCTGTCTGTAGTAATAAGGCATATTGGAGGGTGGGGATACGGCGGTGGCGAAAGAGGAGGGGTTCTTGTTTTCACGCTCATCAGCAGCAAAAGCTGCAGCAGCAGTACCAGTAGGAGCAGCAGCGACTTAGGATCTACGAGAGCCAAGCGCTTGTAGTGTTGCTCCTCCAGGTCCGTCATCGAGGCGGTGGTGGTGGTGATGTGTGGAATGACGAGGTCTATATACGGAGAACGCTTTTTATAAGGGGTAAGGCCATGCCTATTAGAGCCTGGAATGAGGAAACAGGCCCTTTGAACCAAGACGTTTCTCTTTCTTTTGATGGCAGTAGCTTTTTTGCTCACCATCCTCAACATGTCAGCAGATTCTCAAAGACTTTCCAGTTGGTTCCGCTTGAGTTCATGGGTAAATATACTGGAGAGGGCCGACGCCTTGGAGGGAAACACCTGACGAGACAGAGCACCTATTTGTCGCGAGGGTTCTTAAAAAATGATCATGTAGTGAGTGTTCAGACTCGGGTGATTTCTGGAATAGGTTCTGAGTGATATATATGATGCTCATGTTCCAGTGAAGGGAATATTTGGTGAAGATGTCGGCTACCACTTGCTGATTGGAACTGCTCATCAGATCGTCCAATATCAGTAGAGTGTGTGGTCAAGGGGTGGTCCATTCTTCTTCTCCCGCTATGTCTTCTTTGCTTTGCCTTCTTCCTCTTCTCTTTAACATGACTTTATCCAAAAAGGTATCAGGGGTAACAGCACAGTGGTAACAAATACAAATTGGAATGTAATCTTTAAAGTAGTTTGTCCCCTTCTTCTTCAATTCGGTCACATTGTAATATGCCAGATAACAGGTGACGTGTTCACATCGCATGCACCCACCGAGTGGGAGCGGCGGTTACGCCCAAATAACCAATGTCCTCGTTGAATATTTGAACACCCTTTATTTTCATGAAATGCCCAACGAGTGGGTGCACTGAGGGTGGTTATCAAACAGTAATGGAGTAAATTCTTTTCTTTAAAGACAGATTTCGGCCATACCCCTATTTTTTCTTTTTTTACTACTTCTTCTGTTTCTACTGCTTTTGCTGCTGCAACTGCTGCTGCTTCTACTGCAGCTGCTACTGCTGCTGCTGCTGCCGATGAAGAGCTGCTACTTATTCTACTACTACTACTACTACTACTACTACTACTACTACTACTACTACTACTACTACTACTACTACTACTCCTCCTTTCCCTGGTGCTGCTACTTCTTCTTCTTCTGCTCCTACTGCTTTCGTTATTTCTCTCACTACGATTACTTTTGGTACTACTACTGCTGATACTGGCGCTGCTACTAAATTCCTCACCTTTGCTTTTCATTAAATTATTCATCGCCTTAAAAGAGGCATGAGACTGAAATATGTGCTGATCTCTACGTTCAGATAAGAAAATAGATGGGGTTTCCCTAATCGTTCTTTTAAAATCTCGCTCCATCTCAAGTGGAATATTTAAAAAAAGAAATAAAATAAAAGCTCAAAAAGAAAATAATAAAGAGATTGATGGACTCAGCTCGAATTTCCTCCTAGAGTGTAGGTGGTAAACAGGCGGCGAGGTATCTACAGCGACGGTGGTGGTGGTGATGGTGGTGGTGGTGGCAGCAGCAGCAGCAGCAGCAGCAGCAGCAGCAGCAATGGTAGAAGCGGTGGTGGTGTCAAAGGAGACAGCGGATGTTTTCTGCCCTTCCAAGAAAATTCAGGGCTCTTTATATAGTTGAGAGACCGATCTAATCTACTAACGCTTTAATATTTCTTCTTGAGAAAAACTCTGACTTTTTACGGGATATGTGTTGTCATAACTCTGAGAGAATATTCAACACCTTCTGTCAAGAGTGTTTAGATCGTGTGCTCTGTAGAGAGTTTCATTTTGAAAATATACAGAACACTCTACTGAGAAGCATCATGTCCACACAAACTAAATGGTGTACTTGGTGTTATACTTCAGCGGATTTCTATTGTAATTTAGATGTATTGTGGACAGGGGGTATAACTCACACCATTCCTTCATTTTGAAAGAACGCTTGCATGAAAACCGTATACAAAGATTACACTATGTACAGTCTGGATTATGATTAAAGATGAATGTATATACTTGTGTTTATAGTTTGATCAAATAAAATATAAAAAAAAAGTGATATGTATTTAATATATCTCATTTACATAATTAACCTCGTCCATGTAATAATCACGTGACCACCTATTTGCATAATTAGCCCCGCCCCTTTGTTTACAAACAAGAGGTCACATGTTGACACAGTGTGTTGTTGTTTCAAACAAGGGGTCACGTGACCGCACTAATCCCCTAATTAGGTCATGTTACCATGGTTATCAGAATGCTGGCCTCTGATTGGCTGAGCGGTGGTTGCTAATCCCCTAAGTAGGTGACATGGTCATGGTTACCAGAATGCTGGCCTCTGATTGGATATTACTCACTGGGGATGTAGCCAATCAGAGGCCTCCATTTAGTCATGTGACCCATTGCCATGGCAACATGACCTACTTAGGGGATTAGCGACTTCCTCTGAGCCAATCAGAGGCCAGTTGTAGTATAGTATGTATCGGAACGGGACTATAGCTAACTACATTTTTTTCTTTCTTTCTTTCTTTCTCCTCTCCCTCCTCCTCCACATAATCATCTACGACTAAGGTCAATAAGTGTGTTGGATCTAGTTTTAAGGTTTCCTGTGATAACTCATTATTTACTCCAGTGGTTTCTAGTTCCATAAATATGTCAAGAGACGATACTCAGTTCATGCTTCTTTCTATCTTGAAAAAAAAAACAACAACAAAAAAACAACATCATCCATAATGATACCACAAGCATGGGGATGTTGACTTAGGTTATGACGTCATTGACGTCCTAACACTACTAACAGGGGAAAAGTGTCATTGTCAATGTCCCAGGTTTGCATGTTCATATGTGCATACTATCCATGCTGGAAAAGGAGGCTCTCTCTCTCTCTCTCTCTCTCTCTCTCTCTCTCTCTCTCTCTCTCTCTCTCTCTCATTCTCTCTTATGTACGTGTTCCTTCATTTCTTTTTGACATTTTCCCTTCATTTCTCATTTTTCAGGCCAAGAGGAGGGCCATGAGGGCAATTGTGTATGTAGAGGCTTCTGAGGGCTAATCTGGCATTGTCACTTCGGTGTATTTCAGGAGACTCAGAGCAACCGTGGCCCTCTATGTGCCTGCTAAAGACTCGAGTCTATGGTTTATATGATGTTATAAATGATGGGGCATGCTGGCTTACCTTACAGCCCTGACTAAGCAATGCGTAGAATACCAAAGGAAGCAGGGTGAAAGACCAAGCTATTTATCTGCAAATAATGCATAGAGACTCATAGAGAATACATCTCTGCACGCCCCCACAAGAGTCACAAGCAGACCAGACAAAAACACACATAGCATATTCCCTCTGCATACATAGAGAGGCCCATAGAGGCACACCCTCCCTGACCTATGGGGCAGTCTTGTGTTTGTCATGTTGTATGTAGCCAGAGAACAGCTTTAGACGAATAGCACTCTGTCACTATACTATAGGTGATGCCAGTCATGTTATATGTTATTATATCAGAATATAATGGATCCCATGGAAATAAGAGTTCGAATAACCCCGCCCCCACCCATCTCATTTGCAAAAGAAGGATAAAGGAATAGATGTATATAGAAGCAATGTGTGTGTGTGTGTGTGTGTGTGTGTGTGAGAGAGAGAGAGAGAGAGAGAGAGAGAGAGAGAGAGAGAGAGAGAGAGAGAGAGAGAGAGAGAGATAGTGGTCAGTCTAGCAAAGCATTAAATTGATTTGATATTGTGGGTGTTATCCTGCCTTTAATGATAAACATACAGATTAACACTACGTGGTTGTGATGGTGGTGGTGGTGGGGGGGGGGGGTAGCACCTATAGACACTCTAAAGGACGCCACTCGAAAAGTAGTTCTTGAAATGTGGATGACCTGGCATCCTGAATGAAACTTGAGATTGAAAGAAATAATAAAAAAAACCACCAAAAATCTATGGATCGCTATCATGCAAGTAAAAGAAGTGACAAGTCGATGTGTTTGTACGGGTTTTATATTTCACATTCTCAGAGAGCACGTATATACAAATATAGAACCGTTCTATCTACACAAAGCCTCTTAAGGACCACATGATGCCTCCAATGTCATGTCCATTTGGTGCTGTGATACATCAATGCAGCCTCAGCGAGTAACTCGCCAGTGCTGCATTAGTGCATCATACTGCCTCTTATGAGCTCTATGAATCATGTCGTTTGGCAGAATGCTTGGATGCAGACTAGGAGGTTAACTCACCAGGGCTGCATTCAAACATTAAGGTGACCGAAGACATTGAAGCATGATATGGTACTAAAAGGTATAAAAGCGCCCTCAGTATTGAAGGACCAACGGTATATGGTATAGCTAGCCCTTTTGTATTGGCCACTAGCTGGTCTGGAGCGGGTTACGGTGACACACACTGATAAGAACTGATAAGATGGGACCAGCATGTCCCTGCAAGTGGGTGTTAACCAGGGACAAGGTACCCGTCATGGTATGTCTTATCAGTGGGTTTTAGCTCAACCAGCGAAATTCAAGATGGTGGCTCCACTAAGGGAGTGGTCATTATTTATCAACAGGGGGGGCGTACAATTTTCAGACCCCTCCTGAGGGGGGCTAAAAGAATTTTGACCCCTCTTGAGGGGGGCTAAAAAAATTAACCCTCTTTTTAGCCAAAAAGCCCGCACGCTACTATAGAACAAAGAGGGGTGCGAAAACTCTCCGCGCCTCGCGGGGGGGGGCACAAAAAATTTTGACTGCCGTCAAGGGGGGGCATAAAAAATTTCCTCGCGTCCACGCGAAAACCCACCACCCCCCCCCCCCCCCCGTTGATAAATAATGACCACTCCCTAAGCCCCCATACTGAGTCCTGTAGGGACCACTACACAAATTGAATACATGTGTATACAAGGCTACGCCTACGACTATAACACACTCCACAGACACTATACATGTAACTCCATTGTAATCGGCCCTGATACATTGAATAAATATAGCAACTTGGGATAAACAGAAATACAAAAAAATGTATACGAAAGACACTTGGCCAAAAAAGGTTTATAAAATACTCATATTTTCTTGTAGCACCATTAATCGTCAGTGTCACGGGAAATAAACTGCCATCGTCTATATTGTGATTTTATCTATAAACATTGTGTCATTTGATTTCATACAATCGATCAATGGGCTTTATTCTAATCCTTTTGGATCTTCCTCTTTTCCTCCCTTTCTAAAGTTGACTCCACAATGTCCATGTGATTGTCTTTAAGAAACTGTGTCAGTAAAATTCTTTTCTTAGAAACTGGAATTGTCCTAGCCTTAATGTATCATGACAATTTGCCATCTTGATGCATTCCTGGTGAATAGACACTCAAGGGCATCATGCCGAAGTGCCGAACACACAGGCTTAATTCACGCGCATGAGGCCTAAAAAAAGTTTGTTTCCAGTTACCCGACCAACCCTAGAAAAACATGGCCGATCCTGGATTTTTTTTTGTGAATTTTTGACATTTTTTGGCAATTTTTAGAGATTTTTTCCATAATTTTCATATTTTTCCATCAATTTTTCGAGGAGCTTATCTAGGTTCTCATCTATTGGTATAGAGTTCATAACAGTCATTCATATCTTTTACATATCCCTGCTAGCACAACTCATCCAAATAATGTCTTTTTTACATAAATCACATGAGTTTTCACGTAAGAATGATGTAAATTGCATGAGTTGTGATAGCTGGGATGCTTCACATGTCTTGTGTTTTTCATAATTCTACTGTAATATCATAGAATCCAACATGTCTGCCCATACATTTCTATACAAAATCAACAAAAAAAAGAAGAAAATCCGACCTACCGACCCTATATGTATGAGGCATGTAACTGGAAACACACCTTTATTTTTTTTGGCCTGATGGCAAATGTTCATGGCCTTAAAGGAAACATGCCGTGTTTACAGGGTTAAAATTTCCATTTGATTTGAAATAAGATGGTGTCTATGGCAGATAATAACATTATGCATACTTACTTTTGCATAGCAGTACCCATGAACATGCATAACAATACCATTACATAATTATGAGCCATGGTATTTACAATTAAGTAAATAATTTGTCAGTTAGATATTGGGCGAAATGTTCCAGTTATGAATATGCCACAAACCCTCACCTCATTGAGTAGAAATGTCACTTGCAGATATTAATAAGGAGCAAAGGGGCTCAGTAGATCCTTCAATCGGATAATAATTATCCCGTGAGCCACACCACATTGATTTTACGTAGTTTGGCTTAAGAATTACAAAATGCGGTCAATGCAAACGAGCACCAGTAGAGCAGATAGCCTCGGCATTAAAAAAAAAAAAACAACTAGAATCACTTCTCCGTTGGTGTGTATTCATAAACACTATTATTGTAGTCAAATGATTCCATCACGGTAAATTTTATCTCAGGGGTAAGTAAATTGTTGCATAATATAATCTTCAACGAGGCATTGCACCCCCACAGCTCTGACATGATTATTGAGAACAGTGTCAGCAATAATCCATATTTATGATATCCTGTGGATCCCCCCCCCCCTATTAGTGGTTGTTATAACTTGTTGATATGTTTTTGTTGAGGTTAGTTGATTCTTCATGTTTGCACACTAAACACGGTACTCTCACCAATAATGATGATTTATAAAACGGGATACTTTATGGGACCAGCCATGTACATTGGCTTGTGTGCAAGGTTCTGTGCATATGGTTGTGTTTTAAGATTTCAGTCATTATTGAATGGGTGCCACCTAGGCCTCCTCACTTTTTATTGGAAATGTGATGGTGCCTTTTCCCCAGTGTACCCTATTGACGCACCTTGAAGATCATCACTTGGGAGTCTGTTCTGTGGGGATGACAACATCCTGGGAGTCTGCTCTGTGGGGATGACATCATCCTGGGAGTCTGCTCTGTGGGGATGACATCATCCTGGGAGTCTGCTCTGTGGGGATGACATCATCCTGGGAGTCTGTTCTGTGGGGATGACAACATCCTGGGAGTCTGCTCTGTGGGGATGACATCATCCTGGGAGTCTGCTCTGTGGGGATGACATCATCCTGGGAGTCTGCTCTGTGGGGATGACATCATCCTGGGAGTCTGTTCTGTGGGGATGACAACATCCTGGGAGTCTGCTCTGTGGGGATGACATCATCCTGGGAGTCTGCTCTGTGGGGATGACATCATCCTGGGAGCCCGGTCCCTGCACTCTAGAGACAAGACTGACATCCACTTGCGTTCCCTCTCCTCAAAAAGGACCCCTTTTGCACGAATTTTTGGATGAAAATGCACTCCTTTTTGTAAGAAAACACTGACTTTTTGAGGTACAAAACTACCCCTTTTTTGGACAACACTGACATAAATTCTATTCACCCCCACCCATATTGAAATGGTTTTGAAGAGAAAACTATAAAGTATGTGACCATTTCAGTCTTATATAGAATTCTGTCATTCACAAAAGCAGTACCAGTATGATTAAATAACTATGGAAATAGAATGTTTGCAAAGAAATTTATTCTGCTATTTACAGTTTGATATGAAGAACCCTCACAGATACAGCATCAAGGTTAATATGACCCCCCCCCCCCTTTTTCTTAGAGACACAGATTTCCAAAGAAGAAACACCCCTTTTTCTTGATGGCAAGGACATGCTGATTTAGGG
Source organism: Acholoe squamosa (assembly GCA_949317995.1). NCBI lineage: Eukaryota > Metazoa > Annelida > Polychaeta > Phyllodocida > Polynoidae > Acholoe > Acholoe squamosa. The sequence goes on from OX439038.1 coordinate 71,890,432, forward strand.
AAAAGAGACCCTAATTTTGTATTTGGGAACGCAGGTGGATCTCAGTAATGGCTAAGGAGTGCAGTGACCGGGCCTGGGAGTCTTCTCTGTGAAGATCTTGGGAGTCTTCTCTGTGTCTGCTCTGTGGGGATGACATCATCTTGGGAGTGTCATCTCTTGGGAGTCTACTCTTTTGTTGTCATGCCATTTGGGAGTGTACTCTGTGGGGTCAGCATCATCACTTGTGTGTACTCTTTAGGGGTCAGATGATCATTTGAGTGTACTTTATGTGCATGAATACATCACTCTGGAGTGCAGGGCCTACTTTATTTGGGCGACATCATTTTGGTGTATACTTTGTGACAATGACGTCATCACCTATGAGTAGGGCTTCCTGTGTGAATGAGATAATCACTTGGGTGTGTACTCTATGGGGATGACACGTTCCCTGGAGGCATCAGGGAGTGCCTTGATGGGTAACATGGGGGCAGTGACTGTCAGCACCCCTTCAGGTGACAAAACAGAAGTGAGGGTCTCCAACTGTACAGAAGGTGGAAGCAGGAACTGGCGGTGGTACTCTCTGAAGATACGTCCTTCTGGACCTTCCTCCTGATGCTTTGCATACACTGTGAGCTGGTTGTCGAGTGAGCGCACTGTTACTTCATCGGGTCTGAACTGCCGCACATCGAAATCCAGTTTCATGTTCCTTGAGCCATCCTTGTTGGTAACAATGGGGTTCTCCATTTTCCATTCATCAGCCATAGTGAGTGGTGGATGCTGCATACGTGGCATAGAGGGAATGGCTGGTGCCATTGTCCATTGGGGCTCTGGTAGGGCCGGAGGTGGGCAGACAGCCAAGGACATCTGATTGGGTGCACTGAGAGAGGACATCTGATTGGGCCCAGTGAGAGCAGGGGTCATGGATGTGGTACCCATGGGGGCTGGCAGAGCAGCCATGTTGAGATTGGGTGTAAAGTGGTCCAGTGGCATAAGACGCTGGAACCGCTTGAACATCTGTTCGATCTCCTTGTTAAGCTGCCGCATGTGCTCTTCCATTCTGCGGTAGCTGGGCCCAAAGTCATGCCATGTGCCCACATCCCATGTAGGGTCGAAGAAGCTGAAGGGGCTCCTGGATATGGGCACAATGCGACCGTCCAAACCTGGAGCTGTGGTGTGATGTGTCACACGTACCGGGCTGACACGCATTGCCATGGTTGTAGTCTGCAAAGTTTCAAAGAAAACGCAAGGTTACAAACTAGGCTGAATAATATAGCTGAGTTAGCAGGTCTGCATTTCATGCAGCCAACGTTAAGCCCATTTACAGCTCAGTCCTTCAAGGCTTTGGTGGAAATCTGTAATGTAAAAGTAATTCATACCTGGGAGCACAAAGGTAGAAACCTGTACCATGAAAGATTATTAATATACCTCTAGCCCATCCTGTACCACCCAGAGCTCGACCTCACATTGTAAGAAGTTTACTGTTCCTAGTGTTCCCAACAGCAATTACCCCATGGAGAGCTCCATTCAAATAATCAGGTACAGTTGGCAAGCATGTGTAAAATAATCATTAATCAAATTTATAACCCAGCCCAGAACAGACAGACTGGACCCCAAGTGGGCTTCTTGATCTTCGATATTGCATGCCCAACCACACAGGTATGCCGACACCATTCTCCTAAAAGGGGGACTTTATCACACCGTAACTCTGCCCTAGTGGCCTGTAAATCACCCCATGGTAGAGGGCCATGTGTGTGGCTACCAATCAACTGACTGACACCACCTCAGGGTTAGTGAGAAGGTGCTGAGAGCAGCTCACACATCATATACATCTACTCAAGGAAATGGGACTTGGAGTACTTGGAAACCTCATACTCAGAGGCTTATACACCCAATCCTGTTTAACTAACGTGTGCCATGTTCTTGGTGGATTTTTTATTTCTTTTGATTGAATTATTAAATTTGGTTGTTGGATATGACTGTATCAAATGGACAAAAGTGTTTGGTTTTTGTGCACTTTATATTTCCAATCTAAAAAAATCCATGGTGAAAAAAACCCGCCATACAACTGAAGACATCCAACAAATCGATTTCTCGTGATTTTGGTCAAAGTGTATGCCTAATTATTCATCAAGAAAGCTGAACTATATAAAACAAAGCACACAACGTATACAGAGAACACAATATGTCTATGAATATAGTATAGAGGTTGCATACATTCCCATAAGATGTGCAATATTATAGAATTTCAAGAACCTTAGTATTTTCTGTGATCAAAGACATAAGCAGGTCTACATGGGATCCATGTACACCTTCCTATGCCATGAATCAGAGCAGATGTTCTGAGAGTAACTCGGTCATAGAGGTGGGGGAGGGGGGTACTGCAGGATGGGCAGGTACATTATGTACAGTGCCAGATGACATACAAATAATCTATCATTCATTTGGATCGCCTTGGCAGCAAATTCTTTTCTGGTCCCCGAGATCTGAGCTCTACCCTAAGCCATTTACTCCCGACTGCCCAATGCACTGCCATTATTTGGTGAAGGTGCATGTGGAGGGTTATTCGGTTATGCATCCCCGCCCCCCACATCGCATTTTTTTTCTAAAAAGCTTTACACCTCCACCAATCCCCTCTCCAACCGGTAATACATGGCTAGCTCAAGCAGCCGACCCACATTGAACCTTCCTAGCAACAGCCTGGCCCCAGACTCTCCCTGATAGTGAGATGTTCTCTGGAGGCAGTGGGCGGTGCCTTCCCCCAGCTGACCCTTGCTAGGAGTAAAAAGGTAGAAGTGTGTTTCAGGTAACCAAGTCGTCCTTGGCAATACAGGGTACACCCTCTGCAATACACAGCCAAATAGTATTTCCTCATTTCAAGAAAATGAGACAGATAATAACATATTGCAAATATCTGATCTTAAGTGAGAAACACAGCAGTTTCTCTTGTGAATAAGATAGTACAACTAGTAGCCCCATAGACCCTAGCTAGCAATACCCACAATACTTAATCAATTCCAATGATTTTCTATATGATTTGATATTTACCAGCAATTGTACATAACAAATCTATTTTAAAATCAAAGAGGAAAAAAAGCTAATCTAGCTTTCCTAGATTTTGTAGTAGGTGAAACAGATCATACCTTAGCCAAGGCCTATAGCTATGTACCAGGGGCGTAGGAAAAGGGGGGGCCAGGGGGGCCTGGGCCCCCCAATCATGAAGGAGGTGGGGCCTGAGTATGTCTGGGCCCCCCCAATATTTTCCAAGAACTCATAAACACAATGGAAAAGAAGCTAAAACTTTACATCTCAAATTAATTATTATGGTGATGTCATAGGGAGAATGGGGGTCTGAGCCTAAAATTTACCAAAAATCACTTTTCTATATGAATTCTAAATATGCATATATAGACACCATCATGCATCAGCCTACAATTCAAGGTAGTCGTGATGGTGCCCTCGCCGGGCCCCCCCAATGAAGATTTGCTTCCTACGCCTCTGTGACAGTACATACACTGATATGGGGTCCACATACCAAGGTAGACAGTCACACCTAGCTAGTAGACAGGGCAGTGGGCTCTGGTCTACATCATCACCCTAATGTATATATCTGTGATCAGTCCTATAAGTATGCAGCTATTGAGAATGCGCACACAGTCCCATTAGTAATGGGAAAGAAATAGCAGAGTGGGAATCATTTATACATGAAGAATATTCCCTGCTTTTCTGAAAGATCAAATCTTATGAGATTGGCCAAACAAGAAATCGATATCCTGATGCATTGATTTCTCCAATGCAGTGATAAAGAGTGACCTTATTTTTCAGAGTGGGATTAATCTAAAATAAGAGACTATAAATAAGTCGACGTTGGATTACTTATATTTGAATTATGTAAAAGTGACCTATGTATTATAGGCCTACATACTAGCTATGATATAAACATGCAATGTAAAACATTTAAAATGTAAAAAGGAAGGTTTTGGCAGACAGGGATGTGTCCTTGTATAACATGGCGTAACCTTGAGTACAGTATGAGTTATTAAGCTGACTGTGGCTGCCAGCCACTGCACCACACAGCTCTCTCATATAAACAAACTACATGTGCCTACCATTTACTGATTATTTTGTCAGAACCACTAGTTAACAGCAAATAATTGAGAGCAATATCAGGTCCATGTGTGTTGGAAGCAAATGGAATGTAGACTGCAACAGATCTTTAAGGTTTGATTCAGGTTACATAGCATAGTCTACTCATAGTCTAAAAATCCATTTTTTTCAAGAAAAAAAATTAATCATAGCAATCAAAAGCAAGTGGAAACTTAGGGAGTGATCATTTTTTAACAACGGGAGGGGGGCTGGTGGGTTTGAGGGGGGGGGGTCAGCATTTTTTCAACCCCTGTGATGGGGGGTCAAAAAAATTCCACCTGTTTTCCGTGGAAAACCCCGCACATTATTATAGGTTAAAAGGGCACGTTCATGCGCGATTTTCGTTCCTTATGGGGGGGTCAAAATTTTTTTACCCCCCTCAAGAGGGGGGTTGGAATTTTTTTTGGCGTGCCCGCTCACAAACCCACCAGCCTCCCCTGTGGTTAAAAAACAATCACTCCCTTACTCACAATTAATGCATTAAGACTGCATTTCACTCACAAAGTGAATTTGAAAATAGAAATGTAGAGACTAAAACAAAACAAAATTCTTTTCATAGTTGGATAAAGCTTTCTCACGTCAGCCTTGTTTTCTCAGGTATGGTCAGGTAATTATTTTAAATTCTTTTTTCTCTCATCTTGGTCTAGCCCACCTTCAAACCTCAGCAAATTACAAAATACCTGTCGCCCCATATATCCTGAACTCTGCGTCTGTCTGCCCACAACCTTAACTACTTCAGTGTGGGACAGGTTAACCTTTCACCCCAGTACGACGTAGTACCAGAAAAAGAAATGGATTGCTTCCGTAAACACAAATGCCAATCATTGAAGAAAAGCAAACATCGCCATTCACAACTTTTCATAGCTCTTGAAATAAGGTAGCTCAGTTGACTTAGTAGCGTATTAGTGTCATCACATTGAGACTGGAGTGGAGGGTATTTCTGAGCAATGCTAATTAATTAACACTATTAAGAAATGCCCTCTTAAGATTACTTAAAGATAATTAAGGTTGGAACGAGTGCAGTAAAACTGATTGCACATGCATTTCCTTAACTGTATTAACACCATGGGGTATTCCGAGGTAGCAGGTTGTCCCATGGGCGCCGCCATTGCTGAAGCTTGTTACCAGCGAGTTCTACTGATAACACCTATCAGATGGGTACCAGTTGGCCCCCGAGAGGGCCGCAGTGAATCATTGGGGTTCTCTCATTGGCTAATAATTAATCCTGCTAAGTCCGTATAGGCATAGGGTATGCAACACTGGTAGTGGCACTCTGCATGACTACATTTACCAATCATGACAAAAAGGACATAATGCATAGATCCACCGTGCAGTACTTTACAGATCAGGATTACCCAAAGTTAACATAAGGTTACCTGTGTGTTCTTTATGGTGTGTAAAGTAGTATAAAAGCCTCTCCTCCTGTCCATACAGGTATCACGATCTGAAAGCTTAAGCTGCAACACCCCACACAGGACACAGGACCCCTTTCACTCGATGGTTGATTCTCACGAATTTGGCCAAAACTTGACAGAAAATAAAATCTAGTATGACTCAGGATTTTACAACTGTGCAGACTGTACATCATAAATCTCTAGACAGAGCTTGGAATATTGACTACTTAAATTTCTCCCACAAAGTGATGGAAATTGATGAAATAAGGTCGTAGAGAAATGCATAAACCATCTTAAAACCAATGTCATGAAAATTTGCCCTAGATACGTCCACAAAGGAGGCTTTATGATGTGAACTAGCAGCAAGTCATGTGGAAACAAGTCCAAAGTGGTCTGTATATAAATACTGTTCAAAAAGCTGCCTGACACATTTACAGACCACCTACATCTGGCCCAGTTTTATCTACCCCAGATAACCTCTGATCTGTAACATTTTAAAATTTCTAGACTTTAATCATATCTGTCTAGATCTAAATTAAATGACTTAATTAGAGATTGATGAATGTTAAGGCCTTGTCTTAAGGCCTTATAGGGGCATGCATGTGTGTATGTTATCATTGAAAGGAGAATCTCATTACTTGGTGAATTATGTCTGTAATCTCAACTGTTTCTTTTTTTTTTAAGGCAAATGCAGGAGGTCTATTGTGAGACCTCAATAATAGTGGATGAATAGTGGGTGGTTTTGGGTGGCGTTATAGGGGTGGCATCATAAACAGTTTTGGTGTACATTCCCAAACAAACCTGACCTCATATTGACCTCACTAAACAAACACACCAGGTTCCTGCCAAATGTCTCCCAGCAGACGACAACTGTGACACAACCTGAATAAATCATTACTCTATGGAACCCCAGTACGACCCATAAAGTAAAAGCAATGGACAATTATATATTCTGCACGTTTTGGGGGAAGCCGGGAGATGAGAGAAGCATGAGCTGATGATGAAGAGTAAACTCAATTGTCATGGTGTAGAATAAAACATGTGGTATAGAAGTGTAAAATGAAAAATAAGAGGGGAGAGACAGATTGTAGGACGTGATAATTTTACGTTGAGAATAGTGCTCAGGCAATAGTACAGTAACAGGATCAGAAGGGGCAACTCTCAGGAATGTACATCACGCACATAGAGTCAGGCACGGCCGACGCCCACAGCCACCAGCCACATGTATCTCACACCTATACTTCATCATATACTACCTGACACATGGTAAGTTACACATTCACTCCATCCACTAACACTGGACATTATACCCCACTTCATGAAGCCTAGCCATAGCCATCCTTCAACACCTGATGCATACATGTGTATCCAAACCATTTGGCACTCACTCATATAGTCTATCCTGCACTACATGGCACATGGAAAGCCATATCTTGCTCATATCTTGACACCTGGTACATTATAGAGCAAAGCTACATAAAACAATTGACACACAAACATTGAATCCCATCTACATCTAACTCACACTATATCATTAGCTCATCCTCCATACCTATAATCATCCTCTGCCAAATTGACTAGGGCAGATCCTGCCTCATAAATAAACAAGAGTGCTAACTACTTAATGCTTCCAAAATGTGTATTATAGAGTTATGTGCCAACATGGACGTCCCAGTTGGCAGAAAAGCAATTTTCATCGTTTATTTAAAAAAAAAAGAAAAAAAAAAAGAAGAGAAACCACTACAGATCACAGGCTTTGCCCAGTTGAATGTCTGTAGCTGCTAATTGCAGACAGATATCTGATATGAATCTGTAATAAAACTCTCTAAAATGACACTATGTATTTCAACCAGTAACCAATAAAAACGTTGATGGCCAAGCAATTGTAAAGCTAAGGCATTTGTATACGCCTCCTGAAGACACAACTTAATGCAGTGTCACTTGTGTCAATTGAGCTGAGTGAAGGAGAATTTATAGGGTTAGTAGGACAGAAGATCCTCCCCCACGAACCACAACAGAGACACATTTGGCTAGCATCTCTGAAAAGGAAGGTGGTGGGGGTGTTAAAACAATGGGGTATTATGGACAGGAGCTAGTTTTACACGTTAGCAGAATATCTGGGATGTAATAATAATATTATAATTATAGAAATAAGAAAACGGAGACAGGGAGAACTCCAGACCCCATGGGGATATGTGGGCGTAGTAGATCTACATAGTATCAGAAATAGAAGCAGGACTAGATTTGAGTAGTGGTAGGTGACTTATGTACTGAGGAATTTATGTGGTCAAAGACCATGGATATCGGGTGACGTATAGTGTAGCATGTTTGACGTTCATCATATTTTCTTCAGAGAGAGGATCATACTGAAGTGACCATTGCCCTTAATATGTTCGTACATTGCCTGTACATTGCAGCATCATGTATGCATGCTGGTCTGTATTTAAGTACCATGTATGTGTGCTAGACTGTACTACATGGTCATGTTTGTGTGCTGGTCTGTATTAAAGTACCATGTATGTGTGCTGGCCTGTACTACACATGCATGTGTGCTGGGCTGTACTACAGGGTCATGCATGTCTGCTGGACTGTACTACAGCATCATGTATGTGTGCTGGACTGCACTACAGGGTCATGCATGTGTGCTGGGCTGTACTACAGGGTCATGCATGTGTGCTGGACTGCACTACAGGGTCATGTATGTATGCTAGACTGCACTACAGGGTCATGTGTGTGTGCTGGTCTGTATTAAAGTACCATGTATGTGTGCTGGACTGTACTACAGGGTCATGTATGTGTGTTGGCCTGTACTACAGGGTCATGCATGTGTGCTGGACTGTACTACAGCACCATGTATGTGTGCTGGACTGTACTACAGAGCCATGTATGTGTGCTGGACTGTATTACAGCACCATGTATGTGTGCTGGACTGTACTACAGCACCATGTATGTGTACTGGACTGTACTACAGCACCATGTATGTGTGCTGGACTGTACTACAGCACCATGTATGTGTGCTGGACTGTACTACAGCACCATGTATGTGTCCTGGTTTGTACTACAGCACCATGTATGTGTGCTGGACTGTACTACAGCACCATGTATGTGTCCTGGTTTGTACTACAGCACCATGTATGTGTGCTGGACTGTACTACAGAGCCATGTATGTGTGCTGGACTGTACTACAGGGTCATGTATGTGTGTTGGCCTGTACTACAGGGTCATGTATGTGTGCTGGACTGTACTACAGCACCATGTATGTGTGCTGGACTGTATTACAGCACCATGTATGTATGCTGGACTGTACTACAGCACCATGTATGTGTACTGGACTGTACTACAGAGCCATGTATGTGTGCTGGACTGTACTACAGCACCATGTATGTGTGCTGGACTGTACTACAGCACCATGTATGTGTCCTGGTTTGTACTACAGCACCATGTATGTGTGCTGGACTGTACTACAGAGCCATGTATGTGTGCTGGACTGTATTACAGCACCATGTATGTGTGTTGGCCTGTACTACAGGGTCATGTATGTGTGCTGGACTGTACTACAGCACCATGTATGTGTGCTGGACTGTACTACAGCACCATGTATGTGTGTTTGACTGTACTACAGAGCCATGTATGTGTGCTAGACTTACTACAGTGTCATGTATGTGTGCTGGACTGCACTACATGGTCATGCATGTGTGCTGGGCTGTACTACAGGGTCATGCATGTGTGCTGGACTGCACTACAGGGTCATGTATGTGTGCTAGACTGCACTACAGGGTCATGTATGTGTGCTGGTCTGTATTAAAGTACCATGTATGTGTGCTGGACTGTACTACAGGGTCATGTATGTGTGTTGGCCTGTACTACAGGGTCATGCATGTGTGCTGGACTGTAGGTCATGTATGTGTGTTGGCCTGTACTACAGGGTCATGTATGTGTGCTGGACTGTACTACAGTACCATGTATGTGTGCTGGACTGTACTACAGCACCATGTATGTGTGCTGGACTGTACTACAGCACCATGTATGTGTGCTGGACTGTACTACAGAGCCATGTATGTGTGCTGGACTTTACTACAGCACCATGTATGTGTGCTGGACTGTACTACAGCACCATGTATGTGTGTTGGACTGTACTACAGCACCATGTATGTGTGCTGGACTGTACTACAGCACCATGTATGTGTGCTGGACTGTACTACAGCACCATGTATGTGTGTTGGACTGTACTACAGAGCCATGTATGTGTGCTAGACTTACTACAGTGTCATGTATGTGTGCTGGACTGTACTACAGAGCCATGTATGTGTGTTGGCCTGTACTACAGGGTCATGCATGTGTGCTGGACTGTAGGTATAAACATGTGTGCTGGACTGTACTACAGAGCCATGTATGTGTGTTGGACTGTACTACAGAGCCATGTATGTGTGCTAGACTTACTACAGTGTCATGTATGTGTGCTGGACTGTACTACAGCATCATGTATGTGTCCTGATTTGTACTACAGCATTATGTATGTGTTCTGGTAGCATTATGTACATGTATATATGTGTTGGTCTGTACCATATTGTACTACACTAAGCATTGTGTGTCTGCATCATGTGAGGTTACACCTACCTTATCCTGCATGTATGCTAGTCTGTATCAAAGGAGGACTGTACAGTGTAAAGTCAAGGCTGACTCTGATGGACAAGGACACTCTGTGTTGTGTACTGGAGGGATGAGATCCCTGCAGGTGTGGGTGGGGGAGGGGAGGGGTAGTGTTTGGGGATCAGGGAGATAGGAAGCTACAGCAGTATACTAGGGAGAAAATGAGACAAGGGACGTCTGAGAGGAATCTTATACTCTGAACAGATATCCAGAACAAAAGAAATAACTAATTTAGTATAGATATATTTTCAATAGAACAACATTGCTATACAAAAAGCCTGAGCAAAAATAAGCTGGCATGATATACTGGTCCAATGTTTATAGGGATGTAGCCTATCTGGCTTAACCTACCTCAGGTCGATCCTCTCTGTATATTCTGCAGTTTTTGTACTCCTGGGTCCTGCTCCTGTACAGTGTATGTAGGTCCTCCTGGGGATGGAGCTAGACTGGAGGAGGGAGGAGTGAGTGAGTAGTCCTATTCCCCCTGTGTATGTACTCTCAGTCAGGGATCTGCTGCTGTGGACTGGAGTTGTTTACTGGAGGAGTAGGCAGGCAGCCTATATACTACCAGCAGCAGCCACAAGGTTCTGGGAGGTTACCTCCTGGAGGCCCTACTGCTGACTTTGTACTCCATCCTCACAGTTTTGGCCAAATTTTGCCAGAAAAAAAGAGAAAACAAAGGGGGTTAGGGATATAAGATAATGTTTTGGGTTGTGTAAGGTGTATACAACCTCTGTATAAAGATGGAACCTCCTTTATTATCTCCTCATAGAAATGGTGATGCGAGGCAAAATGTTGGCCAAAATTGTCAGATTGGACCAGATAGATATTGCACACAGACCGAGGCAGTTCTATGAAGGGTGAGTCTTCACAACGCCCACAGCGCCAGCTGGACACGTCATACAAACTACGTCACAGACGTCATTATGCTTATTGCTGCCTAATAACTTCACACCCATAAAGTTTAGGCTAACACCCATAATGGTCAACCCTGAAAGATTGCCAGGGCTAAACACTTTGTTAAGTTCTGAAAACTGGTGTACGATCTATAAAGCCCGGCTATAAGGTCTCCTTTAGATATTCTCTACCACGCATATTGAACATATGACAAATCCAATAGCATTTCCCTGCTATGATAAATAATATGACATGCTTTGTTTTATTGCAATGGAAGTAAATTCCCTTTTTTTATAATTCTAGTTTAATAAATCAGGTGTAAGTGTTACTTCATTCACCTGTGTAGTCCTCCCACCCGGGTCCTCCCACCTTTGCCTGCCTCACGTCCACCCCCAAGGCTAAACCCGACACCTGGAAAACAGCAGCCGAGTGATGGCAAAAACAACCGCCTCTAGGCCTGGGGGTATATGGGGTGCCAAGTGAACTTTTACCCAGAGTGTTTCTATACATGTATATATTCTCCACCGCTGTACGTCAAAGTACTGTCTTTGGCTCTCTATCATACACAAAACTTGGTATCTGTGTTTCTCCACAGATCCTTTTATTATCAGGAGGGCATTTCAGATTGGTGACCATATCTATCATTTGGAAATTCCCTGTACGAATTGGAGATTTATGATCCATAGTACAGGGCGACGCTGTGTGAGATGACCCTCAGTGATGATCGTGTGAAGCTTCATCTATACCTACCCGATACTGTGCACAAGGAATCTGATACAGTATCTAGAAAATATGATCAGACGGGCATTCGTGTAATGAAACCATCATTTGTATAATTTGTTAGAGTAGGTCAGTCTATGAACCTCTGTCATCCTCCTGTGCGTTGAACACATTAACACCCTTCTGGTAACTTCCAATGGCAATAACCAAGACTATGAATTTTGCAATTAAAGACTGTTTCCTTATTACGGGCGCCCCATAGTCCCTGTAGAATGTTCTGGTGTGTGACGTGTACAGTTACATGTCTGTGACGTCACGTCAGGTATAGCCTTGACTACATGCCTATGGCCTCTACTCACTTCTGTAAGCTGCTCACATCGTGTTTCTGGAAATTATCAGCATGTCCACGCACCTGATGTATATGTGTGTTATGCATCAAGAATGTGCTTCTACAGAGGTTCTTACGTATTTTACAATCATTCATTTATATTATCTCCTTTATATTATGTCTATAGCTATTTGTTTACGCGTACTTACTTTTAGCTATTTCAATCACTAGTTCAAAAGTATTTTGAGTTGATCCATTACCTCTCTTTATTCATTTGACATGATATCTCTAGAAATGAAATGGTAAAATCCTCAAATGATTTTCCCCATGATGGTATTTTTATCGTGTATTTGGTATGAAACAAATTTCTAAGATTTTTCTATATCGAGGTTGTGGGATGTCCAGTGGACGCAGTCATAATTGCTGGAGCTGTCTTACCAGCGAGTTATCATTGATAAGAGTTATCAGATGATACTGGGTAGTTAGTGTTGTTTTTTTCCCCTAAAATTCCACAGTGAATAGGAGGAATCATTCCATTGTTTGAAGTTGATGATTCTATATTCCAAGAAAAAAAGAGGGTCAGAGAGAGAGAGAGGGTCAGAGAGAGAGAGAGAGAGAGAGAGAGAGGGGAGAGCGGGAATGAGAGAGAGAGAGAGAGAGAGAGTGAGACAAACGGAGAGAGAGAGAGAAGAGACAACATTTGCATTATCATTCCTCTCACCTCATCAATGTTGCATGTGGTGGACCACGTAGATATATGACGATTGAATTTGATGGTAGGTACAAGATGGTTTGGCAAAGTCCTAGCCAACGTTTCTTGGTTGTAGACCAACTACATTGTTTGTACATGTACACACTAGCCAGCCAGACAACGTGCTCAGCCCTGCTAATCGCGTCCTCATCAAAAAGTAGACTTCAAATATCGGTAGTGCCTTTTTTTGTGGTTTAAATCATGTTCCTAAGAATGATTCCATTTCAGGTAAACCTTCCGCCAGTCAAATCCATAGGCAGCTGACATTAGTTATTCATTTCAATCAAAAGGTAAACTTGAAGGGGATAATCTGAAAATTCATTCTGAAAAGATCAGAAAATACCTGATTCCAATATCAGTCACACACCTAATAGACAACCATTTTTCAGTCAGTTATTGCTGACTTGCCTGAAGTGGAATCAGCTTTTGTCAGTCAGTCAAAAATTAAGTCATAAGGCTGACGAAAATATTTAACGTTTTAGGAGAAAAGTTGACCTTTTACCCAGAAAGTTTACCTTTTCAGTCTAAAGTCTTTTGGTGTGGCGGAAACCTTGTCTGACGTGGAATGATGCCTTTAAGGACACCATGTTACACATAGTTATACTTCCTCTGTGAAGGAAGGAAATGGTAACTTTTTACCAATATTGCCATTTTCCTATTTATAAAATGTCAACAAGTGAAGATGTTTGACCTGTTTTGAGTGCAGAAGTTTAAGAATTATTCCAAAATTGTTTGACTTTGATGACACTTTATAGAAAAAAAAACATGGCCTACATGCCTAAATCCGCTGTTATTCTAACTAGCACATATCTTATGAACATGTTCAATGCATTTGTTAAAATCCTCATTAATATCCTTAAAATTGATGACCTATCATAAAAACAAATCATTTTCACCATAAATTGACCTGCAATTCACCCTAAGACGACCACACTCTACCTTGAGTCGGACCCCTTGAGTCGTCTGTACAAATCAGAATATGACTGAGAGTACATACCAAGGTTCTACACCAGGTGGCAGCCATTTGCCATCATGGGACCATGGATAGATTAGCCTGCTGTGTTAATTACCATTAAATTTCGGAAGATTTATGAAGATCTAGGAGATATGATCAGCTTTATCTTTAGCACCACTTTGTGTATCATACAAGATTCAAGTATATACGTTCTAATTAACTACAAAACATGAATAATAAAAGGTAACCACCAGCCACCGCACTGTGATGGGAGAAGTCATCTAATCACCCCATCTAATATGAAACCCCAGGTCACCTCTCCGATTATATAACCCTGAGTATCTCAATAACTTTTCATTTTACCACAAAATAAGGAGCTTCTCCTCTGCCTTATAGTAGTCGACTTTAGGCGAACTTTGGTCGACTTTAGGTGAAATTGCATGACAAGGAAATTCACGTCTTATCACAAAGAAATCAACAAGAGATATTAGAATGTATATGATTGCAGACAAATTCAGAAAATTTCCTACAGTTTTGACAAATTGTTTATGGTGATTAGATGATTATATAGAGTTTTTTTTTAATCCAACAGAGAAGAGCGCATTTTCTAATACAGTTTTGAATCCATTTTTTTTTTCTTTTTTGGTATGTTATTTCAATGTTTTGTCACCAAAGTCTCCAAGATCTAAAAAGAGCATACCTGGGATGCAAGCTTTTTGCGCCAAGTGCTTGTATTTGTGACGTGACCACATTGGCAAGGGTAAACTCCTATCCATATTTAGGGCAGATAGTTAGCTAGGTCTACCTCAATGAAGGATCCCCGCTATAAAAAGCAAAGAATGATAGATCCCTGTTGTAATTACATGTATAGGTCTGGTTTCTTGTAGGCCCATGTTTTGTAAATGGAGCAAGCGTTTGTTCTGAACTTGGCTTATATGCCCGCTTATAGGTAGCAGCACTGTGCTAAGGCTGCAACAGTACCACTATGTATTACCAGGGGGCGGTAGTGTATGGTGTTCTCCCCTACAGTCTGCCCAGCAGATTGTTCCACTACCCCAGTCGCTGGCAGCTGTAGCCTCAGCCAAGCAAAGTGCACATGTTGTACCTACACCGAGGAAGTACTGTGAATCAATGACATGCCCCTATACTCATTCTTACGTGTTGTACAAATTAGCACCCCCATAAGGGAACGTTCAACAATTACGTCACTGCTTAGGGGGTGGGGTGGGGGTCTTTGGGTTCCTCTTTATGTTCAATACAAAAACAGTGACAAAGGGGTGGGCGGGTCTTGAAAAATGCCTAAATTATAGTGACAAAATTGTTGAATGTTCCTTACTGGACAGTCACACGATTACAGGTCAAATGCTTCTTTTTGCTGTTATAAAATGTGTTAAACGTTGCTCACTGGTATATGATGCAGGCCATTTTGTCGTCATGCTGCCTGTAGGCTATGCCTGGGAGGCTATGCAACTAGAGTTGTATACACAGGGGCGTAGGAAAAGGGGGGCCAGGGGGGCCTGCCCCCCCAATAATGAGGAGGTTCCCTATATAAGCATATATAAAAATATAGCAGGCCCTCCCAACCGAGACCCCTGGGCCCCCCCCCCCCAATAAAAATTTGCTTCCTACGCCCCTGATACATGATTGCGCATGAGCACTGTGCTAGTTTCAAGCAACTTTTATTAATATTGTTCCAGAAAGTGACCCCATTCAAATTGAAATCGAATCGATTGCTTGCAAATCGCTCAGTCCTAGGTCTTTTTCTTGGTGATTATATGGCGATACAGCGAATTTCGGTTCAAATCATTTTTTCTTAAAAAAAAAAAAAAAGCATAGTGCCTTCTGTAATCTTGGCATGTTTCGAAATGATCACAATAGTAATAAATTAATTTGAAGCTTGAGGTATTGCCTGGGCGTTGTCTTGTATACCCAGCAAATTGTCGTCATCTGTCGCCATGATTGGTCATCAATGGTGACTCCTTTTTGAGTGATAACTCATTCCGTCATCTTTCGCCACTGTGTGTTAGACTCACGTGGCATAGCGATTGCTATTCCTGGTGATCTTGTGCTATAACGACGTCGTGTTCCATCTAGCGACATGTGTGAGCCACTTCACAAAGGTTGACGAGGACTCACGACAATTTTCTGGGTAGACTCCTATACCCCTCGGCATGACCATGGGAAACTGTAGAAATGAATTACTCCTTTCATCTCTGCAGTGAAAGCTGATACTATTGGTTCAGGCTCAGGGTCACATTCTTTGTTTGAGTAGGGAATGCAAGCCATGACACCCTTTATAAATGTAAATTCCCTTACAGTGGACATGCATTCATTTGGATTGAGAGGTCAACTATTGGAATCCTTACTTCAGACAAACTCTAGAACCTATAGGTCTAAAGACTCCCCATTCATACCACAGGCATCTGCCGTTGCCATTTGAAGGACCATGTGGTACCCAAGCCATATTCATCATTGACATCCGTTAGTCAGTACTTAGGTTGGGTATTCTTTTATAAAATAAGTAGTAATAGTGGTCCAGGGTGGCGTTTCTTAATAGCCAACTAGAGGTTCAAGTCTCTACTAGAGGTGATTTGCATTTCTAGTAGACAAATGTGGGTGAATAGTAGGACCCCACCCTTAGTACAAAGATGATAGTTGGAGCCTCTAGTAAAGTTAAAACTTACCCATTTCATAATGTAATAGTAGGGGTAAATAGTACAACATTGTACTACATACTTTTCCATTTAACCTCTAGTAAGTGCCCTACAACTGCACTTAGCTGAGACACCCTCAGAGGTCATCTCAATCTCCTGTAATGTGTCTTTATCCCTCCCAAGTGGATGTCTATGTATTTCATCAACATTGTTTGTAAGAATCGTTCTTTAAAATATGAAATTCGATGTGATGCATCCTATTTTCAGAAGGTAATTCCATTGTTGAAAATAACTATAACTAGCATAAATATAATGCAGTTATAGGTAACTGTGTGTGATAGTAGAGTTCCTTGATTATTAGCAAGTTATCAATATATTATCTATCAAATATAGATCATACTTCTTATAATATAATCTCTATTTTTTGGAAACCAAGGAAAACTGGATAAATCAAATTTGACTGCATTATTATCACCTGCTCGTGTAGTGGTGCAGTCAGTAAACACTTTTTGTAAAAAAAAAATTAAATAAAGGCTTTGTTGCATAAGTACCTTTGGTGCCATCCAGCATTTTATATGGACTCATTATTATTCTAGGATTGGGTACAATCACGGACGTGGACTGGTTACCAGGTTGAATCTGTGTAGGTGTTATCCATATAGTAAGGGTGAGAAAGTAAAGGAATGGTGCTGCCCTCTGCGAGCTCTATTTGCTATGTATAGACCTTGATTATGGAGGTGAGGGGTACACACCTTTCTTTCGAATTTTCTTACTATGGCTGGATCACCTGTACTATTCACTTCTGTATGATCTACTTAGTAGCCTACTGCAGGTAAAAGATTACCAGTAAATAGTAGTGTCTCTTACTAGAGGTATAAAAAGCGATCTGTACTATTGCTCATTGTGAAATGGTCATGCCTACTATAGGTGTGACCTCTAGTACAGTAACCTATAGTAGGGACATCATCATAGACTGAATAGTACGTTATTAAGAAATGACTCCCAGTTAGTGGTTCAGTTTGAGAAGGAACCCCAGCCATATACTTTAACGATGGTAGCCCCTACCAATCGTACCTCTACCCAGACTACCACGACCTCACTCTCTAACTAAGGGTTATAGGGTCATGTCACTGCTTGTACCTCTGTCCCAGCACTAGTCATCTAATATAGCACATGTTGAGGATACACCCTGCTACCGGTATGATGTGTCTATGATAAATACAGGTCCGTAATTAGTAATTAGTGTTTGATGTGAAATCACCGCAATTATGCATGCAAAGTTCCAGAAGAATATGGCTCTAGACCCCTAATATCGACATGGCGACATGGGCCATTTTTGGCTTAGTGACATGGGACATGAACCTTTCTTTAAAAATCGACATGGTGACATGAACTTTCCTTAAAATCGACATGGAGACATGGAATTTTCTTAAAATCGACATGGGGACATGGCCATTTCTTAAAATCGACATGGGACATTGGGACCCCCCATCAAGGGCCCTAAGAATGTAGCTGTTGATAATGAGTACAGAAAATGGCCGTGTATAATCATCCTTACCTATATCGATCTCATTGGTAGGCTTATAGCCATCCAGTCTGCCACATAAGGGGTCGTAAGGGGGAGATTCCACAAAAACAAATTTTCATGTAAAATAAATGTAAAACACATTAAACCTGTACATATTATACATGGTTGCAAGCGTAATCAATGCCTCAATCAATTTCCTTCAATCCTGTAATATTTTGTTGTCTATGGAATGTTAATGGAACAAAAACGTTCTGTTTGAATGACAACCCAACTTTGAACAGCTCTGCAGACTTTATGATTGGAGTATCAAGAGAAGAAAAAAAGTGCCCTTAGAAATCCTCAAAATCCATCTGAAATCATTAGAAGAAACATAGATGACAGATTTTCATCCTATAATGATGTTCTAAGGAAAAGAAGCTCAAAAAGAACGTTTTTGTTCCATTCACAATCCATAGACAACAAAATTTACAGGATGGAAGGAAATTAATAAAAGGCATTAATTACACTTCCAACCATGTATAATATGTCCAGGTTGGTGATTTACTTAAGATTTTCACTTATTCTACATGTCAAATTGTTTTTGTGGGAGCTGCCCCTTACGACCCCATAATTGGAATGTGAAGTACACTGCAAAAATGGTGTTTAGACCCTAAACACAATTCTAAACATATTCTTGCAACGTTTTTGTAATCACATTAATTTCCTAAACATGTTTAGCCAAACAATGTGCTTAGCTCAAGTGTTTAGAAATGTAGGTGTTTAGGTTAAAACTTTTGTGTTTAGATATATAAATTTTTGTGTTTAGGTGTTTATGAATTTTTGTGTTTAGATGTTTAAATGATTTGATGGAGATTCAAGGTGTGCAGACATGTATGCATTAAAAAACAGAGATATTTTTTTTCTCATTTACGGGGGGGGGGGGGGCATCAGCAGGTATTTACTTGTCAAAGTCTCCAAAGATGTCAGCCACAGTTTATTGATTATTTTATGGTAATCATGGTGGCATGAGGTGAATCTAGTCAATTTTCTATTGCCCTTTCTATTCACATGACATTCTATGAAATGAAACCATGATAAACATGGGATTTGGGCACATTTGTCACAACAATTGATTATAACTGTGTGCAGATAGTCCAGTCAAAGGTAGTGCTGCTACCTGGTGTGGATTCAACATCCAAGTATCTAAACATATTGATGTTTAAATCTAAACACCTATTATTCAACTGTCTCAACTCTAAATATCTAAACATGTTTAGCGTAAATGTTTATGAAGTTACAATAAAAGTGTTCATTTCCTAAATGTGTAGTCGATGAGACACCTAACTGACCTATATGTTTAGGTTTTAAACGTGTTTAGAGCTAAACACATTTAAAATCTAAACACCATTTTTGCAGTGTAGGCCTACATACTCTGAGACTGATGCTCACATGCCTGCTGGTATGTCTTAGCAATGACCGCACAATATGGTATGATGAGTTCAGAGATAGTTCTCTACCTCTCTCACACTAAATTCTTTCATTACTCTGTGATAGGGGACATTGTCCTTATTATGGTGTATTGGCTATGGGCATACCTCGTGACGTATGTAGCTTAGAACAGAGAAAAGGTGGAACTAGAAGATTGCGGAGAGTGCAAAGGATCAGCTCACAGGTACCCAACCTGAGCTGCTCCCACTCACAGACAGGGGGCGCCACCACTCACCTGCGCGTGACCCTGACAGCACCAACTGCTGGTACCTTGCGAGTAAGGTCGACTGAGTGAGGTCAAGATTTCAGGAGGGGAAAAGCTCGGCAGCTGGCTCAGGGAAAAAGGATTGAATTTTAATAGGACCGTTTAACACTTAATATATCTAATCTATGTTCTCGTCTATAGGGCACATGCAGAAATTATAAGCTTTATTTCAAATGGCTGGTTCTTTTATCACCGTTATATCTGTACCACAATGTATGGCCTCGTCCGGTGACACAGTCTTATATCTCAGGTATGCCGGGTACACACTATTAGGTACATAAACTTATCTAACTATTTGGGCCTGGACAGTGCTTTTTTGTTATAATCCACGGTTCATTATCCAGCCATAACGCACTCCGAGACCTTTTGTTTGTCTTCAAGAAGGTGCTGGTTTCAACCTGGACATGTTAAGTGGCGAAGCATACAAAGTCAACTACGCCATTGATTTCCTGTTAAAACTGTTTAGGGTTCAATGGGGAATCGATCCCCGGCCGCTGTGGCAGGATGCGAGCTCGCTGTCCACTATACCAAGCCGACCCGTGCTAGAATCCAATGCCCATGGAGGATTTGAAAAAGTGTTCCAACATACCTGAAGTTTACACACCTCGTTAGCATAGATTCCAATGGTGCCAGGTGGAGTTATTAACACAGAAACATCCTTAGATAGCCTGTATGAACATGCCATGCCTAATTTCTCCATTTTGTTCAAAATAAATAAGAATCCATTGATTTTCCATAGCGATACGTCTCGGCACCTGCCATTGTGGCTTGCTGACCTTTGACCCATAAGTGTGTCACGCGCCGACATCCGGTCTACTTTTACAGTGTCAACACGGCCCGGCTTGGTTTTCGTTTCGATTTATAAAAAATGTGTTGGCTTTTGGACTCTTTAGAGACCAGAATGGCAATGAAACATGGCGAGAATAATCCTCGGCACCATGTAGTAAAGAATAGATAGGTTAAAAGGTTAATATCAAACATTTCCATAGCGATACAGGTCAGCATGCATATTTGACCTAGTTCTTACATCCAGGCACCTACCCGCTTCGCTGAACAAGATGGAATGGCCGTGTGCGTTGGATCGCTATGTAAAATCATTAGATTCTCATTTATTTATAAGAAAATGGAGACAAAATGTAGGCGAATACCATCTAGAGATCGTGTATTTGCTGGCATTAGAAGTACAAGAGCTGGCATGCTTGGATTCTGCCCGAAAAGTGTTTGGAAAGACGAGGGTATGACGGGTGGAGTAAAAACAAAGGCTACGGTGGCTTGGCAAACCATGCAGATCGCATGCACTTAGAAAATGTCTTCTCCTGGATTAATTCTGGGGTTATAAGGTAAGAAATTCATACATAATGGATGAATATGTTAGATAAACGCATTAATGAATGTTATGAGACAGCACTAGTGCTGTCTCATAACATTGATTAAACGCTACATAATACACCACCTTCCCAGTAATTTAGAAAGGACAATCCAAACAGACACATTTAATTAATGTATGCCTAAACCTGTCCCAACATTACCCACACCCTATGCTACAGCTTTTACGTGATAATATTGCGTTGAAGTTCAAGATGAATTCTTGTTGATAACAGTACTTAAGTAACATCATTTAAAAAAAAACAACAAAAAAAAACATAGGAATGTTAGTACAGTAGGACTATTTTCAGTCTTCAATCAAGAATGCCTCTCTTGACATTTGTGTTCTGAGAACCATGGGAACCCGGGTCCCTAGTGACGCTGTACAAATCAGAACTAGAGCTGCTCAAAGGGAAACAAGGCTTTGAAATAACAGGAGCAGAAGGTGGATGAGTTACTGCTCCGTTTTCCACCACTTCATATTTCACCTTCCTCATCTGCTACCTTCATTTTCCGAATACTGCCCAGCTAACACAAGTAGACGCAGAATGGAGGAGCCTACCACACCACAGAAAGGTATTCTACCTTGATCCTTTCAGCCACTTAAAACCTCGCTGGTAACAAGCGTGGGGTCAGATGGGGCGCCCCCTATCACCTGCCGGCAGAACTACACCTCCTGTTTACATCAGGGCACCTGAGTGATGTATAGGCGCCGGCTGGTAGGCCCTGGCTGAGCTGCTCCTAGAGAAACGCTGGTCGCCATCAAAGATCAAGTCTCGCCGCCTTTCGGCTCAGTTCTCGCCGGCGTCACGTGCCGCGCATACCGCCGCCTGGTGGCGTTAATGACGGAACGCCCGGTTATCTGCCGCCAGGTGGCAGGAGAGCCCTGTAGGGCTTGTGGGGAAGAAATGGTGAATTTCACCTCACTTTCTGTTTTGAATATAATGGTCTACTGCCATTGTTTAATGTATGGTTACTAATAAAGTTTATTGGCAATAAAAATAATCTTCATTGATACAAACTACTGGTCACTCTTTTCCCTTACCCTGCAGGCCCTTACTCACATATGATATATTTCTAAAGAGCAACATCCATCGTCCATCATTATCAGGACTATTATCACAATGTGGACATAATTATTATTGATAGACGTGTTTGGCAAAGATTATGTGATGAATTACACCATTTATGCATAAAGACCTGACTAAGAAACCTTTATCGTATACATGTACGGTGTATACAGGTATGCATGTATGACTAATAGCAAGAACATTTCAGGCAATGCTTCATGCTAATAGATTGGAATAGGCACTTATTCTAGAAGAGAAAACACCAAAAACAATTTAAGACGAAATGGTTATATTTTGACACGTTGAACCTGTGCTAAACCCGGACCTGTCCCCAGGAATGCAGTAGCAGCTCACGAGCACTTCTGAGCTAATTATCAAGCAGCAGAACAACTGTTTTGTTGTGACATGACTTCACAGACCTCATCCAGGACACCCTGACCACAGGTGATGTACTGATCCCATTATACAGGTACAAACACGTAAAAAGCTGCACTGGAATGTATACAGACTAATAAGAGAAGCCCACCTGCCCTGCTAATAGTGTTGTCATAGTCGCCAGGCTTTGTCATTCAGTGTTGTAGTTATGTTGAAGATATATCTGAGCAGAAAGCGGTCAAGTATGTGGCGAGGATGAGTCACTCAGTTTTAGCGACCTGCATGGGGGATTTCTCAGAGGTTACAGCAGGTTTATTGCCTCTAAGTTAGTTAACAGAATCTCAATGGGATTTAAATTTTTAAATTCAAACTGATAGACTTACTTCAACGTACTTTTTGTTTATATCATTATGTGCGTTCTTCATGATCGGTTCCTTTATACGTTTGTGCATGATATTGTGAGTCCTCTGCATTCCCTTTGCAAGATTTATATGCAACATTATCGGCTGTGGCCTATGTAGTTTCGCATGTAGCTTCATTCCAAACATAACACTGCTGGGTACTAGGCTTGGATTATCCCAAAAATACATTTTCGACACCTACGCTGTAAAAACAGTCTTTATCTTCAAGCGCTAAAAATGCTAACATGTTTAGAGGCTACACATCTATGAGATCTAAACGGATTTTGGGTGTGCTAAACACATGATTTCTAAACACCTAAACAGCAAAGATGTTGATGTGTTTAGGTGTGTATCATTTAAACGCCATGATTATGAGTTTTCAGTCTTTAAACACTAATAATTATGAGTGTTTAATTTTTAAACACCTATGATTATGAGTGTTTAGACTTTAAACACTCATTTCTTGTGTGTTTAACTTTTAAACACATGTTTTCTAAACAAGTGAGCTAAAAATGTTTAGGTGTTTAATCACTAAACCTAAACACAATATGTTTAGGCATCAAACAATTGTAAGCTATCCCACCAGGTGGCATTATGGTTCTTGACAGTATTTTCTCTAAACAACTAGAAGTTGTCAATCTTCAAACATGTCAAATTAACATTCAAACCTATCATTTGTGGTAACAAGAGACACAAACATTTAGTTTTTCCTGCATTGGAACATTCTTTTTGAAATTTAGTGATAACTGATGTGCACAAGAGAAGTGGTTTGCTAAGACACCCATTATGTGGGATATAGAATTATATAAAGCAGAGGACTCTTGGATGTGATATTGTCGGGAGGCGTGGCGCAGTCGGTAGCGCGTCCGCTCACAGGCCGTAAGGTCGTGGGTTCGGTTCCCGGCCCGGCCAGGGCATAGTGGTGGTTCCAAACGTCGCCGTAAGGTGTCGTTTGAGTTCCTCCCTGCTCTGGCTAGGCTGTGCTGGAAAGTCTCTCGGCGGTCATGGTAGACAAATGACTTGAAACAGGCCTGTCCATCTCTCACTATGCCTATGTAGTGACGGATGTTAAAGAACCATTGCCTCGGTAAATGTGTAGGGGCGTGATTTCTACCTTAGCTCCCTCTAGTGTACGGGTCCGGGTTTCACGCCACGGGACCTCTCACCCTCGACGTGTCCTTGAGGCACATAGGTGAGGTTTAAATTCAAAGCAAGATGTGATATTGTACTCTTTCAGATGCTACTTTCCCCCGTCCCTGCACTCAAACACCATACTAGACACCATCAGTGTTATGGATTTCCAGACTGACCCCATTTCCATGGATTTGAGGCTGAAAACACGGATTTTTGGGGCCCCAAAAATACCCCTTAATTTCAGAAAATGCAGACATTTTGACCAGACCCCCCCTTTCTTAAAAAAGCAGCTCTCAAAACTGGCCGTTTTTAAGGGGAAATACAGATATTTTTAATCATCTAATTCATTGTCTATATGTAAGGGCAAAACTATTCCCTTTTGGCTAATTTTCACAGAGTTTGCCTAAAAAATAACCCCCTTTTTCTTGAAATTCAAGGACATTTCTAAAGAGCAAAAAACACCCCAATCTCCGTGTTTTTTGTAACTCTGATGGTGTCACACTTGGTCCAGACTGCGGGGACCGGGTACTTTCCCTCCCTCCCTCTCCTCCTCTGCGAGGTAATGTAGTGAGATGTGTACTTCCAAAGAAGTGCCATCCCCTACTCAGAAATATTATTAAATTATTTGCATAAAAATATAATGTTACAGCAGGAAACACCAGAAGCCATTCATAGAACTAAACATTTCCCAAGTTAAACACAAGGAGGGTGTTTAAAGACTTACTATATCTAAACACATTGGTATCTAAACACCCTCTATCTAAACATGTTTAGAAATTAAACATGTTTAGATGGGAAAAAAGTGTCTCAAAATGTGGGTGTGAGACAAGGTATTGTTTAGAAAAGTATATGACCCTAGCTGTCGAAATGGCGTAAAACAACTACTTACCTACCTACCTACCAGAAAAGTGTTTAGCTACTAAACATCGGGCGTTTACAATCTAAACACTGTTTTTACAGTGTAACCAACCCAATTAAGGCTAAAATGAAATTCACTACAAGTCTTAATTCCCTAGGCCCATTACAGTTAATCTCCGCCATATTTCAAGGCTGAGAGAAGAGCTCACGAGGTAATGACGTCCCCAGAGATGGTGGGGAATCCTGCGTTCCCACCGTCAGAGAAACCCGAGTCCAGAACGAGGCTTCTTATCGTCACGCTTCATCGGCGTCTGTCATGTCGGGACGCTGAGGTTGCCTGGATGTACTTTGAGCCTGCCGCCCCAGGGGTGAAGCAGACGACAGATTGCACTTGTCAGAGCACTTGTTCCCATCGGTCCTCAGCGGTGAGCCGTCAGCAGGCGTTAGCAGCCGGCGGCCGCCGAGCACCAGCTGACGGAATGGCTGTACAGCCATTCACATTCAGGTGATGTTAAAGGGATGGTCGGACCAGGTGAAATTGCCTCAAATGTTACATATTTAAAAAGGATTCATTAATCAATCCTGGAGAAAAGGATTAGATGTGCAATACATTGATCCCAGCATGGAGTGTAAATCCATGAGCTGAAAGCATGACGGGAGTGAGTAGATAGTCGGCATTTGTGTATAGGCCTAACACTTTACACGATAGGCCTAGGCCTAAACCATTTTCACGTTAGCCATTTAAGTAGCGGTACAGGTGGCCTGTGTCTCATTAATTTAAACCAGGTCATCTGTTGCTAATCATGCCTTCATCCTTGGTATTTTTCCTTGCAGCAGGACCTGCCCTTATCATAAGTATAGTGATAAAAGAATACCAGGAATCTTTCACCAACACCCACCCTGCCTCATGTCGATATCATGAGTGTCATGTTAAGCATAATTATAGATTATAACTCTATCTTGTGCACTGATCTTGACTGATCTGGTACACCTGCAGCACAAAATCATAGCATCGAGAATGTAGAGATAGCCCATTCATCAAAACTAGTAAACGAAATAAAAACGATTACAGAAGCGAAATGAAAGACACAAGCAAATGCATAGCTGTGTCTTTGTTAATGGTTGAAATTCTCCCTTTACCCTTTAATGACCGATAGCCCATTGATGTGCCATGTCAATTGGTCGTCATGCAGCACTGGCGAGTAACTTGTATATTTCACAATAATGCTTGGCTTAGGGAGTGATCATTTTTTAACAACAGGGGGGGGCTGGTGGATTTGCGCGCGGACGCGCAAAAACATTTTCAACCCCCCCTCTTGAGGGGGTGAAATTTTTTCAACCCCCCCATAAGGGACAAAAATCGCGCGTGAACGTCCCCTTTTAGCCCTTTATAACGCGCAGGGTTTTCCACTAAAAACAGGTGAAATTATTTTGACCCCCCCATCAGAGGTATTGAAAAAATTCTGACCCCCCCCCCGGTCAAGGGGTTGAAAAAATTCTGACCCCCCCCCTCAAACCCACCAGCCCCCCCCCTGTTGTTAAAAAATGATCACTCCCTTATCAGAACTATTCTGATAACCCCCCCACCCGGCATGATCTAAAGGCGTGTCTTCAACGTTAACGTATTGCAATGCATGAATCATTTGGAGAAATATATATCCAATATAGGTTGCCCTTCTATGTATACATTAAGATTGAATCCATATAGAGTGAGCATGCTGTGAGCAGGCACTTCAGACCTAAACTTAAAAGGCCATATAATGACCTTGGATCTTTCTTGCCTCTCCTCCATACCTGCTATTCATTTTACATGTGTGTAGCTTAGATATGCTGAAAGAACTCTCGCTGTGGGAATTCGAGAGGGTAAAGGTGGGCGGTCCGGCTGTCGTACAAGGGTTGGCGGTAGGCCTTCACAAGGTTGAGGTCGGCCAGAGAAGACTGGACGCAGCTGTCGCTGGAAGAAACCCGCACCACAACACTTGTCGCTGCACATGCGCAGTCTACTCTCGTCGCGTCTCACCTCACGAGACGGCTGCGAGAGTTGATGGCTGGTACCCTTTGGGTCCGTTTGAAGGCTCTAGGGTTCTGCGGATACCAGCAATGTTAAAGTCATCGATGGCGTCTTGGGTCACATGACCTGACTG
The DNA here is from genome assembly GCA_949317995.1 of Acholoe squamosa. NCBI lineage: Eukaryota > Metazoa > Annelida > Polychaeta > Phyllodocida > Polynoidae > Acholoe > Acholoe squamosa. Next base: position 71,917,510 of record OX439038.1, read on the forward strand.
TGAAGTCTCTCTCTTACAAAAGTTGACATATTTCTTCTTGTAATTTTTTTCTCTTTCTTTGCACTAAAGGCGGATAAAGGGGTTTAAAGCATCCTTCCGTCTTTAGCTTTTGCCCTTGGGGGCATTTTTCTCTTGCTTTTCTCACGAGGATTCATGGGAATGGAGTCTGAAAGAAGCTTCAGAGTATAACAGAGACGACTCAAAGGCCCACTTGAGACATACAGAGACAACTGAATGGTTAATGTGCCTCTTGTTTGTGAATTTTCTATTAATTTGTTTATTTTCTCCCTTCCATAAACATAGACAATTGGATACTCTGACTCGCATGGTGGATAGATTCACATAGCAAAGTTCATGTAAATTCTAAAGTTACTAACTTTGGCTGTCCATCTGGATATAATCTGTTATAGATCAACAGATTATAACAAAATAGTGCTATTAAATTTACCACTTTGCAAATGACTCCCTAGAGGGACGATCTCTAGATTATTAGATCATGCAAATTCTCCAGATATGAATTAAGAAAATGGGAACAAGTGATTTATATGTGTTGCCTGTCCCCATCATCTACACATTTAGGCTACCATTGCAGGACCTACTAATTGCATCCACAAAAACGCAGAAATAGTAAGACAGGCATCCTGTTTCTCCAAAGAACCTCGTGTGCGATGAAAGTGGGTTGTGGTGAGAAATAAAGGAGGTGCAAATGGCTGAGTGACAGTGCATGTCAAGAATTCTTCCCTCCCCATACACTCTCAACCCCCTGTCATCAACATGTCTCCATGTCTCTTTGTCCCAATGTGTGTGGTTCACAAGGGGAATCAAACAGAAGAGGAAAACAGCCGCCTTTACCCTCTAAGGGCCTATATGGTGCATTAAATCAGTATATATATAGGTGTAGTCATTATGATAGTTATGATGCATGAATGGAGAACTGACAAGGGCAACATCCATGCACTCTGCAGACCCTGTGGTGTCCTGTGGTTATTGATTTGCTCCCTAAGAACACGAGGATGCATCATGAAATTAGTTTAATGATGGAAAACTCGCCAGCCCTGCATTCATGCATGATAACGGCAATGGAGCATGGAACGGGATACATCGTGCAGTCTTTAAAGGATTAGAGACTTATCCACATGACGTGCTGGATCACTTTACGTGATGGACATAAGTTACTGTGGAAAGTAGCCCTGACGACGGTACGTCATGCTCTGTGACGTCACTTACATGCTCTGTTGAAACCGTTAATCACCAAATCCCATATTATCGCCCAGGTCGGTGTGGCGGTTACAAGTGGTGTGAGTTACCGACTGTTTAACGGGTCGCATCTTACACCAATACGAACCATATGCACCATAGGGATCGGGTACCTAAATTTGATGTGGTAGACATCAACACACATATGGAATAATAATTAGGAGCCCTGAGAAAAGCAGTTGTCTCAAGAGATATTAAGTCAACCAATATGGTTGTCTGAGAAAATGTGAGCTGACAGTTTCAGGGAAAAGGTGACAGACTACACATGTCCTACAGCATAGGGAAGCCCTAAGGGCAAGAAGGGGTTATGCATTTGTAACCCTATGCCTGGAGAAGTCATTCCTCAGCTACCAAGATAGGCCATTTGGGGAGAAGAAAGTTGAAATGTAGTGCAGGTGCTGACCCAGCCTAGAAAACATTTAGTCTTGGCTGGGTGACCATCATATTGCCTAAGTGAAGTGCCTTTATATTCACCCCTGCCCTCCCTGCACAATGTATGTCCTACCAATATGATTGATGCATGACCTGTGATAATCATATTGCCCATAATGTAGATCCGCTGTTCCCACCCAGCAAACTGTCGCGACTCCTCGTCAATCTGTGTAAAGAGGCTCATACATGTCGCTAGATGGAACACGACGTCGCTATAGCATAAGATCACCAGGAATAGCAATGGTGGTGATCACATGGCCTCACCTCAGATGGCGAGGATGGTGATAACTCAGACTCACCAGGGATGGCGACGTAGGTGAGCACTCACCTCGCTAGATGAAACACGCACCTCGTCATAGTGCATGTTCACCAGGGATGGCGAGGATCTGTACCCTCATCCTCACCAGGGATGTCGACATGAGTGATCACTCATCCTCACCAGGGATGGCAACTTGAGTGATCACTCACTTCGCTAGATGAGACGCACACCACATTATAATGCACAATCAACACGGATGGCAAGGATTGTGATCACTCACACTCACAGGGAATGGTCACTCGGGTGATCACTCCCCGTGCTAGATGAAACGCGTACCTCGTGATAGCATAGGTTCCCCACAGATGGTGAGGATCTTGATCACCCACACTCACCAGGGATGGTGACACGAGTGATCACTCACCTAGCTAGATGAAAAGCACACCATGCCATAGCGCACATTCACCATGGTTGGCGAGGATCGTGATGATTCACACTCACCAGGGATGGCAAGGTGGTTGATCACTCACCTCGCTAGATGAAACATACACCATGTCATAGCGCAGGTTCAACATAGATGGCAAGAGTGGTGATCACTCAGACTCACCAGTGATGGCGACGCTGGTGATCACTCACCTTGTTAGATGAAAAGCTCATGATCATCGACATTGGTAATCATGCAGCCTCACATCTGCCAGATCAAAGTATGTTTTGCCAGAGAAGGTATTGCCATATGTATCTTCCCTCTAACTACAGACAAGGTGTTTATGTAGATATTTCCCTATGTATTTTTCCTCTAACCAGAGAAAAGGTGTTTATGGATAGTTGCTTTCATTTTAGAGATACTTCTATCTAAATTCAATTGATATTATCTCTATATAATCTTGATGGATTCAACTCTGAAGTATTACATGGAAATCAGTGAGAAACAAAGCACAATTGATACGTATGTGATTTATACTTCATGCCCACACTTCCTAGATAGGCTACATGTTGAACAGTGGTGCTGTCTCAACAACTTTGGCAATGGTGGTGATAAGTTGCCATTCTGAGTGAGAGTGAGTGACAGATGATGCAATCCTCAGAGAGCATTGACTTGGAGTGACACCAATTGAGGCATTGAGTGAGACCAATGTTGGCAATGGTAGAGAGTTGATGACAGTGGCACACACTCACACAGCGAGTGACATCCATGTCAGCGATGGTGGTGATAAGTCGCCATTTTGAGAGAAGATTAACTAGGAGTGACACAAACTCATGCAGTGAGTGAGAGCCATGTGGCAATGCAGGTGAAAAGTCGCCATTCTAAGTAAGAGCTGACAGACAGGCGCACATATTGACGGAGTGAGTGAGATCCATGTTGGCGATGGTGGTGATAAGCTGCCATTCTGAGTGAGAGTTGACTGGGAGTGGCGCATAATCACGCAGGGAGTGAGATCCATATTAGCGATGTTGGTGATAAGTCACCATTCTGAGTGAGAACTGACTGGGAGTGGCACATAATCACACAATGAGTCAGATCCATGTTGGCGATGGTTGTGATAAGCCGCCATTCTGAGTGAGAGTTGACAGGCAGTGGCACATACTCATGCAGTGAGTTAGATCCATGTTGGCGACGGTGGTGATAAGTCACCATGCTTTGTGAGGGATAACAAGGGGTGGCACATACTCACGCAGTGAGTGAGATCATGTTGGCGACTGTTGTGATAAATCGCCATGCCATGTGAGACTGACACACAGTGGCAAAAGATGACGCAGTGAGTTATCACTTAAAAAAGGAGTCACCATTGATGACCAATCATGGCGACAGATAACGACAATTTGCTGGGCATGAACCTAGCCCCAGATGTAATATTTTTTGCGATTATTAACATGGGTGATATTTAAAGTCTTCTGAAAATGCACAATAGTGGTTGTTTAAACATCCTGAATGGTTTCATGTAGGACACGAAACAATGAGAAAGGTCTGAGAGGGGTGTGAACTATTTCTTCCCATGGGCCCCTATAGACACAGACCATGATTAGAATAATTCATATCCATTTATGGTTCCGTTTGTGAAGTCATCAATCTTCAGTTTTTTTGCCTGTCATCTCTTATCTGCCTTAAGTTCATTAATCAGCCCTTCCTCCCCCTTGCACCCACCACTTACTACTTTCCCACCTACCTGTATTATGTGTATATGGTTCACACCTGTACACCGGGCTACAGGTGCCCTTTGTACTATAAGCGACACCTGCATGTAGTGTGGGCAACATCCACTAGGAGGCAGTATTCCCCACCGGAAGTAGCTAAATTGGTCTATTAAATGATGTGATGCTTAAGTTAAATGATCAAAATTTATATTTGACTGAGTATCGTCTCAATATTGGCAAATAGAGACTCAGATAACTCCATGGTGAACTTGGTGTGGAACATAATAAAATAGTCTGTATTTTCATATCCATCCCATGTCAATGTCTTTCCTCTTTCCTTTCTATAGTATGACATCTTATGCCATGTTTCTAATACACTGTAACGCTCATTTCCCCTAATTATCAATTACAACAATTGCTTGGAGCTTAAGAGTGCACACCCACTGAACAAGATCTCGAGAATTACTCAGGAATTTCTCGAGTCCCGACTTGTGAATACAACAAGAATAGAGAATGTGAATTTCCATAAAATCTTATACTTGAAAAAGTTCTCTAGTCTAGGTCTCGATAATGGCTCAGGAATTTCTTGGGAAAGACTCGGAATATTCCCAGGAATGTGTGTACATGTGTACCAAATATTTCCTCATGATTCTTTTCCATGGCTGTCTGCATACATTCAGGGTTCATTCAGCCCAACCCAATGAGAAATGCATATTTGAAGTAGCATTTCCTGGAACATCCATACCGGGTATGCTTGAAGCTATGAAAGGTGCCATCTTTAGGAGAGAATGCCCACAATCACCTTGCACTTCTAGATTTTGCCCCATCACACGTGTCTTACCTTTTAATTTACAAATTTTAAAAAGCATGCTGTCTTGTGTCTGAGCATGTGCAACTTGACCAGTAACACCTGACACAACTGACTCCTAAATATATATTACATGTACCGATAGTCTGGATCAAAGATCATACCTGTACTTTTGCCTTCACCCATCTCCCTCCTTCATAGCATCAGTTTTCTTGATCTCACTTTCAATTGTTCTCATATCAATCAAAAGACAAATTGATGTACAATTCTGTATAGGGAATTAAGACATCCTTGACACCTACCCTTTAAAGGTGGTGGTCATACATTTAGACTATGTAAATGACTATCATTAGGTCAGTCTAAGAATACAGGTACAGTCCCAGTTGTAAGCCCTCAGGTTACTTTACCCTGCATCGTGGGAACCTGGGGAGGCTGTAGTTGAGTGGGGACCTAAATGAAGAGAAATGACAATTAAGATAAGGCCATCCTAGTGTCAAGCCGTATTATAGACATTATAGACTGAAAACCAGGCTGCAGGAAGAAACCAGAGGAAACCATTATGGAGTACGGAATGTTACAGAGAGGCACAGAACGTCGAATCAATGTTTTAAATACTTTTTAAATAATGCCATTTCAATTTTGTCAGAAATCACAGGTCTATTTCAACATCTGATCGATTCTCAACATATCGCCATTGCAATATTTTCCTCAATTCAATGTCAGTTCAACTTTGATGTTATCACCATTTATCCAATATTGTCATTATTTCCAATGTTGACTTGATATAATTGAATCAGCAACTCTCAACATTGAAACAGTGTCACATCAAAGATGAATCAGCATAGAGCACATATGTGTTGATTCGGCAGTGACATGTAAATTTATGTATCATGGATATTTTTATCAATTTGTGTCATCTTTCGAATTCAATCATGCTTGAGCAGGGCAACGTGGTGGTCGAACACTTTCAGGGACAATTTCTCAACATGGGAATTGGTCTTGTTGTGACCTCCCCCCCCCCCAAGTTAGAACCTGTGTTCAGACGGGTTTTACGTATTAGGCACAGCAATGCTATCCCCACGTATATAAGCACATGGTTTATTCAATATCTTGCGTATCATGCTAACATCTTTCTTTACCATGGACTTGGTGACTAAGATATCATTGCAATAAGGGAAATTTTCATGGTAGAAAAGCTTAACTTTTACAAGTCTTGGTTTCTTAAAATTTAGAATGGTGTTGCTGGATTGTTTAGGAAATGGCATCATCCATACATGCATGGCTTTAATTAACATAGATTAAAGGAATCGTGCAATTTTACTATTTAGGTCCACGGAGACACGGCAGATCAAAATATGAAAATGATGACAAACCAGGGACTTCTTGTAGTCAAGCAATAGCAATACATTGTTATGAATCTGCCAACTGTCAAGCTATAACCAAGGACAGTGGGGTCCCCTTATAACCTTTGAACCTGGGTGTGTGCCTGCCTTGTTCCCTCCTCCCTCCTCCATCTCTCTGTGAACCCTTCTCACCAGGTAGCGCCACCTGACGTACAAGACCTGAGTTAGTCCCTGTCAGTAACACGTGACACACTCCATGAGGTCCTGCTGTCAACTTGTCTTCTATTAAACCTCAACCAATTCAAATGTCTTGAAATGATGGAGTTGTCCATTCACTTGTAAATTTGGCTATTTTCCCACTATTATGTTGGTCAATTTTGAAACTGCTGGATTAAAGTAATGAATCATGTGTCCAATCATGCCAAGCTGTCAAAATGTATAAGGGCATTTTTTTTTCATTTTGCACGCTGGCACTAACCATGCCAGCCCTTTTATTGAGCAAATTGCAGTGATTATGATATTTGCTCAATATATTAGCTCATTGAGTCAACCTGTAACAGTTATTGTTCGTACTACTGAAATTTCTAATATCAATCTACACAGTGTTTTTAGGCTATGATGATATGATGAAAATGTGAAAATGACAGTAACAGAGTATGGTCATCACTGTAAAAATACCATTTTGACACCAAGTAAAAAGGACTAGTATATATATTGATACTTGTTGCCAAAATATGAATAATGGACTAATATGGACCAGTACAAGTAATGACACAATATGACTAAGGCTATAAAGGCTACTGACTAGCACACATTAACTAAGGTAAACATGACTATTGACTAGCTCACAATTAAAACATAGCACAAATAAGAAGGATAAGATACAGATACAACAGGCTTCTATGTGTTGCAGTAATACAAAGTACTAATAAAACAACTACTTATACAAGCTAAACATATTAAGAGCAAGGGAGTATAGTAAGGCTAACAGAAACATGTGATAGCATACATTGGGTTCATTTAAGAAAACACACAGAGATGTAGCACACATTTGCAAGATAGGACTTGAAAAACCTCCACATGAAACTATTCAGTTACACTTGTGTCAGTCTCAAAGAGTAGACTGCCACCACTATCAGAATGATCACTCAATGTGTCACCTTTATCTATTTCATACAGATTCTCAATAAGACCAATCCTTGTTTTAAACTTAGATTTAGTGTCAGAATCTTGAACCTTAGAACTAAGGTTATCCCATAGTTTACTACCCAGATATAGCGGACAACGCTTCACAAACTCACTTTTCAACCTTGGTTTGTACCTGAAACGAGTGCGTCTATTTCTCCTAGTGTCTCTACCAGGTGGGTCCCTATCAACATACTGACTAGTTTTGGCATACTTAAACATCAAGCTCAGCAACAATTCATCTAGGCGCCTATCCAATTTTGGTGCACTGCATATTTTGTGCAGCTCATCTATAGAAGCTTCTCTGACAGGTATACGAAGGCAGATTCTTAGACCCCTATTTCGTAGTCTCTGCAGTTTGTCTGTATAGTGTTGGTTAACCCCTCCATAGATAAATGATGCATAATCGAAAAGGGACATTATTGTAGTTTTATATACAGTTATAGCCACTTCACGTGTTGACAGGTCTCTTATCTTGCCAAATTTAAACAATCTATTGTTGACCTTCTTTATGAATTCCTTGGAGCAGGGCTCAAAACTCAGACTTTTGTCTACTTTCATGCCTAAGTAACAATAAGTGTCAACCAGTTTCAGTTCAGAGCCATACATAAGCAGGCGTTATCCTTCAATATTCCTCAGTCTGTTTAGAGAGCCAAACATACACCACTGAGTTTAGGATGTATTTATTGTTAACCTCTCGTTCTGGCACCACACAGCAACAGAATTTATATCACTCTACCATTAGACACTTGGAATGGGTAATACATTGTATAACATCATTGATATAGTATATGAACAACAGGGGTCCCAAGACAGAACCCTGTGGGACCCCATACCTTACCCTTTCTCTCCTTGAACTGAGATTACCAATTCTTGTAAACTGATCTCTTCCTGTCAGGTAGCTTTGTAGCCATAGGAAGATACTGATATTATCAAGCCAATGGGATGGAACGACATAAGATTGATTCCATCTTTGGTGTTCGTGCTTTCTGTTCAGAGTAGAAGTATGGTATGATAAAAAGAAAAAAAAAACACGTTTTTTCCTCATCCTAAAGTGAAATAGAAAGATTACACTGGTTAAGACAGTGTGGAATCTGATCCTCATGTAATGTTAGGGGTCCTCCATATTACCCTATTTAATATTTTGTCCTTCACCAACCCACACACACATAAAAACAAAAAACAAATTTTCCATACAATAGCATCTGCATCACTCAGCAAATCAATTTCAGGATGCAATATGTCCTTTGGAGAAAGAAATCCTTTGTTTTTCTTATATATAGCTTTTATAGACCCCCCCCCCCCATGCATTGAATGTCGGAGTTATACCATAGTCCCTAACAGAATGTCCAGTCGGTGCATTATGGAGTAAAGTCACAAAGCTTCATCATAAATATACCACTTTCTACCATAACAATGTTTTTATTGACCCCCGCTGGGACTTGAAGCCTTTTATTGAGACATTTACTGGACATTAAAACAGACTGCCGACCCCATAAACAAAAGTCTGAGAGCAACATTTAAGAAGGTGAAGCTCGTAAAGCATGAGAGGGGCGGAGGGTGTCCACTTAGCGGCCAGTGTGAGGCTGAGAGGGTGGGAGGGAGGAGGGGATGGTCAGCAGTTTTCTCCCACGGGGGTCACAGCCCATCATCACCTCTAACCTTGGGTCACAACTGGTCACGCCCTCCTGACCAGTCTATGTAGATAGTTCCCCCTCCCCTAACCCCTACCTTTGCAGTAAATGCCCTTCTGCGCTAGCCATTGTATAACTCAAACGAAGAATATCTTGAGCAAATTTAATGTTATATTGTGTCTTTTATGGTGGCATTTTAGTTCTATATGAATATGATAATGAATGGCCATTTGAATTTGCTTATTTTCCCATGACAAGAGCGCACTTTATTCAGATAGCAAAACTTCCATGCCCTTTACCCTCCTATGTCAAATAGGCATTCATTGTACTAGTAACCATTGGCTTTCTCTTATTTTTCTTTCTGTTTTTTTTTAACTGAAGAAAGTGGAGTATCAGAGCAGAGCGGAGAGCAGATACAGAATCAATGATATAATTATATGTAGAGATCTAGAATATTATAGTAAAATAAGACCCTATGCTCAATATATTCACCTATAAAATTAACCCTAAAATACATGAAGAATTGTCATTGAAGAAGCTTTCCCTGTGCATTGCTACACCTGAGGGTGTGTATGTGAGAGAGGTGGGCGTGGTGCGAGGGGTGGGAGGGTGGGGTGTGGTCAGGGTGAGACCTGGGAGAGACCTAAGGTCACTAAGGTGGGTGCCTGTTAACCCTGGGTGTGGCCACCAATGCCTACCTACAATGCCCTGTGCCTGGGGGCACTGACCGCCATAATGGCCGCTCTAAACTGACCACTGGGCAGTCTCAGACTTCTTCAGCCATTTCTCCACACGGCTATGCTAGCTGTATAGTTGGTCTAACAAAAGCTGTGGGTAAATGCATTGGATTAAAGAATATGAGAAGCATTTTTTTGTGAGGAGGGTGCCACTGGTGGGTCATCATTTGCAAAAAACTGGTTTCTGATATTAAAACTTGCCCTTTTCTGAGTTTGCCCTTTCGGACATGCATTTGTACAAAACTGGTAGCTCATTTTGTTACCAAAACCTCGCCCTTTATGATACCGAGAAATTCACATTTCGGTTCACAAAGTTAGCCTAAATTTTGTGATGCAAAACAGCTGGCATAGATTCTGCCGTTCACAGATCTGACCGTTCCTGCACCACAAGGCTGACACAAAGACCATCCTTAGTACTTAGCAAATCTCTCCCTTTTTGATACACATCTTTCTGACGACTTTGGACAATGAAAGCTATCCACGTCTGATTCCAAAACCAGGTTTCTCCCTGGTTCCAAACTATAATATATATTTTGTATGCCACATGTTGTATGTTAAAGCCTTTCCAACATTGTTCAGTGGGCGCATCCATTGCTGAATCTGGCACTGGCAAGACAACAATGAGAATAGCCATCACAGTGTATGGTAGGCAGTTGCATTGGAATCCACTATCTGACCACTAGATGGCCATGCATGTGCAACAATATTCTGGTACAAATGTATTAAAATCGTCTTTAGGGTGCAAACACCTTAGAGGACACCAACTATACTTCTACTGGTCACCGCCCTTCCTCTATCCTCTTGTCTTGGAGCCCTGAGGGGGTAAAATTACGGTTTTGGCACGAGGAATGTATCGGCTCCAATAGTTGATAAGGTGGGGGTTGAACCTGTACCCTGATGACGAATGGGACCTGCCAACACTGCAGCACCCCACCTAGGTCCGTGCCAACTTGTTAATCCATCACCACAGTGATGGTTGGAAGCTCATTGTCTTCTCCACTCACTGCTTTCATTGTCTTAGGGGAGGGGTTTTGAATATACTCTGTTATCTCTCTGCACCATCGTGAGAAAAGGTAATTGCACAGTGAACTATTTGGAAAAGGTTAAGGCCGTTGTAACGGTGAAATATCTTTGAATGCTTTATTTGTTTTTCTGTTCTTTCTGTATGTGAATTCATACCAAAAAAAGGTAAATAAGAATAAAGTGTTTAAACTGAACCAGGTTTGTTCAAACTATTTGTACATGGAGATTATAAATGTACAGCGCTTCTCAGTGAATGTGCATGATCCATCCCCTGTGTGAAATAGTGGCAATTCGTGATGTAGGTTTCCTATTCCCAAGGATGCTGATACCTTCACTTCTCAAACATGTCATATGTATCATTCTATCTCATTTTGAAAATGGTTTCTATGAGGAAAACTATTGGAACTATATTTTTCTGTGGGTATGGAGTATATTATTCTGGGAGATAATCCATATTCCTTGGTCAGTATACAGTGTTAGATCATATTATATCGAATTCCAAAATGAAAATGACATCATTTCTTTTATTTCAGCGGGTGCCATTCTTATTGCCAAAGGTGTTGGGCAATTCTTACCAAGAGTATTTCAGAATTGTTTGGTTCTTCTGGGACAATGCACGATAATCAACAATAACCATTCACCCACACATGGAAACTAATGACACTAGTGATTGGCTATATATTTAAAGTGCAAAGAATCATTTATCCCTATACATTTACAGAATATAACGACTTGAATGCTTTACAAAATTCAAGACTCAGCTGGTCGACGTGACAGGTTACTCATAAATTCTTGCCTCATTGAGAGCTGCAGGGAATTCAAACAAAGGCCAATAAAATAAAAATAATTGGTAGCCACTATTTGAAAAGTAATCACATGGAAATCGAGAAATATTTTGATTTGAAAGCAGAATTTTTATATCATTTTAACTAGAGACCCTGTGTTAAATACCATGTCTTTCAAATAGACATAAAATGGCCAATTTACAGGCACCCCTTTAACCTGAAGGACATTGAGAGTTGTCAAAACAGGCCATGGCTCATTAACCCCTGTTTGCTGGGTGTTAGGTTCAAAACCCTTGAAAGGATGCAGAGTATATTAATATAGTGTGTCCCTTAATTGTCATTATACAGGAATGCAGCAATGGTGACTAACCAGTGGTGAATCTACGTATTATGCTGCCTCCATGGGGTTGATACCCTCCTGAAGATTTGGTATAAATCACTAATGTAGTTCTGGCAGCATACACACCAGCACTGCATCCATGTATCATATAACACCACAGGGACATTAACATTGCAGCCCTTAGAGGGTTAACCCTGGGAACTCTATGGTCCTGTTGTAACCCCCTGGGGGTGACACTTCCTCCCCTTGGCCAGGTAGGATCAGGTGACCTTACAAGTGCCACATAAAAGAACTCACCTGTACACCTCTGTGATGACGCCTAATTCAGCCAACATCTTGTGGGGACATTCCCCAGCTACTGTTGCCTTTTATCGCCCATTCCCAATCCACGCCCTCTCCCATTCTGCTGGGTCTCCTACTCCCCTTGTCTATACCACAGTTACCACCCTCAGCTACCAACCTTCTTTAACCCTGTAAGGTCTGTATAGTGTTTTAATACACTATGGCTACACTCGTGATGATGCATTAATATAGCTCTTGTGAGTCTATTTGCCAGGACTGCATGAATGCATTGTACCATCATATCGTCGATTTGGAAACATACCATAAGATGTATGAATGCAGCCCTTGTCAATGGTCTCATTAGAACTGTGTTCAGAAATTTGTTCATTAGATTTAAAGCAGTATACAATACTGAAAGGTCCAATTGACCACACAGAGACATGGATCATGAGGAGAGCAAACACTGGACAGCTTAATGAAGGTGATATGCAGGTAAGTGAGGGGAGTGGCCAGGTAAGTAGGGGTATGTGTACAGGTGAATTAAGGGGAGGGGGTGGGATGTGCTGCTATCTTGGTGCAGCTAGTACAGGTGGGATGGTCGAGGTGTCAGTTGGACGGATATGGGATGTTATCTACTCAGCCACCCACCTTGCTGTAACTCTGTGTGGGGAAGGGAAATAAGACAGTATGGATCACCTTAAGGCTTAGTTTTCTACTCTTTTTTTTGTTAAGAAAGAAAAAGGTCTCTTTGGTAAGAAACGATTACTTCACATCCTGCTCTATTTCCGCCAAGACCCCGACTCTGTACTCTCCATGCAATGTTAAAATTCAGCCACATCCAGGAAAAAGAAACTGTCAAACTGCGAAGGTGTGTTTTTTTCCGCGGTGCACCCCAAGATATTGGATTTTTAGGGAAAGGCAATGTTTAAAAGCTAGGTCCTTGAAACTGGCTCCTGATAGAAAAGACAGTGTCCTCCACCCAAATAAAGGCTTATCATATTATTTTGTGTGTTAAAGCTTGAACGTGGATGCAACCCTCACATAATGCTAATTGTCTCCTACTGGTAAGTGTCAAAAGCCGACATGCAATATCTTAACCCCAAATTAATGTATCTCAAAACGCACGTTTGTCTAATCAAAGCAAGTGCACATGAACCGACATCTTAGTCAACGTTATGAATGAGTCTGACATGACAAAAAATACGTCGTATAGAGTATGGGGCAGAGCTGGAAAAGAGAACTTCACTTGTTAAAAGAAGCCCTCTGACATACACCTGTATCCTTCAGATAAGGAAAATGACATCCTTATCAGTTTTTGAGTCAACACACCCCACATGCAGCCCACAAGCAATATGCCAGTGACAGGTCCCATAACGGTCACCCTCACAGTCAGCTCCCACCATAACCATAACCCATTTACTGTTTCAAGATGTACCGTTTCAGCCCGTTATGGCCATCCAGAACCTGACAGCAGTGGCGCCTCGAGCGGCGAAGACGGGCAAACGGAAGTGTGAGGGACGCCCCCGACCTGACCCGACAAGATCCGGCGGCCTGAGGGTGGAGGAGGGCGGAGCTACACGCCCCCTGTAGTGAGTTAATGACGCTAACTCTTTGAATGCTTCATGGTGCCTCCAGTTTCATGCTCTTTTTCTTTTTTATCGGCATGATGCACCTTTCCAGGGTGAGTAATTCGCCCCGAAACAGAGAGGTGCATCATGCCGAACTCTTGAATCACAGGATCGCCACGGTGCAGGGATACACGCAGTCCTGGCGAGTTACACACCATTGCTGATTCCATCCATCATGACTTCCATTGGACATTGTGAACCAATGCTCTACGTGGTCGCTAAAGGGTTAAGGGTGCACCTGTGTGACAGGATGTGGTGGAGGAGGGGTGGACCCTACCTGTAAGGTGGGACAGGTATAAAGATAAGTTGTGTGTAAGTTGGTTGCTGTGATAAAAAAATACATTACATTTGTAAACATCTTCCAAAACCATTGGTAAATTAATCTAATAATTTGATATTCGTCCCACACGTTGATGGATAACATTACAAGATTCCGTTTCTTATAAAGTGGTTCCCTTAATTATGATACTTTACATTTTATCTGTCCCCGCTCGTACCTTTGTACAATATTCCAATCGAGAATGCTGGAATATACATGTACACACCGAGATTTTCCCACGTACGACACTTCGCCTCATATCTTCAAGCTAGGTTACACCTTGCCCCACCTTTGTAGCACCCGCCTTCCTTTTCCAGTGTTCACATCCTGTCCACATAATCTCCTTTCTCTATCTACCTTTATCTTAAACCCCCTGGAGCCAAGAAGGGAGAACGATGGCAGTAACATGGGTTAAGTCACATATGATTTACCCATCCAATACCCTGTGTAGTGAATAAAAAATATAGTCTTACGTCTATCCTTTGGATTGTACCGTCATCATATCATCAGTGCATTATCCTATGATATACTGGTATATTCCATTCCTCTATCTACTTGATCTGATTAGTGGCCCTTATCTATTACCGCATATGGAAAAGGTGTTTCATTTCAACCAAACCAAATGATAACCAGGCTGGTCGTAGATTATAGGGCAGTCTTCCTTAGACAGTGAGGTGGGAGGCAGTGAGGCTTTTAACGAGTGGGTCATGAGCAGGTATAGGTGTGAGCTGCTTAGAGTCGACTGCTTAGTTTTCATTGCACTTGAAATCCGTTGTAGGAACAAGAAATGCACAGGAAAACACTTATGTTGGGTAATAAAGTAATGCTTGACACGATTATCACTCCCATATATATTAATAACTGAATTCCTCTTGGGAGAAAATGATCTCAAATGAAAAGTAAAAACTGTTCAGAAGAGAGAGAGAGAGAGAGAGAGAGAGAGAGAGAGAGAGAGAGAGAGAGAGAGAGAGAGAGAGAGAGAGTAAAGGGGTCCATTACTTATGCCCATAGTGTATAGTGGGGTGACTAGATCTACCATTGGCCTCTCCAACTCTTCCACGATTCCACCTTCTGCCTCCAGGGGTCAGGTCTGCCCCGGACGCTGGTTGCCCCACACACCACCAGGTGGCACCACTCCGATGCCACCTGGCGGCGCGCCCTTCCCGACATTCCACCTTGCGTAATGCCCGGATGTTGGATCCTCTCCTTGCCGCCAGGTGTATGTCTGGGTCATGGTCAAGGTCGTGTCGGTCTAAGGTGGGATCTAACATTGCTTTATATCTTGCACAGAACTGTGTACTTAGGAGTGACATATGCTGTTTTGCTAAAATAGTAGAATAAGGGAAGACAGAGCATTGGATAACATGTTTGAGTGAATATTCTTCTTCATTGTGACGCCTAATAATCAATCGGAACAGCTTCAGTCCGGGCTTAAGTTTAAATTGACTCCCCATGCCATGTTATTTATTTTTCATTGTGTTTGGACCTCACCACAGCATGAGTAACACCATCTAATAAGCCTTCCCTCCAAACAACTCCGTCCTTGATGAGACACCAGGAGCTTAATTCAAAACATCCTGGGATCACGACCCCAGCGATCTTAGGAATAAATCAGCCTTCTCCTATTAAGCGATCTTAAGAGTTGACTGGGTTCACATATCCTAGCCAGCACTAAGATCGCATCGATCTTAGCCTCAGCCCTCCTACACTATTCCAAGAAGAACTGACTAGGCACAGGGGTAAGAGTCCCAAAATAAAGGAATAGCTGTGGAGTCACTCTTCTTCACAAGAGTGCTTATACCATCGTTCCCCATCCCCATATGGGCTAACAAAAGAGCACAGGGTGCAGTTGACCCCCGTACAGTATTCAAGAGTTGTTCCCATGAATGTATGATTTATGCTTGCCTATTAGAAGCATTGTGCCCTCCCCCCAGGACAAAGAGAGAGAAGGGAAGAATTACCTTACAGTGCACTTAACGCATGAGTAGCCCTAAGAGCCATCAAGGACACTCAGCAAACGTCTTCCCTCCCCTCTTTATGTATGCAGCAGGCTATTCACTCTTTCGATCAGGAGTGTTCCCTGTAAGTGCTCTTGTACTCAGGTGAAACCACTATGCATTTCTTTCACTAAGATCGCAGTGATCTTAGTGGTGGAAATGGAATAGTGAAGTGATCCCAGGATTAGCTATTCTGGACAGGCCTGCAACCACTGCATTACATAGGGTAGACCAACCAGGTCTTATGATATGTGCCTACACTAAGATCGCTGGGGTTGGGATCCCAGGATGTTTTGAATTAAGCTCCAGGTACAAATGTACATCACATTTTTATGATTAGATCGTTTTTCAGTGTAATGTATTCATGACATCTCTTTTCACTGTAAAGTTTGGCATGTTCGGTTCCAGAGTTCTACAGGTATCGTATTCCTAAATACACAGATAGTCAGGTACAGGTAGCGAGGCAGCTGCACGGCCAATATACTCATCATCACTGATAAGAAAGGCACAGACAGATATTTATATACATGTAAATCACAATCTTTTACCCCCAAGTAAAAGCAAAACGAATCATAGAGAGAATCAAACTCTGTGTGACTAAAAATCTCAAAAAAGGAGCAGACAAAAAAGAGAGCTGATGTTGTGCACAGAGAAAAGAAGACTGATCGCTTTGACACATACTGCACAGGTCACAATTGTCTCCCACATGACATGCGTGAAAGGCATGTTGAGTGAGGTTGACACTCTCACATTTGGTTTGTCAACTCCACTTGACATGCGTAATGAAGACAGTTGTCATGATGACATATGTGCCATGTCCCAATGACATGTGCTCTATGTGTCAAATCAAGTTGACATGGATATACATGTCATATTGTCAGGAAGACTTTTTTCAGTGTGGGTTTTCCACCCCATCGTGTAGGAACCTGCTGCCCTTTGCAGCTCTCCCCCTCAGGCTTGACATGGTGTGTGGTGGTGGTAGTGGAGGGGCCTGGGGGTACATAGGGTGGGGAGGGGCAGGGACAGGTGGGTGGGGATATACATATCGTGAAAGAAAAATGGGAGAGAAAAGGCAAAAGGTGATCTCAAGATTTCACAGGCGAATCTATCCAGATCTGTGCTGTATTGACCCTATGGTCCCCAGGGAAATGTCACTTAGGACTATTATTTGGCAGGAGGAGGACTATAGGTGTACTGTATGGGGATTGCTGGGGAAGATCAGAGCTAACTTTGGGCTAACTTAGTTAATGATGACATTTTTATTGTGTGCTGAAGTCCAGAACCTTTATCACAACAGAAAAAATGAAATCAGAGACAAAAATTCATTCTATACTCTAAAGCAGAAATGCATTATTCTCATCAAATACAGGAATATACCTTCATTTTTATCATAATATCACATCGATCCAATACCTATATATATATATATATATATATATATATATATATATATATATATATATATACATGTATATTTATCACACATATTATTTATTTATAGAGAACCCATACGCGCAAATTCTATGAAGTAGACTTGCGCAGTGGGTTCACTTTCAACAGGTAGCGACCAACCTTATAAACAGGCAACCACTCTGACGTACCACTACCAGTATGCAATGTATGTATAAGGAACCTATGGGATCCATCTGACCTCACCCCCTCCCACACCCAACCTTCTGCTCCCTCCAGACCCTACCTGTAGACTCCAGAGGTGTGAGAAAAAACGCTGGAGGCGGTCTAGCTGCTGACGGGGTTCGTGCAGACTGAATGTCACTGCCTGCTCCAGCACTGCTCAGTGACCACAGCCATTACCATTAACATTTCACCAAATGTTAGCCCGCTATGCAGCCGCCGCCCTCCCGCCGCGTCGTGAGAGGGCGCCACCGGACGCTACCTGCCCGCGTCTCACCAGGGGGCGGCAGGCGCTAACGTTACCTTTATTTAACACTTAGGCCACACCAAAGAAATAAGTTGGTCTACGGATTTTGGTTTTAAATTTTTGGCGTCCAATAGATTCCTTGCTGGAAAAGTGAGGCGAGTGACAAAATTTTATTTAAAAAAAAAAAAAAAAAAAAATGCCAAACATCACAAAGAGAAAACTTGTAGAAAGTGAAGCGAGTGAAATCCGTAGACGAGATTTTTTTCAAAGAAAAAATAATTGTATTATCGAAAATATGGAGAGGGAAATCCGTAGACCAACTTATTTTTTTGGTGTGGCCTTAGCGCCGCGCAAGTGCACTGCGGTGCATCTATATATGGCTTCACAGATGGAGTGTGAAAAATTCATCCCTAGAATTTTTATCCAAATGTTATCCATTCAACTTACATGCATACATATATTGCATTGTCTTTCTGAATTTTGAATAAGGTGTATTGGTGAAAATGATTTGTTTGATGATCAAGAATTTCTTCTGATAATCTGACAATCAATCTATCTGTGTATGATAACTATAGCAGCCATTGATATGTTCATGGGGGGATTCACTGAGCGATGTATGGGCCTATTTTGGGTATTATTTAGCTTTGGGGAGCTACAGTATAAAATGTAGATTACCATTCTTCCTTATTTTAATGACATTTGATAGAAAACATCTTGAGCTTCAAGCAGAGGGCAGATTTATGTATATCGGCCTATAATTTGATGAGTTACAGAGTCTTGAAGTTGGATGACACACCAAAAATGCCTTTTTTTTGCCAATTTTTCATCCTTCCCACCAATATTTTATCAAGGTAGACAGTGTTACAGTGCCATAAACCTCTTTAAACATAGGTGGGGGGTTGTAGCCATCTATCAAAAATGCTTTGGTCATGTCACAGCCTCAACCCTCTGTCCCGCATGTCTTATAATATGGAACTATGAGCGACCTCACGTACGTAACTTTTTTTTTATGCCCCTAACTACCATAATAAAAATGTATCCTCCCTTTCTCTATTAATTGTGTTCAACAGGGTCCCTAGGGGGGTTCTGATGTTAAATAAATAAAACTGCTGGTCTGTCGCAGATACGAGCTAGATCTCATAAACCAAAATTCAACTCCCGACAATGTTACGTACGTGAGGTATACTTTTACAAGTCTACTTGCTACATAAATTTATAATTCTTCATTTCTAGTCTATTTTGGATTAATTTAAATATAAATGGAATAATTGAAGCAAAAATCAAAGCCACAGACCGTGTAGTATGGCCACAGTGGGTGTCTTTGTCTTGCTCGCGGCAAACCTCACCTACGTAACGAAAATTTATGGCGCCAAACGAAGACGCTTCCTGTTAACCGGGCGGAAGTGACCCACATCCGGGAACTTTTGCAACATGCTCAGAGGATCTCGAACTTGCAAATAGTGAAGTTTACTTGTCCTTGTTTCTTCCTAAAACCACAAAAAAGGTAGGTAATTCCCATGAAAGTGTGATGGAATATCGATTGTTACGTATGTGAGTGTCCGTAGATGGCTTTGATTGTGCAAATAATACGCAGAAATGATGTATGTGGACGTAGAATCGACCACAGTCAAATTCTCTTGCCATCTCGGCCGGTTGACGCCATTTTTTTGGGCCCCGGACCTCCCTGAATTTCGATTATTTGTTTTTATCACGTACATAACGTTTTCGCCAGGTTGTGGAAATGGCTCTGCTGAGCAACTCACGCTGTATATTTAGCCCCAAATCATTGTTATATGTTGAAATTAGGGTCTACCATTGCTACTAGGGTGCATTAGACCATCTTTGGATATTTTGGGATGACCCCCCAGCTTGTTTGGAGGGGCAGGGCTGATTTTTTTGTTGAATTTTTTACTTGCTGACCCCCAAAATGGCAGTATTTTGCATAATTACCTGTTTTTACCATGGTGTATGTGCCCCAAGATCTACAATCAATCATTCTAGTTCATATAACCTGACATTTGGTATGTATTTTGCCAGCAATGACTATTTTTCATCATTCCTCAAATTTCGTTACGTACGTGAGTCGTTATCTAGATATGTTGCCCTATAGACCTCCATGTCACTTTTTTCCATTAAATTGCTTCACAATGTACACCCTAGTGGCCATACCTAATATGCTGGACAGAATTAAAGCACTTACCACCTTATTTTATGCAAGTTCTACACAAATTTGAAAACGTTACGTACGTGAGGTTTTGTTCGTTTTGATTGCTATATGTACCTCAGACACACCCAGACTATTTTAAATTCACCATTAGATGCGCCTATGGGCCCCTCATCCTAAATGATGTTGGTTGTAGCAATTCTGAAAAAAAAAAATCCCAACATTTTTCATGGTGGCCAATTTTTAGGGTTCTGCTGAACTACTGGACAGTAATGACCTGTCTATTGTTCTATCCATACATAATTTTTTACTCCTACTTTGTCATCATCATCCATACATATTCTGTTAATATAGAAGTATTTTTCATTGAGCTTACACACCTTGGTTGTTCAATAATTTGTCCTTATGTTTGGCAGTATGTCTGCGACAGGCGGTGACAAGCCACCCAATGATGGAGTTGATGACCAGAAGAAAAAGGTCCCCATGACCCCGGCCGAGCGGGCAGCGAAGCATCGTGCCAAAGTGAGAGCCCAGAAAGGGGAGGTGCAGGATAAGGCTGATGAAGCGAAAAGGCAGAAGGACCTGCGTGAAAGACTGAAGAAGGAGGGTGATCCCAACGCCGCCAAGAAGAGGGCACAGGCCGCCCTACGTCAAAAGACCAAGTACTGGCGTGAAAGGGTAACTATTTGTTTATATTTCCCTAATCTGCAACATTTGTATCTGTTGTTATCTGATATAGTAATGTATTTATGTAATGTGAGATTAAGAAGGTAATAAGTATATAAATTCCTTGATTGAATATTTTTAAAGTTCAATAGCAATGCAGGTATGTCATTTGCTATCATTGCATTCATTTTGTATTCAATGCTACTTTTCCATTTCAGGGGGTGGTTACCCTTCCTGGCACTGAGGGCACCTATGCAGGACCAGTGACACCTGCCACTGACCCTGGAGAGGGCTCCTCCACAGGACCAGCAGCAGAGGCACCTACTCCTCAGGCCACAGGGGTTAGTAAGACACCTGCAGGTAACGTGGGTAAAGGGAAGGGCCGTGGGAAGACGAGCGCCACGCCTGCGGGCCGACCCAGCCAAGGCCGGGGCTCCCGCATGCCTGTGGCGCTCTTCACCCACGGTTCTACCCGGCGCCCACGGTTCCAGCAGGTGTCGAGCACCCACAAGGAAAAGGACACTACTGGTGTAAGTGAGAATTAAGACAGCCTTCAATGATTGATATGCATTATCATTTATGAAATAAGGATGCTTTGTCATTTTAAAGGATTCATGTTCATTCAACTTCATGATGAAACAAAATATTCCATAATCTATACATTTTTAAATGTTGTGATTTAAATAGCACAATTGATCTAAATGAATTCATGAAACTAGATATTCCATAACCTGTGTAGTTTAGGTGTATTTAAGCTATCCTAATGTATTTTTTTACATTTCAGGATACTCTGCAGAACCCACTACTCCTGTCATCAGAGGATGAGGAGGCACCCACGGTCCCCGCCGCAGCCAAGGCAGCAGACGCAGGTGTGGAGGATGAGGGCGCATGCGCCCGTACACGACCGGTCCGGCAGGCTGCAATCCCAGCCCCCCGGGAACGGAGAAGCAGCGGCAGATCGACCGGCCATCGGCCGCACGATGCCTCTCCTCCACCGCCTCACAACCTGCCCCTGATGGAGGAGATAGTGTAAGTATTATAAAATTGCCCTTGCTACATTGATGCATCATGCTGGTCTTATGGGATTGATGCACCAATGAAGTGCTGGCATTATAATATATTTTAAATCAAAATTGTGCATTTCTGACTTATCAACCTTAAAGTAATTTATGTTTTTAAATGTTGCAATTATTTACAGGAAGACCATCCGTAAAAATGCCAGTGATAAGTGAAATGTAACTATCCATAGTTCTAGTAAATAGTTGGAAAGCATGTTTAATAGTTGCATGTTTAATTACCTACCTGTTAAATGAGTTCAATTGTTTCAAAATGTTACGTATGTGAGGTTTCGTTACGTATGTGAGGTTTCGTTACGTATGTGAGGTTTCGTTACGTATGTGAGGTTTCGTTACGTATGTGAGGTTTTCAACTGTAGAGTATATTTCTTTGATTAGAAAGATATTGACAGTGTAACAGTGCATGAAATAATCAGACTGCTTGAATTGACTTCATCCTTTCAATATGCCATGATTTATCACTAACATGTACTCTATACCTTCCAGCCCACGCATATGGATTGGTGAGATGACAACCCCAGGACCGCCCCCCGAAACGACCCAGAACACCCCACCAAACCTGAAGTATACATCACGTAAAACTACAACCCCAAGAACAAACCGGCGCAACTACCAGAAACGGTTGCTCGGAAGGCGGGCGGAGGAAGCCGAACGGGAGGTGGTGAAACTGCGCACCCAGATTGCCAAGGCCACTCACACCCCCGGTGTTGCACACAGTGATAAGCGTGTTGCACCGGACGGCGAACTACCCCCGGCTGTAGCGCACATGGAGGAGGGTGTTGCACCGGACGACGAACTACCCCCGGCTGTAGCGCACATGGAGGAGCGCGTTGCAACCGACGGCGAACTACCCCACACTTCAGCTCAGCCAGTTGTCTGTGACGTTTTGCTGCAGGGCATCACACAGTTGGACAGCCGTGCCAAGATTAACCTCCTCCGCCAAGCACTGCCACTCGAAGTCCGTAAGGAAAATGCTAAGGACTTGGCAGGGATTATGGGGGTTGATAAACGCACTGTTGCCAAAGCCCCTGTGGACAAACCTAACAAGCGTTTGGTGGACCAAGAGGCAAAGGTCAGGCGCGCGGTGGAGTTCTTGTCAGACCCAGAGAACTCCACCATGCTGGCAGGGAAAAAGGACTATAAGACAGTCAACGGCATTCAGCACCAAAAGAGGAATCTGCGGGACTTTGTGCATGTACTCGCAGACAAGTACAATGAAGCCAACCCTGACCTGACCATTGGCCGCACAACATTCTACAAAATCAGACAGGCACGGCCATGGTTTGTCATAATCGAAGACCAGCCCGTCAATGAGTGCCTGTGCGAAAAGCACCAGAACTTTGTGCTCAGGCTCCGAGCTGCTGGCATAAATGACTGTCCGGACGACCTTGTGACATCTACCACCTTAGAGCAGTTTACACACAGATTGAACACCGAGGTGCGCAAGGAGACCATCAAGTACATGACGTGGATCCATCAGGCTGTTGTATATGGGAAGGACAACAAAACAGTGATGAAGCTCCGCCCACATGTTGTTGAGGCAGAGCCTAGAGCTGAATTCATCCAAAACCTCACAGATGATTTTGGCACCATGGCTGAACATGTGTCCCGTGCTCGTAACCAACACCGCGTCATGCGACAGCTGAGGGAGACCCTGTCTTCAGTGGAAGTTACGATCCAGATGGACTTTGCCGAAAACTGGCTCGTAACATACCCCGAGTCGCCACAGAGTGTGTACTACTCCAAGGAGCCGGTGACGCTACACCCTGCAGTCATCCACTATAGAGATGAACCCACTGGTACCACCAAACACCACTCTCTGGCGCTCTGTACTGACGACAGGAAACATGACACTGGTGCCATCCTGGCCTTTCTACAAGTCCTGGCAGTGTTCCTCCGTGAAAACCTGCCCGAGGTCAGGATGGTCCACTACGCATCGGACTCTCCCTCTAGCCAGTACCGGAACATTTCAGTGTTCTCGTTGCTGGTACGCCACAAAGAGCTACTTGGCGGTCTCCAAGCGACTTGGACTTACTTTGAGGCGGGCCATGGTAAAGGTCCCTGTGACGGGGTCGGCGCTGCTGCAAAGCGTAATGCAGACAACCTCGTTGCCAGGAAACACCTTATCAGGAACGCAGCAGAGTTCGTCGACGAGGGAAACCAACTCGACAGCCTTGTCCACTACGTCTGCGTTCCAGTTGTAGACATCGCTGCCGCCCGCCTTACCATGGTCTCAGCAAAAGCAGACAAGGCAGTGAAGGGCACCATGCAGGTCCATGCTGCTGTCCCTGCCGAAGCTGGAAAGTCACTCGCTGTCCGTGACACATCTTGCTTTGGTAGCTGCTGCTGGGACCATGAAACCTGTGAGTCCAAACGTGGATGTCCGGGATGGGTGACACATCAACTCAAGTTCACCAAGAAGGACTCTCCCCCACCAAAGCAGACACGAGGCACACGGCGGAAAAACACCCGACCCGTCCGTGCTCCTACTACGGTGGACGTCGCGGATGTCACCACTCCTCCCCCACCAAAGCAGGTGGACCCTGACTACAATCCGGTCGCGTGTAACAAGCGCCCTAGGGACGGCTCTCCAATTGTGGCACGTAAGGGCACTCGAAGTGAACGCGTGCCTACTGCTGCCACAACCAACAAGGAGAATGTCCCTCCGTGCACAGCACGAAAGCGTGCCGCGGAGAATGCCGTCGCCGTCCCAATCAACAAGCGAGTGCGACCAGATCTACCAACGTCCCCTCCAGGATTTGACGACCCAAAGCCCGTGGCCATCGAACAAGCCCAGATTCTATGGCAGGAGGAGTACGACTATGGTGACTTTGTCGCCGTGCCCTTCCTGCATGAATCTATTCCCAAGGAGGACACCTGGTACTTGGGGAAAGTGATATGTAGGCATGACGCCGGATATGAGGTCAGCATGATGGTGCGGCACGAGAAGGACGCTACTGCCTTCCATTGGCCGCGGGAGAAGAACGTCTGGTGTCTGGACAGTGATGACATCATGGGAAGGGTACAGTATACCCCAAAGAGGTTTGGCACCTCATCACGCACTGTCTCATACCAGATCGCAGGCCTCACCATCAAAATTGCCAACATGAAGCTAAAGAAGAAGCGCGACGATTTGACCTCCTAACCGGCTGTCATGCTTCATATCACATCATTCTCCCAGATCAGTTGTCTGTCGTTCACAAGTGTATTTTTATGATGCAGATGTTCTATGATTTCTGGAATTCTATCGAAAACCTCACATACGTAACGTTTTAGACATGTCATAGTAGAATGAACAATATGGTCCTGATTGATGTTGTATATTAATTCTCCTGTTTGCAATTATTAATAGAGATATGTGCCTTGTATAAAAAGAGTATTTGAGTTACCCTAGTCTGTATTTAGGTAGGACTGGACTCCCGCTCAATGTTGGAAGTGTTGCAAAATTGAGAGAATTTATTTTCCGAGCAGTCATAATGACCCATAATACACTCAAAGTGTCTGGATATGGCTTTAAAATAGCAATTTAAATCATTCTGTACAAGATAAAGTGATGAAGGTGATCTGTGATGTTTATACGTACTGCTCAGGTGGACTTGGAAAGTTCTACCGAAAACCTCACGTCCGTAACGTTTTCGGGTGTTTTAGACATGTCATAGTAGAATGAACAATATGGTCCTGATTGATGTTGTATATTAATTCTCCTGTTTGCAATTATTAATAGAGATATGTGCCTTGTATAAAAAGAGTATTTGAGTTACCCTAGTCTGTATTTAGGTAGGACTGGACTCCCGCTCAATGTTGGAAGTGTTGCAAAATTGAGAGAATTTATTTTCCGAGCAGTCATAATGACCCATAATACACTCAAAGTGTCTGGATATGGCTTTAAAATAGCAATTTAAATCATTCTGTACAAGATAAAGTGATGAAGGTGATCTGTGATGTTTATACGTACTGCTCAGGTGGACTTGGAAAGTTCTACCGAAAACCTCACGTCCGTAACGTTTTCGGGTGTTTTAGACATGTCATAGTAGAATGAACAATATGGTCCTGATTGATGTTGTATATTAATTCTCCTGTTTGCAATTATTAATAGAGATATGTGCCTTGTATAAAAAGAGTATTTGAGTTACCCTAGTCTGTATTTAGGTAGGACTGGACTCCCACTCAATGTTGGAAGTGTTGCAAAATTGAGAGAATTTATTTTCCGAGCAGTCATAATGACCCATAATACACTCAAAGTGTCTGGATATGGCTTTAAAATAGCAATTTAAATCATTCTGTACAAGATAAAGTGATGAAGGTGATCTGTGATGTTTATACGTACTGCTCAGGTGGACTTGGAAAGTTCTACCGAAAACCTCACGTCCGTAACGTTTTCGGGTGTTTTAGACATGTCATAGTAGAATGAACAATATGGTCCTGATTGATGTTGTATATTAATTCTCCTGTTTGCAATTATTAATAGAGATATGTGCCTTGTATAAAAAGAGTATTTGAGTTACCCTAGTCTGTATTTAGGTAGGACTGGACTCCCGCTCAATGTTGGAAGTGTTGCAAAATTGGGAGAATTTTTTTTCCGAGCAGTCATAATGACCCATAATACACTCAAAGTGTCTGGATATGGCTTTAAAATAGCAATTTAAATCATTCTGTACAAGATAAAGTGATGAAGGTGATCTGTGATGTTTATACGTACTGCTCAGGTGGACTTGGAAAGTTCTACCGAAAACCTCACGTCCGTAACGTTTTCGGGTGTTTTAGACATGTCATAGTAGAATGAACAATATGGTCCTGATTGATGTTGTATATTAATTCTCCTGTTTGCAATTATTAATAGAGATATGTGCCTTGTATAAAAAGAGTATTTGAGTTACCCTAGTCTGTATTTAGGTAGGACTGGACTCCCACTCAATGTTGGAAGTGTTGCAAAATTGAGAGAATTTATTTTCCGAGCAGTCATAATGACCCATAATACACTCAAAGTGTCTGGATATGGCTTTAAAATAGCAATTTAAATCATTCTGTACAAGATAAAGTGATGAAGGTGATCTGTGATGTTTATACGTACTGCTCAGGTGGACTTGGAAAGTTCTACTGAAAACCTCACGTCCGTAACGTTTTTTCGGCATTCGGAAGGGTCCACGCAAATTTGGACCATACCGGCCATATCGAATATTGTTGCAAAAGAGCAACATATCTTGAAAGTATGAACATTCTAGATGGTGGAGATTCATTTTCAGACAGATTTAGTCTTTTTTGAAGGTATGAGGGTAAAGTTAAGAATACTAATCTACATTTTAAAAAATTTCGATAATCTACAAAGTTGGCGATGAAGTGTGACAAAAGAAGTTATTGACTGAGGGATTTGATTTTCACTACACTTAAAGACATATATTGTACCATTATGGACATGAAATATGATGTAGATAGCATGATATTTAATAGCTTTAATGACTGTCTGAATAAAAACGTTACGTACGTGAGGTTAAAAATATATGGTTTTACGCTGCGGGCTATAAAAACTGACCCGTTTGGAGTTGGTGACTTGAATCAACCTTTCTAATAAGCCAAGATATAGGGCTATCAATAAATAAAAGTGGCATAAAGTAATATTGAGTTTTTGAATTTATTGGTTCGCAGGCTGGTGAACATCGCTCACTGAATTGCACCTCATACTAACAAGATCATCCAGGACCAGTGTGATCAATCACCCAATCAGTCCACACATCTCTTCAGTTGAATTTCAATCAAGTGATCGACTTTTGATGGATTAGAGATGGGAAAGCAGTTAATTTCTAGAGGAGAAATACTAGGAGGATTTCCAGGAGGGGTTGAGAAGGTCTTAATGTGAACAAATACGAATGCGGCAGGAGGCAGGTATAAAGGGTCAGGGATCAGGAGGTGATGGGAGTCAAAAGGTCTAAACAGAAGCAGCAGCCCTGGAGAAGGCAGCCTGAGGTCAGTCAGGGGGGGGGGTGTTGTGGTGTACATACATAGGGGTGTAACAAAACGACTACAGGTACCCCGGTAGATAACTAGAACTCTGCTGTAATACATCCCTAAAGAGAAGGAGTTCTTTCTTTTTTTTTTATCTATATTAATTCATTAATCCACTATTTATTTTCTTCATCTTATTATTTATTCAATTTATTTATTCCGTCATGGGACGTATCATGAATGACGGTCACCTCACTGTTCCTGGTTACGCCGGAAAGGCTCGTCTCTGTGTGAGTACGGTAGGTCCATTCACTCCTTGGGGCAACGAATAATGAACAATATGGCTACTTACAATTGGTGATCTGCAATACCATGTACACATGTAGGTGTAGAAACAGAACGATGGTAAACTGACTGAAGATAATAAATGTGGTTTTGGTGAAGATAACCCTGAACTTGAAGTGAAGTGTACCGGGGAAGTGTATGGCCAACGAGGTATTTGGGAGAGGGGCAGGCTGCGAGCTGTATTGCTGAACTGCTCAGGTGTGCTCAACCATGTGCTCAGTACTTGACTCTAAACAAATACACCAAGTATGAGGTATCAAAGCTATATGGACCTCATCAGAAGAACTTTTCATCAACATGTTATGTGTGAGTATGAATTTACCAATACATCTATATAAAATACTTTTATGACAACAATATAAATGCAGGCATATATCTGTACTCTGAGTCTGTAGGATGCAGCCAGTGTGTAACAAAAAATGCCTGGTGGTATTTTTAAACAAAAATACAGACAAGTTCTGTATAGAGACAGGGGAATGGTAGGTTATAACCCTTTTAACACTGCATGATTAATAAAAATTCGCATTCACTGTACATGCATCATGGCAACTCATGGGAGTTACTCACCGGTGCAGAGTGGTGCATCAGAATGGTGCATCATATTAACCCTATTCCTGCAGTGTTGTAATGATGCATTATGATTGTAGCCCTGGATAGCAAACTCACCAGGAGTGCATTCATGTATCATGGCAACCAAAAGTGCATTATAGCCTTATGCTGTTCATGCAGGTTTAAGGGGTACTGATTGCTGACTGTATACTTAGGTGTTGTATTTATGTTGGTTAGAAGCTACCTGTCAGAGTCTGACCTGTCACTGCACGCCCGTAATAATGTCACTGCACCTCAGTTAGCGACCTTCTGTAGTGTTCTGACCCTAATGGCAGATTATCACACGTCAGACCTGCTCTGTCCCTCATACAAGTTTTAACCCTTTGAGGGTAGACAGGACCCTTCCCCCCTCAAAAAAAAAGAAAGAAAAAAAAAAGGAAAGAAAAACAACGCCATGATGCACCAGGGCTGCATTCATTCAGCAGGCTGACTCAAGTGGGCACACACTCTCAGCCGCAGTCGTAAATGAGCTATAAATACCCCTGTTAGTAGAACCACGTGCACCTACAGCACAATGCACATCTATAGTATGTAAAGGTCCATACCTACAGCAGGTACAACTGTATTTCAGAATAAGAGGGTCTCTATCCTGTTTATCCACGTGGTGAGCGGACAATGCATGGTAGTAAATTAATGATTTAATGATTACTGGTTGCACAACGTTGTTTCAACATTGATTCACCTTTCTGTATCCAGTGGGAATAATGTATTGTTCCATTAGAACCAGCAACATGTATTCATGATGCTGCAACTAATACCGCATGCATTATGTAGCACCGGTGAGCTATGATCACCAGATAATATTTAATTTTGAACATTATAAATAACATCAAATAAGCACAGTGCGTCGGCATTAAAGGGTTAAATGTGTGTTCTCATCCACATGCACCCACATTGGAACATATGCAGCAAAAATACTTCCCTTATGCAGATGTGAGATACATGTATGTGGGAGCAGGTTACCGGTACCCTATGTATACTTGTTAGTGCACTGAATGCACAGATTTTGCTTATGCTATTTTAGGGGCGGATTATTAATTTTGTGAAACTATAGGGAATTTGATATTTCCATCCCCCAGGACAACTACATAGGCCTACATAGTACATATAAAAGTTTTATGAATTTTGTAGATTAATTTGGACAGGACACATAGATCTTGAGTTTATATTATGGCTCGATCTTAATCGTTGGGATTTTCATAATGCATGTATGATAGAGAAACCAGCTGTTTTTCATAGGGCGCAGTGCTACTTTAGCATTTGCAATATGGCTAGACCTTATTCACGGGATTTCATGCATGCATGATAGAGGAACCAACTGTTTCTCATGGGCAGTGCAACTTTAAGATCTGGGATCTCAGTGTTGTTATATTGCTGGATACTGTCTTAGATTCCTTTCTTAATAGAGACACCAACCCTTCTCTATACTTATCTCAATAGCCTGCCAGAGGTTCCCTACACTCCCGACTCCCGAGAAGTTCTCCAATTCCCCGCCTGGGGCGCTAGTGGCGACCGTCGCCGCTCTCCTCGCGCCACCTGGCGGGTGAACAGAGCCACTTCCGGTTAATGAGATTAATGCCTACCCTGCCCTTTCCCACGCCTGGCGCCCTAGCGGCTCCAGTACATAGCCTCTGATCACAATTAGGATTCAGACTCGTGGCGCCTCTGGAAGGAGAATCTGGAACCAAAGGGACGCTGGCACCAGAGGGCGCGCGACGTCTGGTCACGTGGGTCTGTTTCGTGATTGTATCAGACGCTAATAGGGGGCGCTTTGATCTGGGGTTCTGTTTACTTAGAATGGACCAGATAGCGTCTTATTCTGATCGGGTTCTGGAGAAATCTTTGAGGGCTGCATCGTCCTAAAAATGATGTTCCTCTGTGGTAATGATGCACCAATCACTGGATGCAATGCTGGCATGTCTACTCACCAGAGCCGCATTTCTGCATCATCAACCCTTTATGAATAAATGTAACAACACAGGATGCATCATTCATGCATCAAATCGGCAAAATGATATAAATTACATTGATACAAGTTGTGGCCCTCAGTGGGTTAAACTCCATCTCCACCCACCATCTTTGTCCACCACCATTGAGTTCCACCCCAGTTGCACCACCCGCCCCACATCTCACGCCCCCGTTAGAGCTGAACCCTAACGGCAGAATGTGGGTGATGTCACTGGTTTATGTGACAAGGTTTATTTTGGTGTAAGTAGTGTGACCTAACGGTTCTTAACACTACTTAATATGAGAAATTAAATGTCAACAAATGGGTGATCTATGGCTGATGTGGTGTAAAGTTGCAGGGAACTCTTGGAATGATCATGTCGACGAGTAGATGTACTCTGGCTGATTGAGGTTGTTGGAAGTAATTCAGAGACAAATACTGAGTTCTACACATGTAACCCGAGTCGGAATCAGTTTTTATTTCCTAGAACCTATTATAGTGATTATTACCTGGTGGTGATCATGACCGGGATCAAGCACGGAAGGGAAATGACTACTGTCCACGACTAAAGTGAGTTCTCTATGCATTCTTTAGAGGTTTGGAAGAGGAGGAATAGCTGGGGAATGGCACAAGGCTGCTTTTACAGGGAACACTCGGGCCACTCAAAAGATTTTCCTCATTGTGACAAGACGCTAAATATATCTAGAGAAACGGGGATATAAACGATTTTATTTTTATTGTTATACATTTCCTAGCGTATAGGATGTACCTCGCATATGGGACGTACCCTGAATTTGTGGACTTTTTAAGATGACACAACATAAACGCACTACGTTGCTGTCAGAGGCTGGCTCAGAACCACCTCCCTTACCTCCCCCCGCGTTTATACGCAATGCCAAAGGGAATGTTCATAGATTAGCTCCGCCCGAGTAAAGGGAACTTCTTTGTAAAGGAGGATGCAGATATTCTCTTGATATCGGGAAGGGGAAAGATCAACAGAGAGGGACCCCCCCCCCCGCCCACTCACATACGGGTACACACTTTAATATCCACAGGCCTATAGTCACTTCTCCTCCGCGTTCCTCTGTTGCCCCCTGCGGCACATCAAAGCACTAACATGGAGTGAGACGCTGTTATTCCTCCAGGGTTTGGTGACGACGGGCGCCGATAGAGGCGCTGTCGGCGCCCACTTGTCCCCTTAGTAACGACCTAATTACATGACAACCAACAGACGCTCCCATACACACCCTCCCATGGGGGTTGATGGGGAAAATGGGGGGGGGCTGTTTTCATGGGGATAGCTCGTTACCATGGGAACTGCGATCCTTTAAAAACATATACAGTCATGGAGGAAATCTCCACGACTCTAAATAAATACTGTGTGTATCCCTATTAATGTTTATGCAGGCTACCTTGGGGCTAGGTTATTTAGAGGTTCAAAGGACACCAAACACTGATGTTTACAATACACACCTATCTTCCGGTCTGCAATCCAAGGCAAATCAATCCTTGAAGGATTATCTTAATTTCGTAGGTGCGTATTTTGTGTTGGCCCCACTTGGCAACTTGGCGACTATGTATTTATGTCATGGCAGATACGATCGTTACTATAGAACAGTACTGGACATGCCGTATTCAATGGGGATTGATCTGAGCTGTGTTTCTCTATTTTAAAGCAAATTAACCCCCTCAGTGAGTCTCAGCCTATAAGGCCTCGTTGAATATGCACAGAAAATAATCCAAGTTAGTAAATACTAATCTAACTTAGACAAAATCACCCATTAGGCAAAATACCCAACATGTTAGTAACATCTTACTAATGTGTTAGTAGTATTAACTAACCTATTAAGGCAAGCTGACTCGACCTAGCCATGTCTAAGGGGTAGTAGTTTTGTCTAAGGGGTAGCAGTTTTGTCTAAGGATTAGTAGATTCTTTTCACACCAGGTGGCAGTGTGGTTTGCATGAGGATTTTTATGGTAAGTGCATATCATGGAAAAGCCTATGAATGTCAGAATAATGGTGCTTTAAATGACTATCGACATAATAACGCCTCTACAATTCAACCTGACATGTGATTGAACAGAATACACTTAATAAATAAATATTTGTTATTGAAGGAGCAATGAAAAATAATGGAAACACCTTTTCTGTGGAAATTTAATTTACTCATATATCCACATCTTTGATATTATGATAAACCCAGAGCAACTAAGTTCACGGGTTGCAAAGAAAATGATGGGAGGTATTGAACTTGCTTCTCAAATGGAGAGGCTCTGTTCTGGATGTCTTAACCTATGTGGAATTTACACTTACCATTTCAAAATGAAGAGAATTGCTATGTTGCTTGAAAGTCTATGTAGTTAGCGGAAAAGTCTAAGGCAAGTTAGGAGAAATCAGGCAAGTCGGGCATTTTTTCTAAGGGTTAGGCGTAAACTCCCAAGAAAACGTCGGTGGTTTGGGGACGTGCAAACTCCCAACTTGGGTTAGCAAGTCCAGCAAATGTTAGGCGAAAGGCCTAAGATATTCAGCATATTTTTTTTGTGTGTGGCAGACTCACTTTTGGGAACACGATGCAAAAATATTACATGGTCGTTGACATTTGCTTATATACCTATGTTGCACCTCGAACGTATCAGCATGAGAAGTAGTCTAATGTTGCTATGCATTTTGTAGTGATTCCAACCAAAAGTTAAATGTCTCGGAAGTAGACTGGTGCTAGTCCGCAAGCTCTCCTCTCACACTTCTCTCTTTTAATATATAGAAATTAATAAATCTAAACAAGTATATAGATAAATGCCTGGTTATCTTCATAAATACACCGAATGATATCGAGCGGCTGATACAGAATGTGTGCCCAATTCCCTAATTCTTCTTCTGAGAGAATAATATAAGTTAGTACCGTAAGTAAAGTCTGTTGCAAGTTTACGTCTACGTGGATATCCCTGTGCTTCTGGCGTAACTTTCAGAAAATGGCCGCTATGTTAGAAGAGAATTCTGAGAATCTTCACGACATCAAGATGGCAGCTTGTTCCCTGTTCATTAACCAGGGGGCGTGCAGATAACGGCCTACTTAATAAGCTTAATTACTACATCAAAGGTTTCAAGATGGCTGCCACTCAGCCATGCCACCAGATGGCAGTGCATGGTCTGCATGGTTATGAGATAGGTATCTCCAGATGCAAACACCCCTATTATCGCCTGTCTCAAAGTGCTGCGTCACGCTATTACTTATAGTTGCTTTATTATTATCATATCCTTATGGGGCTGTGGCTTTGGAGATTACAGTGACCGTGTTCTGTTGTTGGATTGGATTTCACACTGAGTGCATAATCCTTTGATAAATAATAAACAGTTCGAAGCAGGGAGAGTGCATTGACTGCAATCAATCGGATTTCAGCTTCGATTCTACAACTAAACAGTTAATTCCATGAAAATCACTTCAATTAGTGAAATGCTGCACTTCCCTGTATAAAAAAAGGAGAAGAAAAAACAGACCTAGGGGCCTATTATATGAGACAATAAAACCTAATAAGATAACATAATGTATAAACAAAATATAGAAAAAATAGAATTTTACACACTGAGAGGACCCTTGATAACTTGATATTGTTCATGGACTTATTTTTACATTTCCCTTCTACTTACTTTCACATGCTCATTACCTTTATAGTTTATACATGGGCGGTGTCATCAAGCAGCACTTGATGAAGGCAGTTGGTTAATGAAATTATCCAGGTGACAAATTGAAACTCACAATACACTTGGTCCTTCAGATTAGGGTGGTGAGAACCCTCCCTCACCTATAAAACCCCTCAACAGACTTTGAACTGAGCTTTGACCATCACACCCCAGGACCACGCCCCTTTACCAATAGCATAATAGAACTGTGTATAACTATGGTTTATGACTTCTGTGTGATGGGGTGTGAGGGTGGGGTGGAGAATGTAGCCGTGAAGGTGAGAGTGTGAGAGGAGAGAAGAGGTAAATCAGCACATACCTGTACCATGCCTCATTAAATCACGCCCATAAAGACGAGGTAACTACCAGGTAACAGACGGGTATAGGAACATAGCTCATAAGGTCACGTGACATTGGTCACCTAACAGGTCAAGTCTATGAAATATAGAGAGGCCATTTTCTTTGATATCTACAAGTTGGGTAGATACACCCCCCCCCGCCATTGTTTATTAACAATATCAATTGGTCCATGCAATTGCGAGCTGTTGTGTGAAAGTCTAACACTATCTGTAGAATTCATACATTAGAATTAAGAAACTATTTGTTTCAACTAAAATTAACTGATATAATAACATATTTGAAGTATAACCGAAGATATTAAAGGTACCACCATTGAGGGGTTTCCAGTGTCCTTTCATTGTCCAGTCAATGGCCAGAGTACGGTACTGAAGCAAAGGAGCTTAAATAGTCGTAAATCTACATATTAGAGTGTCTAGTCTACGTCCACTGTCCACTAAATCAGACAGGAATCCCGGGAAAACCCCCAGCACCCCATCCCACCCCCTTACACTCCCTCCAACTCTGCCCCTACATCTCGGGGGCAGACCTCATTGAGTGGTCACGGTGGTCTGATTTAATGTCTCGTACCACTTCAATTATCCAAATATTTCACAATGTATTAGCCCCAAATATTGTCATGTGGAAAACAAATTTGTTTGTGCATTGGAGCAGAGATAGGAGGTCCTTATATCTGAGGGTTAGGGTTCATGAATCTCAAACTATAGCACATCTGCCTCGGCAGATGTGCTAAAATCAATTAATCAAGAGACTTTGTGATAATGCCATGTTATCAATCTCGCATCCTAGATCATTTCCATTGTTAATTTCTTGTATGAAGCTGCGATTAAGATTATACATGTAATGTGTACTTTGTTTTCATTACAATATTATTTAGGTAAAAATAAAACATGCAGTACTTCAGATGCTTATAACAACAGTGTCTCTCTCTGTAAGAACGTAGCAATGTGCATGCTTGTGGTTGGATCTACGCGGGGATCTGTGAGATCACACAGGGTGGGAAGTGCCATGGGAGGGGAGGAGAAGTGGCACCACGCAGGTCATCATGAATTACACATACCGTCACAGAACAGGGTATCAACTGGTATCTGAGAACAGTTTGTGAGTCTACATGTCTCTACTCTGATATAAAACACAGATAGTGACACTGACTCCTGTACAGAACAGATCCTCTTTGTCTGAAATGTCCTCAGCATGCCATATCCATTTGTGTTCATGTACCATTCTGAAGATTTACAGAATGGAATTTTTATGGAGCTGTTCTATTGTGAAACCTTCACCTGCGTCTGTATTACCGCCACTTTTGATCAGTGAGCAATTAGAAGATTGTGGTAAGGTAGGTAATGTGCAAACTGAAATACAAGATTGAATTGGCCATGTCAGGTACTGGTTATTAGTCACAACCCCGGGCCACGCCCCTTATGAGTTCAAGTTTAGGGATATTCCTGGGCAATTCAACTTAACAGTGTGTTCCACAGTGTCTTCATATACTGGCCATCCGTTGGGGAAAAAAACATCACCGTCCAATGTGTATTGAAAGCTTCGGCTATAGACAACCGAGATATTGAGTGTAATATTTCATCATAAAGCTAAGATCATCAGATGCCGTCCTTCACATTTCAATAGAAAGACAACAGGGGAAGACGTGAAAGGAGGAGGCAACGCATATTTTCCCCAATACCATTATATCAAATTTTGTGCTTTGTTTTTAAATTAATAATTATACACATGTGATATTGATTAATTGCAAGGCGTTCTCTGTACATATCTCCGTCAAACGCTCAGACTTGTGGAACAAATTCCCTGAATGTCCTTCTAGGGTGACTGGTGTAAAAAGAGGTAAAGTTATTCATTTTTGTTAACAATTCAAGAGGCGCATGATACCTCCAGTTTATGCATAAAATTTATGCATAACCTGGAGGTATCATTTAATGCACTATTCAAGCTTTAATGGCGAAAAACCACAATGGTATTTTCAGTGCAGATAATGGCCCGCCCCAACAGATCTACCGACGTCTTTGACTCTTATTGACATATCATTTGGTATTCATATAACCAGGCTCACCCGACAACATCTCAATGGAAACGCACCTTTTTAGCCTACACCCAGCATATTCATAGACGCCTGTGCATTTCAACTATGGACAAAGGCAGGGGGATATTTTGTCAAAAATAAAATAGGAATCTGGGTGTATGAGAGTGGGAGCAGTAAGGTGACCATTGTCAAGGTCACGTCCTTGTACTTTGAAGATGCCGCCCACAGGTGTGAACTATACAGGTGTTATGTAGAGTTACCGCCGCTTATACTCCACCCATTGTCCTCCAAGTACACACAAACCCGTGACGTCACATAACCAATACCTGACCTTGACCCACATGGACGTGACGTCACACAAACCCATACCACGCCGCCCCCTTATTGTCAACGTCATAAAGCATCTTTAACATGTACATTTTGTTTTGTCTTGATTGAGAAATGGACGGCTAGGTGGACACCTGACCTTGAGACGAGCATGCTGACCTTCAGGGTGACCTTGACCTTGGTGGAGGTCAGAGGGATTAGTGGGTGAGCTTTCATGTTGAGGATGCACCTGCCACGGTGTGTACACGCAGAGCCCTACACGCATTGGGCTTGTCTTTTCACACCTTGGCTATTTAGATGGAGGTGTGAATGTACGTTCACCCCTCACCCCACCTTTTTTTTTTATACAAAATGTACATACCCCCCTGGCCATGGGACCTACCCCATCTCACACTAACTCTGCCTCCCTGGTTGGACACATACAATACAGTTGTATACCGCCAACATGCGGAACCGAACGGGTCGTGTCAATATTGGAATCTCTAATCGGTCTTAATGTAGTCACCTGCGCCGCGGGAGAATTAAAAAGACATATTGTGTGGTTTCACACCTCCAATGACAAAAGATATAACTGTAGGTCCCACGAGATGTACAGAATGGAAGCATGAGTGCACTGCTGGTACACATATATAACGGTCCTCAAATCTATCGCTTCTTTATATATTCTTACATTTCCGAGCCGAGTGACTTATTCATGGTCAGACCAAAGTTCCAGACTGCCTCAGCAGTGTGTATAGTCAGGGGTATGTTTCAGAATGATTAAGTATTTGGCCCGGGTATTTGGCTCTTACCGGGGCCCTTATTGGAGTTTTCTACATTTGTGTGTATCTACAACTATAGAATAGATAGTGATGTAGTACATGTGTTGGCTTATCACGTTGTACGATTTGCATTGCTGGTGGTCGCCTGGAAGGAATAGTTCATAGGAGAATCAGAATGTGAAAGTGGTTGTCGTAGGAGGGTCAGAAACTAAAGGGAACATTGCTGCCCTCTGGTTCTTTTATTTGCTATGCACAGACCTTGATTACGGAGGTGAGGGGCGGGGTGAGGGGTTACTTTGGCAAAGTCACCTCTCACCTCTGTAATCAAGGTCTTTGCAGTGCATCATGACAATAATATAAACAAATGTGGATGTATCCTCGTACCTAGTGCCATATGAAGGCACTAGGTGTCACGGTACTAATAGGGCCAAGGACATTCTGATTTCCCCCCATCTTCCACCATAAAACTGGCGTCAATCGGGTTCTAATTTGATGGCGTTCATAAATAAAGGCTTAAATTAAAGCTGAAGGCATTCTTGAATTTTTTTAGCATGGTCAACCATAACAGTCAGAGCCGTTTTTGCACCAGTTGCCATGGAAACCACCATGTTGAATAAATTAAATGATACAGGCGCCCCTGACAAGTCACAAATGTGACCATGGACCCCTCTCTGACACAATAGGTTTCCATGGTGACCAAAATTTTTTTGCAACTTCCCCCCCCCCAAATCGTTACCTTTCTTCTGGTATCAAAATTATTAATCTGCGATAAAAATAAGGTCCCCTGGCACTGATTATACTAAGCAAAACACTGTTTTTAGTTGGGACTATTTAGCTGTCCTAGGTTTACTGGGGCGGAATACTACTGTGACACCACTAGTAACCACCAGTATGACCCTGGACTTTTCACTCTGCAATTGTAAATATATGCTTGAAGAGTGAGTAGTATTTCCAGTTCCCAGTTACCTGGCTGATTTTCTTATCACTAGCAATGTGTTAGTTCACCCAGGATATATTATTAACCAATCAGATGATTCCCTGTATTTACTGCAGAATTTTTTGGGTACATTATGTAACACCTGGTACCCATCCTGCTGGTTGTTATCAGTGGTTATCTAGCCAGGAGGATCTTGCCATAGAGTCCTACGCTCGCCCAGCCTTGGTGCTCCTCATGTGGAAGACGAGCATAGTGTGAGTGAATTGTAGTAAACTACCACTATGCTTTGCTCCTTCCTTCACTGCTTCCTGTACGGTGGTTTCCTGAGGGTTTATACCTCAGCCTAGCCTCAGGGCACCAGAGTATAGTGGATCGACATAGGAAAGATCGCATTGCAGAGGGAAGGGGAGGTAAGAGGACTGGTAGAAGATAGTAGAGTGGAGGACCTAAGGAGGAATAGATTAGAGGTAGGAGTAGGCAAAACTAGGGAGGAATGGAAGGAGGAGGGAAGGAAATAGGTATAAGGGGAGAGGTGTAGGGACGGGGAAGGAAAAAGCAAGGAATGTGGCAGGGAAAAGGTTGGGGCAATATGGCGGGACTAGGGATTATGCCTAGATAAGGATAAATCGCCTTGATTGAGAATGGGGAATAGGGGTGAGGAAGGTCCCATCGGCTAAAACTTAACCCCTTATAAATCTGCCACCGATAATGACTGTAAACATAAATACAAATTATATTATTACAGCCATTGTACCCTCCTTACCTTGCTCCTCCCAATAGTCTCATATTGTACCCCCCTTGGTAGGAGGACCATAACAGAGTCAGACCCTTTTCAGGCTTTTGTGTTGTGGAATGCAATAAAATCAGTGTCATCATCTGCACGTGCCTCAACACTGCATCGGCCTGTCAACTATCCTATCATCGCCCACTTAACTCTTACTTCATGAAATATTGAACTGGCCCTAACTTCTGAAGATATACACATTTCTTAGTACTGTAAATTTATATGGATGAATAACGACTAGATGGGTGTAATTTTCATATTTCTGTTTTGGGGAAAGAAAGGCATCATCATAAAAAAAAACTGATTTGCACAAATTTAGCATTTAAGCTGATGCTGGTTGAAAATGCCAGGAGGGAGTTTCTTTGAAAAGTTTCTGACCGATTGACTTGAGTTGAAGTTTTAAATGACGCTCCTTAACCTGAAGGCATCACAATCTCCGCCATGCACCTGCCCTCCTCAACTGACACTAACCATAATGCACCTCGGGTCACTCCCGATGTAGCCATGACAACACAAGACCCACTCCCAACCCGTGACGTCACTAAGGGGTTCCCCGTCCCCCCCTCTGATACCAAGTGAGCCGTGACGTCGGACGCTGGTCTCTTGCTGCCGGCAGGTGCAAAGTGTCAGTGTTTTGGCAGGTATCTTGGCAGCCAGGTGCTGTATTGGCATGCTTATCAACCTGGACAGTTCTGTGTGGTTGAGTTGGGGGGTTGTTTTCATCCTTGACCCTCCCCCCTGGTTGGAGGTGTCGTGAGTAGTGATAGTGGACACCTTATCATGAGTGAGATGGGCGGGAGGGGGTCGGGATGTTTGTACACAGAGGGTCCATGTTAGGACATACCTGGTCATGTCAAAGGCTGCAAAGGTATGGTCACAGACCTCCCTGTACTTCCTGTGCAGAACTACGACCGGAACAAGATAAATCGGCTGTTCTACTGCTGTGGACTTTGCCCCCTGTGTAGGCGTAAATTGAAATATGTAATTCAATTACCTGGATCAATCGAAAGAAATGTAGAATGGTATGAACCATACAATGACATTCTGATTGGAAATTACAAAGAATTACATATGGCCAACCTTCATTTCGAGCATTATTTACCTATCAAGATATAGGCATTTTATCTAATTGGCAAGGTGGCCAAAATATATTTCATCCCTTAGAAAGGAGTGAATGTTTATAAATGTCAAACAAGTTTTAAACCACATGCATGAGTGAAATAATTTTTTTCCGCATTGTTCAGAGGGATTGGCCACATCGTCTGGGATAACTATTAACATGAACTTTGAGGCATTACAAGGATCTTGAAGCGTTAAAAATTACAGGTCACAGACACCACAATTGCCATCAAGAAGCCCTAGACCGGATAAGTAGAACGTTTCGGTGTATATTCGGTGTAGGTACTGCAATGTATATAATAAGTGATGGTATTGATAAGTTGTCAAAGTTGATACCTCATATCAGTGATTGCATGTTGACAACATGATAAGATGACGAATGTGCTATCTAGAATGAAAAGTAAGGTGTCTGACTCTGTTATAGGTTATACACCTAATTGCATGTGTATGTTCATATTTCAATTGATTAATGGATGCTCCAGATAAAATTATACTACCACTATTGAAAATCCTCCATGGTCATTTTCTAAACAGACTTCAGCGTGTATAAAATGATATTATAAATTCAAAAAAAAGTTCTCTTTTGAATTCACATCATTTCAATTTGTCCGTCTAAAATTTCTTTAACAAACAGTGAAAACACACTCTGAGCTACACTGTCCTCTCCGTCAACCCAGGTAATTCACACCAGCATTAGTCCATTTGTGAAAATTTGAAAATGACAGTGGGTAACAATAATAAGTGTAGGTTAACAATGATAATGGTATTTGAACCACTCGCTCCCCTCATGCATATGTCTGCGGCCCCAACCGTCATAACCGACTCCCACTCCGCCTGCATATGCAGCCACCGTTATAATGTTGGTCTCAGTTCCCGAACAGAGAAAACTCAGCCCCATGAATAAATGATTTGACCAATGTCAATAGTACCTGTCAGTGTACAGTTACATGTACAGGGTTTGTGGGGGTGTGTATTGGGGGGGGGGGTGTATGAGACAGGTGAATACACACCTGCCGCTGTATTCATGCTGTACCATGTACTACAGGTTTTGTAGAGGAATTCAAGACCCCAAGCATTTCCTCATACTCTCACTTTCCTATTCTCTCACCACTCATGTCATACTGTAGTTAGAATACTATACCCCTAAAAAAGAAAGATAAAGACAATAGTATAGAAAAAAAGAGAGACAAAATTCGACATACTTGGGAGAAAAAAAAAAGCAATGAAAGGGGAGGAATATAAAAGCCAGGGGCGTAGCCGTAGGAGAAGGGGGGACCAGGGGGGGGGCCGCCCCCCCCCAATAATGAGGAGGTTCCCTACTTAAGCCTATATAAAAATATAGCAGGTCCCCCAACCGTGACTGCCCCCCCCCCCCAAATAAAAAATTGCTTCCCACGCCCCTGATAAAAGCACAGGTGAAGAGAAGAATTTAAGGTTAGATTTGTCAACCCTATGGCATAGGCTATGGTATCCCTAATACTGCCGTCACACCCCATCTTCCTTAAATCATGCCAGGCCAAGAAAGTGGAAGCGACACTACTCACAACATCTTCTAATCTCACGATTCCTTCATCAAGGCCCTGGGTAGTGGAATCATACTTATCTCTAGTAGTCACTTAGATTGCCATTCAATTCCAATATTGCAATGAGCAGCATCTCAGACATTGCCCACTGA
This sequence comes from Acholoe squamosa, assembly GCA_949317995.1. NCBI lineage: Eukaryota > Metazoa > Annelida > Polychaeta > Phyllodocida > Polynoidae > Acholoe > Acholoe squamosa. The sequence continues at coordinate 71,959,970 of OX439038.1, forward strand.
CAATTGTCATGTTATCAGTCTAACGTCTCTCCATTCTCTTATCTTCTCTTATCTCAATCACCACCAGTGCCAATAGCATCACCCGTACCCTAGTCGTCAGCATGATTGCACTTGTGTGATACATGTAGATCTACCACTCGTTTTACGAAGTGATGCATGTGTCCGTACACCTGTTCATGATTGCACTTGTGTGATACATGTAGATCTACCACTCGTTTTACGAAGTGATGCATGTGTCCGTACACCTGTTCACGACCCCAGCTGAAATAAATTGGGAATACAAAGCACATTTGCAGATATTTCTCGCTAGCAAGAAATAGTAAATCCAAATAAACCTTGAATAAAAAAAAAAGAAGAATTTGCATCATAAACAGTCAGGGATTTCCCCTCGTGAGTTACTGGTTCTTGCTTTGACTTTATGAATACACGTGTAAAAAAGAAAATGAAAATTAATAAGTAGTATTCTAGGAAGTGGGAGTTTTATTTATGAATTTTGGCATCAATCTGTGTGCCGTCTTTGTATGTATGGTGTCCAGATGTGCACCTGTTGGTGTGGGTGACACGACTCTCTGCTCCTTCATCTCGCCGCCCCTACCTGTACCTGCACCCACCCCCTTCCACCTGACACATCATACAGGTGTCCTACACACGTATCAGCACCACTGACAGGTAGACACGACAGGTGCACAGCGTCAATCACCCTTTATGGACCATGGGAAGTCTCTGTATTTATGTTTTTGCTGCCTTGAGTCGCCAAAATTGTCCCAGGGTGTAACTCGCCAGGTCTGCATTGGTGCGTCATGCTGGATGGTATCAACCACGTGGGGTTGCTGTCAAATCCAGTCAAGTCACGGGGACTTAGTTGTAAGGGTTGCATTCATCTATCATGTAGACAAAAAGGGCATAGTGTATTAAATGTTCTTGTTGTCATTAAGGGGTTAAACCACCCCACATACCTGTACATTGGTATTCCTCTGTGTGACTTGAGTGGATGCTGGGGGGGGGGGGCATCTGGGGACCTGGGAGGGTATTCAAATGTTGCTATTGTTACAGAAGCATGGAGAACCACACGTGAAGAGGTGCTATATAAAAACATGACCACAGTCTTATAAGTGTCACATTTATATATGGAGATCTGGCACTGGGTGTTGTTTTAAACTGGGCAGGTGGGGTTTGGTCTGAAGGCGCTCCTGCTCATGGCATTACAATAGAAGGGACGCCAATAATGTGTTTCACCTGTCATATAATCTCATTTAAATTGCTGATAGCTGTATTGACTACATACTATATGACTTGTGGATATTGGGTATCTATTTTAGTAATTTCTTTCAATGCACGTTTGTAGCCTGAATCTTTATCATATAAGTTATAGACTTATTCAAATACAGCTATCATGACCATATGAAAAGTAGACTATATAATGTCGATATATCCTCATCTGTCTGTAATTAGCTTTTTGTTCGTCCGTTCTATGGTTAAGTTAAGTATGTGTGTAAACTGTATTATATTATAATCGTACTTTGTATTATATAAGTGTGCATATTCTGAATGTAGAATAAAGAGAGAATCGTGAAATTCAAGTTTCATATTTTTATTGTATTGAAAAACATGAATTGTATTATCTAAAATAATTTACATTTCTATGTACACTGTACAAATTGTCGCCAAGGCGATGAGATCATCCAACGAGTCATTACCATTGTTACCCATTTATGAATGAAACACGAGGTGGGTCGTAGTAACTACAATGACTAAATTATAAATACAAGAAGTGCAGCATTTCAGATGAACATAATGACTGATAAACTTTGGTAAAAATCAAATACAATCTTGAGATCTCTTTTCCTTTGTCAATAAAGCTTTTCTTTTGTTATACATTCATACCAGTAGTTCGACTACATAACTTATGATTGATATTGGTAGGTATTGAGACTTTGGAGTATAGCATTATGATAATAAATATGATATTTTGATTCCGTCGATATTAGGCAAAGTTTGCACTAGTTTTTTTGGTCACTTAGATAAAATATATATCAAATATTACAATATTGTAAACTGAAGAAAAATGCATTGTTTCATAAAACAAAAAAAAGTCCTACATTTCATGTAGAAAACGACACTGTATATACAAAGTCTTACATCACATAGCACCATTGGGTCTGTAATAAATGATGCTTCTGGATCATACTCATAGTTAATCATTAATCAATTTAATTGAACGTCGGTTGTCACAGTGGACAAGTCCCATATAGCACCGTCTGTTCCAATGAGGAACAATGTCAAAGTCAAGGAGAGGCACTTGTCTTGATAATCATTCAATTTAGTCTTTTCTTGGAATTGTTCATAGCGCCCTCACAAGAGGAGAGGCAGCGCCGCATCCATTGTCCATGTGTTTGTGGAGCAGGGAGGACCTGGAGAAGGACTTAGAGCAGTTGCGGCAGTTGTACTTCTTAATGTCAGTGTGGGTCTGGAGGTGAGCACGCAGGTTGGACCTGTCAGCAAACGACCTCCCACAGTGCTCGCAAGGGAAGGGCTTCTCTCCTGTGTGAGTGCGGACATGGCCCTGGAGGAGCCATGGCCTGGAGAAGGACTTTCCGCAGATGTGGCAGGAGCAGGGGAGGGTGTGGGTGCGAATGTGCATCTTGAGTGCACCTAGGCTGTGGTACTTCTTGTCGCAGTGCTTGCAGACAAACTCCTTCTTGATGAGTGCGGTGCAGTGGAACTGTTTGTGCTTTGAGAGGCCGGAGAAGGTGGCGTAGCTCTTGTTGCAGGCCTCACACTGGTATCTGGGAGGGTCGTTGGTCTTCCTCTTACTGGGAGTAGTGGTGTTGGTGGCTTCAGACATAGGAGCAGCATCCTGCATGGAGGTTTCCATAGGGTGGTGGGGCTCTACTGAGGGCACAGACCGACGTGCAGCAGCCGCAGCAGCCCAGGAGAAGGGGCTGGTTGTGTTTTGATGTTGTAGGGCGCCGTGAGGTGGAAGCACTGGGCTGAGGCTGAGGTCGGTGCCCCTGGAGTCCCCACCTGGAGAGGTCATCATGGTGGGTGGTGACATGGCAGGGTAGGCGCACCTGGAGGATGGAGAAGACACTGGAGAAACTGGGCTGTAGTGTGTAGGACTGTGAGCTGCAGGAGGAGCAACAGCAGCGCCGAGTGGTGGACTCATGGTGATGCCCTGGAGGCGGCTCTCAACAGCCTGCATGTGCATCTCCTGGAGGCGTTTGAAGCTGAGTGCCAGGAAGGGAAGGTGCGCCAGATCAGCGGAGGCTGGGGATGTAGATGGGGCGGCAGTAGGCGTCCAGCAGGTGTCTGGAGACAGGCGGGGTGAGCTGGCAGGGCTGGACCAGGTAGGCGTCACGCTACCTGTGCTGGTGGTGGACCGTGGTGACATGGAGTAGTTGATGGGCTCAGGTGTCAGGGAGCCACTGGAGGAGCACCTGGAGGAACAGCGCACGGGGCTGAGGGATGAGACTGGACTCTGCTGGCACTGGACTGGTACTTCAGGTGAGGTGCACAGTTTAGCTGTAAGACACAAAAGAGAAACATTCATAAGTATTTTATGAATCTAGAGCATTATAAATATACAATACATTGATGTCATGATAGCAAAAGTCAATGCCAATAAAATCCTAAGCACCCCCAAGTACCCTCAGATCGTTGAATATGTATCGGTCAATGTGCTAAAAGACGCCCCTGGGAGGTGGCGACGTGCGGCGGACGGTGGTGGAACCAGCCGACGCGTCATGCATCACTGACTCTCACCCCCACCTCTGCCTCCCCAGCCCTCCCCATCTGTCTGGCTGTATGTACCCCGCACCCCATGTGAGGGGGTGTTGGCTGGGGAATGCCGCATGCTGTGTTTACATCTGTACAACATTCAGACACCCCAACAGCCTTATTTCTAACTCTACCCAGAATAACCTTCCTAGAAATCCCAAACTTGTAAATGACTCAAAGGAGAAGATGCAAGTTTAAGACATATCACCGATCTGGTATAAATCAAAGGTGATGTATGCACATGTAGAAACCATTCGGATTTCCTTTGCCAATCTCCCAGATTATCATATCAACAATCTATGTTTACTGGTAATAATGAAGTCTAAGATGTTTGCCCTCTTCTCGACACACCTTTTACAATCATCTTGGAAACTTAACGTGTATGTAAATTGTCTATAAGGTACAAGAAAAGATTAAAAAATGCATGTGCACAGGTAAAATCTGTAAGATGTGACTAGTCAGTCAGTCTAGCCCACATATGGAATGAATATCAAATAAAAGATAACTACAACTTACCAGGTGAAAAGATGTTGGGGCAGGGTAGACCGGAGAGAGGTATGCGAGGAGTCGGGGGGATCTGATGCTCCGGCCGGGGAGACAGCTCAGGTGAGCCCACAGACACCGGTCTCGGCATCCCGGCTATACCTGTCTTCTTCTTGACAAGAAACGACCTAGGCATGGTCACTGCTTACAGAGGTATTCTCCAAGAACACTGAAGTATTAGCACAGGTAACTCCTTAGTGGCACTGAGGTACAGTGTAGGATGAGCGTATAGTCCTGTGTTGAGGTATGTTCTGATGGAGATGGGCGTTTTAGGTAAGTCCCACTGGTGGAATCTGCATCTGCAGCAGTATGAGAGATGTGAATTCCTCTACAGCACTTGGCTGAAAGATGCCTTCACATCAGCCCTAGCCTGTTTTATACAATCCCCACCCTACCCCGGCCACGCGTCGTCGACAGGTGCGGTGTCATGACTGACAAGCCGCTGAGCCAATCAGCGCCGCGCTCTCAGCGGCGGCGACCAATGAGCGCGCGGGGAGCCTGCGGCGTCGGTAAGAGACGCTGGGCTGCTACCAACAGGTGCTCCGTGTCAGGTCGGAGGGACGCCGACTGGTGCTGCGGTCTGACGGTGGGGGTGCACTGTGAAGTGGGCACCCCCTGCCCCCCCCCCTCATACCCTCAGTGCTGGTGGGCTGGAAAGGGAGGAGAGAGGATGGAAGAATGCATCCCCATGAAGAAACACGCCACGGGCCGTGAAATGCCAGCACACTTCTCCTCCCTCCTCTGTGTATCCCTCACCATACCAAGACTTGTCCCACTTGTCCATCATAGAGCGATAAATATGGTGCACATTCTGATGTGGACAATTACCCTGCCATGGTCGTGTATATAAATAATACACAACAATGCTCCCGTCTTATGTACACACAATCGATCTGAGTAGTATAGGGATGTCAATTTATATACTACTCACACTTAATTTGTGATTTGATACAGAGAGACCCGGCTAGTTCTCAAAGTGTGATGGAATGGTCAGCTATTATGACTTCTATTGGAATGAATCAATGATGCATTGATTGTCAAACAAGTGCCAACATCTGGTTATACATGTCTAAACGAAATCCAATCTTTCAGATATTCTCGATAGAGAATTTTTGGCATCGAAACACATCTCTTAGTGAAAATATGAAAATGTTATTGAGTCAATATGGAATGCAAAGTATAGAATCGCACCCAGTCAAACTCTTTTATTCCGGTATTTTGTCATACCAAGACAACACTACTACACATTTACCAAACTGCTGCTATTTGCATTGATGTAAGATTCTCACACTCACACATACATGTATACAAAGAATGTGTGGTTATAACATGTGAGACAAATAACATCCACAAACTATAAAATATTTGCACTTGTAACAATAATGTCCAGCTTACATTGGAAAGATAGTCGACAGTTGGATAAACAGTAAAGTACAGTTAGGAACAACACACTACATACTGATCTAATACAACTACCAATCACTCTAACAACACTTAATACCTGTTAATCTATACCTTTGAAAGTGAATAAAGCTGTAGATTAAGGGGTATTGTTTTGTGCCTGTTGTCTGAAGGTGTGGAGTGTGTGTAGTACTAGAGGCGGATGTACGCCGTACACTACTTCCTACTTAACCCTTTATGTACCACAGAGTGCATCAATGTATAATTGGTCGTCATGATGCATGGATGCAATCTGCTCTCGCGATGCATTCATGCATCGTGGCGGCCCGAGGGGTTTTGATTTAAATGCTCTGGAGAGCTTGGCCTGGTGCGAGAGATTAACCAAGGCGAGTTATGCGCCACAGCTGCATTTATGCAGTATGAAGAAAAATGGCTACAGTATCAGACGTGCCGTAAAGGGTCAATGGTGCAGTTTGATGGCGGAGGCAGGGTGTGTAACATTTCCGGGCACGCTTCTAGGACCGTGTGCAGCCACGCGTGACGCGGACCTGTTGCTGCTCTAGTTCCTCCCCGTGCCGCTGCGTGTCGCCACTGCGCCATCGCAGGGTATCGAGAGGCTGACGATGTTCAGGTATTTGCCTCCATCCCTCCCTAACTCCAGTCCTTTCTGAAACATGCCATTTTAGCATTACTCTGGAGTACGAATATAGTCTTTATCGAAGTTGTAATTCGAGTTAATTCGGAAACTAAGAAATATACTAGGTACATTTACATTGTGTAATTTTACGGTTCACTAGGGTTGGAAACATCCCATTGTTTCCTCAGATCTGGATTCTAGGTAAATGGACAGGACATCATGAGAATTTGAAAGATAAAACCAACCTCTGTATCCCTGTGTATACATTTGTGAAATTGAAGTAACATGTATTTATCTCTTCATGTGAAGTGTACTCGGCCACAAGTAGGACCGATGTGAACAAAGACAGCCGCCTCCGACAGCCTGACACAAAACTAACAGATGGAGAATTGAAACACTTGTAGCTCGACATTCTCAATTACACAGGGTATTGTTTTGGGTGCCGGCAGGCTTGTGAGATGTGTCAATGTCCTGCGGTTTACTGTGTTTACACTTAGTGTTTTACCCTTCACCATCAAAGGCAGCAGGTGCCCGAGCAGCTCCTATAGAGGGTAGTGAGCAGCTCACATGACTGTGTCCACAAAGCATGATGGGCATAATGTGGCAGTCCATTCATATCAGCTGACGACACTTCTATAGCTCTCTCATTTTAGGGCCTGGAAAAATTGGGGCATTTTGTGGAAGATCCTCTAGCATATAGATAGCATGTTGTGGACCCAACCTATGAGTAGAAAAATATGGGGTTGTGTCCTGTGTACCCATGACGCTCTAAGGTCAAATTTTAAATCCGCCACTTTTGCTGATGAATTGTGGGGCACTTTTAAAACCTTTCCCTCTGTAGCAGAGCTGACCAAATCCTGGGCTAGATCTGTCCCAGGGTGCCCTCTGGATGCTACGATGTTGCCCCCTAGTGTGACAACTAGACATGAAACTCTGCCAGGAGGTCACTAGAGGTCAATGTAACCCCGACATCCCCTCCTTTGAGTTCTGCTACAATGTTAACCTGATACACCATGTAGAACGACCACACCCCATTGAACATTATCCTGAGCCTTCTCATTTTTCAAATTTCTCTTTACATCCCTCTTTCCACCTTAGTGCCTCTTTTGGTATTTCGATGTTATATGGAGGGGCTTCTTTCCAAGTTCCTGATCATTCATACCCACTATATCTCTTCATTACAGGTGTTTCTTCCAGATATGCCTTAGATCTTGGTGCCAGACATTTCCATCATGAACCTGCACCTGCGTATTTCTGCGCCAATTTAGATGACTGTATATGTCTGACCACTGCATCTACTTCCACATGTATCCACATACATGCATACCCCCACCCCCTCCTCACCAACCCACACCACTTCCCCCTGCTCCTTCCGTCCACTTGTGATCAGACAGCACCGGCCGCATTCCGCCATCCTATAGTCCCTTGGTGGATTCTTTGATCGTAAGGTCTCGGCGTCTTTTGTTTTGACGCGCCACCTGTCGGGTAGCGTCGTGTCGTCGACGTGCCGTCACTGACGTTCTCACAGCATCTACATCCATGTACATTGTATGTACCCTATACGGCCTTAGCTGGTTTGATTATCGGCCAATGAAATGACACCAACTATTCACTGCAGTCCTCTCGGGGGCCAACTGGTACCCATCTGATAGGTGATATCAGTAGAACTCGCTGATAACAAACTTCAGTAATGGCGGCGCCCATGGAACAACCTGCTAACCCGGATATTCCGGGTTAGCAGCAAGTTGGGAACCTAAAACTTAGTTTTTCCTGAATTTTTGCGAAGAATTGTTGTAATTTAGCCAAAAATCATCCGATTTACACAATATTACAGCAAATGAAAGATGAAACTCATGGCTTTCAGGCCAGGATAGATGTTACATTCACACAGTGTACAGTTTACTACTGAAGTACAAAATATAAATTTGAAAATCATTAGTTTAAAAAATTTGCTGCTTTTCAAAGTTTGGCTCTATATATTTCGTGAAAAAAATATTCTAACCATCAGTTTTTCATAGATAGTGGATGAGAGTCACCCACAAGTTTATAAATGAGTATACTTTATTTTCCTACCTCTATGATGGCTCATTACAATATGGGAGACATGTGATTTTTGTTAGTTTGCAAAAACTGTGGTTTTCAGCACAATTTTTGCTTGGGTTTTGATGTGGGACCACATAGATAACCATATATGGACACATGATCACCCAGCGATACCAAAATTATCCATTTTTGTATTCTACTTGATCATCTTTAAAGGGATGTAAAATATCTAAGTGATAGAATAAGTATGAGAAGAATTAGGCACATCTTATGATTCCAGTCTGTGGTGTCAACAACACTTTTGTTGATATTTACCGCTAAATAGCTTGATAGTGCATCGTGATAGGCCTCACATGACTAATATGGGTTTCTATGATAGCATTTCAATGTGGTTTGCAATGAATTATCAGGTCAAAACAACCTTTTAGTGATGAAATTCTCACCATGGACCTGTTCATATTGTTCAGGTCTACTGATATTGTTATCTTGAAACTGATGAAAACAATTATGAGCATAGTGCTTTTCCAGCCCATACAGTACCTACAGAGGGCATTTTGTCTAGTCTGACATGTATTATGAGGGAATAATGCATGGAAAATGCTTTTATTTTCATATATTGTTATTATTTTTGAGATAGAATCATATACAAGACTTGTCTTCTGCGCATATGCAAAAAAGTCCCTTGAATATAGACATTTTACATGCACAGCTGCATCCAAAACTGGAAAACACTCAGGTTCCCAACTTGCTGCATCAAGCTATAGTGTAAGTGTACAGCCACAGATGCCACTTATGTTCTCAAGTATCCAATGTAGTGGACATGTTATTTAATGTAAAATAAAGTTATGATTAATTCCTTATTTCATGTTGATATGCCCGAGATACTGACAGCCCATAGCTCTAGCACTCGATCGGCCGTATCGCACACCCCCCGTGCGATAACCCGCGAAAATATCACACGCCGAGGTCACGTGACCATTTAGTGATGTCATAGCTCCAAGATGGCGATGTAAACAGTGCGCACGGGGAGTCATTCTGGTAAATTTGATTCTATTTATCTGGTTTAGATGAAAATAACATGAAATAAATGCAAAGGCACACTCGTTGGAGGAATGTCGGGGGGTTATCGCACTTGCCGATCAGGTGCCGCATCGGACTATGCCCTGCGGGCGTCGTGCGATATGGCACCTGATCGGCGCGTGCGATAACCCCCCGACATTCCTCCAACTCGTGAACCTTTGCTTATTTATCTTATTCCGAGGTAGCATGTTATCCCATGCATGGGCCAAGCCATTGCTGGAGATTGTTACCAGAAAGTTCTACTGATAAGACCTATCAGATAGGTACCATGCAGTTGGCCCCCGAAGGACCGCATTGAATAGATTTGGGTTCTGTCATTGGCTAATAATTAAACCCGCTTAGTCCGTATAGTTTCCTGTGAGAACAAAGAGAAAGCAGTTTGTATCCACCCAATATCCATCAAATTACGGGTTGACCTTGCCAATCTGTGGGTCTTATGATAACAGAAATCTATGACGATACCATTATAGGCTTAAATACCGGGGTAAGTACATTAGTGGGCACTGATTCCTGCACTACTACGACCACTCCACCAAATCCTATGTTTTTTTTTTTTTTTTATATGATGTAGTTTCACAGGGAACAGTCGAAGGCCATTACCGACAACAATATGCTATGATTTACAGGGTTTCAAACCGTAGGGATCTAATCTGGGTTCCTCTTGATAGTGCCATAGTCTATTCCGAGGTATCAGGTCATCCCATGGGCGCGGCCATTGCTGAAACTTGTTACCAGCGAGTTTTACTGATAACACCTATTAGATGGGTACCAGTTGCCCCCCCCCCCCCGAGAGGACCGCAGTGAATAGTTGGTGTCATTTCATTGGCTGATAATCAACCAGCTAAGTCCGTATACACAGTGTTGAGCTTTAGCCGAATCAACCCCTTAGACATCGGTCATTACCCCACACTGGAACTGTTTGATCCCCACTCAATGGCCAATCCCCCGGGGGGCCAATCACCCATGAATAGAACTGCGAGAAACCCCTATTGATGTAGGCCTGTTGTGCACTGACAGGTAGCGTACTTGCACGGTAGTGTGTTGGAACCTCTGATAGGCTATGCAAAACACATACAGAACAAGTTAAATTGACTGGTTTGTTTATATTGTGCTATATATAGTTATTCATGTCATGCGTCATTGGCTTCACTCGAAAATGAGCAGAGCCTTACTGACAAGTGATCCAGTAGAACATTGATTGGGGTAGGACTCACACGCCCTTCCATTTACACTCAGGAATTTCTGCTTTCTATATGACTGTCAAAGAGTGAGTAATAGATGTTTAACGCCATTTCGACAGCTAAGGTCATATTCATGGCGAGAACTACATTACACAATTTCACAGAGGAATATGTCGGTGCCCGCAAATATGTGCACCACACACATCCTGAGGGGATAGAAAAGAGAAGAAATAGACCCTTTTAAGTGAGCTAGGGAAGCCCGGACTGTCAAAGCTTGATGTGCATACAAGTATGACTGCAACATGCAATAACCATTCCACTTCAAAACATTAAGTGGTGAATTATGTCTGATACATTGGTTTTGGACGCCTAGGTCCTGAATGTAGGTTCTAATAGCCTTGGTCCCTTGGAGAATACCTCATCGATGTACACTGTACTATGCTACTTCACCTCAATTGACGAATCGCCACTAGAAGGTAAGAAACAAGCACATTCTGCGTTATCTATGTTTTGATCCATTTTTAATCATATTCATTCAAGATAAGGGTACATGCATTTTGATGGAAGTGTCCTCACTCTTTTGCTAGTGCCCTTTCTGTCCTTACCCGAACACGATATAACTCACAACACCCGACCACAATCTCATCAACCACAGGAAACCATTTCCTGTGCGCGCGCACATCGATTAGAGAGTAAACAAACAAGATCCGTATCATTCCCAGCTCTGCTTGAAGATCACCTCCCTGAGCTCAATATCTGCTTGGGGAGTGTTCACTGTCCTCCGTCAGTCCACTTCCGCCGCTTGACGTAGCCATCCGGCAGAGGCGTGGACGTTGACGTGACGTGGCCTATCACCGAGCTGAAAACGAGGCTGTCGCCGGCCACCATCTTGGATCGGGGTCAGCGGCGAGGTCACGTGACCACTTTGATGTTTAGGTCGTTTGGGCGCGAAGCATCATGGGAACCTAAGGTCCTCGTTCCCACAATGCACCGGGAGGTACTGGATGATCGTTGTCGGCATGTCAGGGTGAGAATTAGAGACTTAGAGTATTGCTCTTGTTTTAACAGACACCCTTTGTTCTGATAAAACAGAGAGAGAAAATATAGAGAGAGTCTATGACAGAGGACACCAGTTTTAAATGACATTCTATTGAACCTCCAAAACTTATCGTCTGTAACAATGTATGCTCCCAGTGATAGTGAAGTGTTTCTTTTTTTTTCATGTGGAATATGTTGATGGGAAAGGTATTGCAGGGGTATTTTAATTTGATCATCAGTAATGAATTGGATACCCCCCTCCCCCAAATTTTCTGGCCTTGACCTTTCAAATCTCCCCGAGCCAATAAGAAAGAAAATGTGAAGCTACATTGGACTTAAATTGTTATCGGGATTGTTATATCACAACCGATGTTCCAACAAGTGATCACCAGACCATTCGCCAGACTGTGATCATTCATAAAGTCTGCCAGTAACTGTCTGAAAACCCTCAATAGGTGGTTCACCTGGTGTGTGGCATATCGCCAAATGCTTGTTGCTGCCTGTTACATGGCTGCCCCGGGTGACAGGTCCCATACCAGCAGATACATATGTACAGGATACATGTGTATTGTGCACATCCCACTGTACAGCTCTCCCCCTAGGCCAAAAAAAGGTTTGTTTCCGGTCACCCGACCGACCCCAGCTTAATAGGACCGACCTCAGAATTTTTTGAAGATTTTTTTTTTTCAATTTTTTACTGATTTTTTAAAGAATCTTTGAAGATTTTTTCAAAATTTTCAAACATTCTCTTCCAAAATTGTTATTTGACATGTAGGGACATATTTCCCAATGGTTTTCTAATATCCCATGCAGGAATTGAACTTTTCTAACATCCACCAGAGGAAAGAATGACTATATGAGACATTGGACAAAAAAAAATAGTAATAAAAAAAAAAAAATCCTACCTACCTCAACTTTTTGGACCATGTTACCGGAAACACTTTTTTTTTGGCCCAGTATCAATGACTTCTCACTCACTATACCAACTCACTTTATTAGATTTACTAATGCCTTGCCGCTTGACATATATAGGGTCATCACTAACACAACCCTTGTCTGGAGTATCCCTGATTATTTTCCTTATGGGAGTTAGGTCCAAAGATTTATTAACCCTGGAGTGAAGTTATGATCATTAATGCGGTCCTTAGGGAATTGATTTAAACCTGCAATTGCATTTGAGCGTCAAACCCATCCCACAGACAACAGAATACTGAAAGGTATGTGAGAAGATCCAAGCCTCCTCCAGTGGGGTAGGGGTATGTAGGTAGAGAACCTCTGTTATGTCAATAAGTTGTAAAATACCTTACTAGTGTTTAACATATCCTGTCAGCTCTAACAGTGTACAGTGTCCGCATTCTGGACCTCAAAAAACTCACCACCAGAAAAAATACACTCCTCTCATTTCCCAGTCCTTTATCCTTTGCCTGAAATGTTTGCAATTTCAATCAGTTTTCGCTGCCTGGCGGCGTTACTCGTTTAGAGCGTTAAATCAACATGTTAGAGGCACAAGAAAACAGGCCCCAAGTGGCATAGAACAAGTGTAGGGGTGGGTAGGAGGAGGGACAGGAGGAGGGTAGGAGAGGGGCGGGACGCACACCTCCTGTCGCCGTCACTCTGCAGCTGACGTGGGTAAACACTGTACTAGAAGCTCAGAAAAACCGCCCTCCATGCTCCATGTGACTGCCTACTTCCTGAAATTGGCTTGATCCATGCCACCCAATACCTACTGAAATTCTCAATGATGCCACCCATTGTGCTACAGTGGTCCAAACTGCTTATTGCTTATACTACTGACATATACAGGAGTGAGTGAGTAATAGATGTTTAACGCCATTTCGACAGCTGAGGTCATATTCATGGTGAGAACGACATTACACAATTTCACAGAGGAATGTGTCAGTGCCCGCGCATATGTGCACCACACACATCCTGAGGGGATAGGAAAGAGGAGAAATAGACCCTTTTAAGTGGGCTAGGGAGGCCCGCGACATATACAGGCCACCCATCCCCCAACCCATCCTGCATACCATTAGTTAATCTCACCACCCATTGCCTGAAACACGGTAGGCTTCGCATTGACCCCTCGGCATTGACCACCAGCCATCATCTTCCTCCATGCCACCCATTTTCTATTTTTATTAATGATTGTCTCGCTCTTCCTACCACCTATTGTCTATGCTGATAGACCATTTATCGATGTGGGAAGGACTGTTTTTCCCTAACACCAATTGTATCATCCATGCAGTTCTGAAGAAAAAAACAACAACAAAACAACAACAACAAAAACAACCAGCATTTTCCCCATTCCACCCATTGCTTATCATACAATGGACATAATATAGAACATCTAGCGAAGACCTAGGTCTCCGTGATCCCGGCCCCAAACCCCCACCCACATTGCTCATCCAAATGTCACATCTCCATCCACCACCACTAGTGACATGCCACCATCCCTCATACCTAAACCCTCATGTGCCCTCAATTATCTCCCACCAGTCCAAACACTTGCTCTCACCTGGTAATGCCATTTTAAGTCTTGGTCATTGATTAGTGTACATGTATCTATGTTAGCCCCCCCCCGTCCTATTTTTGTTGTTGCTGGGGGACCCTGGAGGGGGTATATCTATAAGCCACACCTGCTACCTCTTCACCTGTATTGCATGGGACGGCTTCTCACGAGGAAATACATACGTGGGTCTACATGTGGTCTACATGTAGTGCACATATGTGGGGGTCACGCATTGAAGTTTCCTCAGCCTTAATATGACCTTAGCTGTCAAAGTGGCATTAAACAGCCATTACCCACTCAGTCACTCAATCACTCACCCACTGATTTCATTTATAGCTGCCATTCCATAGTAATTTTATTTAATGAATATAATATAAGATTGTTTTGATCAACTCAATACTCTTACTCGAGAATTGAACATTATACCAAATGCAAATCAACAACAACACCAGCGCTTTTTCATTCGATATGAGAAGCAAACAAAAACAAGTTAAGAAAAAAAAAACTCTCGGTGAATCCAAGTTTTTACATCCTTACCTACTCCTTTCTTTGAACTCTCCACTCTCCCAGCAGTATTATTTAACAGCCATGCACCGGCTAAAGCCATTCAGCATTCCGCTCATATTCACCATCACTGGTACCCACCAGAACACAAGGATCACAGCGCCACCTTCCCAGGACACCCTGCCGCCGGAAGTAGCAGTGCGCACGCATCTGGACGCCGTTTATCTCCGGTAGCGACCCCTAGTGTCTCACCGTTTAACCCCGACGTGACGTCACTCACCCGACACAGGTTTAGCGTCTCGGGTTGCGTGCTCGGGGCATTCCGCCAGCATGATCTGCAGGCCGAGTCTGCATGTGCGGCACCTGGTGAGTTTGTGGGGTGGGGGGGGGATACCTGAGTCTCTTGGGATAGGTATAGGTGGGGCGAGAGGATAGCAGGCAGGGGACCACTAGTATAGGAGTCCTGGATTAACGTATTTATGAAAGGGTAATCTCCTAAATCTGTGTTTACTTCAAGGGTGAGGTTCCCGGTGAGGTTGGTGGTTTGCCCTGCCTGAAATTGATGCCACCAGATGTGAAAAAAATCTGAATAAAGGTGGTACGATAGAAATGACTCGTCTCCTCCCAATTTATTATCTCGAACAGGCCTATATGTATCCGTATCTACATGTATCCGTATGCTCAGTCAAAATAAGGAAAAAGAGCTTTATTGCAATAATTATTTCAGATAATGTAGTCACGTGGATAGAAAAAAAAAGACTGAGTAATGTTTATACACCATATAGTATATAACATTTACCTTACAGTGAATATGATATGTGCTTCTAATTCCAGGTTTTAACGTAGTTAACTGGTGAAATCTTTAATAAGTGGATTGAGTCTGCCATTAAGTGTATAACATGTGTGTGTGTGTATATATATATATATATATATATATATATATATATATATATATATATATATATATATATCAGTGTAAGGGAGATGCACCCAGGTGTATACACTGGGGTATACATCCACCTGGGTCATGTATACACTCCTGACCTTTCAGACTGAGTATAATTATAGACACTTCTAGTGGACATCTCTCCTACACAGTTTCCCCTATTTCAACACACCTATTTTGCAAAGGTCAAATTCAAGAGCCTGGTTTCATTAGATGTCTTCCTCTCTCCCAAAATTTAAGCTTTATTGACATGCATGTATTCACCTCTGAAGAAATATGCTAAGGAATATGTAAGACTAAGAAGGGAGATAAGCAAAGGACGAAAAATAAAGTTTCAGCCATGTAATTGGAGACACATTCTTTCTAACAGAGAAATACTTTTCTGTGTAAGAAAATAATGATTAATGTTCTTTTCATGATATTTAAAAACTGCTAAAAGTTGCTACATTGATACAGACAGACAGCTGGTCAGGTGGAATGTGAGTTACACTATTTCTGCCAGGTGCTATTCACACTGACAGGTAGGTTAAGGCCCTGTTTGAAGTGGAAACCCATAATGACTGCAGCTATGGTTCTATATTTACAGCTCCTGATGGGGAAGGGCAAATGACTAGGGGTGTAGGGGAAGGGGTTAGGGTATAGGTTAAGCTACAGAAATATTTGGTTTGTTTTACATTCCTATGGTGTTTGCCAATGCTGGACCAAATTGATTTGAACTGTTTTGTAATCAATTGCATTGGTGTTATATTCAAACGTGTTTTCTCCAAGGTGAGGTCCCCACATACAAGGGAATATCCTAGACATATAAGACTGAATCACTCTTCCGAGAACACAAATTTAGCATTTATAATGCAAAAAGGGAAAATACCCCGGAAAATACCATTCCCTTTTTGCCCGTGCTATAGCACTGGGCAATTGTCCACTGGATACATTAGTCATTAGAAGACAATACTGATTAATTTTCTCAGTTCAAAGTTTACCAGTGGATATGGCAGATTCTTTGTCCATATTACCCGAAACAAACCATTTCTGGTAAGGTTGCAGGTTAGTTGGTCTTCTTGGAGGTGGTTGTTTAATGAAGCGAACCCAGACTGTTTGAGTACCTGTAAGTACTGGGGTACAGCTGTTGTCCCTCTTCCTTGCAGGTAGACATTTGATCAATTCTCACAGAATTGGCCAGAATTTGCAAATGAGCGAGTCATGGTTGCTTTTATGCCACAATAACAGCTCAAACCATGGTCATATTCAGAAAGCTCGATCAGATACACATACCCTCGTAGGTGAATCCATGCTTTGTGCGCATCCACGCATGATCACCAGAAACTCCATAAGATCCAATACCTTCATGGTTGCGCTGGGAAAGCCCATGGAGGTAAAAGGGAAACATTGAGAATTTATATCTCTATATTTTATGATCATATACTAGCCCCTCCCCAACTATCATATGGGAGTTCATGCCCATGTCCATGTATGTTGCTCTCATGGTTTCGGCTGTATCATCATCAAGGCTTCAGGTATTAATTTATAAGTTTTTAGTTGAAGTAATTGCACTACATTGTAGCAGTCGCTTTTTAAACTCCTGTTTGCATAAATGTATGTTCATATACCTGTTCCCACTGCCAGGTTTAGCACATACCCAACTTGCAAGTCCCTCCTACACAGACTTATTGAAGGAACCCCCCAGGAAACCCATGTGAAGAACCAGACCCAAACTAACAACAGTGATGATGCCAAATACCTCAAGACAAGTGTGAGAGTAACTCTAACCTGAACCTACAGCACACCATGGGCTGCATACCTGCTCCAGTACATTATGTGCAGAATGAGGACCCTAAGGACCAAGCCACATGCCTTAGGAGCAGTCCAGTAGGCCATTCAGGTAGCCGGGCGGCCCGGTACTAAGATTTTAAGTTTAGGTAGCACCAACGCCATGTTTCTTTTGTCGATTCTCACCAGTTTGCAAAGTATCCAAAGGGAGACATTCAGATTTTGCACCTCTACCTAATACGTAGTATAACCATATCACCACTGGGTTATCCTACGAATTTTATGTCTGTTGTCCATCCAAAGCTTGTTTCAAAATGTAGCGTTATACCTTTCATGATCCATTGTGTTTTGTTGAAAGCACCAGACCCCGGCACCAGACATCGAGTGCCTAAGGAGCTTACCAGAAGTCTATAGGTGCAGGAGGACTAAGCTGCTGCAGGTTTACAGCCAGGCAGGGCACGTAACCACACTAGTAACAGTTGTTAGGGATTCCACGCCTGCCAAGAAATGACAGGTTCCACGCCTGCTACCATGAGCTACATTCGGCAATTCATGGAAGTTTAAAGAACTTTCACAAATTTAACTTTTCCCACCAATACCAAGATCATGTACCCGTACCAATGCTGTGCTGATGACTTTGCTCGTGAGTACTAGATAAGTGAAGAATGCAGATTCTCTTGGAGGGTCTCAAGCCTAAAGGTTTGTCATGATGCAAATTGCTCAATTGTGCTTCATTCACATTTGTGTGTCATGCTGCACTATGCGGCCATTAAACTGCTAAATTAGTGTGGCATATGTAGGAGTGAGAAAGTTTGAGGTTGTCCAATTTTATTGCATGCATGGGTATATTTCTGTATTGACAAGACGATCTCTACAGGGATTTTTGTAAGAGGGCGGATGTTCAGGACAGGTGAGGGGCAGCTGTTTATGGGGCCATCTGGTGGCTGCGTATGGAAGCTGGTCGGGAAGCTGGTGTAGTGAGCCCATCCCCAGAGACACTGATTTACTCTGAGCAATTCCGAGCAGCTCCTGCAGTATGGATATTTCAGCCCCCTCCAGCCCCGTGCCGGTCCGGGATATCTATGTGAAAAAAAAAAGACAGAAATAGTGATGACAGGCATTTCTCACAGTCCATTGTCAGCAAACTCCAAACAAATGTCACAAGGCACAATGAGCTCGCCACAGATCAAATATTTATAAATGCAAAAAGTTTAATCAATACCAAGTCATCCAACAGAGTTTGACCAAAGTCTACCCTATTTCTACTTGTAGAAGATCTGTGTATACAGTGGTGACATATATGTCTATTCCCATGGTAACACGAGGCCTAATGACGTAGCTCTTGAGCACGTGACAAGGCGTGACGTGACGTCAAATGACGTGACATGTTTATTTATTACCCCTACCCCCCTACTGGACCTGCTTGTCGGCTACAAACGAATAGGGCTAATCCAGAATTGTTAATACAAATGGGATACCCCTCCACAGTACTCTGAAGGTGTCTCCTTGTGTACATTAGAGGACATGACTGGCTTGGAGCCTACGATGGTCAGGCTTGATAATCTGGCTAGCATCAATACGACTTGTGTTACCTTCAGAATTGCACTTAGACGATCCCTTTCAAAGTCATCACCATAGTTCCCACAGATGGACCCGAGACATTATCCACCTTGAGTGGAAGAGAAGGCAGACCTGGTGAACTTAGAAATGAATACTAGTAACTCACAATGCTAACGATACACCAGGAGATTATAGAGTTGATGCAAGCACTTTACAGTCTCTTTAATCTAAATTCAAGTTCAGGTTTAATACAGATGGGTGTTGATCTAAAAAAAATCAAGTTGGACTATGGATCACAGTTAATTCTGTCCTTTTGTTAAATCAGAAACGTTTGGGCCCCTGTGGTTCAAATTTTATCATTATTTACATGCTAGATATTGTTCATGCAAAGGATCCCAAACTGTTCTGTTCTTCTGGCCAGCTGGTGAAAAATAGGCAAATACAGTTGGTCATCTTTATAGACCCCAAATGAAGTACCTGAGGGTGTGTTTAAGTTAATTACCATCATGAGCTTCACTTGTGGCAGATTGCTGCTGGATCCTGGTAAACACACACCTTGGTATCCATGGTATACAGAGGCTGCTGGTACCGCGCGTGTATCCTCATCATCAGTGCACCTCACTGCCGGTAACCAGCACCTGCGGCACACCTAACCAATATCAATCACTGCCTGCTCTCTGTTTATACCTCTGTCACCTTCTCTGCTACACCCCCCTCCCCACAAACACACATACATGCATGACGTCACATCCACATGGCCTTAGTTACATTCTGGGGTGTTCCCCAAAGGCAAGGGAAAATTTGCCATGAGGCAGAATAAAATCTACTTTAGTTATTTTTCTTTTCTTACCTTTTAAAATTTCCCTTTTATTATACAAAATCAGTTACACCACCGGGGCAATTATGGTTAAAAGTAGGATAGCTTGCCCTACCTGGTGAGGTACTTTGAATCCATCATATCTATCTCATGATTTAGGAATTTTAATCTTAATTTGCTGGTAGGCCCTACGTCAGGCTCATGCCCTGCATTTGATTCCCGTTCATGAATCGCTACACATCGTTTTCCATGATCATACTGGTAGACTGTCACCTGGGACTCCTTCCCCTTTCAAGGACATTGAAGGTATACTTCCAAACAAAATAGGGAAAAGGGTTGTAAAACACCCCCTGACCCTAATGAGAGCCACAGTGCAGTGGTATATAAGTGCAGAACCTTGATTGAGTAGGTAGGAGTGGTATAGGTGTGGGGGCAGGTCCTGGTCGTGTGTCAGGATCCACCAGATGGCGCTGGTGGCTTTAGTTTGTTTACAGACGCTGGTGTATATTTGGAGGATGGACCTGCTCCTCCTCTGGCTGACCAGACTCTCCCAGACCCTCTCACTCACACCTATGTAGGATTGAATGCTTGCAGGTTGGGCCCATTTAGAAACAATCAACTCTGAGTGGCTCACTTGACTTGAGCACCTCTTTCACCGCCTTGAGTAGCTCCTGGCTCTGGACGATTTGTACTAAGTAAGGGACCTTGTGTTACTGTAGGGTGCAAATAGAAGGGATATTTTTCCCCTTTACAAAATGGTGCATCAATCCACTTTCTGCTGATAAACCTCCCAGGTAATTAAATATAGGTGTTACTTGCACGCAGTTGAAAATATAAGGATAAATGAAATGAAGAAAATGAGAAATTCACTTTCGGCAGTGACACATCGCACGATCAACAATAAAGATTCAGAACTGAAAGAAAATACAATTTCAAGTAAAATCCAATTTGTCTACTTTTTTTTTCACAGACAATCCCTCGTGATATTGAACAATTCCACAGACGATAGCAGATTGGCCATCAAAGCGACTAAATATCTATAAATGTATCACGTGCAGAATGGGTTAGAATTACATTGGCTTAGATTGCCACGTATCCTACTCAGCAGCCTGCGGGTATCATAGACCTCGGCTATAACTTACCATAGACACACAGAACAGGTTTTCATGTAGATGAGCAGCTCAGGAGCGCATCCCACACTCAGTGAGCAGCTCCCATCTGCTGCCGTCCTGCTCACTGCACCAGCAGTAGTAAAGTCGGGTAACCTAACAAGTAGGGTCATCAGGGCGTGAACACAGCTTAACCCTTCAAGGGCAACTAAAGCATTGTTGAATCAGTTTGATGTTTCTGATTGTTTATTTGCCATTTACACAATAATACATACAAAATTCTATTTTTTAGATGGCCATTGGTCTATACACTCATGTATCAGATGGATCCACAATGAGTACCTATATCAGGAATTAAAGTTTAAGCACAAAACTCGTTGAAATGTTCAATCAGAACCCCTGAAATATAGGTTTTGTATAGGCGGAATGTATAGGACTTTGGAACTTGAAATCCCTGAAAGCAGAGGAAAGCCAAAAGCATAATGTATTCTCACGTTGATGCAAAATGGGTCTTTAAAGGGTTAATGGCAGGGTCATCAGGGCGTGAGCACAACACGTGCACACTTGTGACACCTGGGGAGCATTCAGTGAACTGTGTGGGTGACCCAGTTAGTAACTCCAGTAGCTGTAGAACCTGTTTGTATGACTCTCACTAGATAAATATCACAGGCTGCGTTTTTATACCAATATGCAGAGTCTGAATGTCTACTGCCATACATTTACTGGGATTTTTTTTTGTTCTAAGGCTCTAGAGATACCTGTTGGAAATATCGTGCCTGCCACCTGAACTGCCTTCCACTCATATTTCAGTTAATGTGGCGTTTATTTCCATGAGTGCTAAAGTGTGTTCTACATGGGTCTAAAGGCAGGTTAGCAATGAGGATTGGGGGGTATTCAACTCTGGATATTATTTTCTAACATTATATGATAAATCATCATAACATAATCAGAGACTTTAGCAAGCTTGTGGCAGATCCAGGTTTTTTTTCTTTCTTTTTTTTTTTTTGGGGGGGGGGGGCCATTTTGGGGAAGTTGTCTGCCTCGACCATCCCTCGGATCCGCCACTCCCCCTGGGACTCTAGTCGTGACTTTGATGGCCGGGTGTCGAGGCTTGCAGCACGCGCCAGGTGTGGTGTGTGGTGTAAGGGGCTGCTCCAGGGTGGCGCTGGGTACTGGAGGAGGGACAGGTATTAATGAGGGCCTCCTGTTAGACTGACATGTACTGCACACCCTGCACTCTACACTCATTAAGGCCCATTATACCCCTCCCCCTGCATCCATACAGCAATGGGTCATCAGATTTTTACTGACTGTGTAAAAAAGGTAATATGTTATGTGAGAGATGAGATCCAATGTACTGAAGGTGCATCTAAAATACTACAGGTCCACTTCCAGTGCCAAGAAATCCCGGGCAATAAATCAACACGCCATCTTCAAATGTAACACCTGGGTGAACCGTATCACTGCCATTTCACATTCAAATGGCACTTACTAGGAATATCCCTACTGCACTTTTTTTTTTATCAGGCATTTAACTGTATTCCCAAAGAAGAGAAAAAATAACCTAGTCAAAGGTCAAACTAAAACTGGGCATGAAGAGGGATGTGTAAGGTGCCAGCAGACCTGCCCATCAATCAATACTAAACCCCTAAGTGTCCATCTCATACATTAAGATCAGTCGGTCCATATTCCCATCAAGGATCACCAAATGCTATAGGGTAATTAATGACCAGGCTTCTGTCCGCAATTATCGCCCACAACAAAGTCGACCGCCCTCCTCCTGGTGGGACGCCGACACAGACGCCCTGACGTCATGGATGTTTACTGATGAAGCTTTCCACACATGTACGTCCTGGTGACGTCGTTTGATGGATTCTCTGTCGGCACCGACAGTAACTTTATGTCGTGACAACGTCCCTGCTTAAGTTCTGCTTGCAGTACGACTTGAAGGAGAAGGAGAGGGTTCTGGTGAAGACGTACAGTTGTGTTTGGAGATTGGGGCTTATGTATATTCCCACAGGGGAGTCTGTGTGTGTATCAAATGGATCCAAGAGGGAATGGGGTGCAGGCTGATTCAAGCCCATGGGAAGGGCCAGACTCTAGGATTGTCTGGTTTTAGAAGTTTGACCAAAATATATAAATCACCCTATGCCATCTATTTTTTCATCCTCTATGCTACACCATCACTCTATTGAAAGAGAAAAATCAAGAAGTTTGTACTTACATTTTGTATATCTTTGTTTTTGGTCACTTGTCATAACCACAATCTACGAGGAAATCAAAAGTGCTTTTCGTGCCAGATTTTGGCCAAGTTTCTTAGAATATGCCAGTCTCTGTGGCTAGGCTCTGTGGGGGAAGTGGGTTGGGGGGGGGGGGTCGGGATATAAACACCCAGCATGCAGCACACGTGCCATGATGAAATCAATTACCCTCCTCATGACCACCCCACGTGACTAGTACCACGTGGCCCTGTCTGCTTTTTTGATCATCGCCCTCGTCCCTCAGGCAATTTTTATGATGTCTCCAGGTCTTATGGCCTATGTATGGTTCCCTTGTCGACCGGCATGGTGCACCAATGCAGTTGGTCCACTCTTATTTGTGCTCTTTATTAACGACCTCGCTGGTTGCATAAGAAATTGCAAATTTTCTATATGCCGATGATGTAGTAGTCTATACTTCCCACGTGGACTCTGCAGAGGCTACTACAGGAGGATATGGACAGGGTAGGAGCTTGGTGTAATCAAAACTATATGACTGTTGACACGGATAAGAGTATGACCATGTTCTTTGGCTCACAGCACATTCTAAGGCATCTAAATGCCCCTAACACCACCTTGAATGGCCACCGCTTACCCAGCTGCCAGTGCTACTCGTATTTAGGGGTGGAACTTGATAGTTGCCTTAGTCTTGCACAACACATGGCCAAATTAAAAAAGTCAATGGGGAATAAAATCTATAAACTAAAGAAGCATGACTATGGATGTCAGTCTTAAAATTTATAAAATCATGATACTAGAAAATCGCAGTTATTGATTTTGATGTGGAAGAAAGCCAACAATGGTGAAGCGCTGGCACAACGTGATGTGAGAACCAGGGGTGACAGGAAAATAAAGTTTGCCAAGAGAAGAGCCAGAACAAGATTCTACCAAAAATCACCCTATTATAGAGGTGTCCGTCTATGGGATAAACTAGATCATGCTACACAGCGCCTCCCATCACGTCGACGTTTCAGAACTGCTTTAGAAATTTTTTTAAAGGCAAACCCTAACAGCTGATCCATTACTTTGAGCCAGCCCTTCCCTATGTGGGTTATGTGGTCAGTTGTAATTTATGAAATTTGTTTGAGTACCTATCAGTTACTATACATTATTATCATTGTCTATGTGACCTGTCGGGATGTACACAGAATACCAATTGTTTTGCCACATCCCTGAACAACGCAACTGTACCAAATGTGTGCGCTGAAAAACGTCCCACCGTCCCATCAGGACGATTCCGTACAATAAAGGATAATAAATAATTACAATTACAATTACAGTGCTGGTGAGTCTACTAGCTGCAGGGGTCCATCATCATGTTCCTTCCAGAGTATCGCAAATCTCTTAGGTTTGTCATGCCACGTCCACGCATACTGCCGCTACGTGCATTTGCTCAAGAATCACTGCATGGTGCGACCCCTAAAGAGATTAAGTCCCTGTCCAATAAATTTTAAGGAACGCTGGTATACCTCCTACTCACGTTAGTGCATCTGCAAAAGAGCAGTACGTGCAATGGGACATTGTTTTTATTTCAATCTTTACTACATTTGATATAGTTCCATTTATCTATATTCATTCTTTCATTTCATTTTTTTTTTTAATTTTCATGAGATATCTGCATGTACATTCATGCCACTACATTGACACACATTGTCCATATCTCTAATATGACTGGGGGTAGTGAAAGGTCATATTTCAGTTAAAGCTATATGAGCGTGTAAGTAGCAGCAGATTGTGACATTTCCTGGTGAGGCCACCCAGGGTCACGTCTAACAGTGACAGTAGTGTCTCTGATAGTCAATGCATGACACCCTACACCACTCACCCCTGACACGTACATGGATGCACCATAGCACAAGGACCTGTCTTGTCATAGAGTTTGTCATTTAAGGGCTGAATAGTGCTTTAAATTACTTAATTAGTGCATTTATCATGATGCATGATTACAGCAGAACCCGTGAATAACTCGCCAGTGTCTGTCGCATTCACAAATAATTCCTCGGGTCTGTGTGTGATACACCCATGACGAGTAAAGTTTATTTATAGCATGATGCACTTTTGCAGTACAACATGTTACTCCCCAGAAATAGGAAATTGGACCACTGTAAAGACAAAGGTATAGATCTATATACCTGAAGGCATCATGTGGTCCGTAAGGGTTAAAGTAGTGGTCAGTCAACCAGTACCATCACTGCCATGGTGACGCCTCTATAGGTCAAAAAGAAAGCCATATAATGAATGCCTTTCCACCCGTAAAAACCATATGTAAATGTGTACATTTGAATCAAAGAAACCATTGGGCTGAGGCAAGGAACACATGATTGAATATAATGGTGTGCATTGACGACCTGTCAAATAAAAATTTATCAGCTTGTTGTCACTTCCGTGATTGGTGAACTGTACGAATCACCATACTTGTAGACTTGTGCTTCTTTGAAATTAAGTTGCTACTTTAATACGGTAAAAATTAACAAACAAACAAAACGAAAAAAAAGAAAAGAAAAAGAGGGAAAAGAAAAAGAAACCTGGAGTTGATAAGCAAAAGCGGCTGTATGCGCTGTTCAGAATTGATTGCATTTTATACTGGCAGATAAATCTCTGACATTGCTATTGGCATTGACCTTACAATTCTTAAACTCTAAAATCTCGAAATCACTGCACCCCTGGCTCCCTCAACAGTAATGATGGTCATCCAGGATTCCAACACGCAACGTTTGTAGATTGGTGGCGTCACGAAACGCTGATTGAGTGTCGTCTGCTTGGTCACATTTATTCCGACTCCATTAGTTTTCAGCAGACGACATTTGGAGATTGAAGGGATAATCTCGACTTCTGATTAGTCACGTACAGTCACATGGCCTCATTCTATTAGCCCTTCTGTAAATAGCCTAAATATAACTGTAGGTGATGGGAATCTTTCCCTCCCACTTCTTTACTTATACTGATTTACCCTTCCCGCCCATTTCCTCCTACACCTGTAAGGGTTCTCAGGGGGTCTTTGTTTCATAAGGCCCAATAATGATGGTAATTATCTGCACTAATACCCTACATTACAGACCAATATATGTCAATCAGTGTGCAGTCAGTAGCCATGACAAGGGTTCTTCCCTGGTTCAGTCAACTGGAACCACAGCAATGTGTTCTAGCATGCAACAATTCTGAATATTCATAGAAACCCAGGTCGTGTCAGGACAGGTGATTTAGGGTGTGTTTTTATGGGTGAATCTCTGTGATCAGTAAACCATGAGACTTGATGCTGTCAACGTAATAATACCCAGATTCACTGATTTTCACCCTGCATGTCACAACACCAACCCTAATTTCTTTGTACATGTTCATTAGCCCATAATCTATAATGTATTATGTGTGTAATAACGGGAGAATTAAAAGCACCATTGTGTCTAATTTCTTTTCAGAAAACGTATGCTTATACAATAAAAGAAAGTGTGGGATATCCAATTTTGTGAGGGACAAATGCCGGGGCCAAATTTTTGGGGCCAAAGCGTGGAGGATGGACTTGGTGGATTTTGGTATATGAGTATTATTCTCATGATTTTGGAAATTGGGCAATTGCATGGGTCATGATATTGGGTCATTACATGAGGTTTGCGGAGTTATATGGTTTTGTGGTTTTGGTCATTAGTGGAGGTGGGGGGGGGGGGTCAAGACCATAGGTCCATAAGACACAATAAAGGGACTGTGTGTGGCGCATGCCAGGAACAGGCTCACACTGAAATACATATCTCTAGGCTATAGGCAGGAAGTTACAAGCGAAACCCCTTTGGGTTAAAAAACATATAAGGGCTCCCTGACAAACACCCCTCAAACTGGTGCACCCCCTCCCCCCAATACACACGGAAGAGGGACCCCCGAGGCGCAGGAGTTTAACCTCCAGTCCCACAAGTCTCGTCCTTTCTCGGCCACCGCGAGATTGTCAGGTCAGCTGAGAGATCGCCCTCTGATTTGCTGACTACTTCCGCTTCCGCCGGTCTCCATGGCGGCCCGCTGGGCAGGTGGGAGAGGCCCTGGGGCTGAGGCTGCCACGGGTCTGCTCTTCCACGGCGATGGAAAGATATGTATATGATCTGAAATTCATTAAAACAGAAATAAATAAGTGAACCCTAGAATATACAAGTATACATGTAGATCTATATGATTTGATTTAGAGTGCTAAGTTCAGCTTTTTCCTTTATGGGTAGGCAGGAAGCACTTTCACTCATGAGTGCAGTAATCCACTCATTCTTCACGATTTGTGAATACAGCCCTGATAAGGAGGACAGTACTGAATCCATTCACGTTGTCCATCCTATAGGGGGGTTGACGGTCAATGTGTCATAGGGTCCACCTGAAGCCCCACTGACGAGTTACTCATCAGAGATTGGGATATCAACTTAATCAAGTGGCCTTCAGAGGGTTAAACAGCCCTTTTGTTTTGCCCTGAGGATGGTGGGGTTGGCCATCAAGGGTACAGGAGGCAGGTATATAGACAGGGACGTGGTAGACAGGTGGGCAGGTGAATGCCCGAAGGGGCACCTGGAGGAGGACCCCCCGCCCTCCCCATCCTCCAGGTACTCACAACATGAGTTCGTCCACCGGGCAAAGGTAGATAGAAATATATACCTGTGGTGGCGCCCTCACCGGCCGGAATGTGCACCTCACACGCCGCCTGCTGCAGCGCCATCTATACAGGTATAGGTTAGGGTCTGATGTAGAGTGGGGCAGGTTGATGGTGCACCTTACCTTTGCCGTGAACTCTACTTGTCTGGAGTTTAGGAACTCAGGAATTGGGTATCATATATATATATATATATATATATATATATATATATATATATATATATATATATATATATCCACAGTGAGTTGAGAAGGAGGAATTGATTGCCATCAATGAAGAGCAATCAATGAAAAAAAACCAAATGACTCGGTGATTTCACCTTTGTCTATAAACAAGTTATAAACTTATACCCTTAAATAGTAACGATAAAGTTGCGATCAACTAAACATATGGCCCACTTTAAATGATAAAAAAAAGGTGACAAAGAAAGTTCATAAAATGGGTTAAGAGAGGCCAGTAAAGTTTAAGTTGGACCATGGAGGGTATGGGGGGAGGGCTATCCCGTGGTGCAACAGCGCTTGTTCCCGGGGTGTTTAGGCCTGTCTCACCTCACCAGACGGATACCAGCAGCTGCGCATGCGCAGATGGCGCAGATCAAAGCGAGGTGGCGCACACTTGTGGGAACTTAATCACGGGCCGTGGGCAGCGATTAACTCTGAGCATGGCGGAGTCACTGGTGGGAGCAGCTCAAAGACCTGCTCAAATAGGACAGGACCTGCTCCTACTGACAGGGACAGAGCTGCTCACACGTCCTACAGAGCTGCTCACTGTCCTGCTCACTGCACCCATAGACATGATATGTAACAGAGTCTTACAGAACTGCTCAACTGTGCATAGAAATAGAGTATAGGTGCTAGGACAGTATTACAAAATCTGTACAAGCATCAAGCCATATACCCATGCCCATGTTAATAACTTGCTATGAACAATTATCACAGCTGGTAAAAAAGTGTGCCCGCACCAACAGAAGAGACAGATATACGGCGGTGAGATATATGTGGCTTCTACAGGGAGTTTATTTTCAAAAGTTGCTTCCTCTACACTTACGGTCATTGGCTTCAATAATTGGTTAATGTTAAATGCAGATCAGTATTTCTAGAATGGGTATGGGGATCAGACGAAAGGAAAGGGGTATTAAGTAAGTATGGCTTCCACTATGATTTTAGGAGTGTCCTTATCAAAGTATGTATAATCAGATCCTTATAGATATTGACCCACAAATAACAATGGATTTTATTTGCCTCAAATGCTGACAGTAGGTCCAAGAAAAAAATTGTTTGTTTCCAGTAACATGATCCAAATGTCCAGGGCCGGAAGGTCGTTTTGATTTTGTTTTTTGTTTTAGATTTGTTTTACATTTATATAGGAAATGTTAGGGCACATATCAATGGATGTATCAAATTTTTTGATCTCATTATAAAATAATGATGGGAAAATGACAACTGTGAGAGAGGGGAAGAACACAAAAGGGATGCAGGAAAAATCCTCAAAAAGTAATGAAAAATTTCTTTAATATATGAAAATATGAGACAAAATTCTTCAAAGTGATAAAAAAAGGTTTTTTTTTTTGCCTCTGTTTTGCTAGGGTCGGTCGAGTTACTGGAAACAAACCCTTTTTTTATTTGGCCTAGGCATAAAAACCTTAAATCATATCAAGCTTACACTATAAGAGCCGGGATAAGAGGCACCACAGATGAGTTTAGTTTCACGGTTGGTAGTATGGCATGAAAGTAGCATCACCCTGCCGACCTTTTACATCCTCATCCCTTCTTACACACTTGACGAAGCGGCCTGTTTAACAACGCACACCTACCGGTGGTTCAGACCTCTTTACACTATAGTAGATTCGCTTCCGGTAACAGGGACTGAAACAAGTTTTAACTATCTATTTTTTTATGGGAATGCATGCAATAATTATATGATAATAAAAAGAAATGTGCTGATATACATTTCAGTTGCGCTTCTTTGAGTTGAGTTTGAAAATATTTATTGGTCAAATTTTCACAATTACATACGTTATTTAGTATGACCAAGCAGAGTAGCAAAATAGAAAAGTACACAATAAAACAACAAGTGATTGGTTTGAGCTCTTATATGTGACTCAAGAAATTTGTAATGAGAACATTTTGGCATTATTTTCTATAATATGGTAAGTACATGACACAGATCTCACTTGTATAAAGTTAACCTCCAAAGAGTAGGTTGTGGATCGTGCTTTGCCTTACGACCACGTGTAGTATTGGCAGCCTCCTGCGGCGTGACGTGTGCTCACGCACCACTATAACGCACCCTGCCGCCTTAACCTGCCGCCCACCGCGCACAGCGAGCGGTAGGTACCAACAGCCGGAAGTGTGGCAAACATAGGGCATTGTGGGTTAGCTGCTGGTGGGGAATAAGGTAGTGTAGCCTACCTGTGAACTATGGTAAAAGAATCAGCATATTACTATTAGATCAATGAGATAATAAGTCAACACGATTATACTTTCTTCTAACTCCCTGACTGTTTCCTTCTCGTTGTTGTTGCTGCTGTTGCTGTTGCTGCTGCTGCTGTTGTTGCTGCTGTTGTTGTTCTTCTTTTCTACTTTTTCTCTTTCTTTCTCCTCCTCCCAATTATTGAGGTTCTTCCATTCCTCCTTACATTGTTCGTGCTTTTCTGCCGATGCTCAACCTCATTTAGATTCAACTTGATAACCAATTCTTGCAAACACCTATCTCAACCTAGTACACCCAACTATTTTACTTTGCAATAACCGTCCTACCCGCAACCTACAAAAACAGGGTAAAAAGAAATCCACACAAAATGTCCAGAACCACAAGTACCAAAGGAGGTCTCATGTTAATGATTACACTC
Organism: Acholoe squamosa; assembly: GCA_949317995.1. Lineage (NCBI taxonomy): Eukaryota > Metazoa > Annelida > Polychaeta > Phyllodocida > Polynoidae > Acholoe > Acholoe squamosa. Next base: position 71,990,609 of record OX439038.1, read on the forward strand.
TAAAAAATGTGTTTTAACTAAAACACATTTTACCAAAACACATTTTACCAAGACACATTTTCATCATCTAAACACTTTTCCCAAAACACTTTACACTTCTCCTGCAAAAGTGTTTAGGTTTATAAAAGTGTTTTAATACTTGGTTCCAATCCAACTCACCAGGTGGCAGGAGCCACCTATGAGAGTACTATTGTAACATTCATGTGGACACAAATGTCTGAATTTAAGTATAAATTATAATGATACACAGCATCCTGATAGAACATAACATTGACACTTTATCTTAGAATGGATTTGTAAAAGAAATATCTAAAAATTACCTTCTCAATACATTGATTCCAATGTAACCCATGATAAACACCCATTTTGTAACGTTTAGGATTAATACATACATCCCAGTCCTAAACTCACTTGTCGGGAGGCGTGGCGCAGTCGGTAGCGCGTCCGCTCACAGGCCGTAAGGTCGTGGGTTCGGTTCCCGGCCCGGCCGGGGCATAGTGGTGGTTCCAAACGTCGCCGTAAGGTGTCGTTTGAGTTGCTCCCTGCTCTGGCTAGGCTGTGCTGGAAAGTCTCTTGGCGGTCATGGCAGACAAATGACTTGAAACAGGCCTGTCCATCTCTCACTATGCCTATGTAGTGACGGATGTTAAAGAACCATTGCCTCGGTAAATGTGTAGGGGCGTGATTTCTACCTTCCCATAGATGCGGTCACCATCATCCCCCCTCCCCATTAGACTAGGGTCCGGGCATGCAACGCCACAAGGGTAATCTCACTTCGGTGTGGATACAACCCGCGGGACCTCTCACCCTTGAGTGTCAGCCGCAAGGAAGGCACGAGGTGAGATAAAATTCGTCACTCACTCACTGAGCCGGGAGGCGTGGCGCAGTCGGTAGCGCGTCCGCTCACAGGCCGTAAGGTCGTGGGTTCGGTTCCCGGCCCGGCTGGGGCACAGTAGTGGTTCCAAACGTCGCCGTAAGGTGTCGGTCCGGGCAAGCAACGCCACAAGGGTAATTTCACTTCGGTGTGGATACAACCCGTGGGACCTCTCACCCTTGAGTGTCGGCTGCAAGGAAGGCACAAGGTGAGATAAAATTCGAGCCAGACTCACTGACTAACTCTGTGCATCAATGTGTTTGAACTCATCTTGACTGTAGGCCAAGTCTGGTTAGCACAGAATCAATGTTGATAACTGGATGATCAACAGGCATCAACTTGCTTTCAACATAAATTCAATATTCTGTACCTGCAGAGAGACAGTAATATGTGGTAGGAAGGACTCACTAATCCTAAAACTGGGACCATGGGTTTATAAGGAAAATGAAATAATAGCAAGAGCATAAATTTGCCTGAAGCTCATTTTAAACACTTTCTGAAACTATGGCAAAAAAAAAGAAGTTTTGTTTCCGGGCACCCAACCTACCTCAGCCTAAAGGGGCCGACCTCAGATTTTTTGAAGAAAATTTTCATATTTTAATTTAAATTTTTCCTATTTTTTTCATAATTTTTGCACATTGACATCATATTTCTAATACTTTTTAGGATTTCTTGTGTCCAAGTATAGAATCTAACATTCTGGCCAAGTAGTCTTAAGTTTTGTGCTGGTGTGATAGAAAAATCGATTCTCCATGACTCAATTATCAATAATAACAATGGAATATATGGGCCAAAATATAATCCAGTAAAAAAAAAAAAATTAATAAAAAAAAAAATCCGACCTACCTACCTTTACTTTTTGGACCATGTTACCGGAAACTTACAATTTATTTTTTGGGCCTAAACACTTTATCAGAATCATTTAAAAACTTTTTCATCTAAAATACATTTTAATCAAAACACTTTTGAATTTTAAACACTTTTTGAAAAAGTGTTATGTGTTTTTCCCAAAAAAAGTGTTTAACAAAGTGTTACAAGAAAGTGTTTTAGATACAGCTAAAAGTGTTTAAAAATAAAACACATTTTTTAGAGTGTAGATTGTACCTGGCCGACAGGTGATACAGACGGAGGATATACCTGGGTGCCCACCAGCCAGGTAAAATCCCATATCAAACACACCCCGAACTCCTAATCCCATATCTTAGTCAGCCCCACTGACTAAGTCCTTTATACAGAAAGGCGGACTATTGAACCTGAAGTGCATGCACTATATTGGGAAATCCCAACTGATTTTTTTTTATCAATTAGCATAATAATGGAGATTTGAGGCTGATATAGAGATTAGAAAAATAGTCCATGGGATGAAGAGTATATTTATGAAGTTGTATATTCAAAAGGGAGATATTGGGTGATTTATCATCAAAGTGGCTGATAATCTGTGTGTTGTATGGTTTTATCGATGATGAGGATTTTTTACATATTGCAATCGGTCCAAGGCACCTGTGCTGGAACGACCTCTTTCAAACATATCATAAAGTTGTCAGATCTGAAGTCTCCGAGACTGGAGTCCAGATTTAGAGCCTTTTCAGTCATTATAACGATTAAATAGATCTATGTTTCTAGAGCACCTGTATGTATACACCAAGAAGTTTTGGTCACGCATGTATCATGCCTAGATAAAGTGTCTCATCTGACAAAACCCATGTGCATGATATGTATACAGAATGATGCTGGTTCCTCCAAACTTTATTCCAATCATTTCTACAAAGAACCTGCACCAGCAACCGGGAAAATATCCAGAGGCTTTAGCAAACACCATACATCATCCCCAGAGTTGTGATCACACGTGCATGGATTTGTATCCATTGTAGTTGTGTTTATGTTCTCTGCCATTCTATTCAATTACACATATTTAACCCAAATCCAATATCAGCACCCTGCATCGTCTGTGCTGGAATCCATATAGATATAGTCCTTTAAGAGTTGCATGGTGCCTCCAGGTTCTTGTTGCATTGCCGTTTTGATGCACCAATGCAGTTCTGACAAGCCTCCTCGAGAGCACTGCATTGGTGCATCATGCCAACCCTTCAGGCGTGTATCAACCCTGTGGGGTGTGCATGATGCATGATTGAAGCTTTGGTGAAAGAGATTCAGTGTCAGGGCTGCATTCATAGAATGTGGTGACAATTTAAAGCAATATTTGGCCCCTAAAGTGTCTAAGCATCTGGAGGTTGTGTATAGATATGCAAATACTGAGGTTGGAAGATGTGTGCACTGAGGAGAGCAATCATGGACTCAGCCTCTCCAATATAACAACAATACCAAAGGAGAAACATTGATTGGTACCAGTCAACGCTCAACTAAATCAGAAATAAAGGCATCATACGATTGTCACTTCTTTTATTCTTCCAGGTCTTATTTACACAGCTGAACTACCTGTGCAACACATCCCAGGCGTGAAATACCCACACATCGAAGCGTGACAAAAAGGTCCGAGAGAGATGCCCAGGCCAGGAAACAAAAGTAGAACACCATTTTCGCCAATTCCAATCCTTTAATCTGGGCTTCCTTTATTGTGGGGCAGTTTTCAGCTTGAGTGGCTGTGTGGACACTTCTATCGGGTGCTACTGGGGCCCGTGCCAAGTCCCCATTTCTGTTCTTGTTGCAGAGGTTGTGGGTTCATCATTCCTTTCTTGTTGGTCTATAAAAGAACCTGCTTCCCTCCGTTATATATCTGTACTATTTTCACACGCCACTGACGGCCAATCGCTGCCGGGGCTGCCTCAAAGGAGGCAGGTAGCATTGAGAGTTGGTGATGTGGAAACTAGCTGCAGTCGGCAAATTGGTGGGAGGCTGCGGGCAGAGAGGTGGTGGCAATCTATTATATATTACACTGCTCCATAAAAACAGACGCCCAACCCAGCCTTTGGTGCGCGTCTCAAGTTGGGACGACACCTGCCAGTGACGGCCTCAACTACAGCAATGGACATAACTACCGAAATACATAATACCTTTGCTGCGAGAAGGCTGGATTCCTGTGCTGCTAGGTTTGGTGCTCTGTGGCAGTGTTGAAAGGGAACAACTGCAGGTGAGACAGGTGAGAGTTGGGAGGCATCCAGAGGCATTTGGGGGCTCTATTCCTACCTGTAGCCGGGGAGGGGTCGGCTGGTTGTTCCCACCTCCCCGACACTTTACAGGCAGAGGCAAGTGGTTCGTACCTCTTACTCTCACCTGTGTCTGTGTGCAGGGGAGGCTGGGTGGAGATTAAATCTTCAGGGACTGCATGATGCTTTAATACTTAGCTTTAATACACAATTCCATTTGGTCGGCATGATGCGTTTATCCCCTAGTACCAGCATTGTCCAGATAAGTTCTTCCATGCTCATGCAGTGTCTCTCCAGTGAAACTTTCATGCTTCATGCAGTGGTGGAAACTCGCCAGCATTGCAGCGGTGCATCAGCCGACAAAGGGATATGTACCTGGGGGCACTTTATGGCCCTTGCAGGGTTAAAGCCCACTACAGTAGGCCCTATCCACCCCCGCCTCACCTGTAAGTGCTTTAAACTTTGACATCAGAATATGCTTCCCTCCCCTAAGTCGCCGATTATCGACTTAGAGAGGTCCCAAAAAGGCTAACCTTCAACCAATCAATTTATCCAGCATGAACAGCCTCAGAAGAACAAACCGACTGTTTTGTAGACTGAAGAGGAGGTTTTGTGGTTGATGATTTGGCGAGGCTCTTTCTTAAGTTTAAGTACAGCGGTGGCATTTCAGTACAAAATCTTTCTTCCTACAGGATAGGGAACGTTCAACAATTACGTCACTGCTTAGGGGATGGGGAGTCTTTGGCTTCCTCTATATGTTCCATACAAAAACAGTGACAAGGGGGTGGGTGGGTCCTGAAAAATGCCTAGATAACAGTGACATAATTGTTGAACGTTACCATATACATGTAGATGTACCATAATGTAGTTTTAAAGACGCACTTCATTGTACATGTAATACAAATTCAAAACTGAAGTGATTTGAGAGAAACTCCATTTTCTGATATTACCATTACCTTGAAGATTATCACTACCTGAAAAGCAAACAACGAGTGAAAAAAATCATTTTGTTGAACTAAGATGTGAAGAGAGCAAAATACCCAAACTAGCTATATATAAAGAAAACAACTTGTTACTAAGATCAGTAAATAATTCACTCTAGATTTCCTATTATTTGCATAGAATGCATCATGTTTTATTGCTTTTTGTGGAAACCAAACCCCAAACCCAAACAAGTCTATTTTAGAGTCAACAAAAAATGTCAACAACACACTATGTGTACCACTGTTGAGTGTGAAACCTTTTAACTAATAGCCTGTGATGACACATGATACATGATAGAAGTTCATTGTTCTGTGTTCAGAATGATTTTTATGCCTCATGTATGAACATGTTAGCTTACAATCATCCAGTCATTTTCATAAGCTGCCTGGACAGCCTCCATCTTGATGTTTTAACAACAATGACATCCTAGAGAAGGTCTTAGAACACACTTGACAATTATACTTCTTAATGTCAGTGTGGGTCTGGAGGTGAGCGCGCAGGTTGGACCTGTCAGCGAAAGACCTCCCACAATGTGCACACTGGAAGGGCTTCTCTCCTGTATGAGTGCGGACATGACCCTGGAGGAGCCACGGCCTGGAGAAGGCTTTCCCACACAACTGACACTTACAAGGTAGAGTATGTGTGCGGATGTGCATTTTCAATGCTCCAAGACTCACATACATTTTGTCACAGTACTTACAGGAGAACTGCTTGCGGACCTGAGAGACGCAGTGGAACTGTTTGTGTTTGGAGAGGCCAGAAAAGGTGGCGTAGCTCTTGTTGCAGGCCTCACACTGGTAACGAGGGGGGTTCATGGTTCTACGCGGGGCCTCCTGCTCACCACGACTACCGTACTCCAGCTTTAACCGACTCAAAGGGTCATGACCTTGACCATTCTGACTGAGGTCACGACCTTGACCTTCACTAGTACTCCTTCTTTCCCCTGCTGCTACAACCTTTTCTGTTGTAACACTTCTCCATGGTTGGTTTTGTCTTGGTTGGAGTTCCTTAGGTCGAGGTTCAATTTTATTAGCGCTAGAATTTCTAACACCTTCATTGAGAACCTGATTCCTTGAACTATCAGGTTTCGAATTTGAGTTTGTTTTAGATTCTCTGTCATTGAAACTAAAAAGCGACGATGTTATGCGCTCTAATCCTGACATGGAAAATCCTCCAGGGTCCCTTGAGAGTTTGAGTTCCTCGGCCCTGGATAAATCTGAGTGAAACTTGACCAAAGCTGACGGGTCTAAGGCCCCTGTGTGTGGCGGGCCTAGGGCTGGGTAGTATGTCTGTAGGGCCGCCAGGTGTGGTGTTGGGAGGGACAGGAGGTGATGGGGAGGGAGTAATCCCCCCACCATGGAGGACATACCACCCCACACCTGTGGGGGGCCATGGGGTGGTGCCAGCCTCCCTGGAGAGGGTCTAAATACCTGGGGACGGCAGGGTAGTGATGGTATGCTGCACCGTTCTGTGACACTATCAGCAGCCCCTACCTTGGGTGCACGCTCGTTACTACCCTCCTGTCTCCTGACCACTTCCGGTCGCGTCCTCATGGCTTCCGGTAGCGCCACCCAGCAGGAGGGAGCGGACGATGCTGCTGCCGGTACCGGCGGTGTGGGATGGAGCGCTGCTCCAGGCAGCGTCGGTATCTGCCCGCCCTGGAGGAACTGTCTCCGCGCACCGTGAAGATCAGACCATGCCCGCTCCCACCACACCCAGGAGGGGTGCATGGGGATCAGACTTCCCTCATTCCCTCCTCCCGGCGATTTGAATGGTGGCAGCTTCTCCAGGGCTGAAATATTCTCAGCATTTGTACTTCCACCATTATGCACTTCCTCACCGCTGCTATCTGCCTTAGAGCTGGACTTGTCAGTGCTTCCCAGCTCTCCTTCTCCCTCATCTGCATATTTTGGTACCCTCCTTTCTATCCTGTCTAACATCTCTACCGGAGGTATTATTTCAATAATCTTGACGTTTTTGCTGTGTACATCGGATGTGTCCATTTGCTCCTGTATTGGCGGTTGGTCTGTATTTGTAGGAGACTGTGGCCCGGAATGCGGCCCTCCAGGGTTGCTGCGTACTGGCGTTGTGCGGGGTGCTGGATCCCCGGGATCTGGATCTTCGTCTAGCCGGGCGCCTCCTCCTGCTCCCTCGGGCGGCGTGAAACTGGCACGCCGGTCTTCTAGAATGGGAGGAACGTCCTGAACTGGGAGAAGGTGGAGTGGTTTCAATGGGCGCTCTGGAACAGTTTAAAATTAAATCATAAATTGATAAAATTTGATACTTAGATAAAATGCGGTGGGATCTAACCGCTGCATCTTATAATATACAAGCAGACCGGAGAAAAATACCGTAAAATTCCACATGACGGATGGATGGAAATCTTATCTAAGGCCAAAAAAAAGGTTGTTTCCGGTCACCCGACCATGCTCAGCTCAAAGGGGCCGACCTCAGGTTTTTTTTTTCAAATATTTTCAAAATTTTCCCAATTTTTGAACGTTTCAAAATCTTCAAAGATTCACTTCCGAAATTGCTATTTGACATGTATGCACATATATCCCCATGGATTTCCATATCACAAGCAGGAAATCAACGTTTATAACAATCATCAGTGAAAAAACAGCAATATATGACTATGTGAGACCTTGGATACAAAAAGAAATTAAAAAAACAAACAAAAAAAAACGACCTCAACTTTTTAGAACATGTTACCGGAAACAAAGCTTTTTTTTTTTAGGCCTGAGCCTGTGACAAGCGGAACAATACACAAGAGCATTTTGTAATTACAATGTGGGTAGTACAATGTACAAAGGCAACACTTCTCAATCTAGTGTCAGTGTACACTTACATCTTGAATCTGATTATCTTCACGAAGCAAATCATTGTCATGATATGATGCCAAATATCATTATGTCAATCTGGCTCGAATCTGGCCAAATCAATCTAGTGGATCCCCTAAAAACTATAATTCAAGATATGAATATAGAACTCTTCGATATGAGAAAAATGAATAAGTCTATTTACAATTCTACCTTTATTTTTATTTTTTTTTGCTGTAACATATAAAGATCCTAGAATTATTTGAGAATCAAAATTAAAATCCTACATGCCAATAACCTTCTCAGTAAGAACATGGATGGTTTTATACCCCTTGCTCGGCATGATGCATACATGCAACCTTTGTAGCCAGTGCTATATTCACACCTGCATCTGGAATCGTGATGAATGAATGATCCAGGACCACGACTACAAAGGGAGTTTATGTACCTGGATGCATCGTGCTAAATATAAAGCGTTTTACAGTTTCCCACCCCAATTCTGAAGAAAATACACTTACCTGTGAGTATCATTATCTGTTCAGGATCGCCCATCTCCTGACTCTCCTCCTGTGCACCCCTATGCAGCCCGGCCTCCTGTACGCACACCCCGGGCTGGGCGGTAAGCGGGGCCGCACACCGCACCTTATTCTTAATGAGGAAGGCCCTAGGCATGGTTCCACTGGATCCTATACTTATTTCAACATGTCAGATAGGGATCAATATCAACATGTCAGAGATAGATCCCCAGGGTGTCCGTGTCATATACAGTCAGTAGTAGCCTGGATGATGAAGGTAATCAGGTGTGGATAACTCGTTCCGAGTTGTTTGTTTGAACTGTGAGCTGCTCGCGTGGGCTCTGAGTTGCTCACTGAGTTAGTCCATTGTGAAATGAGTTTATGAGGAGGAAGTAATCCCTGTTGTCAGCTATATCGTAGAGTGTTCTTCTTCCGTGTGATTGCCAGTAGGGGAGTGTATCTATGTGTAGTGGTTTATTTCAAAGAGGAAGTGATCCATTATCTGGGTCTATGCACTCAGATTAATACTAAAATCATAACTATACTGCGATATAACAGTTATTGAAATCTGAATCATTTTAACTACGCCGCACAAAATGAAATAACAGTGGATCTAGTTTCAAAGTCAACCTGCCAAATTCCATTTGTCGACATGATCTGGAAATAAAAGTTAATGGATGCTCATTTCTGCACTTTTGTATAAAATCCACTGTGAGTCAATAATTATTTCCACTCGACTCACAACTATCAAAATGCTGAATAACGAGGAGGAGTCACACATTCCTGGTAAAGAATCCAATTCAGTCTTTCAAAGTCCCGATGACTCATGATCCGCCAGGTGTAGAATGGACTCTGATAGGTCGGATCTGGTCATATTGAGTCAGTCCAAATCAAAGCACATATAACACAGAGTCACACTGAGTCAGTCACACCAACTGCTCTGAGTAGCTCACCATGACCCCTCAGACATGAGCAGAGCTCCTCACCGTTAACTTACCCCACAGACATGATCAGAGCTGCTCCCAGCTGCTCGTGCCGCCTGGTCCATGTTAACCTCCTCCTGCTGTGAGACGCTGGTAAGACGCTGGTGAGACGCTCAGGTGACACCTTCAGGGATCCTATAGCCACACGCTGGCCTGCAACTTTAGTGTAGGTGCTCCCCTAGAGGTGGCGTGTGAGGCTGTACACAGGGGAGCAACTCACTTTGTGATTCTATCGTAACAACGCTCAGAGTCTATGGATACTTGGAGTCTGTCACAGTCTCCCTTGTGTCATCAAAATGGCAAACTCTATCGAGGTCCTAACTACTGATGAGGTGCAACCAGGTTGGATAAGGAAGTCCTCATTTTGGAAGCGCAGTAACAGACCGTATATAGCTACAGAGGTACTTGTATCTGGTTGTTACGGCAGAACTAGCCAGGGCTACTCACTTTAGAGATCATTGAGCTGCTCGATCTAGTTTTCTGTAAGTCTGGGTTTAACCCTGTTGAGTTGAGCCTCACCAGAGGAGGCTGTAATACTCAGAAGCTACCCTAGATACCCCTAGTACCAGCATAATGAGCGACTCACAGGTGTATGTAAATGAGCAGCTCCTTCCTTAGCCAATCACCGGGGATGATTTTGCTTAGCTGCCCCGAGCTCTGCCCTCCTTTTGTTAGACAAGAAAACAGGCGCTGTTTCAGACAACGCGCTCTGGAATTTAGGCTAGATCACTGTGCTTTATTGCTTTATGCAAGTTAGTCAGGAGATACTGAATTGTATCCACAATGTTAAGCCTGACCTTTTGTATGATATATGAAATAGCATCTTCACGGTGGTCACGAAAAAAAAAAATTGAAAAATAGGAGGAAAATGTTCTCTTTTCTTTTTCTTTTCTCTTCTTATATATAAAAAGTGCCTACCATCCACTTAGTTGTCCAATCAATCAAGAATCATCACTTGAATAGTAAATACCAGTCCAATGTTCCAAAAACATGTAACTTTTTTTATGACTTTTCTTTGGTTGGGGGGGGGGTTGGATTGTGTTTTTTTTTTTTTGTGACGTACACAATGTATGTTCTCTAGATGGGTGGTAGAAAATCTATATGAGGGACGTCTATACATGTACCAACAGGTGAGGCGGGGAGCGGGGAGGAATGTGGGTTTCCTGTTTAGTTTAGGTTATTTTGTCTAAGTAATAGATGTTTGGGGTAATACATGCAGAATGCTCATGTTGTAAGTGGAGAGGACACAGAAGTGCAGTTACTTCATATAACACTTATTAACAGTCTTCGTGATTCAACTTGAACAATTTTTTTTTCAGTGATCCTGGCTTTCGGTTAATATGGAAGGGCTCGAAGCTGTTGGCTCAGTGGAAAGATCATTAATACACTGCAAAAATGGTGTTTAGATCCTAAACACAATTTTAAACATATTCTTGCGACATTTTTCTAATCACATTAATTTCCTAAACATGTTTAGCCAAACAATGTGCTTAGCTCAAGTGTTTAGAAATGTAGGTGTTTAGGTTAAAACTTTGTGTTTAGATATCTATGAATTTTTGTGTTTAGATGTTTAAATAATTCGATGGAGAGTTGACATGTATGCATTAAAAAAAAATATATTTTGTTTTCTCATTTACTGGAGGGACATCAGCATGTATTTACTTATCAAAGTCTCCTAAGATGTCAGCCACAGCTATATATGTGTACATGTATTACACACTGCATCAGAATGAGAGACTTGAGAAAGTACAAAAGCTTGGCAGGAAGGACATTGCCTTATCTATCCCAGAATAACATCAAATTGGTGTCAGTCATGGAGCTTATTGATTATTTTATGCTAATGATGGTGGTGTAAGGTGAATCTAGTCAATTTTCTATTGCCCTTTCTATTCACATGACATTCTATGAAATGAAACCACGATAAACATGGGATTTGGGGACATTTGTCACAACAATTGATTATAACTGTGTGCAGATAGTCCATTCAAAGATAGTGCTGCTACCTGGTGTGGATTCAACATCCAAGTATCTAAACATATTGATGTTTAAATCTAAACACCTATTATTCAACTGTTTCAACTCTTAACATCTAAACATGTTTAGCATAAACGGTTATGTAGTTAGAATAAAAGTGTTCATTTCCTAAATGTGTAGTCAATGAGACACCTAACTGACCTATATGTTTAGGTTTTAAACATGTTTAGACCTAAACATATTTAAAATCTAAACACCATTTTTGCAGTGTATATGGTGTGGTTGACAATGCCATTGTTTGTACATTTAATAACTACTACCATGGAACATAGGATAAAGTGAAGTATACAGGATAGATTCACCACCATGCTCCTCATCCCACCTAGCTTATGGGGCTGGGTGACTGCAGGGGTATGTGTGGTGTCCGACACATGGTGCACCTACCCTACCTGGAGTATGAGAATGGGTGACTTAGGGCTTACAGGGTACAGAGTGCAGTACTAGGTGTGGTGTCTGACACATGGTGCAATTACTACCTGGACTATGGGAGTGGGTGACTTGTAGCTGACAGGGAAGAGAATGCAGGGGTATGTGTGGTGTCCGACACATGATGCATCTACCCTACCTGGAGTATGAGAATGGGTGACTTAGGGCTGACAGGGTACAGAGTGCAGTACTAGGTGTGGTGTAGACAGGAGATGGTTGATGCTCCAGGGGCACCTGCCTCAGGAATGCCGACCTTCTGACACATACACCACTGTTACAGGCCCTACAGGATGAGCAAAAACACAACTTCACCCAATGTCCTTCTTCTCTCTATTTTGAAACTTGCCAAGCCATGTGGTATATAAGAATTGACACTAATTAAAAAAGAGTGTTATAAACAACAGACCCGGTACTAGGATACAACGGAATTCATACTGGGTTACCCCATCCTGTGTTATGTGGAAATCCTGTGTTATGTGGAAATTTATTTTTCTAACTAGCTTGATTAACTAATAATGCTTGTCAAATGCACATGGACATGAATTGTCAAATATATCCAATGGGTGTAGGTTTGTGAGCCCGGGTTTGTGAGTATTTAGTCATAAAGAATTGAACAGTGTTTCTATTGTTTTCAATAGAATGTGCTCATACATATAAAAAAAGAATATAGAATAAATGATATGAACCGAAATAATAATGATGGAAGAGTCTCCTTTTCAATCTGAAAGGATGAAGAAAGCATCATAATTGCCTTATTTGAAAAAGAAATTAATAGTGCTGAAAATGTTTTTGAAAAATCATTTATATATGTATATATATATATATATATATATATATACACATACATATAAATATATATATATATATATATATATATATATATATATATATATATATATATATATATATATATATTTAAAGGCTGCATGATACTGATGCATCATGACCATTTCTCATTTTGCCAAGCACTTGGCAGTGTGTCCACTCCGTGTTAATTGGTATGGAATCAGGACTGATGAGTAGATCCCACCGGTCTGCAGATCAACATGGATAAGATGGGCACAAATATTACCCTATGCAACACAAGAATGGCTAGCTCCACATGCTTCATCACCCCTTCTCAGTCCCTCCCGGCCACTCTGCTGCCTGAGGCAGGGGATCCAGCTGGTTCCCGACGTCAAGGTGGGATACTTCCGGTTCCGGTCTGATAACCCTGTCGCCGTCAGATGGCTCGTCGTGTGTCCTGGGGGCAGTCCAGTGTAGGGCATGTCATGGTCGAGGTGTTTGGTTGAAAAGGGGGGGGGGGGCAAGACGGGGAATTGTTCTAGTTGAGATGATTATGGCGACTGTTTCCTGGTATTTACCTTGGGAGTGTTGGAATCTGAACCAATCTGAACCATATTTGGTCCTTTACGTTTTTTTTTTTTTGTTTTTTTTTCTTCACTCTATAGGCCCATAATTGAATGAACGTTATGCAATATTGTCTGTATTCATTTACCACGGGCTTTCCTTTTCAATTCAATGTTTAAATGATCAATATTGTTATGGAATGTAATAGAATTATATAAGTGCTGAAGCCCTTGTGTTCCAGATACAATGCCTCAATGCAATGCCTCAACGCAAGAAAAGGGTAAAAATGAAAATATATATGGGTGATTTCTTGGTAATTGGCTTGGAATCCAAAAGTTCAGACTGTGTCTAGAACGAATATAATATTTTGAACAATAGGTTGAATGCTGATTAAAACATCGTGAGGGGCACATTTACCAAAAAGATAGCCTCCAGCAAATGAATACGTATGTTAAGCAACCTGGTATGTTTGCAAACAAAATAAAAGCTATTAATAGCAGCGGGGTATCCCCCACCTGTCGGGAACTTCAAAGCTAGACTGTGCATAACCTGATCGGGGATTCCCTTTGAAGTGCTGGTTACTGTCAGGTGGGGGACACGTAGACGGCAGCTGATTAGCACCACTCATAATTACCCATTAATTACAAACCCACATTCCCGCCACTCCTCAAAGCACACCGCGCGTCTCAAATATGCAAATTACATGCAAATGTGCTGCGGGGCCTCTGTCCCCAAATCTTGCAATTTCCCAATGAAAGAACTAGTAGTATGACTCTCGCATTTTGACACAGCTGTGCCTGCGAGATTTAGAAAATCACGAGGTTTGTGAGAGTATCTACCTGACAAAAAATGGCCGATTACCGCCAAGGGTGAGTGAGTAATTACAGGGAGGTGGCGGCACCAAGCGGCATCCATTTTCCGCCATTGCAGCCGATAGGTACGTAATCGGGCGGAGCTTGGGGAGCGGGGCGTTTAATTCATTTGATACGCCCAATAACGCTCAGTCCGCTTTGATTTGCCTGATGTCTGCCGTCCCGCCCCTCTACCTGCTTCCCTGTATAGATGTTGGTAAATGCAAGTGATTGGATTTTAATAGATGCCAAATTGAATGTCTACTAAGCTGTTTGAAGTGTACGGCGGTGTGTGAGCGTATGTTCCGTGAAGTGTCCATCTTTGTGAGAAGACTGGATGTTTATGACAAGGGCGGATCTTGTAAATACGAAAGTAAAGTGTGCAAATTGTGTTTGTGGCTGTGGCTGACTGGATAATGGGATGGGGGGGGGGGCTTCTGAAAAAAAAATCTTAAGGTCGTGGAAAAGGAGGAATTAGGAGTTCCTTTTTGAGCAGGAGTTTTTTTTCTTTTTTCTTTTACAGAGTTATAAATTGTCGTTCATGGGGTACAATGAACAATCATGTTTTAGTCACAAATATATAACACACATTTCAAATGTTGGCCTATATTTTGGCCGATCAGACATGATGAGTTATGTGTGTGCAGGTTACCATGACAGGTAAACCTGTTCGCACATGTGTGGAAGGAGGCGGGGCATTAGGGAAAAGTCGTAACTTACTAAGTCAAAATGTCGTCTGCTTTTCAGTTTTCCAGCTAGGCCAGCAGCATTAAAACGGTGTTTCTCAAATGAGCCTACCCCCGAACTCTGTTCTCCATCCCCGCTTTCAAACCTGCAACGGACCATCATCCCCGAAGAGGGGAACACGTTTTTTTTTAAGTTCGGAGACCTGGACGTAGGAAGTGACCAGAAAGTGTTTTCTTTCATTTTCTTTCTTTATTTCTATTCCTTGCATGGACCACCTCTATGAGTTATGCCCGAAGGCATGCTGTCGTCCCCTCCCCACACGAATAGCAAGAGCTCTGTTTAGGTTTTCTGCATTTCGGGACTTGACGACCCCAACCACATGGCTCCACCCATCACCGGAGATTAACGGAGACGGAGATGGCAGAGGCACCGGCTGCACCGACGCTACAAAGTCAGAACTTGAAAGCCAGGCCGCGAAGTTTGGTGAGATTACGCGAGAACAAGTGGACCGGATGTTTACTCTCACCCTGTGTCAATCGGTTTCTGGGAGGGAGCATTCAACGAAATCGCCTTGTCAAAAAGGGTTCTTTGTTTATTCCATATTGTCCCTCACACTATTAAATACCAAAGCTTTCTTATTGAGATTGTTTCTTTTTTAACTGGGCCTAAATCTCCCCAAACTTTGCCAACCCACAAAATCTCTAAAGAATAACATCCTAAAGGCTAAGGTACACATTTCAATGGCGATTCTTTACCATTCAAATCTGATACAGGTGTACTCATTCAAGGTACGATTACATTGCCAAGACCTTGATTGTCCCATCGATCTGCACTAGTATATATAAAGTATTTCCTATAATGCGTGTCTAAAGCCTATCTTTGAAACCTGAAACCCATTTTCTCTTTCATCAGATTGACTTTTTTATGATAATACTCTACTGATAGTTTTCATATTGCAATCAAGCTCTCGAGGGTCGCATCAAGTCCTACAGTTTATTTCAATCAGCCTCAATCATTTATACCGATGGAGCCACAGACGTGGGTACAAAATATGTATTTGAGCCGTGTATGGCCTTAATGGAATTTCGGGCCAGGATCGCATCAGGCTCGCCCTCTCTAGCCCGACAGAGTAGTAAACTGAGTATTAATAGCTGCTGGCCGAGGCTAGGATCACATTCATACATCACCATGGCAAAGGGTCCCAGTCCGGGGTCCCAGTGCATTAAACTACTCAGCAGACCTCACAGGGTGAAAGGACAGGTAGTCAGTCTACGATATTTACACAATTAATGACTTGTAGACAGATAAGATACGATTTGCAGTGATAGCATATTGATAGATCAGGGGCTATTGTATGTAAAACAGAGAAACTCGATACTTCTTCAGTCCTTCTTCATCTTTTCATTTCACTGAAGCGACTCTTCTTTATGTTTAAATGCCCTGTTTAGTTCGCTTCATGTTCTTTGTATCATCAGCTGAGAGTATAAGGCTTATTAGAGCGTTACGGTACCGCAGATATATATTACACTTGACTTCACGTATAAGAAGAAAATAAGATAGACGATAATTTAGATTCTACCCTCAGATGTTGTGATTACATCATCAAGATAAATAATATACATTCATGGCTTCTGATGATGGACCATTTCCATATGGCACAGGTTTCAATGAGACACTTAAAGCCTATACATTACTCTTTGAAGTTCTACTTACCTTTGAGAAATAACCTCCAGAGGTCACCTTCACTGATTTAATAACTCAAATCAGCACCAGGCCTCGTTAAATGTATAATTAAAGTACTAATTAGGGAATCTGGTAAATATGGTAACCACCGTCTGCTGAAAATTTGCGGGCTTTAACGGTAATTGCCAGCTAAGTAAGTCATTAGCCCCATGTTTCACGTGTGAGTGGGTTTTTATTGTTTTGACATGGAGATGTTTGGTCATGGATGGGTTAATGAGATGATGAAGAGGAACTAGGATTGTGTGAAGGCTGATGTACATGTACATATTCATTACTTCAGGTATAGATTGTTTGTGTCTCTTTAGACCAAAAATAAAATAGGCCCATTTGTGAATACGATCTGAAAAACTTATCTTTCAATATGTTTGTCTTCAAAATAAAGAGCATACATGTGCATGTAATTTGGCTCTCACAGTGACATGGCTAAAGCATAGCTTAGATATTATTTTCTTATCAAAGGGAAATAAGCAAAATAAGACAATGAACATGTTCTCAACTTGCAGGGATATATGTTCTGCATGAATGACCACACCTGTTTGTGAATCAGGAACTATGTAAGGACGACATAATGCTTTAATGCCTTATGTTTCTGTGATTCATTGTAATGGTGCATAATTGCTGCCCTCCCTGGCGAGTAACTCGCTGTGGTTGCACGAATGCCCGGGCATAAATGTAAAACAACAGACATTCGGGTTTGTTGCCCTGCATTGGGATTAGGATAATGAATTCGCGAACATTGAGCGACCCTAAGAGGTGTAAATTTATATGGAAATGAGTATTCATATATTATGTTGAATCACACACGGAGGGTTTCATGGTTGGGTACCACAGCACAGATTTTCCTAATGAGAAATTATGGAATTTTCTCCAGCAAAGATAGGAATATCATACAATGCAACAAGCCGTTCTTGGAAGAAATTATGAAAAGTATCATACTTTTTCACGTTTTGTTTTTTAAGATTCTCTCTCAAGCCATCTGTACAAGCGCGAGAATGTCTGGCATTTGTATACACTCAAATCTTATGCTGTTTATAATGGCAAAATGATAGAGGCTAGATGTGGGATGGGAGGCAATGACTTGATTGCATAAAGCTCTTTCCATAGTGTATGACGACATCACATGGATAGAATTCATATATATATATATATATATATATATATATATATATATATATGTATATATATATATATATATATATATATATATATATATATACATATATATATAATTAGCGACGGACGGTATATATATATATATATATATATATATATATATATATATATATATATAATTAGCGACGGACGGTTAGGGGACTACTTTCCTGGCGCAGGAGTATCTATGATGTCATAGTATGACGTCACATTAAACAGGTCTCCAGTATATAAGGTGCAGTTTTGAAGTAACCGTCGGTTGGCCAATCTCACCTGTACGGGTAGCTCCACGCCAGGTGTACACCTGCAATTTTAATTTTTAATTTAACCACTTTGTTCATGCTTTGTCAACTAATATTGATGGTTGTCTTATTAATAAAGGCATGTATGGTGCTGATAGCCCCAAGGTCAGTAACCCACAAAACTCATGCGTCTGTGATTAGTTCATTTATTATAATATTTACATTATAATATTCATTATATACCGTAACACTTTATAATATTGTATTATGCATTTATTATTACTGGTATATTCTCCCCTGGTAGCAGGATATATATATATATATATATATATATATATATATATATATATATATATATATATATACATGAAGGCAGGTAACCGATGAAAATCACTGCACGCATGCAAATGGTTTGCCTAAACCGAGAAAACAGGCTATGCAAATGACAACCGGAAGCGTTTATATCCATGTATGTTACATGACCGCACCCCCCTCTGGTGTGTGACTCTTACACCAACTTTCTGCCTTCGAGGTAGGAAGGAAAGAGGGGAACCCCGAGACGAGGGGTCTGTGTCCTGGAATGGGGGAAGCCCTCAGGGGAACATACATGGAGGGCACGGGCCAGCCTCACCTGCCCCCCCCCCCATATTGTTATCTGTCTACCTGGACTCACCATGACGACAACAGGTTGTGTGTGGGCGGACTGAGGAGGCTGACACTAAACGTCCCTATCCTGATAACTATCTGCAACCTTTGGGGACAGGAAGATGACTTCAGGTTCTTGTTGCTTAAATATAATAATGCAGCCGTGTTGATTAAGTCACCAGCAATGTATTGAGCATAGGTCCATTTGGGAGTGCATTAACCTTGTAAGGTCGGAATGATTCACAACTCTAGCATTGGCAGGTCATATGCCAGAGCTGCTATGATGTAGTGAAAGTGTATGCATTGCAATCCTTAAGGGTTTTGAGTGGATAGGGGTTGTGGTGTATAATGGGAAGGTGGCCTATTGAAGTGGATCTAGACCTGTGCCACTCATCCCACACATTGTCAGAAAGGCATACCGATACTGTTACCAGCAACAATGAGATACTGGGAGAGTATGAATTCAATGACGTAACTCTATGCACTACATAGTACATATGTACCTTCTGTTACTTACCATAGGCTTATTATGTTTAGATGCACATATAAAGTGCAATTTACTCAAACAGATCGGGCAACTGTACACAGAGAGAAGAAATGGAGTCACCGTGACTCTGAATTGGGAGTCCAGCTTCTAACACTCAGATGACACCTGTTGTGATTCCTTTGTGACTCCTTATAAATAGGAAGTCAATATACTGACTCCTTAGGAATAAAGCGTCAAGCTTGTTTGACTCTCTTCTTTGATTACTTTGTGAATGGAGTCAGAATATTCTGAATCCTTTATTGAAAGGGCAATTCATATTTTCTGGGTTATTTATTGGGTACTTCAATATTTATACCAGGGAAGAAGTATACCATGCCCAAAGATGGTGTGATACAATGCTGTGATACATCTTTTTTTTTCTTACTTTATCTTATTCATCCAGGTCGCTCTCATATGACCAGAGGAGACACTGCAAATACTTTGAGTTAGTATTTTAGCCATAGAAATGGTGTCTTTGCTGTACTGAAGCTTTTGTTTACTTCTTTCACAAATGTGAGGATACCACCTTATATTTTATGTGTGAATCATAATTAAACAAAATGAAACACCATATGATGAGCAAAACTGTATGGTGGGGCCCTCTAGTGGAAGATCCCCTGACTCCTGTATTGACTCTCTTTCTATTTGATGTCTGAGTTCCTCGATGGCCCCCAGAAGTAAAAACTTTCTATTTGTCTGACCCCATGTCTTCTCTGTGTGTAGTAGTAAACATGGCAGGGAGAGAATACGGAGTCAGCTGAGTTCGACTCCACATTGACCTGCAACCCCTGTGACTACCCCTCCAGGGGTCCACCATGCTGTGACTCTCGTTTTACTGGGAGTCAATTCAGTAGGACTCCATGGTGCAAACATGGGGTTCAGCACTTGGGAGTCTATCACCCATGACTCCTATAAAAGGAGAGTCAATATAGAGTCCTGCCCAGCTGACCCCCATTTTTACTCCATTCCCAATGCTATGACTCCATTTCTTCTCTCTGTGTACATTGAAGCAGATCATTATTTCGGAAAAGAATGTAGCATTCATTTTTGTCCAAAATCCTCTTGGTCAGCCACACTGGATAAGCAGTGTACACTTCATATCAACAGTGCCTTACTGACCTGCTATAGTTTGAGATAATGACAATGATTGCCTCAGGCCTGAAGCCATTAGTGGCCTCTTGATGAGGATGTGTAAAATCCTGGCCTCAGTTGGCAGCACCTTACCCAGCAGGAGGGGAGGTCCTCCTTGGGCAGATTTGGTCCTATAGGCTTTTGGACTGTTGCCTTACTTGAGCTGCATATTCTGTTGTCATCGTAATGTGTCAGTATGGGTTACAGCGCGTTGTCGAGTCAACTTGCCATCACTGTTTTAGTACAGTATGCAAAACCAGACATCACCATGGAATTCGTCTTTGTCCCCCATTAATGCAGAGGGGATCCGTTGGTCCCTAGAATTTCCTTCTGCATCAATGGACAACCCGAGATGAGCAAACCCACAAGAAAGCTGACCACTAGCTGCTCTCCATTCACACTATAAGTTCTTGTTTGGGGGCTGAGGGCACAACATCACAGCCCCATAAGGCCCTGTTTCACCCTGGGGCTGAGGGCTTTATTCACCAACAATGTCATGCTCCACTAAACATGAATTGGGGGCCACGCGCGGTGCATCGTGGTCACTAAAGTTTCCATACCCCAAACATACCCCCACCCCTTTTATACCTCCATATATACATACAGCTAAACGCAGGGTGATTAGTATGGGCATTAACGGCGTCTGGACTGCGTCTCACTATTAGTGGTCGTCATGGTGAGGTGTGTGTCCCTACCTGTCAGCACCACTTAGTCCAGTCCCACCCTACTATGTCATAAACAGGTGATGGAGCAGCCCTGTCATCAACTTCTTGGATACTTTATAGCCATGAATAGACACTACTGCTTTGTGCACTACAAAAGTGTGGCAACACTATAATAAAAAAAATATAAATAGTCATTTCATGCTATTTCCAGTTGTTAATATACTTACATACGATTTTACCCCTGATTTTACATCTGTCACTTTTAAGTACGTATAGTATTCTCTCATTTAACTAACTATGCAATGCATAAATATCATATACATGTGTTTATTACGTTACAACCTGCCATCATAGTCTTATTAAAGCATCCAGGCTGAAAGGCTGCTACCTCAAGTCAAGTTCCTCAGCGTCACCTTACAGTTTATGAACCACACTCATTGCTCAAACATTTTGACACCACTTTCTTTACTTCTCATTCTGTATGTCCTCCCTCCTTTCCCCTTTCTCCCCTCCTTCTCATCCAACCCCTGTATTATACATGGTAAAGTCTACTTTGTATCTTATACATTGAGGGGCCGTCACCCGACCCCTCCCAGGCTGGGTCAGGATGGCGGGGCGTCTATCGGCGTGTCATCGATAGTCAGCTAAGTAGATTTACCTTCACAAAGAGGACCACAAAGAAGTCAGCTCTGCCCCTGGTGAGTCCTACCTGAGTTAAACCTATAAATACCACATAGTGTTTTAATGGATATGGTCATTTATCTTCATAGTACATGAAGGTGGCCCTGGCTAGCTTACTCTTCAGGGCTGCATTCATGCATCATACCAACCCTATGGTGTTGATGCACCCCAGTATAGGCGCAGCTTGATGCATTGATGTAAACTGGGGTGCAGTCATGCATCATGAAGACAAGTGGGCATGGTGCTTTACTACACGTTGCAGACTTTAAATGGTTAACTACAGTTTAGTGGGGCTTCTTTGTGAGGACCTATAACACCCACGGGAGGCTTGTATGTACCAGGCACTAAGGGCCAATGAAAAATGGGGGATATTACTTTCGTTCTGCTTGTGTTCGCTTTTTAACAGAATAAAGATGAATGTTTATGGCTGTTCAGACTGCCTTCTCTCCCCTTTTATTGTATCGTATGTGTGTTAAACATATAGCCCCCATTATCGTACATTACCCCCTTCCCTCGTCACCAATCTGTTACCCAGTACTTTAAGGGTTCTATAGTGGATTAAAAGACAAGATATATACAGCTGCCGTTATGATAAATTGATTGAACACTGGTAGGTTCATGCACCAGGGCCAACCTTTTGGGTTTGATATACCCCCACAGAGTCAACATGATACCAGTACACCAATGCAATGCTAGTGAGTTACAGACGAACACAGCAGCATTGGTGCATCATGACGACAAAGAAACGTGAAGCTTTTTGCATCATGTGGCCTCAAAAGGCAACAAGGATGCCCTTTATCTGTAATTGAGATTGATATTCCCTTGGCAATTTTTTATTTTTTTTATTTAAAAATCAATCGCGGAGAATAGATAAGTGAACAGGTGCATTTTCTTTTGATATTGTATCTGATGACGATTTGTCTGCGTAAAAATAGTAACCATATAATTCATAAAAGTCCAGAATCATCTTGGAAAATACATTTGGTAGCTATTGTTAAGTGTAAAACATAGCACTGGTATAGACTCTTCTACATTTTTCCTGAAACAGGACACACATAACCAATTTAACCATGTCTTCTTGTGTGGTGTCTAGATAGCTTTATCTGGTGTTACAGCTTGTAAATGGAATGATGTGACCCGCCGACCCTCTCCCTCTTACTTCTCCAGATAAAAATGAAAAACATTGATAAAATCCTGGTCAATGAAATAATCACTGAAAATATGACAAAAATGGCGCAAAAAAACCCGATGATAACCTGTGCATCAGATTGAAGATAAATTGGTATGTTACCCGTGCAGTACATTATGCAAAGGGTTATATGGGTTGAGGAGAGGGTCCTGATGGTAGGGTGGGCAGGTTAAAGGCTTTGTGTGACCGTACAGGGTGAGGGAGGGTCCTAGCACCGCCCTCCCACCACCCTCCACAGTCAGTTTACCCCAACACCAAAATCCCAAGTACAAACAAGACTAGAGAACCTCTGCTTTGTTGTAGTCCCCCTCCCTCCTCACCACATCAACCCGCTTTGACCGCTTCACCCGCTTATGGGGTTTCATCCTACACACACAAAAAAAGTAAATCCCCTTCCACAGTGACGTCACACAGTCATCAAAGTCAAAACGAGGCAGCAATAAGCAACGTAACCACTACAATACCAAGACACAAGAGGGCTCCACAGGCTTAGTGGTAATTGTAGGTGGATAGCGTTTGGTTACCATAGAAACATCTGTCATGGGGACAAGATTCACACGGGATGAGTGTGAAGGTGTCATATGGGAGGCTGAGGTGGTCTCTATGAGGTTGTCTTTTAACTGTAAAAGGTGTTGTTTACACTTGTTTGCTTACCTCTTGTTGTGTCTGGAAGTTGGAACTGATAAAGAAGGGGGAGGGATATGTTTAAGTGGGTGGGTTGATTGCTGCTTCTACAGTGGAGAGGTGTCTTAACAATGACTTATTTTAATTAACTTTGTTCAGTGGGGGTGTACAAAGGGAGGTTTAGGATTTATAGACACAGGTAGGAGTGTTCAGCCATCATTGAACACCTCTTCAAAGGGAAACCCTTGTCTGCCACATCCAACTTCACCTGGCTGGGGACTTGTTCCCCTCAGCCTAGCTCTACCTTCCTATACTCTATTCTCTTTTCATTGCCTCGGAAAGGTTTAGGCCTACATGTGGTCGAATTCTTCTTTTTGCAACAAATTTGTTTTTCCCCTGCTTTTCTTTGGAGGGGAGGGGGGGGGTCATAGATTAAGTAGAGCCCTGGGTATACCGGTACATGTATTCGAAATATACTGTCCAGGGACTACATTAAAATAATGTAGGACTTCATGTACCTATAGGCCCATATTGGTGATGTTTTACAGTCTACCCTTTAGGTCTGTTAAGCCCAAAGGAGGCCTATTCAAAAAGATATTCTGTCAAATTGTTATGCGGGTCATGTACTATTTTGTTGAAATACCTTAGTTTCAATTGCCACCTGGGCACCTGAACAACACCATGTCTTGATCCCTTCTCAGTCTCACAATAATAAAAGCTGACGCCTTATTCAATCTCTGCCTCCGCATGCACCATGGAGCGTGATTGACAAATAATATTTTGTAAACGAAACTTGTTTCAGTCCCCAGCGTGAATATAAAAGGCCTCCGCTTATGACTTGAATAGGATTCCAAAAGGTCGTGACCTGTGACGTCACGATCCAGCGACGCCGCGACCTGTAGCTATGGCGACGTGCCCCCGCGCGCGTCACCTGGCGGCGGCGGCGTGTACCACCTGCGTGAGCGATAATTAGGGAGTGACACGCCGACGACCCGGAACGGGATCCCGCGAGACTGACGCCGAGATTATATAACGGGAACGAGGCTCTGGGCCCTCAGGAGCAGAATGAGGAACGCTCTGAGGGGCGGATCGCGCACAGGGGGGTATATGAGAATGGGAAGGGGCGGACCAGACAAGGGGATGGCGGATAGTTGAAGAAAGGGGTTAGGGATATCACCCTGAAGCTTAAAATCTGTCCCTGGGAAAAGCTAATGGGATGTCAAAAATATATGAATTACATCAACTCTTATGCAGTATGAATTAAGTGTGCTGTAAGCAACCCTACCCGTATATGGCTATTTGTACCTGACAAAAGCAACCAAGGAGAAATTAAATAAATTAAATAAATTAAATCTAGGGCCCGCTTGTTTTGTGGAACACAGTATACACTCTAAAAAATGTGTTTTGTTTTTAAACACTTTTACCTGTATTTAAAACACTTTCTTGTAACACTTTGTTAAACACTTTTTTGGGCAAAACACAAAACACTTTTCAAAAAGTGTTTAAAAATTCAAGTGTTTTGATTAAAATGTGTTTTAGATAAAAAAGTGTTTAAGTGATTCTGAGAATAAAGTGTTTAGGTCCAGAGAGTGTTTAAAATGAGCTTCAGGCAAATTTATGCCCTTGCTATTATTTCGTTTTCCTTATAAACCCATTGTCCCAGTTTTAGGATTGGTAAGTCCTTCCTACTGCATATTGCTGTCTCTCTGCAGGTAGAGAATATTGAAGTTATGTTGATAGCAAGTTGATGAATGTTGATCATCCAGTTATCAACATTGATTCTCAGAATCTGTGCTAATCAGGCTTGGCCTACAGTCAAGATGAGTTCAAACACATTAATGCACATAGTTAGTCAGAGAGTTTAGGACTGGGATGTATGTATTAATCCTGAATGTTACAAAATGGGTGTTTATCATGGGTTACATTGGAATCAAGGTATTGAGAAGGTAATTTTTATATATTTCTTTTACAAATCCATTCTAAAATAAGGTGTCAATGTTACATTCTATCAAGAAGCTGTGTATTATTATCATTTATACTTAAATTCAGACATCTGTGTCCATATGAATGTTACAATACTACCATCATAGGTGGCCCCTGCCACCTGGTGAGTTGGATTGGAACCAAGTATTAAAACACTTTTATAAACCTAAACACTTTTGCAGGAAAAGTGTAAAGTGTTTTAGGAAAAGTGTTTAGATGATGAAAATGTGTTTTACCAAAAAGTGTTTTGGTAAAATATGTTTTAGTTAAAACACATTTTTTAGAGTGTAGCCTAGGACACACTGTCATTTTGAGCACCCATATTATCCATTCCTCTATAGATTTAATCCAAGAGGATATTATTGCAGCAGACGCTACTGTGGCGTTCAGGTTTTGAGTTACAGGAGTAAGCCGTGACACTACAGCAGTGTGTTAGGGTTTAAGGTGTAACAGAGGCAGGGATGGGAAGCTTTAACCCTTTAAGGTCTCATGATGATTTAATGTACTCTCCCCCTTGGTCACCATGGTGCATTGATGCAGCCCTCGCGACTCTACATGCCTGCATGCATGCATCATAAGGGATTGGTGCACCCTCTCGAAAGTCTGCATGATGCACCAATGCAGAGCTGGAGTCATTCACCAGGGTAGCATTTTGTATCAAATGTTTGAGGTATACAAGGGGCAGGGGTGGTAGTCTGTGGGATTAGGGATGACAATGGGTTGACACTTGGTTCTACCTGTCCCCCACAATGACCATCAGGTAGACACGGGACACACCTGCCGTGTGGCCCTGCTTGACGCCTGGATCCCCTCCTCCCACCCCCTCCTTCACCACGGTCCACGCCCTTCTGTATGCCCCCACTCCACACTACCCTAAGTCTACCCCAATCGAGGTAGTTACACCCAATCCTTCTGGTCGATCCTCATGAGTTAAGCCAAGACTTTCGCATCAGCTTGCATCATTTCACGAGTCTAGGACCTAAAAGGCTAATTGCATGGGGAGATGCTAGAGTTGAAGTCTTTATTCAGAAGCTGTTTATGATACTAGTAATTATGCACGTTGCACAAGCCAACAACAGAGCAGATACCAACACTTTTCCTGATAGATTTTTCCCAAACCTGTGAGATTGGTCACATTTAGTTACTGCTCAGCCCACCTTTACTCACTCAGGGTAGGTTACCAGTGTCAGTTTACCTGGACAGCGCAGGTGACACTGCTCTGTTCTGGTCCTCTGCATTATGGGAGGGTGAGATGGGATAGGGTATAAAAATTACAGTACTTGTGATCCATTTATATGACAATCTTGCAATGCACATGCACCCCCGGGCATGGACTATATTCACTAACATTACTTCTGATAAGATATGGCCCAGTGTTAGTAGTATATTTGAAAAGGTTTATGGGATCACCTCAGGTTATATTTCCCCCCATTTCCAGTCATTTTTACATATGAAAAAGCTGCTGACAAGACCCTGCCTTCCCTCGATAGCACCTCAGAACACCTGAAGTGAGACTTCACCTGGACATCCTCTTAAAATCTGACATCTCCTCACCCTTCAGCCATTCCCACACACCTAGTTATCTCCCCTTTGTGCTTCTAATTAGCCCCCTGCTTCTCCTGGTGCCTCCCTGGATGACCTCCCAGGTCTCCTCCCCATCACTGTACCTTACAGTTATATCAGGGGATATCTGTGCCTACCTGGGGATGCCCCACCCCCTGAGGTGTGTCTGAGTGAGGTGGGGTGCATGGGGAGTGGCAGGAACTACAGGTGTTACATCAGTCACCCACTGTTGGTGTAAATACTGCCCACCTGAGAGCCCACCGTTAACCCTTTGAGGGTTACATGATGTGTCCAGGTATATGTTCATTTGCCTTCGATGCATTGCTGGACGGTAAGTCAGCATGCAGCTCTGCATTGCTGCATTCTGTCGACTCTTTTAGCTGTGCACCGACCCCTTAGGTTTGGCAGGGTGAATCAATGCAGCCCTGATGAGCACAGTCACCAGGGTTGCATTTATTTATGAATCTCGACCACATAAGGGCATATATTAATACATTCTGTGTCAGCCTGAAGAAGTTAAGACTTTGGGTTGACAGCTGAAGCACCCTGAGGGGTGAGACCAAGGCCTCTCCCTTTGGGCGTGTTGGGGTGACTTAATTAGGTGAGTCGGTAGTAATTAATTAACGGTATGGTTCAATCCTCCTGTCAGAATACACAGGTATACAGAGGGATGGGCTAAGAATTGAAGTAGAGACTGGCATAGGGAATGAGTGAGAAAGAGAAAGTGAAAAGGAAGGAAGACATAGAGTGACGAGGAACCAGATGAGGCTCAATGGTGATGTGTAAATATCATATGCCTTTTGTAAGTGGATAAAAGAAGCTTCCCGGTAAATTCCTTCAGATCTGAAATATGGATTATCCATAAATCGAGACTGCATCATCCTGCATCAATTATTACACCGTTTGGCGACCTTTGTGACTTATCTTCTACCTGCATTATCCATCACACTTATAATGATCTCTGAACTTCGCTCATTGATCTTTAATATGGCAGTTTGATCCACTAGAAAACCTTAAAGTCAAGTGTCTATTGAGTCTCAGGTACAACAGGCTGTTAGTTCCACAGACAGGCCTGACATGCCTGGCAGGGACTGGGTAGGGGCATACCTGTGCAGGTAGACTAGAAGTCAAGGTAACACCTGATGACTGCCACTTAGTAGTGAATATAAACTGACTTGAATGGTGACAAAAATAACTACATTAAAGGGCTATACAAGAGGATCAGCCATCACCTGTGGGTCTACAGATGAGACAGGTAGGGTGGTGGTAACCATGGTTAATGTGTCAGCACCTGGAGAAGGTCCTATACAGGGGACCTGGTGACACCACGTCCTGGCAGGTACAGGGCCTTGTACTGTGTGACCCCAACATAGCTTTGTGCCAGGTTACAATACTACTGATGAGGGGGGGGGGGACTGAAGACAACCTGTGGCTATGGCATTACCCCGACCCCCTCTATCTTTCTTCAACACACCTGGGCATGTCTTGAGAAACTCCCAGGTGAGTAGAAGAAAAAGGAATTGTTTCTGGCACCACAGCGCATGCGTGACGCCATCACGTGATCTGACCAGCGGTCATTCAACTTCCGGCGGAGAAATTAAACAAAATGGCGGAGGGCGTGGTGAGCATGGGACTGTGGTCTCGGCTGAGTGAGTAAAACATGAATTGTATGGATGGTGCCAATAATGCTTCACTGTGTGGAATATACAAAGGTGTATAGCACGTGGGCACACTGCCAGGCAGTCAGCATCTCTCAGGTGGTGCTGGCATGTAGGGTCATGACCCTCATTATCGCTCACTGACCATGGCGGCCTAAACAAGGCGTTACACAAGCCTCATTATGGATGTGTACAATGGCCGCCATATTGTGTTCTACATGGGTATGCCGGGAACCACTGCCTGTCCATCGCATGTCGGCCATGGTTGTCATGACGACGTTTGGGAGACGCGCTGGTCAGCGTCCCTTCCTCTGACCGCCCATTGTGAGGCCCTCAACTTCCGGCTGACCGCGCAGCGCAGTCCGCCACGCCCCCTCGTGAGCGCGCGCGGAAGTAAATAAGAAAACACTGGGCGTCGCTGTAATCATGTGTGAATCATATCGGCAGTGGACCGTGAGATATGGACGCAGACCCGTCATATTGACCACTACATGGAAACTTTGAACTCTGGAGGAACCCTCCAACCCCGGCGACTGCCCTTATCCTGTGGCCGCTGGGGTCGCCAGGGTTGGGGGTTAACAGGGGCTTGTCATTAGCAAAGATGGCGGCCCTTTTGGGGGCTTTTCTAAGGTCTGCTACCCCATGGGGATCAAATAGGGACTAACATAAATCTGAACTAAACCAATTAGGGTGCAATTGTATTGGGATTGCTTTGAACACAGTGGGAATATAATTAAAGAGGTTGCACTAGCACCGCGACCTACCCTGTATACATGTAATAACATGACCCTGTTGAGTGGGGCTATGATACCCAATGACCTTAGATATAATGCATGTAAAATAGGGGTCCACCCCAGTAATCTGTGGGTGAGCCCTAAGACGTATATTTATAAATATAAAAAAAACTGCCCCCTTCTGTAATTCTTACCTCCAAGCGCGTGCGCACCGAGTAGTTGCTCCCTCGTGGTGCACCACGGGATACCTGACCACAAGAGGATTCAGTTTGCCCTCTATGGCCGCCAGGGGGCGGCAGAGGTCAGCGCTAAATGTCGTCTGCCTGGAAGGAAACCACGGGCATGCCGGGAAAAAGTCCGACATTTTGTAACTTGAATGTGGACGATAATAGAGGGTTATGTCCATGGTAATGATACCCCAACAACTGGCCGGCAGAACGACAAGTACATGGGGCTACCGCTAGAGGGCGGAGTGGTCATTAAGTAATTTTTGAGATTCACATGTTGACATGCTATGGTAGGACGGTGTGCAGAGAGCGAGGTAGCAACGAGAGTGGGTAGGTAGATCCACAGGTCTCCGTGTCTGAAATCTGTCTCCTGAAATTAGTCTATGACAACACAGTGTCATGAATTCTGCTGTGGTGAAATGTAACCGCATATTTACAAGATCGCGTGAAATAGTGTCATAATAAAGATGTCTAGTTTGTAGCAACTGTACTGTGGTTTCAGCCCCGAACGTTGGTGACATACAGTTCGGGGTTATGTCGTCTCACTTAGGCCGAAATGTACTCATCTAACACATTTTTGTGAAGTATTCTATGTAATGTTGACAGGAGTCTGATTATTTTAACATGCAATGAGACAAATGAGGGATCACATCCTTTACAAAGCAGGCAATTTCCAGCGCCAAAGTTCATTATTGTCGGGCATTATTATTCTGATATATAGACACTGTGGATATTCTTAATCAACTGTTTAAATTTGGAAATTCATGCACCTTAAATCTACAATCTATAGCATTTCCTCCATTGGTTTGTGAATGGGGAAGTCACAGACTGCTGTACTTATGGCCATGAAGATACAGCAAACTAGTTTATTCTCACGGCGAAAGTCGGAGTGCAGAAGGAACACAATAGATAAATCAACCTCTCATTATAGACGATAAATGATTTAAGTTTTATAATTTCCCTTAAGTCTTGTATTCAAGAGGACCTGCAGGGGATTGCCAGTCCTTGGGACGTCATACAAAAGACGTTTCTCATCCTCATAACTAGATAACAATCCAGACTTTACACTTCTCACACAGCTGAAAGCGAACCCTATACGTTGTATACTTAAGGAAGGGGATATTCACACAAGGCCACACGCCCAGGTAATGGTGGGGTTTCTCATGTAGAATATAGGTGAGGAAAAACAGAGAGACGCTAAAAGTGCCCTCGGTATTATGTGGATCCACGGAGGTCGGGCTGGGGGATGTTTGAGTCTGGGCTACCTGTTGATACCTAGCCAAGTCTTAGTTTCCTTCTCCTCCCCCACCCTCAGGCAACCACCTGCCTCCCTCTTATAACCTCCCCACACCGTCCATAGTCACGCGCCGGTGCGCACGCATGTGCTCTCGCTCAAACCAGATGGCGCTACGCCCGTAATCCACCACAGAGTAGTCCCGTGCTGAAGGGCCAGCGTCCACCTGCCTCGTTCTGAGTATCAGGACTTGTAGTACCCACATCGTCCACCAGGCGGCACCTATGTGTAAATGGACCACAATCCGGGTATTTGGAAGAAGATTTATTTTGGCATGGTGCGGGTATCATCAGAGAGGTAAAAGCATCTGGTTTTTGATGTCTGACTTGCCAGAGGGTGTCGAAGATGCAGTTAAAAACAAAGTCAGCCTTTATGGGAGTCGACGGTGGTAGTGTATACCAGGTACTGTCACATTTGAGAAGGCACAGACCCACAGGTTCCTGCAATGCATGATAGGCCTCCTACAAGTATGACAGCAGAATCTGACTGGTAGACAAACACCCCATCCCCTTTTCATTATTCAAAAGGGTTTCTAAGTGAAAGGTTGCCTTTCCGACTCCGTCAGGTGACATTCACTTATCAGGTCATGACCTATCACAACAAGATACCCATCTTGAGGCCAGGTGACCCCCGACAGCGACCCTACATGGCAGACATGTATATCTATGTAACCCTTAATAAAGGCTCATGATGAAGGTTGACATCCTTATCTGCACCATCTATAGCTATAAATCTCAATCTCAAAGCAAAGACATGATATATGTACTTTTAACTGAACATGTCATTATTTCACATCAAACATAACTCCCATGGGTTTTGTTGATAACGCTATCTCAATTTATCAAAATTCAATGAGGCGACAGGTCAAATGCCACATGGACAAAGAAGTGTCAATACATGTATGTCTGTTAGGAGAGGGTTAAATCACGATTGCATGAATCATGTACAAAGGTGACATTGAGTATTTGTCACCATCCAGTGTATAAAAATGACGTCCTGCTCTTGTTTAATTTCAAACAGTTATACCACATGAGGAATGTAATAGATATAAATCCATCAGAGCTCTATGCACTGCCCACTGAAACAGAGCTAGCCAAGTGCATGCGGATTGAAGAGTGATTTTATTAATTTCCTGAACAATTGGCGGCAGGCACCAAAGGTTTGACACCTGGGTTAATGCTTCTGTGTAGGCTCGTGCCGTCCACTTCTGAGAGGACTATTTTATACACCCCCCCCCCTCCATTTCCCAATCCTAATTTCATCCCCTCCCCATCACCTCCTCCTCACCTCACAGACAATCATTACATCGTAATTGGCGATATAAAGGATAAAGACCCTCACACAGTTTAGTATCCTACTCTTAACACCTCCAGTGGGCGGCCGCCC
The DNA here is from genome assembly GCA_949317995.1 of Acholoe squamosa. Classification (NCBI taxonomy): domain Eukaryota; kingdom Metazoa; phylum Annelida; class Polychaeta; order Phyllodocida; family Polynoidae; genus Acholoe; species Acholoe squamosa. The sequence continues at coordinate 72,022,679 of OX439038.1, forward strand.
TGTGTCCTATGTGTCGGCCTCACATCTCCAAATATGTACTTTTCTTCTCAGTGTGGCTATAAAGGCCTGTATTAGGCTGTAAAAGAGGGTTGTAAACAGGGCCTGGACAATACCGTTATGTGACACCCAGAGGGAATGACCACCACACAATGAACGCTCCGTCTGTCATCCATTCCCCTCCCAGTGCTAAGATGTCCTTTTGAAGCATTGTTTGGTGATGTAACACAGGGTTGTTGGCACCTGTGGTGGACAGTGTAGAAAGCACTGTTTCATCTGACCATCCTACAATACTCTATTCTCTGTGTTGTACACCGATAGAGGGCGGCAGCGGTGGCACCAAAAGGCCCCAAAAAACGCGAGAAGAGATGAGGCGAACTTAATTGGCCAAATTAGGAAAAGGATAGTGGGGTCAAAGTGGTCGGTGGTGAAAAGCATTGAGTCGCAGGGCCCAGTCGGAACTATTTGTGTCTGTGTGGTGTCTGTGTCTGTGTGTTTGAAGATGGGGGAAGCCCTATGGTCCACTGAACGAGGGAATCCCCGACTTGATACATCACAATAAAATGTCGTCTGCTCGCAATGACCAACAGGTGGCCGCACCGCCGGGTCTTCCCTCGGCCTAATCAACTGCCCAGTGTCTCTAGGTGCACTATTGTGACCCTACCCCACCCCCTTTTCTCCTGAACTCTTTGTCTGGGTATTCCTGGGGATGGGGAGACCCAGCCCCCCCCCCCCTTTCTAGGCTTCTGACCTCGTTTTATTTTCCTGGGAGAGTGCCGTAATCCTCGAAGTCGGCTGGTCCCTGGTCGGTCCCGCTCTGACAGTTCCCACCTGCCCGGTACCTTACCCCCGCCTCCTCCATCCCTTCCACCTTCCACCCCCACCTGTGCATACATTATGCCGGGCAAGCACTTTGTCGGGCGTCCACAACGGCGGGAATTACTCACGCGGAACCGACAGGTTTCAGGGAACGCTGCCCGGCACCCAGAAATACCACCGGGCGTTGGCAGCACCTAAATTCTACACCCCGCCATATTGAATCAATATAGAGATAGAATTAGGAACCTGCACCTGTCCCAGGAACCGTCTGCATCTGGCACCGATTCAAACCACTGACTTGTGGCGAATTGGGTTATGAGAGGGTAGGGATGGGGTGGGGGGTTGTGGTTGACTTGTTTTTGTCTCTCAAACTGACAGGAAGTCGTAACAGGAAGGATGCTTGCCGGGTAATATTTAACGGCTACTGGTGGGAGATTCAGGAAATTACCATTTCATCCCTCATCATTAATTTAGAAGCCACTTTCTATTGTATGTGTTTGGTTTAAAATTGAAAGTTGCGTATTTTGTTCTATTTGTGACTTCTATCACCTGTAGCACGAGCACCTGGCACTGCCTGTGTTGTATATCTACAGTTCTTGATAAGATAAGTGAAGCATGCATCATTGTAAGTCTGATTCCTTTTCACTGCAGTAATGTCAGAAAAATGATACTTCCTTGTTTTCGTGATTGATATGCATGGGGAAAAACACATGGTTATCTAGAAGAAAAAGGTCAATGTTATCACTTTGTTTTAAATGCAATACATGTATCAAACACAAAAAGTGACACATCCACTTGCATATATCTCATGATTTGTATGAACTGTTTAGCAAAATAGAATCACCTGGTATTTACTCAATAGGCATCAGGTTTTAATGTATGTATACATTTTCCCGATTACACGTTCACTTTTGGGGACTGGTCTTCCAGCAAAAGGTGGGCCAACTGTCTACTGGCACGCGTCAGGTCCGCGTCGCTTACAACATAGCGTTATCAGACAAGTGTTTGATCATCGTCCTCGATGACACCCACTTCTACATCCATAATACACACAAATCATATCATTGTCACTCTCCACGCACTCCTATAGCATAAGGCCCACACTAGAGCAAAACCTAGGTTCTGCTTGGTGGGTGTATGCAGGTGAATTAACGACGTTACGTCTTTGGGGGAAATTGGACGCTACGTCCAGCGTCTCACTTACGTCCTCCAGTGTATACATACAGTAAAGGTGGCATTGTGTATACTACTTACACCAATGGTCGGTAAATACCCCACTCCCCCTGTACTACTACCCCAGTACACTGTACATGTACTCACTGAGGGGCACAGGCCTCCAGTGTGCCGCGTACAGTGGGTAGTAGTACAGGGGAATGTTGACTCTGTGACGGCTGTACTACCACAGGAGGCCCCTATCATAACATGCCACAAGTACTGGAGTGAGGAGAGGTGCTGACTTATTGAGTTATGGAGATGTAAAGTCAAAATGGACACATTTGCCATTATGAAGAGCGTAATGGGTTATCTAAGGGGGACAAGTATATATATAATGGGTGGAGGGGTTGAGTATATAATGTCTTCCTCCAACACTTAGGACTCAAGTTGGTCACCAAAAAGAAATCTGACATTGCAAGTACATATACCGGAAATAAGTATAGGGCCCCATACAAATCTTTGATAGGATTTGCAATCTATCACCTAACATTTATTGGTATATGCTATGTGTACAGTGTTCTTACTCAATTGCATCCAATCGGCTTTAAGGCCGTGCACAGATTACTGATTTACAACTAATTAAGTTTGATACGCCAAGGGCCTTGGAGCCATCAAGTAGTACAGGTATATAGTGCAATTAAGTCAAATTCAGTCCGGCCAATATGACAATCAATCCAAGCTTATGATGATGTCAAACTGTAAGCCAGAATAGTATTGATAGTCATAAAGATATCAACAATTACTCTGATGTTGCAAAGGTATACCTATACTTTCACATAGCTGTTCGCATCCCAAGGAATCATATCTGTCGATACTTGTTTGATTCCCCTAAGTGCTGGTTCCACAGGCATACAATCGGCCGGAATAGTCCTAATCCGACAATTTAGTGCTAATCAGACGGATTTACCGTACACCATTTACCCTTGCTACGACGAATAGATGCTTGAATCAGGAAATATATCATGGCTCACCCATAGCGCCATGCAAGACTGCAAACACCTTAATGTCGGAAAAGACCCAATTAAAAAGTAGAAGAAGAAACAGACAAAATACTATAAACCCACGGCCAATTATATTAAAAACTCAAAGTGACACATTACGATGTGATAGGGACCCAATATTAGAGGTACATAATAAGGGCCTTACACAAGGCGGCCTTTGTGTGGTGTATAGGAGGGAGGGGACCTGCGGCCAATATAGGAGGTGTGGTGGGGGTGAGAGGGGCACTGGTAGCAGCACCTGCCCTGGACTGATAAGGTGGCCGGTAGGCAGAGGGCGTGGTCGGCGGGCTGGGCGCACATGGCACCCGGCCTATTGTATGGGCACGTGTCAGGTGGGGGAGGGAGGGGGAGAGGGGGGCTAATTAAGCCAGGTGGACAACTTCCACCATCGTAAAGTAAAATAAGAAGCATTCATGTGGAACGCCATTAAGGGGTGCTAATATAACATCCGGCATCCAGCGTACTGCTTGGCACCAGTAATATCCTGTTAACCGCTTAACGGCCACATAAGGCACCGTGATAAATTGCCCGTCTTAAATTGGGAAATAATCTCATCTTTTCTGCCCCCTCTGTGTGTCTAGGGCACAGATATTCAGGGCGCGGACACATTCATCTATCAGTTGATGTTTAATGTAGTTTACTCACCATGAATATAACCTAAGTCATCGAAATGGCGCTGGGCAACCAGTACTTACTCACTCATTAATGTCAATATCTTGGCATGATGCATGTATATAGTCATGGCGAGTAACTCGCCAAGAGTGAATCTCTGCATCATGCAGACCGCATGGGCTCGAATGATCGCCATGATGCACCAATGCAGTGCTAGTGAGTCTGCTGGTCAGCACTGCATTGGTGCATCATACCCACCAAGCTCATGCAGGCCTTAATTAGTTATGGTACACACCAGAATGTGAAATGGAGCAGCATAATATGCTGTATATAATTAATGCTGCTTACTAACAACAAGTGGTTTGACTCATTTCTGTAATTTCCCTCATGTTGACATCTGTTTCTCTACCCAGACTCATAAGGCAGGCGATATGCATGAAGTTTAATGTATGAATAATTTAGATGGTGTAATCACCTATCTAATCAGCAGTGTTCGTGGTTCAGTAACCAACAGCACATTAGTTTAGTCATAGAGGTAGCACTCTCATATTACTTTCCTTCCTATATAATAAGCAGACATATATGCAGTTCAGCAGGTAGCTCGTACAAAATAGAAAAGAGTATAAAAATGCTGAAGAAATAACTGAATTACACTGATTTATATTATTTTGGTCAGTTTCCTCAATCCGTGAATCTTGCATTCGCCAAATGCGTATGTTATTTCTGAATAAGAAAATAAGACTGCGCAGTAGAAATGCAACACAACATTGCCCGTATATTAACCGTGCACCTCTCCAGTGTCAGTACATCCCTTGTGAATATGTACATGAAGTTTGAACAAGTTCATGTATATATGGGGACCATTGCAGCCCAGCTGGCAACCTTGTCCTGGCAGTCTAAGACAAGGGCAGCAATGCAGCATGTGCTCCACCCCCAACGGTACAGGAGGAGTCAGATGGTCGTATTCCCGCCCCCATACCCTCACCATGGCACCATATGCAGCCAGCGTGGGAACTTTGCAGGCTTGTGACACGGCACTGCTGGCGTCGTGCGCCATCATTCCAGTGTCATCCTCCCTAAGTTCTAGGCAGGTGCTGGGCGGGAGATGCCATGAAATGCATAGAAATCCGAGAAGTGGTGGTATTAGGCACCATGGTTGGGGAGGGAGGGGGTCGTGTCAGGCACCGCCGCACGCGACCCGCCTTGTGGAACGGTACCGGGGGGTGGGGGTGAAGCGATGCGAGGCACTGTCATCAAAGTACATCATCTCCCCCCCCCCATCACCCCACATCAATACATACCCCCAGCAGCGGTTACCCCCCCCCCCCCCGTCCTGCATGGCTGCACGCAGACGCACGTGTCGGGCGGGCCGCGCGCACGCGCCACAATACTTCCGTTCTGGATGAGCGCGTCCGTGTGAAAAGGGGTGCCTTAACAATGGCGCTCCACAAGTGTGTACGGGAGGACGGGGTTTGTGTGCTTATAGGGTGAATACAGTGAGGGTATGGGAGAAGGGTAGGGGTATGCAAGGAGGCCAAATACTGGGTGGATAGAGGATGGGGGAGGGGGATGCGTGTGGCCCCCCAATGCCTGTATACTGACGGCCAGATGGCAATAGTGCCAGCTGGCTTTAAAAGTCGGAGGGGGGCAATAAAGGCCCCCTTAGCCCCCTGTATATATCCACACCCCTACACCCCCTCCCACCGTGTCAACCTTCCCGTTATCTCCCTTTGTTCTCACATCACCCCCCCCCCCCCATACCATGGCAGCAATAGCAGCAGCCGCCGCCCCTATGTATGTCCTACAGGTAATGATAGTACTATGACAGGTAAACGACCTGTGCTCTCTATAAAACAATACCTGCGCCTGCCACTTATACCAGGCCAACTCCCATCATCTTTTTTACCCACCTTGTGGATATTATTGTGTCATACATGCGTGTAGCACCTCCCAGGGAGGCTGAGGGGCAAATGATGCATGATGCCGTCATATCTGAATGAATAACCCAATGTATGGCATCACCAGCCACTACCCGTAGCACTGCCTCTATCCCCACCACAGGTCCGTGTCAGGTGTTACGACCTGTGGCAGCCAGGTGTGTTAGCCCTGGCAGGGTAGTGGTGGAGAGTGGGTGGGGGGTATTATGGTGTCTGGTGGTCAGCGTTATCTGCTCCCATCTATGTGTCAATGATAAGGTGCCCTGACCACTTGATACATCACCCCAGGTAGGCCATACAGCAGACCATATCTCACACCTGGCCAATAAGACTTTATACTTATCACCCCGCCCCCTCCCACCCCGTGCCAGCCCACTGGCTCGTCAAGTGCCCCATGAGGACATGATATACATACACCCTGGACAAGTGACACTCCCATCAATAGACCGCGTCCAAATGGGTTATCACTCAAAGGACTTAACTAGTTGACTTCAAGGTTCTAAGTCTTCTATTGGGACACACTCCTCTTCTTTTCAATTAAGGTTCATGGATTATACTGCAATTTACTGTAATATTTTGATCAAATAACATCGTTCTGATCTTATGACAGCAATTCATTCCCTATACGTATTTTTTTCCCGTAAATTATATTTCTCTCCTCTTGGAGTTCAGTTAAACAAGAATGAAAAAAGATAACAAATGATAGCCTTTGTATGTGGTGAGAGAATTTGAATTCTAAGAAGGTACCTGGGAATCGATAATACAATCGGGTAGACCCCCAATTCTTTAGTTCTTCTGTGCATGTTTTCTTTCCCCTTTTTCTTCATTTCTTTTTAATATATCTCCTAGTCCAAAGTTTCGTAAAAGGAAGCTTTTATATTTTAGAGTTAATGGGATGCTTTTCTGTTTGCCTGGGAAATGGGCTATGATTATCAAAGGAATGTAGAGAGGAGGTGAACACAAGTTTTCTAATCACTGTAACATTTATTCAGAACAAATCAGAATTAGACAACAAACATTTGATGTCAAGTCAACATTATTTACAGACAACGCGTCTGTAACATTAATAAATAACTGGAACCAACTAACAGTCTCTAGACATATCTATAAACTGTCTAACAATGAACGTTATATTATGTCTGTGTCATTGTGTGTACTATGTCAATGTAAACCACTAATGAAGTTATTCTCCCTCTCACCTTGGCACATGAGGGTGTGGTGTTTGCAAGTGTTGTGTTTGTTGTGTATGTAAGCAGTCTTTTTTTTATCTACATCAACATGACTGTAATGATTCTGCTTTAACATCATACAGTAATAAAAACAGCATAATCATTGACACGTCCTATCAAACCTAATGCATCGTGCATCATTGATTACTATCATTTGGAACAAGTGGACTGTCTGTCCACTCAGCAGTAAGGTGCATATGTATGATGTAAGGATGCTCATATGCATGCAGTTCGCAGTTCTGTGATTTGTAACACCATCAGTGTCTTCCCAAACACTTGTGTGTTCTACTGCACATATTACACACAGTCTTTTTTTGTGGAAGTAGCTTTTCAGTCACCAACAAATCATTGCCTTTATTGTGTACACACATGTATGTATACTCAATGTGCGCTTTTTTCTGTAGCTGTGCAACTAGCAGTATTGAGTTCATTGCATTAAAAGCAAAATTCAACATCTAAGTTAATATATTACAGCATAAATGTATGTACATTGTTTAGGTCATTGAATCCTCATGATGGTTCTATAAATAGCGATTCAGTTCAATCCATAGAACCAAAGGATAAATACATAATGTAACTTTTGACTGTCAATGCTTCATGTTCATATTGAGACACCACCACAGCCTCCATCCTCATGCTTAGTCAGCAGTGACATCCTGGAGAAGGACTTGGAGCATGATTGACAGTTGTACTTCTTAATGTCAGTGTGGGTCTGGAGGTGAGCACGCAGGTTGGACCTGTCAGCAAAAGACCTCCCGCAGTGAGCACACTGGTAGGGCTTCTCACCTGTATGAGTGCGGACATGACCCTGGAGGAGCCATGGACGAGCAAACGATTTCCCACACAGGTGACACTTACATGGGAGGGTGTGGGTGCGGATATGCATTTTAAGAGCACCCAAACTGACATAGGTTTTGTCACAGTTCTTGCAGCTGAACTCCTTCTTGATGATTGATATACAATGGAACTGCCTGTGCTTGGAGAGTCCTCCATGTGTGGCGTAGCTCTTCTTGCAGGCATCACACTGGTACCTGGGAGGGTCATTCTCCCGCCGCTTCTTTGGTGGAAGCATGGATTTGAGATTATCGATATCATTGTCCAAGGGTATGTTCTCAATTCCCCAGGGTATGCGCGGCTTAAGACGAGGGCCTTCACCATTGCCCTCCATGTCCCTCCATGTCCGGCAGTCCCCATTGTTCTCCTTAATGGTTGTCATGTTGAGAGGTGCTGACTGTGTGTCCCCAGCCCAGGAGGGATGCATGGAGGAAGAAGATGTGGAGATTGACTGGTACCGGGGGTCATACAATGGGCGTTGTGGATACTCTCTCAGAAGGGCATCCTCCGAGTAAGAGCGCTTCCGGGCTGACAGGAAGTCCTGACTTCGACCACTAGGTGTCGATGTTGCCATGGTGATGGCGCTGTTGCTGGAGCCCAGACCGGAAGTTTGATCCGGGAGCTGGTTTAGTGGGAGGGAGTTCCCTGTTGGGCGCAGAGCGGGTTGTGCTGGCCGATATGACGGTGGTGCCGCCTGCTGGTTGCGACGGTCAAACATACTGACCGGAAGGTGGGAGGCGGGAGGATGTTGTTGACCATACCGGATGTCAGAATCGTACTGAGGGTGACTTCCGGGAGGAGAATATCTCTCAGAGTGGACACCACCAGGCCCTTGGGGAGGGGATGAAGGCGGGTCCGGTGAGGAGTATCGTCGCATTACTTCCGGGTAGGAGGGTGATGTGGGCTGAGACCGGAAGTCAGTAGAAGCACGTTCTGGGCCGACATCGCGATGAGGAGCCCATATGGTCGACGATGGCACAGAGCTATTGCTTGATACATATCCACTGCTTCCAATGTTGTAGCTCGGTGACCTCTCCCTCTTGATGTTCGCTGAAGGCGCCGCCGGAAGTGGGCCTGCCGGAAGTGATGTTGTGTTGTATGCAACAGGAGCACGGTAGTAGGAGGGCATGGTGCTGCGCGCCTCCACTTTCCGCTCTATGGTGATCCTTGGACAGCGCGTCTTGGTCGGCGATGACGTGATGTACCCGATAGAGCGCGCCACAGGAGTCAGTGTCATACCGGAAGTCGGCGCGTCCGGTGATCGATGGAATCTCATCACTTCCGGTTCGGGCGCGGCGTCGGGTGAGATCTCACCGCATGGTAGAGGGATGCGCGGGCCGGGCGCGGCTGCTACCGGCGGCGGCGGCGTTGCCTCCAGGGCCGGCAGCTCCGGGCGGGGCCGTAAGTCGTCCATCCTCCCTCCGGGTGCGGCATCGTACCTGTCCTTTGTGCAGCGCGGCACACCTGGAAGACACAAAACAAGACAATGTCAGGTGTGGTTGGTGATCAAAGACGCCGCTAGGTGCCGCCACTTGTCTGGAACCTGCACCTTACAGGCAAAGCCAGCTTCTTAACCCTTTGTTTGTGTCATGATGCATGAATGCATCACTGTTGAGTAACTCGCTAAGGCTGCATTCATTCGCCATGCCGACCCTACAGGTTGACACATACATTGTTAACATGATTTACCAATGCAGTGATGTTGAATTAACCCACCAACGCTGCATTGGTGCATCATCCTAATAGGGATCAATAAAATCCTGAGGCATCATGCGGACGCTAAAGAGTTAACATACAGAGACAACGGCCAAATTCCGCCAGGCTACTTTGTTCATACCCTGCAGCAACCCCCATCCCCAATCACTGCAGGTTCCCAAAGAAATCACTCCAGTGTATCCTAGACATAAAGATCCTTATCGTCATAACCATCATGCTATAGTCAGCATCCCCTGGAGCAGTGCTTTGTGCAGCAGGTTTATGGTTTATTGTCTTATTATGTGGGGGAGGAGAGGACTTTGAAGATTCAGGTGGTTCAGCTACTGGAGGCAATGCCTGGAGGAAGGATACCTGAGATGGTGAAGAGAGTCAGGTGGAGCAATGCAGGTGGGAGATGTACTAAACCAAATGGTTAAGTTTTGAAATAGTGAGTTGAATCAATCTATAAAGAAGATACAATGATAAATGTTTATTTTTATACTACAGTGATTTTATTGATTTACGGATAAAACATCTTTAGATAAGGTGCACACGGATTTGCTTGTGCCTGTGGCCAACTGGACCCTGCGTCCCCACTGGCCTCTCCTAGCTATCCCTGCTCCAGTTAACCTCCCAATGCACACACATTATCACCTTGAAATCGGCTTGAAAAGGGCAGCAAGGGCTCTGGTCAGGGTCCTTTTATTCTACATGATACTGCTGGACCCACACCCCTACCCTGACATAGCAGCCACGGACAGGGGACACCCACCCCATGCAGACACCTCCTGTACTCTTACTCCATTTTCCATTAACCCTCCCCCTTACGGTCATACAGGGGGGCCACTTGCTGTCAGGAGGGGCAGGGGTGAGGGTGAGGGCCATGACTCATGTTGGGTTGGTGCTCATCGGTCAGCCCGCCCCCCCCCCACCAAATGCCATAACTCAAGGGTCCAGGTGGAGACTTGGACCTAGTGTTGGCCTTCAACACTAGGTGGCAGTAGTGGCGCTGCCGCTGCACCTGAATGCAAATGAGGCTGAGAAGAGAGATGGGAGGGGGGGGGGGCGCCCTTGCTGGGTACGTTAAGGTGTAGCATCTGGACTGTCCCCACCTTATTTCCCCCCTCCCCCAGTTCCTGGCCGGTCACACCTGACCAAGCTCGGTGTAGGTGCAGAGGGTGAGTGCTGCGTGTCACGTCACGGACCAGTGGTTTCCGTCTGCCGGCAAGTCGGCGTCAGTCATGGAGAACCAGACAATACCGTCACCCTGGTAACCCCCTCCCACCCTCCTGTAACCCCCTTCCACCACGCTGGGGTATACCCCGTCCTCTCACCCCTCCTTCATTATACTACTACGTACCACACCATTGTTGCCCAACCCTAAAACAGTGTCAGGAAGTTACCCCAACCAGTGCCAGCTTCCCGCGCAGTCATTTTTATTTACATGTCTTACTTCCTCATTGGTTCACCCTCCCCCTTCCACTTTGTGATTCTGCTGACCATGTCTTAGAGCCTGTCTCGTCTTTAAATCTTTTTAAATCTTTTGGATAGTTCACCTCTTCCACGGACTCCCATTTCTCATCTTTTCCCACTTCCCTTATAGGGAACTTTCTCTAATAAGAAGCATATGCGATGTACATGTACCTTCAGGGTCCTTATATTCCATTTGTTTGAACTTGTTATTGCTTGTTAGGCCACATTGCTTAAAAGGATTGATTATTTGTTCCCAAGATCCTCCTTCACTGCATTACCTAGAACTCCCCATTCATCTCACTACAAATATAATCTCATTGATATTCTCATAGTGTGAACTTGTTAATTGTCTCACCTCACCCAGTGCCCTGACAGTCACATTGAAAAGCTGTAAAAGTCACATCCACACGTGCCTCCCTCCAGGTGAATGACATTCACCTGTCACTGGATCCTCCAGGGCCATTGCTTTCAGGTGGATCATAAGGCCAAAAATGATTAAGTGTTTCAGGTTCCCCAACTCGGTTTCCCGCTTGTTCTCTTATTCTTGCTCAGTCTAATTACTGAATTTATTCTAAGATTGACATTGGAAGATGGTCAAATGGAGAGAAACGTTTCATGATCCAAAACTGGCTTTGATCTTCTATCCACAATTTGTTCAAACCTTTCTACATATTCCATTCCACAACCTAATCCTAAAAATACATATTACTCGACAATTGATCCTACTCACATATTGTATGTATATCACCCCCTCCCCCTACCCACCTCCACATCCCAACATACAGTCAGACATCATGACAACTTTGACATGTACATGCATTGTGTGCAGCAGCCTGCAGGTAAAAGATCCAGGAGGAGACAGCGTTGGAAGATGAGTATGCGATGCTACTGGATGTGTCCCTGCTGGCAAGTGGGCGTACCAAAGTGACATATATGTTCTCCAGGGTGTTAAGCTAAGGAGGATGAGTACACAATGATGCAACGTCCCGTCCAACGTGTATCAATCGTATACAATGATACACGAATGCACCTCCGGTGAGTATGTACATGTACACTAAAGGGACCAAATGACCAAACTGCACAACTGCAGTACTCAATGGTTAATCAATTAAATAATGTCATACTAAGGTCTAATACCCTGGAACCAGTATCGATCTATGTATGGACCATTAAGCTAAAACATGAGTATCCTTTGCCAAATTTTCATCTCATACATCTGCACCTTATTTTCAATCCAGTCAATAGATATTGTACACTTTTTGTACATAGATTTCACATGCATTCTAGTTTGTACGCCATTTGTGAAACCTTCTTAGTGTAACATGCACTATGAAAAATGTGTTTAGCACCCAAACACTTTTCCTACTAAACACCTGTCTTTGCTAAACACTTTCATTAGAATGTCATTAAAATGTCTAAACACCTTCGCTAAAGTGTTTAGGATAACGTGTTTAAAAAGTTGTTGCAAGAAAGTGTTTAGAAATGTGTTTAGGATCTAAACACATTTTTTACAGTGTGGATTCAGATCGAAGTAACTATTACACCAAAGCAACCACTGCTTTAGTGGGGTGAAAAACATGATGATATACTTACCAAGTGAATCGGTCTCTCTCTCCCCACGTCCGTCCAGGGGTGAATGTGGTCTTTCCCTGCGTCCATCCAGGGGTGAATGTGGTCTTTCCCTGCGTCCATCCAGGGGTGAATGTGGTCTTTCTCTACGTCCATCCAGGGGTGAATGTGGTCTTTCCCTGCGTCCATCCAGGGGTGAATGTGGTCTTTCCCTGCGTCCATCCAGGGGTGAATGTGGTCTTTCCCTGCGTCCATCCAGGGGTGAATGTGGTCTTTCTCTACGTCCATCCAGGGTTATAAGTGGTGTCTCCCCTTGATCAGCGGAGGGTGACTTTGAAGGGGGCGTCTTCGCTCTCATCTCTTCACGTCGCTCCTGTAACCCATTACCAACCACCCCTTCACTGAGTACGTCCTGGCAAGCTTCGTGCCTCCATCCCCTGGCCTCCTCCGGGGGTGATCCAGACGATCTACTGAGGAGGATAGCATCTTTAGGTGAGAGTCCAACCTCCGGGCTGAGGCTACCACCGTTAGGGCTGCACCCAGAGCCGCCGCACAGGGAGGGGCTGCCGCGCTTTGGGCCGCGTTTCTTGACGAGGAAGGCGCGCGGCATGATGACGTTGACGGTACGTCGTGTGATGGATCTAACGACGTTTATAAATGGTTATAAATGCCCACATCTATCAATCAATCTAACTTAGAGTCTCTAGAAGTTAATTATCCAGTGGGGACCAACTAAGATCCCCAGTTCTCCTCTGGAAGTGTTGATGAATGGGTGTGTCGCTGTGTATGTGTCCGTCCTTATTACGTGACTGATCTGAGCCATCTAAGGTCCTCTGCATGCCGACCCCAGCCTGTACGTCCCTGGATATCAGACTGATCACTCTGCTATGTGGCCTGTCACTACAAACAAGGACTTAACTGGTGACCTGACTGGCTGATTGATTATAAGTGTTAAAAGTTAGATCCTCCTGCTGTATGGATCCTCAGTAGTATGTCCTCCAGGTCCTATGTCATTGGCTGTTGACTGACTAATCGCGCCGACTGGTCAGTGTGAGGTCAGCATACATCACTGGGGGTTAGCACAGTTCCTCCTGCCCCCCACTACGTCCTGACAGATCCACAGGTGGTGGTGTCATTGCCCGTAGTCACACAGCACTGATCACTCCTGGGTTGCTTATTACTGAACCCAATGGAATTTAAGATATAACTTGTTGACTGCAGAGGGACTACGGTTGCTACTTGATGGCAGCGTTAGTGCTGGAGATGGTTTTCTGTAGTTGAATTAACAGTCCCTGTGTGAGTGGTAGTGATTGACTTGTTGGACTGATGAAGGCAACTCACAGACTGAGAGTCCATCCTGGGTGCTACCAGCATCCCCATCATCTACATCCCCCATACCCCTCTTTCATCCCCAACCCCCTCCCCTCCCTTCCCCAGGTCACCAGAATCACCTACAGGGGAAGGTACCATAATCAATCACAGCCAATCGACCAATCAGAGGAGGCGTTACATCGAGAGCATTGTGGCAGCCGCGGGCAGCTGTTCCTGGTACGTGTTCCTCGAAGTACGCATGCGCAAAGTTTGACGGCCAGATGCGGACGGATCTCTGCTGTTCCCCTCCCACCCCTCCCCCACCCATTCCTCCATGATGCTGCCCCTGGGGTGGGGCATAGGGAGGGGTTGGTCTGTACCTGGCAGGTCCCCTTACCCCCGGGCAGGTGTGGCATGGGACGCACCGGCACCCAGCCACAGCCAGTAGCGCCCCCACAGGGGCTTGGTGGAACTATGTGTGCGCCGTGCACGGCAATGCATGTCCAAGTGTGTGCATGGGGGTGTCAGGGCTGAGGAGGGGGTGGGGTGGGCGCACGTGGCCGGCTTTGTTTGTTCCTGGCATTCCGGGAAACTTTTGTGTTGTTGTGTGAGTCCACCTGGCACTGGAGGCCTTCTGCAGTGCGTGCCACCACCACAGGGTGTGTCACAATGTACCAGGAGGAACCCTGATAAAGTCATAATCCAGCACCCATACAGTCACTTATAATGTGCAGCTCTACACCTGGCAGCTACCTGCAAGTCTCTACCTGTCTACCTGCTGGTCTACCTGTCTGCCTACCTGTCTATCTCTCTGACAGTCTTTCTCGCTATTTACGTGGAATCTATGAATATCACAGAAAAGACCAACTTATGTAGTGGTCTGTCTTGGCAATTGGATTTCAAATAAATGCCGGGGTACAAGGGCATTAAAAACAATATTTAACAAAGCACCGGTCTCAAATAAGAAACGGGGGTATACAGTGGTAGGTGTATTGACAATACACAAGCGCCAGGATGCTTTCAAAACTCTGAATCACACCATCACCATAATGCTTTCTCTCATCCACTGCACATATCAAACCAATCCAAATTTGTCTTGACTTTGTGACAGATACATATTCACCATCCTCCCATTCTCCTCGCACTTCCTCACTTGCCCCGATTCACAACCACACAATATCACACATATTTCACACTGAACTCAAACATCCTCTATTGCTACATCGCTGCATTGTCTGTCCATGCACTGACCTTTTCCAAGAGCCCCAACCCCCCTGGCACAGGGGAGTAGGAAGCAAATCTTTATTGGGGGGCGGGGCGCAGGGGTCTCGGTTGGGGGGGGGGCTGCTATATTTTTATATATAGGCTTATATAGGGAACCTCCTCATTATGGGGGGGGGGAGCCTCCCTGCCCCCCCCCCTTTCCTACGCCCCTGAGCCTGGATCCACTACCTCTAAAATCATACTTCATTCCTTGTCCCACTCTCCATTCCTCCATCCACCACTCCACCACCCCATCCTTTCATCTTCCCACCCCTCCACCTCTCCATCCTCATCTGATAGTGTGAGAACCGCACAAGTGGTGACGGCATGACTTTAATCGGCAAACTCTGCCTTTTAGCACCCCCTCTCCCCTCCCCTACACTCCCCCAAGACACCAGGGTCGTCTCTGTACGTTTGAATCCAGAAGCAAATCAATCACATTTCTGATTGGATCCCGCCCGCCTGTCACGTGGTTAACGGCCGGGGTCAGGCGTGTCGATTTCAGGCGCGTCATGAAATCGACATCAAAGCCTGGAGGTGTTGGTTTCACGTGTCGCCGCTAGGGGGACAGGTTCCGGCGTAATGAAAACGCCATCCGTGCCAAGGCTAGCAACCTGTGTCGGCACTCGTTCTTAATTCGCCAGATGTCTACTGGTGTTTTATCTGGATTTCTTGGATTAAAGTTTGCTCCGCCACGAGGTCCCAGTCCGTCTGCGAATACCCAGATTCTTATTAAAGCAACCGTCAGAAGGGCATTCAGCTGACTGACTTGACAGTGGTGATGGCGGAGGGGAGAAGGCTACTTCTGCTCTCTTTATTGCTTCTGGTTGACATATACTACATGTATATCCCTAGTAACGATAGTGCAATCGGGATGGCAAACTCTCTTCTGTTAGCTTCTAGTTGATATTATACTTTTTTTTGTTTTCCTAGAAACTATATTCTAGCTGCAAATTGTAGGTGATGGTCCAGCATTTTAAAAAAGGCTCGGAGATGGGCTACTCCTTTTGCTGCGCTTTTGATGTCCTGGCGTAGATTGTATTGACTCATTTAAATAACCCAAGCATGGCGTTATCCCTCTTTAATCAAGACTCAGCTGGTGCATAAATATGATTTTGCTTGAGGACAAAGCTAACTGATGATCCACTCCCGATCCACTGACCTTGATGAACCTTGGCCTCCCTATCCTATAACGTATGAGCTAACAAGGATCGACCACCCTTAGTGCCCCCTGTTTTCCTAATTGTTTGTTTCATTAAATCTTTAAAGGCCACACAATGCATTGATATGCATGTAGTATGCAATTTTGTGGACACAATAATGAATGAATGCAGCCCTGGCGATTATGGCTAAATACATGCCAAATGGGTGGCCAAAAGGGTCCATCAAATTGTAGACTCAGCAGCACTGCATTGATGCATAATGACAACTGTAGGACAGGGGCCCCAAGGCACTACGTTAGCTTAAAAAGGTTAAAGGGTGAGGTCATTAATTGGTTAGTTAGGGCTAACGTTGTAAAGCCAATCAGGCAAGAG